>JAOANR010000010.1:31497615-32834202 GCA_030278955.1 Hygrophila difformis | reverse complement strand
AAAGCCGAAACACAACTTCGAGGACGAAGTTGATTCTTAAGGAGGGTAGACTGTAATACCCGTGAATTTTCTATCATTAAATAAAACAATAGTTAAATAAATAAATAATAAATAAAATAAAAACCATAAATAAATAAATGAATCCAGCAAATAAAGAAATAAATAAAGATAAGGAAATGAGAAATGAGATTTTTACTTAAAAAGGAATTTAATTAAATAAAAGGATGGATTAAAGGTAAATAAATTATACACCGAAACCCGACACTAATGAACTCGAGGATTCGAGTCCAAAACATCCAATTAGACCCGAGAATAAATTTAGAGAGAAAGTAGAAACCCGAATATACCCCGGAAATCGGAATTCGGGAGCATAGAGGGATAGAAACCCGAAAGAGAGGCGGAAAGGCACGACGGATCGCACGACCCGCCCGGACCGAAGTCCAGGCGAGAGTCGCGCGGTGAAGGGGGATTAGCGCGCCACGACCGCGCCACTTGACAGATTCGCCCGTTGCGTGAATCTCTCGCCCGAACGCGGATTTTTCGACTTTCGATTGAACATCTCTCGACCCAAGACCTTTAGGTCAGATGTTGGACGCCCTAGGGATGGAGAAATCTATAAATAAGCCCCTTGGGAGCCCCAAACAAGTTTACAAAACCCTACAACCTTCCATACGTTCGAAACCCTAAATTCGGAGTCAACGGAAAGCACCAAACGGAGGCAGCAGCTTTGGACGAAAATCCAAGGATCTCCAAACGTTGTGGTAAGCTCTAGTCCGATAAATCTTTTCACGTTTCAATCCGAAAACGGATTCTAACTTCGGTTCTTCTCTTTCTACACCCCGTATTGGATCTAGATCGTAGAACCCGACGAACGGAGAGGAGAAACGGTGATCTGGAAGCCACGCCTCCGAGTTAGACATCCCCGACGTTCATAAACTCAGTAAGTTAACTCTTACATGGTTTTGGGATGAATTAAAACATTCAAAACTAAAAGATTAACAAGAAATCGAAAATCTGTCAATTCTTACTTTCTACCGATGCAACAGATTTGATGAATTTTTCTGAACCTTAAAACGAACTCAAACGGAAAAACTTAAAACACGAAAAACGTTCCTAAGACTTAGACCTAGCTACTGTAAATTTTTGAGAATATTTGGAGTTGATTTGATATGTGAAAATCCACCGAAACCGAACTGTTTGAATCTAGATCTTGAAATCTTGGACAGAACTTAGGAATGATCTTGATCACGTTTTTGACATAGGATCTAGGCTGTTTTAGATCTTTGGCCAAACATGAAAGATGTAGATAAATGTCTTAAGATGATCTCTGTCAAATTTCATTAAATTTGGAGTTGAATTGCTATGGTAGAATTCGAAATCTTTAAACTGTGACACATTAAACTCGGACAGAATTCTTCTTATGCGAACATTGGTGATTTTGACCAACTTAGGTATCTCGGATCGAAAAAGTTAAAACACGAAAGTTGTAGATCTTGATGTTTCCGAGTCAGATATGAAATTTTGGAATTTTTGGAATTAAATCTGATTTGAAACGAATTTTAGAGTAAACTGTAATTTACCGAAACGAAATCTTGAAATCTTGTTGAAACATGGAATTAACCTTTAGGTTGAAACGAGTTGAGATATTATTTTTAAATAAATACAATTGAAGTCAGATTTTAAAAATTAAATCCCCTTACAAACTTGATAAATTAAAATTAGGGGTGAGTGCTCTGCAGGGTGCCCCCTAACGATTCACTTTGTGCCGTAATGGACGATGGTGACCCCGCGCGCTAAACTTGAGATATGGATTGCCTAAATGGCGAAATATAGAGCCTACACTCTCGTGAATATCCGTATGGGTTTCCCGAGGCTCCGGAGTGGTACTGGGTATGGCTGATACGGTTGCAGCCGCCGGGCTACCGGCTAAACTTGTTGACATCGCGATTTTATCGTGAAACTTTGAAATACCAAATCGGGAATGTAATGGGGATTCTAAATTAAATTAAATTAGATTAAATTATGTTGTTGTCCAATTAAATTATTTAAATGCTTTATTTAAATTATGGCTTTTATGATTAAACCATGTGATATGTGTCATTAAATAGAGCCCTGAGATAAATTATGCTATTGGATATGGATTAGATTAAATTAAATATTATGTTATTATCATGCTTTTGTTAAATTATTAAATTAATGGCTTTTAAACCCTACGATCATGCATGTGTTAACTTACTCAGCAATTTTGCTGACCAAAACCGTTTTTATTCCTTTTCTTACAGAATATGTGGAATGAGCATGTGTGAGCACGAATCATGCATGGGATTTTTGGGGATTGTTATTTTGCTTTTAAATTCGTACTTTAGACTATATTATGAACGGGCCTGTTTAACCCGTGTTTTGGCCATGTTGGCCCTATTTATATTTTCCGCTGCGATACTGTACTAAACCATTTATTTCCGCTGCGCTATGCTATTGTTATTTTCGAATTATATTGAATGGGCTGTTTTGAATGCTTTTAAATGTTTTAAACAATGCAATACCTAGCCTTGCATCTCTTTAGTAAGCCGGAGAAACCGTGTCTTACTAGGGAGGTGTGGCGGTGACATCCCGACCTGGGTTACCAAAAACCGGGGTGTTACATGTGACTCCAGAAGAGTTACTAAATCACATATCCCAGCAGTGAATGTTCCAATTAAATAAAATGTCCCTGAAGGAAAAATAACAAGTGCTAATGAATCAAGTACACGCCTGAAGCGTGGTAGACCAATTGGTTCTAAAGATAAGAATCCTCGGAAGAAGAGAGATTCAAATGAAAAAAATTTACATAGTGACAAAACTCAATCTCCTGAAGAGAAAACTCCTGAAGAGGAAGAAGTTATAGAAACTTCAATAAATTTTGTCACTAATGGAAAATACTGGAATAGGAAAGATACTGATATGAATAATGTATTTTCCTATAATGTAGCACTTGAAATTATGGAACAAGATAATGATCAAGAACCAAAATCGGTTGAAGAATGTCGGCAAAGAATTGATTGGCCAAAATGGAAAGATGCAATCCAATCTGAATTGGATTCGCTGGCAAAACGAAATGTTTTTGGACCTGTAGTCCAAACACCTGAAGGTACAAAACCTGTGGGTTATAAATGGGTTTTTGTTAGAAAAAGAAATGGGCAGAATGAAATCATTCAATATAAAGCAAGATTGGTTGCTCAAGGTTTTTCTCAAAAACCAGGTTTTGACTATGATGAAACATATTCGACAGTGATGGATGGATTACATTCAGATTTCTAATCTGTTTGGCAGTACACCAAAGGCTTGAAATGCGTCTTATGGATGTTGTTACTGCGTATTTATATGGGTCATTAGATACTGATATTTATATGAAAGTGCTCGAAGCATTTAAAATGCCTGAAGCATTTAAATCAAAACCTAAGGAATTATATTCAGTGAAATTGCAAAAATCATTATATGAGCTTAAACAATCAGGGCGAATGTGGTATAACTGTCTTAGTGAATGTTTGATTAAAGAAGGTTATACAAATGATCCAGTCTGCCCATGTGTTTTTATAAAGAAAACTGGATCAAATTTTGTGATTATTGCAGTATATGTTGATGATATTAATATAATCGGAACTCCTGAAGAGTTACAAACTGCAATCGAATATTTGAAAAGGAATTTGAAATCAAGGATTTCGGAAAGACAAGATTTTGCCTTGGTTTACAAATTGAACATTTTGAGAATGAAATATTTATTCATTAAACGAGTTATGCCCAGAAGGTATTAAAACGATTTTATATGGATAAAGCACATCCATTGAGCACCCCGATGGTGGTCAGATCGCTTGATCCAATGAAAGATCCATTCAGGCCTAAAGAGGAAAATGAAGATATACTTGGTCCCGAAGTAGCATATCTTAGTGCTATTGGGGCACTTATTTATCTTGCTAATTGTACAAGGCCTGATATAGCATTCTCAGTTAATTTATTGGCTCGCTTTAGTGCTTTCCCCACAAAGCGACATTGGCAAGGTATTAAGCACATTTTTCGATACCTTCAAGTACTGCAGTTTCCTGGAGATCTACCAAACAAACATTAACTGCCACATCTTCCAATCATGCTGAAATATTGGCCATTCATGAAGCCAGCCGAGAATGTGTTTGGTTAGGATCAATGACCCATCATATCCTGAAGAATTGTGGGTTAATATCTGAGGAAAAACTTACCCCAACATTATTGTATGAAGATAATACAACTTGTGTAGCTCAATTGAAATGAGGATATATCAAGGGAGATCGAACAAAGCATATTTCACCAAAGTTCTTCTTTACTCATGATCTTCAAAAGAATGGTGAAATTGAAGTGCAACAAATTCGATCAGACAATAATCTGGCGGATCTATTGACGAAAGCATTGTCAACCGCAACATTCGAGAAGCTCGTGAAGAAAATTGGAATGCGACGGCTTCGAGATTTGATGTAATGTCCAAATCAGGGGGAGCAATAAATACATGAATATTGTACTCTTTTTCCTTCACTAGGATTTTTTCCCACAGGGTTTTTTCCTAGTAAGGTTTTAACGAGGCATATTCTTTGTATTCAAGATATCCAAGGGGAGTGTTACGAATACTTAATTTAGAAGAAAGAAAAGTGGATATCTTGCGGATTAAGAAAAAGAATTACTAATAATAGATTACTTAGCCTAATTAGTTTTCTCCCTAGTCGGTACAAAATTACCTATAAATAAAGGTAATTACTCAATTGTAATGGACACACAGAATTCAATGAGAATACTGCACTGCGTATACAATTTCTATTACTTGCTCTAGTTCTCTGTCCACTCTCTATATTTTATATTCTTGTTACTTTCATCATTTTACTACACTACATACTCTCATATATTGTATACATTGTCCGCATCTATATATATATATATACATACATATTGTCGCTAATAGGCCTAGAGTTATATTTTATTTATAACAATAGTAATAATCTAGCTTTATAATTGGTCAAATTGGGATTTGGGGGTTTCAATTTCCATTTGATTCGGGATGACAAATTGGTCTAGTAATCAAGTTTCATAATTCTCAATCTAGGGTTTTATTCTCCACCCGCTTCTTTATCCCTCTATTTGTTCCTTTTGTAATTTGTGTGACATGGACAAAATTTGTTTTATTCGGTTCCCAATCCATTTTCTTTATCTATTTTTAATTTATGTGGCATGAATTACCATCATCATTTTTTCCGACACTCTAGTGTCATTTATAAAATAAATATAGTTTATCAAATAACAATCTTCAATTTTCTTTTATATGCTAAGTTTTCATTTTTTTTTATTTTATTTTTTATCATTTGATTTAATAACTAATATTTTGCTATTAAACATAGGGGAATGATGTGGCATGGGCTCCAACCACCATTTCTCTTACTCCAGCCTTAAAAAAAAAACAAACCAAAAATAGGGGAATGATTGACTTCTCGTTAATGACTTTATTTTATTATTGATTTTTAAGTATTTATTATTAGACTTTTGGTATAATGAGAAGATAATAATAAAATAAATGTAAAATTTAAAGTACGTTGGAGTTATTTCAGGGAGAATGATATTAATATCAGATTACACAAAATGATATCCCTTCAAATTATGTAATTAATTGCAATTTATAAATTAAATAATATCAATATTAATTTTATTTAATATTTTTTTGGAAAACAGTGACACTCATGTATCGGCAAAGGTGTGTGGGAACCCAAACCACACAAAATACAAAGAGGGATAAAGGGGAGGGGATAGGAGCCGGGTGGGGGGTCGAACTCCCAACCAATGGTTGAGAGAAGGGGGACTTGACCACTAGGGTAAGTCCTCAACCCCAATTTTATTTAATATTTAATTCGATAAGATATTTTTAAAAATGATATAATACATTTTTCTTAATTAAAAAACAACTTATTAATCAAATAAACTAATCTAAACAATTATTTATACTTGTGACTTCTCCATATCATATTTTCTTCCTGTTATCGCTGTGATGCGACGGATAATAAATAGTAAGCCTTTTGTAGGCTAAGACGACTGAATTTGAATAAACTCTACCGTAAGATTGCGCCTTTCAAGTACAAAGAACAATGAACAAGAAATAATTCCTTGCCCACTACGAATTACAAGAACTAACTAATACAACTACGAACTAAACTACGGAAACTATGGCTAAGCTACAAACTACTTCTACGGAAAAGATAAAAACTCCTGTGAAAAGGAGGACCTTTTCCCATGGGGCTCCTCTTGGTCGACTACTACAGCCCCTTGGTCGACCATGGACCCTTACATGGGGTGTGGGCATGTTCTTCCCCCTGTCTAGGCTTCCAGTAAGTCGTATAACCCATTTCTGGCCATTCCAGGCCCATTCGGAGCACTTAAGCACTGAAAAGGAGGACTTTTTCCCATGGGACTCCTCTTGGTCGACCACTACAGCCCCTTGGTCGACCATGGACCCTTCCACGGGGTGTGGGCATGTTGCTCCCCCTGTCTAGGCTTCTGGTAGGTCGTATAACCCTTTTCTGGTCATTGCAGGCCCATTCGGAGCATTTAAACACTGAAAAGGATGACCTTTCCCTCTGGAACTCCTCTTTGTCAACCACTCCAGCCCCTTGGTCGACCATGGACCCTTCCATGGGATGTGGACATGTTCCTCCCCTATCCAGGCTTCCGGTAAGTCGTATAACCCCGTTTTGGCCATTCCGTTCCCATTCGGAGCACTTAAACACTAAAAAGGAGGACCTTTCCCCATAGGACTCCTCTTGGTCGACCATTATAACCCCTTGGTCGACCATGGATCCTTCCATGGGGTGTGGGTATGTTCTTCCTCCTGTCCAGGCTTCCGATAGGTAGTATAATCTCTTTCTGGCCATTTTGGGCCCATCAGAGCACTTAAACAATGAAGAGGAGTTCCCATGTCCATGGCGTATCTTGTGTTCAACCAAGACACCTTTCGTGGTCAGCCAGAGACCCCCGCATGGGGTCCTGGCATGAAGCTTATCCCCATTCTATACCTCTGGGTGTTCGGGGGACCCGAGATGACTATAGAATAGTTCTGTTGGCACTGCCAGGTAACTTATATATTTATTATTATTATTATTATTTTTATTTTCCATTAAAATATTTTTATTCAATTAATCAATTAATTTAATTTTTTAGGCCAACTATATTGCCCATATTAGATTACTTAAACCCCAATTTTTTCGGGCATAATATTTTTGGTGATAATAATTTGCCCCCCTGATTCAAGCATTTAAATAAATTTTAAATATTTGAATCAAATATTGAGGCATATCTCAATATTGAATAAAAATATTTAAGCCCTAACAGGCTCTGGCCTAGGAAATCTTATTGTTCTATAAAATCCTAGTTTTTTGCTTTGTCTAGCTTTCTGCATCCTTTTTTTAGGTGCCTCTTCTTCTCAACAGGCGCCCAAGAGAGCTTTTCCTTCTTCAACAAGTGCCGTTACAAAGCATCCCGTAAACTACTGTACTCTTGCTTCATCAAGGTAAGCAATTTCTTATTTTTCGGTTCTGGCTATACTTTTCTTTCTTTGCATACATGCTTCTTGTTTTCATATGCACATTGATAATCTGTAGCAAATTGATGATAACTATTTTTTCTAATTGCAATAGATACTAATAACCTCATTTAATTCCTTCCTAGACTTTTTATTTACATACATGTAGCCATAGATATTTTAAATATTAAAAAGGCCGTGTATGTGCATATCAAAGTATGTGAATTGTATATCAAAACCTGGCCTGGAAAGAATTGAATAAAGATATTAGGAAGTGAGATTTGAGAAAACGTGCCATAATGCCGTAGTGAAACTTGAGAATTGAATAAAGGTATTTGGTCGGCTGCCCCTAATGGCTTCCCTTTTTCCTTGGCATGTATATTTTCTTGTTTACATACCATTGATATGCCTGATGATGTGTTCTTTAATTTTTGATATGATTTTGTTGAAATGCCATTGGTAGTAGGCCTGATGAAGAACAATTTATTGTTCGTTATTATTTTTTTTTTTGCGTTTATACCTTGCTTAGATGCCATTGGTAGGTCTGATGACGAACAATTTATTCTTCTTTAATTAATTTTTTTTTGGCATGTATATTTTTGTTTTTTATTTTTTGAAAAAATAGCCATCTTATTGGCATCATGTTCGGGATTTTGTTTTGACCTGCCATTGATTGGCATCTATTATATATTCATTCCTATATATATTTTTCATCTAATACCCAAAATGGGCGAAAGACTTCTCATCTTCCTTTCAACCATGCCATCCACTGACTTCTTGCTCAAAATTTATATATTTAAAATTCCATGCCATGGATTGGCAGATTGTAGTGATTTTTTTTTTTTAATTTATATATACATATGTGTCTATATTTGTTCCGGCGCCACGCCCATATTCTAAATTTTGGACACCATACATGAGTTCAGATGCATTTAGCTAACAAGTGTCGTGTTGGTTGCAGGGCTCTCGAACGACTTGCTTGCTGGCCGAAACATCTCTTCGGAAGATTCATGGATCCATCAGCCTCGTGGTTAGTCCTATGTTATTTATTTTTGTTTGGTCAATCAACATGCCAAGGCTGGACCTGGTCGACTTTCCCACTGGTTCTCAACCCTTTTACACCCTTGCAGGGTTATCTGCCATCGATGGATGGACAGAGAGCATAGTATTCGACGATGCCCAGCACGCCCCCCCCCCCCCCCCTAGGAGTCGGCGCCTGAGCTACCAATATCTGCTGACATCCCTGTTGTCCCTCTACTCGAATCGAGCTATCGCACTATTCGGATCTTATGCCCGTGCTTCGTTCGCCTGAATGAGGCCGGTGGCGGGCCTAATCAATTACTATGTAGTGCGACAAGTATTTTGGCATATCAAGATAACATTAATCATGAGTATTTCCGGGTCAAAGGCCGCACTCTACCACCCTTTGTGAAGGATTATGTCAAATGGTACCATAGGGTATCTCCAGTTATGGGGGATGCATGGCGCCGCTTGGGGATCAATCAAGCTATTCAGACTTCTGTTCACAACTATGAGTCCCCTGATACTTTTCTCAGGGTCATGGCATGCTTCTGGGACTCCGGTATAAACGCTTTCCTATTTCCTGAGGGTATAATGAGCCCGACTCTATTGGATGTAGTGCTCCTTGCCAGATTGCCCGTCACTTGGACTGATAGTGCTTGTACGGAGGATCCTCCAGAGTGCCAAATTGATATTTCAAGTACTTCTTATGGCATGTTCATTGCTAAGAACCATGGTGCAGAAGGTTCTCCCGTTACCCAAAGCGAGCATGCTGCATTCCTTCTGTGCTGGTTGAATCGTTATATTTTCTGCCCAACTAGCAAGTGTTTAGTGTTCAACAATATTGATCTTGCCAAACATTTGGCCTCTGGAAACAAAATGGCTTTGGGAACTCTCTTCCTTGCTGATCTATATAGGGGACTAAACAGGTTTGTGAAGAGGACCTCTGGATCAGATGCATCATCTACTAGCCAGAGTGGTCCAATATGGTTTTTGGAGGCATGGTTTCGCCTCTACTTTACTATAGGGGCGGATTCAAATGTGAAGTTTCATGTAGGATCTTGTCCTCTTCCGATTGAAATGATATTAAATTCTACTCGCCATTCTTTACCTTTGGCAGAACAGGTGAGCCAGGTTTTACTGAGACCCCATACTTCCGACCTTTTATTTCCTTATACTTGCCACACGCATATGGCGGCTTTTCCTATGTGGTCCGATTCGGGTCTTCCAGCACCTTTCAAAGTCTCTGCTCGGGTCGATACTGCCTCCTGGGATTCCATTACTTGCCCTAGATACTTCCTTTCTAGCCATTTCGGGATTAAGGGTAAGATATGGGTGAAAGCGGAGAACTATATTCCACATTGCTTTGCCCAATAGCTGGGTTGTTGTCAGGGCATCCCCCGCCATTTGAAGTCTCCATCCTTATTTCCTAAGAAGAACGCAACGGGATTGACTACCATATAGGATGCTATGTCCTATGCCAGGGTCATGGAGGACTACCTTGCTACTAGATTCATACTCCCTTTCAGATTTGCGCCCACATTTTTGGAAGAGGCCGAGACTTGGTGGAATAGCTTCTGGTCACGCCATGGCCGACCAGTTGATTATTACGTTGGTCGCTTCGGGGGGGTAACCGACGATGATGGCACGACTCCTGCAACACCTTCATCCAGGCAAGCTAATGCCCCGGGCTGTCCATCATCAGGGCCTCTTCGAATGGTGGTGAGACCTGCTATCAAAGAAAGGCTACCCCTACTTCCCCATCGACAGCACCTGCCCATAAAAAGGTGGCATCAGATCCTGTTCTTTTTTCAGGTTAGCGTGACTTCACTCTTCTATTCTTATATATTTTTACTGCAATTTAAACTTGTATTCTTCTGCAGCTCGTCACCTCCCATCCAAGAGAACGTCAAGCGCTGAAGTGTTGCCACTCTTCCCTTCCTTACAGGTATCAAATGCTTGCTTTGGTAGCCAATTTCCGTCCTTTGCATAACCTAACATTTAAATTTCTTCCAGAGCACTTCTCGCCCCCCAGAGACATCGAGAGACACTTCTCCCACCACTTCAGCCGAGGTATGCATCCTGCTGCTTGTTGATCTTTTTATCATCATTTTTTATTATTCTACTTTTATTTTATTTTCCTTTGCTTGTATCAGGTACAAGCTACGGATACTGTGACCCATACGGTTGCCTCTCATCCTGCCCTAGGTGCTCGTCAGCAAGATTCAAACGGAGGGGCCACAGAGGATATGGATGTTGTGGTTGCCTCTCATCCTGCTCAAGACAATCATCAGCAAGATCCAGACTGAGAGGCCACAGATGATATGGCCCTTGTGGTTACCTCTCATCTTACTCAAGACAATCACCAGCAAGATCCAAATGATCATACTACTGAGCAAGCTTCTAGCTCTCAGGTCTATGTTACGTCATTATTGATTTGCGTTCATACTCTGCCAACCTCTAATACCTTTATCCTTCTGATGTCAGGTTTCACAGACGGCTGATGGTGAAGGTGAAACTGATTCACTGTTGGAAGGGGATACTTTGTCATCAGAGTCTTTTCCTGAGCTGTCCGAAATGGAAATTGACGATCTCACTGATATGGACTTGGATAGGATAGAGTCCATCATTGTCAAACATTTGACATCTGGTCCTTCATTTGAGACCCCTGATCCAGAGGCACTGTTATGTCGCTTGATACGGTTTAAGACAATCCTGCCCATGGTAAAACGTCAGTTTACACAAGGGAAGACGTCCAAAACTCCTGCCCGCTTAGCCACTTTGGAGGCTCAGACTGATACCATATCTACCCAATTTGTGGATCTTAATGCGGAGTTGGAGGACTTAAGTACCCAGGTCTGCCAGAAAGAGGAAGAATTAGCGCGTCTGAAGGAAACAATAGGACGAGTGATGCAAAAGTTGGAAAAAACACAACAAGAGAAGGATTCTGTTGGCAAGCAATTAGAAGTGAGCCGGAAGGAGCTGAGGTGAAGAGTCGTGTACGAAAAAATGTTGCTGAGGAAATCATGTATGAGGCCGAGAGTACTTGGGGTGAGATCTTGGTTGACTTGGCTCAACTACCTCGATAGGCCGTCGCCACTAGATGTGGTTTTGATCCTTATAAGCATTATATTTTGTTCCAGTTTATTTTTGTTGCTTTCACTTCATTCCCATTTTGTTTTTCCATGAACTTTTGATTTTGACAACTCGTTCCAAGGATGTGCATTTTGATTTATATATTTTTATATGCATCATATGCTTGATGTCTTCATGAATCATCTTTACTGGTACCTCATTGAAAAAAAAAGTTGGCACCAATTAAATTATTTACTTAGTAAAATGAGCTTAAATTTCAAAATCTAAGCAACAACAACTCGGGTTTACAATATATATTTTTTAGCACCAAATTTTTATTTATTTACTTATTTATTTTTTTCAATTTTTGGCAAACCAAATGGCCAGATACTTCTCTTATGGTTCCAACCATAAACCTCATATTCACTAAATAAGTTCTAACGAACTCACTCTCTCCACCCTATATAAGGTCTTATCATAAGTAACGACTTCAAACACTTTCAAGCATCTCTCTGCTCTACCATTTCATCATGTCAGGCAGAATTAGAATTGACAACTGGGAAGAAGTTCTGCAGCCCCTTCTAGTGAACCTACATCCTCAAGGTGACGATGCTCGGTGTCTTGAAGTCCTACTCATGGACATTGATGCCACCCTGAAGTTTTCACTAAAGGGACAGAGGACTCTAGAAAGGGCGATCGATTTCTTAACTATGGTGTGTGAGGATTACCCATTCCTTGAAGCGGCATCGACCCATTACAGAGAGGCCGAGGAAGAGTTGAAGAACTCAGCCGCCGCTATGAATCGTTTTGTTCAAATCATAGATTGGAAGGATAATGAACTGGGTCTCGACCTTGACCCTTATGCTACCCTTCTTGCCTCATCTATTGAGAAAGACCTTAAGAAGATCACCATTTCCATTGAAGAGGGCGAAGCGAACAAGCTAGAATATCAAACTACTTGGGAGAAATTGCTGCGCCAACTGGAGGACTTACTTGAGGAGGAGCCAACAATGAAGATGGGACCTAGATCACATCACTAGGCCTTTTTAAGATTTTTTGTTTTTCCTTTCACTAGCCGTAACTCGGCTTTTGGCAATAATGCTTCGTATTTATTTTCATTTATTATTTATTATGATGTTCCATTCACCAGAAATAAATAACTTTATTAATAAAATAAATCTTGGCTTAACCAAATTTACAATTTCATAAGCCACATACACTTCAACATGCAAACTAAAATTTCGCTTCCTAACTTCACGCTTGACCATAGTGGGCCAAATGGTTAGGGTTTGAAGGAATTTCGGCACCGTCTTGTTGTATCTTCTCAATAAAAGGCGACTCATTTCCTCTAGCGGTATCATCCCATTTCAACATCTCCCACACTCAGTACTTCACCACTACCTGTAGGTCATGTCTACGGTGCCACAAGAGGTTACCCCTGATAATTGGTTGGGACAACTCCAACCGTTCCTTGTGGGAAATCACCCTAATAGAGATAACGCAGATGACCTAGAAATTCTTCTGTCTGATATGGTCACCAGTTTGTCATTTCCATCCGAGGGAAGCGGACTCTGGACCGATGCTTGGACTATTTGGAGTGGTTTCAGCTAGACTATACTCGGGCAGTGGAGGACGTCGACAGATGTCACGAAGCTGAGCATCTGCTCTATCGACAGAAAAATCAATTATAGGACATCATATGCTACCTTGATGAGCACGAAGATTTGGGCGTTCATCTACGGCCTTTCTTGGACTTTCAAAACACCCTCAATGAAGTGCTCGAGGACCTCACGCAACAACGTCACAAATACCAAAGCGAGGTAAAGGAATTCCAGACAAATTGGGAGGACTTGCTTCCGCAGCTTCAGGCTCTGACCGATGAGAATCCCACTCCCAGGGTTGTTCGCCGGTTCCATTGATCGCGGTCATTCTGCATTCTCTTCCCAATATGATGGGAAGTATTTTTTCAAATAACGAGCATTTACTCTCATGCTTTTGCTTTCCATCTTTGTCAATAAGTGTAAATGCACTGTTTCCAAGATCCGTTTGAATAATTTAAGGTCTTTCCCAATTGGGAGACCATTTTCAAAATTCATCATTTTTCTTTTGTAATGGCAAAATAGTTTTCCAAACTAAATCACCAATATGAAATGGATTGGCTCTTGTAACACCCCGGATTTGATAACCCAGGCCGGGATGTCATCGCCACATCTCTCTAGCAAGACACGGGTTCTCCGAGCTTGCCAAAGAGATGCAAGGCTGTAGGTATTGCAAAAAGATTTAAAACAAGTCCGGAATCTATTTAAAAAATAATAATACGTAGCATCCACACATATTGTGGTAGTAATAATATATCGCAGCGGAAAAATGTAAAGTGGGCCGACATGGCCAAAACTCGGGATTTACATGCCCGTTATGCAAGTATCATGAAAGCAATAAAAACAAGGTTAAAGTTTTCCATCCCCCAATGCATATGCTCATGCAGTATCTTCATACTCTGAAAGGAAAAGAGAAAACAACAATTTTATCAGTATATAAAATACTGAGTAAGTCGATCCTAACATAGCAATAAAGGGATTTAACTAGATAATTTAAAATTTCACTCCAATCATGCATTCACAAAATTTAAAGGGAATAATATTTAAATTGCGTACTTGATCATGCATTTAATCCACAATAACAATTTAGTCGTGATATGAAATTTAAAAACATAATTTAAATGCATAATTTAAAGACATGCAAAAATAACTAAATACTTAAAAATATTAAATCTTTTATTTCCCCCGTTACGTAACCATTTCTCAGTGTTTTGTATAGCCGGTGATCCGGCGGCCGCAGCCGTTTCGTAAGTATCTCGTTTAGCCGGTGATCCGGCGGCCGCAGCCGTATCTGCCATACCCAGTACCACTCCGGAGCCTCGAGAAATCCATACGGACAACCCGAGAGAGTAGGCCATGTATCTCCCGCCGATTGGCGTAATATCTCATCAAATTCTCTCGTCCATTATAGGCCCGAAGAGAAAGGCTAGAGGGGCACCCTGCAGAGCACTCACCCTCCACCAAGTATCTCATGTATCATTTAGATTTAATATATCGGGGTTTTTCAAAAGTATAGATGTATCATATTTCAAATCTTTGATCGTTCGTTTCGAAATTTCAAAATCCTTCGATTTAAAAGTAACTTGGCGTCACAGTTTACGCCTTTTTAATTTAAAAATTCGGTTTAAGTCCGAAAAAAATCTGAAAATTTCACATTTTATGCAAAACACCCTAACGAACAACTTTCGTGTTTTAACTTTCTCGAAATAAGTTGAGAAAACATGTCAAAAATCGAGTTTAATGCGGAAACATTTTACTGTCCCAAAACAGATTTGTCACAGTTCGGAAAATTGGCTTTTTGACATATCAAATGGACTCCAAAAATTCTGAAATTTTAAACACATATACTAGACATGATTATCTACAACTTTCATTTATATTGTAAAGATCAAATCGGACTACAAAATATAGAAATAGACTCACTAATTTCGGACATGTTCATAGGCAGATTTCAAACACGTTTTGTCAAAACAGTTTCTTCTCGATGCGATTTAAAATAGCAAACGTTAACGAAAATGTCTGAAATTTTTACACAACCTAGATTTATGTGTTAGGATTAAAAGTCTAGTTTTGAGTTTCTCGGATTGAATCCTCGAAATAGGAGTTTTAGGCCGATTTCAGAAACTGCGCAAGTTGGGGTTTTTAATTTCGATTTTTACGTTTCGTTACATTACGCCTATACCGGACGCCCCTAAATCACCCGTATTGATATGGAAGGCTCAACTTACAGTGGTTGTGTTCTTGAGTAGTCCTAGGGTCGCTCGGCTCGTCCAAAATCCTACGAACGGATCTACGAAACGCAAAGTTCCCGACTTTGGCCACGATCGTATTTGCAACCAACGATTCGAGAGTTAGATTGGGGATTTGAGAGGAAAAACGAGAATGGAAATCTGTTTGAAGGCTTACCAATGAATCTATCACTGAAATCCTTGTTCCACTCCCTTGCTTGGTCGTTGTAGGTTGCCGGAAAGTCGCCGGAAGTCCGTCGGAAGATCGTTGGGAGAGTGTTTTGGCTTGGGAGAGTTTGAGAGAGCTTTAGGAGGCTGTTGTGACTGCTTATGGGGTGGGGAGACAACCCTAGGTCGACCTTATTCACCTTCCCCCGTCCAAACTCCACTTTCCAAAGTCGAGGGGTCGAATTATGGTAAGAAATCGCCGAAAACGCGCAAGTTGCCAAAACCTGTGGAGCCACGCGGGGTTGGCGCGCCTTTTGGCCAAACCCCGCCCGGCCAGCGCGCGGTCCCCGCCTGGACTGCGGTCCGGGCGGGTCCGTGCGATTCGATCCGTCGGGTCTTTTTCTCCTCTCTTTCGGACTTCTATCCTTCCACGTTTTCGCGCTCGATTTTCCGGGTCATTTTCGGATTATGCTTCTCATCAAAAATTTATTCCGTCTCAATTCGATTTTATGCTTGAAATCTTAAGACCGTCGGTTTTGGTCCGTCGGGTTCTAATTCGTCGTCCTTTGACTCCCGTGCATTTCCGCGTCTACGGGTTCTCGGAAACAAAACCTTCTCTCCTATTGGATTAATTCCTATTTTTATATTCTAAAATTTACGGGTATTACAGTCTACCCCACTTAAGAACCAACTTCGTCCTCGAAGTTGTACTTCATCCTTTCGCGAGTTCGGGAATTGTTTGATTAAGCGATTGTATTATTGTGTGTCGTTGTTTGTTATTATTTGACTGAACCCAGAATTGAAATTTCCGAGTTGCCTACGTACCCCGTGAAGGGATCAAGTCATTACGTAGTTCAAAACAATTTGAATTTGTTTCTTTGGGGTACAAAGTATTCGTATAAAATATCCGGAAATATTCGGGTCGTCACATCCTCCCCCTCTTAAGATTACAGTTATGCCCCCATAACTGTTGTTGCATTGTCTTGGAATAGGGTTGGGTAACAATCCTTCATGTCTGCCTCTAGCTCCCACGTTGTCGTCTCGGCTTCGTGGTTAGACCAAAGAACCTTAACCATCCTCACGGTCTTATTCCTTGTTACTCTCTCCTTCTTGTCGAGTATTCGCACCGGAATTTCTTCATAGCTTAAGTCATCGTCCAGCTCAATTTCCTCCGGTTGGAGTACGTGGGTCGGATCATGGACGTATTTCTTCAATTGCGAGACGTGGAACACGTCGTGGACACGAGCAAATTGTGGCGGTAATGCTAGTCGGTATGCAAGATTCCCCACTCTTTCTAGGATCTCGTATGGTCCTATGTACCGTGGGCTTAATTTTCCCCGCTTGCCAAAGCGCATCACACCCTTCATCGGTGATACCTTTAACATGACCTTATCGCCTATCTGGAATTCCAATTCTTGCCGTCTCACGTCGGCATAGCTCTTTTGCCGGTCTTGCGCGACTCTCATCTTTCCTTGGATTATTTTGACTTGTTGAGCCATGTCCTCAACAAGTTGCGGTCCAATTACCATAGTCCTCTCGCCCTCTTCCCAGCTCAATGGGCTTCGGCATTTGCGTCCATACAGTGCCTCGAAAGGTGCCATGCCAATGCTAGCATGGTAGCTGTTGTTGTAGGAAAATTCGATCAAGGGTAAGTGATTTTCCCAACTTCCTTTAAACTCTAATACGCATGCCCTCAGCATGTCTTCCAAAGTTTGGATCGTCCTTTCCGTTTGTCCATCCGTCATGGGATGGAACGCGGTACTCATCTTTATCTTCGTACCGAGGGCTTCTTGTAGTTTTGTCCAAAAATGTGAGACGAATCTACTGTCTCTGTCCGAGATGATGTCATGTGGTACTCCATGTCGTCGTACCACGTTGTCGACATATGCCCTTGCCAATTGGTCCATGGACCAGGTATCCTTCATAGGGATAAATATGGCAACTTTTGTCAACCTATCCACGATCACCCATATTTTGTTCATCCCCTTCGGTGAACGTGGTAACCCCGAAACGAAGTCCATTGAAATGCTATCCCATTTCCAACTTGGGATTTCCAATGGCTGCATTAATCCTAAGGGTTTCTGCCGTACGGCCTTGACCTTCTGGCAGGTAAGGCATCTCGCCACAAACTCGGTTATTTCTCTCTTCATGTTCGGCCACCAATAGTTCTTCTTTATGTCCTTGTATAGCTTCTCGCCTCCGGGGTGGACCGAGTATGGGGTATTATGGCCTTCCTCCATTACTCTTTGCTTCAGGTCCTCGCATTTTCGTGGTATGCACCACCTTCCCTTGAAGCGGATGCTTCCGTCCTCATGGATTTTAAAATCCATTGCCTTTCCTTCAGCAATGCTCTTCCTAATTTCCTCCAGCTTTTCATCACCCTGTTGTGCTAGTCGTATCTCATCAAGTATGGTAGATCCTACTACCATCGTGTTGACGACCTCACTTACTTCGCCAGAGTGTACCGACTCCAGACTTAATTTTGCCAAGTCTCTGTACAACTCGGCCGGTACCACAAGTGAATTCACCACGTGTTGAGTCTTTCGACTCAAGGCATCGGCCACGACGTTGGCTTTTCCTTCGTGGTACGCGATTTCCAGGTCGTAATCCTTAATCAGTTCCAACCATCTTCTTTGCCTCAAATTCAGCTCTTTTTGCGTGAATATATACTTGAGGCTCTTATGGTCGGTGAACATCCGACACTTTCGCCCATAGAGGTAATGCCTCCATATCTTTAGAGCGAACACGACTGCGGCTAGCTCCAAGTCGTGCGTCGGATAGTTCTCTTCGTGTGGCTTTAGTTGACGTGATGCGTATGCTATAACCCTTTGATCTTGCATTAGCACGCATCCCAATCCTTCCTTCGAGGCGTCGCTGTACACCTCGAAGTCTCCATCCTCCAATGGTAATGCCAACACCGGCGCTGTAGTAAGCCGTTTCTTCAATTCTTGGAATGCGGAATCACACTCGATGGTCCAGTCGTGTTTCACCCCTTTCTTTAACAGCTGTGTCAATGGGCGAGCGATCCTTGAGAAATCCTTTACAAACCTTTGGTAGTACCCTGCCAATCCGAGAAAACATCTTATCTCGGTTGGATTCTTCGGTGGCACCCATTCGGTTACTGCCGAGATCTTTGCTGGGTCTACTGCCACTCCGTTGGCGGATACGATATGTCCCAGAAATGCCACTTCTTTTAGCCAGAAGTCGCATTTGGACAGCTTGCCATACAGCTGATTTGCTCGTAAGATCCCTAACACTTTGTGTAAGTGTTCGGAATGCTCTTCTTCGCATTTCGAGTAGATCAGGATGTCATCTATGAACACCACTACGCATTGATCTAATAGTTCTCGAAACACGTTATTCATGAGATTCATGAACATCGCTGGGGCGTTCGTCAGCCCGAATGATAGCACCGTGAATTCGTAATGCCCGTAGCGAGTTCTGAATGCCGTCTTTGGGATATCCTTTTCGGCGATCCTTAACTGGTGATATCCAGATCGTAGGTCGATCTTTGAAAATACTGAGGCTCCCTTCAGTTGGTCGAACAAATCCTCGATTCTGGGCAACGGGTAATTGTTCTTGACCGTGACTTGGTTAAGTCCTCTATAATCGATGTATAGTCGTAGACCTCCATCTTTCTTCTTCACGAATAAGACTGGGGCTCCCTATGGGGACGTGCTCGGCCTTATGTAGCCCTTCTCTAGCAACTCCTCGAGTTGTTCCTTTAATTCCTTCATTTCCAGCGGCGCCATACGGTAAGGAGCCTTTGAGACAGGCTCCGTTCCCGGGATGAGATCTATGGTGAATTCCAGATCTCTCTCAGGCGGCATGCCGGGAACATCTTCCGGAAATACATCCGGGTATTCTCTCACCACCGGAATGTTATCCACCTTGACCTCTTCGGCCTCAAGGTTATGAATGTAGCATGCATATAACGCGTAACCCTTACGCATTAAGCTACATAGCTTCATGGCGTTAACTATCTTGGTAGACTTCTTAGGGGGTTGGGAGTAAAAGATGACTCTCCTTCCCCTACTCTTTGACAACGTGATCTTTTGTTTTTGGCAATCGATCACGGCTTTATATTGGGTTAGCCAATCCATCCCTAGTATGACGTTAAAATCCTGTAGTTCGAATTCTACCAAGTTCGCGAAAAACTCTACGTTCTTTATAACTATCGGAATTCCGTTATATCGCTTAGAGCATGATACTACCTCTCCCGATGGAAGTTGAATCCCTAAGTTAATCAATTCGCACTTAGGTAGATCTAGTTTAGGTAAGACTTTAGATGATATTATCGAGCAACTAGCTCCTGAGTCAAACAGAACTCTAAGGGGTGTACTTAAGACATGGAATGTACCTCCCATTACGTCCCCCTGCATAGGCACATCTGCATCATTGATGACATTCAATCGCCCCATTGGACGTCCCGGGTTGCCTTGCTGATCCCGGTTCGGGTTTTGATTCTGTTGCTGATTTGGATTCTGTGGGGGACGTTGATTCTGATTGAGATTCTGGTTTTGAGGGGGTCTATACCCCTGGTTGTTTCCATTTCGCCCATCTTGGTTCCGAGGCTGAGTTGGCCCCGTGCCTAAGTCCTCTCTTTTGGTGATCTTTTCCAGTCGCGTGCGGCACTCATTCGCCATGTGGCCGATGCGACCACACCTGTAGCAGGCGCCCTGTTGGGGGCACCCTCTGGCCAAATGAGGCCTGCCGCATCTCGGGCAAGGTGGTACCGGATTACCCCGGAAAAGGGTTCTATCGTCATACCCTCTGTTGTTCTTTTAAGGGGGTCTGTTCAGATCTCCCCGAAAGTTGTTCCCTACAGCATTGTTACCGGATCGGTTGTCTCTACTGCTCTTATCCTGTCCCTGAGGCCCTCGACTGGGTTCTCCGCTCACTTTCCTTTTTAGTTGTTGCACCCTTGCAACAGCTACCGCACGATCATACACCGATTGCAGATCTGGGTATGGGACGCCAGTGATCACCTCTCGTATAGCCAAGTTTAGCCCCATTTCAAATTTCTGTGCCTTCTCCGCATCTGTCGGCACAAGTCTTGGTGCGAAACGCACCAACTCCTTGAAACGGGTGTAGTATTCCTGGACCGTTTGCCCTCCTTGTTTCAGAGATAGGAACTCCTCGTACATGGCTGACTTTGTGTTCCTGGGATAAAAGCGATCCCTGATCAGACCCATGAATTCTTCCCAAGAATAGGGTTCCTCGTCCTCGGCTAACTTGTCTTGCATGGCACGCCACCAGTCATCCGCCTCCCCTCCGAGATAGTACGATGCCACAGGCACCTTCTCGCCAGTTGGGCACTTCACCGCGTTTAGTAGCTTGTCGAATGTTCGGATCCATTCTTCAAGTTTAACCGGGTCCTCCTCTCCGGCGTAGTTCGGCGGACGATATGAGTTTACCATAGCTAAGTAGTTAATGCGGGCCTCGGGTGGAGGTACCGCAGCGGCCTGGCCTTGGTTCACATGCGCGTTCCCTATCGCAATGAGAACCTCTTCTAGAGTGCGTAGGCGCGCGTCCATGTTGTTTGGCATAGGGTTTGCCGGCTCCTCTTGAGCGTGTACCCCTTCGCCGGGTATAGGCCTTTCTGGTTGCATAGGGGTTTCGTTGGTGTTTGGAGTAGTGGGCTGGGCGCGTGGTCTGCCTCTCGGTGCCATGCTGTCGCAAGAACAAGAGAGTTTAGATTCTTTTTGTTGGAGTATTATATAATGCTTATAAAATAATTTAATTAAATAAATGACGATATTAACAGGTATTAGTCTACTGGAACCTGTTAGTATAGGTTGTTGGGATTTAGCGTATCGTTTGTTGTTATTTGGGGTTGGTCCTACTTGCTGTTTTGTTTTTGGTTTGTTTCGTTTTGTTTTGTTTTGTTTTGTTTTTTTTTGTTTTTTTTTTCGTGAACAGTAACCTGTTCAGTTTTTTTTTTTTTCGAGACCCTAGGGTTCTGGGTGTTGGGGTTTAGGGTGTAGGGTTTAGGGTTGAAGATACCCTTGTTTGATGATTATCTCCATATAATGAATATATATATATATTTACATATTTAGGCTATTTAGTACTACTTGTATTTTTGTCTAGTTGTTATCTATAGGTCCTTGATTATTATTACCTTGTTCATTTGTTTGATCGGGTTTTAATAAGGTATTCGAAGAGAAATAATTTAATTAAAATGTAAGGAATACTTTAAATATACTTGTATAAAATAAATGTTTGTAGATTTATTACTCAAGAGAAAATTTTTCAGGTGGTTACAAGCATTCGTAACAGGAATGAAATAGTAGTACTGGTACTAGTTTGAAAGAAAAGGGAACATAGATAGTAGTGTATCAGTATGGGTCCCTAAGTCTAGGGTGACTAGGCAGGTACATCCTCGATGGGATCGTCCTCGTTGCTGGATACGTCAATGGCAATGGGTGTCCCCACCGGGCTCGGGCTCGGGGGAAATATGTCAGCCTCTAGGCCTAGCAGCTCAGCTCCTAAGTGTCCTGTTTGCATCATCCGTTCGTTGTCCTTGTTTTGGAGTGTGACCACTTGGGTTTGGAGTTCGGCGACTTGGGCCTTGAGTTGGGTTATTTCGTGATGGTCAGCTTCCCTAAGATGTCTCAAATAGTCCACGTTATTCTCTAGATGCCCCACTCGAGCCTTGAAATAGTTGATATGTTGTTGGGACTCTAAATATGCGTTAGTCAGTTTAACCATCAAGTTGACCATGTTCGTGTTGGGCTCGGCCATCTAATGTCAACAAGGAGGTTAGAGTTAGAGTATGTTTCGAATATAAGTCATGATATGCAGGAATTTAAATCTATATGGATATGCACATGCAATCCCCCCAAAATTAATTTAATTTAATCATGGATTTAAAAAGTTGGGCCTCTATATTGGCCAAAAATAATAATTTGGACTTTAAGAAGTAAAAACATGGGTATTTGGGCCGAAATGGTTGGGCTTAAAATAAATAATTATAATTATTGGGTCAAAATAATTTAACCCCCTTTGGGCTCAAAATATTATACTAATTGGGTAAGAAAATTTTTGGGCTCAAATTTTGGGCTAACATAATAATACTAGTAGTCTTAAAAATAATAATGATAATAATAAATTTAAAAATAATACTTAGTTCAAAATATTTTAAAATAATAATAATAGTAGCTTTAAAATATTCCGGGCTCTGATACCAACTTGTAACACCCCGGATTTGATAACCCAGGCCGGGATGTCACCGCCACATCTCTCTAGCAAGACACGGGTTCTCCGAGCTTGCCAAAGAGATGCAAGGCTGTAGGTATTGCAAAAAGATTTAAAACAAGTCCGGAATCTATTTAAAAAATAATAATAAGTAGCATCCACACATATAGTGGTAGTAATAATATATCGCAGCGGAAAAATGTAAAGTGGGCCGACATGGCCAAAACTCGGGATTTACATGCCCGTTATGCAAGTATCATGAAAGCAATAAAAACAAGGTTAAAGTTTTCCATCCCCCAATGCATATGCTCATGCAGTATCTTCATACTCTGAAAGGAAAAGAGAAAACAACAATTTTATCAGTATATAAAATACTGAGTAAGTCGATCCTAACATAGCAATAAAGGGATTTAACTAGATAATTTAAAATTTCACTCCAATCATGCATTCACAAAATTTAAAGGGAATAATATTTAAATTGCGTACTTGATCATGCATTTAATCCACAATAACAATTTAGTCGTGATATGAAATTTAAAGACATAATTTAAATGCATAATTTAAAGACATGCAAAAATAACTAAATACTTAAAAATATTAAATCTTTTATTTCCCCCGTTACGTAACCATTTCTCAGTGTTTTGTATAGCCGGTGATCCGGCGGCCGCAGCCGTATCTGCCATACCCAGTACCACTCCGGAGCCTCGAGAAATCCATACGGACAACCCGAGAGAGTAGGCCATGTATCTCCCGCCGATTGGCGTAATATCTCATCAAATTCTCTCGTCCATTATAGGCCCAAAGAGAAAGGCTAGAGGGGCACCCTGCAGAGCACTCACCCTCCACCAAGTATCTCATGTATCATTTAGATTTAATGTATCGGGGTTTTTCAAAAGTATAGATGTATCGTATTTCAAATCTTTGATCGTTCGTTTCGAAATTTCAAAATCCTTCGATTTAAAAGTAACTTGGCGTCACAGTTTACGCCTTTTTAATTTAAAAATTCGGTTTAAGTCTGAAAAAAATCTGAAAATTTCACAGTTTATGCAAAACACCCTAACGAACAACTTTCGTGGTTTAACTTTCTCGAAATAAGTTGAGGAAACATGTCAAAAATCGAGTTTAATGCGGAAACAGTTTACTGTCCCAAAACAGATTTGTCACAGTTCGGAAAATTGGCTTTTTGACATATCAAATGGACTCCAAAAATTCTGAAATTTTAAACACATATACTAGACATGATTATCTACAACTTTCATTTAGATTGTAAAGATCAAATCGGACAACAAAATATAGAAATAGACTCACTAAGTTCGGACATGTTCATAGGCAGATTTCAAACACGTTTTGTCAAAACAGTTTCTTCTCGATGCGATTTAAAATAGCAAACATTAACGAAAATGTCTGAAATTTTTACACAACCTAGATTTATGTGTTAGGATTAAAAGTCTAGTTTTGAGTTTCTCGGATTGAATCCCCGAAATAGGTGTTTTAGGCCGATTTCAGAAACTGCGCAAGTTGGGGTTTTTAATTTTGATTTTTACGTTTCGTTACATTACGCCTATACCGGACGCCCCTAAATCACCCGTATTGATATGGAAGGCTCAACTTACAGTGGTTGTGTTCTTGAGTAGTCCTAGGGTCGCTTGGTTCGTCCAAAATCCTACGAACGGATCTACGAAACGCAAAGTTCCCGACTGTGGCCACGATCGTATTTGCAACCAACGATTCGAGAGTTAGATTGGGGATTTGAGAGGAAAAACGAGAATGGAAATCTTTTTGAAGGCTTACCAATGAATCTATCACTGAAATCCTTGTTCCACTCCCTTGCTTGGTCGTTGTAGGTTGCCGGAAAGTCGCCGGAAGTCCGTCGGAAGATCGTTGGGAGAGTGTTTTGGCTTGGGAGAGTTTGAGAGAGCTTTAGGAGGCTGTTGTGACTGCTTATGGGGTGGGGAGACAACCCTAGGTCGACCTTATTCACCTTCCCCCGTCCAAAATCCACTTATGGTAAGAAATCGCCGATAACGCGCAAGTTGCCAAAACCTGTGGAGCCACGCGGGGTTGGCGCGCCTTTTGGCCAAACCCCGCCCGTCCAGCGCGCGGTCCCCGCCTGGACTGCGGTCCGGGCGGGTCCGTGCGATCCGATCCGTCGGGTCTTTTTCTCCTCTCTTTCGGACTTCTATCCTTCCACGTTTTCGCGCTCGATTTTCCGGGTCATTTTCGGATTATGCTTCTCATCAAAAATTTATTCCGTCTCAATTCGATTTTATGCTTGAAATCTTAAGACCGTCGGTTTTGGTCCGTCGGGTTCTAATTCGTCGTCCTTTGACTCCCGTGCATTTCCGCGTCTACGGGTTCTCGGAAACAAAACCTTCTCTCCTATTGGATTAATTCCTATTTTTATATTCTAAAATTTACGGGTATTACAGCTCTAACCCTGTAACACCCGAGAAAAAAACAAATTCAAATTGTTTTGAACTGCGTCATGACTTGATCCCTTCATAGGGTACGTAGGCAGCTTGGAACTAATTTCTAAGTTCAGTCACAAAATAAATCAAAAAATAAATCATAAAATAAATCACAAAATAAATCACAAAATAAATCACAAGATCGATCGCAAGGACGATAGGAGGAGTTGGAACCAATTTAGACTAGACTAATTAGGGCACGGAAATGTTACGAGCGATAAGCCGAACTCGTAACAAGTTTAAGGTAAAGATTCCGAACCGGAGACGACCCGAGGAGTCGAGCTAACACGTAAAGGGTAGAAAATCGATAGAGGAAAGGAAGAAAAGACCCGACGGAACACGCGGACCGCCGAACCGGCCGGTCCGGCCGGCCCGCGCCCTCCGCGCGCCGCCGCGCGGCCACCGCGCGGGAGGCGGAGTCGCGACTCCAGGCCTGGCACGCGTGCTCCGCATGGGCAAAGGCATAGGTGCGCGTCACCAGCGCGCCAGAGGTGCTGAAAGTGTAAACTTTCCTTCCATGGCGATTTTCTTGCCAAAAACAACACCCCTAACGATGGCAACCGAATCCCAGCCTTAGGGAAGGCTTAAGAACACCATAGGGGCGTCCCAAACCCTAGGTTTTCAGAAACCACTCCCTAAACACTCTCAATTTTCTCTCCAAGTTCAAAATCCCTCCGAATCCACTTTCCGGCGAGCATTCCGGCAACGACGAGGTGAAAGGAACCAAGCCCTGCCCTCTAGACTCTTGGTAAGCTATGGTTTAATGTTTTTGTTCGTCCATAGCACTTAGAAACTCGAAATCTAACCCTTTTCCTTTACTACGATTTCACGTCGGAAAACAAACAAAAAGCGATAGGAGAAGTTGGCCTTTCGTCGCAACCCTAGGACGTCCGGAAACCCATTCCAGCGACACAAATCTCTAACCAAGTAATTTAAGACCTTACTCACAAATTTTTGTGGTTTATTGTTGTTTAAAACTCGAGATCTAGACCCGTAACAAAAATCGATTTTCAAAAACCCTATTTTCGTCCAATTTCAAAAACGCGCCTAAAACGCAACCTTCGGGAATTCAAACCGAAAACTTTTCAACATAGATTTTGTTCCTAATACTTTAATCTAACTTGTTTCCAAATTTCAGCCATTTACATTAAGATTTGCTATCCCAAATCTCGCCGTAAACGTTTTGTGACAAACCAAACGTTTCAAACTGTTGACAGATTTTATTACTCGACTCGATGCATGTTTTACACCCATTTTTAGAATGATTAAACTTTGCATTTCTAAACAAAAGTTGTAGATAAATGTGTCTAGATTATGCATATAAAATATCATGGATTTTGGAGTTCATTTGGTATGTCAAATTGGTCGAATTTCAGAACTGTTTTAAAACCCCTTTGGAGTCCGCGCATAAACAGTGTGTTGTGATCGATTTTTGAGCATCTAAAATTCATTATTTCTAAATTCTTAAAACATGAAAGTTGTTCATTAATGTGTTGTGTATCTCCTGTAAAAATTTTCGGATCAATTGGCTTTGAAATGAATTTTTAATCGGCGTCGCACGAACCTGTGATGAAATCAGTTTTTGAGACAGAAATTCCCTTTTGTAAAGAACTCAAATTTTGACTCACTTCGAAACCTTATTTCCAAAAACTTAAAACATAAAAGTTGTTCGTGTGTGTGTTTTTGAGCTACTGTGTAAATTTCAGAATTTTTGGTGTAAAAATGAATTTTTAATTAAGAGAGGCGTAAACTGCATCAAATCGGATTTTTCGAACTTGAGAAAACTCGAACTATGAAACGCGATATCGAATCTTTTGATCACTTGAAATACGAACTTTCAAAAAATCCCATTCACTAGGCTGAGCCGATCTTCATGCTAATCATTGTCTTTGAGACTGCCTCGTTAGTGGTCTCCTTACTATCTGAGATTGCCTCGTTAGTGATCTCGCGCGCTGTGTTTTGGATCGCCTCGTTAGTGGTCCTACTATCTTTTGAGACTGCCTCGTTAGTGGTCTCCCATTGTTGTGGACTGCCTCGTTAGTGGTCCTATGTTGAGATTGCCTCGTTAGTGATCTCCCGGTATGGTGTCCCCTTCTTAGTTTGCGGGATAAAATATAAAAGACTTGTGTGAGTGTTGATTACGCTTAAATCTTATTTACCATGTTTTTAAATTACGCATTTAAATTACGTCATTAAATTATGCTTTTAAATTCCGCTTTTAAATTAAGTCTTTAAATTATGCAATTTCGTCTTGGATAAATTAATCATGTTTTCCGCTGCAAATAAAGTATGGATTTTTTTAAAGTAATGCATGACAAGTGGATCTTTGGATTTAAACACATGTAACCCCTTATATTGTTAGTTAGGGATTAACTTACTCAGTATATTTTTATACTGATAAACCGTTATCATTTTTCTTTTACAAAGTATGTCGAGTGACGCATGCATATGCACTTGGGGAAACCATTATGGACATTTTAAATTCTGCATCGTACTGTTTTTACCGGGTCTGTTAAACCCGAGGATTTGGCCATGTTGGCCGTGATTACTTTCCGCTGCATTTACTCTATTTATTTTTGCGCATGATGATTATTACTATCGTATTTTGAATTAAGTATTATAAATTTCCGGACTAAATCTTGAAATGTTTTAAATCTTTTACGTACACACAAGCCTTGCATTTCCTTAGTGAGCTCGGGAAGCCGTGTCTTGCTAGGGAAATGTGGCTGTGACATCCCGGCCTGAGTTATCAAATCCGGGGTGTTACAAACCCACTTGTTGTAATACCGGGCCTTTCTTTGGACTTCCCTTTCCATGTTATTGATTGCCTTTAGTCGATCAAAGCTGGTTTGTTCCAGCTCCCTCATAAGCATAGTCTCGTGAACATCACTGGGAATCGTTCCCACATTCATTGTACGACTATTGGGCACTGTGATTTCCATGGGCATCACTGTATCTTAGCCATAAGTTAGCCTATATGGAGTGAACCCTGTGGCAGTACTTTTGGTATTTCGACAAGCCCATAACGCCGTCGACAAATTCTCATGTGATTTCCTAGGCTTGTCTTCAATTTTTCTTGATAATATTAATCAAAATTTTATTTGCCGACTCCGCCTGGCCATTTGCTTGAGAATAGTAGGGGGATGAGTGGTAAAGCTTGATCTTAAATGAAGCTAAGTAATCAGTGAATTATTCTCCAACAAACATTGTCCCCCTATCTGTGGTGATAGAGTGAGGTATCCCACAGCAATGAATAATATGTGAATCTATGAAATCAATAACATCGAGCTACTGATTTCAAGGGAATAGCCTCCACCCACTTAGTAAAATAATCTGCCGCTACGATAATGAACTTATGCCCTTTGCTTGAGGGTGGATGGATCATCCCTATGACATCCATGGCCCAAGATTTAAAGGACCATGGTTTGATCATACAATTCAAGTCACACACAGGGACGTGTCTAAGGTTAGCATGCTTCTGGCATGCCTCACACCCTTGGGCATATTTAATACAATCTTCATATATTGTAGGTCAATAGTATCCGTACATATGGATAGTCCATCATATGTTCAGGCCTACCCTATGAGCTCCGCAAATGCCCTCGTGGACCTCTGCATAACTTTCTTGGCTTCTGTTGGCCCTAAACATAACAAAAGAACATCTTCAATTGTTCGCTTATATAAATCTTCCCCAATAAGTATAAACCTAAAGCCTTGGCCTTAAGTTTCTTATAATCAGTCTGGGAATTTTTAAAATAAGCAATGATCTCTGATCTCCAGTTGATAATAGCCAAAATTGTCCATTATTTCCAATCCATTTCCGTGTCTGAGGACATTTTGATCGTATTCCCATCTTATTTTAACAAGAAAGCAGTTGAATGTGACAAATTAATGCAAGTTTGTAAGAATAATAAGCTGGTAATGAAAAACACAAAAATATGCAATTTTAATTGTATTTGTGTTAGAAAAAATCCAAAAACATTAAAAAAGGAAAAAGAAAAGAAAAAGGAATGAAAAGATGGGAAAAGAATGAAAATCCCACAAAAATAAAATTTTTGGCTAAGTGTTGAAAGGCAATTCGGCTTACACCGAATTGCCCATATAGACCGAATTACTGAAGAATAAAGAAGAACAATAGACAAAGTGTTGAGAGGAGAAGCAAGATGCCCAATTCGGTCTATGCAATTCGGTTTACACCGAATTGATTGCATAGACCGAATTGATTCAAGACAAGGAAGCCAAGCAGGAGACCATGAGCAATTGGACACATTCAATTCGGTCTACACTTAAACCGAATTGATATTGAAGACCACATCCCAGCCAAAGATCAAGAAAGAAAAGACTTCAAGCAATTCGATGTCCACCAATTTGGTCTATACCGAATTGCATGAGGAGACCGAATTAAGTTCAAAATACATCCAAGTGAAGCTGTGGAACACGTGGGAAAAGCATGCCATTGCTAATGGGCCACTGATGGGCCTAAAGTTTTGAAGAACAAGTATAAAAGCTAATTCTCACCAACACTGAAGAATATCTCATATCGGAGAATACATTTCCAACCCTAACACTTGGAGAGAACACGGTGTACCAGGTTCTTCACCCCTTAAGGGTTAGGTAGGTAGTTTAGTTAGATTATCTTCATGCACTTTAGATTAGTTTTTAATGCTTTGATCTTAGTTTAGTTTGTAAAGCTGTTACTACCATTTAGAGTAGCCATTTTCCATATTTTTAACATGCTTTGTAGTTAGAGTGAACCCTACCATCAATCTAATGATGGTTTTGGGTTATTTATTATGCTTTCAAGTGTTTAATACAGAGAAAATATTCAGAAATGGATTTTGGCTCATGTGTTTTACACTCTTTAAATGCTTTCTTTAGCAATAAATATGGTAGAATGAATGTTTGTTCCAACTAGGTTACATTTGTGTTTCTAGTTGGACTTCATTCTTAATAAATGCATGTCAAGTCGGTTTTTGGTGTGGTTTTATGTCTTAGAGCTCAAATAAGTGTTCTTAGGTGTTTAGATAATTTAAGGCTTCTTAGAAATAGGTTTTAAATGCTTTATTTTAATATCCTTGCTTAGATATCTTGTTTAATGTTGCCTTAGATAATTTAAATGTTCTTATTTTTATGCATGATGTTCTTAGGTTATAAGTTGTTTTAGGTTATTTTAATCTTTGAATTCCTTGTTTGTAGCTTTAGGTTTTACTCCATGCTTTTATCCACTGAACATGCATAATTATGGATAACCACAAAATATTTACAAGTAAGGCTGCGAGATGACATTGATGTGAAATGAGTGATAGGGTCAATCTCATATATCATAAACCATATCAACTTAGAAACTGCAGTGATATTTGTAAACACAAAAATACACTTATGTGAAAAATGGCATGCAATTCGATCTAAGGCAATTCGGTGTAGACCGAATTGCCAATGAAGACTGAATCGTATGACACAAAAAATGTTTGTTTATTTCCTTATGAGAAAATCACATGCAATTCGGTCTAAGGCAATTCGGTCTATACCGAATTGCCCATGAAGACCGAATCGCATGATAAAATGTTGTTTGTTCATCTCTTCATGTAGTTCCCATGCAATTCGGTCTATGCAATTCGGTTTATACCGAATTGCACGTATAGACCGAATTGACTTGGAAACCACATTGTATGCATTATCATCCCTTCATGCCTTAATTTATTTTTCTTGTTGAACAAATTCGATCTACCAATTCGGTCTTGTAACACCCCGGTTTTTGGTCACCCAGGTCGGGATGTCACCGCCACACCTCCCTAGCAAGACACAGTTTCCCCGAGCTTACTAAAGAGATGCAAGGCTATGGTTTTTCAGAATTTAAAATATTCAAACAGCCCATTCATATATAATTTAAAAAAAATAATACATCAAAGTTGCAGCGAAAAATAATATTTACATATATAATGCAGCGGAATATAAAAATAGGGCCAACATGGCCTACTCACGGGTTAAACAGGCCCGTTCATGCAAGGTCTAGTCTAAAACAAAATTTACGAATAAAGTGTTCCCCGACATTCCCATGAATGCATATGATGATGCATATTCTTCAGCTCTGAAAGAAACAGGGGAAAAATATGGTTTGGTCAGCAAAGATTTGCTGAGTAAGTTAACACAGACATGATTATGAGGTTTCAAAGCCTTTAATTAAATTTAGTAAAAACATGCTTATAGGTAATATAAATTTAATTCATTCATCCACTAATAATTAAATGGCATGATTCTAAACACGGATTTCCACATGAGCATAATTCAAATTCCATGGTGAAATAATCACAGGACATAATTTAAAGGCACAATTTAAATAAGGAAAATATTCAACTATTTCAGGATTTCACTCATCCTCTTTTATTCGATATAATCTAGTATAATTTGTTCTTGGGGAATCGAACCCGCAAGAAAACAGACAATCGCCCTTGGGGAATCGAACCCGCAAGAACTCACATACATCCTAGGGAATCGAACCCGTATGAATCAACACATATTCTGGGGAATCGAACCCGCAGAAAGACACACCCTGGGGAATCGAACCCGCAAGGTTTGACACGGACATCCTGGGGAATCGAACCCGCAGGAAAACATACACCCTGAGGAATCGAACCCGCAAGGCTTGACACAGACATCCTGGGGAATCGAACCCACAGGGACACAGACACCCTTGGGGAATCGAACCCGCAAAGTGAAAACAAGTTTCACAAATTTCACACGTTTCAACATATAATTTCACTAGTCGCCGTTTTGCTCCAAAAATATTTTAAAATTCATCTTAAGCCGGATCATTCTGAAAATTTACCGGTAACTCCGAAACACAGAGATGAACAAGTTTCATGTTTTAAGTTTTTCGATCCGAGATACGAAAGTAGGTGAAAAACGTCAATCTTTAACAGGATATTAATCTGTCCGAAAATTCTGACATCAGTTTAGAAGTTCCGAGATCTACCATAGCAAACTAACTCCAAATTTGATAAACTTTTACAGAGACCATCTTAAGACAATTATCTACAACTTTCATGTTCGGCCAAAGATCTAAATCGGCCTAGAACCCTAGTAAAAAACGTCATCAAGTTCTGACCTATGTTCCGTCAAGAATTTCAAGATCCACATCCTAGCAGTTCGGTTTCGGGTGGATTTCATATGTCAAATCATCACGAAAAATTCTGAAATTTTATGGAGGTGTTTTTAACGTATAGATCTACCACTCTTATGTTAAACACCAACCCTAGATCGGTCTAGATCTAATGTAGAAATCACCAACAAGTTCGAACTAAAGTTCTGTCACCGTTTCAAGATCTAAACCCAAGGCAGGTCTGTTCATGGTCGTTTTTGGATATCAAAACACGATGAAAAATTATGAAAATTTTACAGTAGATAGATCTATGTCTTAGGAACGTTTTTTGTGTTTTAAGTTTTTCCATTTGAAGTGGTTTTAAGGTTCAGAAAAATTAGGCAAAACTGTTGCGCCGTTAGAAATCACATATTGACAGATTAACGAAAGTTTTGATTAAGTTTCTAGATTTAAATATTTTAAATACTCCCAAAACCGTGTAAGCGTTAACTTACAGATCTATGGATGTCTCGGCTCGATGATTCGGAGGCGTGGCTTCCACGTTCTTCGTTCTCCTTCCGAGATCCTTCGTTTTTCCTCAACGCGTCCGGATCGGGGTTTAGAATAGAAAACATGTTTAATTAGGATTTGTTTTCGAATCACAAATGGTAAGGAAGGGAGCAGATCTTACCACGATGACGGGAGTCTTTGGATTTTCGTCCAACTCAGTCTCCTCGAATGCCTTCGTGCCTCGGACGACTCCGGGATTAGGGTTTCGACGTGTAGAGAGATTTCGTAGGGTTTCAAAAGTGCTTGGGATCAAACTAACGGGTTATTTATAGATGGACAAGCCCTAGGGGACGTCCAAAGTCTGCCCTAGGGTGTCTTGAGCCGAAAGAAAAGTAACCGAAGTCGGAAAATCCGGATTCGGGCGAGAAAATCGCGCCACGCCGCGACTGTCGCATCTGGCGTGGGGTTGGCGCTGGGTTTGTGCAAACCCCGCGCGGACACCGCGCGGACCCAGACTGGGCCGCGGTCTGGGCCGGGTCGTGCAATCCCTTTGGGCCTTCCCCTTCCTTCTTCCTTTTGGGCCTTTGTCTTCTCTTTGGGCCTTTCTTCTTCTATTTTTTTGGGCTATCTCTTGAACTTTAAATCGTATTTCAAATTTATTTGAGATCTCAAATTAATTTCGGGTTCGAAATATTAAGTCCATCTATATTTGGTTCCCGTGCAATAATTTATTTAATTAAATTATCTTCGACTTCACGGGTTCTTGGATATTTAATTCCTTCTTGAATTAAATTCCTTTTTTTCATTTCTTCTTTTAATTATTTATTTATTTATTATATTTATTTATTGTTTATTTATTTATTTTATGTTGCAAAATTCTCGGGTATTACAGTCTACCCTCCTTAAGAATCAACTTCGTCCTCGAAGTTGTGTTTCGGCTTTTCTCGTGCTATGGACTTTTTGTTTGGTTTATTATTTTGTGACTGAACTTAGAATTAAAATTTCTAAACTGCCTATGTACCCGGTGAAGGGATCAAGCCATAACGTAGTTCAAAAATAATTTGAAGTTGTTTATTATATATATATATATTTTATTCAGGATACATCTTATCGAGTTGAACTCCAAAAATAAATTATTACGGGGTATCACAGGTCTATACCGAATTACCCTGGTAAATCGAATTAAACACTCCTTTTGAAGCAGATGCCTTGGCCAAATTTGAGTGAGGGGATAACCCCATCAATTCGGTTTGTCCAATTCAGTCCATACCGAATTGCTTGACAAACCGAATTAGATGATGCTATTTCACAACCTTACTATGATTAATTGGGTAAGATAACACTTCATTTCTCATGCATAGTCAATTCGGTTTTTATTGCACTTAAACCAGTAGACCGAATTGACCTCCTCTCTCTAATTTAAGAACACAAAAATATTTTATCTCCCTGAGTTGTGTAAGTTGCACGGATGCATTGGGCTTAGGCCCATTGCATCTAATTTTATCCATTACACACCTCAACCCGTTAGTGTCTAAAATTATTGTGTGATTAATACTTACACAATACCCAAAAACATTCTTTTAATTTCATCTTTTCTCATTAATTGTGTGTATGAATGGGTAATAAGAGATATCACAGATCAATGTTGGCAAAAAGGTCCCTTCACCGGGATAACGATTAGCTCGTCTTCTGTGTATTAATTGTTACTCGTTATTTTGCATGGTCTGATTAGTGATTGGTGGAAGCTACGGCAAAAAGGTCCCTTCACGTGGATAACGATTAGCCACTCAGCCAATTCCTAATTAGATACAGTTTTCTTCTCTTTATCTTAATTTCAACCTGAATTTCGAGCCATAGTAATGTTAAACAGTGTCGATCAACACTGTTATAATCGTACTGTAGTAAGAAAAACATGTGGGTTTTTACTCTCTCATGGATAGTAGGACTTTTGATGATAAGCGATCACTGTCATTAAAGGTTCCTCACTGTCTAAAACCATTCCATCTGGAATAATTGGAAACTGGATAGCAGATGTTTGCAGTCCGGATCATCCCAGTTATTTCTGGCACTCTTTTTAGCCAATTCTTCTTATCTCAAGGCTAACCCATCTTTGTGTATCAAGTTCTGTCTAATCCCACCATATATTTTGGGGTGTTTTATTTTATTTCTCATATACACGTATGCATGATATTATTATGTAGTTATTGTGGTTTATCATATTTTGGAGATCCTTCTCCTTGGACATAGAAGTCTTGATTTAAATCATATGCTGCATAATAAATTTCCGCAAAAATCACTTTATAAAATCCGGATCTGAGTAAGGGATAATTTCACAGTTATGACTAATTCATTTTCTACTGGGGATTGATTTTGGGAAACTAGAATGTAACACCCCGGTTTTTGGTCACCCAGGTCGGGATGTCACCGCCACACCTCCCTAGTAAGACACGGTTTCTCCGGCTTACTAAAGAGATGCAAGGCTAGGTATTTCAGTATTTAAAAGCTTTGAAAACATTTGCAAACAGCCCATACAATATAATATCGAAAATAATAATATCATAGCGCAGCGGAAAAAGTATTTAAGTATAATATTGCAGCGGAAATATAAATACGACCAACATGGTCAAAACACGGGTTAAACAGGCCCGTTTATTCTAATGTCTAATGCAAAAATTTAAATAATAAAGTTTGCCAAAAATATGGTTCCCCCAAAATGAACGTGCTCATGATCATTCCACATACTCTGAAGGAAAAAGGAAATAGAATGGTTTGGTCAGCACAACTTGCTGAGTAAGTTAACACATACATGATCGTAGTGTTTAAAAGCCATTAATTTAATATTACATAAAGGCATGATAATATTCATAAATAATTTAAATGAAGCCATAATTAATTTAAATAAAGCATTTAATAATTTAAAGAACAAAAATTATTAAGATTTAACTATCCCCATTACTCCCAAGAACAATATAGCAAGTATTTCACGATTGCATCGCAATCTCGTCAATTTAGCCGTAAACCGGCGGCCGCAGCCGTATCTGCCATACCCAGTACCACTCCGGAGCCTCGAGAAACCCATAAGGATATTCACGAGAGTGTAGGCCATATATCTCATGCAGTTTTGGCAACATATCTCAAATATTTCGCGCGGTGTCACCATCGTCCATATAGGCACGAAGTGAATTGTTAGGAGGGCACCCTGCAGAGCACTCACCCCCTAATTTTAACGATCAAGTTTGTAAAGGGGATTTCCTAAATTTCCAGATTTCATAAAATTATTTCAAAGAGTCTTCTACTCGTTTAAACCTTAAAGGCTAGTTTCATCGTTTCAGCAATATTTCAAGATTTGACTCGGTCAACCACAGTTTACTCAAAATTTCAGTAAAAATCGAGTTTAATTCCAAAAATTCTGAAATTTCACCACTGACTCAGAAACATCGAGATGAACAACTTTTGTGTTTTAACGTTTTCAATCCGAGTTATCGAAATAGGTCAAAATCATCAATTTTCATCATAACCTAAATCTGTCCGAGATTCGTATACAGCAGTTCAAGATTATCAAGATCTAACATAGCGAATCAACTCCAAATTTAATGAAAGTTTACAGAGATCATCTTAAGACATTTACCTACAACTTTCATGTTCGGCCAAAGATCTAAATCTGTGTGAAACCTATGTCAAAAACGTGATCAAGATCGGACCTAAGTTCTGTCAAGAATTTCAAGATCTAGTTTCAAGCAGTTCGGTTTCGGTTGGTTTTCACATATCAAATCGTCTCTAAAAATTCTGAACATTTTACAGTAGATAGATCTAAGCCTTAGGAACGTTTTTCGTGTTTTAAGTTTTTCCGTTTGAAGTCGTTTTAAGGTTCGAAAAAATTCGTCAAAACTGTTGCGCCGGTAGAAAACATTCAATGACAGATTTACGCAAGATTCGATTCAAGCTTTTAGGTTTCGTGTTTTAGTTACTCCCAAAACCATGTAACTATTAACTTATAGATTTGTAGATACCCGGGATCATCTATTTCGAAGGCGTGGCTTCCAGTCCTCCGTCTATCCTCTCCGTTCGTCGGGTTCTACGTTCTAGATCCGATTCGGGGCGTATAAAGAAAAATAAGAAGATTAGAATTCGTTTTCGAATCAAACGTTAGAAACGAATGGATCGGAACTTACCACGACGTCTAGGAGACTCTGCTTTTCGTCCAAATCAGTCTCGCCTTGGTCTCGTGCCTCCGACGACTCCGGAATTAGGGTTTTCGGACGTATAGAGAGTTGTAGGGTTTTGGAAAAGTATTCGGAGCCTCTAAGAGGTCTTATTTATAGTTAAACAAGCCCTAAGGACGCCTAAGGTCTGCCCTAGGAGTCTTGAGCCGAATGGTGTTCAACCGAAGTCGGAAAATCCGGATTCGGGCGAGAAAATCTCGCACGGGCGAATCTGTCCGACGGCGCGGCCGTGGCGCGCCCATCCCTCTTTGACCGCACGGCCACCGCGCTGAACTCGCCTGGACTTTGGTCCGGGCGGGTCGTGCGATCCGTCGTGCCTTTCCTCATCTCTTTCGGACTTCTATCCCTCTATGCTCCCGAATTCTAAGTTCCGGGGTATCTCCGGGTTTCTCTAAATTTTTACTCGGGTCTAATTGGATGTTGGACTCGAATTCTCGAGTTCCTTGGTGTCGGGTTTCGGTGTACAATTTATTTACCTTTAATAATTCCTTTTATTTAATTAAATTTCTTTAATTCCTTTTTAAGTTAAATCTCATTTCTCATTTCCTTATCTTTATTTATTTATTTATTTGCTGGATTTATTTATTTATTTTATTTATTGTTTATTTATCTAATTATTGTTTTATTTTATGTTGGAAAATTCTCGGGTATTACAGTCTACCCCCCTTAAGAATCAACTTCGTCCTCGAAGTTGTGTTTCGGCCTTTCTCGTGCTAAGGTCTTTTGTTTGTTTTGTTATTTTGTGACTGAACTTAGAATTAAAACTTCTAAGCTGCCTACGTACCCTGTGAAGGGATCAAGCCATAACGTAGTTCAAAAGTTTACAAAAATGCACGAAAAATGGATGGTATGCCATCCTCTCCCCCTTAAGATTGCAGTTATGTCCCCATAACTGTGTCGGTATCGGTTTGGAACAATGTCGGGTAGCGTTCTCTCATGTCGGATTCTACTTCCCAAGTTGCCATTTCACTTTCGTGGTTCAACCAAAGAACCTTGATCATTTTGATGGTTTTGTTCCTCGTTACTCGTTCCTTAGTGTCGGGAATACGCACTGGGACTTCTTCATAAGTCAAATCTTCATCGAGCTCAATTATCTCCGGTTGAAGTACATGTGTCGGGTCCGGCACATACTTCTTTAGTTGTGAGACATGGAAGACATTATGAACTCGATCTAATTGCGGCGGTAAAGCCAGTCGGTAGGCTAAATCTCCGACTCGTTCTAGAATCTCGTAAGGTCCTATGTATCGAGGACTCAACTTTCCTCGCTTGCCAAAGCACATCACCCCCTTCATGGGTGATATCTTTAGCATGACCCTATCTCCCACTTGAAATTCTAGGTCTCGTCGTCTCACGTCAGCGTAACCCTTCTGACGGTCTTGAGCGGCTTTCATTTTCCCTTGAATCACTTTGATTTGTTGAGCCATGTCTTCGATAAGTTGTGGTCCCACTACCACTGACTTGTCGTTTTCTTCCCAGCTCAACGGGCTTCGACACTTTTGTCCATACAACGCCTCGAAAGGTGTCATGCCAATGCTAGCATGATAGCTATTATTATAAGAGAATTCGATTAAGGGTAAATGGGATTCCCAATTTCCCTTAAATTCCAACACGCATGCTCTCAGCATGTCTTCTAGTGTTTGGATTGTTCTCTCGGTTTGACCATCCGTCATTGGGTGGAATGCGGTGCTCATTTTGATTTGAGTACCGAGAGCCTTTTGTAACTCCGTCCAAAAGTGAGAGACAAATCTACTGTCTCTATCGGAAATGATGTCATGTGGTACTCCATGTCGTCGTACCACATTATCAATGTAGGCTCGGGCCAATAGGTCCATAGTCCACGTGTCCTTCATCGGGATAAATATGTCTGTCTTCGTTAGCCTATCCACAATCACCCAAATCTTGTTCATGCCTTTAGGTGATCGGGGTAATCCCGAGACAAAGTCCATCGAGATGCTATCCCACTTCCAACTTGGAATCTCTAGTGGTTGCATCAATCCTAAGGGTTTATGTCGCACTGCCTTGACCTTTTGGCAGGTGAGACATTTCGCCACGAAGTCTGCCACTTCCTTCTTTATTCCCGGCCACCAATAGATCTTCTTCAGATCTTTGTAAAGTTTGTCACCTCCGGGATGCACTGAATATGGCATGTTGTGCCCTTCCTCCATCAACCTTCGCTTCAATTCGGCACATTTAAGGGGCACGCACCATCTCCCTTTGAAACGAATGCTTCCATCCTCATGGACAACAAATCCTATTGCCTTTCCTTCGGCAATATACCCCCTTATCTTCTCGAGTTTCGCATCGCCCGGTTGGGCAAGCTTAATCTCGTCCAATATTGGAGTTTCTACGACCATGGCGTTGATCGTTTCACTCACTGTGCCCGGATGCACAAGTTCTAACTCCAATCTTGCTAACTCCATGTACAATGCCGGCGGAATTACCAACGAGTTTGTCACGTGTTGGGTTTTCCGACTTAGGGCATCGGCTACCACATTCGCCTTCCCCTCGTGGTAGGCTATCTCTAAATCGTAGTCTTTAATAAGTTCCAACCACCTTCGCTGTCTCAAATCCAACTCTTTCTGAGTGAATATATATTTCAAGCTCTTGTGGTCGGTGAACATTCGACACTTCCGCCCATAAAGATAATGTCTCCATATCTTTAGAGCGAAAACGACCGTTGCCAACTCCAGGTCATGTGTCGGATTATTCTCCTCGTGAGGTTTTAGTTGGCGTGATGCATACGCTACGACTCTCGAGTCTTGCATCAAAACACAACCTAAACCTTCCTTCGAAGCATCGCTGTAAACTTCGAAGTCACCATTCTCCGATTGTAGTGTTAATACGGGTGTGGTTGTGAGTCGTTTCTTCAGCTCTTGAAACGCTGTCTCACAAGCCTCTGTCCACACGTATTTTACTCCCTTCTTAAGTAGCTGGGTCAAAGGTCGTGCGATTTTCAAAAAATCCTTCACGAACCATCTATAGTACCCGGCTAAGCCAAGGAAACTCCTTATCTCTGTTTGGCTCTTGGGAGTTGCCCATTCAGTTACGGCAGAGACTTTTGCCGGATCCACTGAAACTCTATCAGCGGATACTATATGTCCAAGAAATGCTACCTCCTTCAACCAAAAATCGCATTTGGACAATTTGCCGTATAACTGATTCTTTCGCAAGGTCCCTAACACTTGGTGCAAGTGCTGGGCATGCTCCTCCTCGTTTTTCGAGTAGATCAGGATGTCATCAATGAACACCACTACGCACTGATCCAACAGCTCTCGAAATACATTGTTCATGAGGTTCATGAACATTGCCGGAGCATTTATTAACCCAAAGGATAACACTGTGAACTCGTAGTGACCATATCGAGTTCGAAACGCCGTCTTCGGAATGTCTTTCTCGGCAATTCTCAACTGATGATACCCAGATCGTAAGTCGATCTTCGAGAATACTGAAGCTCCCTTCAGTTGATCAAATAGATCCTCTATTCTCGGTAGAGGGTATTTATTTTTGATGGTCACTTGGTTTAGTTCTCGGTAATCTATGCAAAGACATAGTCCTCCGTCTTTCTTCTTAACAAATAAAACCGGTGCTCCCCAGGGGGAAGTACTCGGCCTTATATACCCCTTTCCTAACAGCTCCTCGAGTTGATCTTTTAACTCCTTCATTTCCAGTGGTGCCATCCGGTACGGAGCTTTTGAGACAGGCTCTGTGCCCAGAACGAGATCTATAGTGAACTCAAGATCTCTCTCAGGTGGCATTCCCGGGATGTCTTCAGGAAACACATCCGGGTATTCTCTTACCACTGGTATGCTATCAACCTTGTTCTCTTCCGCCTCAAGGTTGTGCACGTAGCACGCATATAGCTCATACCCCTTATGCATCAAGTTACTTAGTTTAAGTGCACTAACGATTTTGTTACTCTTCTTAGGGGGCTGAGAGTAAAAGATAACTCTCTTTCCCCTACTTTTTGACAAGGTGATCTTTTGCTTTTGGCATTCGATCACCGCCTTATACTGGGACAACCAATCCATCCCCAGTATGATGTCAAAGTCTCTTAAGTTAAATTCTACTAAGTTCACGAAGAATTCTACGTTCTTTATCACTATAGGAATTCCGTTATATCGTTTAGAGCAAGATACTACTTCTCCAGAAGGCAATTGAATTCCTAAGCTAATTCTCTCACACTTAGGTAGATCTAACTCAGGCACTATACTTGATGCTATAATCGAGCAACTAGCTCCAGAATCAAATAGAATTCTAAGGGGTGTATTCAAAACGTGAAATGTACCTGCCATCACTTCTCCTTGCGCAGGCACGTCCGCTTGGTTAACCACATTGAGCCTCCCCACAGGGCGTCCTTGATTGCCCTGCTGATTCGCATTCTGCTGCTGGTTTTGCTGTTGGTTTTGATTCTGCGGGGGCGGAGGTCGTTGGTTCTGGTTCTGATTCGGCGGCCTAAATTGGTTTTGAGGGGGTCTATACACCTGGTTATTCCCGTTCCGCCCGTTTTGGTTCTGAGGCTGTTCCTGCCCCGTGACCAGGTCTTCCCTTTTAGTTATGTTTTCGAGCCTAGTTCGGCATTCCCGACGTATGTGACCCATTCGACCACATCGGAAGCAGGCGCCCTGTTGAGGGCATCCCCTCGTCAGATGGGGTCGTTCACACCTTGGGCAGGGTGGTACGGGTTCTTCTTGGTTAAACCTTCTCCCATTATTGTTTTGTTGAGGCCTATTCGACCCTCTCCGTTGTTCGTTCCTTCCAGTGTTGTTCTCGCTCCTCGAGTCCCGATTTCTCTTGTCTTGAGGACCCCTGCTGGATTCCCCACTCACCCTTCTCTTCAGTTGTTGCACACGCGCTACCGCCACAGCGCGGTCATACACAGCTTGCAAGTCGGGGTAGTGTACCCCTGCGATCACCTCGCGAACAGACAGGTTCAGTCCCATCTCGAACTTTTGAGCCTTCTCCGCATCAGTGGGTACGAGTCTTGGTGCGAACCTCACCAGCTCCTTGAATCGTGTGTAGTACTCTTGTACGGTTTGGCATCCTTGCTTCAGTGACAGGAATTCTTCGTACATGGCGGCTTTAGTACTCAAGGGATAGAATCGATCCCTGAGTAGTTCCATCATCTCCATCCACGAGTAGGGCTCGTCATCTTCAGTCAGCTTAGCTTGAGTCGCGTGCCACCGGTCGTCCGCTTCGCCTCCCAAGTAGCACGAAGCGACATGCACCCTTTCTCCTTCCGGACATTTGACTGCTCCCAGCAGTTTGTCGAAGGTCCGGATCCATTCCTCCAGTTTGGCTGGATCCTCCTCACCAGCATAGTGGGGTGGCTGGTAGGGATTCACCATAGCCAGATAGTAAGGGCGAGCTTGGGGCGGAGGTACCGCCGCAGCTTGGCCTTGGTTGACTTGCGCGTTTCCTAGCGCAATCAAAACCTCCTCTATCGTCCGAAGACGATCGCCCACATTGTTCGGTGTGGGGGCGTCCTGCGCACCTTGGGGTTGTTCCTCTACAGGTTGGGCCGGTTCCGTGACATTTGGAGGTATTTCGGTAGGTGTTTCAGTGGTGGTTTGGGGAGCGGGTTGAGTTCTTCCCCTTCCTCTTCCTCTGGGTGCCATTCTGGTACAATTAGGGTGGATTAGGACTTGTGAATTTAACATATAGTCTAAGCAATTTCTATAAATGTATATGTGTTTTGTAATTTAGCACGTGGTGCTCGATCGAACTAAGAAGCGCCATACGCTTCGGGGTTTTATTTTAATTTGTTTTATTTCGTTTTTTTTTTTGCTGCTGTACGGACAGGTCTGTCCGTTTTTTTTTATTTTCGATTTATTATAAATAAATCGGGCATTTTATTATCTCAAAAAAAAATTTAGTACAAAGGTAGAAATATTTTCCTAGCAAAATAGTATCTAAAAATAGAATCTCTAGCGTCTCAAGACGTCCTCCGGTGGGGTAGCAGGATCCTCCTCCGGGTCTTCCTCCTCCGAACTTGGCGGCAGTAGATCGTCAAAGATAGTGTTCAAGTCTTGCCCATGGGCATCGATGTGTTCCTTCAGTATTAGGTTTTGTGTAGTGAGGGTTTGGACTTGGCGTTCGAGTTGGTTTATGCGGTGGTGATCCGCCTCTCTCAAGTTGCCCATGTGGTGCAAATTGGCCTCCAATTGAGCCATACGGTATTTCATTTGTTCGAGGGTTTGTTGGGAATCAAGATGAACGCTCATCATCCTGATCATCAACTGCATCATATCCTGACTAGCCATCTAGCGCAAGCAAGAGATCTAAGTTAATATCCACCAAGATTCTAGGTTAAACTTCGCCAAGATTCTAAGTTCAAATTTTGCCAAGATTCTAAGTTCAAATTCGCCAAGATTCTAAGTTCAAATTCGCCAAGATTCTAAGTTCATAGAAGAGATGCAATATGCAAATGCAAATGATGATTCCCCCCCCAAAAAAAATAATTTAATGCACTATGTATATATATATATTTTTTCCCATGGGTTTTAAAATAAAAATTTCTCCATGGAAATAATACTTTAAAATTTAAACTAATAGTCAAAATATTAATAATAGTTTAAAAATAATAATGGTTTAAAAATAATATTTTAAAAATAGCCGGACGCTCTGATACCAACTTGTAACACCCCGGTTTTTGGTCACCCAGGTCGGGATGTCACCGCCACACCTCCCTAGTAAGACGGTTTCTCCGGCTTACTAAAGAGATGCAAGGCTAGGTATTTCAGTATTTAAAAGCTTTGAAAACATTTGCAAACAGCCCATACAATATAATCTCGAAAATAATAATATCATAGCGCAGCGGAAAAAGTATTTAAGTATAATATTGCAGCGGAAATATAAATACGACCAACATGGTCAAAACACGGGTTAAACAGGCCCGTTTATTCTAATGTCTAATGCAAGAATTTAAATAATAAAGTTTGCCAAAAATATGGTTCCCCCAAAATGAACGTGCTCATGATCATTCCACATACTCTGTAAAGAAAAAGGAAATAGAATGGTTTGGTCAGCACAACTTATTGAGTAAGTTAACACATGCATGATCGTAGGGTTTAAAAGCCATTAATTTGATATTACATAAAGGCATGATAATATTCATAAATAATTTAAATGAAGCCATAATTAATTTAAATAAAGCATTTAATAATTTAAAGAACAACAATTATTAAGATTTAACTATCCCCATTACTCCCAAGAACAATATAACAAGTATTTCACGATTGCATCGCAATCTCGTCAATTTAGCCGGAAACCGGCGGCCGCAGCAGTATCTGTCATACCCAGTACCACTCCGGAGCCTCGAGAAATCCATAAAGATATTCACAAGAGTGTAGGCCATATATCTCATGCCGTTTTGGCAACATATCTCAAATATTTCGCGCGGGGTCACCATCGTCCATATAGGCACGAAGTGAATTGTTAGGAGGGCACCCTGCAGAGCACTCACCCCCTAATTTTAACGATCAAGTTCGTAACGGGGATTTCCTAAATTTCCAGATTTCATAAAATTATTTCAAAGAGTCTTCTACTCGTTTAAACCTTAAAGGCTAGTTTCATCGTTTCAGCAATATTTCAAGATTTGACTCGGTCAACCACAGTTAACTCAAAATTTCAGTAAAAATGGAGTTTAATTCAAAACATTCTAAAATTTCACCACTGACTCAGAAACATCGAGATGAACAACTTTCGTGTTTTAACGTTTTCAATCCGAGTTAACGAAATAGGTCAAAATCATCAATTTTCGTCATAACCTAAATCTGTCCGAGATTCGTATATAGCAGTTCAAAATTATCAAGATCTAACATAGCAAATCAACTCCAAATTTAATGAAATTTTACAGAGATCATCTTAAGATATTTACCTACAACTTTCATGTTCGGCCAAAGATCTAAATCGGTCTGGAACCTATGTCAAAAACGTGATCAAGATCGGACCTAAGTTCTGTCAAGAATTTAAAGATCTAGTTTCAAGCAGTTCGGTTTCGGTTGGTTTTCACATGTCAAATCGTCTCTAAAAATTCTGAACATTTTACAGTAGATAGATCTAAGCCTTAGGAACGTTTTTCGTGTTTTAAGTTTTTCCATTTGAAGTTGTTTTAAGGTTCGGAAAAATTCGTCAAAACTATTGCGCCGGTAGAAAACATTCAATGACAGATTTACGCAAGATTCGATTCAAGCTTTTAGGTTTCGTGTTTTAGTTACTCCCAAAACCATATAAGTATTAACTTACAGATTTGTAGATACCCGGGATCATCTATTTTGAAGGCGTGGCTTCCAGTCCTCCGTCTATCCTCTCCGTTCGTCGGGTTCTACGTTCTAGATCCGATTCGGGGCGTATAAAGAAAAATAAGAACATTAGGATTCGTTTTCGAATCAAACGTAAGAAACGAATGGATCGGAACTTACCACGACGTCTAGGAGACTCTGATTTCGTCCAAATCAGTCTCGCCTTGGTCTCGTGCCTCCGACGACTCCGGAATTAGGGTTTTCGGACGTATAGAGAGTTGTAGGGTTTTGGAAAAGTATTCGGAGCCTCTAAGAGGTCTTATTTATAGTTAAACAAGCCCTAGGGATGCCTAAGGTCTGCCCTAGGAGTCTTGAGCCGAATGGTGTTCAACCGAAGTCGGAAAATCCGGATTCGGGCGAGAAAATCTCGCACGGGCGAATCTATCCGACGGCGTGGCCGTGGCGCGCCCATCCCTCTTTGACCGCGCGGCCACCGCGCCGAACTCGCCTGGACTTCGGTTCGGGCGGGTCGTGCGATCCGTCGTGCCTTTCCTCATCTCTTTCGGACTTCTATCCCCCTATGCTCCCGAATTCTAAGTTCCGGGGTATCTCCGGGTTTCTCTAAATTTTTACTCGGGTCTAATTGGATGTTGGACTCGAATTCTCGAGTTCCTTGGTGTCGGGTTTCGGTGTACAATTTATTTACCTTTAATAATTCCTTTTATTTAATTAAATTCCTTTAATTCCTTTTTAAGTTAAATCTCATTTCTCATTTCCTTATCTTTATTTATTTATTTATTTGCTGGATTTATTTATTTATTTTATTTATTGTTTATTTATCTAATTATTGTTTTATTTTATGTTGGAAAATTATCGGGTATTACATAGAAGCAGAGTCAGCGATAAGGTCCCATCTAGACTGAAAGGATCTGTGTTTTTAATTGAGAGTCTAGTACCTGTGTAGGGAATGATTTTCAAATATCGATTGTTTTCTCGAAATTACTGTGTTGGAAGTCTTATATTAGGTATTGCATCGAATCAGTGTCCACTTGGATTCAGATAAGATGGGATACATAATACTAGAGTAACAACATATAAGCCTTGGTTAATTTCTAAGGTAGGGTTGAGTATTCTTTCAACTACTATCCTCTCCCACCAAAGCCTAGCATTAAGTCTCGAGTGAGTACATTCGGAATAGATCTTCACAGGTCTGTTCCACTCAGTTTGTATCTCATAACTAACCAGATGGTATAAGCCCTGTGGCTTACTGATGTTTGAGAAGTTCTAAATCTGCATCTGGTCACCAAGACCAGGGGCTCTTTTATACTAACGGAATGAGATAGCTTTCGAAACTTTCGAGTGATAGGTTTTTTTTTTAAATGCTTTCTTTACTGCTTTCTTTACCGCTTTCGTTTAAATGCTTTTCACTCGGAAGAATTAGAGGTTGGCCGCCGGTTGTAAGGTTTAAGAGTTTTGGATTAGTTCGAAATTTTAATCTAGACTATTGGGTGTGACAAGGGGGATGATAGGAGTACTTGGCATGTCAACTAATGATGTGTTAGGTGTTGCTTATCCACTATGGAGAAATAACATACCTCGGCAGGGGGAGTTATTAATCTGTGGTATCTTAGAAATTGAGGTCTTAAGAGCATGTAAATTCTGACTGTAAGTACATGTCTGTTAAAGGGAACATAGTCTAGAAAGCATGAGAGTTAGCTAACTGATGGATTATCCCAGACAAAGATCTGTGTAATTAGAATGGAAGTTTAATTGTGTTTCATCTGAATCTTGTCCAATCTTTATTGTTTCCTCCCTGTCCCTTCTGTCACATTTTAAATATGCTTTCGTAGAATAATTTTATCCGCTTTCTTAGCATAATTCTCATTGCTTTCTTAGAATAAATTTAATTGCTTTATAGACTAATTTTGTTGTGCTTTGTAGAATAACTTTAATTGCTTCCACAGTATAGTTTAAATTATTGTCAAGTAGATTTAGAAACCAATGCAAAACCTGAAACGAGTAACCGAGTGGAAAATCTTAGTAAACGACGTGGGCCCTGCTTCTATCGCACATCCTCCAGTGAACGATCCGGTCTTACTATAAATTATTGCAATTTTTGACACCGTGCGCTTTCGGGCTACAGTTTCTTAACACGAGTAATAAAACGTGACAACCTTAATATATCCTTAAACCCTTTCCATAAATCATAACTCTTTTCATTTAATAAATTCAAACTTGATATTTTAAAAAATACTCGTGTGGGAAATTGTCAAAAGTTTCATGGCGCCGTTGCCGGGGAGGATGCAGCGCCGTTTATTAAGAGAATTACACTCCTGATTTACTCATAGATAGTTTTTGTATATACTCTTGAACCATTACTAACCTGGGGGTTGTGCAGGTGCTGTCAAGTTGAGATATAAACTGCTTATGCAACGGAGGAAGGATACATTGCATGAGCTACCGTTCGATCCAGAAATAGAAAGGACTGCTCGACGGTTGAGAGCACAAGCAAGACTGCGAAAGGAACGGGAAGCACGGACTCGTACCTCACCTGAAACCACAAGCAGTGACTTATCTGACATGGCAGAAAACCAAGACATTCCCCCGATCTTACCCATAGACCAACCACCCATCCATAATCAACCACCAAATAACCCTGGCAATGGAGCTGATTGAGGTATGGTAGAACATCCAAATCGTGTTAACGAGGAGGAGAATCTGCCTAATCTGGATCAGCAACATTACCAGCAATTCCACCAACAACCGCCACCACCTCCAAACCAATATAACAACCAAAACCAAAGTATACCAAACCAGCAATACCAGAATCAACCATTCAATCAAGAACAGTTTCAGAACAACCCTCAAGAGCCAGACAACATGTTCCAACAGAATCCCAATTACCACCAGCAATACCAAGATCAAGCAGAACAAGGAAATCAGCAACAGCAGGCAGCAACTGACTTCATGCAGCCTATTGTGGAGCCTTATCTGAACAGGCCCGGGAGACCACAATTTGCCGCACGCAACTTCGAGCTTAAACCTGCACTAATCAACTTGGTGCAGAATAATCAATTTTGCGGTGCAAATCATGAGGACCCTCATGATCATCTCCAAACTTTCCTGGAGCTTTGTGATATGATCAAAAATCAAGGGGTGTCCCCTGATGCTATAAGACTGATGTTGTTTCCTTTCTCATTGTTTAGTGGAGCAAGGGATTGGTACAAGTCATTGTCTATCAATCAGAGAAGCACATGGGCAGATCTGGTGAGGAGTTTTCTGTTGAAATACTTCCCTGAATCAAAAGTGGAGGAAGGACGAGCAAAAATTGGAGAATTCAAAATGAAACCGGATGAGTCACTTTATGATGCCAAAGAGAGGTTCTTCAACCTCTTGAGAAGATGCCCCCAACATGGATACCAACCATGGGAGCAGTTGAGAAAATTCTACGGAGGACTCACCCACTCATGGTGAATGATGCTAGATGTCGCTGGAGGAAGACACTTACTCCACTTGCCCATGGACCAAGCATGGGCAAAGATTGAGACCATGTCTGTTAACAGATCTGTGCTGAACACTGATGCACCTTGTGAAACCACATTTAAATAAGCTTAAATTGTGTTAAAATGAACCTAAATTGCATGCATGAGACTCTATTTTACTGTTTTTTAGTGTATATTTCATGTGATGTGTAAATATTAATAAGACCGATTAAATTGAGCTTATCCGAGCCCAATTTACCTTGTTTTATGCTTTTTAATAAGACTTTTGCAATTCTAATACATTGCAATGATGTTTCAGGCATTAAAATGAAGAAAGAAGATGTTCGGAGGTCAAAGGATGTCAAATTCGGAATTTTCAACACTGGAAAAGCTCCAGAATGCGCCACATAAGCATGGCGGCGCCTAAAGTCATGCTCAGGCGCCACATCGACACTTAGGAAAATTTCGGATGGAAAAAAGCTTCAGGATGCGCCGCATAAGCTTGGTGGCGCATAAAAACACCTCCAGGCGCCACTTTTTGCGCCGCAGGGTAAATTTTAGGAAATTGTCAGAATGCACCGCACCTTCTTGGCGGCGCCGAAAAGCCCCTTTCAGCGCCACAAAATGCGCCACACTCGAAAATTCGGAAAATCTTCGTATGCGCCGCAGCTCCTTGGTGGCGCCGAAAACCTCTTCCGAGCGCCACTTTTTGCGCCACAGTCGCGCTTGAGCATTTTTCTAACCTCTCGAACACGGTTTTAAAGCCCGTTTTTCATCATTTTTCAATACAGAGACTCATATTCATCGACTAAGATCATTCTGAAACATCTGAAAAATGGGAGATGAAGGCCGGAAACACAGAATCAAGCCGGAGGAATTGGACAGGATGCCATTCTGATCGAGTTCATCCTATCATAGGTGTTGCCTTTCTTTTTCTTGCTTTGTAATGCATTGAAATTGCCTCTAAATGTAATCTGCTATTATGTTTCGAATTTGTAGATGGATTTCTATATTGTTCGTGTTAGAAGTGATCTAGAACGGGAGTTCAGAATCACTTTGAAGTATGAATTTACCTTTTTATGGAAGAATTAATTTGATCGATGCTTTTGTTGGAATCTGGAATTATGAATGAATGTTAGAATCTGCTTAATCTGTCTTGAACGCCATTCTGTATCAGTTGCAGAATTGAAATTTCATTTTTGGATATTAATCTACTGTTGATCGATCATTCTGTGATTAGGAATAATAAATCTGATATCTGTGGCACTAGACTGAATTAATCTGCTATTATGTTAGAAATGGGATTAGGATTATATGTTGGAAAGCTACAAAATGATCGACATTCTATGCTTTTCTAAATCTGCTATTCAAATCACTAATCTGTTAAAGGCCTGAATTGATCGATTAATCTGTATTTCCTATTTTTAATAATCTGGCATTGATTCTGATCTATCTGCATTCTAATATTATTAATTAAATCCAGTTTACCATGTTTTATTATTATTTTACCATAATTGTTAAATTATTTACACTGTTCTGCATAATTAAATGTTAGAATCCAATTCTGTGATTTCTGCTTTGCTAAATCGGGAGATAAAAAGTAGAATTAATATTTTAGTACCGGAATTGGGAATAAATTACATTATAAATGGATTCTGGCATGTGCACAATGATTTGGGAAATGAAAAGTGTCTTTTAATTGCTATAGGAAAATTTGTATGCTTGGGAAAGACTCAAATTTAAACCTAGAATAATGATTGCAGAATGTTAGATAATTTAATCAGCTTCCATGAAATCCGTTTAAGCATAATTTGATTATTAGTAGATTACAATATTTTTAATCTTTATAAAATAATTAATTTTAAGAAATTGATCTTTTTAGACATTGGAAAATGCTAAATCAATATGCAATTTCTATTTTATATAAAGATGACAATATTTAAAATATTACAAGCATCTCCCATTTATATCTTCATTAACTATAATTTTAATTTGCTTTATTTTAAATTTAATGTCATTATTTTTAATTTAATCACCATTAGAATTAATCAAAATCCTTTTCAAATATATTAAATATAATTAATAAATTTAAGAACAATTAAAATTTCTCCGGAATGAAATAATATTCTGAAATTCCCTGTGGTTCGACCCGGTATTCACCGGTTTTTATTACTTGATGACAACCATCCGCTTGTGGTAAAATATGAGTAGTGAAAATCACCCATCAAATTTTTGGCGCCGTTACCGGGGAATTTGTTGTGAACTTTTAATTATTTTTAGTTTATTAATTTAAATTTATTAAGTTAAATATTAATTTAACTGCTACTTATTTTATTTTATTTTTTTTATTTAATATTTGCAGTGCGAAGCAAACAAGCTGAAATAGCTTATGATCCTGAAATTGAGCGTACTCTTAGAGCTATTAGATTAGGGAAACGTAGGAGACCAGCTCAGTTGGAAATTTTAATTAATTCATCTTCTGATGAAGAAGACTATTCTCCAACGACTGGAGTTTCAACAATTCAAACTAATCAATTAATTGCTCAGTTCAATAGGTTAAACATGGCAGCGAATAATAATGATAAGCAGGGTAATAATGGAGGTAACGGTGGTGATTTAGAGCACGATGATCAAGCTGAAATGACCATTGAAGAACACTTACAAGGAACTAGTGGAAATCTGCTTAATAGAACTCCAAGGCCAGATGTAGATGCTTTAAGCTTTACTCTTCAGCCTGCACTAATCACAATGGTTCAAGCTAATCAATACAATGGAGCACCTACTAATGATGCTGTAGAACACATAAGAAACTTTCTGGCTTATTGTGACACAGTGAAAATAAATGGAGTTACCAGTGATGAAATTAAGTTGAGATTGTTTTCGTTTTCACTTAGAGATAAAGCTAAAACTTGGTACAACTCACTTCAATTAAGGGATGTTACTACTTGGGATAAAATGTTAGAAGCTTTCTTAGAACAATTCTTCCCACCATCCAAAGTTATTGAATTACAAGAAAAAATCAAAGAATTCGTGCAAGATGAGGGTGAAACTTTACTTGAAGCATGGGATAGATACAACACTTTGTTGGCGAGATGTCCAAATCATGGCTTTGAAGACTGGCAGCAGATGCACTTCTTCTACAATGGATTGATTGATCATTGGAGGAATTTGTTGGATGCAACAGCTGGAGATTCTTTTCTATCTATAGGACCTTCTAGAGCTAAGGAAATCATAGAGAAAAAGATTTCTAACATGAAAAAATTTCCTGGTAAGAAAAATGCTAGAAATAAAACAAAAGGAGGAATATATGAGGTAGAAAAGGCAGTTGCTATAGATTCTAAGTTAGTTGCTTCGATGAGGGAGGTTTCTACGCTTAAGAAAGGTCAAGCTAAAGTTGTGAGATGCGGTATTTGTCATGGACCTCACGAGTCATCAGCCTGTCACCTGCTTGATCAAGGACTTCAAGAGACTATGCAGTGTGAGGGGACTGAGGAGCAAGTGGAAGATGTGAACTACATGGGAAATAGGCAGCAGAATTACAATCAAAACCGTCCTCAAAATCAAAACTTCTATCCAAATCAGAATTCTCAATTTCAACAAAACGCTTACCCACAAAACAACCGTCAACCTTATCCACAAAACCAAAATCAAAATTACCCAAATCAAAATCAAAATCAAAATCAAAATTTTCAAAACCAAAATTAGAACCAAAACTATAATCAAAACAGAAATCAGAATCAACCTTTTTACCCTAACCAACAGCCTAGGAACTTTCAACCTCAACAACAGCTGCAACAAAACCAAGGAAGTGATGAGGTCAATTTAAAAGAGTTAATGAGCACAATCGTGTCTCAACAACAAAAAATTCAGCAAATGCAAGCCTCAATGAGAAATTTAGAAGTTCAAGTTGGTCAAATTGCTAGGGATACCTCAAATAGACAGCAAGGAACACTACCAAGCATGCCTGATCCTAATCCAAAATAGCAGTGTAAAGCAATCACTTTAAGGAATAAAAAGGAATTACCTAATCCTTACCCTACCTTAGATGATCCAGAGGTTTTAGCTGAAGCTGTAGATGATCAAAGTGAGGATACAGAGAAAGAAAGTCAGCATAAAAACACTGATGAGCATAAGGAGAGTGAGAAACTTAGAGTTGAACAGGATAAGGGTAAAGGAAAGTCTGTTGTCCCGGTCAAGCCATATCAGCCACCTATTCCATATCCACAGCGTCTTAAAAAGGCTAAGGAAGATAAAGATTATGCTAAATTGTTAGAAGTCTTTAAGAATTTAAGAATTGATATCCCTTTTTCTGATGCCATTGCACAAATGCCTGTGTATGCTAAATTCTTAAAAGAAATTCTATCAAAAAAGAGGAGTGTTGATAATGAAGAGAAGGTGACACTGACAGGGGAATGCAGTGCAATCTTACAAAGAAGGCAACCTATTAAACAAAAAGATCCTGGGAGTTATACTATTCCGTGCATTATTGGCACTAAAGAATTCAATAAAGCTTTGTGTGATCTCGGGTCTAGTATTAATCTGATGCCTTTACATGTCTTTAGAGAACTAGGAGTAGGAGTTGTGAAGCCTACTAGGATGCAGCTACAGCTCGCTGATAGATCTATTAGGACTCCTTTAGGCATTGTAGAAGATGTTCCTGTTCAAGTAGAGAGCTTCATCTTCCCTGTCGACTTTGTTGTTCTTGATATGGAAAAAGACATTGATATTCCTCTGATTTTAGGTAGACCATTTCTGCAAACTGGTAGGGCTATGGTTGATATGGATGATGGTAAAATTACACTTAAAGTGGGTAATGAACAAGTGTCGTTTGACATTTCTAAGACAACTAAAACACAACACGCTAGTTCTGACACCTACCTGTGTAATAGAGTTACAGCTATCTATCAGGAGGATGAGGTGATTGAGAGAGAGTTCTTTGCTAGACATGATCCCTATAGGAAATTTGAGCAGTTAGTGGAGAGTTGTGAGGACTTAGCTGAAAGTAAGTGTGAGGGAGGATTACCTGTGCAAGTAACATGTGCGATAGAAGAATCCAAGTTAGTCCCGTCTGTTGAAAAGCCACCTACATTGACATTGAAGGAGCTGCCATCACATTTGAGGTATGTTTTTCTTGGTGAGAATGATACTTACCTGTTATTGCAAGTAATAAATTAAATGATGATCAATTAAATGCATTAACCCAAGTGTTGAGTAAGCATGTTAGAGCAATAGGTTGGACGATAGCTGACATCAAGGGACTGAGTCCAGCATTGTGTACACACCGGATTTGTATGGAGGAGGATGACAAGCCAGTGAGACAGCCCCAAAGGAGACTGAATCCACATCTACAAGAAGTTGTAAGATCAGAGGTGATTAAACTACTCGATGCAGGTATTATCTATCCTATCTTTGATAGTCAGTGGGTGAGTCCAGTTCAAGTAGTACCTAAAAAGGGAGGTATGACTGTGATTAGAAATGAAAATGGTGAATTGGTACCTACTAGACCTACTACTGGATGGCGTGTATGCATTGATTATAGGAGATTGAATGATAAGACTAGGAAAGATCATTTTCCATTGCCTTTTATTGATCAAATGCTAGAGCGTTTAGCTGGTCATGAGTTTTACTGTTTTTTAGATGGTTATTCTGGTTATAATCAAGTTCCAATTGCACCTGAGGATCAAGATAAAACTACATTTACATGTCCTTACGGTACATTTGCATATAGGAGAATGCCATTTGGATTGTGTAATGCTCCAGCTACATTTCAGAGATGCATGATGTCTATATTTTCTGATTTAATTGAGACGTGCATTGAGATATTTATGGATGATTTTTCTGTATTCGGGTCTGATTTTGAGAAATGCTTAATTAACTTGGAAAAAGTTCTGATTAGATGTGAAGAGTCAAATTTAGTTCTTAATTGGGAAAAATATCATTTTATGGTTAATGAAGGTATTGTCTTAGGACATAGGATTTCTAAAAATGGCATTGAAGTTGATAGGGCTAAAGTAGAAGTGATTGCAAAAATTCCACCTCCTAATAGTTTAAAGACTTTGAGAAGTTTTCTGGGACATGTTGGATTTTATCGAAGGTTTATAAAAGATTTTTCTAAAATTACATTACCTCTGTTTAAGCTGCTATGTAAGGATGTCGAGTTTGATTTTACGTACGAGTGTATTGAGGCGTTAAATAGGATCAAGGAAGCATTGGTGACAGCACCAATTATTCAGCCACCTGACTGGAGTTTGCCATTTGAGATCATGAGCGATGCTAGTGACTTTGCTGTTGGAGCAGTATTGGGTCAACGAAAGGATAAGAAACTTCATGTTATTTATTATGCTAGTCAGGCTTTAAATTCTGCACAAAGAAATTATGCCACCACTGAAAAAGAACTTTTATCTGTTGTTTATGCATGTGAAAAGTTTAGACCATATCTGATAGGCTCTAAGACTGTAGTTTACACTGATCATGCTGCTATTAAATATCTACTTGCAAAGAAAGAAGCTAAACCACGGTTAATTAGATGGGTATTATTGTTACAGGAATTTGATTTAGAAATTAAAGATAGAAAAGGAGATGAGAATCCTGTAGCTGATCATCTATCTAGACTGGAGCATGAACAAGGGGAAGAAAGATTAATTAATGATGCATTTCCTGATGAAAATTTGTATTTAATAAATAACACTTCCTCTGATCCGTGGTTTGCTGATTTTGTGAACTATTTAGCATTTGGTGTAATTCCTGATCATTTAAAATGGCATAGCCAAAAGCAAAAATTTAAAACTGATGCTAAATATTTTATTTGGGATGAACCTTATTTGTTTAGACTCTGTTCAGATCAAATCATAAGGAGATGCATCTCTGATGAGGATTTTGAAAAAGTTTTAAGGGCTTGCCACGAAGGACTTGGAGGAGGATATGTTGGACCGAACAGGACAGCTCATAAGGTACTCGAAGGTGGTTTATATTGCCCTAATATTTATCGTGATGCTAGATCATTTGTGCAAAAATGTGATGTATGTCAAAGGGCTGGTAATATCACTAAGAGAGATGAAATGCCACTAAAAGGAATTATGCCTGTTGAGTTGTTTGATTTGTGGGGAATTGATTTTATGGGTCCATTTCCACCATCTAATGGGAAGCTGAATGGGTAGAGTATGTATCAAAATGGGTAGAAGCTGAATCATGTGCTTTAAATGATGCTAAACAAGTGATTAAATTCTTGAAAAAGCAAATTTTTACTCGCTTTGGGTGCCTAAAGCAATCATTAGTGATGGTGGATCTCATTTTGTCAATAGGACTGTTAATCAATTGTTATCTAGATTTCATGTTCATCATAGGATAACAACACCCTATCATCCTCAAGCCAATGGTCAGGTAGAAGTCACTAATCGTGAGATTAAAAAGATCTTGGAAGCCACTGTAGGAAAATCTAGAAAAGATTGGGCTTTTAAGTTAGATGAAGCATTGTGGGCATATAGGACAGCCTTTAAAACACCTATAGGTATGACTCCTTTTAAATTGGTTTATGGTAAAGCCTGTCATTTACCTTTTGAACTTGAGTTTAAATCACTTTGGGCTATGAAGAAGTTGAATTTTGAATTTAAAGAGGCTCAAGAAAAAAGGAAAATAGATCTTACTGAATTAGAAGAAATTAGACGTCAAGCGTATGATAATGCTCTAATTTATAAGGAAAGAACAAAGCTTTATCATGATAAAATGCTTAGGCCTAAGGTGTTTGAAGCTGGACAATTAGTGCTTTTATATAATTCTAGATTTAAGTTGTTTCCTGGTAAATTGAAGACAAAGTGGTCAGGGCCTTTTAGGATTGTTAAAGTGTTGGATAATGGTGCAGTAGTTTTAAAAGCTGATGATGAAAGGGAATTCACTGTAAATGGTCAAAGACTTAAACATTATTTTGGAGATGAAGTTAAATTCATCGAACAAATTAATGTTAAGCCTTTGGTTATTTAAATCTGCTTATTGAAGTAATTGCATTGCATTTTAATTGTGTTCAGTTTTTATTTATTAAACTTATAAAAACCAATAAAAATTATAAAATGAGAGAAAAAGACAAAAATATTTTGCATTTTATTGTTTATGTGCTTTTATCTGCTTTATTGTTCTTGTTTAATTTAAGTTAAATGTGTTTTTCTAGCTTAAATTATGTTGTTTAAATTTTATGCTATGTTAATTGCATGTGTTCAATAAATTGAGTAGGACATTGCCTATGAATTGGGATAAGTAGCAAAATGTTGAGAAATGACGGATATGTGTGTGCTTGGAGAATTGATCTTGACATGTGTATTTTGACCCGGTGATGAGTTAAGGAGGAGGATCTATATGGACTAGTTGGGTTAATTGAGAAGAATTATGACCCGGGAGGATTTACGGAAGCTATATATGCTAACTCTGACTTACTAACCTTAGGGATTGAATAAACTATCATTTTGGTTGAGTTTGAGCTGAAATTCGAGTGTCACAGACTCATTTTAGGCTCACACCTTCTTGGTGGCGCCTAAAACCATGCCAAGGCGCCACTTTATGCGCCAATTCTGAACCTGGAAAAATTTTGGTCAGGTTATGCGCCACACCTTCATGGTGGCGCATAAAACCACTCTGGAGCGTCGAAAATTGCGCCACCTGAAGACTTAGAAAAAATTTCGATCGAATTAGGCGCCGCAACACCTTTGCGGCGCCGAAAACACCACTCGAGCGCCACATTGGCGCCTGACCCGGCGGGTCTGGGCGCCAGACCCGGTTTCGATCGGGATTTTTAATCCCAAAAACTTCCCTTTCTTCCCATTCCATTCGACCGAAAGCCACATTTTTTCTCTTCCAATTTCAACCGAGCGCCATTCTTCTTCCTCCAGGCGACACATTTGCGCCACTTCGGTAAAAAATCTTCCAATTCTTGATTCTTTCTATCAATTCTCATCTACATTGTTCAAATTCTCATTCCAAAACCCAAATTTTGCTTTGTTTGAATCAAATTAGGGTTCTTCAACCCTAGTTCTTCAAATTTGGGGATTCTACTCCAAAGTGCTCCAATCCTTCAATTTAGGTAAGAATAGGTATCCTAATTCAATTATTATCATATTCTAGTGCTTTGGAATACATTAATTTTGGTATTGGTTGTTGTTACTTGAATTTTGGGTTTTGTAGAATGTGGGATAAAATTTGATTTTGATTGTCTAAATTTTAGTTTTAACATGAACAAGTGTTGTAGAACATGGATTGAATACATAATGTGAAAATTTTTGGATTAACATTAGAATTTGGGATTTTTGAGAATTTTAAAATCTGAAAATTATTTTAAATTAATGAAAATGGCATTTTTGATGAATTAAATGGATGAAACATCACTAGAACATGTCATTTTAGTTATATTAAAAATATAAAGTTGTTCTCATGTCAAAAATTTCATGTTTTTCATAATGTGAGTTAATTGAACCATGTTTTGATAAAAACTCTTTTCTTTAGAATTTAGTTAATTAAAATAGGTTAATTTATCATAGGAATAAATTGGAATGGATTTAAATATTAATTTAAACCATTTGTAATGCACTAGTTTAATAATTTAGGTTGTTTTACTTTATTAAATCTGAAAATTTAATAAAATAAGGAGTTTTTATTAAAAAGGCATGTTCAAACATGAATTTTAAACTTTAAAGTAAATGGGTGTTATGTTTAAACAAAGTTTAGGATTCACAATCTTTAAAATACAACATTTTGGGTCATTGAGCTATTTAAATCCCACATTCTAGGTTGATGTATATGTTTGTTTTATACTTAACACTTAAGTTAAACCTTTGGTTAAAACTTAAGTGTGAGGATGGGAGGCAATGCATATATATGATACTAACCCAGAGTTTTTGTACAACCAGGTACTGAAATAATGTATAATCCTCCAAACCTCCCTAAGAAATCGGGTTATAGGTATATACCCATGCCCGAGGGGAGAATGGGGATTTATGATCCACAGTCACCGGATAGCATTCCTACTCCTATTCCTGATGAGCATATTTTTGAACATCGCAGACTCCGCATGAAAAATTTGATACAGATGGATCACCCACAGGGATCAGGAGGTGCTTCCAAGTCCAAGGGACTTCTCTCCTATTTTAGGAAGAGCAAGTCCAAGAGTGGTGCATCTTTGAGACATACTACAGTGCCCGCTGATGACCATCAGGAGGTCAATCAGCCTGACCAGCCCGATCAGCCTGATCAGTCCATTCAGCCTGAGACATCTGACCATTCACAGGCCCCCTCTAGAGCCTCTCGGGGGAAGGCACCTGTCACGAGTTCCACTTCCTCTCGACCTAGGAGAGGGAGATCTGCTGCATTAGTCATACAGGAGCCTGTCCCTGAGGCTGTGGGTGGGGAGGAAGATGATGAGGAGGTTGGTCAGGAGGAGCAGGAGGAGCAACCGGCAAGGGGAGGACCTAAAAGGTAAGATCCCAGAGCCTATGTCCCTAATTTGTTGTATGTCAGGGAGGGCATATTCGATGCCACTGTATTAGGAGTGCCAGAGCCTACGAGCTGTACAAGAGATTTCACAAGAAGAGGATCATCGCTGATAGGGGATTTTCAGATAGAGATTTACAGCACCCTCTACTCCGAGATGCTATAGATCCAGGGGTTGGGAGAGATTTGTGAGACACCCAGCTGGATCATATTCGTGGGAGTTGACTAGGCTGTTTCTAGCCAATGCTGAGGAGGAGGATTCTTGGATTTTTGGGGTTAGAGTACCTATCACTCCTCAGCACATCAACCAATTATTTGGAGTAGTGGATGTGCCCTACGGCAGAGATTTTTGGGAGCCGGTGATGAGAGTCGATGATAGGGAGGATTTCAAGAAGCTTGTACTGATGTCTATGTTTGAGGGTCAGGAGGATGTCCTCGCGTATGATGATGATGACATGAGTAGGCTACATGGGCCTGATATGGATGCACCCATGTACCAGCTTCTCATGTTCTACAGATCTAGATTGAGTCCTTCGACTCACACCTCTGGACCTACTGCCCTGGATATGTATGTCCCATACTGCATCAAGGTGGGGAGCCCGATCAACATGGGAGAGCTTATATCACTTGAGTTGAGACAGACACCGGGGGTGTCTAAGAGGTCAGCTCTTATGTTCCCCAGCTTGATATGGCAGCTTTGTGCTCAGGCAGGAGTGAATATGGGGCAGTTTGATAGAGACTGGAGGATGAGGCCCCCTATTCCATTTGGGAAGAAGAACTTCAAGCTGTCTGGCATAAGATGCCAGCCTATGATACTTCCCAGGGAATTGCCCAGGCAGTCACCACCATCTGCACCTTCACAGGCTAGCCAGGAGCATTATGAGGCTCCTTCACAGTCTACCCGGGGTACACGAGGTGGTAGGGGCAGAGGTAGAGGACGAGGGAGAGCTCCGCCACAGCAGCCACAGCACTCACAGCAGTCATATCAGCATCAGGGAGAGCCTGAGTGGGCTAGGACTTTATTGATAAACCAGCAGAACTTGCTCAACACAGTGAATGAGCATGCCTTACTTGCAGCTCAAAGGCACCATTTCTTGGCTGACCAGATAGCCAAGAATGCTAGAGCCCAGGCTTACCATGCAGCCCGACTGGAGTACTTCATGTCCCAGAGCTTAGGACAGCGATATGTCGCTCCTCAGACACCTTCTGAGGACGATGAGGATGAGGAGTATGTAGGCTCTGGAGATGGTAGCGATGATGGAGATGATGATGCTGAGGATGCTGATGCTGGGGATGGATCTGAAGAAGTTGGAGATAATGACGATGACGATTCTGAGGACTCTGACTGAGTGCGAGAGATGAGCGATAGATAGGCTTGTGATCATTAGATATGACATGTATTGATAGGCCTATGTATTCGACTCTATTTTTATTTTGCTACATTTTAGTTATTTTCATTTGGGGTTGTATTGTCCTAACTCTATTTTCTATTATTTTGCTATCTTAGATATATTATTTCTGTTATTCACGTTCTTTTGATTATATGAAGCATTAGATGGAGTTTATTTAGCTTATGAGGTTTTTAGTTGCTTTTAAATTCAATAAAGTAGCTCTTACCAATAGCATGCTAGATTGAGTTGTTTTGAACTGTTAAAAAGATCAATGAAGTTTATTTGGACTAGATTAAGGTGTGGATGAAGTGAAATTGGTATTGTTGAGTGATTTGGAGATTTTGGACATCATGGGGAAGAACTTAGGAAAAACACATTCTGCCCGAATTGGCACAGAATGCGCCACATAGGCATTGTGGCGCCTAAAAATGCCTTCCAGCGCCACTTTATGCGCCGCAAAACTTAGAAATTTTTCTAAGTTTTTCCAAAATGCGCCGCACGTGCTTGGTGGCGCCTAAATTAGCCTTGAAGCGCCACTTTTGGCGCCGCAAAATGAGAATTTTTCCAAGTTTGCTTCAGGATGCGCCGCATCAACTGTGCGGCGCATAAAAGTAGCCTTGAGCGCCACAAAATGCGCCGCGGCTTATTTTTAAATTTTATTTTATTTTCAAAATGCGCCACACTCACTGTGTGACGCCTAAATTGGCCTCGGAGCGCCACTTTTTGCGCCATCGACGCGAATTTTTATTTTTCAAAAATTCGCAAATCCAAAAGATTCAAATCATATCTCATCGATTTTTGGGATCCTAAACAGCATTATACTGACTCCAAATCATATGTTTAGTGTATATTTGGATCTAGATTAAATCAATCCCTCCATATCTCAACAAAATCAAGATTTCACCATCTTTAAAAGAGAGACTACCGATCGGTCACTCTCTCATTACCAAATCTGTCAATTTTTCTCTTCTTCCAGTTTAATTAGCTTTCCAATCTCAATCCTTTCTTCCTAAATTCTGCCACCATGAGAACAAAGAGAAAGAATAACCCGAGAAATAATGGTGGAAACAAACTAAAAGCCACAGAGCCTGCCCCATCACAGACACCAGTTATTAGAGAACCTGTTCCGGAGCCGGTTGCTGTGGGTGCTGAAGACATGTTTGTGAATAATCTGGTGGCTCCTGATTCATATAATGGTTACAACACTTCTTTCAATTCTGCTCAACCAACGGAGGATAATCCACAGCAAGAGGAGGATGTCGCTGAATCTCCGGAGGAAATTTCACCGGAGATTCCACGTGATTCTAAAATCAAGAGAAAGAGTCACAATAGAAAGGATGATACCCCTCCTCTGGAAGAATTAGCAGGGGATACTTTCAATCCGGCTATTTTCATCAATCAAACTGCATATTCTTATTATCAGAAGATGGTGTAAAGATGGATTATCCAGGACAAAGGATTCACTGAAGCTGACATGGAGCGATTTTCGGTTCATGATGCTCTCATGAGTCGAGGATGGATGAAATTTGATGCGCATCCGAAAGGAGTTTACTCTTGGGAGCTTACTAGGCAATTCCTATGTAATGCTCGGTATGATCACTATACTTCATGGATTCGGGGAGTGCCTGTGCCATATGGTCCTGCAGTAATTAATGAACTTTATGGTACTGTGGATGTCTCTTGCCCGACTACGAAGAAGAAGCACTTTCATGACCCTATTCATGAAGAGGAAGGAGGACCAGAGTTGGAGAAAAGAATCTTGAGAGAGATGTTCGAAAAGCAAAAGGAAGTTGCCTACATAGGGGAGAAGAAGGAGAATGTTGTTGCCACTTCAATGGATGCACCGCTATACCAGATCTACTTGCTCTACAAGCATAAGGTGTTTCCTACTTCGCACACTGCACAACCGAATGCAGAGGAGCTGTATTTTGTATACTGTGTGAAGAATGGGTTGCCTATTGACATTGGGGATATGGTGGCATATGAGTTAGATAAATTGGCTTCTGATGTAAAAAGGAGGATTCTTGGATTCCCTGCACTGATTTGGGCACTTTGCAAGAAAGCTGGAGTGGATCCAAGTGCCTATGCTCAAGATGTGAAGCCAAAGCCTCCTATTTGCTTCAAGACTAATTATACCAAGCCTGGAGTAAGATGTGCAGAGCTAGCCTACCCGAATTCACCTCGTGGGGTACCCACTCATCACACTGATATGCCTAGTACATCTGGTACTAAGGCTGAGCCCGCAGAGAATGCAATCAATAGGATGACTTATGAAATTCATCAGCTTAGGGTCGAGATGAAGAGGAAGGAGGATAGTACACAGGCACAAATTGCACGACTTTCCAGCAGACTTGAGTACTTCATGTCTGCAAGTCTAGGTGATCAATATATTCCTCCTACTACTAGTTCGAGCTCTACAGGGAGTGATGATGTTCCTAGGGAAGATGGAGTAGGTGATTCGGATGGATCTTTAGACATCTAGATCTTTGATTAGATAGGATTGCTCCCTTTTTGGTTTAATTTGTAATAGTTAGAATTATTTTGGTACTATTTTGCTTATTTAATTAGCATCTTTATGTAATAGTTGCTAGAACTTGTGGTATTTTACTTTTGGTAAGTTTATGCAATTTAATATTTTAATTAAATCTGTCCATGTTTATTTAGTTAATAAAAATTTAATAAAAAAATATTAAAATCTGAAATTCATAAATTAAATAATAAAAAAAATCTGAATTAAATACATTATGGATAGAATTTAATTGTTTTAATCTATAAATTACCATGTGTTCTAATCATTATCTTTTGTATGAGCAAATACCATATAAATATATAAAGAAGCAGGATATGCCATGAAGAAGCAAGCAAAAAGGGGACATCCAATACGGTGAAAGAATTTCTAAGATCTAAACACTCCAGGTGTGATCTTTTCCTATTATATGTTATCAATTTGCATGAAGTATGTGGTAAGAGCTTGGTTTAATTTTATTTTACCATTTATTATGTTTTGAATAAAGTGGTACATGCATGACTAGTTATTTTAAATTTAAATTGTGTTTTCCCAGTGGTGCTACTATTTGGAGATTACCACATCATTGCCAATCTGGAGAAAATCCAAATAAGTCTAAATGTTCTGCTCTAATCCGATTTTACAATTTAATGAGTGTTAGGTTTCTTAGTTTAAAGTCCTAGACTTTGTCAAATTGTTATGCAAGTTGTTTGAGCTATTGATGACAATTCTATTTGCCTTGCAGAAAACTATTTGATTAATTAGACTAGTTATTTAGAATGTAGAGAATTATCATTATTTATAAATAAATATGCTCGTTCTAAGTCTTTTTAAATGCTTAATTAAAATAAAGTCAGAGTGAGACCCCTATAAAAAAAAAAAACAAACAAAACAACAAGTTATCTTGCAAAAAGAAAAAGAAAAGAAAAATTAGAGAATGCAAGATCAAAAAAAAAAAAAGAAGAAGAAAGAAAGAGGGTGATCAAATAAAAAGTCATAAACTCTTGACTGGATGACTGGCACATATTCGGTGACACGAGTAGCTTTTGGAATTCAACCGTCTACAACTCAGCCAAAGTGTCTAGAATATAGTGAAACCTAGCCATAGATTGAGCATATTTACATTACTCAATTTCCCATATTAAGTGCTATGTATAATTAATCTGTTTTCTGTATTGTAAGTGTATTGGGTATCTGGTTCTGATGGCTGATGCATATCAATTTGCCTAGTTCTAGTACATTAAACTTTGAACCCTCTTATCTCATTTTGTTGTTGAAATCTATGATTTGGCAGAACTATAGACACTTTATCTTTATTATCTTGATTGGCAAGTTGATGTGCTAATTGATCTCATTGCTCAAGGAACGAGCATATTTAAGTGTGAGGATGTTGATGCACCCTGTGAAACCACATTTAAATAAGCTTAAATTGTGTTAAAATGAACCTAAATTGCATGCATGAGACTCTATTTTACTGCTTTTTAGTGTATATTTCATGTGATGTGTAAATATTAATAAGACCGGTTAAATTGAGCTTATCCGAGCCCAATTTACCTTGTTTTATGTTTTTTAATAAGACTTTTGCAATTCTAATACATTGCAATGATGTTTCAGGCATTAAAATGAAGAAAGAAGATGTTCGGAGGTCAAACGATGTCAAATTCGGAATTTTCAACACTGGAAAAGCTCCAGAATGCGCCACATAAGCATGGCGGCGCCTAAAATCCTGCTCAGGTGCCACATCAGGCGCCACATCGACACTTAGGAAAATTTCGGATGGAAAAAAGCTTCAGGATGCGCCGCATAAAAACACCTCCAGGCGCCACTTTTTGCGCCGCAGGGTAAATTTTAGGAAATTGTCAGAATGCAGCGCACCTTCTTGGCGGCGACGAAAAGCCCCTTTCAGCGCCACAAAATGCGCCACACTCGAAAATTCGAAAAATCTTCGTATGCGCCGCAGCTCCTTGGTGGCGCCGAAAACCTCTTCCGAGCGCCACTTTTTGCGCCACAGTCGCGGTTGAGCAGTTTTCTAACCTCCCGAACACGGTTTTAAAGCCCGTTTTTCACCATTTTTCAATACAGAGACTTATATTCATCGACTAAGAACATTCTGAAACATCTGAAAAATGGGAGAAGAAGGCCAGAAACACAGAATCAAGCCGGAGGAATTGGACAGAATGCCATTCTGATCGAGTTCTTCCTATCATAGGTGTTGCCTTTCTTTTTCTTGCTTTGTAATCAATTGAAATTGCCTCTAAATGTAATATGCTATTATGTTTCGAATTTGTAGACGGATTTCTATATTGTTCGTATTAGAAGTGATCTAGAACGGGAGTTCAGAATCACTTTGAAGTATGAATTTACCTTTTTATGGAAGAATTAATTTGATCGATGCTTTTGTTGGACTCTGGAATTATGAATGAATGTTAGAATCTGCTTAATCTGTCTTGAACGCCATTATGTATCAGTTGCAGAATTGAAATTTCATTTTTGGATATTAATCTACTGTTGATCGATCATTCTGTGATTAGGAATAATAAATCTGATATCTGTGGCACTAGACTGAATTAATCTGCTATTATGTTAGAAATGGGATTAGGATTATATGTTGGAAAGCTACAAAATGATCGACATTCTATGCTTTTCTAAATCTGCTATTCAAATCACTAATCTGTTAAAGGCCTGAATTGATCGATTAATCTGTATTTCCTATTTTTAGTAATCTGGCATTGATTCTAATCTATCTGCATTCTAATATTATTAATTAAATCCAGTTTACCATGTTTTATTATTATTTTACCATAATTGTTAAATTATTTACACTGTTCTGCATAATTAAATGTTAGAATCCAATTCTGTGATTTCTGCTTTGCTAAATCGGGAGATAAAAAGTAGAATTAATATTTTAGTACCGGAATTGGGAATAAATTACATTATAAATGGATTCTGGCATGTGCACAATGATTTGGGAAATGAAAAGTGCCTTTTAATTGCTATAGGAAAATTTGTATGCTTGGGAAATACTCAAATTTAAGCCTAGAATAATGATTGCAGAATGTTAGATAATTTAATCAGCTTCCATGAAATCCGTTTAAGCATAATTTGATTATTAGTTAGATTACAATATTTTTAATCTTTATAAAATAATTAATTTTAAGAAATTGATCTTTTTAGACATTGGAAAATGCTAAATCAATATGCAATTTCTATTTTATATAAAGATGGCAATATTTAAAATATTACAAGCATCTCCCATTTATATCTTCATTAACTATAATTTTAATTTGCTTTATTTTAAATTTAATGTCATTATTTTTAATTTAATCACCATTAGAATTAATTAAAATCCTTTTCAAATATATTAAATATAATTAATAAATTTAAGAACAATTAAAATTTCTCCGGAATGAAATAATATTCTGAAATTCCCTGTGGTTCGACCCGGTATTCACCGGTTTTTATTACTTGATGACAACCATCCGCTTGTGGTAAAATATGAGTACTGAAAATCACCCATCAACACTGATGAGAGGAAGGCTGACTCCTCTAGAAAAGTTTTTGTTGTAAGTGAAGGTAAAACAGACTTTGAAAAATTACAGGAACAGGTAGCTGCGATTCAGCTGGGTCAGGACAAAGGAAAGGGTACTATACAGGCAGGAGCTTCTTCAAGCCAAGCACAACCACAGCAATCGGAAGCTGTTTGCGGGCTGTGTCAGGGACCACATCCAACTGATACATGCCAACAGCTAGCCACCGAAAGCTGTAACTATGCCAGAAACTACCAGAACCGCCTCCCCAACCTATCCTACTCAAATAACAATGCACTCAATGCGCATTTGTTATCTAAGCCAAATCAGCCTACCCAGTTTGCCCACCAAAACCAACAGCAAAACTTCCGGCCACATAATCAAGGATTTGTTCAACAGAGAGTACAGAACTTCCAGAATCACAATCAGAATTTCTAGCCCCATATCCAACAAAGACCCAACCAAAACCAATGCCAAAACTTCCAAAATTTCCAAGCCCAACCTGATCAGAACCAGCAGTTCAATCAAAAGCCACCATCTCGTCTGGAGAACATGATGACCGAGTTTATTTCCAATCAAAGGGAGATCAACCAGCAACTGCAGTCATCGATTAAGAATGTGGAAACACAAGTCACTCAGCTGGCGAAAGAACTGCAAAACAGGGGGAAAGGAACACTACCGAGCAGTACTGAGACCAACCCGCAATGTAAAGCAATTACATTGCGGGGAGGTAAGACTCTGAAGGGGAATGTTGGGTCCAGAAAGAAAAAGGCTGTAAAGGGAAAGAATTCAGTGGAGGTTGAGAAGGAAAAGGAGAAGATTGAAGGAGAAGAAAGTATTGAACTGGTGAAGGACAAATCAGATGCAGCTAATTCGCAGACTGAAGCTGCAGTTGAAGCTGATAAGGGTACGGGTGAAGGTACAACTTCCTTCCCTTTACCACCAAAAATTGATAATAATAATAAGTACATGCCAAGGGTGTCATACCCTGCACGTCTTAAAAATAAGGAACAAGATGAAAAATTTAAAAAGTTTTTAGAAAGATTGAAAGCTGTTGAGATCACTATTCCCCTGGTCGAAATGATTTCGGAAATACCCGTCTATGCTAAATTTCTTAAAGAAATGATTTCAGGGAGAAGGAAATTTGAGCAGGATGAAGTGGTGGTTTTAAACAGCAGCTGCAGTGCCATAATCCAGAGAGTGCTACCGGAGAAGAAGGAAGACCCAGGCTGTATCACACTGCCAGTCCACATTGGGAAAACCAATGTTGGAAAAGGGTTATGCGATTTGGGATCCAACATCAACGTTATGCCACTCGCCATGGCAAAACGTCTTCACTTGGGAATAATTGAACCAGTTACAATGAAACTGCAACTGGCGGACCGGTCAATACCCACCCAGTCGGAATTCTGAAGGACGTGATCGTCAAGACGGGAGGGACTCTCTTCCCTGTCGACTTCATCATTCTTGACATTGAGGAGGACTATGAAATGCCGCTGATCTTAGGCCGCCCCTTTCTCTCAACAGGTGGTGCACTGATAGACGCTCGATCAAGCCAAATCAAGCTCCGTGTCAGAGAAGAAGAGCTGAACTTCAACATGGGCAGACTGCAGAAGTTTCCATCTGAGGAAACTTGTTCCAAATTTGATGTAATAGATGGTAGGAGTGAGGATGAGAGCATAGACTCTATGACTGTGATGTCGGACAAAGTTTCAAAGCAGGTACTGATGCCTGCTGGTGCCGAGCCAAGCTGCAATGTCGTGCACTTCGAGGACCCTATAACTAGGGACCTTGAAGAGTTCAACGGTGTTGAATTCACTTCGGAGGAGGAGGAGAGCACCATGGACGAGGAAGTGGACCCTGCACTGACACAGGGTCCTGAAGGTAAATCTGATCTTTCACCCCCATCCGTTTCTCCAAATTACTGCCTTCCGTTGAATGTCCGCTAGAGCTTGAACTTAAAATACTTCCGGATCATCTTAAGTACGTTTTTCTCGCTGAACCTAAAAAGTTACCGGTAATTGTGTCAGCCAAGCTGACACAAGAACAAGAAAAAGCTCTGGTTGACATTCTCAAGAAATATGTACATGCAATTGGATGGACCATTTCTGATATAAAAGGAATAAGCCCCTCTGTTTGCATGCACAGAATTTTAATGGAAGAGGAGTACAAGCCCTCAAGGCAACCCCAAAGTCGTTTGAACCCCCACATGCAAGAAGTGGTAAGGAAAGAAGTTATCAAGCTCCTAGATGCTGGTATCATCTATCCTATATCTGACAGCAAATGGGTTAGCCCAGTGCAGGTAGTACCTAAGTGTGGTGGGATGTGCATAACGACTAACGAACAAGGAGAAGAAGTGGCGACAAGGCCAGTGACCGGTTGGAGAGTTTGCATCGACTACCGGAAGCTCAATACCGCTACGCGGAAGGATCACTTTCCCTAGCCGTTCATTGATCAAATGCTCGAGAGGTTGGCCGAGAGGGAGTACTACTGTTTTTTGGACGGTTATTCGGGCTATAATCAGATTGTAATATCTAGTGAAGATCATGATAAAACTACTTTCACTTGCCCGTATGGAACTTTTGCGTACAGGCGCATGCCTTTTGGCCTTTGCAATGCGCCTGCAACTTTTCAGCGATGCATGATGTCTATATTCTCCGAATTTATCGAAAAATGCATTGAAGTTTTCATGGATGACTTCTCTGTATATGGAGATACTTTTGGTGGATGTTTGACTAATCTTGCAAAAATTTTAAAAAGATGCGAGGACACTAACCTAGTTTTGAACTGGGAAAAGTGCCATTTCATGGTCACCGAAGGTATTGTGTTGGGTCACCGCATATCGCGCGCAGGCATCGAAGTCGACAGAGCCAAGGTCTCAGTCATCTCCAATATTCCATTACCCAATTCGATAAAAGCAGTTAGGAGTTTCTTAGGGCATGCCGGTTTTTACCGGAGGTTTATTAAAGACTTTTCTAAAATTGCTAAGCCGCTCACTAACTTGCTTTGTAAAGAAAATTCTTTCGTAATAAATGAAGCGTGTGTTCAAGCCTTTGACACGCTAAAAAAGATGTTGATTTCTGCTCCAATAGTGCAACCACCCGATTGGTGAATGCCTTTCGAGGTAATGTGCGATGCAAGTGATCTCGCCGTGGGTGCTGTTCTTGGGCAACATAAGGAAGGGAAACATTGTGTAATTCATTACGCAAGTCACGCCCTGAATGAAGCTCAAATCAACTACACCACCACGGAGAAAGAGATGTATGATGTGGTTTTCGCGTTTGATAAATTCAGAAAGTATCTCATTGGTCAGAAAACCATAGTGTACACAGATCACTCTGCACTGAGATACTTGTTCAGCAAACAAGATGCCAAACCTCAATTAATCAGGTGGGTACTTCTGTTGCAGGAATTCGATATCATAACAAAAGATAGAAAAGGAAGAGACAATGGTGCTGCTGACCATTTGTCTCGAATAGAAAATGATAAAAATGAGATAGCCGTCAATGAAAATTTTCCGGACGAGCAACTATTTGCCTTGCACTTCATGATCAAGCTTGTCCATGGTTTTCCGACACTGCTAACTTTTTAGCATGTGGAATAACCTAGGGGTGATTAACGAGTAGTGCTACTCGAACTCGACTCGGGACTCGGCTCAGAAAAAACTCGACTCGTACTCGAAAAATTCGAGTCGAGTCGAGTAGTCGAGTAGCGCACTCGAGTATCGAGCTCGAGCTCGAGTCCGTGTATATGATACTCGAACTCGAGTCGAGTACTCGAGTCAAGTCGAGTATCGAGTACTCGACCCATTTTCTTTTTTTAAAAATTTTTTTTTGTAAATTTTAAAAGAAAAATAAAAAAATTAAAAAAAATACTCGATAAGCTCGAGTACTCGAGCTCGAGCTCGAGCTCGAGAAGGAAAAAAATTTTTAAAAAAAAATCAAGCTACTCGAGTTCGAACTCGAACTCGAGTCGAGTCGAGCTCGAGCTTGAGCTCAACTACTCGACTCGAGCTCGAGTAGCTCAAAAATGCCATCAAGTCAAGCTCGAGTACCCCACTACTCGAGCTCGACTCGACTCGTTATCACCCCTAGAATAACCCCACCATTCCAGCACAAGGGCCATAAAGCAAGGTTCAACCGAGATGTAGCCAACCACTTCTGGGAAGATCCTTATCTCTTAAAGCATTGTGCAGATTCGATTATTCGACGATGTGTAACTGAGCACGAGGCTTATCAAATCGCTAAAAAATGCCATGAATCGGAATATGGAGGTCACCATAGCCCCACTCGAACAGCTCATAAAGTGCTCGAGTGTGGTTTCTATTGGCCTACCATTTACGAGGATTGCAGAGCGTTTGTTAAGGCTTGCGACAGATGCCAAAGACTAGGGAATATCTCCAAGAGGGATGAAATGCCTCAAAAAGGAATTCTCACTCTTGAGATTTTTGATGTATGGGGTATTGACTTCATGGGATCATTCCCGACATCTGATGGGAATCATTACATCTTGGTAGCTGTCGATTACGTGTCCAAGTGGGTTGAGGCAGTTGCACTGCCAACCAATGACGGTAACCAAGTCATCAAATTCTTGAAAAATAACATTTTCAATAGATTTGGTGTACCTAGGGTAATCATATCTGATGGAGGAACCCATTTTGTTAACAAAGCCTTTGCAAATCTTATGAGCAAAAGTGGGATTCTCCACAAGATAGGCACGCCTTATCATCCCCAAACTAGTGGCCAAGTCGAGGTATCAAACCGTGAAATCAAACATATACTCGAGGCTACTGTGGGGATAACCCGTAAAGATTGGTCACGTAAGCTTAATGATGCACTATAGGCATACTGCACTGCATTCAAGACTCCCATTGGGATGTCCCCTTATAGGCTTGTCTTCGGAATAGCCTGTCACTTGCCCGTAGAACTAGAAGATAAGGCTTACTGGGCCGTAAAAACGCTTAATTTTGATCCAAGAGTTGCTCAGGGGAAACGCAAGTTGGACCTCAATGAAATTGAGGAAATACATGCGCAAGCTTATGAAAGCTCAAGGATTTACAAGGAGCGGACCCAGAAGTTACATGATCGTCGTATTAAATCTAAATACTTTTATGTTGGCCAAAATGTCTTATTGTTCAATACTAGGTTGAAGCTGTTCCCCGGAAAGCTTAGATCCAGATGGGAAGGGCCATACGAAGTGGTGCACGTGTTTGAATGTGGAGTTGTCAGGATTCGAATTGACAAGGGAGAGATGGTGGTGAATGGACAGAGATTGAAGGAATACCTCGGACAGTTCGACCCCGAAAAAGAAGTTCAAATGATATCAGAGCCGGCCTATGCTCAATAAAATAATATATACTTATATAACTAATTATTTATTACATAGCATATTCATTTTCTTGGGCAATAAGTATCCAAACATCAACTGAACATTTAGAGTACTAAGACTCTAAATGTGAGGATGTTGATATTTGGAGAAAATCTAATAATTTTCTTATGTTTGCTTTACAGGAATTCATGGAATCAACAAAAAGAAAAATAAAGCTTCAAAAACCAGGTTCCTGGTTGGATTAATATTGCAATTAATGTAAACTAATTTCGGAAATTAGAGAAATTTAAAGTCCGAAATAAATCCACAAAATAGCAGTGTTAATCCAATCTAATTTATGCAAGCAATAATATTTAGAATAATTATTGTGTGTAAATATGCATGCTCAGTATGTTGGAATTGAAGAAAATGCATAATTTTTGAAAATGTTAAAAACTGGGAAAATTTCAAAATTTTTCTAAGTGTTGCCTTGATGATTTCTCCAAATTCGGTCTTTAAAAATCAATTCGGTTTAGACCAAATTGATCGAAGAGATCGAATGGATCCTCCAAGGCATACATTTGGTGTAAATAATGCTAAGTAGCAATTCGGTCTAAGCAATTCGGTCTATACCGAATTGAATTTGAAAGACCGAATTGATCTACAAAGGCATTATTTTATTCTGTCTCATTTTTATTGCAAGTGACCAATTCGGTCTACAAGGCAATTCGGTCTATACCGAATTGCCTGAATAGACCGAATTGCCTCACAAAAGCACTCTTTACTTTTTCTAAGTATCCAATTCGGTATACTCACTCCAATTCAGTCTTATGTCAATTCGGTCTAGACCGAATTGATTTTAAATACCGAATTGCATTAAGTTGTTTGTGCCTTTCCCCCAATTCGGTCTACAAGCCAATTCGGTCTATACCGAATTGGTTTAGAGACCGAATCCCTCACAAACTAATGGGGATTTCATCAATTCGGTCTAGACCGAATTGATGATTCGGTCTCCATTAGACCGAATTGACCCCTGTCCCACTACCCTATATAAACCCTTTCACCTTCTTCCCTCTCATTTTCACTTCCACACTTAGAGAAAAAATCCCCGACTCCCTCTCGCAAACCCTGTTTCTTTCGCGAGACCAGTCGATCAGTCCGAACTTTACTCCATTCAAATCACTCCCAAAGCTTTCAAAAATGGCTTCTTCGTCTTCTAATCCAAGTGGGAGCATGGGGTAAGTTCTCTATTTTCAATTTCGTACCCCCATTATCGCGATTCCAGTTTTATGTTTTCTTTGTTTTTAGAAATCGGAGGTGGGGAAGGGATTGTAGACTGTTTTTGTGTTGGGGATGGTCGGAATAAGTTGGGCAAGGTCGGAGTAGGCTCGAACAGGGTAGTGCGAACTAGGACTTTTGTTTGTTTTAGTTCAAAACTCCATTGTTGACTGTTAGAGCTTGCTGTGTAGAAATGGTGTTTACTTTGGAAAAATTTTAGGTTCCAAAACCCTCAAAAATCTATTTTTATCCATTGTGTAAATATTGTTGTCATTCCACTGATTGATGACTGTGATATTGCTATGAAAACTGTGATAATGATGAACACAGGGGTGGCTTTTCCCTTTTGCCCCTGTACTACTGTGTTAGATGTGTTTTGGTGGTGATTGAATAAACATGATTGATTGGGTAAAACACACGGGTTATTTTCCATTAACCACTGTGTTATTTTGATTATTAGATGTTTGATGATGATTGATTGAATAAGCATGAGTGTTTGAAAATTTTTGAAAAATATTGGCATGAATAAACTTTGTTATGTAGTTGTTTGCATGCTACTATATTTGTGAATCTTGTTAATGAATATTTTGTGGATACCTAGTTGACCACACCCTACAAACTCAACTGAAAAGTTGATGTTTGTAATAAACTTGGAAACATGGGTTACAAACAAAACCATGCCAAAATTTTTCCTCACATGTGTTTCTCAAACACTGTTGGTTTGGCATTTATGTATAAAAAAAGACAAAAATTGGTAGGATTATTTGTTTTGCTTCATTAAGTGTTTGACTTACACATGTGGGATATGTGGGGAATCAACAAAGTGTAGTAATTTTGATCACTTTTCATCACCCATTATCCAACAAAAATTGAAATGGGGGACCACTCACACCCCCAATTTTATTAAATAAAAAGTCAACACTTTTAATAAAATCTAAAAATAGTCTTTGTGTGTTTGTGTGTGTTAGTTTATTTTTATTTTTCCTTAATCCATTGCCTCATGCTAGCAATTGTAGATCATCATGTGCATTTATCCTCCACCATTGAATTTTTCCTCATCCCATCTCACATGTTTAAAATCACTTTTATAGTGATTAAAAAATCAAATTTGTTTTTGTAGGCTCAATAGCCTATAAAAATTCCATCTTTTGGTCTCTTGACCATTTGAAAAAATCCTTAGACTATTTTTAGTCTAAGAAAAATTATAAGGGTCCAAGACCCTTATTTTTCATTTTTTTCCTTTGTAATTATTTGTGTTCAATAATGTTAGATTTTAAAATCTAACTTGGTATCGTAGTACCTATCTTTTGCCTCAATAAATTCAAGTGAAACCAATTTACTCACATTTAGAGCAAGGCTCAAAATGTGAGGATGTTGATTTAATACTCCCCATCTTCGCAGTTGCATCATCTTCCCAGACCCAAATCAAGAATAGGAAGGAACTAAACTACTAGACCTGCCAATGGATCTTTTAGGAGAAATCCTCTCCCGTATAGGAGAGGACGACATCAAAAAGGTATTCACTACCAAGAAAGCATGCAGGATCCTCAGAACTGCAGGAGATCTCCCCATTGTCTACAGAAGGTGTGAACTAGAAACCACCATCATAAAGATATGGGATCAAGGAATCAAAAGACAGAAGGAGGAACTCGTCCGTACATGTGAGGAGGCAGGAAACTTTAACCTCCAACTCATCCCAGCTCTACAGGCATTCGGAGCAGGGGATGAGGAAAAAGCCTGCGAATTGCTGAAGCCAGGGATAGAGGATAATCACAAAGCATCCATCTTTGTAAGGGGATTCATGCTTCTGAGCAAACTGGACAATGACCAAGTTCGTCAAGGGGTAGCAATGATAGACAAAATGGCAACAAACGAATTGGTCCTGAAATATGTGGGCAGCAACGTTCTCTCATGGCTGATAGAGAGCTTAGAGACCCCCGATCTGTTTGGTGACCAAGAGCCCAGGGTCTACTGTTCAAGGACACAAGAGGACCTAGGGGAACTGGACGACTACCACTTTTGTCTCCCCTGTAGCTTAACAAACTTCGTCCACTGGAGCAGAATTCTCTTTCAAGGGTAATAGAAGAAGGATGCGGAGGGAAGGTTGGAACTGTATTAACTGTATTTTTGTCTAAGCTAAACTTAAATCATCAATTAGGAGATCCTTTGATTTTTTATTCTTGTGCAAACTCGACCCGAGAGTACAACAATCTCCTGTAACTAATGTATTGATGTATTTTAATGCTTTCCACAAAGAGAATTTCGTCTTGAGTTCTCAAAATATTTTGAAAAAGATGTGTGGCAGTCTAAGATGAATAAGCGACTGCCATGCCAAAAACAACGCTGTAACATGCTTGCATGTTCACAGCGTCTTTTTACTGCTTTCAATTAAATAACCGGCATAAAACAAGCATAAATTTGTCACCTAAATTCGCATGTTGAATTTAGGCTAATGATGAAATTTTCAAACTATTAAATTGGGATAAAATAATTAAAAATATGCATGATATAAATTCTTGAGGTTTTGAGCTCTAAAAATCTAATGATATGATCACTTGAAAAAGAAAAATAAACTTTCATGTTGAGAATTTGATTGAATAAATTGCAAGAATTTTTCAAAGGTCAAAGTTCAAGAATAAATGTATGACATGATCAAACCATACCATGTGAGATCTGAACCGAGTCATTTTTACTCATTATTTCTTTGATTGTGTGAAAATCAATTCGATTATAGGAAACTAGAACTTGCAATTGGGACCGACTCAAGACCATGCCATATTCCCGAAATTGAGCATATGATCGAGGCACTTAGAAAAACCCAAAATTTTGGCATTCGTTTGAAATCCAAACCCAAAAATATTTTCCCTTTAGGATTAACCAATCTGAGCCTTTAAGCCTAATTTTTCTTTAAAACCACTATATTTTCCTAGCCTTATAAAAAGACCAAGAAAATCAAACCCAAGTATGCACGAACCTATTCTACTAAGGCATTATAATTTATGATCATCAAAAACAAAACATCAATCGGCATTCAAAAGCGGATTAAAAAAAAAAGAAGAAGAAAAGAAAAAGAAAAAGAAGAGAAAAATGTTGAGATCCATTCAACAAAAATAAATTGCAATTGACAAAGCAAATTAGACATAGTCTAATGTGATGCAATAGAAAAGAAAAACAAAAGAAAGAAAGAAATATTGATAATCATAAATCTTAAATAAAAACATGCCAAGTTAAGGTGGAATGGAGTCGTGCCACTTTTTAACCCAATAATTCCCTTCCATACCGATTTTACAACCGTATGCCCCGTTATAACCATTAATAAGACCTCGGGATCTCGATTTGAAGAAATGAGTAGGTAGCGAGTTGGTCTAATTGCAAGCCTATGGGAGAATTTAATTGAATTTGATTATGAGCGTTAATGTCTAAAATCCAATTTGAGAGTGAGTGAAATTTCCGTTTCTATTATATGTGAGGCTCTTCTTTGATTGATTAATGTTCATGTCATACTTGAATTCAAGAATTAAACAAATGAGATTTTCTATACATATATTCAAGAAGAATTAACAATAATGATTGGTATATATATCTATTCAAGTGAAAAATATCATTTTATTAAACACTGCAATCAAGAGAGTTTAATACTTGTAATTTTGATTATCTTACCTCAATATAAAAAGAATGAAATTTTTGAAGCCACGCAAATGGATTGAATGAGCAGAGTTCTTGCTCTTAGGAGCATTGACTCTGACTGCTCGGGGACGATCAGTATTAAATGTGAGGATGTTGATAATGGCCAAAATTGTCCACTATTTCCAATCCATTTCCGTGTCTGAGACGGACATTTTGATCGTATTCCCATCTTATTTTAACAAGAAAGCAGTTGAATGTGACAAATTAATGCAAGTTTGTAAGAATAATAAGCTGGTAATGAAAAACACAAAAATATGCAATTTTAATTGTATTTGTGTTAGAAAAATCCAAAAACATGAAAAAAGGAAAAAGAAAAGAAAAAGGAATGAAAAGATGGGAAAAGAATGAAAATCCCACAAAAATGAAATTTTTGCCTAAGTGTCACCGAATTGCCCATATAGACCGAATTACTGAAGAATAAAGAAGAACAATAGACAAAGTGTTGAGAGGAGAAGCAAGATGCCCAATTCGGTCTATGCAATTCGGTTTACACCGAATTGATTGCATAGACCGAATTGATTCAAGACAAGGAAGCCAAGCAGGAGACCATGAGCAATTCGACACATTCAATTCGGTCTACACTTAAACCGAATTGATATTGAAGACCACATCCTAGCCAAAGATCAAGAAATAAAAGACTTCAAGCAATTCGATGTCCACCAATTCGGTCTATACCGAATTGCATGAGGAGACCGAATTAAGTTCAAAATACATCCAAGTGAAGCTGTGGAACACGTGGGAAAAGCATGCCATTGCTAATGGGCCATTGATGGGCCTAAGGTTTTGAAGAACAAGTATAAAAGCTAATTCTCACCAACACTGAAGAATATCTCATATCGGAGAATACAGTTCCAAACCTAACACTTGGAGAGAACAAGGTGTACCAGGTTCTTCACCCCTTAAGGGTTAGGTAGGTAGTTTAGTTAGATTATCTTCATGCACTTTAGATTAGTTTTTAATGCTTTGATCTTAGTTTAGTTTGTAAAGCTGTTACTACCATTTAGAGTAGCCATTTTCCATATTTTTAACATGCTTTGTAGTTAGAGTGAACCCTACCATCAATCTAATGATGGTTTTGGGTTATTTATTATGCTTTCAAGTGTTTAATACAAAGAAAATTTCGAGAAATGAATTTTGGCTCATGTGTTTTACACTTTTTAAATGCTTTCTTTAGCAATAAATATGGTAGAATGAATGTTTGTTCCAACTAGGTTACATTTACTGTGTTTCTAGTTGGACTTCATTCTTAATAAATGCATGTCAAGTGGGTTTTTGGTGTGGTTTTATGTCTTAGAGCTCAAATAAGTGTTCTTAGGTGTTTAGATAATTTAAGGCTTCTTAGAAATAGGTTTTAAATGCTTTATTTTAATATCCTTGCTTAGATATCCTGTTTAATGTTGCCTTAGATAATTTAAGTGTTCTTATTTTTATGCACGATGTTCTTAGGTTATAAGTTGTTTTAGGTTATTTAATCTTTGAATTCTTTGTTTGTAGCTTTAGGTTTTACTCCATGCTTTTATCCACTGAACATGCATAATTATGGATAACCACAAAATATTTACAAGTATGGCTGCGAGATGACATTGATGTGAAATGAGTGATGGGGTCAATCCCATCTATCATAAACCACATCAACTTAGAAACCGCAGTGATATTTGTGAACACAAAAATACACTTATGTAAAAAATGGCATACAATTCGATCTAAGGCAATTCGGTCTACACCGAATTGCCAATGAAGACTGAATCGTATGACACAAAAAATGTTTGTTTATTTCCATATGAGAAAATCACATGCAATTCGGTCTATACCGAATTCGGTTTATACCGAATTGCACGTATAGACCGAATTGACTTGGAAACCACATTGTATGCATTATCATCCCTTCATGCCTTAATTTATTTTCCTTGTTGAACAAATTCGATCTGCCAATTCGGTCTATACCGAATTACCCTGGTAAATCGAATTAAACACTCATTTTGAAGCAGATGCCTTGGCCAAATTTGAGTGAGGAGATAACCCCATCAATTCGGTTTGTCCAATTCGGTCTATACCGAATTGCTTGACAAATCGAATTAGATGATGCTATTTCACATACGAACAACTTTCATGTTTTAAGTTTCCTGAAATTAGGTAAGGAAACAAGTCGAATTTATTGTTTTTCGCACAGACCACAATCTGTCAATTTCGAGCATGTCACAGTTTCCAAACACGGGTTTTTCGACTTATCAAACGAACTCTAAAATTGATTAAATTTACAGGCACTTACTGGACACAAAAATAAACAAGTTTTATTAGAGGCAAATTATTGAAATTCATTCTGGATCAAATCAGTTTCTTGCATCAAGTTCGGATAAAAATCTGTCAAGGTTTTCTTTTCAAAAACACAGGCTGTTCGGATCAATTTGAAGATTCAAATGTTAATGAAAGTTCACGAAATTTTACAGGCATATTTTTAAGGCATTTATCTACAACTTTTATGTTTTCACCCAAGATTAGTTTTGACCGCAAGGGATCGAAAAATGCACAACAAGTTGGACTACATAACCTGTCAACTTTCCCTTTAAATCACAGTCTGTTAAAAAGGGTTTTTGAGTATACAAACTTTAACGGAAATGCGTGAAATTTTACGGACACAATATTTAGACAGTTAGCTACAACTTTCGTTTTTACATAAAAGTTTATTTTTGAAGGATTCAATTAGAAAAATGTCAAGGAACCCGTACATGAAATTCTGTCAGCTTCTTCGGTTTTGAAAAATAACTCAGAAATACCAGACGCGTTGTAACACCCCGGATTTGATAACCCAGGCCGAGGTGTCACCGCCGCATTCCCCCAGCAAGACACGGCTTCCCGAGCTCGCTAAGGGATTGCAAGGCTTGTGGGTATGCAAAAGATTTAAAACATTCAAGATATAGTCCGGAAATTTATAATACTTAAAAACGATAGCAGTAATCATCATACGCGAAAAGTAAATAGAGTAAATGCAGCGGAAAGTAAATCACGGCCAACATGGCCAAATCCTCGGGTTTAACAGACCCGGTAAAACAGTTCTATGATGCAGAAAGCGAAAATGTTCATAATTATTCCCCCCCCCAAGTGCATGCGTATGCGTCACTCGACATACTCTGTAAAAGAAAAATGACAACGGTTGTCAGTATAAAAATATACTGAGTAAGTTAATCCCTAACTAACAAATAAAAGAGGTTACAAGTGTTTAAAACTAAAGATTTCGCTTATCGTACGAGGATTTAAAAGTACATGATTTATTAGCAGCGGAAAATTATGATTTAAGAACTTAATTTAAAGAGCGAAATTTAAAGCATAATTTAAGGTGCATAAAATTTAAATACGTAATTAAAGACAGGATAAATACGATTTAAGCATAATGAACCACTCACACGAGTCTTTTACTTTTCATCCCGTAAACTAAGAAGAGGACACCATACCGGGAGATCACTAACGAGGCAATCTCAACATAGGACCACTAACGAGGCAGTCCAAACAATGGGAGACCACTAACGAGGCAGTCTCAAAGATAGTAGGACCACTAACGAGGCGATCCACAAAGATAGTAGGACCACTAACGAGGCAGTCCACAAATATGGTAGGACCACTAACGAGGCAGTCCACAAATACAGCGCGCGAGATCACTAACGAGGCAATCTCAGATAGTAAGGAGACCACTAACGAGGCAGTCTCAAAGATAATGATAGTATGAAGATCGGCTCAGCCTAGTGAACGGGATTTTTCGAAAGTTCGTATTTCAAAGTTATCAAAGGATCGATATCGCGTTTTCATAGTTCGAGTTTTCTCAAGTTCGAAAAATCCTATTCGAGGCAGTTTACGCCTTTCTTAATTTAAAATTCGTTTTTCCTCCAAAAATTCTGAAACTTGGCCAGTAATTCAAAAACACACACACGAACAACTTTCATGTTTTAAGTTTTTGGAAATAAGGTTCCGAAGTGAGTTAAAATTTGAGTTTATTGCAAAGAATAATTTACGTCTTAAAAACTGTTTTCGTCGCAGGTTCGTATAACGCCGATTAAAAATTCATTTCAAAACCAATCGATGTGAAATTTTTACAGTAACTACACGACACATCAAGGAACAACTTTCATGTTTTAAGTTTTTGGAAATAATGAATTCTTGGTACTCAAAAATCGTGTGTAACTCTCTGCACACTCATGGCCTTGAAAACGATTTCAAAACAGTTTCAAAAACTTGGCCGTTTGACATATCAAATGAACACCAAAATTCGTGAAATTTTGTAGGCATAATCTAGACACAATTATCTACAACTTTTGTTTAGGAATGCAAAGTTAAATCATTCGAAAAATGGGTGAAAAACATGCATCAAGTTGAATGAAGAAATCTGTCACAGATTTGAAACGTTCGGTTTGATACAGAAAGTTCATGGCGAAAATTGGGATAGCAAAACTTAATGTCAATGGCTGAAATTTGGACACAAGATAGATAAAGGTGTTAGGAACAACTTTTATGTTGAAAAGTTTTCGGATTGAATTCCCGAAGGTCGAGTTTTTGGCGAGTCTTTAAAATTGGGCGAAAATAGGGTTTTTGAAAACCGATTTTTGTTACAAGCCTATATCTCGAAATTTAAACAACAAACAACCGCAAAAATTTGTGAGTAAGGTGTTAACTTACTTAGAATGATGTTAGGGTCGCTGGATTGGGTTTCCGGATGTCCTAGGGTCACGACGAACGGCCAACTTCTCCGATCGCTTTTTGTTCGTTTTCCGACGTGAAATCGTAGTAAGGAAATAATGTTAGAATTCGAGTTTCAGGGGTCTATGGACGAATTGAAACATTGCACAATGGCTTACCAAGAGTCTAGAGGGCAGGGCTCTGTCCCGGTCGTCCCGTCGTCGCCGGAATACTCGCCGGAAAGTGGTGTCGAAGGGAGTTTTCAATTTGGAGAAGGAAGATGGAGTGGCTAGGGTTTGTTTACTGAAAATAAGGGGTAGGGGGCGCCCCCAGCCATCCCTAAGCCTTCCTTAAGGCTGGGATTTGGTTTCCCTCGAAGGGAGATGTAATTTCGGCAAGAAAATCACCCCCGAATGGAAAGATTACACCTTCAGCCCCTCTGGCGCGCTGGTGGCGCGCACCTAAGCTTTTGTCCGCGCGGAGCACGCGCGCCAGGCCTGGCGTCGCGACACCTTTGGCCGCGCGGTGGCCGCGCGGCGGCGCGCGGACAGCGCGGGCCGGCCGGACCGGCCGGTTCGGCTCCGCGTGTTCCGTCGGGTCTTCCCTCGCTTTCCCTTATCGGTTTTCTACGTGTTAGCTCGATTACCTGGGTCGTTTTCGTTGCGGAATCTTCTCCCTAATCTTGTTGCGAGTCCGGCTTATCGCTCGCAACATTTCTGGGTCCTACTTAACCTAGTCTAAATTGGTTCCAACATCTCCTATCGTCCTTGTGATCTAATTTGTGATGTACTTTGTGATTTATTTCGTGACTGAACTTAGAAATTAGTTCTAAGCTGCCTACGTACCCTGTGAAGGGATCAAGTCATGACGTAGTTCAAAACAATTTGAATTTGTTTTTCCTCGGGTGTTACATCCTCCCCCCCTTAAGAATACAGTTATGTCCCCATAACTGTGGTCGGGTCGTCTTGGAAGAGGGTAGGGTAACGTTGCCTCATGTCGGCTTCCAATTCCCAGGTTGCCGTCTCCGTCTCGTGGTTGGACCACAGGACCTTGACCATCTTCACAGTTTTATTCCTTGTCACCCCTTTTCCTTGTAGTCGAGTATTTGCACCGGGGTTTCTTCATAGGTCAAGTCATCATCCAATTTGATTACGTCCGGTTGGAGTACATGCGACGTGTCGGGCACATACTTCTTTAGTTGGGGGTCGTGGAACACGTTGTGGTCACGAGTAAACGGTGGTGGGGTCGTTAGTTAACATGCCGCTCTCATTTCCCTACGGAATTTCTTAGGGTCTTTCGGTATTTACGTCCCGGGGTTTCCCGTAGTCCTGTGAAAGGAGGGCGTGAGGCAATTCCGCCGTCCTTGCCGGAATAATGCCAGGCGATGCTCCCTGTCGACGTATTTCTCTGTCAATGTATGCCCGGGTTCAGCGAGGAGCGTATAGCGAAAGAGATTGAGCAGAACAGGAAAGATAAAACTCCACCCGGGTCCCGCGCGGTGGCCGCGCGTTGGCGCGCGGGGAGCGCGCGGCAACCCCTGTTCGAAAAAAAATAGGGCTCGCGCTCCGCGCGAGCCACTTCCTCCATTTCCCATCCGAGAACACACCCCCGATTCTCTCTAAATCCGGCGAGTTACCTTCCTTTTTGCTCGAGTTCGACTTCAATTTCACTCATCCAGGTACGATTCTACTAAACCCACTTCCTAATTTCAACTTTTATGTTTTGAATGATTCGATTTGTGAAGAGATTTAGGAAATTAGGGTTTGTGTACAAAAATTGGGGGTTTATGATTTTTAGGCTTGATTTGTGCAATTTAGCAAGTGTATGTGGCCATTGTTGTTACTCTTGTTGCCTTGCCTATGTTTATGTTATAATGTGTTTATGTTTTTGGCAAATTCTTGTTGAATTCGAATCCTTAGAAAGGCTATGAAGTTATTGATGCTTGGCTGCTATTGGGGTGTGATTATTGGTTGGTTTCCTCGTTGTTTAGTGCTGTAGGATTTGCCGTATTGTTGTTAGAATGATCGTTTCGTTCTGTGGGCGATTTCCGTGTGTTGTTAGTAACTTAGGTTTTGGTTTATTGTGCACATAACGTGTTCGACGAAATGCCACATAGGGTCTAGGCACTAGTTTTAGCATATTCTTTGTCTAGGTCACCTCCTGGTTGGTCTTAGTAAACGGTAGGATTTGTTGTTCTTACGGTACATTCACGTTGGGATCATATATTAATGCCCTATCCGTATTTTCGCTTGGCTTCTGTGTGGGACTTAGTCTTATGATTGGTGTTTGGTAACTTGCAGGATGTTGCTCTTTTTGTGGGTCGTTTTGGCGTCTCTCATGTGTCCTCCGAGGACTAGGAGACGGGTTGCTGATGAGGCTGGCCCCAGTCATGCTGCTCCGGCGATGCCGGATTTCGACGAGAGCGAGTCTGAGGAGGATGAGGTGCAGAGGGGCCCGCGTCTCAGGGGCCTCCCGGACGAGGTGCGTCCTCACCGGCACGACAGGTTCCGGTTTAGGACGAGGGCTGCCCAGGACTTTTATTTCGACGAGCTTCGTCGAAACAGGTCTTACATCCCTGAGAGAGGCATATATCCTCTTCACATGGGCGATGACAGGGTCAGTGCGGTCTTGGAGTATTTACAGTGGACTGGTCTGGCACGTCACCCTGAGGGCGTCGCCTCCGGTTATTTGGCTATGGAGGTTATTGCCAACATCGGCGGTCTCGGGGAGGGTGACGATCTATCCCGAGTATGGGTCCGTGGTCGCTATCTCGACTTCAGTGCTCGGGCGATCAACGTCTATTTTGGCTTGCCCGACGATGGCGTGTTCCGACCCCAGCCTGAGGGGCGCGTTCTGGCTCCTGCGTGGAACACCTTATGCACCCTAGTGCCTCCTGCGTTTGAGCACAGTCATGAGCTTCGTTTGACGTCGGTGGACTCCCCTTGGCGAGAGCTCGCTCAGCTATGGTTCGGGCGTGTCCGGCCGATGTCCCGGAGCCACATTGTCTTGGATCACGTCTACGAGACCATTTGCTTCATCGCGCGGGACGGTAGGGTGAATGTAGGGGCTTGCATCGAGGACAACTTGCGGGGTATGCGCAGAGGACGAGGGAGTAGGGTGATTACCCATGTTCACCTCATCTGTGGGTTGTGCGCGGCACAGGGGATTCGCACTACACCGGAGACAGATCCGTACGACCTAGCACCTGGCCGTTGCTACCGTATTCCGTCTTATGCTGAGCGGCGTAGCGCCTTACGTCGTGGGGCTCCCCGTGCTGTACTTCGCCCGCATCCTGATGACGGCGGCCTGATCCTCGTTGTACCACCGGAGCAGCCACCTCCTCCTCCAGTGGTTCCACCTCCTGCTGGGGCACCTCCTGCCGTGGCACCTCAGGGGCAGGAGATGATTCAGATGCTGCAGATGATGCAGGAGATGCGGGTCAGTATGGACGCCGGGTTTGCGGCTGGGCAGGCTCGTTATGACGCCCTTGACGCTAGGTTGGACCTTTATCAGACCCGCATGGACTCGTTTGCTACGAGGCAGGCTCAGCAGCAGGCCACCATGTCCGACATGTACGCCTATGTGCGGCAGATGGACGACTTCATGCGCCGACAGTTTCCGCCTCCCGATCAGTGATGTCTCCCTTTGGTTTCGTGTTTTCGTTTAGGTTTTGCGTTTAGACGTACCTTGTTTAGGCTCCTCCTTATGAGAACGTTTCTGTTGTCTGGGATTTGTGGTTTATATTTTCGTTGTGTTATTGCTTAGTTATGTGTTTGACATGTGTTAGTAGTCTACTGCTGTTTAGAAACATGGTTCAATTGTTCTGCCTATTTTATGGTTTGAGATGTCCTGGATTTACTGTTACCTTCCTATCGTACCTACATGTGTGCGGGTTGCCCAACAATACTTGCACTGTTGCTTGACTAAACCGCTTCAAGGAACTTAGATAAACTAGTGTGATAAGATATAAGGGGTAGAGTTTATGTGTTAAATAAATAGCTGCTTGCAAGAAGATTAATCTTTTAATAGGTATCAATTTATCAGGGTTTTCTTGTAAAGGTTGTTGGAATTTATTTATTTATGTGTACATATTTACGTATTGTATATATTTTATTATTATCTTTATTATTATTATTTCCGTTATTATTATTATTATTATTATTATTTTTTTTTTTTTTTTTTTTTTGAACAGTAACCTGTTCAGTAGTTTTTTTTTTTTTTTTTTTTTTTTTTTTTTTTGACCCTAGGGTTCAGGGTTTAGGGTTTAGGGTTTAGGGTTGGAGATATCCTTGTCCGATAATTATCTCTATACAAAGTATATTTATATATATTTACTACTTGTATTTTTGTTTAGTTGTTATCTATAGATCATTGATTATTATTAACTCGTTTGTTTGTTTGATCGGGTTTTAGTAGGGTATTCGAAGAGAAGTAATTTAGTTAAAATGTAAGGAACACTTTAAATATACTTGTATAAAATAAATGCTTGCAGATTTATTACTCAAGAATTAAATTTGGGTTACAAGCGTTCGGAATAGAAATAGGTGCGCTGCTAATAGTACGAAAGGGAAAGTATACTAATAATGCATAGCTGGATCACTAGATCTAAAACGAATGGGCAGGCTCGACCTTGATGGGATCATCCTCGTCGCTCGACACATCGATGGGTACGGCGACATTGGAAGCAGGCCCCGGGTTCTGAAGGACCGCTCCGTCCACGTCCTGGGCCAGGTTAGTCAGTTCCCAGCCTATGGTCTCTATCTGCTCCTCCAAATCGTCTCCCTTGTCTTGGAGCTGGGCCACTTGGGCTTGGAGGTGTGTGACTTGCTCCTGCAGCTGGGTTATGTGGTGATGGTCCGTTTCCCTAAGGTGACCCAAATGGGCCAGGTTACCCTCCAACTGTCCTACCCGCGTTTTGAAGTAATTGATGTGCTGTTGGCCCTCAAGGTATGCGTTCATTAATTTCACCATCAAATTGACCATGTTCGCGTTGGGCTCGGCCATCTAATGTCAACAAGGGAGGTTAGAGTTAGATGTTTTTTTCCAGGCAAGGTTAAGATATGCATAAATTTAATTCTATATGCAATATGCAAGTGCAAGTCCCTTCCCCATAAAAATTTAGTTTAAAATAAATTGCTAAAGGTTGGGCCTCTATAGTGGGCCAAAATTTAATATTTCTTGGGCTAAGATTTGGGCTATGTAAAAAAGGACGATAGATTTTTGGGCTAAAAATAGTACTAGTAGTCAAATAAATAATTTTAAAAGAAATAACACTTGGGCTTTAGAAAAAAATATTGGTTTAAAATAATAGTAGTAGCTTTAAAAATTTTCCGGGCTCTGATACCAACTTGTAACACCCCGGATTTGATAACCCAGGCCGAGGTGTCACCGCCGCATTCCCCCAGCAAGACACGGCTTCCCGAGCTCGCTAAGGGATTGCAAGGCTTGTGGGTATGCAAAAGATTTAAAACATTCAAGATATAGTCCGGAAATTTATAATACTTAAAAACGATAGCAGTAATCATCATACGCGAAAAGTAAATAGAGTAAATGCAGCGGAAAGTAAATCACGGCCAACATGGCCAAATCCTCGGGTTTAACAGACCCGGTAAAACAGTTCTATGATGCAGAAAGCGAAAATGTTCATAATTATTCCCCCCCCCAAGTGCATGCGTATGCGTCACTCGACATACTCTGTAAAAGAAAAATGACAACGGTTGTCAGTATAAAAATATACTGAGTAAGTTAATCCCTAACTAACAAATAAAAGAGGTTACAAGTGTTTAAAACTAAAGATTTCGCTTATCGTACGAGGATTTAAAAGTACATGATTTATTAGCAGCGGAAAATTATGATTTAAGAACTTAATTTAAAGAGCGAAATTTAAAGCATAATTTAAGGTGCATAAAATTTAAATACGTAATTAAAGACAGGATAAATACGATTTAAGCATAATGAACCACTCACACGAGTCTTTTACTTTTCATCCCGTAAACTAAGAAGAGGACACCATACCGGGAGATCACTAACGAGGCAATCTCAACATAGGACCACTAACGAGGCAGTCCAAACAATGGGAGACCACTAACGAGGCAGTCTCAAAGATAGTAGGACCACTAACGAGGCGATCCACAAAGATAGTAGGACCACTAACGAGGCAGTCCACAAATATGGTAGGACCACTAACGAGGCAGTCCACAAATACAGCGCGCGAGATCACTAACGAGGCAATCTCAGATAGTAAGGAGACCACTAACGAGGCAGTCTCAAAGATAATGATAGTATGAAGATCGGCTCAGCCTAGTGAACGGGATTTTTCGAAAGTTCGTATTTCAAAGTTATCAAAGGATCGATATCGCGTTTTCATAGTTCGAGTTTTCTCAAGTTCGAAAAATCCTATTCGAGGCAGTTTACGCCTTTCTTAATTTAAAATTCGTTTTTCCTCCAAAAATTCTGAAACTTGGCCAGTAATTCAAAAACACACACACGAACAACTTTCATGTTTTAAGTTTTTGGAAATAAGGTTCCGAAGTGAGTTAAAATTTGAGTTTATTGCAAAGAATAATTTACGTCTTAAAAACTGTTTTCGTCGCAGGTTCGTATAACGCCGATTAAAAATTCATTTCAAAACCAATCGATGTGAAATTTTTACAGTAACTACACGACACATCAAGGAACAACTTTCATGTTTTAAGTTTTTGGAAATAATGAATTCTTGGTACTCAAAAATCGTGTGTAACTCTCTGCACACTCATGGCCTTGAAAACGATTTCAAAACAGTTTCAAAAACTTGGCCGTTTGACATATCAAATGAACACCAAAATTCGTGAAATTTTGTAGGCATAATCTAGACACAATTATCTACAACTTTTGTTTAGGAATGCAAAGTTAAATCATTCGAAAAATGGGTGAAAAACATGCATCAAGTTGAATGAAGAAATCTGTCACAGATTTGAAACGTTCGGTTTGATACAGAAAGTTCATGGCGAAAATTGGGATAGCAAAACTTAATGTCAATGGCTGAAATTTGGACACAAGATAGATAAAGGTGTTAGGAACAACTTTTATGTTGAAAAGTTTTCGGATTGAATTCCCGAAGGTCGAGTTTTTGGCGAGTCTTTAAAATTGGGCGAAAATAGGGTTTTTGAAAACCGATTTTTGTTACAAGCCTATATCTCGAAATTTAAACAACAAACAACCGCAAAAATTTGTGAGTAAGGTGTTAACTTACTTAGAATGATGTTAGGGTCGCTGGATTGGGTTTCCGGATGTCCTAGGGTCACGACGAACGGCCAACTTCTCCGATCGCTTTTTGTTCGTTTTCCGACGTGAAATCGTAGTAAGGAAATAATGTTAGAATTCGAGTTTCAGGGGTCTATGGACGAATTGAAACATTGCACAATGGCTTACCAAGAGTCTAGAGGGCAGGGCTCTGTCCCGGTCGTCCCGTCGTCGCCGGAATACTCGCCGGAAAGTGGTGTCGAAGGGAGTTTTCAATTTGGAGAAGGAAGATGGAGTGGCTAGGGTTTGTTTACTGAAAATAAGGGGTAGGGGGCGCCCCCAGCCATCCCTAAGCCTTCCTTAAGGCTGGGATTTGGTTTCCCTCGAAGGGAGATGTAATTTCGGCAAGAAAATCACCCCCGAATGGAAAGATTACACCTTCAGCCCCTCTGGCGCGCTGGTGGCGCGCACCTAAGCTTTTGTCCGCGCGGAGCACGCGCGCCAGGCCTGGCGTCGCGACACCTTTGGCCGCGCGGTGGCCGCGCGGCGGCGCGCGGACAGCGCGGGCCGGCCGGACCGGCCGGTTCGGCTCCGCGTGTTCCGTCGGGTCTTCCCTCGCTTTCCCTTATCGGTTTTCTACGTGTTAGCTCGATTACCTGGGTCGTTTTCGTTGCGGAATCTTCTCCCTAATCTTGTTGCGAGTCCGGCTTATCGCTCGCAACATTTCTGGGTCCTACTTAACCTAGTCTAAATTGGTTCCAACATCTCCTATCGTCCTTGTGATCTAATTTGTGATGTACTTTGTGATTTATTTCGTGACTGAACTTAGAAATTAGTTCTAAGCTGCCTACGTACCCTGTGAAGGGATCAAGTCATGACGTAGTTCAAAACAATTTGAATTTGTTTTTCCTCGGGTGTTACACGCGTTTTCGGGGGTCAAAACTCGATGAAAATTCTTGAAAATTTAAAACAACGTAGATTACAACGTGGGGAACAAATCTTCAGTTCGGAGTTCTTCGTTTCGGATTCTCGAAATAGGAGTTTTTGTCAGATTCTAGAAATCGCGCAAAGGTGAGTTCTTGGTGACAAATTTTAGTATTTTGTTTAGATCTCTCAAAACACTCGACCAAGGGACTCCAAAATTGATACGCAAGGAGTTAACTTACAGTGTTAGAGTTTAGGATCGTCACAGGGCTCTCTCGGGTCGTCTAGGGTCGCGACGAGCGGGTATCTTCCACCGATCTCCTTCTTCTTCGCCCCCGAAGTGAACTCGTAAGAAGTTTCGATGTTAGATTCGAAATTATTGCATTATAGACGAATATTAAAGTTTTAATACACCTTACCAAGTTCCTAGAAGGCAAGGGGCTTTGTCTTGATCGTTCTCTTGGCCGGAATCCTCGCCGGACGGGTGGCAAAGTTTCAAGAATAAGGGTTTTCGAAAGAATGGAGGTGGAAGAGAGTTGGAGGATGATGGGGGATGAAGAAAGGTAGAAGGCGGCGGGCAAAAGGTGGCTAGGAGCTGCAAACACACCTTATAAAGGCTCCACAAAACCCTAGACGCGTTGCCATAGCCGGAGCTCCCCAAAAGGTAAGAAATCGCGCATGATCGCACAAAATCCGCAGCCTGTTCAAGTGGCGCGCTCTTGGCGTGGTGTTTAGCCAAACACCGCGCGGAGACCGCGCGGCTATGGTCTGGACCGCGGTCCGGACCGGGTCGTGCGATTCGTCGGGTCCTTTCCTCCTCTCTTTTGGACTTCTATCCTTTTACATTTTCGGGCTCGATTTTTCGGGTCATTCTCGGATTATAAATTCTTATCTTAAATTTATCTCGTCTCGAATTAATCCCGTATTCGAAATCTTGAGTCCGTCGCGTTTGTATTCTTCGTCTTCTAATTTGTCGTCTTTTAACTCCCGTGTAATAATTTATTTATTTAAATCGTTTCCGACTTCGCGGGTTATTGGAATTAAAATTCTTTTCTATCTTGAATTTAATTCCAATTCTTTTGACTCGATTCCTGGAATGTCTTCGGGCTTCCTGTCCCTCTTTTATTCCATTTTGAATTTTTGAATTTATCGGCGTTTCATTGCCGAGCAATAATTTATTGTGATAAAATATTTCCTTCTCGGAAATAAATTTATTTCATTTGTTGAGCGCTATAAAAATCCCGGGTATTACAGTCTACCCCCCTTAAGAATCAACTTCGTCCCCGAAGTTGTACCCGCACTTTAACTTCTTGATTCAACTTTATTGTTGGGGTATTTCCATTTACCTCCTCAAGGATAAACGTCTTCCTTAATTTTGAGAAATTAATTCCATTCCTTTGAACACGAATTAAATTTCTCGGGTGTTACACCCATGGTGCTGTGCCTACACTTTCAATCTCCAATTCCCATTCCTTATTGAGGTCGACTGAATGGTCGGCCAAGAATTCTGCTACCACATGTCCCTTTATGGCCGTGATAGGAACGCGATTTCAGGAAAATGGGGTTAATTTCACCGCCTAATCTAATAATCGACCTTTCATTCGAGGTCTCTTAAGTAAAAAATTTAATAATGTTGTGCTTGGTCACTACATCAGTGTCCCTAGGCTGGATATAGTGTTCGAGTTTTGAGCAAGCATACACCAGCGAGAAACATAGTTATCCACAAAATAATAATTCAACTCGAGCCCTGCTAATGTCTTGCTCAGATAATATATGACCCTTTATTTTCCATCATCCCAATCTTGTGCCAATAAACAGCCAATGGCTACATCAGATGAAGCCAAATAAAGTTTTAGTCTTTTGTCTGTCTGGCCTAGGCGGTACAAGAACAGGAGGATTGATGAGTGATGTCTTGATGATTTCTAGGGCTTCATCCTGTTTTTCCTTTAAGCAATTTTATTAGAGGTTTAATCTCACCAGCAGCATTGGCTATGAACCTCCTAAGGTAATTAACCTTGCCTAATAAGCTTTGTATCTCTTTAATCGTTCGGGGTGGAGAAATGTTTATGATAGCCTTAGCTTTATTTGCATCGACCTCTATCCCTCGCTGATGAATGAGAAACCCAAGAAATTGCCAGCCGACACCCCAAAGGCACATTTCGTGGGGTTCATTTTAAGGTTATATTTCCTCATACTGACAAATGCTTCCTCTAGGTCTATTAGATGTTGGCTAAACTCTGATGATTTGAAGATTACATCATCAATATATTCTTCCAAAGTTTTGCCAATTAAATCGTGGAATATGGTGTTCATTGCCCTTTGGTAGGTGGCTCCGGCATTTTTCAAACCAAAAGGCATTACCAGCCACTCATATATTCCTATAGCCCCGGGACATCTGAATGCCGTTTTGGTAGTGTCCTCTTTAGCCAAGCTAATCTGATTATATCCAGCATAGCCGTCCATTAATGATAGGATTTTATGTCCAGCTAATGCATCAATCAACATGTCAGCAATGGGCATGGTATACTCGTCCTTGGATGTGGCCAAGTTCAAGTCCCTAAAGTCTATACAGACTCTCATCTTACCATTTTTCTTGGTAACAGGGACGATGTTAGACAGCCACTCGGCATATCTACAAGGTCGGATGAATTTGGCATCCAACAACTTTTTAATTTCTTCAGTAATCTTAGGCATCAATTCTGGGTTAAAATGTCTAGGGGCTTGTTTTACTGGTCGATAATTGGGCTTAATAGGGAGACGATGTTCTATTAGTTTTCTATCCAGCCCTGGTATATCAGTATAATCCCAAGCAAGGCAATCCGGATGTTTTGCCACTAATTGTGCCAACTCATTTTGTTGGTCTCTTTTCAGTAAACCACTGACCATTATTGGTCGTCGTTTCTCCTCATTGCCAATGTTAAACTCGACCAATGGGTCTTGTGCATACACTGTTGGCTCAAGTTTCTCTAATAACTCTAGCCATTCATACATATAGTTTTCAGGTTCAGTCCCTTCTTGGCACGAATTTAAAGAAATAACTGGCAATGAATCGGAAATAGTAATTTCATTAATTGAACTCGACATATACAATTATTTTGCAGAAATTAATATTTCTGGCTATCGAGCCACTTACAGATCATCCTAACTAATAGAAGACATACCCTGCCTTGTTAACTTGCAGTTAGGCATGGGGCATGTACTGACGATACCACTCATGCTAATTGGTGGTATAGCAGATTCATAGATTACCACATCGCTTGTACTGTTGCCGATATATCCCTGGAATGGATTCTGATGAGCATTGACGGTGATCACTTCCGAGCCCTCCCAGAACAAGAGTTTTGGTGTAGGGTGGAGGGAACGCACTTAGCAGTGTGAATCCAGTCATGACCAAGTAGTGCAAAATACGTGGTGGGGGTAGCCACATGAACAGAACAGTTGATACGACCTTGGGCCCGACGCCAAATTGTGCAGTCAGCATGCCCAATGGTTTGGTAGTGTGCCCATTGAACACTGCCAACTCTAAATCAGCTTCCACTAGGTCCTCTTTGGTCTTCCCGATCTTCTTGACCGTGGTAAGTGGTATGATATTTTAAACCGCCCCATTGTCCATGAACACCCTGTTGAACCTTCTCCTGTTGATGTAGGCTTGGACGTACAATGGCTTGAGATGTCGTGGAGCATCTACAGGTAGTGGTTCAAAGATTATGGGAGGAATATCCTCACACATTACCTCTGGTTCTTCATCATCATATGCGGCATGGATGTAAGCCCACACAGGTTCTTCTAAAGACTTGACACTGGCATTGTCCTGTTCAACTTTCAGGTCTGGTACATTGGCCTGTGCCATGTTAATGGTCATGTCCACGACAGTATCGTCTTTAGATGCCTCATTCTCCCGCACCAATGCATTTGGTGCGGATTCATCGCATTTTTTTTGGGCGACTCATGGTCTTCCTACGTGACGGTATTTCCTGTCTGCCCCTCATCGACCATTAAGGCCTCTAATTCTTCTAGAGTAAAATCCCCAAATTGCGTTTGGGCGAGGTCGTCCTCCAAATCGTATGGGACTTTGTTCACCCTTTTGCAATATGCACACTGGAGACCTTCTGTCACCCACCCCCCTTCTTTAAGTTCATCCAAAGGATCAGAGACAGTAGTACCAGCCGTTTGAGGTTCGGCTTGGACACCCGTCTTATCAGATTTATCTACCAAAGTTGATTTTCCATTGTTGGCAGCGACTTCCTTTTCGTCTGCATCTCTTTCCTTGCGACATGGGCCATTTAGGACCCACATTTGACAAAGGGGTCTTTGTAGGGAGTATAGGAGCACTCATCGTCGAACTACTGCTACCCCTATGGGTTGCCGCATACTGCCTTTTGGCCCTGCATATCTGTGTCCACATCATTCCTGAGAACCTGGGATCTACATCCACTGGAGGAGGAGGGGCATTGTTCATCCATGTATTGTTGTCGTATGCCATAGGCGGCCTTCGTGTGGGCTTTTTCCAAAACATTGCCCCATTAATGATTTGAACCTCGTAGGTTCTATCAGGGTATGTCCACGTCTGTGCAATTGGTCCACGATGTGGTTGGAGGGTAGGTGGAGTCCGGATCCTGGTATATCTATGTCACCAGCCGTAACTTCCCCTGCTTCTTTCATCGGAATGACCACGGTCGTGCCACCTAGATGGTCCATGGTATTGACGAATATTTCGCTCATCACCACTGGGTTTCTCCATACCACATTATTTGGTGGTGGAAACCTTCTGGTGTATCCTGAAGTATGTATATCATTTTCACCCTGTTGTGGGCGAGTTAGTTTAGTGCCTGGTGGCCCTTGTTCAGGCATGGCAGCTTCAGATGGTCCAGCTTGCACCATCGCTATGGTGATTGGCGGAGAAGGTTCTTCGTCCTCTCCCATCTGAAAAAACTTCAACCGACCAGTACGCAAAGCCTTGTTGATTTCCAGTTTGAAGTGATGACACTGGGATGTCGTGTGGGTAAAGAAATTATGCATTTTGCAATAATTTCGGTCCTTAACTTCTTCGGTGGTGGCCAATTGTTGGCCTTTCGGTAGTCTGAATTGCCCTTCTTTCAAGAGGACATCAAAGATCTCGTCTGCCTTGCTAACATCGAAAAGTGGTTCTTCATCGACCCCCATTTTTTGGGGCGTTTTACCACTAGTTGCAACCTAGCGCCGCTAGGAGGGTTGTAACTAGTGGTAAAACGCCCCAAAAAATGGGGGTCAATGAGAACCTCCTGGCGGCGCTAGGTTGTAACTAGTGGTACAACCCTCCTGGCGGCTCTAGGTTGCAACTTACGGCAAGGGAACGGTTTCCCTTTCACCAACTCCGCCAGCGCCTGCTCAGCAACTTCTCCACCATTGAGAACCTCCATACATGCAAGCTCACTATCAATCTCCATATTCGAGTATTCGTACTCGTTCGCCTCTACGCTAGTTATAGGATGATATTTCTTGGGATTACCCACAGATCCTTCATTCTTAAATAGAGTTTCGAGGCGAATGGCTTTGGAAGCCAATGCGGAGAGGTCTGGGATATGGTGGGCAGTTAGTTGTGCCCTATACGTGGGAGCCATATTTCTGACCACTATCTTGGTCAATTCAGAATCACTCAAGGCGGTTGAGCGGCGAGACTTTAACCGCCTCACACGTTCTATGAACGCAATTACGGACTCCTTTGGAAGTTGTTTGCCATCAACTATGTAAGTAACTGACACTGTTGGTACGGGATTGAAGAAACGTGTGTGGAATGCTGCCTCTATGTCCTCCCACGCCCTAAAGTGTCCCAGAGGGAGGTTAGCAAACCACGAAAAAGAGGTTTTGGTTAAGGATAAGAAAAATAATTGCATTTTATAATATGGATTACAAGCATTTTCCCCGAGCTGGGCAGTAAGTCGCCCTATGTTCTCTATAGCGAATGCGTCATCTTCACCAGAAAATGTCGAGAAATCAGGGACCCTGAATCCTCTAGGAAGTGGATAGTCATGCGTTATAGCCTCTGGGTAAGGCTTTTGATACGCCATTCAACCGGTCGGCCTTACAGTGAAGCCAAATTGATCTCGTAACATATCTGCTAAAATATCAGGATCGATGGCAGGGCCTTGTGGAGGGGCTGGCATATTAGAGTTGGGATTATAGATATCAACTGGCATCCCCAGGTTTTGGGGAGTATGTACCATGGGAGGTGCGTAATGGATGTTGGGACCCGACGGATTGGCCATAGGTGTAATACCCCGAGAGAGTGTATGGAAGAATAGCTTAAAAGGATTGAAAAATCTACTCATGTCAAACAAGGTGCACCTTTCTTTTCTGGTGACCATCCCATAAGAACTCCACAGTTAAGCGTGTTTGCTGTGGAGTAGTCTTAAGGATGGGTGACCTCCTGGGAAGTCTCTCAGGGTGTGCGCAAGTGAGGCCAAAGCGCACTGGAAAGAGTTCTGTTGACCTGTGGGGCCAGACTTCAATCCCGAAAGAAGCTCGAAGGCATCTCCGGCTCCATAGCGGGCCGGGGTGTTATAATAGGTGGCCTCCATGGTTCCTGATTTCCAGCTAGCTCTCCCATTGGTCGGATTGGAGATGTATCCACTAGATAATTCACCACATTGGTAGGGACAAAAGCAGGTTGTCCTCCCAATGGGATATTGTTGGGATACGTCGCTGTCGGCCGCTTGCCCCTATTGTTACTGGCTTCCGGCCTATCATAGTTCTGTCATTGCACCTCTCCCATGCCAAAAGTTGGCAAAATTGGGAGTGGAGTGAGCATCTGGCCTTTCCCTAAGGGTAGGACAATTGTTGTTCTAGGTGGGAAGTTGCCCATGTTGGCCAAAGATGGCCCTTGAGCAAAAAATCCCTGGGGTGAGGCCTGTGCGGATAACTCATTCCACATAGCCGCCAAACGGTTGTCCAATAGTTCGATAAATTGATTCATCAGATTTGGTATTAAGTCCATTGGTACAACATTTACACTGGCAGTATTATACCTTGTCGTGGGCACAACAGGTGGTGGCGGAATTCCGCCAGTAGTAGTGCTAGTGGATGTTCTTGGCGTGGACATATTTATCCGGGATATCACTCGTGATCTTAACACCAAGCTATCCAAACTTTCCAAATTTGATAATTTATCTATGGTAGACGTTTCAATCATCTCCCACTGTGGTCACCGAATTTTTATTGCTGGAATGCGGCGAATAATAAATAGTAAGCCTTTTGCAGTCTAAGACGACTGATTTGAATAAACTCTACCATAAGATTGCGCCTTTCAATTACAAAGAACAATGAACAAGAAATAATTCCTTGCCCACTGAGAATTACAAGAACTAACTATTACAACTACGAACTAAACTACGGAAACTAAGGCTAAGCTACAAACTACTTCTATGGAAAATATAAAAACTCATGTAGAGTGTTAAGTTTTGTGTTGATGTTCTTTGATTCTGCAGTGAAGTTGTATTTATAGACGTTTTGTGTAACCGCTTCACCTAGCACGACGTCTGTGAGAAATAACTACTCCGTCCAATGACTTGCCTTCACTTTCTCTTCTACATCCGTCTGGCTTGCCTGGTATCTCCTTCTGCTCCATCCAAGTCCCGAAGCTAAGTGACACGGCTTTTGGTTGGTTATGGCTCGTCTTACATATTGGGCAGTTGCACATCCTTTGGGGCATATCTAGGGGATGGTCAAGTCATCTTTCCTTGGTCGACCACTATACCCCTTATTCGACCAAGGACCCTTTCATAAGTTCTGGACTTGTGCTTCCCCTATCCAGACTTCCGGTAGGTAGTACAATCCTATTCTGGCCATTCTGGGCCCATTCGAAGCACTTAAACACTAAAAGGGATGACCTTTCCCAATGGGACTCCTCTTGGTTGACCACTATAGCTCTTTTGGTGGACCATGGACCTTGCCATAAGGTCTGGACATGTTTCTCCCCCTGTGCAGGCTTCTGGTAAGTCGTATAACCCCTTTTTGGTCATTCCGGACCAATTCGGAGCACTTAAACAATGAAAAGGAGGACCTTTCCCCATGGGACTCCTCTTGGTCGATCACTACAGCCCCTTGGTCGACCATAGACCCTTCCATGGGATGTGGGCATGTTCCTCCCCATATTCAGGCTTCTGGGACGTCGTATAACTCCTTTCTGGCCATTTCGGGCCCATTGGGAACACTTAAACACAGAAAAGGAAGACGTTTCCCCATGGACTCCTCTTGGTCGACCACTATAGCCCCTTGATCGACCATGGACCCTTCCATGAGGTGTGGGCATGTTCCTCCCCTGTTCAGGCTTCTGGGATGTCGTATAACCCCTTTCTGGCCATTTTGGGCCCTTCGGAACACTTAAACACTGAAGAGGAGGACCTTTCCCCATGGGACTCTTCTTGGTCGACCATAGAGCCCCTTGGTCGATCATGGACCCTTCCATAGGGTGTGGGCATGTTCCTCCCCCTGTCCAGGCTTCTGGTAGGTCGTATAACCCCTTTCTTACCATTCCTGGCCCATTCGGAGCACTTAAACACTGAAAAGGAGGATCTTTCCCCATGGGACTCCTCTTGTTCGACCACTACAGCCCTTTGGTCGACCATGGATCCTTCCATGGAGTATAGACATGTTCCTCCCCCTGTCCAGGCATCTAGGAGGTCGTATAACCCCTTTCTGGTCATTCCGGGCCCATTCGGAGTACTTAAACACTGAAACGGAGGACCGTTTCCCATGGGGCTCCCCTTGGTCGACCATTACAGCCCCTTGCTCGACCATGGACCCTTCCATGGGGTGTGGGCATGTTCCTCCCCCTGTCCAGGCTTCCGGTAGATGTATAACCCCTTTCTGACCATTCCAGGCCCATTCGGAGCACTTAAACACTGAAAAGGAGGACCTTTCCCCCTGGAACTCCTTTTGATCGACCACTCCAGTCCCTTGGTCGACCATGGACCCTTCCATGGGTTGTGGGCAATGTGATTGGCAAAAAGGCCTTCATGGGCTCCTCCCATAATTTTTCTAGCGTTTTTGGCCAATGCATTTTACGAGGAGGTCGTGTAGGGTTCCCATTTATGTGATTTTTCATCAATCAAAGCAGAGGTATATGGATTAAGGAGCAGAGGCCTATCTAAACTGACATTAACCTAATCGATACTTTTGATGTCTTGCCCACACATTAACTGGTCTTTGATTTTTCTAGTTTGAGTTAAATAAAAAAGTCATTTATCGTCTCCACAACATTTCATATAAATCTTTGACAAAGTTGAGCTTCTTCCTGAGGTTTTGAAGTTCTTTTCTGTTTTGTTTGGGGCCTTTACTCCACTACGGCTTTAACTTTGTTTGCGTCTATCTCGATGGTTTATTATGCAATTAGAATTCCAAAAATTTCAAGCACCATGATCCCAAGCATATCTGATGATGGAGGTTATTTTCAAGTTGCACCTACTCGTTAGAACAAAGGCCTTTGCTAAATATGCTTGGTGTTGGACAATATTGGTGGATTTGAATGGACCATCATCAATATAAATCACCATAATCCTCGATTAGATCATCGAAGATGTAGTTTATGCCCTTTGGTAAGTGGCTCGATATTTGAAAAAAAAAAATTAAAAAATAAATAACTAAAGGCACACTCTCTCGTGAATGCCAATGGCTCAAAGACACCTGAAGGTTGTTTGATAGGCTCTTCCTTGAATAAAAATATTTGATAATGTCCATAAAGGATATAATACTATATTCGAATAAAATCGATCATGGATCTGCTAGTATGTAATCCACTTGCATCATCTATTCATACTTGGCTAATTTCCTATTTTTATTTATAGCCATTACAATGTTAAAAAAAACATTTCTGGGTTATTTATAAATACAAATGAAATTCAACTCCAATAGTTGCTCTATTTCGTATTTAATTTGATGCAATGATTTGGGGCTAAATCTATGACATGGATCTTAAAAAGATGAGAATAATGGGTTTTAATATAGCCTCCAGGCTCTTGTGGTTGTCCTCGCAGAGATGGACACCGACTTGGTCACCATACAGTGTTTTTCTGTCTCAAACTTATGGTCCAGCCAATGATCTTGTGCTCTGAATGTTGGGGCTAGTTTCTAATTTTTTTTTTTTTTTTTTCTTTCCACTTAAGCCATATTACTAGGAAATAATGTTATAATACGATATATGTGTAAAAGTGCAATCTTTCATATGGTTGGTATACACATTTTTTTGACAACCCAAAATGCAATAACATACTTTTTTTAATTGCTTTTGAAATATGACCATTTGGTACAAGGTTGAGGCCTGAGGGGACACCTTGATGTATGATTGATTAATTTAGTCTAATGTGAGAGGGATTAAGGCTGCGTTTGGTAAAATACGCTAACGTTGGTTTTTGAAATTTAAAAATTATAATTAATAAGAAATAATTTTTTTTTATTCTAATAATCAAATTTTAAATCTCAATGTTGAACTCTAAACTCTACTTCTCTCCAACTTTTAATTTTTTAAACTTCAACTAGTAAACTCTAATTTTAAACTCAAATATCAAACACCATTGTTTAAAATTATCCCAACTTAAAATTATTTTTCACCATTACTTTCAAATTTCAAATTCTAAACTTTAATTATTTCAAGTCTATTGATCCAACCTGCAGGTTCAAGCTCAATAGATTAGTTGTCTCATAAATTAGGTCATTAATCAAGCACTCTAATAATTTCAATATGAACTATATCGAGACCAATCGCTCAAATTAAAGATATTAAAGATATCGTATGAGTACTAAATATGTGGGCCTCGATTTGTCTAGAAGGCCATTGGATGGCTAATGTGCTCTCATCATAAGTCGTAACCTTAGTCATGACCACGAAATCTCAAGTAATGATGTAAAGCCTCGGTAAAAATCTCAAGTCTTTATAATTCTCGAGGCAAATTCCTAATCAACAGTTTATAATTTTCTTATAATATGTTTAAGAAAAATTATTTGACGACGGATTTAGGTTAAATAAAACTCTGCTTGTATTCACTTCTTGAAAGAATGAAAAAGTGGAAGTGTTATCACCAAAAATATTATGCCCGAAAAAATTGGGGTTTAAGTAATCTAATATGGGCAATATAGTTAGCTTAAAAAAATTAAATTATTTGATTAATTGAATAAAAATATTTTAATGGCAAATAAAAAAAAATAAATATATAAGTTAGCTGGCAGGGCCTACACAACTATTCTACAGTCATCCCGGGTCCCCCGGACACCCAGAGCTATAGAATTGGGATAAGCTACATGCCAGGACCCCATGGGGGGTCTCTGGCTGACCACGAAGAGTGTCTTGGTCGACCACAAGATATGCCATGGACATGGGAACTCTTCTTCATTGTTTAAGTGCTCTGAATGGACCCAGAATGGTCAGAAAGATGTTATACGACTTATCGGAAGCCTAGACAGGGGGAGGAACATGCCTACACCCCATGGAAGGGTCCATGGTCGACCAAGGGGTTATAAGGTCGACCAAGAGGAGTCCTATGGGCAAAGGTCCTCCTTTTCAGTGTTCAAGTGCTCCGAATGGGACCGGAATGGCCAGAATGGGGTTATACGACCTACCGGAAGCCTGGACAGGGGGAGAAACATGCCCACACAATTAGGAGTATAATTGCACCGTTTTTTAGGCCTTTAGATTTTCTTTGTTTTCTATAGAAGTATATATTTTCTACCCTCTATAAATATAATTTAAATGTATTTTATTTAGGATCTTCAAATCAATTCACAAATTTCATGTATATCTAATCATTTGCATGTTTCCTCTCCATTTTTCGCACAGTGAACATAAGAAACTCTGCTGCATGCTTTTGGCTTTTGCAACCCCTCTTCATGATTTTCTAATGATCTCAAAGGCTGGGAGAATACACTAATTTTAAACTCTAATACCAAATATTATTAATCAGAACTATCTCAATTTAAAAATATTTTCCAGCATTAATTCCAAACATGGACTCTAAACTTTAATTATTTCTCATACATAGGAATCTACATCTAAGCTAATTGTGTGGCATGGATGGACTCCCACAACAAAAAATCCACAGCCATTTGGTTTCACCCATTTGGGTGGCGAATACAGTAAATCGAAATACCGTTACCGTACCGAAATTTCGGTATGGGTATATGATACCGATACCGAATATTTCGGAATACAGATTTTCGGTATGCCAAAATTTTTGGCATCCTGTAATAAATACCGTTACCAAATCTAAAATTATACCGTACCGAATTTTCGATTTTTACAGAAAATAACAATTCGATTCCAATCACCGATCACAACCAAAGCACCCTTAATAGTCGCCGCAAGCTTGATGAGCTCAGTTCAATCGCTTCTACAATCTATATACCTCAAGGACACATATAAGCCAATACAGGATCACCTGGTTTCCCCATTTCCAAATTAAAAGTGATCAACAGATCCCTACTATCAAACACATTAGAAGTAATTTTCAGTCTGATCCTAAAGAGGATCCAGACGCCTCCACCTCTTGAATGCACATTTGGGGCAAAGTCCAATTCAAAAAGAAACAACTGAGAGTTGGTAAATTTCCGACTGAGGTTCTAACAAAATTAGAATATCCATATCAGTTATCCCAACCAAATCCCATATGCATCTCCTAGTCTTCTTAGCCATAACTCCACCAATATTCCAAGACAACAATTTAAAGTTCTTATAATCCGTAAAAACAAATTATAAGAAATACTTACAAGAAGGGCGACCACACGCCTAATCCCGCATATCATTCGCCTCGTCCGGGGGATCCTCGACCAGTTGATTTAAGACCACCTTCTCCCGTGGATTGATGTTTTCCTTCAATGTTACTTTCTTCAATTAAGTGGTTTCCTTCATTTCTTCCATTGTCTCCACCTTCAAATCCTTACTATTGTACTTACTAGAAGCAACCCTGTGCCTCTTAGCCCGAAGTGAGAGTTTTCTCCTAATTGAGATTTGAATGTCTTGGACTAAGCTTTCCCTTTAGATCCAAGTACTTCAATAATCTATGTTGTGTCTCTCGTTTTGAGTCATTTCTTTCAAGGGAAAACCCCAGCCCAGTCCCTATGCACCAAAGTTTATTTCAGTCAAAACCCCACCTTTTAAATCATCAGAGTTTAGGCCCTGTTGATTAGTAAACTTAAACAAAAAACTAAACAAGGACATTAATTAAGGCAAACATGAAAATACTGAAATACCCTTTATGAGAAAATACCTAAATACCCCAAATGCCCTAAACTCCCTCTCCCTCCAACGTCTCTCCCTGTTCGATCGGGCTCTCCCTTCTCTCGCCAGTAAAGAGCTCGAGCAAGTAGGAGGACCGAGCTTAGCAAGGAAAATTGATCGACGGCAGCGGAGTCACTGTGCGACGACGTCACGAGCACGGAGAAGACATTGGAAGGTGAGAACAAGAAAAATAGGGCTTATTTATTAAGTTCTGCCCGACTTTTTAATGTTCTTGAAGAGGATAAAATCCTTAAGGAATGATGAGCAATGAGAAGAATAATTCGTATTTTTGTGATTTGGCGCAATGTTTAGCTATTGTAAGGTAAGAACAAGAAAAATAACAAAGATAGGGCTTATTTGGATGAAATTTTTATCGTATTGTTGAAGAGGAAAACAACAACCTCAAATGATGTGTAATGGCAACAATAGTGGTGTTTTTGTGAAAGGAACATTTTTTAGCTACTGTTTTACTATATATAGAGTTAGTATTTAAGGAAAGCATAATGATTCATAAAGGCTATTTACTGACATTTGATGCATAGAGGGTTCGGTGTTGTTATTACAATGTTTGTGATTCATTTTGTGAGGTTGTTATGCCATTGTAGAAGGAATTTAGCAGTAGTTGATGTTCATTTTTTACCATGAAGCAATGTGGGTGGATTTTAGTTGTACCTAGAGGTGTAGGAATGTATTTGCATGGGTTTCGTACGTATCCATATTGATTTTAATATTGTTTTATTTGTAGGTGTGAAAAAGAATGAGTAATAGTGGGGAGCAAGTGGGAAGCACTAGCTTAAGTAGCTTTAGTATGCTAGTAGTATGTGATTATGAGAATGAGAAGTACCCATTAAGCATCACGAATCAGACAACCGTGGCGGATGTGCATACGGAGTTGTTTGAGAGATAGCCCGAGTTCGATCCTTTTTTAAACACATTGGAATACGAAGCTCCCGCGGACAAGCTGCCGGTACGGATCAAAAGTGATACAGATATAAAGTTGATGTTGGAGTATCACATGGTGGCGACTGAAATGATACGACCCCCGGACGTGCGATCCCAGCCAGGCCGAAGGAAAACCAAGCGGATCCCATCGCAAGTTGTTGGGAGTCAGAATACCTGTCGTTTATGTCACATGCCCAGACACAACAAACGTACTTGCAAGAATGCCCGAGTCCAAAAGTAGTTTGTTTGGGTATATGTGATTTTTTTGTCGATAATTTGATGCACATTAACTTGGTTGGCATTCTTTGAATTCTTAAAGTGTCCATGTGCCTTGACTGAGATTGGAAATCCCATGTTTTGGATAATGTGTTTTGGTACTTTTGCAATTGGATGTTGGTTTGCTATTTGGTTTGGTTAGTATTTGTGGCAAGCTTCTTTTTGTGGATCTGGTAAAAAAAAGTATGAATTAAATGTGGTAACATAATTGAATGATGTGGTAACGTTATATGTGTAGATGTGGTAAACAGCACAGATCAGTGAGCAAAAATGAGCTGGGGATGGTCATGGGACGGCCATACCCGGACCGTCCATAGACCGTCCACAGTCTCCTGCATACAACACGAGATATGAGACGGTCCGGATCGCAAGGGACGGACCGTCCACTAACCATTTCTTCACTTGTGTGAACTACGAGTAAGGACGGACGGTCCTGGGCGCTTAGGACGAGCCATCCTGTTTACCGTCCCCCCTAAAAAAAAAAAAAAAAAAAACCAGAGCATTTCTTCACTTGTATTTGGATATGGCCATGTACCAATAAATTGGTAAGTGACTAAAACAAACTTGGTAAGTAAAATAAACAACTTGGTAAGCCATAGCACTATATTGGCAAGTGACATAAAAAACTTGATACATCATTTCATTATGTAAACGAATGTTAAAAAAACTTGGCAAACCAATTTAGTAACGTTGGTAAGTGACATCAAAAGAAGTTGGTAAACCATATTACTTAGTTGGTAAAACACTTGCAAAAACTTGGTAAACCACTTATCAATATGTTTGAGAGACATACAAAAACGTAGTAAACCACGTATCACTATGTTGGTAAATAAAATACTTGATATTTGGTGAAGTATTTACTATGAAATTGGTAAGTGACATACCAAGATAGTGGTAATTTTATCCGGTCGAGGGTTTAGGGTGGAAAATAATTGACATTATTACCATTAAATAAAGTATGCATTGTCGTATTATCTCAAATAGTTAAAATTATGATAATCTATGTGCTAAGTGTGTGTGTGTATATACTTCAAACGGACATCTACTTAGAGGTGTTACGTTGTTTTCCTTAGGATAATAGTCTATGTACTCGTTGTAGCGTTCCGCATTTGTACTTAAGTAAGGTGTTCGAATCTTCATCCAATCCATCTTATCAGATGTGAGGTTGCATTCCTTAAGATTATAGTGTATGCACCCGTAGTAATGTTCCACGTGAAGCAATTAGGTCTTGATAAGGTTCATCCAAAGAACTTTAAATTTGGGACGGATTCGACTCCCAAAGAACTCGTTCGTGTTCACATTGATGGGAGGTTTGACCACGTAGATTTTTTCGACTCTCTATTCTCACATGGTAAGCTTCATTTGGAGGAATATCTCATTGTTGATCAATTAGATTGGTTAAATGAATGCAAAAGTTAATAATTTCTTAACGTGGTAACTAAACTAGTGGATTTTGGTAACCATGAACAAGTAAAGATTGTAAAGTATTTTACAGGATTGGTAAGGCGTAATGAATCGTTTTGGTAAAGAATAAATGGAAGAGGTACAAGGACGGTTAGAATATAGCGTCCATTGACCGTCCATTTAGGGTTTAGGGTTTTAGGGTTTGTCATTTGGTATTGTCATTTGGTTTAGGGTTTTATACATGGTAAGTGTTTATATATCAAGGTGGTAAGTGTTTATAACTTTCAGGTAAGTGTTTACATAACAAGGTGGTAAGTGTATATAACTTTCATGGTAAATGTTTATATATCCACCTGGTAAGTGTTTATAATTTTCAGGGACCCATTAGCCAAGCCCTAGGTGAGGAGTTTCTTAGTTTCGGGTATGTGGCTAACCGACTGTTTCAAAATTAAGCTCACCAAGTTTCATTTTTATGCTTACCGAGTTCATCAATACTATACTCACCAAGTTCAATTCATTTAACTTACCAAGTGATTCCATACCATACCTGGTTTCATTTTTTTGCTTACCAAGTTCATCAATACTATAATTGCCAAGTTTTGTTCATTAACTTACCAAGTGATTCCATACCACACCTGGTTTCATTTTTTTGCTTAACAAGTTCATCAATATTAAACTTACCAACTTCTGTGTATGAACTTATTACAATTACCAAGTTTTATGTTAATAAGTTTACAAGGTGGTCAACTATTCATTTCCCAACTTACCATGTTTGACTTACCAACTTTTATTAAACTACTTACCAATATTTTCAATATTAGAATTACCAAGTTCTGTGTATGATCTTTACCAAGGTCGTGAAGATCATACTTACCAAGATTGGAAATTTGACTTACCAATGTTTATTATAACACTTATCAACGTTTTCAATACTAAACTTACCACGTACTTTGTATGAACTTTACCAAGTTCATGAAGATCATACTTACCAAGTTTTTATTACAATTACCAAGTTTTATGTTAATAAGTTTACAAGGTGGTCAACCATTCACTTACCAAGATTCATAACAGCCTTTACCAACTTTGATTATACCACTTACCAATTTAAGAAATTCTAGACTTACCAAGTTCTGTGTATGATCTTTACCAAGGTCGTGAAGATCATACTTACCAAGATTGGGAATTTGACTTACCAACTTTTATTATAGCATTTATCAACGTTTTCAATATTAAAGTTACCAAGTTCTTTGTATGAACTTTACCAAGGTCGTAAATATATTTTACCAAGTGATACATAATTACACTTACCAAGTTTTATTTTCATGCTTACCAAGTTCATCAAACTAGACTGACCTACTTTTGCTAATAGGCTTACCAAGTTGTCAGTATTAGACTTGGTAAGCAGGGAGCAGGGAGCAACTCACGGTCATCGGACGGTCCAATATAAACCATCCCTTGACCGTCCTTGGGAGTGTTTGGTTCAGTTCATCTGGGACGGTCACAGGACTGCCGACGAAGCGTCCACATGACCGTCCCATATTAAATCTATCGAACCTAACGGTCCTGACATAATATGGGCGGTCCGGGGGACCGTCTTTCAACCGTCCTCTGTCCACTGGTGTTTCTAGTGCCATTGGGACGGCATGAAAATGGTTTTCTGGCCCGTCCCAATAATCGTACCTATCAAATTTGATATTTTTACCAAGATTATAATACAAACCTTGCTACCTTTACCATAGCAATTTACCACGAAACACAGTCTCACTTTACCAACTCAAATTTAGTAGGCAATTAGTTTGTCACATAACTCATGCACAATTGAATATGCAAATGGACAATTCAATATCCAAATAGTTGCAAATATTCCATTTACACAATTCACAATCCAAACACATATATGAATGCCTATTACATTGACCAATGGGAACATTCACAAATCCAAAACCTTAGTTCATAAGCCAACATCCACCTACATATATAAGAAATATTCAAACTACACAACCTCCAAAACACATCAACCAATTAATTCTAGAACCAAGCTCCTCCTATCGGTTAGAATTGTATAAGCAATTTGAGCTCTGAATGCTTGTATGGAAACGCTTTTCGATTCATGCCAAAAAATTGGGTCACTCCGGGCATAGCATTCGCCCTACAAACATACAAACACACTGATAATGGCCAGAAATGACCATTATTTTCAATCCATTTCCGTGTCTTAAACGGGCATTTGATCGCATTCCGGTCTTACATTAAGTAAGAAAGCAGTCGAATTGGACTGATTTATGCATAATTGTAAAAATAATAAGCTGGTGTGAAAAAAGGCATAAATATGTAATTTTATTACATATTTATGTTAGAAAAATCCAAAAACATGAGAAAAAGAAAAGAAAAGAAAAAGGAATGAAAAAGATGGGAAAAAGAGAGAAAAGCCCACAAAAAGAACATTTTCGGCCCATCTGGCCCAATCCAGCAGGCCCAGGAACACCTTTGTCGCGGAAGCTCCTTTGTCGCGATGCATGGTTCCGCGACAAAAGAGGGTTCCGCGACCAAGCAAGCTCAGATGAAGAAGACCAGCCAGAGCCCTTTGTCGCGATACCTTTGTCGCGATGCATGGTTCCGCGACAAAGGTCCACTCCGCGACAAAGATGCACCATTAGAGACACAAGACCCAGTCGAGAAGCCTTGCCACATGCAGTGTGTTCCGCGACCAAACTTGGTGCTCCGAGACAAAGCTGTGATGTGTGTGATGTCTTGAGACACAATGGGCTCAAATCAAGGCCCATGAGCTTAGGGTTTCCCCTCTATAAATATGGGGTGTTTCCTTTGAGCTAGAGGTTGGAGGAATTTTAGAGAGAATAGATATTCTTGAAGACAAGTTGGGAGCTCAGTAGTTTAGTTTAGTTTTAGGGTAGTTTAGTTAGGTTTTTCTTGTATTATTTAATTCATGCACTAGTTAGATGTAGTTTATTGCACTTTGGTTAGATAGCCAGTTTTTACATCTTATTTCCTGTCCTAAACTTTTGTTTAAGGGTTTGTAATACCCAAATCATGGGAATTAACAACACCATTTAATAATATGGGAAAACATTCTCCATTTGTGTCTCAAAAATCATGAAATGGGTCTCACACCCCATGGATCTTACTGCTTTCGTTTTCTCTGGGTCATTTGATCCTTATTTTGCATTTTAATGTCACTATTCGGTGACTTTTCTTTGGATAATGTTGCATGCTTATGGGTGATCAAGCTCAGATTAGGGTTTCTTAAGTTCTAAGTTTGTTTTATTTCTTTTATGTTCAGCATGTTCTAGCTAGACTCATATTCTGTTTTGTTATTTTTAGCTTAGTTTAGCTTTTGAATCTGAAAGGGGTGAGATCACACATAATGCATGCCACTGTTCCACTTTACTTTTCTGACATATGTCCTGGACACACCTCTGTCGCGGAACAACCCTTGTCGCGGAACCACGTTCCGCGACAAAATGATGCTTTGGCGAAAAAGGTGCCAAAGAACACTTAGCCATTATTTTAAAACCCTTGGTCGCGAAACAACCCTTGTCGCGGAGCCACGTTCCGCGACAAAAATCATGATTAGCGACCAAGGACCCAAATACTTGTGATTGTATTCTGGAAGGGCTTTGTCGCGAAGCAACCTTGTCGCGGAACCACGTTCCGCGACAAAACCTCTTGTTCCGCGACAAGAATTATGCCTTGTCCAATTTTCAACCTTTTTGTCGCTATGCCCCCTTGTCGCGGAACCATGTTCCGCGACAAAATTTTTGCTTAGCGACAAAGCAAACCCTGATCTTCAAAATCCCATTTCTCTTATTTCCCACCCTTTGTCGTGAAACCCTTGTCGCGGACCCATGGTCCGCGACACAAATTCTACTCCGCGACAAAGTGGCAATTTTTTGCCAAACTTTTGTTCATCATCTTCCTCATTAATCAATTGGACCTTTATATTAATATTTTGAGGTTGAAATCCAATGATCTCAACCCATGATCATTTTGATATAAAGAATTTTGTTCAATTCCACTAAAAGACTCTTCTACAAAATGATCAAACTCTAATGATCTAAGTATATAATCCGGACTGTAGTTATTTAATTATGGAATGAGTGATTATTTAGACATGAAGAGTAATTATGGAATCACTTCCATACCTTGCATGAGAAACCAACGTCTCTCATGCAAGACGATCCAAAAATATTTTTCTTTTATTTTGTCTTTTCCGTGATGTGTGAAACAGCTAATAAAGAATATATCAGATTAATGTTGGTGGGTATTCCCACACGGATAACTAGCTCAAGGTCTGTATATTGGTTATTAGATGTTATTTTGCATGGTCCGAATAGTGGTCAGTGGAAGCCTTGGCGGTTCGTCCACCCTGGATTATAATAGCTGCTCAGCTGATCCCTATCCGGATACAGTTTCTTTTTTTTCTTTATCTTAATTTCAAACCTGAATTTTGAGCTGTAATAGTATCAAATGATGTCGATCAACATTGCTTGAATAGTATTACAGTAAGGAAACATGTAGGTTTTTCTCTCATTTCACAGATAGTAGGGGTCTTGATGATAGCGATCACTGTTGTTAAGATCTTCTGCTGTCTAAACTCATCCCACCTGGAATAGTCAGGACCTGGATAGCAGATGTTTGCAGTCCAGATTATCTTGTCTATTCTTGTCATCTTTTTAGCCAAAATAAATTCTTCTCATCTCCGGCTATTTCATCTCTGTGTATCATCTTCTGTCTAAACCCGCCTTATATTTTGGGTTATTTTATTTTACGCTTCTCTATATCTTTATGCATGATATTATTATGTAGATATTGTGGTCAATAGTATTTTGGGATCCTTCCATTGGACATAGAAGTCTTGATTTTAATCAGATGTCTCACATTAAATTTCCAACAAAAATTCATTTATAAAAACCGGATCTGAGTAAGGGATAAATTCCACAGTTATGACTGATTTAGATCCGACCGGGGGTTGATTTTGGGAAATTAGAAGTAGAGTCAGCGATTAGGTCTCACCTAGACTGAAAGGATCTGTGTTTTAATTGAGAGTCTAGTACCTGATAGGGAATGATTTTCAGATTTATTATTTTCCAAAATTGCTGTTTGTTGGAAATCTTGTATTAAATATTGCACTGGGTCAGATTCCACTTGGATTCCGATAAGGTGTGACAGATAATACTAGAGGAACAACATTCGGGCTTTGGTTATTTTCTAAGGTAGGGTTGAGTATTCTTTCAACTGCTATCCTCTTCTGCCAAAGCCTATTTTTTTGAGTCCTGAGTGAGTGCATCCGGAACGAACTAATTTATTAGTTCGTTTCATTAGTTTGTATCTCATAACCACCCAACGGGAAGTGAACACTGCGAGCGGTTCACCGAGAATAGGGAATTCTTGATCCACACCCAGTCATTCTAACTGGGGGCTTTCTTTTACTACCAGGGTCAGACTTTCAAAAACCTCCGAGTGATAGGATTTTAAATGCTTTTTTTATCGCTTTCTTTTAAATGCTTTCGTTAGAGGTCACTCGGTTGTATTGAGAGTTGTGTAACTGCTACTAGGACTGAGAGTTAAGGGATCGTTCAGGGCTTGATTAGAATCTTTGGGTGTGACATGGGGGAATGATAGCAGTACTTGACACTTCAATAAATGATTTGTCAGGTGTTGCTTGTCCACCACAGATAAATGACACTCTCTGACGGGAGCAGTTGTGAGTCTGTGGTATCTTTGAATTTGTTGCCTTAAGAGCATGTAAACTCTTACTGTAAGTACCTGTCTGTTAAAGGGAACATGGTATAGAGAGCATGAGAATTAGCTAATTGAAGGATTATCCCAAACAAGATCTGTGTAATTAAAATGGAAGTTTAACTGTGTTTCATCTGAATCTTGTCCAACCTTTATTATTTTCTCCCTGTCCCTTCTGTCTCATTTTAAATCTGCTTTCTTAGAATAACTCTACTGCTTTCGTAGATTAAATTTAATTCGCTTTCTAGAATAACTTTATCTGCTTCATTTAATTGCTTTCATAGTCCAGATTTAAATTCTGTTAAGTAGTTGGTAATCCAAAACACACACTTGAATTGAGTAACCGAGTGGAAAATCTTAGTAAACGACGTGGGCTCTGCTTCTATCGCACATCCTCCAGTGAACGATCCGGTCTTACTATAAATTACTGCAATTTTTGACACCGTGCGCTTTCGGGGGCACAGTTTCTTAACACGAGCAATAAAAACATGACAACCTATAAATATATCCCTAATCACAACTCCACCATCATAAATTGGTTTCATTAAATAAAATCTGAACCAGGATCATGATTTTTTGGAAAATACTCATGTTGTGGAAATCTGTCAAAAGTTTCATGGCAGGGAATCTTATGCCAAGAATTGATGAGAAGTATCATGGCACATATGCCGGGGACCCTCAGTGTGACAGGCTGAAGGTTAACCTATCCCGGCTGTACCATGAGATTTGTCAACAGTTTCATGACAGAGAGGATCACAGCGCCATTTGAAATTAAAGCACCACACCTGAGTAATAAAAAGACTAATAATCCTGATATATCCCTAAACCCTTTCCCGTGAATCATATGTAACACCCCGGATTTGATAACCCAGGCCGGGATGTCACCGCCACACCTCCCTAGCAAGACACGGTTTCTCCGAGCTTGCTAAAGAGATGCAAGGCTATGGTTTTTCAGAATTTAAATCATTCAAACAGCCCATTTACATATAATTTAAAAATAATAATATTAAAGTTGCAGCGGAATGTAATATTTACACATATATATAAGTGTAATGCAGCGGAAATTTAAGTATAGGGCCGACATGGCCAAAACACGGGTTAAACAGGCCCGTTCATGCAAGTCGTAACTAAATGTAGGAATTTAAAATAGTGTTTTCCCCAAATGTTCCCATGTATGCATGTGATGATGCATAATCCTCATACTCTGAAAGAAAAAGGGGAAAAATGGTTTGGGTCAGCAAAACGTGCTGAGTAAGTTAACACCTAGCATGATCTAGGGGTTTCAAAGCCTTTAATTAAATTTAATAAAAACATATGCATACGAGACATGATTTATTTTTAATTCATCTACTAATAATAATTTAATTACATAATTTAAAAGACAAGGATTTCCACACGTTCATAATTTAACACACATGAAAAAGGGGTTTAACACACGTTCATAATTTAACGCACGTTCATAATTTAACACACATAATTTAAATAATTAAATTTTCTCCTAAGCATGCATACAAAAATATTCCATTTACAAATTTTACCAATTTAAAGGAAATAATACTTAAATTGTGTACTTGACATGCCTTTAATCCACAATAATCACTTAGTCATGATATGAAATTTAAAGACATAATTTAAATGCATAATTTAAAGACATGCATAATTAAATAAATACTCTAAAAATATTAAATCTTTTATTTCCCCGTTACGTAACCATTTCTCAATGTTTTGTATAGCCGGTGATCCGGCGGCCGCAGCCGTTTCGTAAGTATCTCGTATAGCCGGTGATCCGGCGGCCAGCAGCCGTTTCGTAAGTATCTCGTATAGCCGGTGATCCGGCGGCCAGCAGCCGTATCTGCCATACCCAGTAACACTCCGGAGCCTCGGTAAATCCATACGGACAAACCCGAGAGAGTAGGCAATGTATCTCCCGCCGATTGGCGTAATATCTCATCTAATTTCTCTCGTCCATTATAGGCCCGAAGAGAAAGGCTAGAGGGGCACCCTGCAGAGCACTCACCCTCCACCAAGTATCTCATGTATCGTTTAGATTTAATGTATCGGGGTTTTTCAAAAGTGTAGATGTATCGTATTTCAAATCTTTGACCGTTCGTTTCGAAATTTCAAAACTCTTCGATTTAAAAGTATCTTGGCGTCACAGTTTGCGCCTTTCTAATTTAAAAATCCGTTTCAAGTCCGAAAATTCTGAAATCTTCACACTTTATGCAAAACACCCTAACGAACAACTTTCGTGTTTTAACTTTTTCGAAATAAGTTGAGGGAACATGTCAAAAATCGATTTTTCCATGCAATCAGAAATCTGTCCGAACTCAGGTATGATACAGTTCAAAATTTCGACTTTTTAGCATATCAAATGGACTCCAAAAATTCTGAAATTTAATATGCACATACTAGACATGATTATCTACAACTTTCATTTAGATTGTAAAGATCAAATCGGACTAGAAATTATAGAAATAAATTCACTAAGTTCGAACATGTTCATAGACAGGTTTCAAACACGTTTTATCAAAACAGTTTCTTTTCGATGCGATTTAAAATAGCAAACTTTAACAAAAATGTCTGAAATTTTTACACAACCTAGATTCATGTGTTAGGATTAAAAGTCTAGTTTTGAGTTTGTGGGTTTGAACTCTCGAAATAGGGGTTTTGGTCCGATTTCCAATCTGCCACAGTTTCACGTTTGACTCTCAAGGCAGTTCTTTCTCGGCCGTTTTCAGATATCAAACCTCAATGAAAAATTATGACAATTTTACACGAACTAGATCTATGTCTTAGGAGTGTTTTTCATGTTTTGAGTTTTTCCGTTTGAGCAGTTTTAAGGGTTCGAAAAATTCGCACAAAATTATTGCGCCGAGGGTTTTTCGTGTTGACAGATTTTAAAGTTATTAAATCCATATATTTGGTTGCATTTTAAGTCACCCAAAACCAAGTAAGTATTAACTTACAGTGGGGATGATGTCTAGGAGGTCACGGGGTCGTCCGGAATCCACGGGATGTCACGAACGAATCTCCTCAAGTCGATTTCCTCTTCCAACGTCCTCGAACCGAATCCGAAAGCAAAAGTCTAGGGTTAGATCGGATTTTCGGGCATGAAAACTTAAACAAAAACCTATGGATGACTTACCACAATCTGGAATACTAAAGATGTTGTTCCCCACGCCTCCTTCGTCGATTCCCGTCGCCGGAAAGTGATCGGAAAGTCGTCGGTAAGTGAAGAACTTGTGTTTCGGTTTTGGGAGAGTTTGAGGGTGATGGATAGACTTGTGAGACTGATTATGGGAGTGAAAATCAGTCATTGATCATCCTATAGCATTTCCCCTCGACTGGGATTGGGTTTCCAAAGTCGGGAGGTCGAAATATGGCAAGAAATCGCCCGAAATCGCATAGATTGCTGCTGCCTGTTTGGTGGCGCGGGGTTGGCGCGGTTTTTAGCCAAAAACCGCCCGGAGGGCGCGCCGCCTGGTCTGGGCCGTGCGTCCGGACTGGGCCGTGCGATCCCGTCGGGCCTTTTCTCCTCTCTTTCGGACTTCTGTCCTCCTACGTTTTCGGGCTCGATTTTTCGGGTCATTCTCGGATCATAAATTCTTATCTTAAATTTATCTCGACTCAAATAAATTTCATGTTTGAAATCTTAAGTCCGTCGGTCTCGGGTTCGTCGGCTTCCAATTCTTCGTCTTTTGACTCCCGTGCAATATCTTGTGTAATTAAATTTCTTCCGACTTCACGGGTTCTTGGAATTAGGATTATTTTCCTTCTTGGATTTAATTCCAATTATTTTGACTCAATTCATGGAATGTCTTCGGGCTTCCTTTCCCTCTTTTATTCCATTTTGAATTTTGAATCTTTCGGTGTTTCATTTCCGAGCAATAATTTATTGTGATAAATTATTTTCTTCTTCTCGGAGATATTTCGACATTGATCGGAATAAATTTTATTCCTTTGGACGTTGATAAAAATCTGGGGTATTACAGTCTACCCCCCTTAAGAATCAACTTCGCCCTCGAAGTTGTGTTTTGGCTTTTCTCGCGCTAAGAGTTAGGGTCCTTTTGTTTACTTTGCGATATTGTGTTATTGAATTATTGTTCGATTGTTGATTGTTTGTCGTTTGATTATTGTTTGACTGAACCCAGAATTGAAATTTCCGAGTTGCCTACGTACCCTGTGAAGGGATCAAGCCATGACGTAGTTCAAAACAAATTTGAATTTGTTTATTTATTGATTTGGGGATACAAAATATTCGGGTTGTTACATCCTCCCCCCCTTAAGATTACAGTTATGTCCCCATAACTGTTGTTGGATCGGTTTGACTCAGGGGTGGGTAACGTCGTATGCAATCATTTCTCATTGAGCTAGCAAGTCCGCTTGGTCTACAGCATTTCATCGTCCTACAGCTCTTCCTTGATCTCCTTGTTGAGGGTTTGCCAAATCTAGCCTTTTCTCAATCATCTCCGCACGAACATTGCATTCTCTAATCATGTGGCCTTCTCCACCACATCTATAACAAGTCCCGCGTCTCGGGCATTCGCGCACCAGATGGGCTTGGTGGCACTGCGGGCAACGTGGTATGGATGCTTCATGGTTGCCATTCCGACTGTTTGGGTTCTGTGGCTGGTCAGGTTTAATGGTCACTTCCTTTCTCTCGTTAATATTCTCTATCCGCGTTCGGCAGTCACGTAGCCGATGACCAAATCGACCACACCGAAAGCACGCTCCGGGCTTAGGGCATCCTCTCGCATAATGTGGGTTACCACATTTTGGGCATGGTGGCGTATAGTCACCATGGTTGTAAACCATCCCTCTGTTTCTTCCACCGTTGCCTTGAGGTGGTCTATTCGGGCCTCCCCGAATATGGTTCCTTCCTAAGTAGTTATCGGTTCTGTGGTCTCGTTTCCTCTTGCCTTGCCCTTGGTTGATTAGTGCTTTTCCCAAGGCAACCACAGCTTCCTCTATAGCTCTTAATCGGTCACTTAAGTTCTTAGGCATGGAGGCTACTTCCCCTCCTTGATTGGTTGCACTAACGTCTTGCACTGGTTCATCGGGTTGTCGTAGCTCTCCATTGGTGTTGGGTGGGATGGGTGGATTGTTAGGTCTTCCTCTAGGTGCCATTCTGTCACGAAGCGCAAGGATTTGATTGTAAGGATGTAATACAGTGTTGGAAGAATAATGATTTACTGAATCAAACGGTGTTGGTAGGAATTGTTTTGGAGTTGATAATGTTCACTTGTTGGAAAATCGATCCCCTTGGCGTAGGTTTATGCCGAGTTTTTATATATATATATATATATTTATATATATAAGGAATTTTCCTACAGAGATAGGAGGTGAGATAGTTCTTCTATTTCTCGGAAAGGAATAACTAGACAAAGGTAGATAGATAGCGTTGAGAAATCTTCAATCTCCTTAAGCCTCGTTGGTAGGGTCTTCCTCCGTCGGGCTTCGATCCTATTTATCATTTCTTCGTTCCGTTTGGTAAGTTTTTGAAGTTGGGTCTATAGGTTATTTATGCGTTCACAGTCAGCCGCTCTTAAGTTTCAGAAGGGTTGTAGGTCATCTTTAAGTTGAGTTATACGGCGTTTAGAGTATCGTATATTCTGTTGAGGGTCAATGTAGGCGTTCATCGTTCTCATCGTTAGGTTTCTCGACAAGTCATAATATATCGTCTAGGTGAAGATCTTTGGAAAAAGGTAGAGAATAGTTATGTGCACGTTAAGCATAGACGATCAAGATCTAAAACTAAGGCACAATTAGTCTCAAGCTAACGCTTCTAAGTCAAGAGTCAAGGTCTAGTCGAATGCTAGTGTGAGAATGGTATGTATCACAAACGATTCACATAAGAGGTTAGTACAAATATTTATGTATGCATATGCATATGTAATCCCCCCCCCCCAATACAAATTTAATGCATGCATTTATTTATCCATGGGTTTTAAAAATAAATTTATTCCATGGATAGATTAAAATAAGGATAAAAGGTTTGGGCCACTATATTGGGCCGAAGGAAATAAATTATTTGGGCTTTAAGTAAAAACAAGGTTATTGGGACAAAATAATTGGGCCAACATAGTAATTAAATATTGGGCTAAAGATTTGGGCTATGAAAAATAAATTTTGGGCTAAAAAGGTTTGGGATTTAAAATAATAAATTTGGGCTAAAAGTTAGGGCTTAGAAAAAAAAATTTGGGCTCAAAAATGTTAGTTTAAAAATAATAATGGATTTGTAAATATAATACTAGTTTAAAATAATACTCGTAATAGTTTAAAAATAATAATACTAGTTTTAAAAATAGTCCGGGCTCTGATACCACTTTGTAACACCCCGGATTTGATAACCCAGGCCGGGATGTCACCGCCACACCTCCCTAGCAAGACACGGTTTCTCCGAGCTTGCTAAAGAGATGCAAGGCTATGGTTTTTCAGAATTTAAATCATTCAAACAGCCCATTTACATATAATTTAAAAATAATAATATTAAAGTTGCAGCGGAATGTAATATTTACACATATATATAAGTGTAATGCAGCGGAAATTTAAGTATAGGGCCGACATGGCCAAAACACGGGTTAAACAGGCCCGTTCATGCAAGTCGTAACTAAATGTAGGAATTTAAAATAGAGTTTTTCCCCAAATGTTCCCATGTATGCATGTGATGATGCATAATCCTCATACTCTGAAAGAAAAAGGGGAAAAATGGTTTGGGTCAGCAAAACGTGCTGAGTAAGTTAACACCTAGCATGATCTAGGGGTTTCAAAGCCTTTAATTAAATTTAATAAAAACATATGCATACGAGACATGATTTATTTTTAATTCATCTACTAATAATAATTTAATTACATAATTTAAAAGACAAGGATTTCCACACGTTCATAATTTAACACACATGAAAAAGGGGTTTAACACACGTTCATAATTTAACGCACGTTCATAATTTAACACACATAATTTAAATAATTAAATTTTCTCCTAAGCATGCATACAAAAATATTCCATTTACAAATTTTACCAATTTAAAGGAAATAATACTTAAATTGTGTACTTGACAGGCCTTTAATCCACAATAATCACTTAGTCATGATATGAAATTTAAAGACATAATTTAAATGCATAATTTAAAGACATGCATAATTAAATAAATACTTTAAAAATATTAAATCTTTTATTTCCCCGTTACGTAACCATTTCTCAATGTTTTGTATAGCCGGTGATCCGGCGGCCGCAGCCGTTTCGTAAGTATCTCGTATAGCCGGTGATCCGGCGGCCAGCAGCCGTTTCGTAAGTATCTCGTATAGCCGGTGATCCGGCGGCCAGCAGCCGTATCTGCCATACCCAGTAACACTCCGGAGCCTCGGGAAATCCATACGGACAAACCCGAGAGAGTAGGCAATGTATCTCCCGCCGATTGGCGTAATATCTCATCTAATTTCTCTCGTCCATTATAGGCCCGAAGAGAAAGGCTAGAGGGGCACCCTGCAGAGCACTCACCCTCCACCAAGTATCTCATGTATCGTTTAGATTTAATGTATCGGGGTTTTTCAAAAGTGTAGATGTATCGTATTTCAAATCTTTGACCGTTCGTTTCGAAATTTCAAAACTCTTCGATTTAAAAGTATCTTGGCGTCACAGTTTGCGCCTTTCTAATTTAAAAATCCGTTTCAAGTCCGAAAATTCTGAAATCTTCACACTTTATGCAAAACACCCTAACGAACAACTTTCGTGTTTTAACTTTTTCGAAATAAGTTGAGGGAACATGTCAAAAATCGATTTTTCCATGCAATCAGAAATCTGTCCGAACTCAGGTATGATACAGTTCAAAATTTTGACTTTTTAGCATATCAAATGGACTCTAAAAATTCTGAAATTTAATATGCACATACTAGACATGATTATCTACAACTTTCATTTAGATTGTAAAGATCAAATCGGACTAGAAATTATAGAAATAAATTCACTAAGTTCGAACATGTTCATAGACAGGTTTCAAACACGTTTTATCAAAACAGTTTCTTTTCGATGCGATTTAAAATAGCAAACTTTAACAAAAATGTCTGAAATTTTTACACAACCTAGATTCATGTGTTAGGATTAAAAGTCTAGTTTTGAGTTTGTGGGTTTGAACTCTCGAAATAGGGGTTTTGGTCCGATTTCCAATCTGCCACAGTTTCACGTTCGACTCTCAAGGCAGGTTCTTTCTCGGCCGTTTTCAGATATCAAACCTCAATGAAAAATTATGACAATTTTACACGAACTAGATCTATGTCTTAGGAGCGTTTTTCATGTTTTGAGTTTTTCCGTTTGAGCAGTTTTAAGGGTTCGAAAAATTCGCACAAAATTATTGCGCCGAGGGTTTTTCGTGTTGACAGATTTTAAAGTTATTAAATCCATATATTTGGTTGCATTTTAAGTCACCCAAAACCAAGTAAGTATTAACTTACAGTGGGGATGATGTCTAGGAGGTCACGGGGTCGTCCGGAATCCACGGGATGTCACGAACGAATCTCCTCAAGTCGATTTCCTCTTCCAACGTCCTCGAACCGAATCCGAAAGCAAAAGTCTAGGGTTAGATCGGATTTTCGGGCATGAAAACTTAACCAAAAACCTATGGATGACTTACCACAATCTGGAATACTAAAGATGTTGTTCCCCACGCCTCCTTCGTCGATTCCCGTCGCCGGAAAGTGATCGGAAAGTCGTCGGTAAGTGAAGAACTTGTGTTTCAGTTTTGGGAGAGTTTGAGGGTGATGGATAGACTTGTGAGACTGATTATGGGAGTGAAAATCAGTCATTGATCATCCTATAGCCTTTCCCCTCGACTGGGATTGGGTTTCCAAAGTCGGGAGGTCGAAATATGGCAAGAAATCGCCCGAAATCGCATAGATTGCTGCTGCCTGTTTGGTGGCGCGGGGTTGGCGCGGTTTTTAGCCAAAAACCGCCCGGAGGGCGCGCCGCCTGGTCTGGGCCGTGCGTCCGGACTGGGCCGTGCGATCCCGTCGGGCCTTTTCTCCTCTCTTTCGGACTTCTGTCCTCCTACGTTTTCGGGCTCGATTTTTCGGGTCATTCTCGGATCATAAATTCTTATCTTAAATTTATCTCGACTCAAATAAATTTCATGTTTGAAATCTTAAGTCCGTCGGTCTCGGGTTCGTCGGCTTCCAATTCTTCGTCTTTTGACTCCCGTGCAATATCTTGTGTAATTAAATTTCTTCCGACTTCACGGGTTCTTGGAATTAGGATTATTTTCCTTCTTGGATTTAATTCCAATTATTTTGACTCAATTCATGGAATGTCTTCGGGCTTCCTTTCCCTCTTTTATTCCATTTTGAATTTTGAATCTTTCGGTGTTTCATTTCCGAGCAATAATTTATTGTGATAAATTATTTTCTTCTTCTCGGAGATATTTCGACATTGATCGGAATAAATTTTATTCCTTTGGACGTTGATAAAAATCTGGGGTATTACATCATAACTCTTTCCTTTTAATAAAATTAATCCTGGTATATTTTATATGAAAATATACTCGTGTTAGTGAAACTTGTCAAAAGTTTCATGGCGCCGTTGCCGGGGAGGATGCAGCGTCGTTTATTAAGAGAATTACATTCCTGATTACTCATAGATTAGCTTAGTTTAATGTAATATATCTAATCCAGAACAGAAAAAGTACCCTCAAGAGTAATTGAACATTTAGAGTACCAAGACTCTAAATGTGAGGATGTTGAACTGAGGAGAAAACCTAACCTAATGGGTATTTATCTGTCTTGCAGGAAATTCGGAACCAACCAAAAAGAAGGAGCAGAAAAAGCATGGAAAACCAGGTTCTTGGTTGGGAAAATTCCACAAATCTGAGAAATTATTTTCGGAATTTAAAGCAATTTAAGATCCGGAATAAATCTCGCAGATAAATGGAACTGACCCAACCTAATTTTATGCAAGTAGATTATTTTAAATAATGGCCCAATGTTTTGAATTTACTTGGACTGAATTCATTTAGGTCCAAATCAAATAAAATAGACGCAGGCCCAACATCACACTCGGGCCCAGTCCGTTGAAAATTTGAAAATTCAAAAAGTTTGTCGCGGAATGACCATTCTGTCGCGGAACAACGTTCCGCGACCAAGTGCAACTCCGCGACAAAGATCCCCTCATCATCAAACCTTGTTTATCTTTGTCGCGGAGTAACCATTTTGTCGCGGTGCCCAGCATCGCGACCAAGTGCAACTCCGCGACAAAACTTCACTCATCCCTGAACTCTGTTTGTCTTTGTCGCGGAAGCCTTTGTCGCGGAGCACTGCATCTCGACAAAGCTCCTATTCCGCGACACGAGCACGCACCACCCCATTCTTTCCTCCTATTTTGTCGCGGTACCCTTTGTCGCGGAGCATGACTCCGCGACAAAGTCCCATATTCCACGACAACTCTGATGTCGCCGAGCCTGGTCGCGCAACCCTATTCCGCGACAATGGGCTAGGGTTCCGCGACCGGCCCATCAGTACTTAAACCCCTTCCCCTCCCTCTTCTTCCCTACGCATTCAGACTTAGAAAATTTTCGAAAACTGCTCGTACGCGAAAACCTTTCCCGAAGAACACCACAGTGTTCCTCGCACTCGTTTCCTACCACTTCCAGGCGTTACTCTGCCCAATTTTCGCGAACCCAATGGAACCTCCATCTTCATCTTCGCCCCCGAAGCAGACCGAGCCCTGGTAAGTCTTTTCTATCCGATTCTTGCGCATTCTCAAGACCCTGTTATGCGATCCTTGTGTTGTTTTTCTTTTCCATTTATGTAAATAGGGCTGTTTTATGTTCATTCCCTCTGTTTTAGTTCGATTTTAGGCGATTCTTGATGTGGGCATTGTTTATTTGAGGATTGCTGTGATTTTTGTGTTGGCCGAGCATGTTTTGGAAGAAGTGTGTTTTTGATTGGGGTTGGGGAGGATCGATTTTGTATGGGCATTCGATTTTGAGAAGTTAGGGCTGTTAGAGAACTCAGGCAGCAGGTAGGAGTCAGCAATGGCGAATTCTCACCACTGTTGATTTTTCAAGCTTTTAGTGTTCACAAGAATAATTCACCTTCCAAAGGGAACTCGGTCCTTATCTCATTTAATATTGCTTCTGTGTGCATTCATGATTTGAGAAATCTGAGCCTTATCTGTATGTCAATGAACATTTGGTTATTTTCTCTGGATAGCTTGGTGTTATTGATTGTCTCGATTTTGCAAAGCATGAGTGTTTTTGTTTGGTTAATTAGTAAGAAAGCATGCCAGTATGATTAATTTGACGTTCTTACTGAGATTTTGAAGCATGTTAGTAAGTTTGATCTTATGTTGAGAAAAAGCATGATCCTGTGTTGATGGTTTGCTTTGAGAGTTCATGTTGTTTGCATGCCAATGTTCATTTAATGCCCCTCCCCTGATTTTGGCAACTTGTGTGTATGGGTACAGCAATCTGCATAAAAATGGGTGTATGGCCTTTTTATGGCAATCCCAGTGCACACCATCCACTTTTCAGCAAGAATCACTTTTTCACAAAAAGACAAAAATAGTACTAGGAATTTTGGGTTGACAAATGTGTTTTTGTTCCTAATGGAACTAAAGAGTGTGAGTTAAGTAGCAGTATTTTGCCACCTCAACTGCTATCTTTTTACAAAATCCAAAAAATGGGACCACACACATCCCACTTTTCATTAAATAAAAACAAGTCAACCTTTTCAAAATTAAAAATAGTGTTTGCAAATTTTCTTGAACGTTTTAACTGTCCAATGACAGTCCAAGCAATCCGGAAATAGCAAATCCACTCCACCACGCCTCCATTGCACATTCCATTGTCGAGCCATCCATTCCATCATTGTCATTTTATTCCATTTTCAACAAGTGCCTCGAGCTTGTTTAATAAAATTCAAAAACAAACTTTTGGGCCCAATGGCCCATTAAAAAAGAAATTTTTGGTCCAATGACCACTTATTTTATTTTATTTTTATTTTTATTTCTCCCTTTTGATTGGACTCAATAGTCCAATTAAGATATCTCCTTCTAGGTCCTAAGGTATAAGTACCTTATCCTTGGATCTTTTAATAAACTCAAGATTAAATCACTTAAATCACATTTCGAGCTTAGCAAAGCTCAAAATGTGAGGATGTTGATTTTCAAACTTGAGTAATCTTTGAAAAATTATAAAAATGTGGATGCATCTAAACACTTTGGCCTTTTTCAGGAATGACTTGGTAGTACAATCGGGCATCGGGTTACCTGACTGCACATATGAGGCTGCTGGCAAGCAGGCCTCAATTGATCGAACGGAGATTAAGGACACGAGAGATGCCATCAAATCAGTTTACAAGGTACCTCTGGACCACACTACGGATGAAAAATTGAAACTTTCTCCGGGATGGGACGTGCATATTCCTCCAGAAGAAAGAACGATAGTTGCTGCATCGATAGAGAGGGACTACTATCACTTCCTGAAGAAGTTTTGGATGAGGATGATGGAGCATGCCCCTCAAGACGAAAAGACAACTCCTGAAGTCCACCACGAACGCATCCAATTAAAGTTCAAAGAGCACAGGGCTGTGTGGAACCGGCATGTGGAAAAAGGAACGAAAGATCCAAATATAGCTGACTTTGACATCATCATCCCTAATCAGATCATAGATCCTCAAGTTCGGATGGCCTTCGAGCACAAGCAGATGGATCTAAGTAGGGTCATAAACAGTGGGGCCATCATGATGTATGAAGCATTCCCATTCAAGTGGAATCCGTATCTGTTTGAAGCGAAAGGACCAGTGGAGCAGAGGTGGATTACAGATCTAGCTCGTGCCAGACATCGAGAGCTGACCTTCAATCTGTACAAACGCCTCAAAAACGCTGAGAAATTTGAACAAAGCCACAACACCTCATTGCTGAACACAATGAGGAAGATGATCAAGGATGCACGCGATCAATGGGACGAACTAACTACGGTCTGGGGAAAAGGCAATACAAGTATCACTAAGTCCTTTCTGGAAGAAGGAGTAGTGTTACCTGCAGATGAGGTACTTGAAACCATCTTCACACATAGAAGGTATGGACGGTACGGAACAAACAAGGATGATGAATTTCCCCAGCACATAGCAGTATTAAGGGACCAGCTGCAAGTGGATATACGCAAAGGTGGCTGGAAACCCAAAAAGAAAAAGGAAAGGCAGTTCAATTTACTATCAAAAACTGAGGCTGGGTTGTATCTCACGTACGATTCGGCAGAAGACATGTCCTACCTTGAAGGAATTCAAAAGGATCTAGTAGGAGGCATGATGAATCAGTACAGGGATTCCTACTGGGATTTGATCATGGAAATGGACAAGTTTGCACTTGAATACTGTAATAGCACTGCAAACGGGAAGAAGGTCTTGCACTACAACAACACGTTCGGAGTAAGTTCTGCACCAAGATCAAGAAGGACTGGGAGGACCAGCTGGGGAGAATCACTCAAAAGAGTTTCATTGAGGATTATTTACAGCGCGCCGAGAAGCAACTAGGCTATGAGGGTGAACCAAACAGAGAAGAGGATCCCGACGCTGAGATTGATGCCTACTTCTCCACTCCCCCTGAGGCCAACCCACAGCCTACCCAGCCAGCAGTACAAGCTTCGGCTTTACCGCCAAGAGGGCAGACTGAAGTGCAAAAAGTTGCTACGTCCGAGCCAGTGGTGCAACAAGAAGCAGTCCGGACTCCAATACAGCCAGCTCAATCTGAAGTGCCAGCACCTGCCACCACTAAGGCACCCATACCGCCCGAGCAGACATCCAGTACTGTTGTTACATCTGAAGGTCAGCCAGCACCTCAACCGGGAACGAGCAGAAGGTTGATAAAATCTGCTGACAAAGATAAACCAGCAAGAGCTCCGGAAAAGAAAGTGGAGATCAAGGAACCTGAGCCAACTGTTAGGAAAGTGGCAGAGCCCACAGATCCCAAGGACAGGGGTAAGAAACCGATGCCACCACCACCCCCGAAAAAGAAGCATCAAGTGGCATTCGATGCTGAGCTAGCCAGAAAAATGCAAAATGATGAATTTGCATCAGCCGGCCTCATGGATCAAGTAACAGGTGGTTCGGGAGTAGAGAAAGTGACTGAAGAAGAATGCTTGGCAATGGAAAAGAAAGCTGCAGAGGAAGAGCAGATCAGAAAGAATATTTAGCAGACGAAGGACGAAGAAACTGCCAGAAAGATGCAAGCTGATCTGGAAAGCAGGAAATCTGGAGAGGCTGAACAGGGTGATGAGGAAGACTTCGAGCTGAAGATCACTGGAGAAGTGCAGGGGCGTGGATTGAAAATTAAAGAAGAACAACCTCCTGCATGGACTGGCCCCACTGCACATGATGCTGAGACTATCCGGGGAGATATAAGGAAAAGGCTTAACGAACAGATCGAAATGAGAATTGATGCTGGAGAAAAGCCAAATCAAATCAGATATCAGACAGAAGTGAGTCAATTGATTGATCCTCTCGTGGGCACGGCCAGAATTGAAGAATTCATCACTCAAGAAGGCCCGTCGCACCAACCTGAACAATCAGAAGGGCCACTGGATTCCATTGATCCAGCAGCACTGGCCAAAACATTGGATAAGCAGCCAGGCGACCATCCCATGGCCTCTGCACTTAAGGAAAAGGTTCAGGGAATTTTGACTGAAGCTGCAGATGGGAATAATTCAGAAGAAGAAGCTCGACAAGAAGAGCAAGAATTCATGGACCAGATGGCGCCTATTTTGCAACGTCCAGTTGGACGAGCTGCAAGAATTAGGGAGGAGGATGAGGTATCAACTGATGTTGATGACCGTAATTTTCATGTAACTACATCTTCTTTGCTTGTAAATTGCGAACTCAATACAATGAAAAATGTAATTAAACAGGTTGAGGAGGAATTCGGAGAAGAAACAGCTCATGGAGAAGGAGAGCCAAGTCAGAGGAGAGATGAGGCCGAACCAAGGGATGACCAGCCACAGGAAGGAGACGATCAAACAGACTGGCACACGAGCGACGACGAATCTGTCGGATCCATTCGACCAGTCGAGTTCTGGTCCGAGAATACTGTGAGGCAAACGATGGGCGTTTCAAAGGAGTATGAGAAGAAAAAGCTGAGCGCAGAACAGGTTCAGATCAAGTTCAATGGCAATAAAGAGAATGCAGAAAAGTATAAGAAGTTGCAGAAAATGATAGTGCCGGATAAAGGATTCAGACCCGATGCATTGTCACACCCCACTGTTGAGACTTTCTACAGAAATCAAGAGTGGGGTAACTTCATGCTGCATTATGACGAAGATGGCTTCGTGGAGCTAACAAAGGAATTCTTCTGCAACATTGATAAAGCTGCCAGAACAACGTGGATCCGAGGACAAGTGATAAACATTGCACCTGACTGGCTGAATCAGTTCTTTGGGACTCCGGACATTAGAAGCGAATTTCCCCCTGATGAGATCATGACAAAGAGAGCCAAGACGAGCGAATATGCGAGGTATGCAACTTTGGCTAACAGCATGACAAGCGTGACTGCCCCAGGACACACATTCAATGCAAAATGGCTGCGGATACAGTTCATGCCAACTTATGAGTTCTTCATGTCCAAGATCCGGCCCAACTCGCATCCGCACACCACATCTGGGAATGTACTAATGGGATTTGCAAGAATGTGGAGCGGAGCAAAACTGAATGTAGGGAGGCATGTATTCGAGGTGATGATAACCCGGATAGAGGATAGACAGGTGCTATGCTATCCAAATTTGATTAGGAGAATCTGCATTGCTCAGGGAGTTGATTTGAGCGCTTTTGAGGGTGACACAGTGGTGAGAATAAACCCACCCATCAGTGTGCCGAGACTTCCCCTGTGTGAGAGTATTAAGTATTCTCTCCCTCAAATATTCGGCAGAGACAATCCAGATGACCAATCCTCTTTCATATCAAGTGGGCAAGCATCGAGAAAAAGAAAGAGACAGCCCAAGACAAAGAAGGGAACACAGAAAACCTGTGTTGATGCAGGACCTTCGAATGTGCAAGAAGAGCCTCCTGCAGATCAAGAACATTCAGAGACGCCGATTCCAGTTCCGGCAGCTCCAATTCCACCTCCGACTCAACCCCAACCTCAGATGCCCCCTCAAAGCCAGAACGTATCTCAGTTCCCTGCTGATTCCCAAACAATTGAGATGGTGAGCAGGATGAGTCAATCTATGCTCGAGGGAATGAAGTCCATGACTAATGTAGTTATGGCAAGCCAAGAGGAACAGCGAAAAAGGGCCGAAGAGGAGCGTGAAGAGCGAAGGAGGGAGAGAGAAGAAGAACGCCAAGAGCGTAGGAGAGAAAAGGAAGAGAAGCGAAAGGAGAAGCAGGAGAAGGAAAAGAGAGAGGAGGAATTCAAGAAAATGATGATGGAAAGAGAAGAGCGCATGCACAGAGAAAGAGTGGAGAGTGAAGAAAAGCAGCGCAAGATGATGGAAACACTGATGCAAGCACTCATCAGTCAACTTCCCAAGCCACCCCCACCTCCATCAGATGCAGCAGGACCATCGAATCAGCCAGGGGAGAAAACAGATTGAGTGTGTAATTGTCATATCAATCGAGCATAATTGTAAATATCATATAAGAGAATTTCATTTCCCTTGTGCAAAATCGTTCTGATTGCAATGGAATCTCTTGTAATTCATATCATTCAATGTTTTAATTTTGGAATTTTGCAGTCCAAACAATTTTATTCTTGAAAAGATGTCTGCACAGTCCAAGATGAATAAGTGACTGTCAGGCCAAAAATATGCTGTGGACATACTCTGTATGTCAGCAGTGCCTCTTTACTGCTTTAAATTAAATAACCAGCAAAAATATGCATAAACTTGCTCTAAATTCACATGTTGAATTTAAGCTTGTGATTAAATTTTCAAACTTTAAATTGGGATAATATAATTGAAGACATGCATGAAATGAATTCCTAAGGTTTTGAGCTATAAAAATTTAATGATGCGATCAGCTTATTGGGTAATAAATCTGCATGTTAGAGATTTCGATTGAATAAATTGTTAGAACTAAGCTCTGATTAAATTTGAGAATATTGTATGACATGAATCAAACCAACCTCGTGAGATTTGAACCATGAGTCACTTTTACTCATTCTTCTCTTTGATGTGTGAATCATTTCGATTAAAGGAAACTAGAACTTGCAATTGTGACCGATTCAAGACTATGCCATATTCCAAAAATCGAGCATATGATCGAGGCACTTAGAAAACCAAAATTTTGGCCTTCTTTTGAAATCCAAACCCAAAAATATTTTCCCTTTAGGATTAACCACTTCGAGCCTTAAGCCTAATTTTTCTTTGAAACCCTCTATATTATTCCTAGCCTTATAAAAAGACCAAAAAATTCAAACCCAAGTGGGCAAGAGTGAATTTTATCAAAGGCATTAAACTTATGATCATCAATCCGTATTAATCGGTATTCTATAAACCGATTCAAAAAAAAAAAAAAGAGAGAGAGAGAGAGAGAGAAGAAGTTGAATTTCATTCAACATAAATAAATTGCAAATGACAAACAAATAGACAATAGTCTAATGTCATGCAATAGAAAAAGAAAAGCAAAAGAAAGAAAAATATTGATGATCATAAATTTTAAATAAATACGCCAAGTTATGGTAGAGTTAATTCTTGCCACTCCTTAGCCCAATAATTCCCTTTCCTACCAAATGTTACAACCGTATGCCCCATTATAACCCTTGAATAAGACCTCATGATCTCGATTTGAAAAAATGAGCCGGTGGCGAGTTGGTCTGGTTGCAAGCTTATGGGATAATTGAATTAAAATCGATTTTGAGCGTTCGTGATTAAACACATGATTGAGAGTGAGTGAATTTTCCGATTCTCTTATAAGTGAGGCTCTGTTTCATTAAGAATGTTCATGTCATGCCTTAATTCTAATTTTTACTCTTTGCATCTTTCAAACATGATATTCATGAAGGATTGATAATAATGTTTGATTTGTAGGCCCGGTATAGTGAGCAAGTATCATTTTATTAAACACTGCAATCAAGGGAATTTAATACTTGAAGTTTTTAATTGTCTTATCCCAATCCAAAAAGAATGTGATTTATGAAGCCACGAAAATGAATTGAATATGTAGAGTCCGTGTTCTTAGGAACATTGACTCTGACTGCTCGGGGACGATCAGTATTAAATGTGAGGATGTTGATAATGGCCAGAAATGACCATTATTTTCAATCCATTTCCGTGTCTTAAACGGGCATTTGATCGCATTCCGGTCTTACATTAAGTAAGAAAGCAGTCGAATTGGACTGATTTATGCATAATTGTAAAAATAATAAGCTGGTGTGAAAAAGGCATAAATATGTAATTTTATTACATATTTTTGTTAGAAAAATCCAAAAACATGAGAAAAAGAAAAGAAAAGAAAAAGGAATGAAAAAGATGGGAAAAAGAGAGAAAAGCCCACAAAAAGAACATTTTCGGCCCATCTGGCCCAATCCAGCAGGCCCAGGAACACCTTTGTCGCGGAAGCTCCTTTGTCGCGATGCATGGTTCCGCGACAAAGGAGGGTTCCGCGACCAAGCAAGCTCAGATGAAGAAGACCAGCCAGAGCCCTTTGTCGCGATACATTTGTCGCGATGCATGGTTCCGCGACAAAGGTCCACTCCGCGACAAAGATGCACCATTAGAGACACAAGACCCAGTCGAGAAGCCTTGCCACATGCAGTGTGTTCCGCGACCAAACTTGGTGCTCCGAGACAAAGCTGTGATGTGTGTGATGTCTTGAGACACAATGGGCTCAAATCAAGGCCCATGAGCTTAGGGTTTCCCCTCTATAAATATGAGGTGTTTCCTTTGAGCTAGAGGTTGGAGGAATTTTAGAGAGAATAGACATTCTTGAAGACAAGTTGGGAGCTCAGTAGTTTAGTTTAGTTTTAGGGTAGTTTAGTTAGGTTTTTCTTGTATTATTTAATTCATGCACTAGTTAGATGTAGTTTATGCACTTTGGTTAGATAGCCAGTTTTTACATCTTATTTCCTGTCCTAAACTTTTGTTTAAGGGTTTGTAATACCCAAATCATGGGTATTAACAACACCATTTAATAATATGGGAAAACATTCTCCATTTGTGTCCCAAAAATCATGAAATGGGTCTCACACCCCATGGATCTTACTGCTTTCGTTTTCTCTGGGTCATTTGATCCTTATTTTGCATTTTAATGTCACTATTCGGTGACTTTTCTTTGGATAATGTTGCATGCTTATGGGTGATCAAGCTCAGATTAGGGTTTCTTAAGTTCTAAGTTTGTTTTATTTCTTTTATGTTCAGCATGTTCTAGCTAGATTCATATTCTGTTTTGTTATTTTTAGCTTAGTTTAGCTTTTGAATCTGAAAGGGGTGAGATCACACATAATGCATGCCACTGTTCCACTTTACTTTTCTGACATGTGTCCTGGACACACCTCTGTCGCGAAACAACCCTTGTCGCGGAACCACGTTCCGCGACAAAATGATGCTTTGGCGACAAAGGTGCCAAAGAACACTTGTTAGCCATTATTTTAAAACCTATGGTCGCGAAACAACCCTTGTCGCGGAGCCACGTTCCGCGACAAAAATCATGATTAGCGACCAAGGACCCAAATACTTGTGATTGTATTCTGGAAGGGCTTTGTCGCGAAGCAACCTTCTCGCGGAACCACGTTCCGCGACAAAACCTCTTGTTCCGCGACAAGAATTATGCCTTGTCCAATTTTCAACCTTTTTGTCGCTATGCCCCCTTGTCGCGGAACCATGTTCCGCGACAAAATTTTTGCTTAGCGACAAAGCAAACCCTGATCTTCAAAATCCCATTTCTCTTATTTCCCACCCTTTGTCGCGAAACCCTTGTCGCGGACCCATGGTCGGCGACACAAATTCTACTCCGCGACAAAGTGGCAACTTTTTGCCAAACTTTTGTTCTTCATCTTCCTCATTAATCAATTGGACCTTTATATTAATATTTTGAGGTTGAAATCCAATGATCTCAACCCATGATCATTTTGATATAAAGAATTTTGTTCAATTCCACTAAAAGACTCTTCTACAAAATGATCAAACTCTAATGATCTAAGTATATAATCCGGACTGTAGTTATTTAATTATGGAATGAGTGATTATTTAGACATGAAGAGTAATTATGGAATCACTTCCATACCTTGCATGAGAAACCAATGTCTCTCATGCAAGACGATCCAAAAATATTTTTCTTTTATTTTGTCTTTTTCGTGATGTGTGAAACAGCTAATAAAGAATATATCAGATTAATGTTGGCGGGTATTCCCACACGGATAACTAGCTCAAGGTCTGTATATTGGTTATTAGATGTTATTTTGCATGGTCCGAATAGTGGTCAGTGGAAGCCTTGGCGGTTCGTCCACCCTGGATTATAATAGCTGCTCAGCTGATCCCTATCCGGATACAGTTTCTTTTTTTTCTTTATCTTAATTTCAAACCTGAATTTTGAGCTGTAATAGTATCAAATGATGTCGATCAACATTGCTTGAATAGTATTACAGTAAGGAAACATGTAGGTTTTTCTCTCATTTCACAGATAGTAGGGGTCTTGATGATAGCGATCACTGTTGTTAAGATCTTCTGCTGTCTAAACTCATCCCACCTGGAATAGTCAGGACCTGGATAGCAGATGTTTGCAGTCCAGATTATCTTGTCTATTCTTGTCATCTTTTTAGCCAAAATAAATTCTTCTCATCTCCGGCTATTTCATCTCTGTGTATCATCTTCTGTCTAAACCCGCCTTATATTTTGGGTTATTTTATTTTACGCTTCTCTATATCTTTATGCATGATATTATTATGTGGATATTGTGGTCAATAGTATTTTGGGATCCTTCCCTTGGACATAGAAGTCTTGATTTTAATCAGATGTCTCACATTAAATTTCCAACAAAAATTCATTTATAAAAACCGGATCTGAGTAAGGGATAAATTCCACAGTTATGACTGATTTAGATCCGACCGGGGGTTGATTTTGGGAAATTAGAAGCAGAGTCAGCGATTAGGTCTCACCTAGACTGAAAGGATCTGTGTTTTAATTGAGAGTCTAGTACCTGATAGGGAATGATTTTCAGATTTATTATTTTCCAAAATTGCTGTTTGTTGGAAATCTTGTATTAAATATTGCACTGGGTCAGATTCCACTTGGATTCCGATAAGGAGTGACAGATAATACTAGAGGAACAACATTCGGGCTTTGGTTATTTTCTAAGGTAGGGTTGAGTATTCTTTCAACTGCTATCCTCTTCTGCCAAAGCCTATTTTTTTTAGTCCTGAGTGAGTGCATCCGGAACGAACTAATTTATTAGTTCGTTTCATTAGTTTGTATCTCATAACCACCCGACGGGAAGTGAACACTGCGAGCGGTTCACCGAGAATAGGGAATTCTTGATCCACACCCAGTCATTCTAACTGGGGGCTTTCTTTTACTACCAGGGTCAGACTTTCAAAAACCTCCGAGTGATAGGATTTTAAATGCTTTCTTTATCGCTTTCTTTTAAATGCTTTCGTTAGAGGTCACTCGGTTGTATTGAGAGTTGTGTAACTGCTACTAGGACTGAGAGTTAAGGGATCGTTCAGGGCTTGATTAGAATCTTTGGGTGTGACATGGGGGAATGATAGCAGTACTTGACACTTCAATAAATGATTTGTCAGGTGTTGCTTGTCCACCACAGATAAATGACACGCTCTGACGGGAGCAGTTGTGAGTCTGTGGTATCTTTGAATTTGTTGCCTTAAGAGCATGTAAACTCTTACTGTAAGTACCTGTCTGTTAAAGGGAACATGGTATAGAGAGCATGAGAATTAGCTAATTGAAGGATTATCCCAAACAAGATCTGTGTAATTAAAATGGAAGTTTAACTGTGTTTCATCTGAATCTTGTCCAACCTTTATTATTTTCTCCCTGTCCCTTCTGTCTCATTTTAAATCTGCTTTCTTAGAATAATTCTACTGCTTTCGTAGATTAAATTTAATTCGCTTTCTAGAATAACTTTATCTGCTTCATTTAATTGCTTTCATAGTCCAGATTTAAATTCTGTTTTGTAGTTGGTAATCCAAAACACACACTTGAATTGAGTAACCGAGTGGAAAATCTTAGTAAACGACGTGGGCTCTGCTTCTATCGCACATCCTCCAGTGAACGATCCGGTCTTACTATAAATTACTGCAATTTTTGACACCGTGCGCTTTCGGGGGCACAGTTTCTTAACACGAGCAATAAAAACATGACAACCTATACATATATCCCTAATCACAACTCCACCATCATAAATTGATTTCATTAAATAAAATCTGAACCAGGATCATGATTTTTTGGAAAATACTCATGTTGTGGAAATCTGTCAAAAGTTTCATGGCAGGGAATCTTATGCCAAGAATTGATGAGAAGTATCATGGCACATATGCCGGGGACCCTCAGTGTGACAGGCTGAAGGTCAACCTATCCCGGCTGTACCATGAGATTTGTCAACAGTTTCATGACAGAGAGGATCACAGCGCCATTTGAAATTAAAGCACCACACCTGAGTAATAAAAAGACTAATAATCCTGATATATCCCTAAACCCTTTCGCGTGAATCATAACTCTTTCCTTTTAATAAAATTAATCCTGGTATATTTTATATGAAAATATACTCGTGTTAGTGAAACTTGTCAAAAGTTTCACACACCATAGTCCATTGACCCGACCATTGTTGCCTACAATTTGATTCTTTAAACGTGCCAGTCATTTTCCCCCACTTCTCGCAACAAGCTTTCAAAAAATTTACCCATCAAATTTCCTACGTGCTTCAAGCTAAGCACGCATGACAATTCCTTCGCCTTAAACTCCAAGCTAATGTTGTTGCCCAATACGAATCTACTTGTCACCGATTCAAATGTTTCTAGAACCGCAAGCAACCTAGCTTGATATGCATTGTCTTTCCTCACTTTTGTCAAATGCCCGAACCCCGTGGCCTCTATAGTTTCTCTTTGCATTTGAGACCAGCGAACCTCCACCTCATCCACATCTCCCATAGAAATTTTGCAGAGCACCGGGGTGCCTGCATTCTACTCTTCTTCTTGAGACCTAAAAGAAAGGAAAAAAAAACCTTGCAACAATCATTTACCATTCATAGTAAAATATCACAGTAATTTGCATCAACTAGAGGAAATCTCTTAAACAAACATACCACCACTGATATGTATCTCAAAATTTAACCTTTTATACCAAAATATCAATTCTAACATTTCATCAAATACATAGTCATCAATACAAAATCTATTCAAAATCATTCATCAAGAACATTACCTATACAACAACTACAAATTACCAAGTATATTGCTCAAAAAACACAAATAATTCCAAAGATACTTTTCATCTCATATCACACCTTGCACAACCTAAATTAATTCATGTCCTAACCTAATTTCATCTTCAACCAACAAAACTAGCAAAAAAATTAATTAAATCTCTCATTACCCGAATTGCTTGGCTCGGCCGCTTCTGAATGCTCCGGATTCCTCTTCGGTGCCATTATTGCTTCTAATATTGGGAAATTGCAGTTGAATGCCTCTTCTTTGTCAAATGCCCGAACCCTGGCCTCTATAACTTCTCTTCGTCCTCTTCGAACCTTAAATGAGAAATGGAAACTAGCGGCCGATGATTGAAAGGGTTTAGGGTTAGCTTGTTTCTCCGTTGTTCGTCTCTTCTTCCTCGTTCTCTTCTGCCTCCGATCATTCTCTTCGAACTCAGCTCCTCCGTTCGTTCATCTCTGTTCTCTCCCACGCTCTCTCTCTCGGTAGGTCTCTGGATTTGAATTAATTATAATCGTTAGCCTTGTTAATTACTTTGGTAAAGAAATGGTAGGGTCTATTGTTGAAGTCAAAATAGGGGATGGGGTGCAAACTCAACAAAAAATGGGGATGGGGCGTTTACTCAAAGGAACTTTGGCTTTTGGGTATGGGGCCCTAATTTTCCGTTCTTTCAATTTAGGGGCCTGTTTCTCCACCTTCTGGCCCACCAACTTACTAATGGGCTTAAGTCCTCGGGGCATTGGAGACTTGTGCTTGTTGGGCTTCCTTTTAGACACTGTGATCCATTCATCGGAATCGAGCTGCTGTAGAATCACCATTTAATACATTCCTTCCTTCCAAAACTTTAATCAAAGCCTCTGTAGCAGACTGGAAATCAACTCCCAAGGGACCTCGTGAGTCGTGAGTGGCCTCTTCTAAGTAAGCCTCTATGATTCTGCGCTGGCATCCTACCATATGTTCTCTCTTTCCTTAAAACTTTCATCATTCTGATTTGTGTCCATTTCGGAATACTCATGTTTGTCCCCCTTAACCATTTTGGGAATGTCAACTGCTCCCCCAGCAGCCAGTTTGTCCTTAGCTACAGTCATCGAAGTGACTCATTTTCCTGTTCCGATCATCTCGAGTGAACCTTGGTTGTTATCTCCCGGTCTATGAGGACAAATGGGACTTGCATGGCCATACCTGAGGCATGTTGTGCAAAACAAGTGAAGACCTTCATATGCTACCTTTTCCCATCTTTCGCCTATTAAAATACTAGAGATCACAGGCAGACTTACATCTATCTTGACACAAACCCTAGCATATTTCCCTCTATTGACTCCCTTGGTCATGGCATCTATTCAGACGGGCATTCCAAGTGCAATAGAAATCTTCGTTAGTAAAAATTCATCAAAGAATTCCAGCCATAGACTAGGAAAGGTGCCCATACGAAGATCATTTTAGGAGTTTCCTTATCTGCCACAAAGTTGGGTTTCCATGGGCATACAGTCAAGTAACTATCAAAGACCACCCAAGGGCCTTCATTCAGCACCTTTGTCCTGTCAGCTATACGATTCAGCATCCATATCTATCCTTTCGAACCTATTGTGAGTCTTCCACATTCTGGCAATTCTTTCCTTTAGAGCCACATACCCTGGAACCGATATAATGAACCCATCCTCAAATGGTTTGCAAATATGCTCTTCAATCCTAGTATCATGTGTGATGCAAGGTTCAATCGGTCTTCATTGATGAGGTCGAGGGCCACCATGTTGGCACTGGCCAGATCCTCAATTAGGGCCCTGGTGCAGCGGTTTTCCCCTCTAGAACCTTGTCCTTGAAAGAGATGGATTATCCACTCAAGAAAATGAAATTGCTCTCAAGGGTGGGAGCAATGTTGGCCGCTGTTGGGGGGGGGGGGGGGGGGGGGGGTTGCAGAAACGGAGGAAGGAAGCTCTCAGAAGGCTCCATCCTAAAGAGAATTATAATCCTTACATGTCCATTAAATATAATGTATTTTAATTCCTTGTTTTAATTTTCAAAATTTATTTTAATTTCATGTTTAATATAAAGTGAAGTTTTTTTCTATATATATCCATATAATTTAATTAATTATTGCTGGGTCCACAGATCTAGCAAGTTATATTTTTTATGTCAAGATTCACTGTAACTGTTCTATTACGAACAATGAATTCACAAGTTAACGATACTAATATCATGCACAACGGAAATAATAAACAAGCATAAAGAAATAAATAGACACAAGGAATTGTTGACCCAGTTCGACCTTCGGCCTACGTCTGGGGGATACCAATCCAGGAGGTGATTTTACTGTATTCAATCTATGGTATACAACCACAAACAATAGTAAAACTTTAAGTACGCCTTCACTTCAATCGCCAAGCGGTTAATTGTATGACCAATAACTTCCCCATTTTTGGTATAGGTATCTCCCACCTATTCTAATTCCCCAAAGAAGATCGTCTTTGAGTTTCCCTCGCCGAAGCCTATGAAGCAACCCCTCCAAGTGTAACTGAGAATGGTTTGTGGATGTCAACTGGTAAATTGCCTTAGAAAATTCCTTTAAGTGATTTACCTATACACTTAAAGAATCACGAACTTCTCAAACCAACTCTGTCTAATGACCTTCAATCTAGCAGCAAACTGATGTAACTCAAACAAGGGGCTGCAAATTGAATATGCTTTTCAGACAATGCTCTGAACACGTATGTAAGAATTCTGAAGATTTTTTGTCTCAAAGATGTGTCTTTGAAGAATGACAGAATTCCCTTATATCCAAGTATGGCAACATCCAGGTAAGGAAATAGAACCTTCCTTAATATTGGTGATCTTTCTTCCATGTGAACTTTATGCCATATCTGGGAAGGTTTTCTTGTATGGAAAGGTTTGTAAAATATCCCCCCAGATCTGCATATAGCTGTTAGAGACTGATCACAGCTGGATCTCCTCACCCTCTATTTGATCTGAACTGGAACACGCCATTGGAAAGGTAATTCATAGAGTAGGTTCGATCATCAGTGTTAAACTTCCGTCGAAACATATGACTCAAAATTCTCCCCATTTGTGATAGGAATTGAGCCAGTACACAAATACAACCGATGATGAACAAAACAATGAATACAAAATATAAATGCATCCCATTTACCCAACCACCTTTTACATATCACCCAAAAAATAAGCTCTTTACAAATATGTGACAAAGTCAACCATAGAGCTCGCACATTTTTTACCAATGGGGAAATGTGCAGCAGTTCAACAAACTGTTCAGAAATATCCAGTCACTAACCAACAGTCATAAACAGTTCACAAAATCACCACAAGTATCACAGTATCAGAGTTTAATAAAATCAGTACGAAAAGATTTAGGAGATAGAAAGATATTACCAATCTCTATGGGTGTTCAGCTCAGCGCCTTGAATTTAATACTCTCCCCCTCTGGATCAACTTTCCTAGCAAAATCATTCATATCCCTCAACATCTTCATCAGTATCATCTCCATCACCAGAATTCTTTTTATCTTCATCTATATGAATAATGGCATTGTCCTCATCATACCAAGTGTCAGGCAACAAAGCTAAACCTTGCTCATACTTGCTCTGCATCTGTGTGATTGTCTCTTGTAGTTCCTTCAGTTGATCAATCCCATTTGTAAAGATATCCTTTGCTCTAGTGAGAGCACTTTGATTGCTCAACATGCCATCAGGACCTGGCAAATCTTGGATCTTTTTTTGCAATTTTTGAGAAATAGAAAACTCAAATACAAGATCAATTATATCCTTCTCATCTCCTGTGATCCCTTAAGATTCCATGAATGTTGTAATTAGAATAGGGTATGGGAGCAAAGTCTTGCCATCATCTTTAATCCCTTCAGCAAGTCTGGCCATTTGAGTGAGAACTAACTGGCCATAATTGATATGTTCCTTGTTGAGTTGTTGTTAATGGCATATATGAGATGACCATTTCTCTTGTCACAAGAGAATTATTAGTTGTGGAAGCATGTTAGAAGCACATAATTTATATAACAAGTAAAAAATTTTAGTCAAATCCCTAGGACTTAGTCCTTTACCAGACATCTTCTTTACCACACTTTTGGTAACTCCTCTTGCAACCTTATCACTATCAAAGATAGTACCAGGTTCATAAATACTCTTAAAGGTTACCTCAGGTACTCGAAACAAGATGTTCAACTTCTCAAACGTCAAATCATACAGTAATCCTTTGGTGTAGTTCTTGTTCGACCATGGCTTTTTGTTGGCAAATATGTCTTTTCTTAAGTTAGCATAGAACTCCCTGACATGATCTGGTCTTGAACGATTCCACATAGAATCCCAATCCAACAGTGATTTCTCAGCAAGGTAGTTGGTCCATCTTAGTTCGATGAATTTTCTACCAAATTAAGTGTATTATGATCTAAGTTTCTTCTTTCTCAACACTTTATCAAAGTAAGTTTGACTGGTGGGATAATAAAATTTGGTGCAATAGGTATGTCCTACACTCAGAATTTCATGACTCTCTTTCACAACAGCTTTTCCTTTGGGGTCTTGCTTTGCTTTCTTTCTTGTTTTAGGTTCCTTCTCAGGGTCACGAACTCTCTTAGTACTTTCAGCAAGCTGGGATGACTGGTCCTGTACTACATTTGTGTCCATTACTTTCTGCTGAACCTCCTCATCTTTAAAACTTTCTTCACCGGACTCAACTTCCTCAAATGCCTGTTATTCACTATCAGATTCCTTCTCTTTAGGCACTTTCTCAATTGAAATCCTGGCAATTTTGGAACCGATGGCAATAACTTGTTCTGGTTCTCCAGAATCTGAACCACCATCAGCATCGACAGTTTCTTCATCAGATTCTTCTTCACTCGAAACATCAACATCCTCATCTTTTTTTTCTGATTTTTCCTCAGCTTGTTCATTTACTTGTTCATCAACTTTTTTTTCAACATCAGCAGTACTTCGTGAATTGTCCTGTGCAACATCAAGTTCCATCTCCTCCTCTGAACTACCTTCAACAGAAGTCTCACCCTCATCACTTTCTTCAACAGTCTCTTCCACAGAAGGTTGTTATGGAGGTGATGGAGATTCGACAACTGGTTAAGGAGGTGGAATTGGATCAACCACCTTCTTTGGCTTAGGCGTACCCTTCCTAGACTTCTTTCTCTAACTCGATTGAGCTGGAGGCTCAACCACAGTAGTGACTGATTCCTTCGGAGTTTGAACAGGTTCCTCATCAGGTTTTAAAACAGAAATTGGAACAACAACAATGCGCTCCTTGAAAGATGATATTGGAGTAGACTTGGCAACATCAGATTTGGCAATGTGGTGACATAGTGGCAGAGGGCTTAGAGATAGCCTTTGCCACGGCAGCAGCAAGGCCAACCGCTTTAGATGAAGTACCACCCTTCTTCTTTGAAATCTGCACTTTATTAGTTGAAGTAGTAACAGAGGGCGACAGAGCAGAAACACCAGAAGTCGGAGTAGACTCAAGCTATTTCCTGTGCCTTAGTCACCGGAGTATCTTTTCCTGTAGGAGATTTAGTAGAAACATCAATTGACTTTGAAACCAATTTTGTACATTTCTTCTATTTGACTTATTCTTGAATATCCATTTGGTGCCAACAAAATTCACATTCTCTGGTCTTTCAACCAAAGTCCAGACTTCATTTCTTTGGAATTGTTAGAGTTCCTCCTGCGTAGCAGAATCTAATGTTCATTAGTCAGAGCTTCTTCAACCTTGCTAGGTTCAATCCTGGAAGTAGGGGTGAGGAAAACTCGACTCGATACTCGATTAGACTATTAAATTTTAAAAATAGAAAAATTAAAAAACTGTTAGATACAATTTAAGCTTTATCAAGCCTAACAACTTATATTTTGCAACACAATTAGTAAAACTGCCAATTAAAATTCAAATTATATACTATCTAACCTAATTAAATTCGGACTTGAACTTTAAGTTTTGTTACTGTTCAAGCTCGATACTCGATACTCGATCACCCCTACCTGGAAGTGAAACAATGAAGGCCGGTTAACTCCTTATAATCAATTCTCTTAGCCCTAAGCTTTCTCCCTTCATTGATTTCACCAATAATATCCTCTTCATCGTGATGTTTATGCATCTTCCTATTGAGATTAGGAAGGTTCAAAGTGGAGTTTGAATCACCGGATTGACCTGGTGTTTGATTGGTGCATGGAACTGTTAACATCACTAACAATGTCTTCCTGTTGATCCGCGGCTTCTGTAACTGATGGTTCTGGCATTCTGTTAGGTTTATCCTCAATAACCACATTTACAGATTTTATCACCTTTATGGATTTAGGCAGATAAACACGATAAACTTTATTGGTGGATGAATATCTCATTAATAGACCTTCATCACTTTTCTATTAGAATTTGTCACAATGTCCCTTGTCATTAAGAACAAAACACTTGCTACCAAAAATATGAAAGTATGAAACTGTAGTCTTTTTACCATTACATAGTTCATATGGTGTTTTCAGAGACATAGACCTCATATAAACCCTATTGATCACGTAGCAGGCAGTATACACAGCTTCAACCCAAACAAATTCAGGAACTTCCTTTGAATTTAGCATGACCTTGGCCATTTCCTGGATAGTCTTATTTTTCCTTTCAACTACACTGTTTTGTTGTGGTTTTCTAGGGGTTGAGAAATCGAGTTTAATTCCAAATTCAGTACAAAACATTTGGAAAGCATGACTCTTGAATTCACCACCATGATCACTCCTTATCCTTTTCACCTTGCACTCCTTCTCGTTCATAACTTGGTTGCACAGTTTAATGAATGCTTTGAGAGTTTCACTCTTTTCCTTAGAAAATCAATCCACGTATATCGATTATAATCATGAACACATACAAAAACATAATTCTTACCGCCGAGGCTTTTTACATCTGTTGGACCGAACAAGTCCATATGAAGTAGTTCAAGGCATTTAGTGGAACCAGCGTGATCAGATGACTTATGTGATGTTCTTGCTATTTTTTCTTTACACAGTCATCACACAGATCAACATCTGCCTTTTTCAGGGTCGGTAATCCTCTGATTGTACCTGTTCTGCTCAAATTAATCAAGTCCTTGAAATTTAAGTGACCCAATCTTTCATGCCAAAGGTCAGTCTAGCATGAACTTGCACTTTCAACAAAAATATAAGATTGTGCAAGCAAATAACAATTATTATGAGACCTTAGTCCTCTCATAATGCATTATTTCTGGAATCATAAACATCACAGTATTCTTTGTTGAAGGATACGTTCAAGTTGTTATCGCAAAACTAGCTTAGCTGATCAGATTTGCTTGCAGTCCTTCAACATGGTAGATAATGTTCAACACTGGTAGTCCAGCGCCATTGAGTGTACTCTGACCGATCATCTTGCCCTTCTTCCCATCACCGAAGACAACATAGCCTCCATCAATTTCTTTGTAGTTGGCAAGGAAGTCTCTATTTCCGGTCATATGTCCAGAGCAGTCGCCATCAAAATACCATGCACATTTCTTTCCAGGTTTGGTGGATGAAGAGAAGGCTACTGAGCAGACCATAGCTCCCTTCACACGCCATTCCCTTCTAGACATGCTCCTTTTGAGATCCTCATTCGACCATGCAACTGCTCTGCCAGATAGAGCATATTTGGTAAGAATGTGGCAGGCACCTGGTTTGTGTCCATAATTTCGATAGTAATCACATTCCAATGGTGTAGCATGTGGAACACGTCGTCTGGTTCTCCTCCTTGGTTCTCTGGCTTGGTCAACAATCTCCTTGGTACTCTTCATTGGTATATCTTTGGATAAATGTCCTCCACGGACAAATTTCCTCTGAGTAGTACTGGAGCTTTCTCTATCAACCCAATTCCATGTCTGTCACCATGAGTTTTACCAGAAGATATGATTTCATCAAGAGTACATTTGCCTTTGTTGAGTTTGCTGATCAACTCTTCTCCACTGGTTACTTTGGCATTCAACACTTGAACCTGTTTAGTGAGTGTGGTCACTTGTTTCTAAAGTTCCGTCTTTTAATTGGATAGAACAGTGACCTGGTTTGTAATTCCTTCAATGGTAACTGTGAATTCATGAACCTGCTTGGCAAGTTCATCCCTTTTATTGGACTACTCCACTGAATTTGGCTCCAAGATGTGTACCAGATAGTCCAATCTTTCACGTTCATTAAGGGCATCTATTGATTCCTCCATCTGTCCATGATATTTGACTTTGATCTCCTCATTTTCATCTTTTAGAGCAAAATGTTCTCATCTGAGTACTGCAAAATCAATTTGCAATCTCCTACTTCTTCATTCTCTTCTAGTTTGTCATATATCTAATCATATGGCTCACTAAGTGCTTCGACACTCTACTTTCCTTTCCTGTCAGAGGTAGAAAAAGAACATCATGATTATTAGTAACATAAATAGGGAAGTTATCAACATCATCTGATTCAGAATCTGAATCTGAATCCCAAGTGCCAGCAAATGCAACTCCAGTTTCGTCATCACTGTCACTTGAGCTGGAACTTTCATCATCACTGAAGGTTGCACAGTAGGTCTTCTTGGTATCCTTTGATTTGTTTTTCAGGTTTGCATAATCAACTCTCACATGGCCATAGCCATGACATTCGTAACAACGAGGACCATGTGATTCAGATGATCCTTTGGACTGATTCAGATGAACCTTTCTAGCCTTTTCATTGAAAAGATTTCTCCTTTCTTCTTCCCAAATTGTTTGGAGTTCTTATCCCTGAGGAACCTGGCAATGCATTTGGATAGCATGACCAAGTCCTCATCATCTTCGTCTGGACTCGATTCCTCTGCAGGTTCGATCTGGGGTTTAGATTCCAGTTTGAACGCCATAGTTTTACCTATGAAGTTCCTATAGTGGTCCATCTCCTATGAATGTAATATTCCCATCAGCTCATCCACAGATATATTGACATAGTCATTTTGTAGTTCCAGAGCAACAATATGTGGGTTGAATCTCTCCGGAAGTGTACTTACAATCTTTCGAACTATCTCATGGGAGGAGTAGATGTTGCCAAGCTGATGAGCCTGGATTATTAGATCACGAATTTTACCAAAATAACTATTAATCGATTCAAATTCATCCATGATCAATTTATGAAATTGTGCTTCAATAAAAATAATTTTTGAAGTTCTTACAGACGTCGAACCTTCATGGGAGTTTACCAGTATCTCCCATGCATTGTATGCAGTGGTATATGCAGAGATTAGTTTGTATTGGTCCTCGATCACTCCACTAAAAATAGAATGTAGTGGAATTCATATTGTAGTAGATTCTCTCGCCCGGAGTCCATTCTCTTTTATCCTTGGGTACAGGGGCTTCATCAACAATTACGACAGGTGATTCATATCTCGTAAGCACGGCATCCCACGCCATATCATCAATCACCAGAAGGAAAAGGCGCATCTAATTTTTCTAGAAGGAAAAATTTGTTCCATCGGGCATTGGAGGCCTGGTGATTGAACATCCTTGGTTCATCTTGCTATTTGGATCTCTCTCGCAAGAGTGTGGCTCTAATACCACTTGTTGGGTCTATGGATCTAACAAGTTATATTCTTTATATCAAGGTTCATTGTAAGTGCTCTATCACAAAAAATGATCACACAAGTTAACGATACTAATATCAAGCACATCGAAAATACTAAACAAGCATAAAGAAATAAATAGACACAAGAAATTTTTGACCCAGTTCGACTTTGGCCTTGTCTAGGGGATACCAATCCAGGAGGTAATTTTACTATGTGTTAAATCTATGGTATACAACTACACACAATAATAAAACTTTAAGTACGCCTTCACTCCAATCACCAAGCGGAAGCACTTAAATGAATTGTCCAAGCACCTTCAATCTTGTAGCAAACTGATGTAACTCAAACAAGGGGCTGCAAATCAAATATGCTTTACACGCAATGTTCGGAATGCGTATGTAAGAATTCAGTAGAAATTCATCTCGAAGATGTGCATGTGAAGAAGGGGAGAATTCCGTTATATCCAAGTATGGCAACTAGGGGTGAAAACGAGCTGAGCAGAGCTCGAGCCTGGTGTAGCTCGGCTCGGCTCGAGCTCGAAGCTCGACGAGCTTCAAGAAATTGAGCTCGGCTCGAGCTCGACTTAATATATTGAAACTCAAGCTCGGCTCGAAGGGCTAAAAAACTCGACATAAATTTCAGTTTTTTTTTTTTTTTTTTGGGGCGGGGGGGTGGGGTTGAATCACCGAGTATCCCCAGGCCACATTAGGCTCAAAACTAAAAAAATTTAAATTAGTGAATAATGAGCTTAAAAACTTGAAAGATGGAGTTATGTAGAAATATATTAAACTATTCATAGTTCCTACTAATGGTCACAATTTCTAACTCACAAAATGATATGTATCAAAATACACAACCATGATGCACATTAAACCACTATTTCTAGTTCCCGTTAATAGTCCAACTCACAAAATGACATATCAAAAATTGGACTTCCTCACCTTTATTAAGAAAGAAATATACTAAATTTTTAAGAAAGAAAAAATATATATATATAATATATTCGAGCCTATTATCGAGCTTTCGAGCCGAGTACTGATTAGCTCGGCTTCAGCTCATTAATATTCCGAGCCGATCTCGAATTCGAGTCTAGCCTTTTCGGGTCGAGCTTTGAACGAGTCAAGCCCGAATATTTTTACGAGCCTATAAGTCTCATTTACACCCCTAATGTCAACATTCAGGTAAGGAAATACAACCTTCCTTAAATTTGGTTTTTCCTTCCATGTGAACTCTATGCCAGATCTAGGAAGGTTTTCCTACATGAGTTGTAAAATATTCCTCAGATCTGCATATAGCCGTTGGAGACTAGTCACAGCTGGATCTCCTCAAACTCTATCCGATCTGAACTGGAACACGCTACAGGCAATGTGGTTCATATAGTATGTTCGATCACCGGTGTTGAACTCCTGTCAAAACATGTGACTCAACAATTATTAATATTAAAAAAGAAAAGAAGAAAAATGTATAGTTAGTTAAGAGTGTCTCATTACACTTAACAAGATAATGTACAAGTATGGGAATTGGGTGTGGCGTCTGGACTCTGGCGGTTGAGCGTTGGAGATCTCTCCTCTATTGCCATTTTAGCATCTCCATTGGAGACGCTATAATTAGTTCAAATCTTGTATGGTTTGATATAATTTTGTTAAGAATAAATAATAAATAAAAATAAGCCACAGGAAAGTAGAACCACAATTACTGGCTGCTTTCAAGTGCCCAAAAATAAAGATCGACAGAGGAACAATGTTTCTGTAAAAGAAGAGTTATAACTAAATACCCATTAATGTAATTTAAGCATCCTGATGCAAGCATTGTTCATCATCTACTACATATGCACAAAAACAACTCTGTAGTCAGTATATTAAGCACCTGCCGAAAACCATGCGCTGCCAGCCATGCCATGGCCATCACATAGCTATATACAGCAAAAAAAACGATACAGTGATCACAAAGAAGGATGGGGCCATGAGAGACGGCCACCAATCCGAAGGAACAAGGGAGGATACTAAAAAATCATCCCAATATACAGAATCAATCAGGTCAGACTGCATCATTCAATTGTGGTTCTCCATCTGAGAAAAATATGACTTGTCAGCATTCGAGAGGCGATCCTGGAAAAGGCCCCACTCGTATTTGCACCTCTCTCGCACCTGCAGGATTAGTTTAATTGAATTATTTCTGACAATATACACAGACAGAGGGCAATATACTGGTGATCCGTATGCAGCAAAGATATAATGGTAAGATGAGGGGATAAAAACATGCGAAAGATGTAAGCTCTAATTTACATAATTACATACCCCTTTCCATCCAACTTTCCCACGGTCAGATTCACCCTGAACATTTAAAATAAAGAGAGAACTAATCAGTTAGAAAGCAGAAATGTAAACCCACACAAGGAATTAGTAGATGAAAATAAGAGATTATAAAACATGCATAATAATTAATAGATCATCTAATGAATCATGTTAAGTTAGGTTTAGCTCACAATGGCAAGTGCAGTTAGCTTGTGTTTATTGACGCATGGGCAAGCACAGTTTGAACTACATCTTTATATCATTACATGTTATGGGAGTGCCCTACATAAGCTTAATTCTCAATTTATATATATATATATATATATATATATATAAATTGAAATTTAAAAAAACATGAAAAGAAAAAGAAAAAACAACTCCAAGATAATTACGAACATTAAATTTGCCATAAAGAAGGCTACGATTGGAGAGATTGTCATCAGGATGAAAAGTTAAAACTACGTATCTGTAATAATATCACCCCTACGCACCCCCCCCCCCCCCCTCCCCCACCCAAGAATACTACACAAACAGTTAGTAAATTACAGGTGATAGACTTACCTGATTTCCAAGCGAAGGAATGACTTGATGCACAATCCACTGGGAATCTACGACACCAATTTTTTCATGTGGCGGCTGCAATATAAGAAATGAGACAAGGTCTTAAAGACAACAAATTCCTTCAGAAAAATTAGCTTATGCAGCATAACATCAAAACATGGAACATGATCAGCTTCCACTGTATCAAAATTGTGAAGATGGGATTCTTTCTTGGCTTGTAATATTCTTTTACTCTGGTCTCTCCTTGTATTTGAGCCTTATTCTTTTGTATGTTAAGTTCTACAAATAATGAGAAGGTTGTTGGGTGTCCAGCACTACACAACCTGTGCTCAAACACACTTACAAACACGAGAGAGAGCGAGAGAGAGAGAGAGAGAGAGAGAGAGAGAGAGAGAGAGAGATCACTAACATCCACGCATCTTCTTAAAGCAAAATCCAATCCCCATCCATGAACCAAATCATTCTGGCAAAGATATTATTGAGGGTAAGTTAGATGACAAATGATAAGCTCATAAGCATACTCAGACAACTCACGAAAATAGCAACTGTGTGGGGGAAATCTCAGGCATTACAATCCATGAGGAATGAAAGGGGGAGAAAGCAAGGGGCATAGTCAATTTCCCCAAGTTGCGCTACCTGAATCATATGCCAAACACATCGCCAAGCTTCACGAGAAAATACAGGAGCCATGATTTCAACAAATCTGCCAAGGCACAGAGAAAAAATAAATATCATGAAGTATGATAATAAGAAAAAGATTTAAAGACTACCCAACTCCTGACCAGACGCCCAAGATGATAGCGTCCCATCATAAATCATCAAATTAATAATTCATAGTCACAACTGAATGTTGTAAGACCAATTAGATTATTGTTATGAGTACATTCAAATCATGCAAGGATGCTCCAGGATTTAAGGAGCACCTTGAAAAATTAGAACTTAAAATCCAATCCAGATGAGAATATTTGTAACACAATAACAATACGTGCTCTACACTCTACCCATATTTGATCTATAAACTCTACCAAGTGTAGTTTGATAAAGGTAGATATCATGTTGCTACGAAGGCCATAATTGAATCAATAAATTTACAGTCACCTTAGCACTCCCAATTCCCAAAGAACTGAAGAAGGCCATAGTCAAGTCAATTAATCAAGTCATCAACACATCAAACAATAACAAAGACACAAGCACACAACATAAAAAAGACCAATAGCACTTCAGAATTTCCAGTTCTCTCTTATTCAGGGTTCAACAGACCCCACTGATCCTTCAAGAATCTAGTTACATATAACCTCATTCTCATACCTATATAATACCGGGGGACCAAGCCACCAGCCACTAACACATCCCTATTGGCCTTTAATGCACCCATTCCCTTTGTTCTCATTTCATTATGTACTCAGAATCTCAGATTACAAATATTTATTTTCATTTTGTATTTTTTTCTAAAGCGCTTCTAATGTTCAAAGGACCTTATTTTATTCCAAAATATTTTTTTAAAAATAAAAGACCCAGAATTTATGATTAATTTCGCACACACAGTACAGCATTTACTAATTACTAGCATTAACAAATGCAATACCACAAACAGGAATTCAGGAATATCTATACAAGAGCCGGAGAAGGAAAGTACGCTGCACATGGAGGCAGATTTGGATCACTACACCAGCCAGGTTTCTCCTCTGTATTCCTGTTAAAAATATTTATCCATCTATTGGTTAAAATGGTACCAACATAAAGGTGAGGGGGATTTGGATTGTAAAACGATTGTCCTACTTGTGAACTTCTCTGTCACCTAGCCTCTTTGTCATTTGCCAAGTCAGTCCATGGTTGGGTTCAAGGCCAGGTTGAGAAATCTCCAAACCATGTTTCTTAACCAACTCAATGTACCTAGCATTTAGAGAAAGTATAACAGTTGTGAGTAAAAAAAGACATGTTAACAAGAAATAAATTGTAGCAAAATATAGTTACTTCTCAGCATTGAAGTGTTCAACTCCAAGATCCTCATCCCAAATGAAAATGTAATCGTAGGCAGATACAACATCTGGATGCAGAAATCTCTTTGCATACCACCTACAAGTTACAGAATCAACAGAAGTCATGTGAAGAGGATAATTTTCATTTCTCAAAGAGTGAAACACAAAATTCAAATAAATTTGTTATAGAGGACTGGAAAAATTACTGCCATTATAAACTTTCATCTTTAGCATGTCACTTAGAGTTAAAAACTTTTATTTGTCAATGAAAAGATAAATCAAGAAAGACTTTCAAATAATTCTTTCTCAGATAGAACTGCAACAACCAGAGAAGGCCAGAAACCAGAAAGTCCGGCACAGTATTACCATTTTGTTTGCTTTCTAACACTGACGTGCACAGCCCGCTGTGACCACTCAAATTTATCCCATTCACTTGTCCGGCCATCATAATGGAAAAGCATTATCTGAAAATCCTCGGTGAACTGTAATACCATATATATTGTTAAGGATTTTAAAAACCATAATCTAATAAGGCAGACTGAATTTCTAAACTGACTCCACCTTCTTCACAGCTTCATTGATGTTTCTCTGTTGATCAAAACCAACAGTAAATGTTACTAGGTACTTCGGCTTCTGTTTCAAATCCTGAAAGTTCAATAATGTTGTAAGAACACTCCAGTTCCCTAACTAATATAATTATCCACACAAAGCCTGAAAGACTTATGACATCAATATTCATAAGAACACATTGAAGCATCATGCAAACAATATAAAAAGGACAAGTAAATTCTAGCATTTCTAGTTATATAAGGGAAAGGACATTGAGTGGAATCAGAAATTTCTATTTACCCAAAGTTGATCCCACTCCCACAAGCATAAAACCATCAAAATGAACAGATAGGCAGCCAAAAAACAATGGGGCGGCATAAATACAAGTTATAATTGAAATGAAAAAGCACAGATAGAGCATTATGTGAGAGAAGATAATGGATCATTTACAAACATATCTGATACATAAACTAATATCATTTCAATTGTCCAAAACTTACCTCTCTCGGATCCCCCCATAAGCGCCTCAGATATAAATCGGATTCGGAGACAATAATTCCCGGAGGTAAAGATTCTGCGCCACGAGGATTTGTGGGAACATATATCTGAAAACAAAATGTGGGCACAAATTCACTTTGTATTCATGATGTACCAAAAGAAAAAAAGCGCACAATGAATTTTATGCTAAAACTGATAGATTGCACCAGAAAATTAACTAAAACTGAGTTGATCAAGAAAGGCAATAAGGTTCAATTTACAGATAAACAATATTAAGCAGAAGGGCATCAGAAAATGTTAAAAATCTAAGGAACAGAAAGGTCAAATTGGCAAGAACATATAAATAAATAATCACTTCTTTCCTCATAAAATCAGGAAAGGCACACCAATTTTATATAAAGATCACAAAATAAATGACAATGTGAAAAAACAATCACTTCTTTCCTCATACCCATACATTGTGAAAAATATATTCAACAGAAAAATCTACTTTGAAGGGAACCGACAGATCATTTCAAAATACCATAACTCTAGTTGGTTTAAATCTATTCACCATTATAAACCAATTAAAATGCACCGGAAAACATCATATACTATTATACATAACTAAACACCATCTTATGATGCAGAAGAACATGCTCATATGCTAAATGATAATTCTTCCATACTAATGACTTAGGCGTTGATATCCTTTTGGTATCACATAAAAATGAATATTACATCCCCATCATTAAAGGCAATATGGCCTAATGACATCAATGAACCTTAGAATAGTTCAAGTGTTTGAAGGAAAGCAAAGAGAAAAGATTAGTTATAATGAAAAGAAAGGAGAAGCGGGTTTTGGGTGTTGTTGTTGTGAGATTTACAAGGAAGAAGAAAATAAATTGTGAATATTAGGTGTCAGAATTTATCATATTGATTAACTGATATGGAACTTTTAGGGGTAATGTTTGCATATCCTCCATCATATAAGCTGGGAAAGTTTTGTAATCTGTTTATCCATCAATCTAGTTCACTTTCCCCTTGTCTTCCCATAATATTTCTGAAAGGGAGAAAATTTTCAAATTTCCATCATTTTCCAGACTGCCCTTCCATCAATAAGGCTTAATAGCATCACCATTGTCCATAAAAATTATAATAAAAGTAACATAAACCAAGTGAACATATCTGAGCAAAAGAACTAACTACCAATTACCTTTGGTGTCAAAGGGGTGCTGCTTGAACCGAGATTTTCAGGAAAACTACGACCACCATTATCATGATTGTCTTTAAAGGCGGAATCGAGAGATGACATTATACTCGACTGTAGATTTATCTGGAATTGGAAGACAGATTAACTGCTACTATTCGAATGGGTTATAAAAAGCCTTTGGTAACCAAAAGAGGAAGATGAGCCAGGTCATACCTTGCTTAAGTAAACAGAAGGAAATGAGACACCTATAAAATATCCCAATACCATTCCCATGATGGTTGTTATGAGGAGCCTCGAACCATCATTTGACTTCTTAAAAACCCCACTGCAGAGAGATAAAAACATTGAAAACCAACAAACCAAAGGGGCAGAAGTATTCGACCATGTTAATCAGTGTGTTAACTACACTAACCTGCGAAGCGAGGTTCCCATTATGCTAAAACAAATAGCTCGTCTCCAAGGTCATGCAATAAAGCAGAAAGCAATATTTTTGTTGAGCCAACCAATGAAAGGTGTATTGCATCCACCAACTCAATAAAACTGAATTTGCCCCTTCAGAGCTGAGTATCCTGCATAAACACAGTCATAGGACAACAGACTGATTTAAATATCTTGAGGTTCTAAATTCACATTAGCAATCAATTCTATAATACCATTGAACGAAACTTCCCAATTTCAACTATTTACATCAAATTTCTAGACCTTCAAACTATGTACAGAAAAAAAAAAAAAAAAACACACACACACACACACACTAAAGCCAGAATATCAAGAAACTTTAACTAAAATTCAACAATTAATTGCATCAAACGGGAAAAACAAAACCTTAATCAAACTAGGGACCACAATTAAAGCATTTGCACCCAGCGCGAAAACCAACTCAAATTTACATGATCCAAAACATTGCAGAAACGTCCCTTATTTATTGAATCAAAGTAAAAAAAAAAAAAAAAAAAAAAGACAAAAAAAAAAACAAAAACCTTAAATTAAACTGTTATATGCAATACACAAGCTCTAAAGCACACATTCTACTAACCGCATTACACGAACCATAAACTAGAATTCTGAGTACCCTCTATAAACTAATCGAACTATAAAAATCTTCCCTTGTCTGAAAATTTAAGTTAAAAAGGAGTAAATAAATCTTAAACCCATGTGGGCAAAACCAAAAAGGTGAATAAAAGGAAAGAAAGCAAGCAAAAATAGAAAACCAAATCTAAAACAGCACAGCAATTAATAACACATCAAAATCATAATCCATTTCAGAGATCGATTACCCCAATTCGTAAATGTTCCGAAGAAGACGGTTCAATACTTGAGCATATAGAAAAACTGAATGGCTTGTGAAGGAAAGGGAGATCAAGAAATGCAGAGTATAAAAAGGAAGAGGAAAAGCAGGGTTTTCAAAGCATCCGAATTTGGGCAGCTAAGAGAGAATCAGAGAAACAGAAATTGCCAACTCGCCCGGTGCATTCGCGTTTTCAAAAGAGTCTTTTGTGATTAACCCCTTAAAAAGCTACACTGGGCAGGTCACAGGTGTTATGCATTTACCAGAAATCATGGGAGAAATATGTAAAAACTGAAAATATAAAACTTCTCTATAATTACTTTTTTACCACCCACGTTTTCCTATATTTTCTTTTGGAACCATAACCGTTTGCAGGTAACTCCTTATCCAGGCCATCTCCAGCCGTAAACTCTATTTCCCCGTCAACACTACTCTATTTCTCAGTTAATTTTTTAGTTTTTCATTTTTCATCTCCAACAATCAACTCTAAATTTCTCTCTATTTAAGAATATTCCATTTTTATTCCCTTTTTACTATCAATTTAATTTTTTTATCAAATTAATATGTTATACTTCTAATCTATAGGTTGACAGTTCGATTCCACACCCGACTATAGACATTTTAAAAAAAACACATAATATATTTAAATTTTGTAAATAAATTTTATTAAAATATCTATTTGTTGATAAAAACTATAAATAGGAAATGAAAATTAAAAAAAAGGAAATAAAAAAAAAAATAGTTTACCGGCAGCTACAGTGCCCGCTAATGGTAGCGGGGCACTATTCATCCAATTCAATTTTGCCGTCCAATCTACCGTTTGGTGTCTACCATTGGAGGAGTGTCAGACACTATTTTCTTGTTTTCCTCTATTTGCCCGGAGCCACTGGAGAAGCTCTGATCCACTCTGGTCACTACTCAAAGTCATTAGTCTCCCTAGTCACTAGTCTCCCGGGTAAAGAAAATATGAGTATAATCTAATACTACAAATATAGTAAAAAAATTTTGTGGCATGTTTGGAAATTAACTGTTAGTTAACTTATTTTGTGAGTAATAATTAAGTAAAATTAGTTGTTTGACAATTTCGACACAAACTTTTTGCCTAAAATAACCTAAAATCCAAAATGTTGATATTTACAACGATTTCAAAAAGAATTTATTCAACATTGTTTTAAGTTATTTTTTTTTAAATAAGCTAATTTATCTTAAATTGTCTCACAAAATAACTGATTCAGTAGCTGTTTTGCCAAACAGTGCCTTGATCTTATTAATATTAACGGATTATTAATGGTCTTCAAATAATAATTAAGTTGAATGGTTGAGTTTAAAATATAATTGACTTTGTGAAAAGTTTATATTATATTATATTATATTATTTATAATTTAGTGCTTTTCATTTATGCTTTTTGGCCTAAAGACACATTTTTTCTGAGAATTTGGATTAAATTATAAATATTTAAACAATTCGTTATAATTTCAGTTAATGGGGTTAATAATGTAGTAGATTGCTAAAAAAGATATACATTGTTTTAAAAACAATTATGTAAATAAAATGGCTTCGCCCTCAATTTTCCCCAAAAGAAAAAACAATTATGTAAATACTTTATAAATGTAAGTAGTGTTTATATTTAATCCAATTATCTACATAAATAGTATTATCCATAATAGTATGTGATAATTAATTTGTGTAATTTCATATTTTTTAGTAATTTAAATACACTATTTGGGTCAAATATTGGACGAATATTATGTACATTTAAATAATACACTATTGTTCAAACTACTATGGTTAGTCATCTAGATTTGTACAATTAATTTTTCCAGTTGGTGAATTAATTATATACAATTATTGGTGACGTAGGCCTCATTCTCTAAAACTTATTTCCATAACTTGTTACTTATTTTTATTAAATCAGATAAGAAACATTAAAATCAGACCAGATTAAATAAGATCATATCAGACCTATTCAAGCCATACCAGACCATATTAGATCAAATCATTATAATAATATAGGTAAAATAAGATCAGACCAGAACAGACCAAATCAATTCAGATTAGACCATAAACATTCAGACCAGGCCAAACAAATCTAAATCAGACCAGACCTTTTAAAATACAGATCAGAACAGCTTATTTAAGGCCTAGAGAACAGGGCCTTAATGTTGGGCTAAATATTTTGGTGAATAATAATTATTTCAAAAAACTATTATTTAAACAAAATTCAAGTACATTTGGGATTTTGGGTGTGTGTTATTTCATATTTCTCATCAAATCATTATTACATTTCAATATTTGTTTTTTCAGAGAATAACATTATGGAACTGTATTCTATTTATTGCTATCACATTGCGCCCATTCAAGCTGGGTAATACTAGTTCACTTAAAAATTATTAAAGTTGTGTTTGGATTGAGTATTTTGAATTTTTTTTGGGGGAACGAAACCAGAGAAATGGTGCTGAGAGCAAATGTCACACAAATTATAATGGGATAAAAGGGAGGGATTGGGGGCCGGGTGGAGAATCGAATCCCAATCCAAAGGTTGGAAAGTATGGATTTGGACGTTTGGACAAGTCCTCATCCTCGAGTATTTTGAATTAAACAGGGTCTGATTTTTTTTGTAAGCAGCCTATACAGACTAGGAAAATGGGTGATGAAAGCCCATGTCCCACAAATCACAAAGGGAAGAAATAGGGGCCAGTGGGTAATCAACATTTAGGTTGGAATTTAAGGAAAGAAGGTCTAGTTTAAAATACCGTGGATTTAAAAATGTTTTTCCGTCTAAAAATAATTAATTTAAAGATCTAAAATACTGTGAAATACTGTGCATAATAATGGAGAATTATTCATGTAGATGGAAGTGCCAGGGGTAATTCAGGTCGATCGGGATTTGGATTTATAGTTCGGAACACTAAAGGGCGATGGCTTGGGGGGTTGGTCATCTGGGGATCAACTCCATTGAGGTTGCTAGCTTCGGACGTGGCTGGAACTGCCCCTTCCACAGACTAGTTTGGAGCCTATTTCCGTTGTTCCTAGTTTAGTTTGCTTTTCTATCTCTGTTTACCTTTTGGTTTTTCAGTTTCTTATATTCTCTAGCTTCAGCTCTTAAAAACATATAATAATAAGGTAATGAAATTAAATTGGAATTTACTAAACTTGAGTTTTAAATTCTAATTGAATGGGTATGTAATTTAAAATTCACATGCATCCAAAAAGATTATAGAGGATTTAGAAACGGATTTAAAATACCACCAACTCAAACCCTTCAATCCTAATGCATCCTAAGGTTGTGTTGAATTAAGGAGGAGATTTTAAGGCTTCGTTCCGCCTCATTTGCCCAACACCTCCACCAATTATTCCTCTGCTCAGGCTATTTGCTCACGCTGGTTGTGAAAATGAATTTGGGGCTGTAACACCTCCATTTTCGGCGTAGCGGAAAGATAGGGTGTTACTCTAGATATTGCCGGCTCCAAAGTGAAGGTCAACCCCATAAACTAACGTGAGCTCTTTCAGTGCGCTTTGTCCTCACTCACACACACCATGAGAGACTCCCCATGAGGTCACTCATCCTAGAATTATCCCAAGGCAAGTACGATTAACTTTGGAGTTGTTATAGGATGACGACCAAGAAAGAAATGAAAAGTGGGGATTGCATTTGCCCTAATTTACAGCCAGTTTCCGAGTATTTGTACCCGTTTTATTGCTCCATCCATCATTTTAAGAAAATGGGTTTTTTAATCAACAAACCGGTTTTCAATATCCTAGTATGTGTACTTGGAATTCTACTCGTATATATTCTCGGATAATTGCCCATGAGTATTATTTCACCAATTTTTACTCTTATAAATTTTTGGATTTTTGTTGGGTTTTGCAAGTACTAGTCAGCCCACCCGCGGTACCCGCGAGATGTAAATTTTAAAAATATATAATATAAATTTATATGTAAATGTAATTGTGTTATTATTATTATTCTTATTATTATTATTATTATTATTATTATTATTACTTTTCCGCAGGATGCGCGTGAGTCTAAAGTTTAAAAGAAAATTAAAACAAAAAATAAAGAATATTGTTCTCCTCGCTATTTCGAAGTTAAAGATGGAAGAAATAAGCACAAAATTGTATGTTATTAAAAATAAAACCACTAAAAGTTTATATTACATGAACTTCATCAATTTGTTATTCTTATTTTTGGGGCATTTACTGTAAAATGTTTACATTACATGCATGCCTAAATCTAAAAATTGGACCTTCAGTAACACTCCAACATGCTTTAGAGATTGACCTTTGGCTCTTATTGATAGTCATAGTATAACAAACAATTAGTGGAAACCGACGCCGTGAAAATTTAAATGGTATTCTATGATCACATAAGGTCAAACTCATTCGTGGAATAAACACTATTTGTCCACTGCTTTCTCGAGTTAATACTTCACCCGCCCGCGGTACCCGCGGTGATGTAGATTTGAAAAACATATAATATAAATTTATATGTAAATCTAATTGTATTATTATAATTATTATTATTATTATTATTATTATTATTATTATTATTATTATTATTATTATTTCACTCTCTAAGACATTTTTCACACTATTGTCGGAACCAATGTACTGTCAGTCAATACTTCACTCCTAGAAATTTTTTTCTTCATTCTTGTGGGAACCAATGTACTGTCCGTCAATAGTTCACCCTCCAAGACATTTTTTCCCACTCTCGTCACAACCAATGTACTGCCAGTCAATACTTCACCCACCATGACATTTTCTCCCACTCTCATCGGAACCCATGTACCCGCGCCGCGTGGTGCGCGTGGATGTAAAGTTTTAAAAAATATATAAAAATAGAAAAAAAAATATAGTACTATTCTCCTCACTATTTCAAAGTTAAAAATAATTGAAAAGATAATCACAAAATTGTATGTTTTTAAAAATAAAACCACTAAAAGATTATATTACATAAAGTTAAATTTCCTATTCTTATTAAGATGATAGCAAGTCGAACACCTCCAAATATCTCATTGGAATTTCAATTTCATTGAAGATGATCGCCAGTTGAACATCCCCTCAATGATCTCATTATCATACACATTGATTTAAAACAAAAAAATCCAACTATTTGCTTACATGAATGAATAGTACTTTCAAACGCATGTCCCATATAAAATCAATATTTTACCATTTCCTTCAAAATAAAATTCCGAGAAGCCATGGCATTGAAACCCGATTTCATTCCTCAATTAAATAAATTGTCAGTCAAACACCCCCACTCACCTATGATTTCGTTGGAATTTCAATTTCATTGAAGATGGTCGCCAGTCGAACATCCCCCAATTATCTCATTATCATGCACATTATTGATTTAAAATGAAAAAATTCAACTATTTTCTTATGAATGAACTGTAATTTCAAACGCATGTCCCATATAAAATCAATATTTTACCATTTCATTCTAATATAAAATTTCGAGAAGCCCAATGGCATTGAAACTCGATTTCATTCCCCAATTAAACAAAATGATTGTCTATCAAACACCCCCATTCACCCATGATCTCATTGGAATTTCAATTTTAGTGAAAATGATCGCCAGTCGAACATCCCCTAGTGATTTCATTATCATACACATTGATTTAACACGATAAAATCCAACTATTTGCTTACATAAATGAACAATACTTTAAGACACATGTCCTATATAAAATTAATATTTTACCATTTTCTTCTAATATAAAATTTCGAGAAGCCCAATGGCATTGAAACCCGATTTCATTCCAGAACTAAACAAAATGATTGTCAGTCAAACACCCCCACTCGCTCATGATCTCATTGGAATTTCAATTTCATTGAAGATGATCGCCAGTCGAATACCTCCATCATGATCTTATTAGCATATGCATTGATTGAAAACAAAAATTCCAACTATTTCCTTATATGAATGAACAAAATTTTCAAAAGTATGTCACACATAAAATTAATGTTTTACCATTTCCTTCTGATATAAAATTATGAGAAGTTCAATGGAATTTAAACCCAGTTTCATTCACCAATTCATCAAAATGGTCCGGTAAAATTGGATTGATAAGATAATCGTCAATCGAACACTCCCTTCTACAAATTGTACCGATAAGATGAGAACCATTCAAATATCTTCTCCCCCCATTGATTTCATTGGAATTTCAATTTCATTTAAGATGATCGTCAGTCAATCATCACCCTCATGATCTAATTATCATATGCATTGATTTAAAATGAAAAATTCAATTATTTTCTTACATGAATGAATAGTACTTTAAATAACATGTCACATATAAAATTAATATTTTATCATTTCTTCTAATATGAAATGCCGAGAAGCCCAATGACATTGAACCTTAATGTCATTCACCAATTAATAAAAAATGATCTGTTCAAATTGATTGATAAGATGATTGCCAATTGAATACCCCATGATCTCATTATCATATGGATTGATTAAAAATGAAAAATCCAACTATTTGCTTGAATCAACAGTACTTCAAAAAATGTTACATATAAAATTAACATTTTACCATTTCCTTCTTATATGAAATTCCGAGAAGTCCAATAGCATTGAAGCCCAATTTCATTCAGCAATTAATCAAAATGATCCGGTCATCATTGAAGGGTTGTCACTCCCAAATGAGACTTTTTCATACACAAACTCTCGAACTCGAGACCTTTGCTTAAGCTGACACAGCCCCACACCACTCAGACCAACTGCATTTGGTAATATGATTATATTATTGAACATAGTTTTTTTTTTAAAAAAAAAATTTACAATCGTATGTGGCATCATTCCCCATCCAAAAAAGTGAAATAATGATTTAAATAACTTTACTAATATAAAGAATATTTTTCAAGTTTTAATTAATTCGCAATAAAACAATGAATAATGATTTAAGATTAAACTATAATTATGTATAAAAGAAAAAAGATCCAACAATTCCTATATATAGTTTAGTGTTCAATTTTCCTACTATACACTAAAGAAATGAAATAAGATACATAAAAAGAAACCCAACTGCATGTATATTCATATATACGAAGGATAAAGTATAAATATACTTCTAGAATTAATGGGATTCAGACATGTATTCACATTACTAATGAAGGACAGGTATGCATTATCTTTGATAATATACATGCATGTTAAATTAATTAATATATATATATATTTCGGTGTGAATGGAAGGGCGATGCATTAGAGATAAAATCTTTATGACAATATCTCCTTTTTTCTTGTATTTTTTTTCCGTAGATTTTTAAAAAAAATTCCGAATCTACGTATTTCACCCAAAAAAAATTCTTTATGACAATAGATTCGAGAAAGTGTATATTTATTTTTCAATCTGCGTAAATTTAAAGTTTCAAATACAATCGCATATGCCATCATTACTGTGCATAAAGCCGAACAAAATACATACCCTTTTCCCATTGGTGATTCCAGGACTTGAAGTCAGGGTGTGCAAACTTTTGAAAAAAAATCTACAATCGCCTTGATATTTTTTGGAAAAAATACATAATTTAATCTACATCTACTTCATTTAGTATTTTTTTAAACATAAGATAATAGTGAATTTTTTAACATCTCTTCACCAATACGATTTTGCAATTTGGATTTGACAATCTTCATCGATAGACTCTTTGAACTGATTAGCAAAGCAATGCATAGAATCAACACTGGTTTCCTTTAAATGTTAAGCTCTTAGGACCATTAAACTATCCTTATACATAATTAGCTCAATAATAACCTTGCCCAATACTTAGGGATGGTAATATGCCAGGCTACCCAACAGGACCTATGATCTAGCCTATTTCAGGTGGAGCCAGGGAATGCCTTTTCTTTATACAAAGGCTTGGCTCAGCTAATCTTGCAGGGCTATCAAAGATAATAGGCTAGGCTCAAGTTTTAGAAAATTGAAGTAAGCCTGTCTTTAAAATCAAAGCTCGGCCTAGCCTATTTGAAATTAAAAAGGGACTTAAAATAAATAACATATGGAGTTAAAATTTGCATATATTTATACATTAATCATGTTTGCTTCAAATTAAATTAATTCGTTCCAATCTTTTGTTTGTCCGATATCCACTATAAAATCTGATCGAATCCCTCAACAAAATCGTACCTCAGATACCCTTCAAAAAACACTATTAAATTAAACTTCCTAAGTGTGTATTCGAGTCTACAACATCATATTTGGAGTCGTTTTTCGATTTTGTGTATTCTAAATACACACGCATTGCAGTCCCCAAGAGAAGACAATTGGAACTTATATGGACGAATGATGTACGAAGAAGAGTCACCTCAATAGCGTCGAAATTTGGAGCATAGTATAACAAAACTGATTGATGGGAGGTGTGGAAGCGTTGATTTATATGTAATTCAGTATTTCAAAAACTCGTGTATTTTCAACTTTTTTATCATATAGAAATATATCATGAATTAATAAATTTTTATGTAATATAATTGAATTTTTTTATTTTAGGTTTCTTTTTCGTTCGGTGTAACACTTAAAAAATTGAAAAATAAAATTTATGGAATTAAATTTACCGAATATTCGGAAACAAAAAGCGATAGAAAAAAAATAAAGGACCAAATGTTATACATTCTCATAGTGTGTTTAAATTTTTTGCATTTGTAAAAGTTAATCATTCTCTCTCATGTACTTAATCTAATATGTGGAGTGTTTAAATGTATTGCCTTAATTCCCATACCAAGTGAGCATGTACTAACAAATACAGTTGTTTAACCAATGTATATGTCTTATTAAAAAATAATGAAAAAGTTCATCTGCACGCTTCTGCTTTGCATAATTGCTTTGAACCTTCATTTGACATTGTTCAAATATTCAAGTCGAAATTTAGGAATGGCACATGCAAAACACATCACTATGAGAATTAATTTAGCTAAACAAATAATTTATTCAAGAACTAATACGATATATAGTCCATATACATTATTTTTCTTTTTGTAATATAATATAGTAATGAAAGGTAAATAATTGAATTATGTTTTGGTAATTATGATAATATTTCGTTCTTTAGATACATTAGTTTTTAATGTAATAATGACTTCGAAAATTGTTACACATTTAAATCTATTATCAGGTTCCCAAAGTATTATCATTGGAAAAACAATAAAAAAAAATACATTTAAAGAATGCCAATAAATAATAGTTAAAAAAAATCACACAAGTCAACTGGCTTTGGTAAGTGTGTGTAATATCGATATGCATAATTCATTAAATTCAAATTTTTATGAATTTTAAATAAAAAAATTCAAATAAAATTTAAATTTAAATTTAAGAGGTTAAAAATAAAACCAAATAAAAATAATGGTTTTCGGAATTAGAAATTCTATATATATACTACACCGTATTATTTAACTCATGATAAAAGGAAATACAATAGTTCAAATTCATAATTAATTAATAAAGGTGAACATGTATTCATTGTCTTGGAATTTTTAGAATAAATTATACTCCATTAATTAAAATATCCATTAACTAATGGTTAGCATGTATTCATCGTCTTGGGGTACTTTTGAAATAAAATATATTTTCTATAAATGCTGACTTTTATTAATTAATTGACTAAAAATAAAAATATCTAAGAATCCCCATATATGAAACGTTATTAGATAAAAATAACGTTATTAATTAATTAATTAATGCTGACCTTTATTAATTAATACGATTAAAATAAATATATTCATCATCGTAGATAAATTATATTCCATTAAATAAAATTTCTATTAAATTGACTAATACAAATAAATTTAAAATCCCCATATGAAATAAATTTAATTAAAGTGTATTTTCAATGTAACTTAGATATTTTCTTAAAGAACGTAGCATGTAGTCAAATTTGAATTAACTATATAAAATTATTATAACTATTGGAATCATAGTTGTTAAGATCCCGATCCTGATCTTAGGATCTTACGATTTTACGATCACACCTCTCTAAAACGATCCCGATCCTTGTAGGATCTTAAAATTCGTAAGATCCCGATCCTGGTAGTAGAATGTTACGATCTTATAGTCATACTCCCTCAAACGCTTCTACGATCTTACGATCTTACCCTCTTAAACGCATAAAATTTTTGTAGTATTTTATACTTTGGGATCAAAATAACTTGTTTCTTTTAATTTTAAACTTAAGAGCTTGTATTCCTTATGTATGATGTGTAAAAAAAACATAATATGTATGTATGTGGAAATATTTTATATTTGATTGTGATATTTTTGTATTGTATTGTATTAATTAACTTGCAAGATTCATAAATACATAAAATAATGCTTTTACTTGTCAGCATGCATAACTGAGTTTATCTATTATTGCAATTTCATAAGATCTTAGGATCCCGATTCGATTCTGCGATCCCGATCTTGCAAAGAGAAAAACGATCCATATAGGATCCCGATCTTAACAACCTTGATTGGAATCAACACATATATTAATTATATTATTCCTCTCAATCAACACACATATTAATTAATTGTTTAAATATTTTTATTGTATCCATTGAATAACTATTCGAATATAATATTAATTGTCCATCACATTTACGGGAACTATAATATGATTAATAATCTTATATCTCAACTAATATGTTAAAAAAATTATTAAGTTATGCCATTTTTTTGAGGGAATAAAATTTTATTCTCATCACAGATGCAACTACATATTTGTCTGCTTCCACATTCTGTTACAAAAGCATCAAGACCTCCATCTTTCAAATCTGATACCACATTCTGGTATTAATCTGTTGACACCTTCAGGCCTCAAGATAGATAAGGTAGACACTCGATAATTTCCTACAGCTTACTCACTTAATTCCACTTTTCAATCACATCTTCACCAGCGGATCCCCTCCTTGCCCATTGGTCTGCAACCTCGTTTCTTTCCCTTAGGATGTGTTGAAAAATCACTTTGCTAGCACAATTCAGAATCACTTTTCAATCACTTTGCCATTTTTTTTTATTAAAATATATAATATTTTTCTAATTAATTTATATAATTATTATATAAACACCATTGTATCGTCAATGTATTATAATATTTTCTACATCGTAACTTCTTATTCCAATACTATTTTTTTAATTGGATGGATTTAGGTAAACAAATAATTTTTAGAAGAATTCGTCCAATATTTTCAATAAACTAACTGTAGTCCATGTATACATTGTTGTATTTCCTTGTTAATATAATATAGGATGAAATGTAAATAATTGAATTTTTTTTATGATGATAATTATGAGAATATTTTATCTCAAAATATATTTGTATACTTTAGAGCTGTAAATAGAACAAACAGTTCGTGAACTGAGCTCGTTTCGACACGTGTTCGTTCGTTAACAGCTCGTTCGGTAAGTTAAACGAACCGAGCTCAAACACATAATTTGGTTTGTGTGTTCGTTCGTTAAGTTCGCGAACAGTTCGGAATTCTTTTTTAATGGAATATATATTATAAAAAATATATATTTTATCTAGTTGTTCTTTCCATTTTTCATTTTTGTTAATTTCACATTTCTATCATAAATTATATTACAATATACATTACATTTTCACACCTAATTTAATTCTAAAATAAATAAATTTATTAATAAAATAAATGGTTCGTTAACTGAGCTCGACTAGACTCGTGTTCGTTCGTTATTAGCTCGTTCGTAAGGTTAAACGAACAGAGCTCAAACATGAAAATTGGCTCGTTAAGATTTTTGGCTCGGTTCGTGTTCGTTCGTTAAGCTTAACGAACAGAGCTCAAACACTTGAAGCTCGGTTCGGTTCGGCTCGTTTACAGCTCTAGTATACTTGTATTGACATAAAATAAACGTAAAATTATACTTCCTCCGTCTTTGAAAAAATGAAACATTGGCATAGTTTTTACTATTCATTGAGTAACTTTGATTCAACTTTTTAACATAGTTATATAAGATAAAACATAGTCAAGTGAGATCTTGTTGGATTCGTTTAATCGCGTAGATTTATATGATCAAATTTTTATACAATTAAAGATGTTGAACATTAAAAATATGTATTGGATTAAATGAAATGTAGAAATGTTTCAATTATATGAAAATGGAGGGAGTAATTCATTAAGTAATTTATACCAAAAAGAGTTAAACCAACAGGATTTTAAGTATTGGACATCCAAAGATGATACTGAAGTAATATTATACCAACATATTTATTTTTTTCTCAATGCATGTACAATGATCTACATACTTCCTTGATAATAATACAATAAATCATTTTCCTAATACTATCATAATCGATTCGAACTCATAAATCAAAGACATTGTATCACAATAAAGAATGAACATTTATGGATGAACCATTAATGGAAAAATTACTCTAGACCAACATAATCACAAAACCATCTCTTCCATTGCTAGGCTTATTGATCTGCAACACAACAAAAATATTTTTTTTTAAAAAAAAGGTTAATGGGTTATAAGTAAATTTCAATTGTATGCATACAAATTTCGAATATTTCAGTACAAAAAGAAAAAGAAACCAAAAAGTATGAGGGAAGAAATAAAAAAAGAAACCACAAAATACAACTTATTTATAAACAATAATGAAACAATAAGCCAAAAATTTAAAAACATAAATATATGAAACAAAACATACGAAAACTACACAATATATAAAACAAAACATATAGAAATAGCCTAATATCGCTCCAAAATGTAGTGATCGATAACATAAAATATATGAAGATTAGCTAGGAAACATATAGAGATGACATAATACAAAATAAACACAACATAAATAAAAATAGAAACCATAAATAAAATATAAACAGAATAAAAGGTAGGTCAGAAGAATACAAAAATTAGAAAAATCGAGGGATATATATTAAAATGAATAAATAATACGAATACAAAGGAGAGCATGCTAATGGCATGGACGGTGTTTGCTTCTATGTTTTAAACAAATAATGTGTTGCTGTTTGCTTTATCTGAAAAGTGTATGTATGCTTGGTGGAATTGCAGAAACTGAGGTGGTCGATGTATTATGTTTTCTTTGTTGTCGAATAAAACGGCTCTTGCCTAAAAAAAATAAAAATAGGGAGCATGAGGAGAGGGGATGATGAAGAAGGAGTACCAAGAGATGATTAGAATGGAAACAATGAAAAAAATCAACACAATAGGGCATATATATACTACTCAACAAAGGAGGAAATTAGAGGGAATAGCATACATGACATTAAATATGCATGGAAAAGGAAAAATTTTGTGCATGGGAAATGAAAAATGAGTTAAATGAATTATTTCCAGATTTTTTTTTAAAAATTTGTAATGGCATTTTCGAAATTTCTAAGGTGTGTGAGAGAGAGTGTTGCAATTGTTGAATTGTGAGGGAAAATATGTTTGGAGGGAAACTATGTGTGTGCAAGACTATATTGTTATTATATATATCATGATTTCATTCCTCGGTAATGATACATGGAAAATGGTCTTTTTCTTGTAGTGTTTTATTCAATACTTTTAAAAGTCCAAAAAACTCTTACAGATCTGAATTTACTCCCCACTTGATCTAAGCAGATTGTAAATCCATCCTAAATGAGAAATTTCTAATCATTTTCTCAAATCCATAACCTAATGTTATTTGGATTGATTAAAGAAATCTACAGCAGATTCTAAATCCATTCTAAATGAGAAATTTCTAATCATTTTCTCAAATCCATCCATAACCTAATGTTATTTGGATTGATCAAAGAATTTTTAAATAAATTTCATATCACTCCCTTCTTTTTTTTTTAAAAAAAAAAATTTTAAGTAAATTTTGAATTCCAAATAAAGTTAGACATTTCTTTTCTTTTTTTTATACAAATTCTCAAGTCTTTTTCTTGTTGGAGGTTCGATTCTCCATCCAGTCTTCTATCCATCTTCTTTGTTCATTTGTAATATGTGGCCTATGGACTTTCAACATTTTTCATTTTCCTGTTCTGTATACGCTATGCAGCAAAACATCCTTCAATCCAAACGTATAGAAATCATTGATAATTTAAAAGGATGTATAACTAATTAGCCTTTGGAAATGCCTAAATTGCATAAATCAAGCATCCACCAAAAGTACATGCGTTTAAATAGGTCAGTCATGAGTCCTGACTCATGCCAACAACATTTTGGACATTCAAAATGTTCGTAGCCAAGTAGTAAACTAAGTATTTAATTAACAAGGCTCATAGTTGCATATGACACATAATAGGGGTTTGGTTCGAGTACAGAACTCATATATTCTTTATGCGAATTCCTAAAAAGTCGAATCAAAGTTAATCAATGAACAGTAACAAAACTCCCAACGTGTCAATAATTTAGCAATGGAGGAAGTATATTACAAGAGACTACCACCAGAATATTGGATTATGTTTTCTAAAAGAATCCATTATTTCCCATAAAGAGTGCTAAATTATAGAGAACTTAAAATAATAAATAAATAAAGGGTGCGGTTAGGGTGCTGTAACACCCCGGATTTGATAATCCAGGCCGGGATGTCACCGCCACACCTCCCAAGCAAGACACGACTTCATTCGAGCTCACTTGAAAGATGCAAGGCTAAGGGTATAAAATAATTTTAAACAACCAAGTCCGGAAATACTTATATTTAAAAATAATAATCATCCATACACGCAGCGGAAATATAAGTTGTGCAGCGGAAATAAAGTATAAGGGCCGACATGGCTAAAACACGGGTTAAACAGGCCCGTTCATACTATAGTCTAATGCAAATTTAAAATAAAGTGTTCCCAAAAATTCCCATGCATGTACGTGCTCAGTATAATCCATATGCTCTGTAGGAAAAAGAAGAAAATGGTTTGGGTCAGCAAAACGTGCTGAGTAAGTTAACACCTAGCATGACTTAGGGGTTTCAAAGCCTTTAATTAAATTTAATAAAAACATGCTTGTAGATAATACACGATTTAAGTTAATCATCCACTAATAATTAAATGGCATAATTTAAAACAAAGAAAATATTCAATTCTCTTAATTCTCTCATGATTTCAGGATTTGGTATTTCAAGGATTTCACTCTTTCACTTTTGTTCGATATGATCTAGTATAATATGTTCTCGGGAAAATGGACCCGCAAGAATTTAAACGCATCCTAGGGAATCAAACCCGTAGGATCAACACACATCCTGGGGAATCGAACCCGCAGGGAATCAAACGATCGCCCTTGGGGAATCGAACCCGCAAGAACTCAAATACATACTAGGGAATTGAACCCATAGGAATCAACACACATCCTGGGGAATCGAACCCGCAGGAAAACAAACGATCACCCTTGGGGAATCGAACCCGCAAGAACTCAAATACATCCTAGGGAATTGAACCCATAGGAATCAACACACATCCTGGGGAATCGAACCCGCAGGAAAACAAACGATCGCCCTTGGGGAATCGAACCCACAAGAACTCAAATACATCCTAGGGAATTGAACCCATAGGAATCAACACACATCCTGGGGAATCGAACCCGCAGGAAAACAAACGATCGCCCTTGGGGAATCAAACCCGCAAGGTAAGAGCACATTTCGCAAGTTTCACAAAATTCTCAAATATAACTTACACAAGTCGCTGTCTTACTCCATAATGAATTAAAAATTCATTTTAAGTCCGAAAATTCTGAAATTCACCGGTAACTCGAAAACACAGAGACGAACAAGTTTCGTGTTTTACGTTTCTCGATCCGGGTTAAGGAAACGAGTCAAAAATCAAGTCTTTCCCATAAGTAGTATGCTGTCAGGTTTCAGATTCGACTTTTTAACATATCAAATGAACTCCAAAAATTCTGAAATTTTATATGCACACACTAGACATAATTATCTACAACTTTCATTTAGATTGCAAGGATCAGTTCGGACTTGAAGATATAGAAACAGGCTCATCAAGTTCGGACATCAACACCTTCAGATTTCCAAAAGGGTTTTTCAAGGCAGTTTGTGTTCGGATCGTTTTGGGATAGCAAACGTTTATGAAAATGGCTGAACTTTTTACACAACTTAGATTAATGTGTTAGGATCAAAAGTCTAGTTTTGAGTTTTTCGGTTTGAATTCTTGAAGTAGGGGTTTTGGTCCAATTTCAAATCTGTCACAGTTTCAAGTTTGACTTTTAGGGCAGGTTCATTGGAGGCCATTTTCGGATATCAAAACACAATGAAAAATTATGAAAATTTTACACGAAATAGATCTATGTCTTAGAAATGTTTTCCATGTTTTGAGTTTTTCCGTTTGAGAAGTTTTAGGGGTTCGAAAAATTCATGCCAAATCGCTGCGCCGGGGGTTTTCGTGTTGACAGATTTTTGAGTTTCTAAATCTCTATGTTTGGTTGCATTTTAAGTCACCCAAAACCAAGTAAGCATTAACTTACAGTGCGGATGATGTCTAAAAGGTCACGGGGTTGTCCGAAATCCACGGGATGTCACGAACGAATCTCCTCAAGTCGGTTTCCTCTTCCAACGTCCACGAACCGAATCCGCAAGTAAAAATCCTTAGTTAGATTCGATTTTTGGATTCAAAAAGGTGTAGATAAACTCAAAAACTACTTATCAACGTCCTAGGGGTCTGCCTTCTCCTTCACAAGTCCTTCTTGTTCGGATTTCGTCGTCGGAACTTCAAGAACGCAAAGGATTTCGGGGTTTTCGACTTTGGGAGGAGTTGGAGAGAATGTGAGGAGAAGATGGCTGCTCTAGGGTTATATTTTTCAAATTTAGGGTTGGGGAGCAGTCTAAGGTCGTCCCACATATCCTTCCATAGCCCGGGATTGAGTTTCCATCATCGGAGGTCGAAAATATGGCAAGAAGATCGTCGGAACGCGTTGTTGCCATTTTTCTGGGGGGGTCACGCGGTCATGGCGCGCCCATAGGCTAAACACCGCGCGGCCAGCGCGCGGCCTCCGCCGGGACCTCGGTCCGGGCGGGTCCGTGCGATCCGATCGGGCCTTTTCTCCTCTCTTTCGGACTTCTGTGCCCCTACGTTTTCGGGCTCGATTTTTCGGGTCATTCTCGGATTATAAATTCTTATCTTAAATTAATCTCGTCTCGAGTTAATCCCGTACTTGAAATCTTGAGTCCGTTGCATTTGGATTCGTCGGCTTCTAATTCGTCGTCTTTTGACTCCCGTGCAACAATTTATCTAATTAATTTATTTCCAACTTCACGGGTTCCTGGTATTAAAATTCTTTTCTTTCTTGAATTTAGTTTCAATTCTTTTGACTCGATTTCATGGAATGTCTCCGGGCTTCCTTTCCTCCTTTATTCCATTTTGAATTTTTTGAATCTATCGGCGTTTCATTTCCGAGCAATAATTTATTGTGATAAATTATTTTCTTCTTCTCGGAGATATTTCAACCTTGATTTGATTAAGAAATAAATTTTATTCCTTTGGACGCCGATAAAAATCCCGGGTATTACAGTCTACCCCCCCTTAAGAATCAACTTCGTCCCCGAAGTTGGGTGTTAGCTTCTCGCGAGCTTGGAACTAAGGTCCTTTCTATTTTGTGCTATTGTTTGAATGCGTGATTGTATCATTATGTGTTGTTGTTCTTGATGTTGTTTTTATTATTTTATTATATCGTTCGACTGAACTCAGAATTGAAATTTCCAAGTTGCCTACGTACCCTGTGAAGGGATCAAGCCATGACGTAGTTCAAAACAGTTTGAATTTGTTTATTTGAAATACAAAATATTCGGACTAGAATATGCGGGTCGTTACAGGTGCGATCAAAGCATCCCGCAGCACATCAAGGCAGTGATCCGAAGCGTCCATTTAAAATCCAAGGGTTGTAAATGAAAAAGGGTATAATTGTCATAATGATAATAATATAACCTATCTAATATCTAATATTTGATTAATCATATCAAATATTTGGTAACCATATCTAATATTCCAAATAATATTTTTTCCTGATCGATTATATTTAATAAATATGGTAACAAATCTATTAATCGATCATTTCAGCGATGCTACAAAAAACAATTCAGTGATGGTATCAAAAATAGTTCATGGCGAATTCAACGACAATACATAGCATAATTCAGCGAAATTGCGTTGCAAAATTCAGCGATACTACCAAAAATACAATTCCGCGTGCTACCAAAAATAATTCAGTGATGCTATCAAAATATTTCAGCGACACTATCTAACAGAATTCAGCGATAATGGCCAGCAAAATTCAGCGACAAAAGGAAGAAGAATTCAGCGATGCTACCACAAACCAAACCACTTATGTTGTCAAATATATTTCACCGACTATATGTAGATGAATTCAGCGATCATACCTTGAAGAAATCAGCGACCCCACAATGAAGAAAGCAGCGACGTTTCAAGGAGAATTCAGCGATGCTACATACTACAATGCAGCGATAATATCAAAAATTAAGTCATCAACGTTTTCATGAATAATTCAACGACCTTACCAAGAACAATTCAGCGATTCTATCAAGAACAAATCAGCGACTTGTTATCGCAATTCAGCGACTCAAGTAGCAGCATTTCGGGTACGTTTCATGAACAATTCAATGACTTTTATTTAAAAATATTTCAGCGATGTATATCTATGAATAACAACATAATTAAGAAAATCGGAGGATAATGTAAGATGAAATGCAGAGAAGAAGAACAAACACATTCATTTTTCAATAATATAACAAATTTACTATTTTAACCTTCAAATTAATCTCAACCGTTTATTTACAAAGTTAATCAATGGTGAGAATTTTCTGCAGCACATCAAGTCAAATGACTTGATCGCAGCCTAACCAAAACCATAAATAAATCATATTTTACTCATTTAAAAAAAAATTAAAAAAACCCTACCAAGAATAACTGCCACTATCATGGCAATAAAATCATTCAACATTAAAAGTAACTCAATCATACCATATTTACCACGAGAATACCATAATGCAAAACAATTTGCTTGATGATGGGGTGAGAATTTATCCTAATGGTCAAGTTTTCCGGCTCCCAATTTATAAGTTTGGTGTTCGATTCCTCACCCAGCTCCAAATCCCCATTTTTCCTTTCGTAATTTGTGTGGCATGGACTCCCACCACTAATTTCCTAGCATGTATAGGTTGTTAAAAAAAATGCATATGATTAAATTGCTCCTAAAAATATTCCACATAATAGATCTCTCCTCTTCATAATTGGCATTTACTTAATTACCAGGTTAGACTTCATTTATAAAATCTGAAAGAATGAACCAATAGCAATATATTTAAGTGGTAGTGGTACTCTAGCTATTAAAGTAAGTCTCAGATTCAAGATTTTATGAAGCGGAGAATTGATTTAGTAGAAGTCTACCCCTAAATTCAACAATATTTATATTTCTTTGTTACTCTTGACCATCAATGTGATACCACCTACTTTTCGTGCATTTTTGTAAACTTTTGAACTACGTTATAGCTTGATCCCTTTACCGGGTACGTAGGCAGCTTAGAAGTTTTAATTCTAAGTTCAGTCACAAAACAATAAAACAAACACAAGACATTAGCACGAGAAAAGCCGAAACACAACTTCGAGGACGAAGTTGATTCTTAAGGAGGGTAGACTGTAATACCCGAGAATTTTCCATCATAAAATAAAACAATAATTAAATAAATAAATAATAAATAAAATAAATACCATAAATGAATAAATGAGTCCAGCAAATAAATAAATAAAGATAAGGAAATGAGAAATGAGATTTTAACTTAAAAAGGAATTAAAGGAATTTAATTAAATAAAAAGAATTGATTAAGGATAAATAAATTGTACACCAAAACCCGACACTAATGAACTCGAGGATTCGAGTCCAAAACATCCAATTAGACCCGAGTGGAAATTTAGAAAGAAAGTAGAAACCCGAATATACCCCGGGAATCGGAATTCGGGAGCATAGAGGGATAGAAACCCGAAAGAGAGGCGGAAAAGCACGACGGATCGCACGACCCGCCCGGACCGAAGTCCAGGCGAGTGCCGCGCGGTGGCCGCGCGGTGAAACAAGGAACAGCGCGCCACGACCGCGCCACTTGACAGATTCGCCCATTGCGTGAATCTCTCGCCCGAACGCGGATTTTTCGACTTTCGGTTGAACATCTCTCGACCCAAGGCCTTTAGGTCAGATGTTGGACGCCCTAGGGCTTGGGAAATCTATAAATAAAGCCCTTGGGAGCCCCGAACAAGTTTACAAAACCCTACAACATTCTATACGTTCGAAACCCTAAATCCGGAGTCGTCGGAGGCACGAAACCAAGACGAACGCTGTTGGACGAGTTTCTCTACAGATCTCCATAGTCGTGGTAAGTCTCGATTTAATCTTTATTCAATAAATGATTCGAAAATGAATCCTAATCATCTCCTTTTTCTTTCTACACCTCGAATTGGATCTAGATCGTAGAACCCGACGAACGGAGAGGAGAAGAGGTGGACGGGAAGCCACGCCTTCGAATAGACGATCCCGGACGTTCATAAACTCTGTAAGTTAACTCTTACATGGTTTTGGGATGAATTAAAACATTCAAAACTAAAAGATTAACAAGAAACCGAAAATCTGTCAACTATTACTTTCTATCGGCGCAACAGATTTGTTGAATTTTTCCGAACCTTAAAACGAACTCAAACGGAAAAACTTAAAACATGAAAAACGTTTCTAAGAATTTTTGGAGTTGATTTGATATGTGAAAACCCACCGAAACCGAGCTGTTTGAATCTAGATCTTGAAATCTTGAACAGAACTTAGGAATGATCTTGATCACGTTTTTGACATAGGATCTAGACTGTTTTAGATCTTTGGCCGAACATGAAAGTCGTAGATAATTATCTTAAGATGATCTCTGTCAAATATCATTAAATTTGGAGTTGAATTGCTATGGTAGAATTCGAAATCTTTAAACTGTGACACATTAAACTCGGACAGAATTGTTCTTATGCGAAAATTGGTGATTTTGACCTACTTAGGTATCTCGGATTGAAAACGTTAAAACAGGAAAGTTGTAGATCTTGACGTTTCTGAGTCAGATATGAAATTTTGGAATTTTTGGAATTAAATCTGATTTTTGACGAATTTTGGAGTAAACTGTGGTTTACCGGAAACAAAATCTTGAAATCTTGTTGAAACATGGATTAACCTTTAGGGTTGAAACGAGTTGAGATATTATTTCTAAATAAATACAATTGAAGTCAGATTTTAAAAATTAAATCCCCTTACAAACTTGATAAATTAAAATTAGGGGTGAGTGCTCTGCAGGGTGCCCCCTAACGATTCACTTCGTGCCGTAATGGACGATGGTGACCCCGCGCGCTAAACTTGAAATGTGATATTACCAAAACGGCGAAATATAGAGCCTACACTCTCGTGAATATCCGTATGGGTTTCCCGAGGCTCCGGAGTGGTACTGGGTATGGCTGATACGGTTGCGGCCGCCGGGCTACCGGCTAAACTTGTTGACATCGCGATGCTATCGTGAAACTTTAAAATACCAAATCGGGGATGTAATGGGGATTCTAAATTAAATTAAATTAGATTAAATTATGTTGTTGTCCAATTAAATTATTTAAATGCTTTATTTAAAATTATGGCTTTTATCTTAAACCTTGTGATATGTGCTATTAAATAGAGCCCTGAGATAAATTATGCTATTGGATACTTGATTAGATTAAATTACATATCATGTTATTATCATGCTTTTGTTAAATTATTAAATTAATGGCTTTTAAACCCTGCGATCATGCATGTGTTAACTTACTCAGCAATTTTGCTCACCAAAACCGTTTTTATTCCTTCTCTTACAGAATATGTGGAATGAGCATGTGTGAGCACGAATCATGCATGGATTTTTGGGGATTGTTATTTTGCTTTTAAATTTCGTACTTAGACTATATTATGAACGGGCCTGTTTAACCCGTGTTTTGGCCATGTTTGCCCTTTTTATATTTTCCGCTGCGATACTGTACTAAACCAAATATTTCCGCTGCGCTATGCTATTGTTATTTTCGTATTATATTGTATGGGCTATTTTGAATGTTTTTAAATACTGCAATACCTAGCCTTGCATCTCTTTAGTAAGCTCGGAGAAACCGTGTCTTACTAGGGAGATGTGGCGGTGACATCCCGACCTGGGTAACAAAAAACCGGGGGTGTTACAAGTTGGTATCAGAGCCCGGCTATTTTTAAACTATTATTTTTAAACCATTATTATTTTTAAACTATTATTAGTATTTTGACTATTATTTTAAATTTTAAAGTATTATTTCCATGGAAAATTTTTATTTTAAAACCCATGGAAAAATATATATAGGTGGTGCATTAAATTATTATTGGGGGGAAATATCATTTGCATTTGCATATTGCATCTCTCCTATGAACTTAGAATCTTGGCGAAACTTGAACTTAGAATCTTGGCGAAACTTGAACCTAGAATCTTGGCGAATTGAACTTAGAATCTTGGCGAATATTAACTTAGATCTCTTGCTTGCGCTAGAGGGCTAGTCAAGACATGATGCAGTTGATGGTCATGATGATGAGTGTACATCTCGATTCCCACCAAACCCTAGAGCAAATGAAGTACCGTTGTAACACCCCGGTTTTGATAACCCAGGCCGGGATGCCACCGCCACACCTCCCTAGCAAGACACGGTTTCTCCGAGCTCACTAAAGAGATGCAAGGCTATGGTTTTTCAGAATTTAAAATATTCAAACAGCCCATTCATATATTATTTAAAGATAATACATCAAAGTTGCAGCGGAAATATAAATTTTGCAGCGGAAATAAAGTATAAGGGCCGACATGGCCAAAACACGGGTTAAACATTCCCGTTCATGCAAGTCGTAATTAAACGCAGGGATTTAAAATAAAGATTTCCCTTAATGTTCCCATGTATGCATATGACGATGCATATTCTTCGTACTCTGTAAGAAAAAGAGGATATATGGTTTGGGTCAGCAAAAACGCGCTGAGTAAGCTAACACATAGCATGGGTTAGGGGTTTCAAAGCCTTTAATTAAATTTAATAAAAACATTTCTTGTAGGTAATGATTTGCAAGGCATAACTAAATAAATACTTAAAAATATTAGATATTTTGTTCTCCCGTTACATAACCATTTCAACAATATTTAATTTAGCCGGCAATCCGGCGGCCGCAGCCAATTTCAAAAGTATCATTTAGCCGGTGATCCGGCGGCCTCAGCCAATATCAATAGTATCATTTCTCAAAATATTTTTCGTTTCTTTTATAGTTCACCATTCACCAGGGCTCTTGTGACCGCAATCCTCATAACCAATATTTTTCGCAGGAAACATTCAATCGCCCTTGGGGAATCTAACCCGCAAGAACTCAATACATCCTGGGGAATCTAACCCGCAGGAAAACATACAATCGCCCTTGGGGAATCTAACCCGCAAGAACTCAAATACATCATTGGGAATCAAACCCGCATGAATCATATTGATAACGTCAAACTTGGTCACAAGTCCCCAATGTTTCAAAAGAATTCTTTTAAAGAAAATGTTTTTATTTGGTGTAACGGGATTTTTCAAAAGTATAGCTTTATCGTAATTCCAACGTCTCGATCGTTGTTTAAAAGATTTCAAAAATCGATCGATGTCACAGTTTGCGCCTTTTTGGTTTAAAAATCCATTTCTTAGGCGATTGTTCTGAAATTTGTACAGCAACTCAAAAACATCCCAATGAACAACTTTCATGTTTTAAGTTTTTCGGAAAAAGGATGGGAAGCATGTCAAAAATCAAGTCTTCTACAGAATCAAAAAGCTGTCAGGATTCAGGTTTGACAACGTTAAAAGATTCGACTTTTTATCATATCAAATGGACTCCAAAAATTCTGAAATTTTACAGAGACATACTAGACATGATTTCCAACAACTTTTGTTTAGGACTCAAAGATTAGTTCGGGCTAGAAATGATAGGAATAAGCTCATCAAGATTGGATATGAAATCTGTCATCCTTTGAAAACTCTTAAAAACGCAGAATATGTCCGATACGATTTGGGGTATCAAAACTTGATGAAAATCTTTGAAATTTTTACACAATATAGCTTATGATCTTTGGATCAAAATCTTAGTTTTGAGTTTTCAGGTTTGAACACTCGAAGTAATAGAAATATGCTCATCAAGTTCGGTTAAGAAATCTGTCAAGGTTCTTGACATCGGTTCTAACGCAGATCGGATCGGCTCGAGTTTGGAGGTTCAAATCTCAATGAAAAATTCTAAAAACTTACAGTAATATTCCAAACTCATAGATCTACAACTTTCATGTTCAACACCAATCCTAGATCGGCCTAGATCCAAGGTCAAAATGGCTAATAAGATTGAGAGTGAAATCTGTCCAAGTTGTAAGATTCAGATTTGGTGCTCTTCGGTTTTGGGTTGGTTTCAGGTTTCAAAACATCATGAAAAATTATGAAATTTTTACAGAAGCTAGACCAAAGTCTTAGGAACACTTTTCATGTTTTGAGTTTTGTTGTTTGAGCAGCTTTAGAGTTTCGAAAAATTCATACAAAAACGCTGCGTTGAGGGTTTCTCTTGTTGACAGATTTTTATTAATTTTCTTGAGTTGAATCTCTATGTTTGGTTGCATTTTAAGTCACCCAAAACCATAGTAAGGTTAACTTACAGTGGGGATGATGTTTAGGAAGTCACGGGGTCGTCCGGAATCCACGGGATGTCACGAACGAATCTCTTCCACCCGATTTATTCTTCCCTTGGCTCCGATTTGTGTTTGAATATGAAGATTCGTAAGTTTAGGATGATGGTTATGATCTTAAAACAATAAGGAAACTTGATTTACATCTTACCAACAATCCAAAGCTTGCAATCCTTGATCTACACACTTCCTTGGTCGGATTTGGTTGCCGGAAAGTCGCCGGAAAGTCGCCGGAAGTTCGTCGGAAGAGTGTTTTGGCTTTGGGAGAGTTTGAGAGAGTTTTGGGGATGAATTATTGATGTGGAGGCTGAAAATGGGGTGTTAGGGGTGGGTTTTGGTCATTAAAGGGACAAGGAATCCCGGATTTGGAGGCCTAAGCCGACAATTGGGCGGCTGCTACAGTAGCCTACTGCTACAGTAGTCACGTGCTACAGTAGTGCTACAGTAGCGCTACAGTAGTGCTACAGTAACTTCCCTTTTTTTTTTTTTTTTTTTTTTTAAATTTTAATATTTCTTATCTACAAAAATAAAAATCATAATGTGGGAATTATCCGTGATTGTTGGGACAATTCGATAAACTCGTTTCGAGTTGCTATCTTCCGATAAATAATAAATTCCGCTCTCTCGGAATTATTTCGGTTTTAATAATTTAAATCCAATTCTTTATTTTTGGATTTAAATTTTCGATGGCGATTTCTCGGGTTCGTCGGCTTCCAATTTGTCGTCTTTTGATTCCCGTGCAATAACTTGTATCATTAAATTTCTTCCGACTTCACGGGTTCTTGGAATTAAAATTCTTTTCCTTCTTGAATTTAATTCTAATTATCTTGACTCAATTCATGGAATGTCTTCGGGCTTCCTTTCCCTCTTTTATTCCTTTTTGAATTTGAATCTATCGGCGTTTTATTTCCGAGCAATAATTTATTGTGATAAATTATTTTCTTCTTCTCGGAGATGTTTCGACATTGATCGGAATAAATTTTATTCCTTTGGACGTTGATAAAAATCTGGGGTATTACAGTCTACCCCCCTTAAGAATCAACTTCGTCCTCGAAGTTGTGTTTCGGCTTTTCTCGCGCTAAGGGTTAGGGTCCTTTTGTTTACTTGGGATACAAACTATCCGGGTTTCAAAAATAAATGCTTATGCATTCTTACGGGGTATTACAACCGTATGGCTCAATTGGAGGCCGATTTACGCCACATGGGCAACTTGAGAGAGGCGGATCATCACCGCATAAACCAACTCGAGCGCCAAGTCCAAACCCTCACTACGCAAAACTTAATACTAAAAGAATACATCGATGCCCACGGGCAGGACTTAAACACTATCTTTGACGAGCTACTGCCGCCGAGTTCAGAGGAGGAAGATCCGGAGGAAGATCCTGCTACCCCACCGGAGGATGTCATGAGACACTAGAGCTTCTATTGTTAGATACTATTTTGCTAGGAAAATATCGCTACTTTTGTACTAAAATTTCTTTTGAGGAAATAAAATGCCCGATTTTTTTATTTTTTTTTCGGAAGGGAAATTTTAAAATAAAACCCCCGAGGCATCGTATGCTTCTTAATTCGAACAAAGCACCACGTGCTAAATTGCTACACACATATACATTTATAGAAATCGCTTAGACTATATGCTAAATTCACCAGTCCTAATCTATCCTATTTATACCAGAATGGGACCCAGAGGAAGAGGAAGGGGAAGAACTCAACCCGCTCCCCAAACCACCAATGAAACACCTACTGAAACACCACCAAACGTCACTGAACCGATTCAACCTGATGAGGAACAGCCCCAAGGTGCGCAGGACGCCCCCGCACCGAACAATGTGGGCGATCGTCTTAGGACGATAGAGGAAGTGTTGATTGCGCTCGGAAACGCGCAAGTCAACCAGGGTCAAGCTGCGGCGGTACCTCCGCCCCAAGCTCGCCCTAACTACCTGGCGATGGTGAATCCTTACCAGCCGCCCCACTACGCTGGTGAGGAGGATCCAGCTAAACTGGAGGAATGGATCCGGACTTTTGACAAGCTGCTGGGAGCGGTCAAATGTCCGGAAGGAGAGAGGGTACATGTCGCTTCATACTACTTGGGAGGCGAAGCTGACGACTGGTGGCAGGCGACGCAAGCCAAACTGACGGAAGATGACGAGCCCTACTCGTGGATGGAGATGATGGAACTACTCAGGGATCGATTCTATCCCTTGAGTACTAAAGCTGCCATGTACGAAGAGTTCCTGTCGCTGAAGCAAGGAGGCCAAACGGTGCAGGAATACTACACACGCTTTAAGGAGCTGGTGAGGTTCGCACCAAGGCTAGTGCCTACTGATGCAGAAAAGGCACAGAAGTTCGAGATGGGATTGAACCTGTCCGTGCGCGAGGTGATCGCGGGGGTACACTACCCTGATTTGCAAGCTGTGTATGACCGCGCTGTGGCAGTAGCACGCGTGCAGCAGCTGAAAAGAAGGGTGAGTGGGGAGTCCAGCAGGGGTCCCCAAGACAAGAGAAGCCGAGACTCAAGAAACGAGAACAACAATGGAAGGAACGAGCAGCGCAGAGGGTCAAATAGGCCCCAACAAAACAACACTGGGAGGAGGTTCAACCAAGAAGATCCGGTACCACCTTGCCCGAGATGTGGACGACCCCATCTGGCAAGGGGATGCCCGCAACAAGGCGCCTGTTACCGATGCGGTCGAATGGGTCACGTTCGACGGGATTGCCCAACTAGGCTCGAGAACATAACGAAGAGGGACGATTTGGTCGCGGGGCAAGAACAGCCTCAAAATCAAAACGGGCGAAACGGGAACAACCAAGGGTACAGACCCCCTCAAAATAGACCGCAGAACCAGAACCAGAACCAACAACCTCCGCCCCCGCAGAATCAAAACCAACAGCAAAACCAGCAGCAGAACGCGAATCAGCAGGGCAACCAAGGACGCCCTGTGGGGAGGCTCAATGTGGTAAACCAAGCGGACGTGCCTGCGCAAGGAGAAGTGATGGCAGGTACATTTTATGTGTTGAATACGCCCCTTAGAGTTCTATTTGATTCTGGAGCTAGTTGCTCAATTATAGCATCAAGGATAGTGCCTGAGTTATATCTACCTAAGTGCGAGAGAATTAGCTTAGGAATTCAATTGCCTTCTGGAGAAGTAGTGTCTTGCTCTAAACGATACAACGGAATTCCTGTAGTGATAAAGAACGTAGAATTCTTCGCGAACTTGGTAGAATTTAACTTAAGAGACTTTGACATCATACTGGGGATGGATTGGCTATCCCAGTATAAAGCGGTGATCGAATGCCAAAAGCAAAAGATCACCTTGTCAAAAAGTAGGGGAAAGAGAGTTATCTTTTACTCTCAGCCCCCTAAGAAAAGTAACAAAATCGTTAGTGCACTTAAACTAAGTAACTTGATGCGTAAGGGGTATGAACTATATGCGTGCTATGTGCACAACCTTGAGGCGGAAGAAAACAAGGTTGATAGCATACCAGTGGTAAGAGAATACCCGGACGTATTCCCTGAGGACGTTCCGGGCATGCCACCTGAGAGAGATCTTGAATTCACGATAGATCTCATTCCGGGGACAGAGCCTGTCTCGAAAGCTCCGTACCGGATGGCACCACTGGAAATGAAGGAGTTAAAAGAACAACTCGAGGAACTATTGGAAATGGGTTACATAAGACCGAGTACGTCCCCTTGGGGAGCACCGGTTTTATTCGTTAAGAAGAAAGACGGAGGACTACGTCTTTGCATAGATTACCGAGGACTGAACCAAGTGACCATCAAGAATAAATACCCCCTACCGAGAATAGAGGATCTGTTTGATCAACTGAAGGGAGCTTCAGTATTCTCGAAGATCGATTTGCAATCTGGGTATCATCAATTGAGGATCGCCGAGAAGGACATTCCGAAGACTACATTTCGAACGCGGTATGGCCATTACGAGTTCACAGTGTTATCCTTCGGGTTAACCAATGCTCCGGCCATGTTCATGAATCTCATGAACAACGTGTTCCGAGAATTATTAGACCAGTGTGTCGTAGTGTTCATCGACGACATCCTGATCTACTCACAGAGCGAGGAAGAGCATGCAAAACACTTACATCAAGTGTTAGAAATCTTGCGAAGAAATCAGCTATACGGCAAGCTGTCGAAATGTGACTTCTGGCTGAAAGAAGTGGCATTTCTCAGACACATAGTATCCGCTGATGGAGTATCAGTGGATCCGGCAAAAGTTTCTGCCGTGATGGAGTGGGCAACTCCGAAGAGTCCAACGGAAATAAGGAGTTTCCTTGGATTAGCCGGGTATTATAGACGATTTGTGAAGGACTTTTCAAGGATTGCACGTCCTTTGACCCAGCTACTGAAGAAAGGAGCAAAATACGAGTGGACCGAAGCGTGTGAGACTGCGTTTCAAGAGCTGAAGAAACGACTCACAACCACACCCGTATTAACACTACCAACAGAGAATGGTGACTTCGAAGTTTACAGCGATGCTTCGAAGGAAGGTTTAGGTTGTGTCTTGATGCAAGACTCAAGAGTCGTAGCCTATGCATCACGCCAACTAAAACCTCATGAGGAAAATTATCCGACCCACGACCTGGAATTGGCAGCGGTCGTTTTCGCTCTAAAGATATGGAGACATTATCTTTATGGGCGGAAGTGTCGAATGTTCACCGACCACAAGAGCTGAAATATATATTCACTCAGAAGGAGATGAATTTGAGACAACGAAGGTGGTTGGAACTTATTAAAGACTACGATTTAGAGATAGCTTACCACGAGGGGAAGGCGAATGTGGTAGCCGATGCCCTAAGTCGGAAAACCCAGCACGTGACAAACTCGTTGGTAATTCCGCCGGCATTGTACATGGAGTTGGCAAGATTGGAGTTAGAACTTGTGCATCCTGGCACAGTGAGAGAAACGGTCAATGCCATGGTCGTAGAAACTCCAATATTAGACGAGATTCGACTCGCTCAACCGGGCGACCCGAAACTCGAGAAGATAAAAGGGCATATTGCCGAAGGAAAGGCAATAGGATTTGCTGTCCACGAGGATGGAAGCATCCGTTTTAAAGGGAGATGGTGTGTGCCTCTTAAATGTGCCGAATTGAAACTAAGGTTGATGGAGAAAGGGCACAACACGCCATATTCCGTACATCCCGGAGGTGACAAACTATACAAAGATCTGAAGAAGATCTATTGGTGGCCGGGAATGAAGAAGGAAGTCGCGAACTTCGTGGCGAGATGTCTCACCTGCCAAAAGGTTAAGGCAGTGCGACATAAACCCTTAGGATTGATGCAACCACTAGAGATTCCAAGTTGGAAGTGGGATAGCATCTCGATGGACTTTGTCTCGGGATTACCCCGATCACCTAAAGGCATGAACAAGATTTGGGTGATTGTGGATAGGCTAACGAAGACAGCCATATTCATCCCAATGAAAGACACGTGGACTATGGACCAATTGGCCCGAGCCTACATTGATAATGTGGTACGACGACATGGAGTACCACATGATATCATTTCCGATAGTGACAGTAGATTTGTCTCTCATTTCTGGACGGAGTTACAAAAAGCTCTCGGTACTCAAATCAAAATGAGCACCGCATTCCACCCGATGACGGATGGTCAAACCGAGAGGACAATCCAAACACTAGAAGACATGCTGAGAGCATGTGTGTTGGAATTCAAAGGAAATTGGGAATCTCATTTACCCTTGATTGAGTTCTCTTATAATAATAGCTACCATGCTAGCATCGGCATGGCACCTTTCGAGGCGTTATATGGACGAAAGTGCCGAAGCCCATTGAGCTGGGAAGAAAACGATAAGTCCGTGGTAGTGGGACCACAACTTATCGAAGTCATGGCTCAACAAATCAAAGTGATTCAAGGGAAGATGAAAGCCGCACAAGATCGTCAAAAGAGTTATGCCGACGTGAGACGACGAGACTTAGAATTTCAAGTGGGAGATAGAGTCATGCTAAAGATATCACCCATGAAGGGGGTGATGCGCTTTGGCAAACGAGGGAAGTTAAGTCCTCGATACATAGGACCTTACGAAATTCTAGAACGAGTCGGAACTCTAGCCTACCGATTGGCTTAACCGCCACACTTAGATAGAGTTCATAATGTCTTCCATGTCTCGCAACTAAAGAAGTATGTGCCGGACCCGACACATGTACTTCAACCGGAGATAATTGAGCTCGATGAAGACTTGACTTACGAAGAAGTCCCAGTGCGTATTCTCGATACTAAGGAACGAGTAACGAGGAACAAAACCGTCAAAATGATCAAGGTTCTTTGGTCAAACCACGAAAGTGAGACGGCAACTTGGGAAGTAGAATCCGACATGAGAGAACGATACCCGACGTTGTTCCAAACCGATACCGACATAGTTATGGGGACATAACTGCAATCTTAAGGGGGAGAGGATGTGATACCACCTACTTTTCGTGCATTTTTGTAAACTTTTGAACTACATTATGGCTTGATCCCTTTACCGGGTACGTAGGCAGCTTAGAAGTTTTAATTCTAAGTTCAGTCACAAAACAATAAAACAAACACAAGACCTTAGCACGAGAAAAGCCGAAACACAACTTCGAGGACGAAGTTGATTCTTAAGGAGGGTAGACTGTAATACCCGAGAATTTTCCATCATAAAATAAAACAATAATTAAATAAATAAATAATAAATAAAATAAATACCATAAATAAATAAATGAGTCCAGCAAATAAATAAATAAAGATAAGGAAATGAGAAATGAGATTTTAACTTAAAAAGGAATTAAAGGAATTTAATTAAATAAAAAGAATTGATTAAGGATAAATAAATTGTACACCAAAACCCGACACTAATGAACTCGAGGATTCGAGTCCCAAACATCCAATTAGACCCGAGTGGAAATTTAGAGAGAAAGTAGAAACCCGAATATACCCCGGGAATCGGAATTCGGGAGCATAGAGGGATAGAAACCCGAAAGAGAGGCGGAAAAGCACGACGGATCGCACGACCCGCCCGGACCGAAGTCCAGGCGAGTGCCGCGCGGTGGCCGCGCGGTGAAACAAGGAACAGCGCGCCACGACCGCGCCACTTGACAGGTTCGCCCATTGCGTGAATCTCTCGCCCGAACGCGGATTTTTCGACTTTCGGTTGAACATCTCTCGACCCAAGGCCTTTAGGTCAGATGTTGGATGCCCTAGGGCTTGGGAAATCTATAAATAAAGCCCTTGGGAGCCCCGAACAAGTTTACAAAACCCTACAACATTCTATACGTTCGAAACCCTAAATCCGGAGTCGTCGGAGGCACGAAACCAAGACGAACGCTGTTGGACGAGTTTCTCTACAGATCTCCATAGTCGTGGTAAGTCTCGATCCAATCTTTATTCAATAAACGATTCGAAAACGAATCCTAATCATCTCCTTTTTCTTTCTACACCTCGAATTGGATCTAGATCGTAGAACCCGACGAACGGAGAGGAGAAGAGGTGGACGGGAAGCCACGCCTTCGAATAGACGATCCCGGACGTTCATAAACTCTGTAAGTTAACTCTTACATGGTTTTGGGATGAATTAAAACATTCAAAACTAAAAGATTAACAAAAAACCGAAAATCTGTCAACTATTACTTTCTATCGGCGCAACAGATTTGTTGAATTTTTCCGAACCTTAAAACGAACTCAAACGGAAAAACTTAAAACACGAAAAACGTTCCTAAGACTTAGATCTAGCTACTGTAAATTTCTGAGAATTTTTGGAGTTGATTTGATATGTGAAAACCCACCGAAACCGAGCTGTTTGAATCTAGATCTTGAAATCTTGAACAGAACTTAGGAATGATCTTGATCACGTTTTTGACATAGGATCTAGACTGTTTTAGATCTTTGGCCGAACATGAAAGTCGTAGATAATTATCGTAAGATGATCTCTGTCAAATTTCATTAAATTTGGAGTTGAATTGCTATGGTAGAATTCGAAATCTTTAAACTGTGACACATTAAACTCGGACAGAATTGTTCTTATGCGAAAATTGGTGATTTTGACCTACTTAGGTATCTCGGATTGAAAAAGTTAAAACACGAAAGTTGTAGATCTTGACGTTTCTGAGTCAGATATGAAATTTTGGAATTTTTGGAATTAAATCTGAGTTTTGACGAATTTTGGAGTAAACTGTGGTTTACCGGAAACAAAATCTTGAAATCTTGTTGAAACATGGATTAACCTTTAGGGTTGAAACGAGTTGAGATATTATTTCTAAATAAATACAATTGAAGTCAGATTTTAAAAATTAAATCCCCTTACAAACTTGATAAATTAAAATTAGGGGTGAGTGCTCTGCAGGGTGCCCCCTAACGATTCACTTCGTGCCGTAATGGACGATGGTGACCCCGCGCGCTAAACTTGAAATGTGATATTGCCAAAACGGCGAAATATAGAGCCTACACTCTCGTGAATATCTGTATGGGTTTCCCGAGGCTCCGGAGTGGTACTGGGTATGGCTGATACGGCTGCGGCCGCCGGGCTACCGGCTAAACTTGTTGACATCGCGATGCTATCGTGAAACTTTGAAATACCAAATCGGGGATGTAATGGGGATTCTAAATTAAATTAAATTAGATTAAATTATGTTGTTGTCCAATTAAATTATTTAAATGCTTTATTTAAAATTATGGCTTTTATCTTAAACCTTGTGATATGTGCTATTAAATAGAGCCCTGAGATAAATTATGCTATTGGATACTTGATTAGATTAAATTACATATCATGTTATTATCATGCTTTTGTTAAATTATTAAATTAATGGCTTTTAAACCCTACGATCATGCATGTGTTAACTTACTCAGCAATTTTGCTGACCAAAACCATTTTTATTCCTTCTCTTACAGAATATGTGGAATGAGCATGTGTGAGCACGAATCATGCATGGATTTTTGGGGATTGTTATTTTGCTTTTAAATTTCGTACTTAGACTATATTATGAACGAGCCTGTTTAACCCGTGTTTTGGCCATGTTGGCCCTTTTTATATTTTCCGCTGCGATACTGTACTAAACCAAATATTTTCGTTGCGCTATGCTATTGTTATTTTCGTATTATATTGTATGGGCTATTTTGAATGTTTTTAAATACTGCAATACCTAGCCTTGCATCTCTTTAGTAAGCTCGGAGAAACCGTGTCTTACTAGGGAGATGTGGCGGTGACATCCCGACCTGGGTAACCAAAAACCGGGGGTGTTACAATCAAAGAGGCCTAAGAAGTTACAAACCACCCAAAACAATTACTCTCTTCATCCCGCTAATTCTATCACATTTTTTTTTCCGTACTATTACAATTGTCACATTTTCCTTTTTAAAATAATTAAATATTTTAATTACCAAACCCACTACCATCATATTACATTAATATAAAATATATTAGTATTTCAAACACACAACTATCACATCACACATAAATAAATTAAATAAAAATTCAAATACATTACAATCATGCTACATAAATTCCTAATTTACCCCCACTTTAAATACTAATCTACCCTTACATAAATACTAACTATCCCATAAAATACCGTGCCAAAAAAATAGGACACTATTAATGGAACGAAGGAAGTACATTATTACATCAGTAAATAAATAAATTAAAATTATAAACAGTTCACAATCATATTACGTTAATAAATAAATTCATTAAATTTATAGCATCATAACATCAGATAAAATCACTATTTTTACTTTAATTTTATATATTCTTTATCCCCACTTAAATTTTTATGAGGATGAGAGAAATTATTCATGTTACACAACATAAATGAGGCTTAAGATTTTTGAAATGTGATTGTGATTTGTGATATGAGAATACGATAGAGAGTTCACATCACATGAAAAAGAAAATTGAGTGAGAACCAAACAAGACTTTAAATCGTAACACCAATAATTCATTGACACATGTCTAAGGTTGGTGCCTACTTCAACGAACCTTTGTCAAATTATTTTTTTTTAGAAGAGCTTTGTCAAATTATTTTAATGCCCTTTTCTTAAAAAAGAAATAAAATCGACATCTTTTACTATCACTGTTATGTCTAACAAGATTATTTTGGTATGGCAACATGTTGGAAACACACCAATCTAATAATTACTACTACCGCCAGTGCAATATTCTCACCAGCTACAATAATTAATATATATTTTAATAATTAGTAATTCAAATTATTTATAGGAAAAAATTATTAAAAATTAATATTATAAAATTATGTGATTATTAAAAGAATTCAATTAAATCTCATTTAGTTATACTTTTCTTAAATTATAAAAAAAATTGAATCAAAATACTTTCTCAGGCCTTTAATGACTCCTAAAAAAAAGTTAAATTAACAAAAGTATACATATGTTACTATTAAAGAACATAGGAAGTATTTGCAATTTGCTATCACATCAATTCCTCACATCACATCAATTCCTCATTCGTAATTAAATTTAAATAATATAAATTATAACAATAAAAAATAAAGAAATAAAAAATAATATTATTAAAATTTAAATAATAAAATATATACTATAATAACATAATAAAGTAAATGTAGCTTGCATACTAAATATAATAAAATAAAAATTAAAAACTTACATAAATTAAAATAAGTAAATACTATTATAAAATAAGGTAAGAAAGAAAATAAAATGCCCTAAAACTGAAAGTAGTGGAGCAATAAAGTACCAATTTTTTGACAAGTAGGGCACTTGGATACGAACTCAACTACATCCTTCTTCAACTTTTTCTACCAATACTTCTGTCTCAAGTCCTTGTACATCTTCACTGATCTCGGACGTATAAAGTAGGGTGTGCAGTGTGCTTCCTCCAAATCTTTCTTTTCAACACAGTCCTTAGAAGGCACACACCATTGCTCCCCAAACTTGATCATACCTCTGCTATCAATCAAAATCCTTCAGCTTCGCCTTGCCGAATCTGAGCCCTTAAGTGCATCATCTCCTAGGTTTTTGCTTAACTCAATCTAAGCTCTTTAAGCAATGAAGGCATTGCGGTCATGGGACTCAATCTGATCTTAGTGAATTGTAAAAAACCCTTCCTTGTCTAGCTCTCGCTCCAAACTCCAAGGAAGAACCATATAATTCAACATCTGTCCTTTCCTACTAAGTGCATCCGCAACTCGATTCGCCTTTCCTTCAATGTATTGAATATTGGTGTCATAATCTTGCAGAAATTCCAACCATCTCCTTTGTCTCCCACTCATTAGAGGCATCGGAGTTTTTTGTGACCAGAATAGATTTGGCGTTTAGCACCAAAGACATCATGCCCTCAAATCTTCAAGGCATGAACAACCGCTACCATCTCTAGATCATGCATCGGATAATTTAGCTTGTGTGGCTTCAACTGCCTGGATGCATAAGCAATCACCCAGCCATTTTGCATTAGCACACATCTAAGTCCGTGCAAAAGTGTATACCTCGTACTCTCCTCATCAGGTAACACTAACACGTGAGGTTCTGTTACCTTCTCCTTTAGTATGTCGAAAGCCTCTTGACATTCATCATCCCACCTGAACGACACATCCTTCCTCAACAGCTGAGTCAAAGGTCTAGCAATACTCGCGAATCCTTCAATGAATCTTCTGTAATATCCAACAAGCTGCGAACCTTGCTGACATTCGCTGGCGGATTCCACTCAAGTACCACTTCCACTTTAGCTAGATCTACGATACTCCCTCTCCAAATATGATATGCCCAAGAAGCCACCTTATCTAACTAGAATTCGCATTTTGAAAGCTTGGCATACAACTTGTGTTCCCTAAGCACTTTTAGGACCGTCCTTGTAACACCCCGGTTTTTGGTCACCCAGGTCGGGATGTCACCGCCACACCTCTCTAGCAAGACACGGTTTCTTCGAGCTCACTAAAGAGATGCAAGGCTATGGTTTTTTCAGAATTTAAAATATTCAAACAGCCCATACATATATAATTAAAAAATAATACATCAAAGTTGCAGCGGAAAATAATATTCACATATATAATGCAGCGGAATATAAAAATAGGGCCAACATGGCCTAATCACGGGTTAACAGGCCCGTTCATGCAATATCTAGTCTAAAACAAAATTTAAGGATAAAGTGTTCCCCAACATTCCCATGAATGCATATGATGATGCATATTCTTCGGCTCTGAAAGAAACAGGGGAAAAATATGGTTTGGTCAGCAAAGATTTACTGAGTAAGTTAACACAGACATGATTATGGGGTTTCAAAGCCATTAATTAGATTTAAAGAAAATATGTGCATAACACCCCATAATTTAATTCATTTATCTAATAACAATTTATTTGCATAATTTAAAAGACAAGGATTTCCACAAGATCATAATTCATCAACATGATAAAATAATCGCAAGACATAATTTAAAGGCATAATTTAAAGAATGAAAATATTCAAGTATTTCAGGATTTCATTCTTCCACTTTTGTTCAATATGATCTAGTATAATTTGCTCTTGGGGAATCGAACCCGCAAGAATTTAAACGCATCCTAGGGAATCGAACCCGTAGGAATCAACACACGTCCTGGGGAATCGAACCCGCAGGAAGACAGACAATCGCCCTTGGGGAATCGAACCCGCAAAAGCTCACATACATCCTAGGGAATCGAACCCGTAGGAATCAACACATATCCTGGGGAATCGAACCCGCAGGAAGACACAACCTGGGGAATCGAACCCGCAGGAAAACATACACCCTGGGGAATCGAACCCGCAAGGTTTGACACGGACATCTTGGGGAATCGAACCCGCAGGAAAACATACACACTGGGGAATCGAACCCGCAAGGCTTGACACAGACATCCTGGGGAATCGAACCCGCAGGAATACAGACGCCCTTGGGGAATCGGACCCGCAAGGTCAAAACAAGTTTCGCAAATTTCACAAGTTTCAACAAGATTTCAAGATTTGACTCGGTCAACCACAGTTCACTTCAAAATTCATTAAAAATCGAGTTTAATTCCAAATATTTTGAAATTTGATCAGTGACTCAAAAACACATAGAGGAACAAGTTTCATGTTTTAAGTTTTTCAATCCGAGATACGAAAATAGGTGAAAAACGTCAATCTTTAACAGGATGATAATCTGTCCGAAAATTCTGACACCAGTTTCAAGATTTCGAGATCTACCATAGCAAACTAACTCCGAATTTGATAAAATTTTTTACAGAGAGATACCTAAAACATCTACCTACAACTTTCATGTTCGGCTAAAGTTCCAAATCGGTCTATATCTAATGTCAAAAACGTCATCAAGTTCGATCCTAAGTTCTGTCAAGAATTTCAAGATCCATATTTAATGCAGTTCGGTTCCAGTTTGATTTCAGATACCAAATCATCACGAAAAATTCTGAAAATTTTACAGGAGATAGCTCTAAGCCATAGGAATGTTTTTCGTGTTTTAAGCTTTCTCGTTTGAATAGTTTTAAGGGTTCGAAAAATTCATGCACCCACGCTGCGCCGTAGGGTTTTTCATATAGACAGATTTTTAGTTTCTTGATTAGATCTTTACGTTAGGTGTATTTTAATTCGCCCAAAACCATAGTAAGGTTAACTTACAGATCTTTGGTCGTCTGGGATCGTTGATTCGGAGGCGTGGCTTCCAGTCCACCGTTTATCTTCTCCGTTCGTCGGGTTCTTCGTTCTCGATCCGATTCGGGGTGTAGAGAAGAAAAAGAATGAAGTTAGGATTCGTTTTCGAATCGTATATGGAACAAGGATCGGATCGGAACTTATCACGACGTTAGAGATCTTCCGAATACGTCCCCGACAGTCCTCGCCTTGGTTTCGTGCCTCCGACGAATCCGGGATTTAGGGTTTTCGAACGTATAGAGAGTATGGATGTTTTTGAAAAATGTTCGGGGCTTTCAAGAGGTGCTATTTATAGATAGGCACGACCTAGGGACGCCCAAGGTCGGCCTTGGTGAGTCTTGAGCCGAAAGGTGTTCAACCGAAGTCGGAAAATCCGGATTCGGGCGAGTAAATCTCGCAACCGGCAAATCTGTCCGTTGGCGCGGTCGCGGCGCGCCCAATAGCCAATCACCGCGCGGCCACCGTGCGGTCCACACCTGGACTTCGGTCCGGGCGGGTCGTGCGATCCGTCGTGCCTTTCCTCCTCTCTTTCGGACTTCTATCCCTCTATGCTCCCCGATTCCAATTTCCGGGCCATCTTCGGGTTCCTATTCCGTATCGTCATTTCCCTCGGATCTAAATTTATGTTTGGACTCAAGTTTTCGAGCCCCTTTGTGTCGGGTACACGTGTAACAATTTATTTATCTTTATTTAATTCTTTTTATTTAATTAAATTCTTTTAATTCCTTTTTAAGTTAAATTTCATTTCTCATTTCCTTATCTTTATTTATTTACTTGCTGAATTTATTTATTTATTGTATTTATTTTATTTATTGTATTTATTTTATGTTGGAAAATTCTCGGGTATTACAGTCTACCCTCCTTAAGAATCAACTTCGTCCTCGAAGTTGTGTTTCGACTTTTTCTCGTGCTAAAGTCTTTTTGGTTGTTTTATTATTTTATGACTGAACTTAGAATTAAAACTTCTAAGCTGCCTACGTACCATGTGAAGGGATCAAGCCATAACGTAGTTCAAAACAATTTGAATATGTTTATTTATTTATTCGGAATACATATTGTCAAAAATAAATGTCTATGTTACGAGGTATTACATCCTCTCCCCCTTAGGACTTCAGTTATGTCCCCATAACTGCCTACTTATTATTCTCAAAAGGTTCGGGTATCATTGCCTTCGACCGCATTAAGCTGGCATGTCCGCTTGGTCAACATCATTTCATCGTCCTACAGCTCTTCCTTGATCTCCTTGTTGAGGGTTTACCAAATCTAGCCTCTTCTCAATCATCTCCTCACGAACATTACATTCTCTAATCATGTGGTCTTCCCCACCACATCTATAACAAGTCCCACGCCTTGGGCATTCGCGCACCAGATGGGCTTGGTGGCACTGCGGGCAATGAGGTATGTCTGTACGACGTATGCCACTTCTCTCATTATTGGAATCTTTATTCTCGTTCCTCTTTGGCTCATTGGACCTATCTTGTCCATCGTCATTGCTCCGATTCTTTTTCTCAGATCCTTACGAGTCCTTGCTCGACTCCCCATTTTCTTTACGCTTCAGTTGCTGGACTCGATCAATTGCTACAGCGCGGTCATATACCATCTGCAGATTCGTGAATTTTCCTACTGCAAGTATCTCCCGGATACTAAGGTTCAGACCCATCTCGAACTTCTGAGCCTTGTCAGAGTCGGTTGGTACTATCATCGTAGCAAATCGTACCAATTATTTGAACCGGGTGTAATACTCCTGCACCGTCAGTCCCCCTTGTTTTAGTGATAAAAACTCTTCGTACATTGCCGTCTTGGTGATCATGGGGTAGAGTCGGTCCCTTAGATCCTCCTTAAGTTTATTCCACGAATAAGCTCCTTCAGCTTCCTCTAAATTCCTCCAGAGGTTTTGCCACCACTCATCGGCTTCGCCTCCTAGGTAGTAGGTCGCTACTCGTAGCTTTGCCTCATCAGGGCATTTGATAGCATCCAAGAGCTTATCAAATGTACGGATCCACCCCTCTAGTTTGGCGGGATCCTCTTGCCCATCATAGCGTGGTGGTTGATAGGGATTCACCAACGCTATATAGTTGATTTGAGCCACTGGCGGAGGTACTGCTGCTTGTGCCCTATGCACCTCCGCATTTCCCAATGCTACAAGGATTTCCTCTACAGTTTTAAACGTTCTTCCATATTGTTGGGTACAGGAGACGCTCGTTCTCCTACGTTCTGAGGAGTCCCGTTGTTGTCGGCCACGTTGGAGAGGTTAGCATCGGTGCCGTTTGGACTTTCCTTCCTCGGTTTTTTCCTAGGTGCCATTTTCTGTTATTCACATGTATAGATTAGCTTATCTTTGTTTAGATAGATTGCTCGAACAAGACGTTTCGTAATTTTCTAATTTCGAATTTCCGGATTTGTTGTTTGGGAAACCAAACAAGATTTTTGGAATAAAGAGTGTTTTAATAAAATTTGATTTTTTTATTGTTCCACATAAGGAAATTTTCTAATTCGTACAAGGATAGGAATGGCTAAGGTCGAGATTTGTTATGCTTAGGCGAGCGCATAGATGAATGAGATCTAGAACTACGGCAAGATCAGTCTCTAGTGAGCGTTTCTAATTTGATGTCAAGCGTCTAAGTTATCTAGGTGTAGCAAGAGATCTAAGTTAGAATATATCACGCTTCTAAGTTCTCTAAGTTTAGGCAATGCAGTATGCACATGCAAATGATGATTCCCCCCCCCCCCCCCAAAAAAAAAAAATAGTTCATGCTCTCTATGTATATATATATTTTTTTTCCATGGGTTTTAAAATAAAAATTCATTTCCATGGAAATTTAGAATAATGGTTAAGATTCTTGGACCTCTATATTGGGTCGAAAATAATTATCATTTGGGCTCAAAGATGATTTGCGCTAGGAAAGTTTAAAAATAATAATTTGGGCTTCTATATTAATAATATAAATACTAATGGTTTAAAGATAATAATCTAGTAGTTTAAAAATAATAATAATTTAAAAATAATAGTTTAAAAATAATAATGGTTTAAAAATAATAGTTTAAAAATATCCGGGCTCTGATACCAACTTTGTAACACCCCGGTTTTTGGTCACCCAAGTCGGGATGTCACCGCCACACCTCTCTAGCAAGACAAGGTTTCTCCGAGCTCACTAAAGATATGCAAGGCTATGGTTTTTTCAGAATTTAAAATATTCAAACAGCCCATTCATATATAATTTAAAAATAATACATCAAAGTTGCAGCGGAAAATAATATTTACATATATAATGCAGCGGAATATAAAAATAGGGCCAACATGGCCTAATCACGGGTTAACAGGCCCGTTTATGCAATATCTAGTCTAAAACAAAATTTAAGGATATAGTGTTCCCCAACATTCCCATGAATGCATATGATGATGCATATTCTTCGGCTTTGAAAGAAACAGGGGAAAAATATGGTTTGGTCAGCAAAGATTTGCTGAGTAAGTTAACACAGACATGATTATGGGGTTTCAAAGCCATTAATTAGATTTAAAGAAAACATGTGCATAACACCCCATAATTTAATTCATTTATCTAATAACAATTTATTTGCATAATTTAAAAGACAAGGATTTCCACAAGATCATAATTCATCAACATGATAAAATAATCGCAAGACATAATTTAAAGGCATAATTTAAAGAAGGAAAATATTCAAGTATTTCAGGATTTCATTCTTCCACTTTTGTTCAATATGATCTAGTATAATTTGCTCTTGGGGAATCGAACCCGCAAGAATTTAAACGCATCCTAGGGAATCGAACACGTAGGAATCAACACACGTCCTGGGGAATCGAACCCGCAGGAAGAGAGACAATCGCCCTTGGGGAATCGAACCCGCAAGAACTCACATACATCCGAGGGAATCGAACCCGTAGGAATCAACACATATCCTGGGGAATCGAACCCGCAGGAAGACACACCCTGGGAAATCGAACCCGCAAGGTTTGACACAGACATCCTGGGGAATCGAACCCGCAGGAAAACATACACCCTGGGGAATCAAACCCGCAAGGTTTGACACGGACATCCTGGGGAATCGAACCCGCAGGAAAACATACACCCTGGGGAATCGAACCCGCAAGGCTTGACACAGACATCCTGGGGAATCGAACCCGCAATAATACAGATGCCCTTGGGGAATCGAACCCGCAAGGTCAAAACAAGTTTCGCAAATTTCTCAAGTTTCAACAAGATTTCAAGATTTGACTCGGTCAACCACAGTTCACTTTAAAATTCATTAAAAATCGAGTTTAATTCCAAAAATTCTGAAATTTGACCAGTGACTCGAAATACATAGATGAACAAGTTTTATGTTTTAAGTTTTTCAATCCGAAATACGGAAGTAGGTGAAAAATGTCAATCTTTAATAGGATGATAATCTGTCCGAAAATTCTGACACCAGTTTCAAGATTTCGAGATCTACCATAGCAAACTAACTCCGAATTTGATGAAATTTTACAGAGAGATACCTAAGACATCTATCTACAACCTTTGTGTTCGGCTAAAGTTCCAAATCGTCTAATGTCAAAAACGTCATCAAGTTCGATCCTAAGTTCTGTCAAGAATTTCAAGATCCAGATTTAATGCAGTTCGGTTCCGGATTGATTTCAGATACCAAATCATCACGAAAAATTCTGAAAATTTTACAGGAGATAGATCTAAGCCTTAGGTATGTTTTTTGTGTTTTAAGCTTTCTCGTTTGTGTAACACCCCGGATTTGATAACCCAGGCCGGGATGTCACTGCCGCAATTCCCTAGTAACACACGGCTTCCCGAGCTTGCTAAGGAAATGCAAGGCTTGTGGGTATGAAAAGATTTAAAACATTTCAAGATTTAGTCCGGAAATTTATAATACTTAGTACGATAGTAGAAATTATCACGTGCGGAAAATAAATAAAGTAAGTGCAGCGGAAAGTAAAATCACGGCCAACATGGCCAAATCCTCGGGTTTAACAGACCCGGTAAAAACAGTACGATGCAGAAATTTAAAATGTTCATAAATAATTCCCCCAAGTGCATGCGTATGCGTCACTCGACATACTCTGTAAAAGAAAAATGACAACGGTTGTCAGTATAAAAATATACTGAGTAAGTTAATCCCTAACTAACAAATAAAAGGGGTTACAAGTGTTTAAACTAAAGATTTCGCTTATCGTACGAGAATTTAAAAATACATGATTTATTAGCAGCGGGAAAATCATGATTAAAGAACTAAATTTTTAAAAGCGTAATCTAAAGCATAATTTAAGATGCATAAAATTTAAATACGTAATTAAAGACAGGATAAATACGATTTAAGCATAATGAAACACTCACACGAGTCTTTTACTTTTCATCCCGTAAACTAAGAAGAGGACACCATACCGGGAGATCACTAACGAGGCAATCTCAACATAGGACCACTAACGAGGCAGTCCAAACAATGGGAGACCACTAACGAGGCAGTCTCAAAGATAGTAGGACCACTAACGAGGCGATCCAAAAAGATAGTAGGACCACTAACGAGGCGATCCACAAATACAGCGCGCGAGATCACTAACGAGGCAATCTCAGATAGTAAGGAGACCACTAACGAGGCAGTCTCAAAGATAATGATAGTATGAAGATCGGCTCAGCCTAGTGAACGGGATTTTTCGAAAGTTCGTATTTCAAAGTTATCAAAGGATCGATATCGCGTTTTCATAGTTCGAGTTTTCTCAAGTTCGAAAAAATCCTATTCGAGGCAGTTCACGCCTTTCTTAATTTAAAATTCGTTTTTCCTCCAAAAATTCTGAAACTTGGCCAGTAATTCAAAAACACACACACGAACAACTTTCATGTTTTAAGTTTTTGGAAATAGGGTTCCGAAGTGAGTTAAAATTTGAGTTTATTGCAAAGAATAATTTACGTCTTAAAAACTGTTTTCGTCACAGGTTCGTGTAACGCCGATTAAAAATTCATTTCAAAACCAATCGATGTGAAATTTTTACAGTAACTACACGACACATTAAGGAACAACTTTCATGTTTTAAGTTTTTGGAAATAATGAATTCTTGGTACTCAAAAATCGAGTGCAACTCACTGCATACTCATGGCCCTTAAAACGAATTCAAAACAGTTCTAAAAACTTGGCCGTTTGACATATCAAATGAACACCAAAATTCGTGAAATTTTGCAGGCATAATCTAGACACAATTATCTACAACTTTTGTTTAGAAATGCAAAGTTAAATCATTCGAAAAATGGGTGAAAAACATGCATCAAGTTGAATGAAGGAATCTGTCACAGATTTGAATCGTTCGGTTTGATACAGAAAGTTCATGGCGAAAATTGGGATAGCAAAACTTAATGTCAATGGCTGAAATTTGGCCACAAGATAGATAAAGGTGTTAGGAACAACTTTTATGTTGACAAGTTTTCGGTTTGAATTCCCGAAGGTCGAGTTTTTGGCGAGTCTTTAAAATTGGACGAAAATAGGGTTTTTGTAAACCGATTTTTGTTACAAGCCTACATCTCGAGATTTAAACAACAAACAACCACGAAAATTTGTGAGTAAGGTTTTAACTTACTTAGAATGATGATAGGGTCGCTGGATTGGGTTTCCGGACGTCCTAGGGTCACGACGAACGGCCAACTTCTCCGATCGCTTTTTGTTCGTTTTCCGACGGGAAATCGAAGTAAGGAAAAAGGGTTAGAATATGAGTTTCTGAGATCTATGGACGAATTGAAACGTTGCACAATGGCTTACCAAGAGTCTAGAGGGCAGGGGCTTGTCCCGGTCGTCCCGTCGTCGCCGGAATACTTGCCGGAAAGTGGTGTCGAAAGAGTTTCGAACTTGGAGAGGGAATTGAGGGTGGAGGCTGAATGTTTACTGAAAACCTAGGGTTTGGGGTGCCCCTAGGGTATTCTTAAGCCTTCCCCAAGGCTGAGATTCGATTGCCATGGTTAGGGGTGTGGTTTTTGGCAAGAAAATCGCCATGGAAGGAAAGTTTACACTTTCAGCACCTCTGGCGCGCTGGTGGCGCGCACCTAAGCTTTTGTCCGCGCGGAGCACGCGTGCCAGGCCTGGCGTCGCGATGCCCTTGGCCGCGCGGTGGCCGCGCGGCGGCGCGCGGACAGCGCGGGCCGGCCGGACCGGCCGGTTCGGCTCCGCGTGTTCCGTCGGGTCTTCCCTCGCTTTCCCCTATCGGTTTTCTACGTGTTAGCTCGATTCCCTGGGGCGTCTTCGTTGCGGAATCTTCTCCTTAATCTTGTTACGAGTCCGGCTTATCGCTCGCAACATTTCCGGGTCCTACTTAGCCTAGTCTAAATTGGTTTCAACATCCCCTATCGTCCTTGTGGTCTAATTCGTGATGTATTTTGGGATTTATTTCGTGACTGAACTTAGAAATTAGTTCTAAGCTGCCTACGTACCCTGTGAAGGGATCAAGTCATGACGTAGTTCAAAACAATTTGAATTTGTTTTTCCTCGGGTGTTACATCCTCCCCCCCTTAAGAATACAGTTATGTCCCCATAACTGTGGTCGGGTCGTCTTGGAAGAGGGTAGGGTAACGTTGCCTCATGTCGGCTTCCAATTCCCAGGTTGCCGTCTCCGTCTCGTGGTTGGACCACAGGACCTTGACCATCTTTACAGTTTTATTCCTTGTCACCCTTTCCTTGTAGTCGAGTATTTGCACCGGGGTTTCTTCATAGGTCAAGTCATCATCCAATTCGATTACGTCCGGTTGGAGTACATGCGACGTGTCGGGCACATACTTCTTTAGCTGGGAAACGTGAAACACGTTATGGACGCGTGCTAGTTGAGGCGGCAGCGCCAGCCGGTACGCCAGATTCCCTACTCTCTCTAGGATCTCATATGGCCCTATGTATCGTGGGCTCAGTTTCCCCCGCTTGCCAAAGCGCATTACGCCCTTCATTGGCGAGACCTTCAGCATGACCTTGTCACCGACTTGAAATTCCAAGTCCTGCCGTCTCACGTCCGCATAACTCTTTTGCCGGTCCTGAGCGGCTCTCATCTTCCCCTGGATAACCTTAACTTGCTGAGCCATGTCCTCCACCAGTTGTGGCCCTACTGTCATTACTCGATCGTTCTCTTCCCAACTCAATGGGCTCCGGCATCTTCGTCCATACAGTGCCTCGAAGGGCGCCATGCCGATGCTCGCATGGTAACTGTTGTTATAGGAGAACTCGATCAAGGGTAAATGGTGCTCCCAACTTCCCTTGAACTCCAACACACAAGCCCTCAACATGTCCTCCAGCGTCTGTATAGTTCGCTCCGTCTGTCCATCCGTCATAGGGTGGAACGTCGTACTCATTTTTATCTGCGTCCCCAGAGCTTCTTGCAGCTTGGTCCAAAACTGGGAGACGAATCTGCTATCCCTATCCGAGATGATGTCATGCGGCACCCCGTGCCGGCGTACCACATTGTCTATGTATGCCCTTGCTAGTTGGTCCATTGTCCACATGTCCTTCATCGGGATGAAAATGGCGGCCTTCGTTAACCTATCCACGATCACCCAGATCTTATTCATTCCTTTTGGCGATCGTGGCAACCCTGAAACAAAATCCATGGAGATGCTATCCCACTTCCAGCTTGGGATCTCCAATGGTTGCATTAATCCTAAGGGCTTTTGCCGTACTGCCTTGATCTTCTGGCAGGTAAGGCACCTTGCCACGAATTCGGCCACCTCTCTCTTCATGTTTGGCCACCAATAATTTTTCTTCAAGTCCTTATACAGCTTATCCCCTCCGGGGTGGACCGAGTAGGGGGTGCTATGACCTTCCTCCATCACCTTCTTCTTCAGATCTGCGGACTCCCGCGGTATACACCATCTTCCCCTGAAGCGGATGCTCCCGTCCTCGTGAATCTGGAAATCTACTGCCTTTCCTTCGGCAATGCTTCTCCTTATTTCCTCCATCTGTTCGTCACTCGACTGAGCGAGTCGTATTTCTTCGAATACGGTAGGGCTTACTACCATCGCGTTGACGACCTCGGTTACCGTACCGGGCTGCACCAGTTCCAGGCTTAGTTTCGCCAAATCTCTGTACAATTCGGCCGGTATCACCAGTGAGTTCGTGACATGTTGCGCCTTCCGACTCAAGGCGTCGGCCACGACGTTGGCCTTGCCCTCGTGATACGCGACTTCTAGGTCGTAATCTTTGATCAATTCCAACCATCTCCTCTGCCTCAAGTTCAGCTCTCTTTGCGTGAATATGTACTTGAGGCTCTTATGGTCGGTAAACATCCGACACTTCCGCCCATAGAGATAGTGTCTCCAGATTTTTAGGGCGAACACGACCGCGGCCAGTTCCAGGTCGTGCGTCGGGTAGTTTTGCTCGTGCGGTTTCAGCTGTCGTGATGCGTACGCTATGACCTTTTGATCCTGCATCAGTACGCATCCCAGTCCTTCTCTCGAGGCGTCGCTATACACCTCGAAGTCTCCATCCTCTGATGGTAACGCCAACACCGGCGTCGTGGTAAGTCGTTTCTTCAGCTCCTGGAATGCGGCTTCGCACTCGCCAGTCCAGTCATACTTCACCCCCTTCTTCAGCAGTTGGGTCAATGGGCGGGCGATTTTGGAGAAATCTTGGACAAATCGCCTGTAGTAGCCCGCCAGTCCGAGAAAGCTTCTTATCTCCGTTGGGCTCTTCGGGGGTACCCACCCGGTTACAGCCGAGATTTTCGCCGGGTCTACCGCCACCCCGCTGGCGGATACGATATGCCCAAGGAATGTTACCTCCCTCAGCCAGAAGTCGCATTTGGACAACTTCCCATATAGCTGATTTTCTCGGAGGATCCTCAGCACTTTATGTAAGTGCTTGGAATGTTCTTCCTCGTCCCTTGAGTAGACCAAGATGTCGTCTATGAATACCACTACGCATTGATCTAACAGTCCTCGGAACACGTTGTTCATGAGGTTCATGAACATCGCCGGGGCATTCGTCAGTCCGAATGACAGGACTGTGAATTCGTAGTGTCCGTAGCGAGTCCTGAACGCTGTCTTTGGGATGCCCTTCTCAGCAATTCGCAGCTGATGATATCCCGATCGCAGGTCGATCTTGGAGAACACAGTAGCTCCCTTCAGCTGGTCAAACAGATCCTCGATTCTGGGCAACGGATACTTGTTCTTGATAGTGACTTGATTAAGTCCCCTATAGTCAATACACAGTCTCAGACTCCCATCCTTCTTTTTGACAAATAAGACCGGTGCTCCCCATGGAGACGTACTCGGTCGGATATATCCCTTTTCCAGCAATTCTTCGAGCTGTTCCTTTAGCTCCTTCATCTCCGGCGGTGCCATGCGGTAAGGAGCCTTTGATACAGGTTCCGTCCCCGGGATAAGATCTATGGTGAACTCGAGATCCCTCTCAGGGGGCATGCCAGGAACGTCCTCTGGGAACACATCCGGGTACTCTCTCACTACCGGAATGTTGTCTATCTTTACCCCTTCAGCCTCGAGGTTGTGAACGTAGCATGCGTATAGCGCGTGGCCCTTACGCATTAGGCTACCCAACTCTAGGACGTTGATTAACTTGTTAGATTTCTTAGGGGGTTGAGAGTAGAAGATGACTCTTTTCCCCCTACTTTTTGACAGCGTGATCTTTTGCTTTTGGCATTCGATCACGGCCTTATACCTGGTTAGCCAATCCATTCCTAGTATGACGTCAAAGTCCCTGACGTTGAACTCTACCAAGTTTGCGAAAAACTCTACGTTCTTTATCACTATAGGTATTCCATTGTAGCGTTTAGAGCATGCTATTACTTCTCCAGAGGGCAGTTGGATGCCTAAGCTAATTATCTCGCACTTAGGTAGATCTAGTTCAGTTACGACTCTCGAAGATACAATCGAGCAACTGGCTCCGGAATCAAATAAGACTCTAAGTGGAGTACTTAGGACATGGAAAGTACCTGCCATCACGTCACCCCTGCGCGGGTATGTCAGCCTGGTTGATCACGTTCAACCTCCCCATCGGCCTCCCTTGATTGGCTGGCTGGTTCTGATTTGGGTTTGCATTTTGCTGCTGGTTCGGAGGGCGTTGGTTCGGATTCGGAGGAGGCCGATATCCTTGATTGTTGCCATTCCTACCTCCCTGGTTGAACGGCTCGTTAGGTCCAATGACCAAGTCTTCTCTTTTCGTGATGTTCTCGAGTCGGGTTCGACATTCCTCCCTCCGATGGCCAATTCGGCCGCACCGGAAGCACTCGCCCATCTGAGGACACCTCCTTACCAGGTGCGGCCTGCCACATCGTGGGCACGGCGGCACTCGCCCTCCTTGGTTGACATTCCGACCATTGTTGTTCTGAGCATTCCCGTTCGGCCCTCGCCGAAAGTTGTCCCCGCCAGTAGTGTTGCTTGTCCGGTTATCCCTGTTCCTCTTGTCTGGGCCTTGCGCCCCTCGGCTGGATTCCCCAGCAGCCTTCCTCTTTAGCTGTTGCGCTCGTGCTACTGCTACTGCACGATCGTAGACAGATTGCAGGTCCGGGTAGTTAACTCCAGTGATCACCTCCCGAATCGACAAGTTCAAGCCCATTTCGAACTTTTGCGCCTTCTCCCCGTCAGTAGGTACCATCCTGGGCGCAAATCTCACCAATTCCTTAAACCGTGCATAGTATTCTTGAACAGATTTCTCTCCCTGCTTCAGGGATGAGAACTCCTCGTACAGTGCTGCCTTAGTACTCATCGGGTAGAAGCGCTCCCGGAGTAACTCCATGAACTCGTTCCACGAGTAAGGTTCATCATCCTCCGCCAGCTTCCCTTGGGTAGCCTGCCACCAGTCGTCGGCCTCGCCACCCAGATAGTAAGAGGCCACGTGGACCTTCTCCCCCTCCGGGCATCTTACCGCCTTTAGCAATTTGTCGAAGGTTCTCAACCATTCTTCCAGCTTGGCGGGGTCTTCCTCCCCGACGTAGTAAGGTGGTCGGTAGGGGTTCACCGCAGCCAAGTAGTTGATCCTCGCTTCCGGTGGTGGCGCCGCGGCAGCTCCACCCTGGTTAACGTAAGCATTACCCAGTGCGATTAGTAATTCTTCCATATTTCTCAATCGCCCTTCCGCAGGGTTAGGCATTGGTCCTGCCGGGTTTGGCATCTCCGCGTCAGGTGCCTGCTCATTGGGTTGTCCCGGCGTGCCGTGGGTGTTGGGGGTGGCAGGGAAGGGCCTTGGTCGTCCTCGAGGTGCCATCCTGTTACAACCGAGGAAGGTGTAAAGTTCAGGGAGATTCGATAAAGTGGAAAAAAAAGTCTTGCTGAATTGTATGGTGCTTATCAGGAGTTGGTCAGTATTTGCATTTATTTATTCAGTCGTTTAGGGTTTAGGGTCTGAGGTACTTGTCGTTTTGTTATGCAGAAATAGATGCGTTGTTTGTCTGTCGGCGCTTTGTTAAGATATAAAGAGGGTGTATAAAATAAGTGTTTGTGACTTTATTGCTCAGTAGAAGTTTTTGTTTCGATACAAGCGACAAGTAGCAAAGATCCTGAGAATAGTTTTGGGAAAATAGAAAAGGAGAACAATGGGAATAATGCATCAAAAATCTCTAATCCTGCGAAGGGTAGGTGGTCGGGTCCTCCATGGGGTCATCCTCATCACTTGATTCCTCGATGGTGCCCGTGCCAAGGGGCCCATGGAACACTGGGCTGGCTGGCCAACTGGGCCCAGCAACAGGAGCAGGATCAACGAATGCAACTGGGGTTTGGACGGCTGCAGGGACATCGACAGGGTCAATAACGAGGCTAGTGACAGGAGGAGTTCCTGGGTTGAGTGGGGCAGGTGGAAGCAGATCATCCTTCAGGTGATGCAGTTGATGTCCCAAGACCCCTGCTTGGGTCTCTACGTCGTCAATCTGGGTCCGAAGCTCAGTCTCGCGGGTCTGGAGTTCGTTGATTTGGACTTGGAGTTGGGTTATATCTTGGTGTCCTGCTTGGCCTAGATTAGTTAGGTGGCCCAAGTTAGCTTCCATTTGCTCTACCCTTAGTCTGAAGTTGTTCACGTTTTGAGGAGATTCGAGGTATGCTTCAATCAACCTCATTAGTAGGTTGATCATGTTCACGTTTGGGGAAGCCATCTAGTGTTAACAAGGTAGGTTAGAGTTAGACGTTTTTCAGGTAACGTTAAGGTATGCATAAATTTAAATCTATATGCAACATGCAAGTGCAAGTCCCTTCCCCATAAAATTTAGTTTTGTAACACCCCGGATTTGATAACCCAGGCCGAGGTGTCACCGCCGCATTCCCCCAGCAAGACACGGCTTCCCGAGCTCGCTAAGGGATTGCAAGGCTTGTGGGTATGCAAAAGATTTAAAACATTCAAGATATAGTCCGGAAATTTATAATACTTAAAAACGATAGCAGTAATCATCATACGCGAAAAGTAAATAGAGTAAATGCAGCGGAAAGTAAATCACGGCCAACATGGCCAAATCCTCGGGTTTAACAGACCCGGTAAAACAGTTCTATGATGCAGAAAGCGAAAATGTTCATAATTATCCCCCCCCAAGTGCATGCGTATGCGTCACTCGACATACTCTGTAAAAGAAAAATGACAACGGTTGTCAGTATAAAAATATACTGAGTAAGTTAATCCCTAACTAACAAATAAAAGAGGTTACAAGTGTTTAAAACTAAAGATTTCGCTTATCGTACGAGGATTTAAAAGTACATGATTTATTAGCAGCGGAAAATTATGATTTAAGAACTTAATTTAAAGAGCGAAATTTAAAGCATAATTTAAGGTGCATAAAATTTAAATACGTAATTAAAGACAGGATAAATACGATTTAAGCATAATGAACCACTCACACGAGTCTTTTACTTTTCATCCCGTAAACTAAGAAGAGGACACCATACCGGGAGATCACTAACGAGGCAATCTCAACATAGGACCACTAACGAGGCAGTCCAAACAATGGGAGACCACTAACGAGGCAGTCTCAAAGATAGTAGGACCACTAACGAGGCGATCCACAAAGATAGTAGGACCACTAACGAGGCAGTCCACAAATATGGTAGGACCACTAACGAGGCAGTCCACAAATACAGCGCGCGAGATCACTAACGAGGCAATCTCAGATAGTAAGGAGACCACTAACGAGGCAGTCTCAAAGATAATGATAGTATGAAGATCGGCTCAGCCTAGTGAACGGGATTTTTCGAAAGTTCGTATTTCAAAGTTATCAAAGGATCGATATCACGTTTTCATAGTTCGAGTTTTCTCAAGTTCGAAAAATCCTATTCGAGGCAGTTTACGCCTTTCTTAATTTAAAATTCGTTTTTCCTCCAAAAATTCTGAAACTTGGCCAGTAATTCAAAAACACACACACGAACAACTTTCATGTTTTAAGTTTTTGGAAATAAGGTTCCGAAGTGAGTTAAAATTTGAGTTTATTGCAAAGAATAATTTACGTCTTAAAAACTGTTATCGTCACAGGTTCGTGTAACGCCGATTAAAAATTCATTTCAAAACCAATCGATGTGAAATTTTTACAGTAACTACACGACACATTAAGGAACAACTTTCATGTTTTAAGTTTTTGGAAATAATGAATTCTTGGTACTCAAAAATCGTGTGTAACTCTCTGCACACTCATGGCCTTGAAAACGATTTCAAAACAGTTTCAAAAACTTGGCCGTTTGACATATCAAATGAACACCAAAATTCGTGAAATTTTGTAGGCATAATCTAGACACAATTATCTACAACTTTTGTTTAGGAATGCAAAGTTAAATCATTCGAAAAATGGGTGAAAAACATGCATCAAGTTGAATGAAGAAATCTGTCACAGATTTGAAACGTTCGGTTTGATACAGAAAGTTCATGGCGAAAATTGGGATAGCAAAACTTAATGTCAATGGCTGAAATTTGGACACAAGATAGATAAAGGTGTTAGGAACAACTTTTATGTTGAAAAGTTTTCGGATTGAATTCCCGAAGGTCGAGTTTTTGGCGAGTCTTTAAAATTGGACGAAAATAGGGTTTTTGAAAACCGATTTTTGTTACAAGCCTAAATCTCGAAATTTAAACAACAAACAACCGCAAAAATTTGTGAGTAAGGTGTTAACTTACTTAGAATGATGTTAGGGTCGCTGGATTGGGTTTCCGGATGTCCTAGGGTCACGACGAACGGCCAACTTCTCCGATCGCTTTTTGTTCGTTTTCCGACGTGAAATCGTAGTAAGGAAATAATGTTAGAATTCGAGTTTCAGGGGTCTATGGACGAATTGAAACATTGCACAATGGCTTACCAAGAGTCTAGAGGGCAGGGCTCTGTCCCGGTCGTCCCGTCGTCGCCGGAATACTCGCCGGAAAGTGGTGTCGAAGGGAGTTTTCAATTTGGAGAAGGAAGATGGAGTGGCTAGGGTTTGTTTACTGAAAATAAGGGGTAGGGGGCGCCCCCAGCCATCCCTAAGCCTTCCTTAAGGCTGGGATTTGGTTTCCCTCGAAGGGAGATGTAATTTCGGCAAGAAAATCACCCCCGAATGGAAAGATTACACCTTCAGCCCCTCTGGCGCGCTGGTGGCGCGCACCTAAGCTTTTGTCCGCGCGGAGCACGCGCGCCAGGCCTGGCGTCGCGACACCTTTGGCCGCGCGGTGGCCGCGCGGCGGCGCGCGGACAGCGCGGGCCGGCCGGACCGGCCGGTTCGGCTCCGCGTGTTCCGTCGGGTCTTCCCTCGCTTTCCCTTATCGGTTTTCTACGTGTTAGCTCGATTACCTGGGTCGTTTTCGTTGCGGAATCTTCTCCCTAATCTTGTTGCGAGTCCGGCTTATCGCTCGCAACATTTCTGGGTCCTACTTAACCTAGTCTAAATTGGTTCCAACATCTCCTATCGTCCTTGTGATCTAATTTGTGATGTACTTTGTGATTTATTTCGTGACTGAACTTAGAAATTAGTTCTAAGCTGCCTACGTACCCTGTGAAGGGATCAAGTCATGACGTAGTTCAAAACAATTTGAATTTGTTTTTCCTCGGGTGTTACATCCTCCCCCCCTTAAGAATACAGTTATGTCCCCATAACTGTGGTCGGGTCGTCTTGGAAGAGGGTAGGGTAACGTTGCCTCATGTCGGCTTCCAATTCCCAGGTTGCCGTCTCCGTCTCGTGGTTGGACCACAGGACCTTGACCATCTTCACAGTTTTATTCCTTGTCACCCCTTTTCCTTGTAGTCGAGTATTTGCACCGGGGTTTCTTCATAGGTCAAGTCATCATCCAATTTGATTACGTCCGGTTGGAGTACATGCGACGTGTCGGGCACATACTTCTTTAGTTGGGGGTCGTGGAACACATTGTGGTCACGAGCAAACGGTGGTGGGGTCGTTAGTTAACATGCCGCTCTCATTTCCCTACGGAATTTCTTAGGGTCCCTCGGTATTTACGTCCCGGGGGTTTCCCGTAGTCCTGTGAAAGGAGGGCGTGAGGCAATTCCGCCGTCCTTGCCGGAATAATGCCAGGCGATGTTCCCTGTCGACGTATTTCTCTGTCAATGTATGCCCGGGTTCAGCGAGGAGCGTATAGCGAAAGAGATCGAGCAGAACAGGAAAGATAAAACTCCACCCGGGTCCCGCGCGGTGGCCGCGCGTTGGCGCGCGGGGAGCGCGCGGCAACCCCTGTTCGAAAAAAATAGGGCTCGCGCTCCGCGCGAGCCACTTCCTCCATTTCCCATCCGAGAACACACCCCCAATTCTCTCTAAATCCGGCGAGTTACCTCCCTTTTTGCTCGATTTCGACTTCAATTTCACTCATCCAGGTACGATTCTACTAAACCCACTTCCTAATTTCAACTTTTATGTTTTGAATGATTCGATTTGTGAAGAGATTTAGGAAATTAGGGTTTGTGTACAAAAATTGGGGGTTTATGATTTTTAGGCTTGATTTGTGCAATTTAGCAAGTGTATGTGGCCATTGTTGTTACTCTTGTTGCCTTGCCTATGTTTATGTTATAATGTGTTTATGTTTTTGGCAAATTCTTGTTGAATTCGAATCCTTAGAAAGGCTATGAAGTTATTGATGCTTGGCTGCTATTGGGGTGTGATTATTGGTTGGTTTCCTCGTTGTTTAGTGCTGTAGGATTTGCCGTATTGTTGTTAGAATGATCGTTTCGTTCTGTGGGCGATTTCCGTGTGTTGTTAGTAACTTAGGTTTTGGTTTATTGTGCACATAACGTGTTCGACGAAATGCCACATAGGGTCTAGGCACTAGTTTTAGCATATTCTTTGTCTAGGTCACCTCCTGGTTGGTCTTAGTAAACGGTAGGATTTGTTGTTCTTACGGTACATTCACGTTGGGATCATATATTAATGCCCTATCCGTATTTTCGCTTGGCTTCTGTGTGGGACTTAGTCTTATGATTGGTGTTTGGTAACTTGCAGGATGTTGCTCTTTTTGTGGGTCGTTTTGGCGTCTCTCATGTGTCCTCCGAGGACTAGGAGACGGGTTGCTGATGAGGCTGGCCCCAGTCATGCTGCTCCGGCGATGCCGGATTTCGACGAGAGCGAGTCTGAGGAGGATGAGGTGCAGAGGGGCCCGCGTCTCAGGGGCCTCCCGGACGAGGTGCGTCCTCACCGGCATGACAGGTTCCGGTTTAGGACGAGGGCTGCCCAGGACTTTTATTTCGACGAGCTTCGTCGAAACAGGTCTTACATCCCTGAGAGAGGCATATATCCTCTTCACATGGGCGATGACAGGGTCAGTGCGGTCTTGGAGTATTTACAGTGGACTGGTCTGGCACGTCACCCCGAGGGCGTCGCCTCCGGTTATTTGGCTATGGAGGTTATTGCCAACATCGGCGGTCTCGGGGAGGGCGACGATCTATCCCGGGTATGGGTCCGTGGTCGCTATCTCGACTTCAGTGCTCGGGCGATCAACGTCTATTTTGGCTTGCCCGATGATGGCGTGTTCCGGCCCCAGCCCGAGGGGCGCGTTCTTGCTCCTGCGTGGAACACCTTATGCACCCTAGTGCCTCCTGCGTTCGAGCACAGTCATGAGCTTCGTTTGACGTCGGTGGACTCCCCTTGGCGAGAGCTCGCTCAGCTATGGTTCGGGCGTGTCCGGCCGATGTCCCGGAGCCACATTGTCTTGGATCACGTCTACGAGACCATTTGCTTCATCGCGCGGGACGGTAGGGTGAATGTAGGGGCTTGCATCGAGGACAACTTGCGGGGTATGCGCAGAGGACGAGGGAGTAGGGTGATTACCCATGTTCACCTCATCTGTGGGTTGTGCGCGGCACAGGGGATTCGCACTACACCGGAGACAGATCCGTACGACCTAGCACCTGGCCGTTGCTACCGTATTCCGTCTTATGCTGAGCGGCGTAGCGCCTTACGTCGTGGGGCTCTTCGTGCTGTACTTCGCCCGCATCCTGATGACGGCGGCCTGATCCTCGTTGTACCACCGGAGCAGCCACCCCCTCCTCCAGTGGTTCCACCTCCTGCTGGGGCACCTCCTGCCGTGGCACCTCAGGGGCAGGAGATGATTCAGATGCTGCAGATGATGCAGGAGATGCAGGTCGGTATGGACGCCGGGTTTGCAGCTGGGCAGGCTCGTTATGACGCCCTCGACGCTAGGTTGGACCTCTATCAGACCCGCATGGACTCGTTTGCTACGAGGCAGGCTCAGCAGCAGGCCACCATGTCCGACATGTACGCCTATGTGCGGCAGATGGACGACTTCATGCGCCGACAGTTTCCGCCTCCCGATCAGTGATGTCTCCCTTTGGTTTCGTGCTTTCGTTTAGCTTTTGCGTTTAGACGTACCTTGTTTAGGCTCCTCCTTATGAGAACGTTTCTGTTGTCTGGGATTTGTGGTTTATATTTTCGTTGTGTTATTGCTTAGTTATGTGTTTGACATGTGTTAGTAGTCTACTGCTGTTTAGAAACATGGTTTAATTGTTCTGCCTATTTTATGGTTTGAGATGTCCTGGATTTACTGTTACCTTCCTATCGTATCTATATGTGTGTGGGTTGCCCAACAATACTTGCGCTGTTGCTTGACTAAACCGCTTCAAGGAACTTAGATAAACTAGTGTGATAAGATATAAGGGGTAGAGTTTATGTGTTAAATAAATAGCTGCTTGCAAGAAGATTAATCTTTTAATAGGTATCAATTTATCAGGGTTTTCTTGTAAAGGTTGTTGGAATTTATTTATTTATGTGTACATATTTACGTATTGTATATATTTTATTATTATCTTTATTATTATTATTTCCGTTATTATTATTATTATTATTATTATTATTATTATTATTATTATTTTTTTTTTTTTTTGAACAGTAACCTGTTCAGTAGTTTTTTTTTTTTTTTTTTTTTGACCCTAGGGTTCAGGGTTTAGGGTTTAGGGTTTAGGGTTGGAGATATCCTTGTCCGATAATTATCTCTATACAAAGTATATTTATATATATTTACTACTTGTATTTTTGTTTAGTTGTTATCTATAGATCATTGATTATTATTAACTCGTTTGTTTGTTTGATCGGGTTTTAGTAGGGTATTCGAAGAGAAGTAATTTAGTTAAAATGTAAGGAACACTTTAAATATACTTGTATAAAATAAATGCTTGCAGATTTATTACTCAAGAATTAAATTTGGGTTACAAGCGTTCGGAATAGAAATAGGTGCGCTGCTAATAGTACGAAAGGGAAAGTATACTAATAATGCATAGCTGGATCACTAGATCTAAAACGAATGGGCAGGCTCGACCTTGATGGGATCATCCTCGTCGCTCGACACATCGATGGGTACGGCGACATTGGAAGCAGGCCCCGGGTTCTGAAGGACCGCTCCGTCCACGTCCTGGGCCAGGTTAGTCAGTTCCCAGCCTATGGTCTCTATCTGCTCCTCCAAATCGTCTCCCTTGTCTTGGAGCTGGGCCACTTGGGCTTGGAGGTGTGTGACTTGCTCCTGCAGCTGGGTTATGTGGTGATGGTCCGTTTCCCTAAGGTGACCCAAATGGGCCAGGTTACCCTCCAACTGTCCTACCCGCGTTTTGAAGTAATTGATGTGCTGTTGGCCCTCAAGGTATGCGTTCATTAATTTCACCATCAAATTGACCATGTTCGCGTTGGGCTCGGCCATCTAATGTCAACAAGGGAGGTTAGAGTTAGATGTTTTTCAGGCAAGGTTAAGATATGCACAAATTTAATTCTATATGCAACATGCAAGTGCAAGTCCCTTCCCCATAAAAAAGAAATTTAGTTTAAAATAAATTGCCAAAGGTTGGGCCTCTATAGTGGGCCAAAATTTAATATTTCTTGGGCTAAGATTTGGGCTATGAAAAAAAAAAAAAGATTATAGATTTTGGGCTAAAATTAGTACTAGTAGTCAAGTAAATAATTTTAAAAGAAATAACACTTGGGCTTTAAAAAAAATATTGGTTTAAAATAATAGTAGTGGCTTTAAAAATTTTCCGGGCTCTGATACCAACTTGTAACACCCCGGATTTGATAACCCAGGCCGAGGTGTCACCGCCGCATTCCCCCAGCAAGACACGGCTTCCCGAGCTCGCTAAGGGATTGCAAGGCTTGTGGGTATGCAAAAGATTTAAAACATTCAAGATATAGTCCGGAAATTTATAATACTTAAAAACGATAGCAGTAATCATCATACGCGAAAAGTAAATAGAGTAAATGCAGCGGAAAGTAAATCACGGCCAACATGGCCAAATCCTCGGGTTTAACAGACCCGGTAAAACAGTTCTATGATGCAGAAAGCGAAAATGTTCATAATTATCCCCCCCCAAGTGCATGCGTATGCGTCACTCGACATACTCTGTAAAAGAAAAATGACAACGGTTGTCAGTATAAAAATATACTGAGTAAGTTAATCCCTAACTAACAAATAAAAGAGGTTACAAGTGTTTAAAACTAAAGATTTCGCTTATCGTACGAGGATTTAAAAGTACATGATTTATTAGCAGCGGAAAATTATGATTTAAGAACTTAATTTAAAGAGCGAAATTTAAAGCATAATTTAAGGTGCATAAAATTTAAATACGTAATTAAAGACAGGATAAATACGATTTAAGCATAATGAACCACTCACACGAGTCTTTTACTTTTCATCCCGTAAACTAAGAAGAGGACACCATACCGGGAGATCACTAACGAGGCAATCTCAACATAGGACCACTAACGAGGCAGTCCAAACAATGGGAGACCACTAACGAGGCAGTCTCAAAGATAGTAGGACCACTAACGAGGCGATCCACAAAGATAGTAGGACCACTAACGAGGCAGTCCACAAATATGGTAGGACCACTAACGAGGCAGTCCACAAATACAGCGCGCGAGATCACTAACGAGGCAATCTCAGATAGTAAGGAGACCACTAACGAGGCAGTCTCAAAGATAATGATAGTATGAAGATCGGCTCAGCCTAGTGAACGGGATTTTTCGAAAGTTCGTATTTCAAAGTTATCAAAGGATCGATATCGCGTTTTCATAGTTCGAGTTTTCTCAAGTTCGAAAAATCCTATTCGAGGCAGTTTACGCCTTTCTTAATTTAAAATTCATTTTTCCTCCAAAAATTCTGAAACTTGGCCAGTAATTCAAAAACACACACACGAACAACTTTCATGTTTTAAGTTTTTGGAAATAAGGTTCCGAAGTGAGTTAAAATTTGAGTTTATTGCAAAGAATAATTTACGTCTTAAAAACTGTTATCGTCACAGGTTCGTGTAACGCCGATTAAAAATTCATTTCAAAACCAATCGATGTGAAATTTTTACAGTAACTACACGACACATTAAGGAACAACTTTCATGTTTTAAGTTTTTGGAAATAATGAATTCTTGGTACTCAAAAATCGTGTGTAACTCTCTGCACACTCATGGCCTTGAAAACGATTTCAAAACAGTTTCAAAAACTTGGCCGTTTGACATATCAAATGAACACCAAAATTCGTGAAATTTTGTAGGCATAATCTAGACACAATTATCTACAACTTTTGTTTAGGAATGCAAAGTTAAATCATTCGAAAAATGGGTGAAAAACATGCATCAAGTTGAATGAAGAAATCTGTCACAGATTTGAAACGTTCGGTTTGATACAGAAAGTTCATGGCGAAAATTGGGATAGCAAAACTTAATGTCAATGGCTGAAATTTGGACACAAGATAGATAAAGGTGTTAGGAACAACTTTTATGTTGAAAAGTTTTCGGATTGAATTCCCGAAGGTCGAGTTTTTGGCGAGTCTTTAAAATTGGACGAAAATAGGGTTTTTGAAAACCGATTTTTGTTACAAGCCTAAATCTCGAAATTTAAACAACAAACAACCGCAAAAATTTGTGAGTAAGGTGTTAACTTACTTAGAATGATGTTAGGGTCGCTGGATTGGGTTTCCGGATGTCCTAGGGTCACGACGAACGGCCAACTTCTCCGATCGCTTTTTGTTCGTTTTCCGACGTGAAATCGTAGTAAGGAAATAATGTTAGAATTCGAGTTTCAGGGGTCTATGGACGAATTGAAACATTGCACAATGGCTTACCAAGAGTCTAGAGGGCAGGGCTCTGTCCCGGTCGTCCCGTCGTCGCCGGAATACTCGCCGGAAAGTGGTGTCGAAGGGAGTTTTCAATTTGGAGAAGGAAGATGGAGTGGCTAGGGTTTGTTTACTGAAAATAAGGGGTAGGGGGCGCCCCCAGCCATCCCTAAGCCTTCCTTAAGGCTGGGATTTGGTTTCCCTCGAAGGGAGATGTAATTTCGGCAAGAAAATCACCCCCGAATGGAAAGATTACACCTTCAGCCCCTCTGGCGCGCTGGTGGCGCGCACCTAAGCTTTTGTCCGCGCGGAGCACGCGCGCCAGGCCTGGCGTCGCGACACCTTTGGCCGCGCGGTGGCCGCGCGGCGGCGCGCGGACAGCGCGGGCCGGCCGGACCGGCCGGTTCGGCTCCGCGTGTTCCGTCGGGTCTTCCCTCGCTTTCCCTTATCGGTTTTCTACGTGTTAGCTCGATTACCTGGGTCGTTTTCGTTGCGGAATCTTCTCCCTAATCTTGTTGCGAGTCCGGCTTATCGCTCGCAACATTTCTGGGTCCTACTTAACCTAGTCTAAATTGGTTCCAACATCTCCTATCGTCCTTGTGATCTAATTTGTGATGTACTTTGTGATTTATTTCGTGACTGAACTTAGAAATTAGTTCTAAGCTGCCTACGTACCCTGTGAAGGGATCAAGTCATGACGTAGTTCAAAACAATTTGAATTTGTTTTTCCTCGGGTGTTACAAGTTTAAAATAAATTGCTAAAGATTGGGCCTCTATAGTGGGCCAAAATTTAATATTTCTTGGGCTAAGATTTGGGCTATGTAAAAAGGATTATAGATTTTTGGGCTAAAAATAGTACTAGTAGTCAAATAAATAAATTTTAAAAGAAATAATACTTGGGCTTAAAAATATTGGTTTAAAATAATAGTAGTAGCTTTAAAAATTTTCCGGGCTCTGATACCAACTTGTAACACCCCGGATTTGATAACCCAGGCCGGGATGTCACCGCCGCAATTCCCTAGTAAGACACGGCTTCCCGAGCTTGCTAAGGAAATGCAAGGCTTGTGGGTATGAAAAGATTTAAAACATTTCAAGATTTAGTCCGGAAATTTATAATACTTAGTACGATAGTAGAAATTATCACGTGCGGAAAATAAATAAAGTAAGTGCAGCGGAAAGTAAAATCACGGCCAACATGGCCAAATCCTCGGGTTTAACAGACCCGGTAAAAACAATACGATGCAGAAATTTAAAATGTTCATAAATAATTCCCCCAAGTGCATGCGTATGCGTCACTCGACATACTCTGTAAAAGAAAAATGACAACGGTTGTCAGTATAAAAATATACTGAGTAAGTTAATCCCTAACTAACAAATAAAAGGGGTTACAAGTGTTTAAACTAAAGATTTCGCTTATCGTACGAGAATTTAAAAATACATGATTTATTAGCAGCGGGAAAATCATGATTAAAGAACTAAATTTTTAAAAGCGTAATCTAAAGCATAATTTAAGATGCATAAAATTTAAATACGTAATTAAAGACAGGATAAATACGATTTAAGCATAATGAAACACTCACACGAGTCTTTTACTTTTCATCCCGTAAACTAAGAAGAGGACACCATACCGGGAGATCACTAACGAGGCAATCTCAACATAGGACCACTAACGAGGCAGTCCAAACAATGGGAGACCACTAACGAGGCAGTCTCAAAGATAGTAGGACCACTAACGAGGCGATCCAAAAAGATAGTAGGACCACTAACGAGGCGATCCACAAATACAGCGCGCGAGATCACTAACGAGGCAATCTCAGATAGTAAGGAGACCACTAACGAGGCAGTCTCAAAGATAATGATAGTATGAAGATCGGCTCAGCCTAGTGAATGGGATTTTTCGAAAGTTCGTATTTCAAAGTTATCAAAGGATCGATATCGCGTTTTCATAGTTCGAGTTTTCTCAAGTTCGAAAAAATCCTATTCGAGGCAGTTCACGCCTTTCTTAATTTAAAATTCGTTTTTCCTCCAAAAATTCTGAAACTTGGCCAGTAATTCAAAAACACACACACGAACAACTTTCATGTTTTAAGTTTTTGGAAATAGGGTTCCGAAGTGAGTTAAAATTTGAGTTTATTGCAAAGAATAATTTACGTCTTAAAAACTGTTTTCGTCACAGGTTCGTGTAACGCCGATTAAAAATTCATTTCAAAACCAATCGATGTGAAATTTTTACAGTAACTACACGACACATTAAGGAACAACTTTCATGTTTTAAGTTTTTGGAAATAATGAATTCTTGGTACTCAAAAATCGAGTGCAACTCACTGCATACTCATGGCCCTTAAAACGAATTCAAAACAGTTCTAAAAACTTGGCCGTTTGACATATCAAATGAACACCAAAATTCGTGAAATTTTGCAGGCATAATCTAGACACAATTATCTACAACTTTTGTTTAGAAATACAAAGTTAAATCATTAGAAAAATGGGTGAAAAACATGCATCAAGTTGAATGAAGGAATCTGTCACAGATTTGAATCGTTCGGTTTGATACAGAAAGTTCATGGCGAAAATTGGGATAGCAAAACTTAATGTCAATGGCTGAAATTTGGCCACAAGATAGATAAAGGTGTTAGGAACAACTTTTATGTTGACAAGTTTTCGGTTTGAATTCCCGAAGGTCAAGTTTTTGGCGAGTCTTTAAAATTGGACGAAAATAGGGTTTTTGAAAACCGATTTTTGTTACAAGCCTACATCTCGAGATTTAAACAACAAACAACCACGAAAATTTGTGAGTAAGGTTTTAACTTACTTAGAATGATGATAGGGTCGCTGGATTGGGTTTCCGGACGTCCTAGGGTCACGACGAACGGCCAACTTCTCCGATCGCTTTTTGTTCGTTTTCCGACGGGAAATCGTAGTAAGGAAAAAGGGTTAGAATATGAGTTTCTGAGATCTATGGACGAATTGAAACGTTGCACAATGGCTTACCAAGAGTCTAGAGGGCAGGGGCTTGTCCCGGTCGTCCCGTCGTCGCCGGAATACTTGCCGGAAAGTGGTGTCGAAAGAGTTTCGAACTTGGAGAGGGAATTGAGGGTGGAGGCTGAATGTTTACTGAAAACCTAGAGTTTGGGGCGCCCCTAGTGTAACACCCGAGGAAAAACAAATTCAAATTGTTTTGAACTACGTCATGACTTGATCCCTTCACAGGGTACGTAGGCAGCTTAGAACTGATTTCTAAGTTCAGTCACGAAATAAATCACAAAGTACATCACGAATTAGATCACAAGGACGATAGGAGATGTTGGAACCAATTTAGACTAGGCTAAGTAGGACCCGGAAATGTTGCGAGCGATAAGCCGGACTCGCAACAAGATTAAGGAGAAGATTCCGCAACGAAAACGACCCAGGGAATCGAGCTAACACGTAGAAAACCGATAGGGGAAAGCGAGGGAAGACCCGACGGAACACGCGGAGCCGAACCGGCCGGTCCGGCCGGCCCGCGCTGTCCGCGCGCCGCCGCGCGGCCACCGCGCGGCCAAAGGTGTCGCGACGCCAGGCCTGGCGCGCGTGCTCCGCGCGACCATAGGGGAGGGTGCGCGCCACCTCCGCGCCAGAGGGGCTGAAGGTGTAATCTTTCCATTCGGGGGTGATTTTCTTGCCGAAATTACATCTCCCTTCGAGTGAAACCAAATCCCAGCCTTAAGGGAGGCTTAGGGGCGGCTGGGGAGACTCAAAACCCTAATCCCACAGAAAACCTATCCCCACCATACTTACAAACTCCCTCTCCAAGCCAAACCCTCCCGACGAAGCTTTCCGGCGACGACGAGGTGAACGGGACTGAGCCACGACTTCATAGAACCTTGGTAAGTCTTAATATATCATTCCATCAGTCCATGAGTCTCCAAAACTCGAATTCTAACACTATTTCCTTACTACGATTTCACGTCGGAAAACGAACAAAAAGCGATCGGAGAAGTTGGCCGTTCGTCGTGACCCTAGGACGTCCGGAAACCCAATCCAGCGACCCTATCATCATTCTAAGTAAGTTAACACCTTACTCACAAATTTTTGCGGTTGTTTGTTGTTTAAATCTCGAGATATAGGCTTGTAACAAAAATCGGTTTTCAAAAACCCTATTTTCGTCCAATTTTAAAGACTCGCCAAAAACTCGACCTTCGGGAATTCAAACCGAAAACTTTTCAACATAAAAGTTGTTCCTAACACCTTTATCTATCTTGTGTCCAAATTTCAGCCATTGACATTAAGTTTTGCTATCCCAATTTTCGCCATGAACCTTCTGTTTCAAACCGAACAATTTAATTCTGTGACAGATTCCTTCATTCAACTTGATGCATGATTTTCACCCATTTTTCGAATGATTTAACTTTGCATTTCTAAACAAGAGTTGTAGATAATTGTGTCTAGATTATGCCTACAAAATTTCACGAATTTTGGTGTTCATTTGATATGTCAATCGGCCAAGTTTTTAGAACTGTTTTGAATTCGTTTTAAGGGCCATGAGTATGCAGTGAGTTGCACACGATTTTTGAGTACCAAGAATTCATTATTTCCAAAAACTTAAAACATGAAAGTTGTTCCTTAATGTGTCGTGTAGTTACTGTAAAAATTTCACATCGATTGGTTTTGAAATGAATTTTTAATCGGCGTTACACGAACCTGTGACGACAACAGTTTTTAAGACGTAAATTATTCTTGGCAATGAACTCAAATTTTAACTCACTTCGGAACCTTATTTCCAAAAACTTAAAACATGAAAGTTGTTCGTGTGTGTGTTTTTGAATACTGGCCAAGTTTCAGAATTTTTGGAGGAAAAACGAATTTTAAATTAAGAAAGGCGTAAACTGCCTCGAATAGGATTTTTCGAACTTGAGAAAACTCGAACTATGAAAACGCGATATCGATCCTTTGATAACATTGAAATACGAACTTTCGAAAAATCCCGTTCACTAGGCTGAGCCGATCTTCATACTATCATTATCTTTGAGACTGCCTCGTTAGTGGTCTCCTTACTATCTGAGATTGCCTCGTTAGTGATCTCGCGCGCTGTATTTGTGGATCGCCTCGTTAGTGGTCCTACTATCTTTTTGGATCGCCTCGTTAGTGGTCCTACTATCTTTTTGGATCGCCTCGTTAGTGGTCCTACTATCTTTGAGACTGCCTCGTTAGTGGTCTCCCATTGTTTGGACTGCCTCGTTAGTGGTCCTATGTTGAGATTGCCTCGTTAGTGATCTCCCGGTATGGTGTCCTCTTCTTAGTTTACGGGATGAAAAGTAAAAGACTCGTGTGAGTGTTTCATTATGCTTAAATCGTATTTATCCTGTCTTTAATTACGTATTTAAATTTTATGCGTCTTAAATTATGCTTTAGATTACGCTTTTTAAATTAAGTTCTTTAATCATAATTTTCCGCTGCTAATAAATCATGTATTTTTAAATTCTCGTACGGTAAGCGAAATCTTTAGTTTAAACACCTGTAACCCCTTTTATTTGTAGTTAGGGATTAACTTACTCAGTATATTTTTATACTGACAACCGTTGTCATTTTTTTTTCTTTTACAGAGTATGTCGAGTGACGCATACGCATGCACTTGGGGGGAAATAATTATGAACATTTTCGCTTTCTGCATCATAGTACTGTTTTTACCGGGTCTGTTAAACCCGAGGATTTGGCCATGTTGGCCGTGATTTACTTTCCGCTGCATTTACTCTATTTACTTTTCGCATGATGATTATTACTATCGTATTAAGTATTATAAATTTCCGGACTATATCTTGGAATGTTTTAAATCTTTCACATACCCACAAGCCTTGCATTTCCTTAGCGAGCTTGGGAAGCCGTGTCTTGCTAGGGGGATGCGGCGGTGACACCTCGGCCTGGGTTATCAAATCCGGGGTGTTACAAGTTGGTATCAGAGCCCGGAAAATTTTTAAAGCTACTACTATTATTTTAAACCAATATTTTTAAGCCCAAGTGTTATTTCTTTTAAAATTATTTATTTGACTACTAGTACTATTTTTTTTAGCCCAAAAATCTATAATCCTTTTTTTTTTCATAGCCCAAATCTTAGCCCAAGAAATATTAAATTTTGGCCCACTATAGAGGCCCAACCCTTAGCAATTTATTTTAAACTAAATTTTATGGGGAAGGGACTTGCACTTGCATGTTGCATATAGATTTAAATTTGTGCACATCTTAACCTTGCCTGAAAAACGTCTAACTCTAACCTACCTTGTTAACACTAGATGGCTTCCCCAAACGTGAACATGATCAACCTACTAATGAGGTTGATTGAAGCATACCTCGAATCTCCTCAAAACGTGAACAACTTCAGACTAAGGGTAGAGCAAATGGAAGCTAACTTGGGCCACCTAACTAATCTGGGCCAAGCAGGACACCAAGATATAACCCAACTCCAAGTCCAAATCAACGAACTCCAGACCCGCGAGACTGAGCTTCGGACCCAGATTGACGACGTAGAGACCCAAGCAGGGGTCTTGGGACATCAACTGCATCACCTGAAGGATGATCTGCTTCCACCTGCCCCACTCAACCCAGGAACTCCTCCTGTCACTAGCCTCGTTATTGACCCTGTCGCTGTCCCTGCAGCCGTCCAAACCCCAGTTGCATTCGTTGATCCTGCTCCTGTTGCTGGGCCCAGTTGGCCAGCCAGCCCAGTGTTCCATGGGCCCCTTGGCACGGGCACCATCGAGGAATCAAGTGATGAGGATGACCCCATGGAGGACCCGACCACCTACCCTTCGCAGGATTAGAGATTTTTGATGCATTATTCCCATTGTTCTCCTTTTCTATTTTCCCAAAACTATTTTCAGGATCTTTGCTACTTGTCGCTTGTATCGAAACAAAAACTTCTAATGAGCAATAAAGTCACAAAAACTTATTTTATACACCCTCTTTATATCTTAACAAAGCGCCGACAGACAAACAACGCATCTATTTCTGCATAACAAAACGACAAGTACCTCAGACCCTAAACCCTAAACGACTGAATAAATAAATGCAAATACTGACCAACTCCCGATTAGCACCATACAATTCAGCAAGACTTTTTTTTTTTTTCCACTTTATCGAATCTCCCTGAACTTTACACCTTCCCCGGTTGTAACAGGATGGCACCTCGAGGACGACCAAGGGCCTTCCCTGCCACCCCCAACACCCACGGCACGCCGGGACAACCCAATGAGCAGGCACCTGACGCGGAGATGCCAAACCCGGCAGGACCAATGCCTAACCCTGCAGAAGGGCGATTGAGAAATATGGAAGAGTTACTAATCGCACTGGGTAATGCTTACGTTAACCAGGGTGGAGCTGCCGCGGCGCCACCACCAGAAGCGAGGATCAACTACTTGGCTGCGGTGAACCCCTACCGACCACCTTACTACGTCGGGGAGGAAGACCCCGCTAAGCTGGAAGAATGGTTGAGAACCTTCGACAAATTGCTAAAGGCGGTAAGATGCCCGGAGGGGGAGAAGGTCCACGTGGCCTCGTACTATCTGGGTGGCGAGGCCGACGACTGGTGGCAGGCTACCCAAGGGAAGCTGGCGGAGGATGATGAACCTTACTCGTGGAACGAGTTCATGGAGTTACTCCGGGAGCGCTTCTACCCGATGAGTACTAAGGCAGCACTGTACGAGGAGTTCTCATCCCTGAAGCAGGGAGAGAAATCTGTTCAAGAATACTATGCACGGTTTAAGGAATTGGTGAGATTTGCGCCCAGGATGGTACCTACTGACGGGGAGAAGGCGCAAAAGTTCGAAATGGGTTTGAACTTGTCGATTCGGGAGGTGATCACTGGAGTTAACTACCCGGACCTGCAATCTGTCTACGATCGTGCAGTAGCAGTAGCACGAGTGCAACAACTAAAGAGGAAGACTGCTGGGGAATCCAGCCGAGGGGCGCAAGGCCCGGACAAGAGGAACAGGGATAACCGGACAAGCAACACTACTGGCGGGGACAACTTTCGGCAAGGGCCGAACGGGAATGCTCAGAACAACAATGGTCGGAATGTCAACCAAGGAGGGCGAGTGCCGCCGTGCCCACGATGTGGCAGGCCGCACCTGGTAAGGAGGTGTCCTCAGATGGGCGAGTGCTTCCGGTGCGGCCGAATTGGCCATCGGAGGGAGGAATGTCGAACCCGACTCGAGAACATCACGAAAAGAGAAGACTTGGTCATTGGACCTAACGAGCCGTTCAACCAGGGAGGTAGGAATGGCAACAACCAAGGATATCGGCCTCCTCCGAATCCGAACCAACGCCCTCCGAACCAGCAGCAAAATGCAAACCCAAATCAGAACCAGCCAGCCAATCAAGGGAGGCCGATGGGGAGGTTGAACTTGATCAACCAGGCTGACATACCCGCGCAGGGTGACGTGATGGCAGGTACTTTCCATGTCCTAAGTACTCCACTTAGAGTCTTATTTGATTCCGGAGCCAGTTGCTCGATTGTATCTTCGAGAGTCGTAACTGAACTAGATCTACCTAAGTGCGAGATAATTAGCTTAGGCATCCAACTGCCCTCTGGAGAAGTAATAGCATGCTCTAAACGCTACAATGGAATACCTATAGTGATAAAGAACGTAGAGTTTTTCGCAAACTTGGTAGAGTTCAACGTCAGGGACTTTGACGTCATACTAGGAATGGATTGGTTAACCCGGTATAAGGCCGTGATCGAATGCCAAAAGCAAAAGATCACGCTGTCAAAAAGTAGGGGGAAAAGAGTCATCTTCTACTCTCAACCCCCTAAGAAATCTAACAAGTTAATCAACGTCCTAGAGTTAGGTAGCCTAATGCGTAAGGGCCACGCGCTATACGCATGCTACGTTCACAACCTCGAAGCGGAAGGGGTAAAGATAGACAACATTCCGGTGGTGAGAGAGTACCCGGATGTGTTCCCAGAGGACGTTCCTGGCATGCCCCCTGAGAGGGATCTCGAGTTCACCATAGATCTTATCCCGGGAACGGAACCTGTATCAAAGGCTCCTTACCGCATGGCACCGCCGGAGATGAAGGAGCTAAAGGAACAACTCGAAGAATTGCTGGAAAAGGGATATATCCGACCGAGTACGTCTCCATGGGGAGCACCGGTCTTATTCGTCCAAAAGAAGGATGGGAGTCTGAGACTGTGTATTGACTATAGGGGACTTAATCAAGTCACTATCAAGAACAAGTATCCGTTGCCCAGAATCGAGGATCTGTTTGACCAGCTGAAGGGAGCTACTGTGTTCTCCAAGATCGACCTGCGATCGGGATATCATCAGCTGCGAATTGCTGAGAAGGACATCCCAAAGACAGCGTTCAGGACTCGCTACGGACACTACGAATTCACAGTCCTGTCATTCGGACTGACGAATGCCCCGGCGATGTTCATGAACCTCATGAACAACGTGTTCCGAGGACTGTTAGATCAATGCGTAGTGGTATTCATAGACGACATCTTGGTCTACTCAAGGGACGAGGAAGAACATTCCAAGCACTTACATAAAGTGCTGAGGATCCTCCGAGAAAATCAGCTATATGGGAAGTTGTCCAAATGCGACTTCTGGCTGAGGGAGGTAACATTCCTTGGGCATATCGTATCCGCCAGCGGAGTGGCGGTAGACCCGGCGAAAATCTCGGCTGTAACCGAGTGGGTACCCCCGAAGAGCCCAACGGAGATAAGAAGCTTTCTCGGACTGGCGGGCTACTACAGGCGATTTGTCCAAGATTTCTCCAAAATCGCCCGCCCATTGACCCAACTGCTGAAGAAGGGGATGAAGTATGACTGGACTGGCGAGTGCGAAGCCGCATTCCAGGAGCTGAAGAAACGACTTACCACGGCGCCGGTGTTGGCGTTACCATCAGAGGATGGAGACTTCGAGGTGTATAGCGACGCCTCGAGAGAAGGACTGGGATGCGTACTGATGCAGGATCAGAAGGTCATAGCGTACGCATCACGACAGCTGAAACCGCACGAGCAAAACTACCCGACGCACGACCTGGAACTGGCCGCGGTCGTGTTCGCCCTGAAAATCTGGAGACACTATCTCTATGGGCGGAAGTGTCGGATGTTTACCGACCATAAGAGCCTCAAGTACATATTCACGCAAAGAGAACTGAACTTGAGGCAGAGGAGATGGTTGGAGTTGATCAAAGATTACGACCTAGAAGTCGCGTATCACGAGGGCAAGGCCAACGTCGTGGCCGACGCCTTGAGTCGGAAGGCGCAACATGTCACGAACTCACTGGTGATACCGGCCGAATTGTACAGAGATTTGGCGAAACTAAGCCTGGAACTGGTGCAGCCCGGTACGGTAACCGAGGTCGTCAACGCGATGGTAGTAAGCCCTACCGTATTCGAAGAAATACGACTCGCCCAGTCGGGTGACGAACAGATGGAGGAAATAAGGAGAAGCATTGCCGAAGGAAAGGCAGTAGATTTCCAGATTCACGAGGACGGGAGCGTCCGCTTCAGGGGAAGATGGTGTATACCCCGGGAGTCCGCAGATCTGAAGAAGAAGGTAATGGAGGAAGGCCATAGCACCCCCTACTCGGTCCACCCCGGAGGGGATAAGCTGTATAAGGACTTGAAGAAAAATTATTGGTGGCCGAACATGAAGAGAGAGGTGGCCGAATTCGTGGCAAGGTGCCTTACCTGCCAGAAGATCAAGGCAGTACGGCAAAAGCCCCTAGGATTAATGCAACCATTGGAGATCCCAAGCTGGAAGTGGGATAGCATCTCCATGGATTTTGTTTCAGGGTTGCCACGATCGCCAAAAGGAATGAATAAGATTTGGGTGATCGTGGATAGGTTAACGAAGGCCGCCATTTTCATCCCGATGAAGGACACGTGGACAATGGACCAACTAGCAAGGGCATACATAGACAATGTGGTACGCCGGCACGGGGTGCCGCATGACATCATCTCGGATAGGGATAGCAGATTCGTCTCCCAGTTTTGGACCAAGCTGCAAGAAGCTCTAGGGACGCAGATAAAGATGAGTACGGCGTTCCACCCTATGACGGATGGACAGACGGAGCGAACTATACAGACGCTGGAGGACATGTTGAGGGCTTGTGTGTTGGAGTTCAAGGGAAGTTGGGAGCACCATTTACCCTTGATCGAGTTCTCCTATAACAACAGTTACCATGCGAGCATCGGCATGGCGCCCTTCGAGGCACTGTATGGACGAAGATGCCGGAGCCCATTGAGTTGGGAAGAGAACGATCGAGTAGTGACAGTAGGGCCACAACTGGTGGAGGACATGGCTCAGCAAGTTAAGGTTATCCAGGGGAAGATGAGAGCCGCTCAGGACCGGCAAAAGAGTTATGCGGACGTGAGACGGCAGGACTTGGAATTTCAAGTCGGTGACAAGGTCATGCTGAAGGTCTCGCCAATGAAGGGCGTAATGCGCTTTGGCAAGCGGGGGAAACTGAGCCCACGATACATAGGGCCATATGAGATCCTAGAGAGAGTAGGGAATCTGGCGTACCGGCTGGCGCTGCCGCCTCAACTAGCACGCGTCCATAACGTGTTTCACGTTTCCCAGCTAAAGAAGTATGTGCCCGACACGTCGCATGTACTCCAACCGGACGTAATCGAATTGGATGATGACTTGACCTATGAAGAAACCCCGGTGCAAATACTCGACTACAAGGAAAGGGTGACAAGGAATAAAACTGTAAAGATGGTCAAGGTCCTGTGGTCCAACCACGAGACGGAGACGGCAACCTGGGAATTGGAAGCCGACATGAGGCAACGTTACCCTACCCTCTTCCAAGACGACCCGACCACAGTTATGGGGACATAACTGTATTCTTAAGGGGGGGAGGATGTAACACCCGAGGAAAAACAAATTCAAATTGTTTTGAACTACGTCATGACTTGATCCCTTCACAGGGTACGTAGGCAGCTTAGAACTGATTTCTAAGTTCAGTCACGAAATAAATCACAAAGTACATCACGAATTAGATCACAAGGACGATAGGAGATGTTGGAACCAATTTAGACTAGGCTAAGTAGGACCCGGAAATGTTGCGAGCGATAAGCCGGACTCGCAACAAGATTAAGGAGAAGATTCCGCAATGAAAACGACCCAGGGAATCGAGCTAACACGTAGAAAACCGATAGGGGAAAGCGAGGGAAGACCCGACGGAACACGCGGAGCCGAACCGGCCGGTCCGGCCGGCCCGCGCTGTCCGCGCGCCGCCGCGCGGCCACCGCGCGGCCAAAGGTGTCGCGACGCCAGGCCTGGCGCGCGTGCTCCGCGCGACCATAGGGGAGGGTGCGCGCCACCTCCGCGCCAGAGGGGCTGAAGGTGTAATCTTTCCATTCGGGGGTGATTTTCTTGCCGAAATTACATCTCCCTTCGAGGGAAACCAAATCCCAGCCTTAAGGGAGGCTTAGGGGCGGCTGGGGAGACTCAAAACCCTAATCCCACAGAAAACCTATCCCCACCATACTTACAAACTCCCTCTCCAAGCCAAACCCTCCCGACGAAGCTTTCCGGCGAACTTTCCGGCGACGACGAGGTGAACGGGACTGAGCCACGACTTCATAGAACCTTGGTAAGTCTTAATATATCATTCCATCAGTCCATGAGTCTCCAAAACTCGAATTCTAACACTATTTCCTTACTACGATTTCACGTCGGAAAACGAACAAAAAGCGATCGGAGAAGTTGGCCGTTCGTCGTGACCCTAGGACGTCCGGAAACCCAATCCAGTGACCCTATCATCATTCTAAGTAAGTTAACACCTTACTCACAAATTTTTGCGGTTGTTTGTTGTTTAAATCTCGAGATATAGGCTTGTAACAAAAATCGGTTTTCAAAAACCCTATTTTCGTCCAATTTTAAAGACTCGCCAAAAACTCGACCTTCGGGAATTCAAACCGAAAACTTTTCAACATAAAAGTTGTTCCTAACACCTTTATCTATCTTGTGTCCAAATTTCAGCCATTGACATTAAGTTTTGCTATCCCAATTTTCGCCATGAACCTTCTGTTTCAAACCGAACAATTTAATTCTGTGACAGATTCCTTCATTCAACTTGATGCATGATTTTCACCCATTTTTCGAATGATTTAACTTTGCATTTCTAAACAAGAGTTGTAGATAATTGTGTCTAGATTATGCCTACAAAATTTCACGAATTTTGGTGTTCATTTGATATGTCAATCGGCCAAGTTTTTAGAACTGTTTTGAATTCGTTTTAAGGGCCATGAGTATGCAGTGAGTTGCACACGATTTTTGAGTACCAAGAATTCATTATTTCCAAAAACTTAAAACATGAAAGTTGTTCCTTAATGTGTCGTGTAGTTACTGTAAAAATTTCACATCGATTGGTTTTGAAATGAATTTTTAATCGGCGTTACACGAACCTGTGACGACAACAGTTTTTAAGACGTAAATTATTCTTGGCAATAAACTCAAATTTTAACTCACTTCGGAACCTTATTTCCAAAAACTTAAAACATGAAAGTTGTTCGTGTGTGTGTTTTTGAATTACTGGCCAAGTTTCAGAATTTTTGGAGGAAAAACGAATTTTAAATTAAGAAAGGCGTAAACTGCCTCGAATAGGATTTTTCGAACTTGAGAAAACTCGAACTATGAAAACGCGATATCGATCCTTTGATAACATTGAAATACGAACTTTCGAAAAATCCCGTTCACTAGGCTGAGCCGATCTTCATACTATCATTATCTTTGAGACTGCCTCGTTAGTGGTCTCCTTACTATCTGAGATTGCCTCGTTAGTGATCTCGCGCGCTGTATTTGTGGATCGCCTCGTTAGTGGTCCTACTATCTTTTTGGATCGCCTCGTTAGTGGTCCTACTATCTTTTTGGATCGCCTCGTTAGTGGTCCTACTATCTTTGAGACTGCCTCGTTAGTGGTCTCCCATTGTTTGGACTGCCTCGTTAGTGGTCCTATGTTGAGATTGCCTCGTTAGTGATCTCCCGGTATGGTGTCCTCTTCTTAGTTTACGGGATGAAAAGTAAAAGACTCGTGTGAGTGTTTCATTATGCTTAAATCGTATTTATCCTGTCTTTAATTACGTATTTAAATTTTATGCGTCTTAAATTATGCTTTAGATTACGCTTTTTAAATTAAGTTCTTTAATCATAATTTTCCGCTGCTAATAAATCATGTATTTTTAAATTCTCGTACGGTAAGCGAAATCTTTAGTTTAAACACCTGTAACCCCTTTTATTTGTAGTTAGGGATTAACTTACTCAGTATATTTTTATACTGACAACCGTTGTCATTTTTTTTTCTTTTACAGAGTATGTCGAGTGACGCATACGCATGCACTTGGGGGGAAATAATTATGAACATTTTCGCTTTCTGCATCATAGTACTGTTTTTACCGGGTCTGTTAAACCCGAGGATTTGGCCATGTTGGCCGTGATTTACTTTCCGCTGCATTTACTCTATTTACTTTTCGCATGATGATTATTACTATCGTATTAAGTATTATAAATTTCCGGACTATATCTTGGAATGTTTTAAATCTTTCACATACCCACAAGCCTTGCATTTCCTTAGCGAGCTCGGGAAGCCGTGTCTTGCTAGGGGGATGCGGCGGTGACACCTCGGCCTGGGTTATCAAATCCGGGGTGTTACACCTAGGGTATTCTTAAGCCTTCCCCAAGGCTGAGATTCGATTGCCATGGTTAGGGGTGTGGTTTTTGGCAAGAAAATCGCCATGGAAGGAAAGTTTACACTTTCAGCACCTCTGGCGCGCTGGTGGCGCGCACCTAAGCTTTTGTCCGCGCGGAGCACGCGTGCCAGGCCTGGCGTCGCGACGCCCTTGGCCGCGCGGTGGCCGCGCGGCGGCGCGCGGACAGCGCGGGCCGGCCGGACCGGCCGGTTCGGCTCCGCGTGTTCCGTCGGGTCTTCCCTCGCTTTCCCCTATCGGTTTTCTACGTGTTAGCTCGATTCCCTGGGGCGTCTTCGTTGCGGAATCTTCTCCTTAATCTTGTTACGAGTCCGGCTTATCGCTCGCAACATTTCCGGGTCCTACTTAGCCTAGTCTAAATTGGTTTCAACATCCCCTATCGTCCTTGTGGTCTAATTCGTGATGTATTTTGTGATTTATTTCGTGACTGAACTTAGAAATTAGTTCTAAGCTGCCTACGTACCCTGTGAAGGGATCAAGTCATGACGTAGTTCAAAACAATTTGAATTTGTTTTTCCTCGGGTGTTACAGTTTGAATAGTTTTAAGGGTTTGAAAAATTCATGCACAAACGCTGCGCCGTAGGGTTTTTCATATAGACAGATTTTTAGTTTCTTGATTAGATCTTTACGTTAGGTGTATTTTAATTCGCTCAAAACCATACTAAGGTTAACTTACAGATCTTTGGTCGTCCGGGATCGTTGATTCGGAGGCGTGGCTTCCAGTCCACCGTTTATCTTCTCCGTTTGTCGGGTTCTTCGTTCTCGATCCGATTCGGGGTGTAGAGAAGAAAAAGAATGAAGTTAGGATTCGTTTTCGAATCGTATATGAAACAAGGATCGGATCGGAACTTACCACGACTTTAGAGATCTTCCGAATTCGTCCACGACAGTCCTCGCCTTGGTTTCGTGCCTCCGACGACTCCGGGATTTAGGGTTTTCGAACGTATAGAGAGTATGGATGTTTTTGAAAAGAGTTCGGGGCTTTCAAGAGGTGTTATTTATAGATAGGCACGACCTAGGGACGTCCAAGGTCGGCCTTGGTGAGTCTTGAGCCGAAAGGTGTTCAACCGAAGTCGGAAAATCCGGATTCGGGCGAGTAAATCTCGCAACCGGCGAATCTATCCGTTGGCGCGGTCGCGGCGCGCCCAATAGCCAATCACCGCGTGGCCACCGCGCGGCCCACGCCTGGACTTCGGTCTGGGCGGGTCGTGCGATCCGTCGTGCCTTTCCTCCTCTCTTTCGGACTTCTATCCCTCTATGCTCCCGGATTCCGATTTCCGGGACATCTTCGGGTTCCTATTCCGTATCGTCATTTCCCTAGTATCTAAATTTATGTTTGGACTCAAGTTTTCGAGCCCCTTGGTGTCGGGTACGCGTGTAACAATTTATTTATCTTTATTTAATTCTTTTTATTTAATTAAATTCTTTTAATTCCTTTTTAAGTTAAATTTCATTTCTCATTTCCTTATCTTTATTTATTTACTTGCTGAATTTATTTATTTATTGTATTTATTTTATTTATTGTATTTATTTTATGTTGGAAAATTCTCGGGTATTACAGTCCTAAAGTCTCCTTATATGTCTGCAGGTTGGGTGAGTACACCAATATATCGTCTATGAATTTGACCACACAAACATCCAACCAATGTATGAAAACATGATTTATTAAATCCATGAAGCCTGTCGGTGCATTGGTCAATCCAGACGGTATCACCGTGAATTCGAAGTCACCATATCGACTCGCGATCTCTCTCGGCCACCCGAATCTGATGGTACCCCGACTTTAAATCAATCTTAGAAAAGGTGAAAGCACCCCTCAACTGTTTAAACAAATCATCAATCCTCGGCAAGGGATACCAGTTCTTGACTGTGACATGATTAAGTGCATGGTAGTTGATGCACATCCTCAAACTACCGTCCTTCTTCTTCACAAAGATCACCGGTGCTCTCCATGGTGAACTACTGGGCTGGATGTATCCCTTATCTAGCAGATCTTTCAGTTGCTCTTTCAATTCCCTAAGCTCTGTAAGAGCTATCCTATACAGAGTCTTTGCGATAGGAATTGCTCCATGTACCAATTCAATAGTGAAGTCTATTTCCCGGGCAGGTGAGAAACCGATATCTCATCGTGGAATACATCGGGATTTTCGAAAACAATGGCAATCTACGACACTGTCGATCCCGATGTGGACGACGTAATCTCATGAACACAATATACATGTGTAACGTTCCAGTCACACCTACTTGTAGGTATTGCCCGCTTTGGGCCGACCCCCCTCCTATGGCTTTAAAATGCGTATACAAGGGAGAGGTGTCCACACCTCTATAAGGCATGTTTTGTTCTCATCTCCAACCGATGTGGGATGTTACAATCCACCTCTTAGGGGCCAGTGTCCACACTGGCATGTCGGCATGTGTATTGGCTCTGATACTATTTGTAACGTCTTAGTCATACCCAGTTATAGATATTGTCCGCTTTATGCTGACCCCTCTCATGGCTTTAAAATGCATTTATAAGGGAGAGGTGTCCACACCCTTATAAGGCGTGTTTCGTTCTCCTCTCCAACTGATGTGGGACAATCCACCCTCTAGGGGCCCATCCACGCTGGCATGTTGGCCTGGGTACTGGCTCTGATACCTTTTGTAATGTCTTAGTCACACCCACTTATAGATATTGTCCGCTTTGGGCCAACCCCCCACGACTTTAAAATGCGTCTACAAGGGAGAGGTGTCCACACCCTTTATAAGACATGTTTGGTTCTCCTCTCCAACCGATGTGGGATATTACAATGTGTACCAGATACCCCTTCTAATTAGTACAACACAAGACACAGAAGATACAACTCGAACATTAGGGAGATAATAGGTCACTTTCTCACCTTCTTGATCAAAGAAAGATATTCTCGGTACTCCGCAATCCAATCTCGCCTGATACTTGGATATCCAATCCATTCCAGTATGACATTGAAATCAGCCAAGTCTATCAGCACTGAACTCCGATCCTTTATAGTTATGTGTGTATCAGGCCTTATCAATTCACTTTGTATTATATCACCAGATGGTAAGGACACAGGAAGATGATAAGTCATCAAAGGCTCCATTCGGTGTTTGGAAATAAGATTCGAAGATATAAATGAACACGATGCTCCAATGTCAAGCAAAACATAAGCTGGTACATTTTCAACTAGTATGGTACCTATGTCTTTAACAACATGAAGCACAATCCTAACAATTGACTGAAGATAGTTAGAATAATCTTCATTGAAATTACACAATTTAAAACATATCAGTCATAACAACATCGCAACCATCAATCCCAGCCCTCTCCATAACATTAAGGCAGCCTCCACCACCCCTCTAAGTCCCGCATCCACGGTCAGCACCCCGTCCCCTAGATGCACCTCCTCCATGAGCTGCAGAAGAAGAACCTTCAGCATGTCCAGTTAGTTATGGACACTGGTACCTCAAATGTCCTTCCTGGAATGAGGCTGAGTAGAAGTCTATACCCTGGAGGTCTCACCGCCTCCTTAGACTATCTCCTCTGTGGACCTCATGTTCTCCCCATATCTCTATGCCTACCAGCCCAGTTATGTTGCGCATCCGCCCTGGCACGCTCAATTGAATAGAGCCTAATCATAAGTTATGGACAAGGAATCATGATGCGCACTAAATCTAGTCCTAATTTTCGCCCTCAACCCATCCAAAGATCTCAAGACCTTATCCTTGGCATTCAATAGCCATTAGCTCTACAAACCTCTTGTAGTAATCTTAAATAGTCATTTCCCCACCTATTCTAATTAGAGAAACTCCCTATTCTTGGCATTCAATATATTTGTGTAAAAGTGGGATCGGAGAGCACTATAGAATACTTCGTAGGTGAAATATGTTCTCATCATGAGCTTGTTCCTACGAGCTCTCCAATAGTGAAATGCTGGTCCTCTCGGCAGTCTATATTCTCAAAGATGATGTCCATCTGAAAAATCCAATCATCCAAGGTCACTGTATTTGATCCTCCACTGAAAACAGTAGGCTGATGATGTCTCGAAATGTGAACATAATCCACAGATCGCAGATGTGGATAGGCTGGCTGGTTCCCCTGTCACTGATTCATTCCCTTCATACATCTGCTACATAAACTGGGTGGAGTCAAATGGAATAGGCCCGGGTGGCAACGATGGTGGCACGAGCTCATCATTATAATTGAATTCGTCCTATATGCCTATAGGTTCATCAAAGGGAAGGTTTTCGTCATCATTAAGACCGATCCCCTCATTATCCTGTTAATGCCCCCGATCGCCAATTATGGGCCCCGGGTTCCTTCAAGGCGTTCCTATTCTTCAAGGTTCTCCGTCCCTGCGAGATGGCATCCTATACTCAAAACACAACAAAAACCATTCAGTAACATTTAGTAATCAAAGTGAAACCATATCGAACACTAAATAACAAGTATAGATCTCCCGGGATATCACCATGGATTGATCGTGGTTTGACACATCAACCACAATTCAATCTCATAAGGCACGCAGTTTTCCCAAAAATAATGCAAAATAACATGAATATAAGCATAATCAGATGCACATCTTATATTATATGCTTTCCCCCACACACCTCACTGCATGCTTGAGTCAAAAGTTAAAGCACATAAGAGCAGACATATATGATACCAACATGTAATGCCCCAAAAATTTTAAACCAAATTGTGTGACATCACGGCTGTGTTACTTCACCTAAACTGTTGGCCAATCAATTTAAAATCGATAACACGAAGCCAGGTAATCAGATAATCCAATAAAACACAACATAAGAGTAAGCAACAGAAACAAAAATCCACTTTATAACAGATAATCTGACTACAAGCCCCATAACAGTACGTCATCACAGTTCTCGCCATAACCTGTCAACGGTACCAAGTGCACAGCAAAACAACATAAATACGGTTCAAGGACAAAATCCAACAACAACATGACATGGAAATAGTAGGAAAGTCACGATAAAGATAATACAGTCTCCAAGACAAGGAGATCCGTCAACGATAGGATATAATGCAACTCTAAATAGATCACTCAGCCCCAAACTCATTGTCATGATCATGCTCTGCGTCCTCCATATGAGAATCTATATGAAAAGACAATTGCAAGGTGTCACTACAAAGTACTAAGCAATAGTAAAAATAGCTGGGAAACGGGAAAAGAGAGTTTAACAAATAAATAATAATATATAATGCATAATTAAATAATTTAAACATCATATCATCCCACACCGGTGCTTTAACCACGTCATACACTGCAAAACAATGATAAGATGGATGATGAATGAAATGCAATGACCTATAATGTCTATCTATCTTAAATGCAGCACTGAAGATGTCTAGCGCGTATCCTAGTACCATGGTCGGCATTCTTCCCCATTAAGGATCCACATCTCCTCAATGGTTGGAAGAGATACCTACAGTGTCCCCGCCGCGGAAACTACATGCATAAGGGCTAAGTTGACTTGCGGAGTGGCATCCCCAAGGATCGGACCACAAACAGTGGATATGGCCCAGAGCATTTCGCTCTCAAAAAGCATACATGTTCAGAAACTCAGTTCTCGAAAGCATAATATATATTCATCACAATATACATGCCCAAGATAATCAAATTGTCAAGTATGCCTAGTTAACAACTCGAAAGCATAGGCATGAGATTTATTATCCTCGAAAGCATAATCGTCACAAAATCGTATAAATATATACATATGCCCAATCTCAAGATTCGAAAGTATAAATCCATAATCCACAAGTCCAATGACTAAAATTCAGTTTCTGGGTTCGCCAAATCCCATATATCGGCTCGCAATATTGCTACAATTATTAGATACCAATGCATTCCATTCTTTTTAATTTCTAAGGCATGGCAGATCTCCCAAATCCAATACCATTATTCATAATACGTATATCATAATTTTTTAGACATACTAGGAACATACCATAGGCATAAGAACGAGTGAACAACACGAAAAGATTAAGAAGACACAAAAATGGGGAGAGAGTAGGTCCGGCGCGCAAGGGCCATGCTGACGCGCCACCCCAGTGCCCAGCCTAGGTGGGCGTGTGCTCAGCACGCCAGTTGAGCATAGAACACAGTCATGGCGTTTTTCTGCGATTTTGGCCGCTTTATTCCCCAAAAAAGCTACATGTTACTCTTGCCTTGAATTTTGGTGCTCCAATACTTCAATTAACAGCTCCCCCAAGCTTCCAAACCACAATCCCAAACTCAACTTCCCAAAGCAAAAGAAAACACCAAGGGTGAAAACCTAAGCCTCAATCAACCCCAACTACGAAAATCCCAACCAAAACATCAATTTTCGTCACCCTCAAACAACCCCCAAATACTCACTTTACAAGCCATAGAAATAAGGAATTAGTCAAGGAAATGCTTACCTTAGATAGTAGGAGTATAATGGATCCCCTAGCCGATTAGAGCGAGAAATCAAGGATTTGTGATGTTTTGGCACCAACCCTCGTGATAGGTCTCGGTGAATATAAACAACAGACCCAGTAAATCGTTGTTGATGCGATGTCACAACAACCGACCAACAACCACAGATTATCACAAGGCAGCAAATAAAGTAACAGAAAGTAAGTAACACACAAGACATTTGTTGACCTGATTCGATCATCATGATCTACATCCGGAGGATACCAATCCAGGCACTTCACTAACTCCTAAAGGCTCACAGAAATCCCTCTGTTACAACCTCTCACACCCTTTCACAAAAGGACTCCAACCCTCTAGAATCACCCTCTAGACAGGAACAAACCATTGTGCCACCGCTGTGATAACATCTGCCGAACTACCGTCGATCCTAATGCTAGATGTAGCAGATTACCTATCATTGGAAAAGCTACTAACAAATTAAGCTCTCAAAACTAAAAAAATCAAAGTTCAGCTCACAACCATTTTCCCAAAACATGATTCTAATCCATACAAGAAAATGGAAGAGTAAATAATAAAGACCCTCTATCAAAATGACACAAACAATACCGTAGTCAGCAGGTCACTTTGACAGCATGAACTCAGAAGAAACAATAGCAGCAACTTTCAAGAATTCAATTTCATGATTGTTTCCCAATCTCTTCAATCTTGCTCTCTCTGATTCTCTCTAAAGATTGAAAGCTCAAACAACTAAAGAATAAACCAAGTGCATCAAGTTCTTTGAAGCTTTCCCTCACATGAGCACAAGAGTCATGGGGAATCCTCTCTACTATGTTGTTTTTCTCTCTCAATCAACACCTCTATGTTGCCCACTCCCAAAAGATGAATAGACACAAATTGTTGAGGATAATATGTAACGCCCCGAAAATTCAAACCTGATTTTCGCAAGCATTACCACCGTACTAACTATCCTAAACTAGTGGCCAACTAATTTAAAACAGCTAGTACAAGGCTGAGCAAACCTAAAGTGACCATCTGTTTAATCCAGTTCAATGCAAAAGCTAGAATAAATCAAAACACATAGACACATGAAAAAGGTCTCACAAAATAATCATATAACAGTACCAACAACTCATCCAGGCTACAAGCCTCACAATTCAACATTGGACCGCATGCCAATATCTTAAACGGGGCTGCCAGCCCAAAGCAATAAATCACATAAGGCCACAGGCCGACAGAATGTAAATCCTAGGCTCACAGGCCTCAACTAGTCAAAGCACGTATCAAGTAATAGCAAATCAACAGAGTACCACATAAATACATGTAATAAAATGAACATGTAGATCCTATCTATGTGATCTCTCAACCCCAGCCCAATCATGCTCCAGCGCCTCCAGCAGGATCTATAAAATAGACAAAAGCAAAGGGAGTCAGTACAACGTACTGAGCAAGACTACGTGCAGGGGAGTAAGGGAAAACAGTTAATACTAATAATAGTTAATAATATAATTAAAAGAATGAAACATAAATAAAGCAAAGTAAACATCACACCGTCCCATACCGGTGCTTCAACCACAGTCATACAATTTATGCACGTGATGCATGGCCTAACATACAACTATCTAGCCTATATGCAAATGCAAATGAGTATGCCTAGCCGACACCTAAAAACCCGAGCGGTATGAATCCACGGTTAAGGATATCATCAACTCCAACCCGTTACAGGGTAACATACACCATCCCGCAGGGACCACAAGCATCACTGCCCAAAATCATCCACCCCGAAGGGCCAACAGGCATCACAACCAATAATCCAATCCGAAGGGCCAACAAGCATCACAACCAATAATCCACCCCGAAGGGCCATCGGAACTCAACAACACCCATGAAGGCTGCCCGTATAATAATAATACTCATGATCTCAACAGAACCAATTTCACTAACCCCATAACAATCAAAGATATAAGATATAATTAAATATGTAAAGCTCCCAAACAAAATCAAGCAATTGCCTGTATCACATATACTGTATAGAATTTAGAGTAAATAATTCATTTATTTAAACAAACCACTATAAAGGATTTGGAATAGCAAGTTGATTTTGTTTTAAAGAAATATAAATCAACATAGTCACGCACTATGTCATCATTTCCAATTTATAGCTTACCAACGTCTGACCTTCTCTGTACATATTTTATATACATAATTAATTAATTTAGATAAGCATGCATATCTATCTGCTACCTATTTCGCTGAGCCGTTGATGACAGTCACTCATGACTGTCATTTTCGTCCAATTTTGTGCCTTGGAGATAATGCTTGATCATATTTTTCCTAGATTTTTAATGGAGAGTTGGAGTAGATATGGAAAGATCCCAGGAAGATCAAGATCAGGAAAATATTTGGAAATTTCACAAAATAGCTTGAAAGTTATAGATCTTTACATAAGTGTTTCTCGCCATGTCTTTTTCGGAATTAATCCTCGCTTTGATGATTAAGCATGAGACAAGCTGCGAAACTCGCAGTAAACATTTTGAGGGAAGAATGGAATGACGCGAGGACCTTAAGGTTGAAATCTGGACAAGTTCAAGAGAAGTTACAAAATTGAAGGCTACGCGATGATCAAATTGACGTCGCGTGTGAAAGAAGGCTATGCGAGTTGGAAACTAGAAGAGTTATGGCGAGAGGAAGTCATTTGAATAAAGATCGAGATTGCCTCGCCTTAACGAGAAAAATAACTTCATAACAACTCACGCTTTGAAGGAACTGGGACAAGGCATGAGGCGAGCTACTCTGATGCGAGCGGTTATTTCCTAGGCGGAAGGGAGTTACCCGTATACAACTATAAATAGACCCCTAGGGAGATCAGCTCAACTAGCTGGAGGACGAAAAAGAATAGCTCATTTTTCTCCCGTTCATTTTTAGAGTTTCCGTAGGTAGGTTAGCTAGGGTTTAATTCTGCAATTTAATTTCGTGTTCTTCAGATTTGTAATTCGATTCGCAGTTAGATTTCTTTGAATTCTGTTAGTAGATTAGTTTGAGAGTATTCTGGAAAGAAGGATTCGCTATCAGAATGATTCTGTTCATCCATTATGACGATCGCCATCTTGTGTTACCGACTTCTTCGATCAAATTCGCGATATTCTGATTTCAATTAGACTTCCAGGTGTACTCGTTTATAATTTCTTTGCAAATCATGATATATGAAGGAAGATTGGATCTTTGATCTCTTGTTTTTATCTTTTGGTTGTAATCTTGAATGGTTTCAGCTGGATTTGGTATTCTTTAATTCTGTTTGAGAGTAATATAAACTTCAGTTTTAATGTTCGGCTTGAGAATTCAGTATGAAAATGTTACTCAGATTTACAGATTCATGTTTGTATCTTTTTCCGAATTATGATCTGATTGACAATACTTCTCAGTAAATTTGAATGTTACTATCGAGTTAGATATTATCTTGGCAGAATTATTGATTTCATGAAAGTTTCAACTGTTTAGTATACTTTGATCTTAAATCTTTATACAATTTTTAAAGATCAGTGTTTAGGATTACCTGAAGTTCTTAAAGACTCACACAGTGTTAAACATAGCGTGATAATCCTTAAGAATTAAATACTCTGAATACTTAACCTTTCAAGAGGTTATAATTCTTTCCTCGCTATATTCTCAATGAAAGAGTGAAGTGAGGAGGAGTTATAATAAATTACAGAGTCTTGCATTTTACCTTCATAAAAGGATTTACCCTCGCTGCATTCGTTACAAGGATGGCGCGAGGAGTTATCTTAACAACTTTATTCATAAACAAGTTATATCAGGACCCTCGCGATGTTCATTTGGACAAAGCGAGGGATTTATCCTGATATACCGTCAGAATTGGTTCCTACTCTTAGGATGCCAAGGATTTATCCTTTATAGGTATATAACCCCTATTCTATAAACGGGAATTGAGTAATCTGGCTGCATTCTTCATGGATTTTACTGCGAGAGATTCAGTTTTCTGTATTAACCAAATATGAGGAACATTCTTTGAATAATAGCTCCCTCCACGCTGTACAGATATAGCGCGCGGAAAATTAGAATGTTCATAGTTTGAAACCTAAGATAGTTACTGCGAGCTATCTTGGACACTTATTTTGCAGAATTATTTCTCAATTTTTTTTGTGGGAAAGTAATTTCCTAATTCTGTCTAGCTCCTACTCTATATTCTTGGAGCACCCTAGCATTTTGCTTAAGAGGACTCGGAACCCTCATCGTCTCTTTATACATATATTACTACTTATACCTGTGATATTTTGGGATATTTTCCAGACTATGTTGAGTATTCCTATTTCTTAATACAAACTTACATTTCATATATGAATCACATTTAATTATTTTCATTGGCACATTGAGAGAGATGATGATATAAGTTTTCTCAAACATTATTTACTCAGGTTGATAAAGAACAAACTTGTTCTTTAGTTGGGCATTTAGTACCTGTCGTTTAAAAGGGAAAGATGTTTCAAAAACCATCTTTTGTCCTAATAATTAATGAGAATCTGGAAGAGTTAACTTCCAGGGTTCATAGTTTTATGATTTTCTAATCATATGCTATGTGTAGGAGGTTAAGCAACTTGCTGAATTTCATTAATCCTGAGTTAAATCATGGGTATTTAGAATTTTTTACAGAGAATTCTTATGCTAATACATCTGTATGAATCTGAGTAGTCCAGATAAGTCAAGGATTTTGAATAGCAAATTCATCTTGGTATACTTACAGGAATATTATTTTCTTACAAATACTTGATGGAATTACTTTGAGAAGTTAAGTCTTGTCCAACCATTGGATGATAGATTTAAATACTTGCTTTTTCATTTCTTGTAGAGGATATTCAATATAGGGGCATAAGATACTTATCTATCCTCAGAGTAATAAAGAGGACAACTTCAAGTTCAAATGAGTGCATGATGATTTAGACGTGACCTTGGGTTTTCAATGGCTTAATCTGAATCTGAAAGAAACATTTTAAGTGATAATTCTAAAAGCTTTTGCTAGGAAATGAGTCTGACCGATCATTCCCTAGTAATTGTATCTCATGATTTCAGTGCTTAAGATGTCATGATACTGGATCACCAGTACTTGTCTTGGGAAAGTGATCAAAGACATGAAGATTTGATTAACTTGCATAAAGGATTCTTCTTGTCTCAATGAGCTCTCGCTTTATTACTAATCAATGAAGTATGATTGCTTCATCATAGTCCTATTTTGTTTTATTGCCATTTAGTCCACAACATCTTTAAACTCATGAATCTATAAATTCATTTTATCCTTACTTTTAATAGAGCTTGCTTTTATTTTCTTTACAGCTTTTATGCATTTAACTTTTCAGCATTAATTCGTAAATAAAATCATTACACCAATCATGAACCAGAGGAAGTATTGAGTTCTAGGATCTGTAATTCTATCAAAACACTTCTATCGTGTAACTCTCCAGAGAACGATCCCGACAATTAAAAATAAATACTGCAAGCTTGATACCGTGCGCTTTCGGTAGGCAAATTAGGCATGCTCTTGAACAATCCTATGAGAATTATAGTTTAAAGAGAGTTAAGAGTTATGTAGCAGGTTTGTGCCTAAAAGCTTCATGGCGCCGTTGCCGGGGAGGGTGTAGCGTTATGAATTTTAGAACTACATATATTCTTTGGTTTATTTGTAATTATCATTTATTTACTTTATAATTCCACTAATTCTTTCATTCTGTCCATAGGAGAAATCTCAACAGTTTATGAGCGAAAGAACAACTCGATCTTCAAGGCAACATTTGCTTCCTTTTAATTGTGAACTTGAACGAACAACAAGGCTGATTAGAGCAAACACTAGAAGGAGACAAAGAGATCTTGCAAAAGGGAATCTCTCAACAATAACTGGGATGGCAAACATTGGACAGAATGACAGACTCGGGAATCTACCTAATGGACAGCCAGAAAATCAGAACAACATGCCACTTCGAAGACAATTTCAAGCTCCTCAGAGAGCTAGGGGTGTGCATCGGTCGGTTCGGTTAACCGAACCGAACCAAAATACAAAACGGAATTAAAAACCAAACTTTTTCTAAAAACCAAAACCGAACCAAAATTACTGAAAACCGAAATAATCGAACCGAAATATTTCGGTTCGGTTTTACCGGTTAACCGAACCGAACCGAAATGCTTTCTAAAAAATAAAACATTTTTTTATCAAAACATATCTACTACCATTTTCAAAACTGTAAATTCGCCCTGTCAAACCAAAACATCATATCTACATATAACTATGAGTGCATAATATTAAATCATTCCAAATTGCATTGTTCAAATTACATACAAATGAAATGACAAAATAAAAAAATTATCACCGAATAGTTCAAATACGAAACAATATAAATGTCTCATAACTCTCAACAGTAGTTCTCACTTCTCATCCACACAAACAGTCACCGAATAGGGGTATTATTTTGTGTTTATTATATAATGGCATAATGTATTTTATATTTTTTAAAATATATTATTCAAATTTCGGTTCGGTTCGGTTAACCGAATTGTAGAGTTTTAAAAACCAAAAACCGATCCAAAAATCGAAATTTTTGATTTCAAAACCAAAAACCAAACCGAAATCCAAAAACCGAACCAAATTGCAAAATTCGTTGGTTCGGTCGGTTTGTTCGGTTTCGACCGAAATTTGCACACCCCTACGGAGAGCTGCTGTACCACAGTTTGTTCATCAACACTACTTTCCACCAAACTTTTTCAACCCTATTCCAAATCCTCAAGAGGAACAGTATCAACCTTGGCAACCAAATGTTGATCAATACTTACCTGGAACAGACGAGGAGGTAGATATACCACCTGGTATACTGAATCTTGCATCTTCTAGAGCATTCTTTGGTTTGAGTGCTGAAGATCCACACTTGCACCTGAAAAAGTTAGTTGAGTTAAGTAAGATTGTAAAGAAGGGAAGGGCTTCAAGAGAGAGTATTCATGTAACACTCCGGTTTTTGGTCACCCAGGACGGGATGTCACCGCCACACCTCCCTAGTAAGACATGGTTTCTCCGGCTTACTAAAGAGATGCAAGGCTAGGTATTTCAGTATTTAAAAGCTTTGAAAACATTTGCAAACAGCCCATACAATATAATCTCGAAAATAATAATATTATAGCGCAGCGGAAGAAGTATTTAAGTATAATATTGCAGCGGAAATATAAATACGACCAACATGGTCAAAACACGGGTTAAACAGGCCCGTTTATTCTAATGTCTAATGCAAGAATTTAAATAATAAAGTTGCAAAATATAGTTCCCCCATGCATGAACGCACTCATGATCATTCCACATACTCTGTAAGGAAAAAGGAAAATAAAATGGTTTGGTCAGCACAACTTGCTGAGTAAGTTAACACATGCATGATCGTAGGGTTTAAAAGCCATTTATTTCATAATTAAATAAAAGCATGATAATAACATAATATTTGATTTAATTTAACTAACTATTCAACTTAAAATAAAGCCATAATTTAAATAAAGCATTCAAATAATTTAATTAGACAACCACACACATTTCAATTTAATTTAATTCTAATTTTCCCCTTACATCCCAGATTTGGTATTTCAAGTATTTCACGATTGCATCGCAATCTCAACAAGTTTAGCCGGTAGCCCGGCGGCCGCAACCGTATCAGCCATACCCAGTACCACTCCGGAGCCTCGGGAAACCCATGTGGATATTCTTGAGAGTGTAGGCTCTATATCTCATGCCGTTTTGGCAATATCATATCTCAATTTCGCACGGGGTCACCATCGTCCATTAAGGCACGAAGTGAATCGTTAGGGGGCACCCTGCAGAGCACTCACCCCTAATTTTAATTTATCAAGTTTGTAAGGGGATTCAATTTCAAAAATCTGATTTCAATTTAGTTTGTTTAAAAATCATATTTCAACTCATTTCAACCCTAAAGGTTAATTTCATGTTTCAACAAGATTTCAAGATTTGACTTCCGGTAAACCACTGTTTGCTCTAAAATTCGTCTAACATCAGATTAAACTCCAAAAATTCCAAAATTTCACTACTGACTCAGAAACATCGAGATGAACAACTTTCATGTTTTAACTTTTTCAATCCGAGATACCAAAATAGGTCAAAAACACCAATTTTCACAGAAACACAAATCTGTCCGAATTTTGTATGTCACAGTTTAAAGATATTGAAATCTACCATAGCAAATCAACTCCAAATTTGATGAAATTTTACAGAGACCATATTAAGACATTTATCTACAACTTTTATGTTCGGCCAAAGATCTAAATCGGTTAGAACTAATGCCAAAAACGTGATCCAGATCGGACCTAAGTTCTGTCAAGAATTTCAAGATCTAGTTTCAAGCAGTTCGGTTTTGGTTCGTTTTCACATATCAAATCGTCTCTAAAAATTCTGAAAATTTTACAGTAGAAGCCTTAGGAATGTTTTTCGTGTTTTAAGTTTTTCCGTTTGACATCGTTTTAAGGTTCAGAAAAATTAGGCAAAACTGTTGCGTCGGTAAAAACACCATGTTGGCAGATTTTCGATCTCTTGTTAAATCTTTTAGTTTCGAACGTTTTATTTCCTCCCAAAACCATGTAAGGCTAACTTACAGAGTTGTAAACGTCCGGGATCGTCTATTTCGAAGGCGTGGCTTCCAATCCACCGTTTCTCCTCTCCGTTCGTCGGGTTCTACGCTTTAGATCCAATTCGAGGTGTAGAAGGGAAAAGGAGAAGATTAGGATTCATTTTCGAATCGTATATTGAACAAGGATTGGATCGAAACTTACCACGACGCTGGAGATCTCAGAATTTTCGTCCAACCGGTATTCGCCTTGGTTTCGTGCCTCCGACGACTCCGGAATTAGGGTTTCGAATGTATAGAGAGAGTTGTAGGTTTTGTAAAAGTGTTTGGGGCTTCCAAGGGGGTTTATTTATAGATAGCTAAGACCTAGGGCGTCCAAGATCTGACCCTAAGGGTCTTGAGTCGAAAGATGTTCAACCGAAGTCGAAAAATCCGCGTTCAGGCGAGAGATTCACGCAACGGGCGAATCTGTCCGACGGCGCGGCCGTGGCGCGCCCTCCCTTCTTCGACCGCGCGGCCACCGTGCTGAGCTCGCCTGGACTTCGGTCCGGGAGGGTCGTGCGATCCGTCGTGCTTTTCCTCCTCTCTTTCGGATTTCTATCCCTCTATGCTCCCGAATTCTGAGTTCCGGGGTATCTTCGGGTTTACGAAAGTAGGAACCCCGTATAATTTATGTTTGGACTCGAACTCTCGAGTTCATTGGTGTCGGGTTTTGGTGTACAATTTACTTATCCTTAATCAATTCTTTTTATTTAATTAAATTCCTTTAATTCTTTTTTAGGTAAAATCTCATTTCTCATTTCCTTATCCTTATTTATTTATTTATTTATTTGCTGGGTTTATTTATTTATGGTATTTATTGTATTTTATTGTTTATTTATTTAACTATTGTTTTATTTTATGTTGGAAAATCCTCGGGTATTACAATTCAGTTAGCCATGTTTCCATTTTCTCTGGATGGATCTGCCAAGGAGTGGTATGACTCTTTGAATGCTCAGCAGAAGCAACCTGGCCAGAATTAGTCAAAAACTTCTTGCTCAAATACTTTCCAGAAAGCGAAATAGATGAATGGGTGGATAAGATTTCTAGCTTTAAGATGAGAAAAGGAGAATTACTGAAGGATGCATGAGATAGGTTCTTTGATATGCTCAAACGATGTCCACAGCATGGCATCTCAGAAAGAAGATTATTGAAGATTTTTTTCACAGGACTTTCTCACACATGGCAAATGATGATTAATGCCACTGGGGAGAACAACTACTTCAGATGACACTCGAGAAGGCTTGATCAACCATAGACACCATGACTGCCAGCAGAGCAGTTCTTCAGGATGATGATCCACCATCACCCACAAGAAAGAGTCTTGTCATCCATACAGTTAAAAATGAGGAGAAATTTGCAGCACTCACTAAACAGATTGCGGAGTTACAGCTAGCTCAGAAAGCAAGCCAACAAATTCAGCAGCAACAACAACAACCAATGATGATTCTTCAACCCACCCCTATGGAACAGGTTTATCAGTGTGGAATTTGTTCCGGACCCCATCATAACGATCAATGCCCACAGCTTCAAGAAGCACCAAAGCAAGATGAAAGTTGTAATTACACTGGTTTTCATAACAAACATCCAAACTTGAGTTATGGTAACACACAAAATGCACAAAATGCACATCTTCTGAATCCACCTTAACAGAATCAGCAACAGTTCCGTCCTCAGCAACAATTCTATCCACATCAACAAATGTATCCTCAGAGACCTCATCAACAAATGAATCAGCAAAATAGGCCATTTGGACCATTTGCACCAATACCTGCAAATTTTCCACCTCAGCCGGTCCCACCAGTAGCTTATTCTACTGTTCAAGATATCACTTATGCCACAAAAGTTGAGAATGCCCTGAAGGAGTTCATTACTAAGCAAACTGAGACAAACAACCAGCTGCAGGCTTCAATAAAGAGTGTTGAGAATTCAGTGACAGAGATGGCAAAGTTATTACAGCAGAGAGAAAAAAGAAAGCTACCAAGCTCTTCAGAAACTAATCCACAGTGTAAAGCAGTGGCTTTAAAGGGAGGAAAAGAAGTTGTTGACCCTGAGTTTGAAAAGAAAAGAGATAGGTTGCTGCAGAGGAAGTTCCAGGAGGTACAAACTTTGGAAGAGGATGACCAGTTTGAGGAAAGGCAAATCTTTGAGAAAAAGGGTCTGGAAAAGAATGTTCTTTTCCAAAGGAAAAAGAGGGAGGTAATAACACCCTTAACCCTACAGGTATCAAAAAGGATCAACTGGATGAACACATGCCCAGGGTGCCATACCCTGGGAGACTCAAAAATGATCTTCAAGAAATTAAATCTTGAAAAGATTAAGGCCATAGAAATCTCAATCCCTTTGGTTGAATTAATTGTAGAAATGCCCACATATGCTAAGTTTCTGAAAGAATTGATTTCAGGGAAAAGCAGTGCAGGAGAACAACACATGGTGGTCCTAAATCAGAATTCCAGCATGGTTCTTCAACAAACGATACCTCTAAAGCTTGAAGATCCGGGGAGTTTCACTTTACCTCTGATCATCAACTACAAAGAAGCCGGACGAGGCCTTTGTGACCTAGGAAGCAGCATCAATGTGATGCCACTTGCTATGGCCAAAAGGCTGGAGCTTGGGAGGATGAGGCCAGTGAATATGACCCTCTTCTTTGCTGATCAGTCGAGCACTAGACCAGAAGGAATCAATGAAGATGTTCTTGTAAGAACAGGAGGGCTATGTTTTCCAGCTGATTTCATTATCCTGGACATTGACGAAGATGTTAGAATTCCTATCATTCTGGGGAGGCCATTTCGGGTAACTGCAGAGGCAATGATTGATGCAAAGAATGGCATTGTCAAGCTGCATGTGGACGACCAGGAAGTCACTATTGACATGATGAAAATGGCAGCATATCCTTTTAATGCTTTTGAATCCAATGTAAATAAAAAGGGAGTAGATTCTGGTAACATAGAGGTAGAAAATATTTTAGATAGCTTCAATCTCTTTTCTACTGATGTAACCGAGAACACTCTCACCCCCACTCACAAATGTTGAAGATGCTACTTTTGCTTACTTGTGCGCGGTTAGATTCGCTGATCCTGAGACTGGTGAAATCAAAGACGGATCAGAAAGTGAGGATGTGACATCTTCAGAGCAATCCGAGGATGACATTGACAAAACAGATCCTCCAGAAGAAGGACCTGATTTAAAATTGGAAGTGCAAACTCGAAGTAAATTAATTCCATCCATAGAAAGCTCACCAGAGCTTGAACTTAAAGTATTACCAGAACATCTTAAGTATGCCTTCCAAATTGAATGAAAAACAAGAACAAGCTCTAGTGTGTATTCTTAAGAGTCATATTCAGGCAATTGCTTGGACTATAGCTGATATTAAAGGCATTAGTCCTCACATTTGTATGCATAGGATTCTGATGGAAGATGAGTATAAACCATCCAGACAACCACAGAGAAGGCTAAATCCACCAATGCAGGAAGTTGTCTGAAAGGAGGTAATCAAGCTACTCGATGCAGGTATAATCTATCATATTTCTGATAGCAAATGGGTTAGTCCAACACAAGTTGTACCAAAAAAGGGTGGAATTTGTATTGTGACTAATGAACACGGTGATGAAGTAGCCACAAGACCAATAACTGGTTGGAGAGTTTGCATTGATTATAGGAAATTAAATACTGCCACAAGAAAAGATCATTTCTCTTTACCTTTTATTGATCAAATGTTAGAAAGACTCTCAGGTAAACCATTTTATAGCTTTTTAGATGGCTACTCTGGTTATAATCAAATAGTAATTGCTAGTGAAGATCATGAGAAAACAAATTTTACTTGTCCATATGGAACATTTGCTTACAGAAGAATGCCCTTTGGATTGTGTAATGCTCCTGCCACTTTTCAAAGATGCATGATGAGTATCTTTTCTGATTTTATTGAGAAATGCATTGAAGTATTCATGGATGATTTTAGTGTTTATGGTAATGATTTTGAGGACTGTTTACAAAATCTGTCAAAAATTTTGCAGAGATGTGAAGACACTAACTTGGTTCTCAACTGGGAGAAGTGTCACTTTATGGTTCAAGAAGGCATTGTACTAGGACACAAAGTATCCAGAGCAGGAATATAAGTAGACAAAGCTAAAGTTTTTGTGATATCAAATTTACCACCTCCTAAAGCAATCAAGGCAGTAAGGAGTTTTCTTGGTCATGCTGGTTATTACAAAAGGTTCATTAAGGATTTTTCTAAAATAGCAAGACCATTATGCAACCTTCTTCATAAGGATGTTTCATTTAGCTTTGATGAAGATTGTCTAATTGCCTTTAAAACTCTGAAGGATAAACTTATCACTGCACCCATAGTTCAGTCTCCTGATTGGAATTTACCATTTGAACTTATGTGTGATGCTAGTGATAATGCAGTGGGTGCAGTTTTGGGGCAGCATAAAGAAGGCAAACATCATGTTATTTACTATGCCAGTCATACTCTTAATGATGCTCAGATAAACTATACCACTACAGAAAAGGAAATGTATGCTGTAGTATTTGCCTTTGATAAGTTTAGGCAATATCTTATTGGAGCTCAGACTATAGTTTACACAGATCATTCTGCATTAAGATATCTTTTCTCAAAGCAAGAAGCTAAACCAAGGTTGATAAGATGGATTTTACTTTTACAAGAGTTTGATATCATCATTAAAGACAGAAAAGGGAAACACAATGGTAGTAGCAGATAATCTTTCAAGATTGGAGGAAAGAACAGAAAAGGAGGAAGTTGTGAATGACAAATTTCCAGATGAGCAATTGTATGCTTTGCAGCTACATCAATTTGATTGTCCTTGGTTCTTTGATTTTGCCAATTATCTGGCTTGTAAAATTATTCCCAAGTTTAAAGACTCGCACCAGAAGTCGAGATTCTTCAGAGAAATTTAGAAATACTACTGGGATGACCCTTTCTTATTTAACTTCTGTTCAGACCAAGTTATTAGACGATGTGTCCATGAGAAAGAAGGATTCCAAATTGTTAGGAAATGTCATGAGAGTCCTTTAGGAGGCCATCATGGCCCCGCTAGAATAGCTAGAAAGGTTCTAGATTGTGGTTTCTTTTGGCCAACTATCTTTTGGGATTGCCAGAAACTTATAAAAATGTGTGACAGGTGCCAAAGATTGGGAAATAATTCAATGAGGGAAGAAATGCCACAAAAAGGAATCCTAGAAGTAGAAATATTTGATGTCTGGGGGATTGATTTTATGAGACCTTTTCCCCCTTCATATGGCAATCATTACATTTTAGTAGCTGTGGACTATGTTTTAAAATGGGTTGAAGCAGTAGCCTTGCATAATAATGAGGCTAAACAAGTAACCAAATTTCTTCAAAAGAACATTTTCACAAAGTTTGGAGCCCCTCGTGCCATAATATCTGATGGGGGATCTAACTTTGTGAATAAGCTTATTGAGAAATTACTTAAGCAGTATGGAGTGCACCATAAAGTTGGATCACCATATCATCCTCAGACAAGTGGACAAGTGGAGGTATCCAACAGAGAAATCAAGCACATTTTACAGGCTTCTGTGAATATTAAAAGGAAAGATTGGTCCAAGAAACTTGATGATGCCTTATGGGCATACAAGACTGCTTTTAAGACTCCTATAGGAATGTATCCTTACAGATTAGTTTTTGGCAAAGCTTGTCATCTTCCAGTTGAGTTAGAACATAGAGCATATTGGGCCATCAAGATGCTTAATATGAATGTTCAATTGGGACAAAAAAAGGGAAAATTTGATCTGTCGAAATTGGAAGAAATGAGACTGGAAGCTTATGAAAGCAGCAAGATTTATAAAGATCGAACTAAGAAAATTCATGATTCAAAAATAAAACATAAAGAATTTTATGTTGGTCAAATGGTTTTGCTTTATAACTCTCGTTTAAAATTGTTTCCAGGTAAGCTGAGATCAAGGTGGACAGGGCCGTTCCCCGTTGTAGCTGTTCATGACAATGGAGCTGTCACAATTATGCTTAATGAAGGAGAAAAGACTGTAAATGGGCACAGGCTTAAAGAATATATTGGTCAACAAGATTTAAATATTCAAATTGAATATCTGGAAAATCCATAGTTTTCTGAATTTCCCAAAAAAAATAAAATAAATAAATAAATAAATAAAATAATATGGGGGGGGTACTACCCAGGTTAACTGAGTAGTATTCCCACTTTTCTTAAGATTATTGATTATTCTTTATTTTTGTTCTCAGGATTTCAAGAAATGAAGCTGTGATGGACTAAAGAAGGAAAAAGAATGAATTTTTCAACCAGGTTTTTGAGTATTGAACAAATGATCATAAAATTGAATTTTTGATTCAAGTGTTTGCTCAATCAATTCACGCACTGATTCGAATTAATAGAGCGTGGATGAGAGTAAGCATTATTGACTCACGCTTTGTTAAAACTAACAAAGCGAGGAAAAGATTTCAAGTTTTGTTTGATATACAAAATTTGATCAGGGTTAAGTTAGATTAATTTTGAGTTTATGAATTCCTGATAATCTTTCTTTTTACCTCGCTTTGTGTTGGAAACATAAGTGTGAGGAATTAAATTTCTACGCTCTGTCAAAATTCATAAAGCGTGAGCACCTTCTCTAAGAATACATAGGAAATTCTCCTCGCTTTGTGAATTCACAAAGCGAGGGGCATCCTTTATGATCACGCGGTTATGAGAAATAAAGCAAGAGTCTGGGAAGTTGAAACGGATAGATTTTTCAAACCCTTAAGGACCAAAATACCCTTTCAGACCCTTCTTCTTCATTTTCACTAACCATCACATGTCGTTTCAATCCTCTGTAATCATGTAAGAATTTAGTTTTTCTCTGCAATAAATTTCATTCAATCCTTTCTCTTTTTATTCTCAAACACTCTTTTATCCTATTACACCCCTTAAATCTTCATCAGAAACTGAGAATGGCCGGAGCAGCCCCTAATGCTAGAACTTCCATTTTAGACATCCCAGATGAAATTCTAGGAGATGTTTTATCAAGATTGGGGAAGGAAGAGATTAAGGATGTGGTTAGAGCAGCTCCTACTTGCAAGAAGTTTCATAGAGCAAGCAAGTTCCCTGTTGTTCGGAGGAGAGCAAATGTGGTCAAGCCAATCACTACGGAAAGAACTCATGATAGTGATTACAGAATGTTCGTGGAAAGATGCTGAGAAGCAGACAACTTCATGCTTAATCTAGAGCTTGCTTTGGTGGCTTTCCGCAACACATGGCTTATGGAAGCTGCATTTGAAGTTCTTCGTCCCGAAGTGGAAGATGATCATCATCCTTTAATCTTCATCAAAGCTTTCATTCTTCTGAGTTCAGAAAGTTGGGAGTAGATTGATGAAGGTCTTTACTTGATGGGATCAATCTTCAAGGAGGAAGATCACATCCGAAGGATGAAGGAGAAGATTAGCATAGTTTTCGCCAATAGTGAAGAGGAGCCTAATCCCTTCTTAGGACAGGGACATAGAGAGTATTGTGACTATATAGCTCCCCATAGTAAAGACTTAGTTAGGGAACCTCCACACTATAATTATGGTGTCACAAACATTGATTGTTTGTGTTGTGAGATTACCATTTTAATCAAAGATTTGAGGTAAATGTTTAATGAAACTGTAATTGAATCTGATTCAGACTTAGAAACTAACTCAGATTCCGTTTGAAAATTTATTGCCCCTTTAAGTTTTTGTATCTTCTGAGTCTTGTATTTGTTTATTGTTAGTCCATTCTCTCATTTCTCATTTTATCTTTCTCTAATAACTGATGTTAATCTAATCCTTTCACTTTAGAATTTATCTCACTTAGTACTTTAATAAATTCAGATTCTCCAATAGGCAAACTTAGGCCTAATCATTACTTTTTACAGAGAAGGGAATTACCTTTTTAACCCTTGCTGTATGTAGTCTAAGATAGGTCGGCTCGGTTTCTCCATATATTCCTTTCAGTTGTCATTTCGAATTCCATCATCATTCACTCTTTTCTAAATACGAAACTGCCTTAGTTTAGTCTCTCGTCCAAATCGTAGCATTTTCAGTCCGAGAAACATGATCGGAGGAGAAAATGGCCGGTGACAATCCGTAAGCTTCTTAGTTCATCCTATTTTCTCCATGGTTATGCTTTGTTTTGCAATGCTTGTTCGTTGTTTACGCTAGCAATGTTAGGGTTTACATTCTGGATTCCTTGTTTGAATGTGTTCTAGATAAAAATTTCTAGAATCTTAATCGTAGATCTCTCATTAATGTAACAAAATTAATTCTCTCCTTAAAAACTTGCTTAACAACTCTAAAATTGGAGAGCATAATTCTAAGTTCTCTATGCTACGACTGACTGATCTTCCACTGGACATCATTGGAGAGATTCTGTCACGAGTAGGGCGGAGTAGCCCCAGAGACTTGCTCCACTGTAAGGCAACATGTTCTATAATCAGAACTGCTTCAAACCATCCTATTGTATTTCGGAGGTTTTGTTTAGTAGATCCTGATTTTAAAAGCATATCTAATGAATCTCCTGAAAAGATGAAATTTCTACTCACTTGCGGAAAGGCTCAGAATCCAACCTTACAGCTCCAGAAAGCTTTGGAATTCTATACATTGGGTAAAGAAACCGAAGCCTTTCAAATTTTGGATGAGGGGATTAAGGATGATCACAAATTCTCTCAGCACATTAAGGCTTTATGCCGTCTAAGTAAAGATTCACAGGGAGAGATAGATAAGGATCTTTATTTAATGAGCTCATTGTTAAATGATAGGGCTAATGGTTATGATTTTAGATATAGCTTTCTTACTCTAATTTCAGAATGGGAAAATGTTCCAAACCCTTTCTTAGGACAGATTAAGAGAGAATTTTGTAAGTTTGATGAGCACAACCGGGAAATTGTCCATGGGCCACCATACTTTAACTATGATGCTGATCAGATCACTTGCCTTTGTTGCGATGCAACTAGAGCAGTAGCAGATTTCAGGTTGTTGGCAAGAGAAGCTCATTTTTATCATAACTCTACTGAGGACTTCTCAGATGAAGAAGAAGAGCATTGATATCTTTAATAAGCTTTCTAATTGTCATTCTATTATTAGACTAAATTTTGGCCAGTAATTTAAATCCTCTTGTATTTTGTAAGGCAGCATGGTAATAATAATAATAAATTTAATCTCTAATCTGTCAATTTTTTCTCTTTCAAATAATTGTATTTCCTGAATGTTTCTCCTCTCTTTTTCAAAGCAGAAATGTTAGAATCCCTCAACCTTGGGAAACTCAAATAACTGATTTGCTCATTGAGTTGTTGGGAGACATACTGTCAAGATTGGGGAGAAACAGCGTGAAAGAACTCTTTAGAGCTTCAGAAACATCTACACAATTCAATGCAGCGAGCAAATCACCTCTAGTTTTTAAGAGAGTTAATCTGGAAACTTGCATGAGATGGAGAGAAAACATCTATTCTAGTGCTCAGGAGAGATTTATCAACAAGTGTCGTGATACAGGAAATTATATGTTTAATCTAGAACCTGCACTTGTAGCTTTTGTTGATGTCAAAGATGAAAAGAAAGCTTATGATCTTCTTAAGCCTGGCTTAGATGATAAACATCAGCCTTCCATTTTCATAAGAAGTCTTTTACTCTTGTCCAAGCAAGAAAGTGAGCTGAATGAAGAAGGAATCAAACTAATCAGTTCAGTGGCTGAAGATGTTTTAGAAGTAGTCTTTATAAAAATCCATGTCTTTCAGTGGCTACTCTACTGTCAAACCATACCAAATCCTTTTCATACTCAAGAAGATATGAGTTTTTGTAAAGATCATTCCTTGCTTGAACGTGATTATCTGCCTGTAAATGTCAGACTAGAATGTATTCCTTGTCAGTATTTCGATATAGTTAGACAGTTTAGGTTAGCTTGTGGGGAAGTCTTGGCTGGAGTGGAGTTGTGACCTGATTCTGGTAAAGAGGAAACCATTGACCAACTCATGGGCTGATCTTTCCAAGATAGGAAGATGTTTTTCTTTAACTCTTGTAATTATTTCATGAATTTGAGTTGTAATTCCTTTCAACTGATGGCTGCTATGCTACTAAGTCTTTATCTTTACTCAGATTTTGATTTTCTTTATCAACCTTTTATTAAACTCAATTGCAATATTTTGTTAATCCTGCTCAGCTTTGAATTCGGTAGTACCTCAAAGCAACTAATGACTTCAATGAAGGAATCTGGATCAGGGGAAACTCAGATTACAGACCTTCCTTATGAGATTCTTGGGAACATTCTGTCGAGATTGGCATTTGATCATCTAGAAACTGTGTTCAACTGCAAATTAGCTTGTAAAGCATTAAATGAGGCTTCCCGACATCCATCAGTTCTAAAGAAGGCCACCCTTGAAGATTTTTCTCTTTGGGGATTGGGAACCTTCGAGCCAACGAAAATTAATTTTCTCGAAAGTTGTAGAGAGGCAGGAAACTGGATGTTTCAGCTATCTGAAGCTTTACGACCTTTTGTGAAGGATAAAAATGAGAGCGCAACATTTGATCTTCTTGATCTTTCTATCTCTGACAATCACCACCCATCCATCTACATAAAAGCACTTTTACTTTTAAGTAAAGATGTTGTTGAAGAGCAAGAGGAGGGAATCTGGCTTTTTGCAACCCTCTGCAAAAATAGACGCAGGCTGAAGGATCTCCAACTTCAAATTAGAGGATGGATGTCAAATGCAGCTGAATTCTATTCTCCTTTCCTAGGACAGCCTAAGAAACGATTTTGTAGGGATCGAATGCTATTTGTTGATAATCATAAATGGCCAAGAAATCAGTATGGAGTCGGTACAATTTATTATATGAGATGTTTGGTCGCCGAGCACTGTAATTGCTTTACTAGATTTGGGGATGGACTGGAATTTCCCCCTCTTTAATTCAAAATGGATCTTTAAAAGCTTTTGTAGTTGAAATTTCCGAATGCTTCTGCAGTTTCTGTAAGAATGATGTTTTTCTTTGTAATTGGACTTTGCTTGATTAAATGTTCTCATTTTATATGCATTACATCTTTCTCTCATAGCTTTTTAATTGAAGATTAACTCCTTTACATTTAGAGCAAGTCTCTAAATGTGAGTATGGTGAAATTTTCAATACTAAAATGAGGAAGAATCAATATTATGCTTTCTATCCACATCTCCACATTTAGAGTTTTGCTCTAAATGTGAGGATGGTAAACGTGATTTAATCGGTTTTCTCTTATCTTTCTTGAAAGGATCCATAAGATGACTTATGAAGAACTCAAAGCTCGAGGTGTTGAATCAGACAAGAGAGATCAGTCAATCTGGAAAATGAAGAGAACAGTGAACACGGTAAATCAAATTCAGAAAAGCTGTGGCTGGTTAGGAATGGAAATCTCACCTCCAATCTTCTATGTCAATCCATTGAGGATTCAACATATACCTGATAAGGAGAAGGAATCATTAATGATTGACTTAGAAGAAGCATTTTGGGATAAGATGAGTGATTTCTGAGAACAATAAATGGTCAATCTTTCTAATAAAAAAGAACTCCCTAAGGATAACAGACTTGAAAGAATTTTAGAAAGGGAAAGGAGATGTATGGCCGAATGGAACCATGAATGCTATAGAGTCATCAACCCGAAGGATCACACAAGTCTAGAGTTGGATTACTTTGATCCTCAACCATTACCTAAATATGTGAGAAGACTCACTAAATATTGCTGAAAACTTAATGAGATCAGGAATGCCCGAGTTTATGATCCTCAACAGGCACTCCCTGCATACATGCCTCTAGCATTTTTGAATAAGAAAGGACCTGTTGAACAAAATTTCTTGAAAAATTTGGCATTAGAAAGAATCATTGATGCTCGGATCAATCTTAGACATGCCCTTGAGCCTCATTTTCAGAAAGCTAAACAAGGTAAGATGGTATGGAAGGATGTTCTTAGGACCATTCAGGAAGCCAAGAACAGCTGGATAAGAAATATGAATGAATGGACTAAGGGGCAGAATTTAAAGAAAAGAATCCTTAGACCAGGGCTAGTGAGAAAACCTGATGAAGAGTTTCCATTAGAGAATTTTGCTGATCTAATGCCTGAGCAGCAGGCATGGGTTAAGGATGCTGAAGAAAGAGAGGCTGAGAGAACAGGAAAGAATATGAAGCAAAGATCATATGCAAAGTAGACACCAAAAAATATAGTCAGAAATATCTTCAGAGAGTCTGTCAGAAATGAAGGCTTAGAACCTATAAAGAATTTCAATTTCAGCCCCAGAAATAACATCAGCAGATGTGGATATTCTCATTACAGATAGACCACATAAGATCATGAAAAGATTACCTCCACCTCTCCAGAAAGAAGTTCATGGATTTGTTCAGGAGAGAAAGAAGGAATTAATTGAGAAGTATGTTAGATATGACAGTATGTGTAGAGAAAATGCATACAAGGAGCATAGAGCATATACTGATCAGACAAAGGAAAAATTTAACAGTTAATCATTGATGATTGGGATCAATGGAATGAGAAGTATCTGAATAGAAAGGGGATGAACATGATGCTTAAAGGTTTAGGCAAAAACTTCCATATTCAGAAAAATCCTTCTGATGAGGACAACACAGATGAAGAAGAATGACTTGATAGGTGGCGAACAATTGAAGCATGTCTGAGAGTTGTAGAAGGAAATGAAGAAATTCAAGAATGTGATCCGGAACTTCAGGCTTTCGTTGATCAGGAATTGAAACAAAAGAGGGAAGAAAAAGATAAAGAAAAAGCTAAAGCCAAACAAAAAGAAAAGGAGAAAGGTAAGAAGAAAGTGTCCACCCGAAAGAGAAAGCCATTTACTCCTAGCTCAAGCTCTTCAGATGAAGTGCCTCTTGTTGTACGAAAAAGAGGAAGTGGGAGTAAGCTGAAGAAACAGGAAGCTAGAAAGACTAGTCAACCCTCTAAGAAGAGAAAACATGAAAATGAAATAACACTCAAGGAGATTATGGATTCGAAAGGAGGAACTCCAGAAACAAGGAAATTGAAGGATGAGAATAAGGAGTTGCTACAACTATCTCAGGGAAGAAAGGAAGTTGTCACTTACAGAAGAAAGGGAAAGTTGACCTTGAAGCAGCAGGAACCTAGGCACCAGGAACTATTCCAGAGGAACCAATACAGCAAGAGCCTATCCCTGAGAAGGTAATTCAACAAGAAAAGGAGCCTGAGAAACCTGTTAAGAAGTATAGAATAAAGATGATGGCCAGAAAATCAAAGTATGTGGTACATGACATCAGTTCTGATGAAGAAAAGGTTGAACCAACTTTGGGAGTAGTGCCTTATACAGGAGGATTGGAACTTGTTCCTTTCAGTAATCTGGAATTGGGAGACATTGATCCAGAGGGCTGGAAATCTTGTATTAAGGAATATCAATCTGAAGCTCAAGGACCAGTGCATCCAACCACTGAACCTCAACAGACTCAGACCATTACAGAAAATGACTTGAAAGGTCAGGCTGAAGATCAACAGGCTCAAGTTAATCAAACTCTAATTCAAAGTCAGATCAACTTAGAAGGATCACCAGAAAAAGGAGTCGAACAAGAAACCTTTGAAGATCCCACTAAGGAAATTGACAAATCTCCTAAAGTAGCAGATCAAATGGAACAGAATTCACCACCAGCACAGAATCCAGTTGATCAAGAAGTTTTTGATCGAGTCAATGAACTGGTGGGAAATACAATTCAAGAAGGATTTTTCAAGGATTTGCAAGAATTCGAAGATCTGAACTTGCATGGAACTACTGTGGGAAACATGACTTTGTCTTTGGAAGGATTGATTAAGAATTTTAGGAAATTAGCCAGAGAAGGAGGGAATGCACATACCTCAGAAGAACAAGCAGCTGAATATGCAAATAAGCTTGAGTTGGAATTGGAGAAAGTGAAACAACAGCTGAATTCTGAGCAAGAAGTGGAACCAAGTCCATTAGCACTTCAGGCTTATTGAGAAGAAGTCTAAAAAAATGAGATTCAGGAGAAACAAGAAAAGCAGATGGTTGTGTATCAAGAAAATACCAAGGAGACACAACAAAGAGAGTATTTGGTCGAGCAGACTACTAATCAACATATGAAAGCACAAATAATTGCTGAGAATCAGATGAATCAATGGGTTCTTCCACCTCAAATCAGAAATGAGGTAGTTCAGAGAGCGGTCTCAAGGATGCAATCCTGTTTGGATAGAAGACCAGAAAAAGAAAGCAGAAGAACATTTTGGAACTCAGGAGACTTCTGTTACAGAATCCTCTACTGTTTTGCTTTTTCTAAAAGAGCCTGTACAGGATGAGCCCACAGAAACCTTGAACCAGCAAAGTTTGGAGGTCACTGAGAAGATAGACACTAGCACATCAATAATTCATGAGACAGGTACAAAAAATCTTCAGCATTATGATACTGTGGAGGTTCAGGAGGAGAATGCAGAACCCACTCAGGAAGGAAATCTAGAACCTGTTCAGCAAGAAAATGAGGAACCTGCTCAAGAAGGTAATCAGTCAGAAGGTGAAGGAAATGAAAATGCTGAGAATGATCAGGAAGAAGCACATGAATCTAATGGAAGTGAATCAGATACTTCTGAAGGATCTTCCCCTAGAAAAGAAGTTCCAAAGCTTATGCCTTTGAGTTATTGGGGAAAGAATAGCCCAAAAGTGAGATTGTCAATTCCTAACAGCATTGAGAAAAGGACTGAGTTCACTGAGGAGGAAATCAAGGTCAAATTTAATGGAAGAAAAGAAGCATTAGAAAACTATCTGGGAATGTCCAAGATGATTGTTCCAGACAAAGGATTCCATCCTAAGTGCCTAAGTCACAAGTGTATCAACTACTGGAGAAGGATCAATGAATGGGACATCTTCATGAGACATAACCACAAGTGTGGTTATGTGGAATTAACCAGAGAGTTTTATGCCAATTTTGATGTAGAGGCCGAGACAACATGGATCAGGGGAAAGACAGTGCAAGTCATTGTGGAAACCTTGAATGATTTAATACAGGCACCTCTATTGGAGCAACCGGAAGTCAGGTCTGAGATTCTTTTAAGGAAAAAGACTCAGGGCAACAAGCTTACCAATGCTAGAAAGATGGCATTAGGATTTTGTTCAACACACAGAGGAACTGAGCAGAATAAAATTCCATTGAAGAATCTGAAGCCTGAGTATTTGCCAACACCTGATTTCTATTACTCAAAGCTCAGACCGACCACTAACTTCCAAGGGCCTTCTACTGGAACTTTTGAGGGATTTGCTTTGCTTTGGGCAGGAAGGAAATGTAGTGCTGCACACCATGTGCTCAGTGTCATCAAGTCAAGAGTTGGGGAAGATGCAGCATTTGCCTACCCAAATCTTATTAGAAAAACAAGGAGTGTCAATGACACCGTTTTTAACAGGGATTATAAGGATAGACCCTCCTATTCCATTGCCAGTGGACACCTTAAGGGGAGAATTGGTTTGTCAAATGCCAGATCTGGAAGAACAGACCTCTGAAGGGTCAGGATCGAAAGTACCATCCCCTAAGGCCAAGCAAGTCAAGCTTCCTTCAAAATAAAATTCATCTCAATCTAGAGCTGCAATGAAAAGGACAAAGATCTCAGCAGCATCTCCTGCATTGAATCCTATCCCTGAAGATGAGGAGTTCGAAAATACTTCTGCACCATCTCAACCTTTAAGACAACCAATGAGGAACACAGTATCAGTGGATGAATCTCAGAATATGAGTTCTTCAATCCAAAGTTTTGCACAGTCCATGGAGATGTTAGTGAAAACTATGTCAGAAGATAAGCACATTCAAAGGGAGATGGAACAGAAAAGGATTGAGCTTGAGCATACCAGGATTCAAACTGAAGAGAAACTTAGGAAAGAGGAGATGGAAAGACAGGAGAAGATTAGGAAGGAAGAATGGGATAGACAAGAAAGAATGAGAAGAGATGAGATGGAAAGATTTGAAAGGCTAAAGAAAGAAGAACTTGAGGAAAGAAGACAGGAACGAGAGAGGGAGATGGAGCTGAGGAAGCAGGAGCAGCAAAACAGTACGAGACTAGTAGAGATCCTTGCTAACCTAGTTTCAGACTTGAAGAAGCCACCCCCAGGACCACCAAAAGACCCAAGTAGTGATGCAGGTCCATCCTGACATCACAGGGGAGTTTCTGAAACCTTTTCTCTTCAATTTTCTTCTCATTTTTTTCTTTTATTATGTCTCATTTATTGTAATTTTCATTGCTCTGAATTTGTCTTAGGGAAGAGTTAATGTAAGAGTCATTCTGTAAGATAGAATTCCATGATATGGTTTATGCTTTGATAATTTGAACTAGAACCTCAGGTGGGATAGAGAATTAATAAAGAAGTAGAAGACTAAGTCTAAGTGGCTGATTACAGAAACATTCATTTTAAATATTCTGACTGCACGCAGAACCGCTCTTGACAACTGTTGAGAGCTGTGAGCTTTTAGATTGATTGATGTCATTACTGGATGAATAGTTTGAAGACTCTGTGATTTTATTGACTTGAGTGATTTGCATATTATAAACAACAAACTGCACCAAGGTTAGAAAGATTGATCTAATCCAGTCTCTCTTGAAAGATGAGTGTGCATATTAGTGAATGATGGATTCAAGGCCGAAACAAAGGAAATAACAGAAACAAATGTGGTAAAATAATATGGATATACATAGCTGGCATAGCTACCCCTCTGACTTAAGGGTTAACTCTAAAAAGAGCAAGGTTAAGGGTATGGGAGTTGAAGTTTCATCTGCAATGTCAGGATATGAGATTCCTCCTGATAATGTGAAACCGAGCTATTGATAGCCATGAAAAGCCACCCCTTTAAAAAAAAAGAGGAAGTCTTAGTATCTGCAGTTTTAGCCAAGAATTCAGAAGCACGAAGTGTGCACATGAGTTGGACAGGATTGAGCGTGAAAGGAGAAATTTGACTAACTAAGAGGCAAAACAATAGCTCAAAGAAATGCAAATCACTTTTCTTAATATCTTTATGAAGTCTGGTAAATTAGAAGTCAGGTATGAAGCATCAATCAGTTGAATAAGTTGAGCTTGAGATAGTTGGAAAAGAGAAGGTAATGATCCAGGAAAGGTCTTTCAGTAACATTTAAATTTTGAAAGCCACAAATTGGACTTGTTCTTTGAAACTTTATAAGTTTCTTACCACTTGAAGACAAGTGGTTCTAAATGTGAGGATGGTGATGACAGTCACTCATGACTGTCATTTTCGTCCAATTTTGTGACTTGGAGATAATGCTTGATCATATTTTTCCTAGATTTTTAATGGAGAATTAGAGTAGATATGAAAAGATCTCAGGAAGATCAGGATCAGGAAAATATTTGGAAATTGCACAAAATAGCTTGAAAGTTATAGATCTTTACATAAGTATTTCTCGCCATGTGTTTTTTTGAATTAATCCTCGCTTTGATGATTAAACAGGAGACAAGCTGCGAAACTCGCAGTAAACATTTTGAGGGAAGAATGGGAAAGTCGCGAGGACCTTAAGGTTGAAACCTGGACAAGTTCAAGAGAAGTTACAAAATCGAAGGCTACGCGGTGATCAAATTGACGTCGCGTGTGAAAGAAGGCTATGCGAGTTGGAAACTATAAGAGTTATGGCGAGAGGAAGTCATTTGAAGAAAGATCGAGATTGCCTCACCTTAACGAGAAAAATAACTTCATAACAACTCACGCTTTGAAGGAACTGGGACAAGGCGTGAGGCGAGCTACTCTGATGCGAGCGGTTATTTCCCAGGCGGAAGGGAGTTACCTGTATACATCTATAAATAGACCCCTGGGGAGATCAGCTCAACTAACTGGAGGACGAAAAAGAATAGCTCAATTTTCTCCCGTTCATTTTTAGAGTTTTCGTAGGTAGGTTAGCTAGGGTTTAATTCTACAATTTAATTTCGTGTTCTTCAGATTTGTAATTCAATTCGCAATTGGATTTCTTTGAATTCTGTTAGTAGATTAGTTTGAGAGTATTCTGGAAAGAATGATTCGCTATCAGAATGATTCTGTTCATCCATTATGACGATCGCCATCTTGTTTTACCGACTTCTTCGATCAAATTCGCGATATTCTGATTTCAATCAGACTTCCAGGTGTACTCGTTTATAATTTCTTTGCAAATCATGATATATGAAGGAAGATTGGATGTTTGATCTCTTGTTTTTATCTTTTGGTTGCAATCTTGAATGGTTCAGCTGGATTTGGTATTCTTTGATTCTGTTTGAGAGTAATATAAACTTCAGTTTTAATGTCCGGCTTGAGAATTCAGTATGAAAATGTTAGTCAGATTTACGGATTCATGTTTGTATCTTTTTCCGAATTATAATCTGATTGACAATACTTCTCAGTAAATTTGAATGTTACTATCGAGTTAGGTATTATCTTGGCAGAATTATTGATTTCATGAAAGTTTCAACTATTTAGTATACTTTGATCTTAAATCTTTATACAATTTTTAAAGATCAGTATTTAGGATTACCTGAAGTTCTTAAAGACTCACACAGTGTTAAACATGGCGTGATAATCCTTAAGAATTAAATACTTTGAATACTTAACCTTTAAAGAGGTTATAATTCTTTCCTCGCTATATTCTCAATGAAAAAGTGAAGTGAGGAAGAGTTATAATAAATTACAGAGTCTTGCATTTTACCTTCATAAAAGGATTTACCCTCGCTGCATTCGTTACAAGGATGGCGCGAGGAGTTATCTTAACAACTTTATTCATAAACAAGTTATATCAGGACCCTCGCGATGTTCATTTGGACAAAGCGAGGGATTTATCCTGATATAGCGTCAGAATTGGTTCCTACTCTTAGGATGCCAAGGATTTATCCTTTATAGGTATATAACCCCTATTCTATAAACGGGAATTGAGTAATCTCGCTGCATTCTTCATGGATTTTACTGCGAGAGATTCAGTTTTCTATATTAACCAAATCTGAGGAACATTCTTTGAATAATAGCTCCCTCCACACTGTACAGATATAGCGCGCGGAAAATTAGAATGTTCATAGTTTGAAACCTAAGATAGTTACTGCGAGCTATCTTGGACACTTATTTTGCAGAATTATTTCTCAAATTTTTTTTGTGGGAAAGTAATTTCCTAATTCTGTCTAGCTCCTACTCTATATTCTTGGAGCACCCTAGCATTTTGCTTAAGAGGACTCGGAACCCTCATCGTCTCTTTATACATATATTACTACTTATACCTGTGATATTTTGGGATATTTTCCAGACTATGTTGAGTATTCCTATTTCTTAATACAAACTTACATTTCATATATGAATCACATTTAATTATTTTCATTGGCACATTGAGAGAGATGATGATATAAGTTTTCTCAAACATTATTTACTCAGGTTGATAAAGAACAAACTTGTTCTTTAGTTGGGCATTTAGTACCTGTCGTTTAAAAGGGAAAGATGTTCCAAAAACCATCTTTTGTCCTAATAATTATTGAGAATCTGGAAGAGTTAACTTCCAGGGTTCATAGTTTTATGATTTTCTAATCATATGCTATGTGTAGGAGGTTAAGCAATTTGCTGAATTTCATTAATCCTGAGTTAAGTCATGGGTATTTAGAATTGTTTACAGAGAATTCTTATGCTAATACATCTGTATGAATCTGAGTAGTCCAGATAAGTTAAGGATTTTGAATAGCAAATTCATCTTGGTATACTTACAGGACTATTATTTTCTTACAAATACTTGATGGAATTACTTTGAGAAGTTAAGTCTTGTGCAACCATTGGATGATAGATCTAAATACTTGCTTTTTCATTTCTTGTAGAGGACATTCAATATAGGGGCATAAGATACTTATCTATCCTCGGAGTAATAAAGAGGACAACTTCAAGTTCAGATGAGTGCATGATGATTTAGACGTGACCTTGGGTTTTCAATGGCTTAATCTGAATCTGAAATTAACAGATTAAGTGATAATTCTAAAAGCTTTTGCTAGGAAATGAGTCTGACCGATCATTCCCTAGTAATTGTATCTCATGATTTCAGTGCATAAAATGTCATGATACTGGATCACCAGTACTTGTCTTGGGAAAGTGATCAAAGACATGAAGATTTGATTAACTTGCATAAAGGATTCTTCTTGTCTCAATGAGCTCTCGCTTTATTACTAATCAATGAAGTATGATTGCTTCATCATAGTCCTATTTTGTTTGATTGTAATTTAGTCCACAACATCTTTAAACTCGTGAATCTATAAATTCATTTTATCCTTACTTTTAATAGAGCTTGCTTTTATTATATTTACAACTTTTATGCATTTAACTTTTCAGCATTAATTCGTCAAATAAAATCATTACACCATTCATGAACCAGAGGAAGTATTGAGTTCTAGGATCTGTAATTCTATCAAAACACTTCTATCGTGTAACTCTCCAGAGAACGATCCCGACAATTAAAAATAAATACTGCATGCTTGATAGCGTGCGCTTTCGGTAGGCAAATTAGGCATGCTCTTGAACAATCCTATGAGAATTATAGTTTAAAGAGAGTTAAGAGTTATGTAGAAGGTTTGTGCCTAAAAGCCTCAGCCGTGAGCTTCAACTCTACTTTCATTGTCTGCGATTTAAATTCCAATATGCCAAAATTCATAATTATAGAAGGGCTCTGATTCCAAAGTTTCAGAATGAACCTATATAATCATTCACTCGATGATTGCACTATGAATATCAAATTCAATTGCCCAAGTTGGTTCCCCATTCTACTGTAATTACAACTCACAAATACAAACCAACGTAGCTCCTAATAGGAAGAAATACACAGACAACTAATTGGAAACTGCAAGGACAATGACAAAGCACATAGAACCCTTGCCGGAATTCACCCCCATTACCCCCCCAAACACGTAATTTAAGCACACAAATCCTTTACCTCAATGTCTTCCAATGATTAGCACCTTCAATTCGTTCGATTCCTGGCATAGTTGAAACTTTTGACAAGTTTCATTAACACGAGTGTGTTTATAAAATATCTCAAGTTGGTATTTATTAAATGAAAAGAGTTATGATTTATGGGAAAGGGGTTTAATGATATATTCCACTTTTTATTACTCATGTGGGAGACTTCGATCTTAAATGGTGTTGTGGAACTCCCCGGCATGAAACTTTTGACAATTCCATGCCATGGAGATCCTTGCCATGAAACTTTTGACAAGTTCCCACTATATGAGTATTTTCTGAAACACAATATTCCCGGTTTTCAATTTTATTTAATGAAACCAATTTATGAAGATGGAGTTGGAATTAGGGATATATTTATAGGTTGTCACGTTTTTATTACTCGTGTTAAGAAACTGTGCCCCCGAAAGCGCACAATGTCAAAAATTGCAGTAATTTATAGTAAGACCGGATCATTCACTGGAGGATGTGCGATAGAAGCAGGTCCCACGTCGTTTTACTAGATTTTCCACTCGTATTGCTCGAATCGGTTTTGAAGTTGGACTAACAACTACATGACTGAATTTAATCTACATTATTAAAGCAGTTAAGTAAGCTAAAGGACATGCTGATATTGAATCTAAAGAGCAGATGGAAATAATACACAAAAACAATAAAAGCTGTAAATCTATGCTATAGTACCTATGAAGCTGATTCAAAATGATGACAGAATGGACAGGGAGGAAAGAATAAAGATTGGACAAGGTTTAGATAAAGCACGATTAAACTTCCATTTTTTTTATACACAGATCTTTGCTTGGGATAATCCTGTCAGAAAGCTAATTCTCATGCTCTCAGCACCATGTTCCCATTAACAGACAGGTACTTACAATGTGAGTTTACATGTTCTTAAGACCACAAGTTCTAAAATACCACACCACAGATTCATAACTGCCCCGGCCAGGGTATGATATTTCATCTGTGGTGGTCAAGCAACACCTGTCATGTCATTAGTTGAATTGCCAAGTACTGCTATCATTCCCCTGCGTCACACCCAAAGTTTCTAATCAAGCCCTGAACTATACCTTAACTCTCAGTCCTAGTAGCAGTTGAAAGATCTGGAGACACATCCGAGTGACCTCTATGAAAGTGATTAAAAGAAAGCAGTAAAGAAAGCATTTAAAATCCTATCACTCGGAAGTTTCAAAAGCTTCGTACTGGTAGTAAAAGAAAGCCCCCAGTCAGGATGACCGGACGTGGATCAAGAATTCCCGAATCTCGGTGAACCGCTCGTAGTGTTCACTTCCTTTCTGGTGGTTATGAGATACAAACTAATGAAACGAACTAATAGATTAATTCGTTCCGGATGTACTCACTCAGGACTCAAAAATAGGCTTTGGCAGAAGAGGATAGCAGTTGAAAGGAACTCAACCCTATCTTAGAAAATAACCAAGGCCTACGCATTGTTCCTCTAGAATTACCTATCACACTGTATTTGAATCCAAGTGGATCCCATCTCGGTGTGACAGTTAAGACTAGATTCCCAACACATAGCAATTTCAGAAAATAATCGATGTGAAAACCATTCCCTAAACAGGTACTAGACTCTCAATAAGAACACAGACCCTTTCGGTCTAGAAGAGACCTAATCGCTGACTCTGCTTCTAATTTCCCAAAAATTAACCCTTGACAGATTATGAACTAGACATAACTGAGGAATTTATCCCTTACTCAGATCCGGATTTTATAGACGAATTTTTGTTAGAAGTTTAATATGCGATATCTAGTTTAAATCAAGACTTCTAATGTCCAAGGGAAAGATCCCAAAATATTATGGACCACAGTAGCTACATAATAATATCATGCATAAAGATATATGGAAGTGTAAAATTAATCAACCCAAAATATAATGGTGGGTTTAGACAGAATGCGTGACACAGAATGAGGTGGCCGTGAAGCCAAAAGGGTGGCAGAGTAATCAGGTGGAATGCAAACATCTGCTTTCCAACTTCCCAACTACTCGGATGGAGCGAATTTAGACAGCAGAAACCCTAAAATGGCAGTGTCGCTACCAAGTACCAATTGGGCCCTTACTGTCTGCGAATTCTGACAAAAACCTACATGCTTCCTTTCAGCAATATTCATCAGCTAATATTGACAGATATTTTCCAATGTATATTACATAATGGAATTTGGGTTTGGAAATTAAGATAGAGAGAATAAAACTGTATTTGGACAGTAATTAACCGAGTGGCTACTTCATTTCCCGGTGAAAGGACCGTTCGCCTGACCTCGTTAGTTATTGTCCAAACCATGCAAAATAGCAAGCAGTAATTAATATACAGATTACGGGCTACTTCATTTCCCCGTGAAAGGACCGTTCGCCGACATTATTCTGCAATATCTCTCACTGTTTGTTCATACATCACAAAAAGGATAAAATAAAATAAAATAAAAACAGTGCCTTGTATGTGAGACATTGGTTTCTCATGCAAGGTTATGGAATCAATCCATAATTAATGTCTTAAATAATCCTTCACTCCATAATTAATTACAGTCCGGATTATCTACTTAAGGCATTAAGGTTTTGTTTATAGAAAAATATTTTAGAGAGAATTGAACAAAGATCCTTTAATCAAAGTAATTATCGATCTTAATCATTGCTAATTATGATCTTTAATTATTGACTTAAGGGTTCAATTAATTAATGACGAAAATGGAGAAATGTAAAATCTGGCAGAGCTGCCAATTACGACGCTATACAGATGTTACGACGCTATCCTAGGACAGCGTTGTGGGGATAGCGTCGTCATGGATTGGTGATAGAGGTAAAAATCTTGGTGTTTAAGGAGTTTATGCACGACGCTAAACATGATTACGACGCTATCCTAAGGTAGCATCGTAGTGTTAGTATCGTGCATGTAGAATAGGGGTGCTACGACGCTATGCAGGTCCTACGACGTTAAACGTGGTCTACGTCGTAAAGTCTAGCGTCGTAGTGAGAAGAGATGGTTTTGAAAGAGAAAGAAGTTGCTACGACGCTATACACTAAATTACGACGCTATCCTAGGATAGGGTCGTAGGTGTAGCGTCGTAGGTGGATTTTCTGAAGAGTTAGAAAAGGGGAAGTTACGACGTTATGCACTAAATTACGACACTATCCTAGGACAGTGTCGTGGTCATAGCGTCGTAGGTAGGGTTTATATAAAAAAATGAAGAGTTTTGGGGTGCTACGACCTTAGACAAAAGTTACGACGCTATCAGTGGATAGCGTCGTATGTCTAGTGCCGTAGGGCAAAATTTTGTTCATATTCTGAAGTAACTACGACGTCAGACTCTGCCCTACGTCGCTATCAGTGGATAGAGTCGTAGGGCGGTTAGCGTCGTAGCTAACTCAGTTTGTGTTGTTGGTCGGGTAATGCAATCTTTACGATTGCAAACCCTGTTTTCAAGTTCATGGTTCATCAATGCAAGAACAGTGATAAAATAAAAGGAAACAGTAAGCCAAAATGTAGAAAAACATGGCATAATAAGCTAAAAAACACACACCCATGAACCACAAGCCCAAATAAGGGTTTTCAACCATAATAGATATGCATAAGAACCAAAAATAAAGAAAGAAAACAGAAAACCCATTTGCAAAAGAAAATAAAATGACCGAATGGTCATTAAACCAAAAATAGAGCAAGTAAATCCATGGAATCATTTCCATTTCATGTTTTTGGGACTCTTTGAAGCTTAACTTCCCATTTTCATAAAATGGTTTGATAATACCCATCATTTGGGTATTTCAAACCTAAATAAGAGTTTAACAAAATTGAAATAAGAGAAAACAGTGGCTATCCTACTGGAGAACCAAAATAATACTAATCTATGCAATAATTTAAACTAATCTAAGTGCATGAAAATAAACAATACATAAAAATAAAACTAACTACTCTAACTAACCTACACTATTCTCAAGAACTGTAGCTGCCTTCAAGTGTGGAATGTGGTGAAATGACAAGACTAGGGAGTCAACACCTCTATATATAGGCGAGAAACCCTAGGCCCATGGGCCCCCAGGCCTTTGAATTTGAATTCTGCAGCTTGGTACGACGCTATACTTGGATTCGTCGCTATCTTCACTACGACGCTATGGGTACTGCGTCGTAGTCTTCCATCTCAAAACACTCTTTGTCTCTAAATGGACAGCCTACGACGCTATACTCCATTATGTCGCTACACTTGGTCTACGACGCTATGCTCGGCGTCGTAATTCTTCCTTCAGAGTCCTGTCTCCATTTCTGCCTACGACGCTATGCCCGGCTACGACGCTATACATGCTCAGCGTCGTAGTTGTGGCTAGCGTCGTGATTTCCTGAAAAATATCAAATTTTTGTGGGTTTTCATTTCTTTTCCAATCTTTTTATTTCCTTTTTCTTTTCTTTTCTTTTTCTCATGTTTTTGGATTTTTCTGATATAAATGTGTAACAAAGTTACATATTTATGCATTTTTCACACCAGCTCAATATTTTTACAAATATGCATAAATCAGTTCAATTATACTGCTTTCTTATTTAATATAAGACCGGAATGCGATCAAATGCCCGTTTCAGACACGGAAATGGATTGAAAATAGTGGACATTTCTGGCCATTATCAACATCCTCACATTTAATATTGATCGTCCCCGAGCAGTCAGAGTCAATGTTCCTAAGAACACGGACTCTACATATTCAATTCATTTTCGTGGCTTCATAAATCACATTCTTTTTGAATTGGGATAAGATAATAAAAAACTACAAGTATTAAATTCCCTTGATTGCAGTGTTTAATGAAATGATATTTGCTCACTACATCGGGCCTACAAATCAAGCATTATTGTCAATCCTTCATGAACATCATGTTTGAAAGATGCAAAGATTAAGAGTGAGCATTAAGGTATGACACGAACATGATTCATGAAAAAGAGCCTCACATATAAGAGAATCGGAAAGTTCACTCACTCTCAAATGGGGTTTAATCGTTGAACGCTCAAAATCAAATTCAATTAAATTATCCCATAAGCTTGCAATTAGACCAACTCGCCACCGGCTCATTTCCTCAAATCGAGATCATGAGGTCTTATTTAAGGGTTGTAATGGGGCATACGGTTGTAACATTCGGTAGGAAAGGGAAATTATTGGCTAAGAAGTGGCAAGAGATCATTCTATCATAACTTGGCATATTTATTTAGAGTTTATGATCATCATTATTTCTTTCTTTCTTTTGTTTTTCTTTTCTATTGCATGACATCAGACTTAGTCTAATTTGCTTTGTCATTTGCAATTTATTGTTGTTGAATGAAACTCAACATTTTTCTCTTTTTCTTTTCCTTTTTTTTTTGAATCGGTTTATAGCATACCGATTAACACATTTTTGATGATCATAAATTTAATGCCTTTGATAGAATTTATCCTTGCACACTTGGGTTTGAATATTTTGGTCTTTTTGTAAGGCTAGGAGAAATATAGTGGCTTCAAGAAAAATTTGGCTTAAAGGCTCAAGTTGGTTAATCCTAAAGGGAAAATATTTTTGGGTCTGGATTTCAAACGAAGGCCAAAAATTTGGGTTTTCTAGGTGCCTCGATGATATGCTCGATTTCGGGAGTATGGCATGGTCTTGAATCGGTCCCAATTGCAAGTTCTAGTCTCCTTTAATCAAATTGATTCACACATCAAAGAAAATAAATGAGTAAAGGTGACTCATGGCTCAGTTCTCACAAGGTTGGATTGATTCATGTCATACAATATTCTTAAATTTAATCAAAGCTTAATTCTAACAATTTATTCAATCAAAATTTTCAACATGAAGATTTATTACCCAATAAGCTGATCGCATCATTAAATTTTTATAGCTCAAAACCTTAGGAATTCATGTCATGCATGTTCTCAATTATATTATCCCAATTTAAAGGTTTGAAAATTTAATCACGAGCCTAAATTCAACATGTGAATTTAGAACAGGTTTATGCATACTTTATGCTGGTTATTTAATTTAAAGCAGTAAAAAGGCACTGCTGACATACGGAGTATGTCAACAACATATTTTTGGCCTAACAGTCACTTATTCATCTCGGACTGTCAGACATCTTTTTAAAGGAAATAAAAATAATGTTTGCGGATCTCAAAACTTGAGTTTTATTCATGGAAAGCGATAAATTACATCATTTACAAGAGATTCTTATGCAGTTAGTACGAATCTGCATACAAAAGAAGAATTCCATCATATGATGTTTACATTAAAATAAAATAAAGCATTTTAGGATTCATTTTTCTCCACTCCTAGGGAAAGAAAAATCTGCTCCAGTGGATGAAGCTTGTTAAGTCACAACGCAGGCACCAGCCGTTATGTTCTTCCAGGGTTGCCCCCATCATTGGGCAGTAGATCCGGTCTGCCTGGCCATGGAATAGACCAGGGGAGTCCAGGTTATTTGCCAACCATCCGAGGGTGTTGGTGGATGTGTAGACAAAGACCGACTTATCAGTTATCATTTCTTCGAGCATCTTTATCCCTAGAAGAACTTGGCTCTCTTCGTGCTTACTTAACAACATCAGTCCTCGTATAAAGATTGACGCTTTGTGATTATCCTCTATCCCTAGTCGCAGCATCTCGCAGGCTTGCTCTTCATCTCCTCCTGTAAATGCTTCTATTGCCGGGACAATCTAAAAGTTGAAATTTTCTGCCTCTATGCATTTCTGCAGAAATTCTTCCTTCTGCCTCCGAATACGTTGTTGCCACATTTTCACGGAGGAGAGTTCCAGTTCACACCGCTTGTAGTCGATGGTGAGATCGCCTGCGTCCCTCAGCTTCGTGCAAGTTTCCCTAGCTCTGAACACTTCCTTTATGTCATCCTCTCCGATTCGAGAGAGGATTTCTCCTAGCAGTTCCAATGGCAGGTCCAGCTGCTGGGTCCCTCCGGGTACCGGGTCCGGGATTCGGAAATTGTCCCTGAAAAGATAGAGAGTGATGAATCCAATTTTATAATTTTCTTAGAAACCATTCAAGTTTGGAAACCAACATCCTCACATTTAGAGCTTTGCTCTAGATGTGAGGTTATTACATTTCCAACTTGAATTTTAATATAAAGCATAGGTAAAAAAAGAATGGTCATAGACGAAAAATCTTTTTAATGGGCTATAGGGCCCAAAACTTGATTTTCTAATTTTTAAACAATCCCGAGGTGATTGTTGCAAGTGCAATGGAATGGAATGGAATGCGAATCGATGAATGTGTAAATGGTGACACGGCGGCTCGGAACTGCTCAACTTAGACTGTATGGGAAGGGAAATGGGCAGTTCAAGTGAAAAAAAATAAAGAGAATTCATATTTTTAATTTTATAAGGGTTGACCAAATTTATTTAATAAAAGGTGGGATTTTGTGGTCCCAATTTTTGGAATTTTCTAAGTGATAGCAGTCCACATGATGAGAAGAGACTGCTATTTTATTACACTAGTTTATGTTCCATTGGGAACAAAACAAGTTGGCCAATCTTTTAAAAAGAACCTATTTACTATTTTGTCTTTTTCAAAAAGGTCACTTTTATTGAAAAGTGGTAAGCTCCCATTGGGTGCTTGTACCATGTTTCCAAAAACAAGCAAACATTTATTCCCAAAAGATTTTGTCATGCTGCCAACAGGTATGCCAAAAAGAGCACCCAAATGAATGCTCCCTTTACCCACAACAGCAAGTATAAATCATTATTGACACAAAATTAAACCTAACAGGGTTTGAACCAAAATAAACACTCAAGTTTTTGTCAAGATTTTAGAAAAACTAACAACATCATGGTGCTCAAAACAACACCCTAATGCTCATCAGTTTGATTTCTCAGATTTTGGGTTTCAAAAATTTTCAAACCCTAACTGCTCTTTCCAAAAGTTTTGTGGGTTTTAGAAATCAAAAGCTCCACAAGTTTTGAACCTTCAACAGCACAAAATCAAACATCTACATCCCACTCATGCTCGGTCAACACAGATAGTGAAAAAGGGAAACCGAAACTACTCCCATACTCACAACCGAGGGCATACAGAACCAAAAACAAGAATATAAGAAAACAAACAAGGCACATTATGCTATTACAAATTGTGAGAATATAAAATGCTCCAATAAGAACGAAAAACGGGGGGGGGGGGGGGGGGGGGAAATCGAGAATGGGAAGGGGAAATGAAAGATCTTACTCCCTTGGGGGAGAGGGAGGCATCGGTCCCAAGTTTGGAAAGAGTCTAAAGAATCTTGCCATAGTATCCCCTGGTTTTGGTTCGAAAGAGTTGAGAAGAACTGTGCGTTCTTTCACAGGGAAGTGGGTTTGGAAGAAATGAGAGTGAAGAGTGAAAATGGGGAAGAAGAAGGGTTGGGGTATTTATAGGCGGGAGAAATGTTGTTACGACGCTATACTTGTCCTACGACTCCATGCTAGCGTCGTAGGGTGGGTTCAGCGTCGTAACTGGAGTAAGGGGAAAAAGTCAACCACGACGCTAAACTTTTGGTACGACGCTGGTGTGGCGTCGTAGTTTGGTGTAGCGTCGTAGGTTAGGAGTGAGATGAAGGGGTACTACGACGCTATACATTTACTACGACGTTATACTAGGATAGCGTCGTAGTTAAGGACTGCGTCGTAACTGAGTTGACTCCCGTCAACACTCAGATTTCGGCATTTTCAAAATTCTGCAGACTGGGCCCGAGTGGATAAAATTGGGCCTCAGTTGGTTTTATTTATTTTGGACTCAGAAAATTTTAGTCCAAAACATTTTTATGTTATGATGGGCTGAATTAATAAAATCCTACTTGCATGAGATAGGTTGGATCAACTCCATTTGTTTGCAAAAATTATTCCGGATTTTAAATTGTTTTAATTTCCAGAATTATTTTATTAAATTCATGGAATCAGTCCAACCAGGAACCTGGTTTTTCTGCTGTATTTTTCTGCTCCTTCTTTTTGGTGGTTCCATGGTTTCTGCAAGACAAATAAATTACCCATGTTAGATTTTCTCCAATTATCAACATCCTCACATTTAGAGTCTTAGTACTCTAAATGTTTAGTTGACTTTTGGATACTTTCTGTTTTTGAATTAAGATAGTGCATCAATACATAAAATGAAATTTTTATAATTTTAATGCTGTTTTTATTGAACATAAGCCGGGTCTGCCACTGCTTGGCTCTCTTTCTCCGGATCGTAGTGTCCTATATACTCCTTCAAACGTTGTCCATTCACCACCTGATTTCCTTTTTCAGTTCGGATCTTGACTGCACCGTTCTCAAACACTTCTAACACCTCATATGGCCATTCCCAACTGGATCTTAGCTTTCCTGGGAACAGCTTCAACCTAGTATTAAACAACAAGACATTCTGGCCAACATAGAAGTGTTTAGGCATAATCCGGCGATCGTGCAACTTCTGGGTCCGCTCTTTGTAAATCCTTGAGCTTTCATAGGCTTGCGCACGTATTTCCTCAATTTCATTGAGGTCCAACTTGCGTTTGCCCTGAGCAACTCTTGGATCAAAATTAAGCGTTTTTACGGCCTAGTAAGCTTTATGCTCTAGTTCTACGGGCAGGTGACAAGCTTTTCCGAAGACAAGCCTATAAAGGGACATCCCGATGGGAGTCTTGAATGCAGTGCGGTATGCCCATAGAGCGTCATTGAGCTTACGTGCCCAATCCTTACGGGTTATCCCAACCGTGGCTTCGAGTATATTTTTGATCTCGCGATTCGGTACCTCGACTTGTCCACTGGTTTGGGGATGATAAGGCGTGCCTATCTTATGGAGGATGCCAGTTTTTATCATAAGGTTCTCAAAGGATTTATTAACAAAATGTGTTCCTCCATCAGATATTATCACCCTAGGTATGCCAAATCGGTTAAAAATGTTGTTCTTGAGGAACTTTATGACTTGGCTACCATCATTGGTTGGTAATGCGACAGCTTCTACCCATTTGGACACGTAATCGACAACTACCAAGATATAGTAGTTTCCACAAGATGGTGGGAACGGTCCCATGAAGTCAATGCCCCATACATCAAAGATCTCAAGTGCGAGAATCCCCTTTTGCAGCATCTCATCCCTCTTGGAGATGTTTCCTAATCTTTGGCATCTGTTGAGGCTTTTACATACACCTTGCAGTCCTCATAAATAGTAGGCCAGAAGAAGCCACACTCGAGTACCTTGTGGGCAGTTCGAGTGGGACCGTGATGACCTCCAAATTCAGATTCATGGCATTTCTTGGTGATCTGGTAAGCCTCAGACTCAGTCACACACCGTCTGATTATTGAATCAGCGCAGTGTTTGAACAGGAAGGGGTCTTCCCAGAAGTAGTTTCCTACTTCTTTGAAGAATTTTGCCCTTTTGTATTTCTGCTGGAATGGTGGAACTATCCCACATGCTAAAAAGTTAGCAATGTCGGAGAACCATGGACACGCTTGATCATGCAAATGCAGAGCGAACAACTGTTCATCCGGAAACTCTTCATTAACGGCTTTGTCATTTTTATCATTTTCTAATCGAGATAAGTGATCAGCAGCACCATTATCTCGACCTCGCCTATCTTTTATTACAATGTCAAACTCTTGCAACAACAACACCCACCTGATTAAACGAGGCTTTGCATCTTGCTTGCTAAACAAGTATCTGAGTGCACTATGGTCAGTGTACACTACAGTCTTTGTCCCAATCAGATATTGTCTGAATTTATCAAATGCAAAGACTACAGCATACATTTCTTTTTCTGTAGTGGTGTAGTTTACTTGGTCTTCATTCAAGGCATGACTTGCGTAATGAATTACGCAATGTCTCCCATCCTTATGTTGCCCTAAAACTGCACCTACTACAAGACCACTTGCATCACACATCACCTCGAATGGCAGTGACCAATCGGGTGGTTGCACAATTGGAGCAGAAGCTAACATTATTTTGAGTGTGTCAAATGCTTGGACACACGCTTCACTTATTACAAAAGGATTTTCTTTACAAAGAAGGTTAGTGAGCGGCTTGGCAATTTTAGAGAAATCCTTAATGAATCTCCGGTAAAAACCGGCATGCCCTAAGAAGCTTCTAACCGACTTGATAGAATTGGGGAGAGGGAGATTGGAAATGATGGAGACCTTGGCTGGATCGACCTCAATGCCTGCACGTGAAATGCGATGACCTAACACTACGCCCTCAGTGACCATAAAATGGCACTTTTCCCAGTTTAAAACCAAGTTAGTGTCCTCACATCTCTTTAAGATTTTAGCAAGATTGGTCAAACATTCTTCAAACGTATCTCCATATACAGAGAAGTCATCCATGAAAACTTCAATGCACTTTTCGATAAATTCGGAAAATATAGACATCATGCAACGTTGAAAAGTGGCAGGTGCATTACACAAACCAAAAGGCATGCGCCTATAGGCAAAAGTGCCATAGGGGCATGTAAAAGTTGTTTTTTGTGATCCTCACTGGCGATCACTATTTGATTATAACCTGAATAACCATCTAAAAAGCAATAAAACTCCCTTCCCGCCAACCGTTCCAACATTTGATCGATAAAAGGTAAAGGGAAATGGTCCTTGTGAGTGGCTTCGTTCAACTTCCGGTAGTCTATGCAGACTCTCCATCCAGTGACCGGCCGTGTGGCAATTTCCTCCCTTTGTTCATTCTTGGTTATGCACATCCCACCCCGCTTGGGAACAACCTGCACAGGACTGACCCATTTGCTATCAGAAATTGGGTATATAATACCGGCATCTAACAGCTTGATCACTTCCTTTCTTACCACTTCTTGCATGGGTGGTTTCAATCTTCGTTGGGGCTGACGCGAAGGCTTGAAATTCTCCTCCATTAAAATCCTGTGCATACAAACAGAACGGCTTATTCCTTTGATATCAGAAATGGTCCAACCGATTGCACGCAAATGATTTTTGAGCACCCCCACCAGAGCATTTTCTTGATCTTGTGTTAGCTTAGCTGACACAATTACCGATAATTTTTTATGTTCTGCGAGAAACGCATACTTAAGATGTTCCGGTAAAATTTTTAGTTCAAGCTCTGGTGGGCATTCCACTGAAGGAAGTAATTTGCGAGAATTAGATGGGGGAAATTCAGATTTACTTGTCGGATCCTGCATCAGCACAGGATCCGCCTCCTCTTGGTCGGCGTCGTCATGGAACTCGGCACCATCAAATTCCTCCAAATCCCCAGTTTCGGGATCGGCGAAATGGACGGCGCTGCAGTCTTCGTGCTCCTCGCCAGCAGGCTTCAGTACCTGCTTTGAATAGTCATCATCCATCATCATTACAATCCCATTGTCAGAGTCTAGCTCTCTCTCTCTCTCTCTCTCCTACAGTCTATTACATCAAGTGTGGAACAAGTTCCCTCATGCGGAAACCTCTGCAGCTTGCCCATGTTGAAATTCAGCTCTTCTTCTCCAACACGGAGCTTGATTTGATTTGATCGTGCGTCTATCAGTGCACCGCCCGTTGAAAGGAAGGGGCGGCCTAGGATCAGTGGCATCTCATAGTCTTCCTCTATGTCAAGAATGATGAAATCGACAGGAAAGAGTATTCCTCTCGTCTTGACGATCACATCCTTCAGTATCCCAACGGGATGAATGATTGACCGATCTGCCAGTTGTAGTTTCATTGTAACCGGCTCAATTACTCCCAAGTGAAGACGTTTTGCCATGGCGAGTGGCATAACGTTGATGCTCGACCCCAAGTCGCATAGTCCTTTTCCGACACTTGTCTTTCCGATGTGGACTGGCAGTGTGATACAGCCTGGGTCCTCCTTCTTCTCGGGTAGCACTCTCTGGATTATGGCACTGCAGTTGTTGTTTACAACCACCACTTCATCCTGGTCGAATTTCCTTTTTCCTGAAATCATTTCTTTAAGAAATTTAGCATAGACGGGCATTTCTGAAATCATTTCGACCAAGGGAATAGTGATCTCAACAGCTTTCAATCTTTCCAGAAATTTCTTGAATTTAAGATCCTGTTCCTTATTTTTAAGACGCGCAGGGTATGGCACCCTTAGCATACACTCATTATCATCTAAATGTTTTTGCGGTGAAGAGTCAGAAATTGTACCTTCACCTTTACCATTTTTAGCCTTGTTTCCTGCAGCTTCAGTCCGCAAATTGGCTGTTTCTATTTCTGCATCATCTGCTTCTTCATCAGCAGCATTGTCCTTCCCAGATTCATTTCCTTTTTCCATATCATCCTTTCCTTTTGGTCCAGCCAATGTTTTTCCAGATTTCAAAGTGATTGCCTTGCACTGTGGGTTTTTCTCTGCTGCGCTCGGCAATGCTCCTTTGTCCTGTTTTTGCATTTCACTAGCCATTTGAGTTACTTGGGTCTCCACATTTCTGATGGAGGCCTGCAACTGTGTATTAATCTCCTTCTGACTTGTGATAAAATCAGTCATCAAATTTTCCAGCCTTGATGGAGGCTTTTGGTTCTGATTCTTATTCTGGTTCCATTGGCCCTGATTAGGTATGAACTGTGGCTGGGGTTGGAAGTTCTGGAAGTTTTGGCTAGGCTGCTGGAAATTTTGATGGGGTCTTTGTTGGATTTGAGGCTGAAAGTTCTGGTTTTGGAAATTTTGTCATCTGTTCTGATTAAATCCTTGATTCTACTGAGGGTTGAACTATTGTGGCTTGTTCAGAAGGTGAGAGTTGAGGGCATTGTTGTTGGAATATGACAAATTCGGGTGTCTGTTTGGGAAAGCTTGTAATACCTGAGAATTTTACAACATATAATAAATAAATATAATAAATAAATAAATACAATAAATAAATATAATAAATAAATAAATATAATAAATAAACTAGCAAAAACATTAAATAAATAAATATAGAAGAAATGAGAAATGAAATTAATTAAAAGAGATTTAATTAAACAAAAAGAAATTAAATAAAGTTAGATAAGTCGTTATACGGAAACTTGATATAGGCGAACTCGAGAATTCGAGCCAAAATGTAACATTTGATCATAAAGAAATAACGACACGAAATAGAAACCCGTAGAGAGTCCGGAAAATGGAATCCGGGAACATAGAGGGATAGAAACCCGAAAGAGAGGCGGAAAAGCACGACGGATCGCACGACCCGCCCGGACCGAAGTCCAGGCGAAGTCGGCGCGCTGGCCGCGCGGTTTTTAGGCAAAAGGCGCGCCAACCCCGCGCCACTTGACAGATTCGCCCGTTGCGTGAATCTCTCGCCCGAACGCGGATTTTTTGACTTTCGGTTGAACGTCTCTCAACCCAGGACCCTTAGGGTCAGATCTTGGACGCCCTAGGTCTTAGTTATCTATAAATAAGACCTCCTAGGAGCTCCGAATACTTTTACAAAACCCTACAACTCTCTACACATTCGAAACCCTAAATCCGGAGTCGTCGGAGGCACGAAACCAAGGCGAATACTGTTGGATGAAAATTCTAAGATCTCCAGAGTCGTGGTAAGTCTCGATCCAATCCTTGTTCTATATACGATTCGAAAACGAATCCTAATCTTCTTCTTTTCTCTTCTACACCTCGTATTGGATCTAGATCATAGAACCCGACGAACGGAGAGGAGAAACGGTGGACTGGAAGCCACGCCTTCGAAATAGACGATCCCGGACGTTCACAACTCTGTACGTTAACTCTTACATGATTTTGGGAGGTTTTAAAACGTTCGAAACTAAAAGATTCAACAAGAACTCGTAAATCTGTCAACTTTTATTTTCTACCGACGCAACAGTTTTGATGAATTTTTCCGAACCTTAAAACGACTTCAAACGGGAAAACTTAAAACACAAAAAACGTTTCTAAGGCTTAGATCTATATACTGTAACGTTTTGAGAATTTTTAGAGACGAATTAATATGTCAAAACCAACCGAAACCGAACTGCTTGAATCTAGATCTTGAAATTCTTGACAGAACTTAGGAATGATCTTGATCACATTTTTGACATAGGCTCCAGACCGTTTTAGATCATTGGCCGAACATGAAAGTCGTAGATAATTGTCTTAAGATGATCTCTGTAAAATTTCATCAAATTTGGAGTTGAATTGCTATGGTAGAATTCGAAATCTTTAAACTGTGATACATTAAATTCGGACAGAATTGTTCTTCTGCGAAAATTGGTGATTTTGACCTGTTTAGGTATGTCGAATTGAAAAAGTTAAAACACAAAAGTTGTAGATCTCGACGTTTCTGAGTCAGTCGTGAAATTTTGGAATTTTTGGAATTAAATTTGATTTTAGACGAATTTTAGAGTAAACTGTGGTTTACCGGAAATAAAATCTTGAAATCTTGTTGGAAAATGGAATTAACCTTTAGGGTTGAAATGAGTTGAGATATTATTTTTAAATGAATACAATTGGAGTCAGATTTTTAAAATTAAATCCCCTTACAAAACTTGATAAATTAAAATTAGGAGTGAGTGCTCTGCAGGGTGCCCCCTAACTGCTTCACTTCGTGCCTTGATGGACGATGGTGACCCCGCGCGCTAAAATTGAGATATGATATTGCCAAAACGGCGAAAATATAGAGCCTACACTCTCGAGAATATCCACATGGGTTTCCCGAGGCTCCGGAGTGGTACTGGGTATGGCTGATACGGTTGCGGCCGCCGGGCTACCGGCTAAACTTGTTGACATCGCGATGCTATCGTGAAACTTTGAGATACCAAATCGGGGATGTAATGGGGATATTAAATTTAATTAAATTAGATTAAATTATGTTGTCCAATTAAATTACTTGAATGCTTTATTTAAATTATGTCTATTATCTTAAACCATGCGAAATGTGTTGTTAAATAGAGCCCTGGAATAAATTATGCAATTGGATAGTTGACTTGATTAAATTGAATATTATGTTATTATCATGTTTTTATTTAAGTATTAAATTAATGGCTTTTAAACCCTACGATCATGCATGTGTTAACTTACTCAGCAAGTTTGCTGACCAAAACCGTTTTTATTCCTTTTCTTACAGAATATGTGGAATGAGCATGTGTGAGCACGATTCATGCATGGAATTTTGGGAAACATTATTTTGCTTTTAAATTCGTACTTTAGACTATATTATGAACGGGCCTGTTTAACCCGTGTTTTGGCCATGTCGGCCCTATTTATATTTTCCGCTGCGATACTAAACTAAAACAATTATTTCCGCTGCGCTATGATATTATTATTTTCGGATTATATTTTATGGGCTATTTTGAATGATTTAAATGTTTTAAATACTGCAATACCTAGCCTTGCATCTCTTTAGTAAGCTCGGGGAAACCGCGTCTTACTAGGGAGATGTGCCGGTGACATCCCGACCTGGGTGACCAAAAACCGGGGTGTTACAAGTTGGTATCAGAGCCCGACTATTTTTAAACTACTATTTTTAAACCATTACTATTTTTAGACTATCATTTTTAAACCATTATTATTTTTAAACTACTATTATTATTTTGACTATTATTTTAAGTTTTAAAATATTATTTCCATGGAAAATTTTTTATTAAAACCCCATGGAAAATATATATATGGTGCATTAAATTATTTTCGGGGGGAATCATCATTTGCATTTGCATATTGCATCTCTTCTATGAACCTAGAATCTTGGCGAATTGAACTTAGAATCTTGGCAAACTTGAACTTAGAATCTTGGCGAATTGAACTTAGAATCTTAGCGAATATTAACTTAGATCTCTTGCTTGCGCTAGATGGCTAGTCAAGACATGATGCAGTTGATGATCAATATGATGAACGCTCACCTTGACACCCAACAAACCATACAACAAATGAAAAATCGTATAACTCATTTGGAGGCAAATCTGCACCAAATGGGAGACTTAAGGGAAGCTGACCTTCAACATTTCCTGAACTTGAGAGCCGCTGATCAAGATCGCATAAAAGACTTAGAAACTCAAGTGCAAAAACTCACCGAACGGAGCGACGCTGTGATAGATAGAGTCGAGGATCTAGGGACGGACCTGCTTAACCTCACTGACATCGTAGTACCATACAGCCCGGTGGAAGACCACTTGATGGGACCACGAAGCCCCACACCCCCAGTAGAGAGCCCATCCGGCCTTATTCATGGACGCTACGGAACCCTTGGACTCTGGCCCCACATGGTCCGCCCGTCGCCGAACCCGAGCCTCGTGGGGAGCCATCTGGAGGAGTCACCGGAACCAGTTTCGGAAGCCGTCGATCCACCATCCCCCGTGTTTCATGGACCCTTGGGCACCGGCCAAGTCTCTGATGAGGATGATCCAATGGAAGATTCCACTACTCTGCCGGAGGATGCAGAGATTGTTTAGATACTTTGTCTTAGATAGTACATTTATTTTGCGCATTCTATTACTTGTATTAAATTTCTTGTAAAGGAATATAATGCGAGTTGATTTTATTTTTTTGAAATCCTTAGCAAAAAAAAAAAGAAAACTTGGAATCGTAAAGGCACACGATGCATCAAACCATGCAGTGCATAACAGAGACATACACAGAAACCTAGAAACGTCACAGTACTACATCTTAAAAGAAATACCAAACCAAGTCTAACTGAAAACACAAATGGGAAATACTAAACCAGCCGCTGCTAACACGAGTCTAGATAAAACATAAAACGGGAAACGTAAAGTCACTGATCAGGAGGAGGGAACTGGCGACGCATGTAGTCATCCATCTGACGCATGTACGACTGGATCGTTCACTGGAGGGTGTGCGATAGAAGCAGGTCCCACGTCGTTTTACTAGATTTTCCACTCGTATTGCTCGAATCGGTTTTGAAATTGGACTAACAACTACATGACTGAATTTAATCTACATTATTAAAGCAGTTAAATAAGCTAAAGGACATGCTGATATTGAATCTAAAGAGCAGATGGAAATAATCCACAAAAACAATAAAAGCTGTAAATCTATGCTAAAGTACCTATGAAGCTGATTCAAAATGATGACAGAATGGACAGGGAGGAAAGAATAAAGATTGGACAAGGTTTAGATAAAGCACGATTAAACTTCCATTTTTTTTATACACAGATCTTTGCTTGGGATAATCCTGTCAGAAAGCTAATTCTCATGCTCTCAGCACCATGTTCCCTTTAACAGACAGGTACTTACAGTGTGAGTTTACATGTTCTTAAGACCACAAGTTCTAAAATACCACAGATTCATAACTGCCCCGGCCAGGGTATGATATTTCATCTGTGGTGGTCAAGCAACACCTGTCAAGTCATTAGTTGAATTGCCAAGTACTGCTATCATTCCCCTGCGTCACACCCAAAGTTTCTAATCAAGCCCTGAACTATCCCTTAACTCTCAGTCCTAGTAGCAGTTGGAAGATCTGGAGACACATCCGAGTGACCTCTACGAAAGCGATTAAAAGAAAGCAGTAAAGAAAGCATTTAAAATCCTATCACTCGGAAGTTTCAAAAGCTTCGTACTGGTAGTAAAAGAAAGCCCCCAGTCAGGATGACCGGACGTGGATCAAGAATTCCCGAATCTCGGTGAACCGCTCGTAGTGTTCACTTCCTTTCGGGTGGTTATGAGATACAAACTAATGAAACGAACTAATAGATTAATTCGTTCCGGGTGTACTCACTCAGGACTCAAAAATAGGCTTTGGCAGAAGAGGATAGCAGTTGAAAGGAACTCAACCCTATCTTAGAAAATAACCAAGGCCTACGCATTGTTCCTCTAGAATTACCTATCACACTATATTTGAATCCAAGTGGATCCCATCTCGGTGTGACAGTTAAGACTAAATTCCCAACACATAGCAATTTCGGAAAATAATCGATGTGAAAACCATTCCCTAAACAGGTACTAGACTCTCAATAAGAACACAGACCCTTTCAGTCTAGAAGAGACCTAATCGCCGACTCTGCTTCTAATTTCCCAAAAATTAACCCTTGACAGATTATGAACTAGACATAACTGAGGAATTTATCCCTTACTCAGATCCGGATTTTATAGACGAATTTTTGTTAGAAGTTTAATATGCGATATCTAGTTTAAATCTAGACTTGTAATGTCCAAGGGAAAGATCCCAAAATATTATGGACAACAGTAGCTACATAATAATATCATGCATTAAGATATATGGAAGTGTAAAATTAATCAACCCAAAATATAATGGTGGGTTTAGACAGAATGCGTGACACAGAATGAGGTGGCCGTGAAGCCAAAAGAGTGGCAGAGTAATCAGGTGGAATGCAAACATCTGCTTTCCAACTTCCCAACTACTCGGATGAAGCGAATTTAGACAGCAAAAACCCTAAAATGGCAGTGTCGCTACCATTTGGGCCCTTACTGTCTGCAAATTCTGACAAAAACCTACATGCTTCCTTTCAGCAATATTCATCAGCTAATATTGACAGATATTAACCAATGTATATTACAGAATGGAATTTGGGTTTGGAAATTAAGATAGAGAGAATAAAACTGTATTTGGACAGTAATTAACCGAGTGGCTACTTCATTTCCCGGTGAAAGGACCGTTCGCCTGACCTCGTTAGTTATTGTCCAAACCATGCAAAATAACAAGCAGTAATTAATGTACAGATTACGGGCTACTTCATTTCCCGGTGAAAGGACCGTTCGCCGACATTATTCTGTAATATCTCTCACTGTTTGTTCATACATCACAAAAAGGATAAAATAAAATAAAATAAAAACAGTGCCTTGTATGAGAGACATTGGTTTCTCATGCAAGGTTATGGAATCAATCCATAATTAATGTCTTAAATAATCCTTCACTCCATAATTAATTACAGTCCGGATTATCTGCTTAAGGCATTAAGGTTTTGTTTATAGAAAAATATTTTAGAGAGAATTGAACAAAGATCCTTTAATCAAAGTAATTATCGATCTTAATCATTGCTAATAATGATCTTTAATTATTGACTTAAGGGTTCAATTAATTAATGACGAAAATGAAGAAATGAAAAATCTGGCAGAGCTGCCAATTACGACGCTATCCTAGGACAGCGTTGTGGGAATTGCGTCGTCATGGATTGGTGATAGAGGTAAAAATCTTGGTGTTTAAGGAGTTTATGCACGACGCTAAACATGATTACGACGCTATCTTAAGGTAGCGTCATAGTGTTAGTATCGTGCATGTAGAATAGGGGTGCTACGACGCTATGCAGGTCCTACGAGGTTAAACGTGGTTTACGTCGTAAGGTCTAGCGTCGTAGTGAGAAGAGATGGTTTTGAAAGAGAAAGAAGTTGCTATGACGCTATACACTAAATTACGACGCTATCCTAGGATAGGGTCGTAGGTGTAGCGTCGTAGGTGGATTTTCTGAAGAGTTAGAAAAGGGGAAGTTACGACGTTATGCACTAAATTACGACACTATCCTAGGACAGTGTCATGGTCATAGCGTCGTAGGTAGGGTTTATATAAAAAAAATTGAAGAGTTTTGGGGTCCTACGACCTTAGACAAAAGTTACGACGCTATCAGTGGATAGCGTCGTATGTCTAGTGCCGTAGGGCAAAATTTTGTTCACATTCTGAAGTAACTACGACGTCAAACTCTGCCCTACGTCGCTATCAGTGGATAGCGTCGTAGGGCGGTTAGCGTCGTAGCTAACTCAGTTTGTGTTGTTGGTCGGGTAATGCAATCTTTACGATTGCAAACCCTGTTTTCAAGTTCATGGTTCATCAATGCAAGAACAGTGATAAAATAAAAGGAAATAGTAAGCCAAAATGTAGAAAAACATGGCATAATAAGCTAAAAAGCACACACCAATGAACCACAAACCCGAATAAGGGTTTTCAACCATAATAGATATGCATAAGAACCAAAAATAAAGAAAGAAAACAGAAAACCCATTTGCAAAAGAAAATAAAATGACCGAATGGTCATTAAACCAAAAATAGAGCAAGTAAATCCATGGAATCATTTCCATTTCATGTTTTTGGGACTCTTTGAAGCTTAACTTCCCATTTTCATAAAATGGTTTGATAATACCCATCATTTGGGTATTTCAAACCTAAATAAGAGTTTAACAAAATTGAAATAAGAGAAAACAGTGGCTATCCTACTGGAGAACCAAAATAATACTAATCTATGCAATAATTTAAACTAATCTAAGTGCATGAAAATAAACAATACATAAAAATAAAACTAACTACTCTAACTAACCTACACTATTCTCAAGAACTGTAGCTGCCTTCAAGTGTGGAATGTGGTGAAGTGACAAGACTAGGGAGTCAACACCTCTATATATAGGCGAGAAACCCTAGGCCCATGGGCCCCCAGGCATTTGAATTTGAATTCTGCAGCTTGGTACGACGCTATACTTGGCTTCGTCGCTATCTTCACTACGACGCTATGGGTATTGCGTGGTAGTCTTCCATCTCAAAACACTCTTTGTCTCTAAATGGACAGCCTACGACGCTATACTCCGTTACGTCGCTACACTTGGTCTACGACGCTATGCTCGGCGTCGTAATTCTTCCTTCAGAGTCCTGTCTCCATTTCTGCCTACGACGCTATGCCCGGCTACGACGCTATAGATGCTCAGCGTCGTAGTTGTGGCTAGCGTCGTGATTTCCTGAAAAATATCAAATTTTTGTGGGTTTTCATTTCTTTTCCCATCTTTTTATTTTCTTTTTCTTTTCTTTTCTTTTTCTCATGTTTTTTGATTTTTCTGGCATAAATGTGTAACAAAGTTACATATTTATGCATTTTTCACACCAGCTCAATATTTTTACAGATATGCATAAATCAGTCCAATTCTACTGCTTTCTTATTTAATATAAGACTGGAATGCGATCAAATGCCCGTTTCAGACACGGAAATGAATTGAAAATAATGGACATTTCTGGCCATTATCAATAGTCGCCAGAACCAACGGATTAATTATTCCAATAACTCCCGAGGGGCTAGTTTCCAAACAAAGGGCCAAGAAATTTTCTGATGCACTGTATAAATTCTTCTCGCAGGAAACAAATAATTTGGAGCCCCAGGAAACCCACAGACTACAAATAATGAATCGGATAGATCAAGACCAGACGAGTTCGGAATCCATCAGCATGGATTCCTCACTTTGGAATTAAATAAAGCTGGGAAGAGACCTCAAGATTCCCAAAGGAACCAACAAGCATAAAGAGGTCAAAAGACTCCAACACTCGGGAAATTTTCAGCAAGAGGTGCGGTCTAGATGAACAGGTGCGGTCTACCATTAAACCACACCTACTCCATTAAACCGCACCAAGTCATTCCATGAAGAGGAGTCCAAATCCAGCAGGTGCGGTCTGAAGAGGTGCGCTCTACCAAACAGGTGCGGTCTAATACCGCACCGCACCACCTCAGTTTTTGAAGACAAGCCCGAATCGACGAGGTGCGGTCTACTATCGTCAGGTGCGGTCTTAAACCGCCGCACCACCTCGACCTAAACCGCACCACCTCAAGTTGTGAAGACGAGTCCATTTCGACGAGGTGCGGTCTCCATGTATGGGAGCGGTCTGAAACCGCACCTCTGATAATGGCCAAAATTGACCATTATTTTCAATCTATTTCCGTGTCTAATACGGACATTTGATCGCATTCCGGTCTTATTTAAATAAGAAAGCAGTTGAATTTGACAGATTTTTGCAAGTTTGTATAAATAATAAGCTGGTATTGAAAAATACAAAAATATTGTTATTTTTATTAAATATGTGTTAAAAAATCCAAAAACATGATAAAAATATTAAAAATTCCACATTTGATAATTATGGTTTGATAGTATCTGTTCGGTGAAACACGGATCCATTAAACGGAACACAAACAAAATATCAAGTGGAGCAAATATCCTTATTTTTTATATTTTATACTTTGATGTATATATTTATAATTTTTTTATGGTTATTTTTATTTCTGTTTTTCTGCTATAATTAAATTGATTGGTCCTATAATCACTCTCAATTTTAATTTGCAGGGGATTTAATTTAATTTGGTCCAAAGTATTAATCAAAATTGATCCAACATAGGAAGGATGATGTGCTACCACCGAAAGCTTCTCAGACGGCGGAAGTGGCTAAAGAAGAAGTCTCGCTGCCAACACGCCATGGTGGGTCTGGCAAGGCTGCAACGGCTGTAGATGCACCTGCACCGCTGCATGGGATAGTGGAGGAGAGAGCTCTTGTCTTGGTGGAGAAGCAGAAGGATAAAGCGCCAGGCTTTGTGAGTATACTGGCTCCGCCTAAGGGCAAGAAGCGAACAAGGGTTGACAAGGATCCAGCTTCGCATACAATGGCGGAAGGTGGAGGTTCTGATCAGGCCCTTGCGATAGGGTTAGGAGATCCTCCGGAAGGCAATGATAGTATAAGTGATACTGAATCGAGGGCGGAGCACTGGGCCGATGCATTAGATGAAGTTCAGTAACATCAGGGTGTGGTTCGCTCCTTTCATCTTATTATCTTATGGATTTTGCAGACTTCAAACTTATTTCTTGGAATGTCCAAGGTCTGATGGGGGAGGCCTCTCAACGATGGTTAAGTAATTGTATTAGATCGAATATGCCTGATGTCCTTTGTATCATGGAGTCTCAAGGTCAATTTGATCAAGTATTGTTTTGGCGCTTGGGCTATGAACCGCTGCACATACAGGAAACGGTTGGTCGCGCCGGGGGGCTGGGGGTGCTTAAGTCGAGACGCTGCAATTATCAATGCTCGATAGTGGATATCCGAGCTCGGATGATTAGCGTGGAATTGAGAGGTCGCTCGTCTGCATGGGTGGTGACTTTCCTTTATGGGAATCCGAACTACCAGCGGAGGCGTGCGGATTGGCATAACTTGCTACTACTGGCTGGGTTGATGCAGGGACCATGGATGATTATTGGTGACTGGAATGAAATTACGGCAGCGGAGGAGGTGAGTGGTGGAGTTTTTCTACCAGATAGAGCGCAGGAGCTACGGGAAACTCTTGAGGCTTGCCAGGTAGTGGGCATTCCTTCCTTGGGGACAGCTTTTACCTGGATGAGGAAGGTTGGACATGATAAATGCATTCAGAAGCGATTAGATCGAGGAGTGGCGAATTTGGCTTGGCATCATATGTTTGGTGAGGGACGGGTGCAACATCTTGCTCGCTTAGGGTCGGATCATTGTCCTCTTCTGCTCCTATGTCGCCACCCTACTGATATTCGTGGAGTGCGACCGTTTAGATGGGAATCGGCTTGGGTTGAACATAAGGACTACGGGCAGGTCATTCAGCGATGTTGTGCGGCATCCAACATCGCCCCACTTGGAGAATTATTGGCAGAGGTGAGTAGAGAATCCATGCACTTTAATGTTGAAACCTTTGGCAATATTGTGGATAGAAAGAAACGGTTGGAAAGACGAATCAAAGGTATTGAGAAGCGGTTGGAGGTTTGGGATTCGGCTTGGTTGTCCAGGTTGGAGAGGGAATTGAAGGCGGAGTTGGAGGAGATATTGCGACAAGAGGAACGGCTGTGGTTTCAAAAAGCGAGGGATAAGTGGGTACCCCTAGGCGATCGCAACACGGCCTACTTTCATGCTAGAACTAAAGTGAGGCGGAAACGGAATCGTATATATGGGTTGTTTGTGGAGGAGGGTAGCTGGCAGACGGATCAGGGGGTTTTGCAAACACATGCTCAGGACTATTTTGCGAAAATATTTGAAGCTCGGCCGATGCTGGAGTCAGGCGCGGCAATCCCTAGGCTGCCTGCGATTGAGGATACATGGCGTGAACTATTGGATCGACAGGTGGTGAAGGAGGACGTGGACGTGGTTAAGAGTCAGATGAAACCATTTGCAGCTCCTGGCCTGGATGGTTTTCCTGCCGAGTTTTACAGGACATATTGGCATGAGATGGGGGATAGAGTGTTTCGCATGGTTCAGGAGGCTTTCTCTTCCCGGACGGTGGCTCCTGAGTTGGCCCAGGCTTTTCTTGTGCTTATTCCGAAGGTTGATATCCCGTTGCAGATGAGTCAGTTTCGGCCACTAACTTTGTGTAATGTCTCCTTCAAATTTATCACCAAGGTTATTGCAAATCGGCTGCAGCCTTTGCTTTGTGAATATGTTGGCCCTTTTCAGTCAGCTTTTTTGCCAGGCAGGGGGACGCGTGATAATGGCATTTTGTTACAGGAATTAGTTCACTCCATGGAAAGTCGTTCGGCTTACCGGAATGGAGTCATTCTGAAAGTAGACTTAGCCAAGGCGTATGATTCGGTTAATTGGGATTTTTTGGAAAGTTGCTTACACGAGATGGCTCTCCCATGTGCGTTGCGGGAGATCATTATGGTTTGTGTACGCGCCTCATCTTTCTCTATTTTATGGAATGGATCACCTTTGGAGAGGTTGCAAGCAGGCCGTGGGTTGCGCCAGGGCGACCCTTTGTCTCCTTATTTGTTTGTTATCGTCATGGAAAAATTATCTCGGCTCATTTCAGGGGAGGTTGAGGCTGGACGTTGGAATGCCCTTAAATGTAGTAGAGATGGGATGGCCATATCGCATGTTATGTATGCGGATGATCTTATTCTTTGCTCTGATTTGGTGGAAAGCAGTGTTGCATGCATGGGGACGGTCATGCAAAGATTTGGGGATGTCTCGGGATTAAGGATGAATTGTGATAAATCTATAGCATTGGTCGGGCCGAGGACGTTGGAGGGGGAGAGACATTGGATTACTGGTATGCTGGGAGTTTCGATTGCGCCTTCGCTAGGGAAATACCTGGGGTTTCCGGTGGTTCATGGGAGACTTAAAATGTCTCACTTTGACGATATTTTACGGCGTATGGACATGCGATTGGCGGGTTGGGCAGCTTCTCTGTTAAATAGGGCTGGGCGCATTACTCTGGCAAAAGCAGTATTAGCGGCAATTCCATCTTATTGCATGCAAGTTCATCGTCTCCCGATTGCCACTTGCAATATGATTGATCAAAAAATTCGGAAGTGGATTTGGAAAGTTTTGTCTGGTACAGGGCTCCATTTAGTGGCATGGGATAAGGTTGCCAGACCGCGTCATGCAGGGGGGTTGGGTTTACGCACGGCTCGGCACATGAACTTGGCGCTATTGGGCAAGCAACTTGGTGATTTTATGTCTGGAAAGAAAAAATTGTGGATTGACTAGATGCGTAGTCGGTATGGATGTCCGGAGGGAGCTTACCCGAAAGAACATTATAAAGCGACTCGTATGTGGAGGTCTATGGTGCAATTAGTGAATGAATTCCGCGAAGGCTTTGGTGTTCGGATAGGGGATGGTAATAGCTCTTTATGGTTTTCGCCTTGGTGGAAAGGAACATGCTTAGGACCGCTTATGCCATTTGTTCATGTGTGCGATTTGGAAGCCAAGGTGAAGGATATCATTGAGACAGGGCGATGGAATCTTAATAAACTATATACATGGGTTCCGGTGGCTCTCAAAGAAGAGATTGAGCAGTCACCTTGTCCGTTGGTCATGGAAGGCGTGGCTGATGTGTTTCATTGGCGAATGGAGGCTTCGGGACTTTATTCTGCCCGGTCTGGCTATCGTTGGATCAGTGGGATTTCGGAGGATAGTACGGGTTGGCAGTGGATGTGGCACAAGGACATCCCTGAGAAGGTTGGGCTACTGTTTTGGCTACTGTCGCATGGGTCTCTTATGACTAATGTGGTTCGCTTCCTTAGGAAAGTGGCTCAGTCTCCGTTGTGCACTATTTGTGGAGACAAAGAGGAGAGTTGGCACCATGCACTATTTGAATGCTCATGGGCTCAAAATCTTTGGAGTTCTTTGCGCGTTCATGAGGTGGTGTCTGTGCCGGACTTGGAGAAGGACGAGATCCGCCATTGGCTTCAATACATGGTTAAGAGGTGGAAACATTTATTTGTTGCAGGAGTTTGGGTTGCTTGGCTTGAGCGAAATCGGAGGGTTTTTAAGGGTGTTGCTTGGTCTGCTAGCCGGCTTAGGAGGCCTGTACATTCCATGCAGGAGGCTCTGGGCAGGGTGGCGCTGGAGCGAGGTGGTCATGATCGCCCACTTCGGGTAGTTCACTGGCGGGAGGCAGTTGGAGAGGGAGTGATCATTCACTCGGACGGAAGCGTAGACGCGGCTGCGCTAAAGAGTGGTTTTTCGGCGGTGTGCCGTTCTCTTGATGGTCGATGGAGGCAGGCGGTCGGAGGCCAACTTGGTGCTCGGGCGATTCTGGAGGTGGAGCTGTACGGGTTACTACAAGGGCTGAAGCTGGCGAGGGTGTTAGGGGAGTTGAAGATCACGTGCTATTCGGACTCGAAGGAGGCTTGTCGCCTCATAGATCATCTCCATGAGGCTCGGCATAGGTTATGGCCGTTGGTCAGAGAGATACGACATCTCAAGGGGACTTTTGATCGGTGTGAAATACATCATATTTTCCGGGAAGGAAATCGGGTTGCGGATGGCCTGGCGAAAATGGCGTGCAATGGGGAACAATTCTTCACGACGTGGGCGTTCCCCCCAGATCAGATGCTTGGAATGCTGCATGAGGATAGTGTGGGCAATGGATTTCTTCGTCTGTAGCAGGGGTCTTGTCTGGTGCTAGCAGGGGTTGGTGTTTTCTGGTTTCTGCTGTAGTTAGTTCGCTCATTTGGTTTTTTGTCTTTTGTTTTTCGTTCTCTTTTTTTTTTGTTTTCTTTTAAGCCGCCTTCGGGCATTGTTCACCAAAAAAAATTGATCCAACCCAACAAATCCAGTCCAACACTTGTCTCAGGCCCAAAACCCAAAGAAGCCCATTACACCCATACTCCATTGGCCCAATCCCACTTTAAGCCCATTGCACCACTCCAACCCTAACCCTAACCCTAACCCTAACCCCCCTGCCGCCGCTGCCGCCGCCGCCTGTAACACCCCGGTTTTTGGTCACCCAGGTCGGGATGTCACCGCCACACCTCCCTAGCAAGACACGGTTTCTCCGAGCTTGCTAAAGAGATGCAAGGCTAGGTATTGCAGTATTTTAAACATTCAAACAGCCCATTTATATATAATTTAGAAATAATACATCAAGTTGCAGCGGAAAATAATATTTACATATATGTATCGCAGCGGAATTTAAATATAGGGCCAACATGGCCTAATCACGGGTTAAACAGACCCGTTCATGCAAGATCTAGTCTAATACAAAAATTCAAAATAATATATCATCCCAAGCTTCCAGTGTATGCATATGACGATGCATAATTCTCAACTCTGGAAGAAAAAGAAAAAGAAAATATGGTTTTGATCAGCACTACGTGCTGAGTAAGTTAACACATACACAACTATGGGGTTTCAAAGCCATTATTTAATATTTAAAGAAAACATGTGCACGACACCACATAATTTAATTTATTATCTAACAACAATTCAAACGACAGAGACTTCATAAGATCATAAATATAATTTGCAAAGCAATATAATTTATAGGACATAATTTGAAAGCATAATCCAAAAAGAACAATTTTCGAGTCTCCTAGTTTCATATCTCATGTCTCATGTCTCATGTTTCAAGTTTCAAGTTTATGTTTCAATTGCCACTCGGCAAGCTTTATATTTCAATTGCCTTTCGGCAAGCAGGATATTTCAATTGCCTTTCGGCAAGCAAGATATTTCAATTGCCTTTCGGCAAGCAGGATATTTCAATTGCCTTTCGGCAAGCATCGTATTACATGTGTATTTTATTCCAAAGGAATTCCCAATCATTTAAACCTTAAAGGCTAATTTCTCAAGTTTAGTAAGTTTCTCAAAATATACTATTTCAGGACGCTATCCGCTCCGATATCATTCAAAATCTTTTTCAACAAGATTTTTCAAGATTTGACTCGGTCAACCATCGTTTACTCTTAAATTCGTTTAAATTCAGATTTAATTCCAAAAATTCCGAAATTTCACTACTTACTCAGAAACGTCGAGACGAACAACTTTCGTGTTTTAATTTTTTTAATCCGAGATACCCAAATATGTCAAAAACGTCAATTTTGGCATAAGAACAAATCTGTCCGAATTTTATATGTCACAGTTTAAAGATTTCAATTTCTACCATGGCAAATCAACTCCAAATTTAATGACATTTTACAGAGACCATCTTAAGACGTTTATCTACAACTTTCGTGTTTGGCAAAAGATCTAAATCGGCCTAGAACCCTAGTCAAAAATGTCATCAAGTTCTGACCTAAGTTTCGTCAAGAATTTCAAGATCCACATCCTAGCAGTTCGGTTTCGGGTGGATTTCATACATCACATCATCATGAAAAATTCTGAAATTTTACGGAGGTGTTCTTAACATATAGATCTACAACTCTTACGTTCAACGCCAAGCCTAGATCGGTCTAGATCTAAGGTAGAAATCACCAACAAGTTTGAACTAAAGTTCTGTCACCGTTTCAAGATCTAAACCAAAGGCAGGTCTGTTCATGGTCGTTTTCGGATATCAAAACACGATGAAAAATTATGAAAATTTTACAGTAGATAGAACTATGTCTTAAGAATGTTTTTCATGTTTTAAGTTTTTCCGTTCGAAGTCGTTTAAAGGTTCGGAAAAATTAGACAAAACAGTGGCGCCGGTAGAATTCATATGTTGACAGATTTTTGAAAGATTGGATTAAGCTTTAGTTTACTTGTTTTAATCACTCCCAAAACCATGTAAGTATTAACTTACAGCGTCTATGAACGTGGAGATGTCTAGTTCGGAGGCGTGGCTTCCAGATCACCGTTTCTCCTCTCCGTTCGTCGGGTTCTACGATCTAGATTCAATACGGGGTGTGGAAAGAAAAGAACCGAAGTTAGAATCCGTTTTCGGATTGAAACATGAAAAGATTTGTCGGACTAGAGCTTACCACAACGTTTGGAGATCCTTGGATTTTCGTCCAAAGCTGCTGCCTCCGTTTGGTGCTTTCCGTCGACTCCGAATTTAGGGTTTCGAACGTATAGTAGGTTGTAGGGTTTTGTAAACTTGTTTGGGGCTCCCAAGGGGCTTATTTATAGAATTCTCAATCCCTAGGGCGTCCACATCTGACCTAAAGGTCTTGGGTCGAGAGATGTTCAACCGAAAGTCGAAAAATCCGCGTTCGGGCGAGAGATTCACGCAACAAACGAATCTGTGAAGTGGCGCGGTCGTGGCGCGCTAAAGCCTCTTCACCGCGCGGCCACCGCGCCGACTTCGCCTGGACTTCGGTCCGGGCGGGTCGTGCAATCCGTCGTGCTTTTCCGCCTCTCTTTCGGGTTTCTATCCCTCTATGCTCCCGAATTCCGATTTCCGGGGTATATTCGGGTTCATACTTTCTCTCTAATTTTATTCTCAGTCTAATTGGATGTTTTGGACTCGAATACTCGAGTTCATTAGTGTCGGGTTTTGGTGTACCATTTATCCATCCTTTTATTTAATTAATTTTCTTTAATTCCTTTTTAAGTAAAAGTCTCATTTCTCATTTCCTTATCTCTATTTATTTCTTTTATTTGCTGGATTTGTTTATTTATTTATAGTATTTATTTTATTTATTATTTATTTATTTAATTATTTTTTTATTTTATGTTGGAAAATTCTCGGGTATTACACCGCCGGCCGGCGGCCATCTCCACCACCAACACCACCCCATCTCAGCCACTCCGAGCCCACACCAACACCCACATCCGGCCACCCATTTCCGACTACCTTCACCATCTCCGCCACCTCGCGCCACCACTGCCGACGCTCCCGACAGCTCTCACCGTGCCACCACCAAGCCACGGCCGCCGCCGCAAATCCGCCTCTGATTCCGGCCACACACAACCTCCTTATCCCCAATTCCAATAGCCACAGAGAAGAGGAAAGGAAGAAAATGAAGAAAACTGGAAGTGGAGAAGAGAAGAACAAAAGAAAGAAATGGAGGAGGAAAAGAAAATGGAAGAAGCTGTCGAGAGAGAGGAAAGAAGCAAGAGAAGAGAGAAAATGGAGAAGAAAGAAGAAAATGGAGGAAAGAGAAAAATTAAAGAGAATAAGGGAAGAGAAAGAGAAAAGAAAAAGAGAGAGAAAATATATCCGGACCTCGGGACCCCGGTGGCGCTAGACAAAATCCGTGTCGCGAGACCATGTTTAGCGACACGGAGTCTAAGGACAGGGAAAAATAGCTTAAGGACCGGAATGTTTAAGGACAGACTGAGAGTGGGTATCAAGACAGAGACCCAGTCGCTAGGCCATGCCTAGCGACTGGGAGAAGTGTATCGCGACTGAGGGCACATTCCGCGACAGAGACAGAAAAAAAAAAAAAAAAAAGCTCCCAGGTCACGTGACCCCTCACATGCAATCCCACATTCAATTTATCACATGCCAAAATACTCAAGAGCTCCCTGGACCTGAAGTCCCACAAGCTTAGAGTTTTTGTCTTTTCTTCATGGACCTCAAGTCCCGCCCCCTCTTGTGCGTCATCTTGGAGCTAAAAAGTGTGTCCTGAACCAGCATTTGTTTCGCGACAGGCATAATTGTTTAGCGACTGGATGGGCCTTAAATGGGCCTAGGGCTTTTTCCCTACTCTCTATAAATATATCCTCCCACCCCCTTGAACAGTAACCTAGCTACACTTAGTTTTTTTTACTGTTCATGGAGGCACCACTGTGCTCTCCAAATTAGTTTAGAATAGATAGCTTATTTTATTTTTATGCAATGTAGAAATAGACTTTAGCCTAGTTTTAATTTATGCTTTGTAATAAAATAGTGTAGCTAGTGTTCATTTCTTTTTTCCAGTTTATATTTTGTACTTTTGGGTTGAAAACACTTAATCAATGAGTGTGTTTAAACCATTTTTGGCTTTTGTTGTTATATGAGAAAATATTTCACAAAAATTTGTTATGGATCATTTCCATAATATTTATTACTTTATTTTTGGATTTTTGGTCACTTGACCATTTTTATTATTTTTTTAGTTAGGTTTAATGCTTTATTTAGATTTAATAAATGCATAAATAATTTATATGTATCCCTTGATAGATTTAGTGTAGGTTTTATTTTAATTTTGGTTTGTTAGGATAGTTGGTGTTTGTTTATGCATTAGTACCAATTTGTGTTCTGCTCCTGTTTTCTTTTCTTTTTAGGTAGTATCTTTATTTTTGTTTTTGTTTATTTTCTTTGTTTGTTTATTTTTATTCCTAGTTCATTAGATCTAAAAAGGGGTAGTATTAAAGAGTTTATGCATATTTATTAAAAATTGCATTTCCTATATTGTATAGCATCACGTTGTAACCCCATGGGTTGCAACGTATTTCCCGTTGTGGTCCCACGGATCACAACGCACTTCCCTGCAATGCAATATAAGGTGTTATGCTGCCAAAATTTTTTATAAAATTTTTTTAAAAAAAATCCCTCTGTCGCGAAACCCCTGCCGCGGACCCACGGTCCGCGACACACTCCTTGATTAGCGACAGAGGACCCAAATACTTGCAATTTATTTTGGAAGGGCTCTGTCGCGAAACCCCTGTCGCGGACCCACAGTCCGCGACACACTTCTTGTTCCGCGACCAGGAATTATGCCCTTGTTGGATTTTCAAACCTTGTGTCGCTAGACCCCTGTCGCGAGGCCACACCTAGCGACACGGATTTTTGTCTAGCGACACAACAAACCCCAATTTTCAAAACATCACATTTCTCTCATTTCCCACCTCTCTGTTGTGATCCTCCTGTCGCGAACCCACGGTCCGCGACACAAACTCTGTCTCATGACATGCATGGCACCTTTTTGCCAAATTTTTATTCTCCATCTCATCCCATTAATTAATTGAACCTTTATATTAATATTTTCAGGTTGAAATCCAATGATCTCAACCCATGATTAATTTGATATAAAGAACTTTGTTCAATTTTCCATTAAAAGATTTTTCTACATAAATTAAACTCTAATGATCTAAGTTTATAATCCGGATCTGAGTAAGGGATAAATTCCACAGTTATGACTAACTCATATCCGACTGGGGGTTGATTTTGGGAAATTAGAAGCAGAGTCAGCGATTAGGTCTCACCTAGACTGAAAGGGTCTATGTTCTTATTGAGAGTCTAGTACCTGTTTAGGGAGTGGTTCTCAAATTCATTATTTTCCAAAATTGTTGTGTGTTGGGAATCTGATATTAAATGTTGCACTGAGATGGGGTCCACTTGAACTCAAATACGGTGTGATAATTAATACCAGAGGAACAACATTCGGGCCTTGGTTATTTTCTGAGATAGGGTTGAGTACTCTTTCAACTGCTGTCCTCTTCTACCAAAGCCTATTTTTGAGTGCTGAGTGAGTGCATCCGGAACGAACTAATTCACTAGTTCGTTTCATTAGTTTGTATCTCATAACCACCCGGAAGGAAGTGAACACTGCGAGCGGTTCACCGAGAGCCGGGAATTCTTGATCCACATCCGGTCATTCTGACTGGGGGCTTTCTTTTACTACCAGGGTCAGACTTTCAAAAACCTCCGAGTGATAGGATTTTAAATGCTTTCTTTACCGCTTTCTTTTAACTGCTTTCTTTAGAGGTCACTCGGTTGTATTGAGAGTTGATAATGCTACTAGGACTGAGAGTTAAGGGATAGTTCAGGGCTTAATTAGAATCTTTGGGTGTGACATGGGGGAATGATAGCGGTACTTGCCACTTCAATAAATGATTTGTCAGGTGTTGCTTGTCCACCACAGATGAATAACATGCCTCTACACGGCCGTGTGAGGGCAGTTGTGAGTCTGTGGTATCTTAGATTTTGTTGTCTTAAGAGCATGTAAACTCTTACTATAAGTACCTGTCTGTAAAAGGGAACATGGTGTAGAGAGCATGAGAGTTAGCTAATTGAGAGGATTATCCCAAACAAAGATCTGTGTAATTAAAATGGAAGTTTAATTGTGTCTCGTCTGAATCTTGTCCAATCTTTATTATTTCCTTCCTGTCCTCTCTGTCTCATTTTAAATCTGCTTTCTTAGAATAATTTTAACCACTTTCTTAGAATAATTTATTGCTTTCTTAGATTAAATTTAATTCGCTTTCTAGAACAATTTTATCTACTTTATTCTATTGCTTTCATAGCTTAGTTTAAATTCTCTCAAGTAGTTGATAGTCAAAATACAAACTTGAATCGAGTAACCGAGTGGAAAATCTTAGTAAATGATGTGGGCCCTGCTTCTATCGCACATCCTCCAGTGAACGATCCGGTACTTACTATAAATACTGCAATTTTTTACTCCGTGCGCTTTCGGGGGCACAGTTTCTTAACACGAGTAATAAAAACGTGACAACCTATAAATATATCCCTAATCCCAACTCCATCTTCATAAATTGGTTTCATTAAATAAAATTGAAAACCAGGATTATTATGTTTCAGAAAATACTCATGTGGGAACTTGTCAAAAGTTTCATGGCAAGGATCTTCATGGCAGGAAATTGTCAACAGTTTCATGCCGGGGGGTCCACAGCGCCATTTGAATTCCAAGTTTCTCACATGAGTAATGAAAAGAGAAATATATCCTTAAACCCCTCCCACGAATCATAACTTCTTTCGTTTAATAAATTTAACTTGGGATTTTTAGAAAAACTCGTGTTGATGAAATTTGTCAAAAGTTTCATGGCGCCGTTGCCGGGGAGGATGCAGCGTCGTTTATTAAGAGAATTACACTCCTGATTACTCATAGTTAGTTTAATTAGTTTAGTGTATTTATTTCAGAACAGAGAAGTACCCTCAAATTAATTAAACATTTAGAGTACTAAGACTCTAAATGTGAGGATGTTGATTTGAGGGGAAAACCTAACCAATTGGGTATTTTGTCTTGCAGGAATCATGAAGCCGCCAAAACTGGTGTAAGGAGTTAAATGTGGAAGTGTAGCATTGGGGCTGCACTAATTTGCAACTGTGAATTGCACAACACGTGAGACTCACGTGTTTGTCATCTCCACCACTTCCGGACCACGAAGCTCCACCGCTGCTCCATCGCCCATCCACCTCATTACCATCACTGCGCTGAGGAAACCCTCATCACTGGTGAAACAACAAATGGAGCAGCAGACCTTCGGACTACAGGTTCCCGGTTGGATTAGTTCTGTAATTGACCGAAGATTATATCCAGAATTCAAAGAAATTTAAAATCCGGAATAATTTTCACAAGCACAGAATTAACCCAACCTAAATTTCTGCAAGTCAAAATCATATTTATACATATATATATGTATATAAACCTCTTGTACATATTATATTAAATAATTCGGGTATTAATCAATTAACTCACATTTAGAGTACTAAGACTCTAAATGTGAGGATGTTGATATTTTTAAGAAAACCCGATAACTTCTTCTGTGTTTGCTCTGCAGGAATTTGTGGAATCACCAAAAAGAAAATTAAAGCTGCAAAACAGGTTCCCGGTTGGATCGATCCTGTGATTAATTGAAAGTATTCTTGGAATTTAAAGCAATTTAAAATCCGGAATAACTTTTATAAGAACAGAATTAATCCAACCTAATTTTTGCAAGTAGATTAAATTTTATTTATGTGTTTAGAAAATTCAAAAATGTGATTGAACAATTTTGATGAAAATCAGAATTTTTCTAAGTATTGGGCATCAAACAATTGCCCTTGTTCGATGAACCAAACGATCACACATAGCCAAAATCGTCAAACACTTAATTGGTCTGACGAAAAAGGCTATCGGAAATATGTTCTTAGTTTTTATATAAATATTTTCTCCCTCCCTCCCTCCTCTTTGATTTTATTTCAATTTTGATAATTTGTTTAAGTAGGAATTGAATTACTCACATTTCGAGCAAGGCTCAAAATGTGAGGATGTTGATTCTTTACTTGGAAAAAAAAGAAGAAGTGTGTTATTCCTATTCTCATTTTTATTTTGTTATTTTTTTTATCATATATATATATTTAACCGGTAAAAAGCATGCATAACTCTGTCAAGAAATTCGCATATTTGATTTTGGTTTATGATTAAATTTTCAAACTTTTAAATTGGGATAATATAATTGAAGACATGCATGATATGAATTTTTGAGGTTTTGAGCTATAAAAATTTAATGATATCATCATCTTGTTGGGTAATAAGTCCTCATGTTGAGAATTTAATTGAATAGATTGTAAGAATTATTCAAAGATTATATTTATGAATATTGTACATGAATCAATCATTCCATGTGAGATTTGAGCCATGAGTCACTTTTACTCATTCTTTCCTTTGATGTGTGAAAATCATTTTAATTAAAGGAAACTAGAACTTGCGATTGGGACCGATTCAAGACCATGCCATATTCCAAAATCGAGAATATGATCGAGGCACCTAGAAACCAAAATTTTGGCCTTCGTTTGAAATCCAAACCCAAAAATATTTTTCCTTTAGGATTAACCACTTTGAGCCTTTAAGCCTAATTTTTCTTTGAAGCCCTCGATATTGTTTCTAGCCTTATAAAAAGACCAAAAAATCCAAACCCAAGTGTGCAAGAATGAAATTTTATCAAGGCATTACAATTTATGATCATCAAATTCATTAATCGGTATTCCAAATACCGATAAAAAAAAAAGAAAAATGTTGAATTCAATTCAACACAAATAAATTGCAAATGACAAAGCAAATTAGACATAGTCTAATGTCAGACAATAGAAAACAGAAAAGCAAAAGAAAGAAAGAAAAATATTGATGATCATAAATTTTTAAATAAAAATATGCCTTATTAAGATAGAATTAATTCTTGCCACTTCTTAGCCCAATAATTCCCTTCCGTACCAAATGTTACAACCGTATGCCCCGTTATAACCCTTGAATAAGACCTTGAGATCTCGATTTGAAGAAATGAGCCGGTGGCGAGTTGGTCCAATTGCAAGCTTATGGGATAATTTAATTAAAGTTGATTATGAGCGTTCACGATTGAAACTCATTTTGAGAGTGAGTGAAATTTCCGCTTATACTATATGTGAGGCCTCATTTCTGATTCATATTCATGTCATGCTTTAATTCTAGAATTAAATCAAGGATTATTTCTAAACATGATATTCATGAAAAATTATCAATAATGACTGATTTGTAGGCCTGATTAAGTGAGAAATATCATTTTATTAAACACTGCAATCAAGAAAATTTAATACTTGTAGTTTTCTGTTGTCTTATCCCAATCTAAAAAGAATGATATTTTTTAAGCCACGAAAATAGATTGAATGTGCAGCGTCTATGCTCTTAGGAGCACTGACTCTGACTGCTCGGGGACGATCAGTATTAAATGTGAGGATGTTGATAATGGCCAAAATTGACCATTATTTTCAATCTATTTCCGTGTCTAATACGGACATTTGATCGCATTCCGGTCTTATTTAAATAAGAAAGCAGTTGAATTTGACAGATTTTTGCAAGTTTGTATAAATAATAAGCTGGTATTGAAAAATACAAAAATATTGTTATTTTTATTAAATATGTGTTAAAAAATCCAAAAACATGATAAAAATATTAAAAATTCCACATTTGATAATTATAGTTTGGTAGTATCTGTTCGGTGGAACACGGATCCATTAAACGGAACACAAACAAAATATCAAGTGGAGCAAATATCCTTATTTTTTATATTTCATACTTTGATGTATATATTTATAATATTTTTATGGTTATTTTTATTTATGTTTTTCTGCTATAATTAAATTGAATGGTCCTATAATCACTCTCAATTTTAATTCGCAGGGGATTTAATTTAGTTTGGTCCAAAGTATTAATCAAAATTGATCCAACCCAACAAATCCAGTCCAACACTTGTCTCAGGCCCAAAACCCAAACAAGCCCATTACACCCATACTCCATTGGCCCAATCCCACTTTAAGCCCATTGCACCACTCCAACCCTAACCCTAACCCTAACCCTAACCCCCCCTGCCGCCGCCGCCGCCGGCCGGCGGCCATCTCCACCACCAACACCACCCCATCTCAGCCACTCCGAGCCCACACCAACACCCACATCCGGCCACCCATTTCCGACTACCCTCACCATCTCCGCCACCTCGCGCCACTACTGCCGACGCTCCCGACAACTCTCACTGTGCCTCCACCAAGCCACGGCCGCCGCCGCAAATCCGCCTCCGATTCCGGCCACCCACAACCTCCTCATCCCCAATTCCAGTAGCCACAGAGAAGAGGAAAGGAAGAAAATGAAGAAAACTGGAAGTGGAGAAGAGAAGAACAGAAGAAAGAAATGGAGGAGGAAAAGAAAATGGAAGAAGCTGTCGAGAGAGAAGAAAGAAGCAAGAGAAGAGAGAAAATGGAGAAGAAAGAAGAAAATGGAGGAAAGAGAAAAATTAAAGAGAATAAGGGAAGAGAAAGAGAAAAGAAAAAGAGAGATAAAATATATCCGGACCTCGGGACCCAGGTGGCGCTAGACAAAATCCGTGTCGCGAGACCATGTTTAGCGACACGGAGTCTAAGGACAGGGAAAAATAGCTTAAGGACTGGAGTGTTTAAGGACAGACTGAGAGTGGGTATCAAGACAGAGACCCAGTCGCTAGGCCATGCCTAGCGACTGGGAGAAGAGTATCGCGACTGGGGGCACATTCCGCGATAGAGACAGAAAAAAAAAAGAAGCTCCCAGGTCACGTGACCCCTCACATGCAATTCCACATTCAATTTATCACATGCCAAAATACTCAGGAGCTCCCTGGACCTGAAGTCCCACAAGCTTAGAGTTTTTGTCTTTTCTTCATGGACCTCAAGTCCCGCCCCCTCCTGTGCGTCATCTTGGAGCTAAAAAGTGTGTCTTGAACCAGAATTTGTTTCGCGACAAGCATAATTGTTTAGTCCCGCCCCCTACTCTCTATAAATATATCCTCCCACCCCCTTGAACAGTAACCTAGCTACACTTAGTTTTTTTTACTGTTCATAGAGGCACCACTGTGCTCTCCAAATTAGTTTAGATAGATAGCTTATTTTATTTTTATGCAATGTAGAAATAGACTTTAGCCTAGTTTTAATTTATGCTTTGTAATAAAGTAGTGTAGCTAGTGTTCATTTCTTTTTTCCAGTTTATATTTTGTACTTTTGGGTTGAAAACACTTAATCAATGAGTGTGTTTAAACCATTTTTGGCTTTTATTGTTATATGAGAAAATGTTTCACAAAAATTTGTTATGGATCATTTCCATAATATTTATTGCTTTATTTTTGCATTTTTGGTCACTTGACCATTTTTATAATTTTTTTAGTTAGGTTTAATGCTTTATTTAGATTTAATAAATGCATAAATAATTTATATGTATCCCTTGATAGATTTAGTGTAGGTTTTATTTTAATTTTGGTTTGTTAGGATAGTTGGTGTTTGTTTATGCATTAGAACCAGTTTGTGTTCTGCTCCTGTTTTCTTTTCTTTGTAGGTAGTATCTTTATTTTTGTTTTTGTTTATTTTCTTTGTTTGTTTATTTTTATTCCTAGTGCATTAGATCTAAAAAGGGGTAGTATTAAAGTGTTTATGCATATTTATTAAAAATTGCATTTCCTATATTGTATAGCATCACGTTGTAACCCCATGGGTTGCAACGTATTTCCCGTTGGATCACAACGCACTTCCCTGCAATGCAATATAAGGTGTTATGCTGCCAAAATTTTTTATAAAATTTTTTTTAAAAAAAATCCCTCTGTCGCGAAACTCCTGTCGCGGACCGTGGGTCCGCGACACACTCCTTGATTAGCGACAGAGGACCCAAATACTTGCAATTTATTTTGGAAGGGCTCTGTCGCGAAACCCCTGTCGCGGACCCACGGTCCGCGACACACTTCTTGTTCCGCGACCAGGAATTATGCCCTTGTTGGATTTTCAAACCTTGTGTCGCTAGACCCCTGTCGCGAGGCCACGCCTAGCGACACGGATTTTTGTCTAGCGACACAACAAACCCCAATTTTCAAAACATCCCATTTCTCTCATTTCCCACCTCTCTGTCGTGATCCTCCTGTCGCGAACCCACGGTCCGCAACACAAACTCTGTCTCATGACATGCATGGCACCTTTTTGCCAAATTTTTATTCTCCATCTCATCCCATTAATTAATTAAACCTTTATATTAATATTTTGAGGTTGAAATCCAATGATCTCAACCCATGATTAATTTGATATAAAGAACTTTGTTCAATTTTCCATTAAAAGATTTTTCTACATAAATTAAACTCTAATGATCTAAGTATATAATCCGGACTGTAATTAATTAATTAATTATGGAATGAGTGATTATTTAGGCCATAAAGAGTAATTATGGAATAATTTCCATACCCTTGCATGAGAAACCAATGTCTCTCATACAAGATGCCCAAAAATATTTTTCTTTTATTTATTTTGTCTTTTCCGTGTTGTGTGAAACAGCTAGTAAGGGATATAACAGACTAATGTTGGCGGGTATTCCCACACGGATAAACTAGCTCGTGGTCTGTATATTAATTACTAGATGTTATTTTGCATGGTCCGGATAGCGGTCGGTGGAAGCCTTGGCGGTTCGTCCATCCGGGATTATAATAGCTGCTCAGCTGACTCCTATCCGGATACAGTTTCTCTTTCTTTATCTTAATTTCAAACCTGAATTCCGAGTTGTAGTAATGTTAGATGATATTTGCCAATATCATCTAATAATTTCTGCAGTAAAAGAGCATGTGGGTTTTTACTTCCAACTTCATAGAGAGTGGAGGTCTCAGTGACAGTGGCAACTGTCATTTAAAATTATTCTGCTGTCTAAAAACCGTCTCACCTTAATAACTAGGGAACTGAACCACAGATAACTGCAATCCAATTAACCCTAATTATTCTGTCATCTCTTTAGCCAAAATTCTTCTCAGCTCCGGCTATTTCATCTCTGTGTTTCACATTCTGTCTAAACCCACCTTATATTTTGGGTTATTTAATTTTACACTTCTTTATAAAATTATGCATGATACTATTATGTAACTATTGTGATCAAATTATTTTGGGATCCTTCCCTTGGACATAGAGTCTAGATTTTAATTAGATGTCTCACAATAAATTTCCAACAAAAATTCATTTATAAAATCCGGATCTGAGTAAGGGATAAATTCCACAGTTATGACTAATTCATATCCGACTGGGGGTTGATTTTGGGAAATTAGAAGCAGAGTCAGCGATTAGGTCTCACCTAGACTGAAAGGGTCTGTGTTCTTATTGAGAGTCTAGTACCTGTTTAGGGAGTGGTTCTCAAATTCATTATTTTCCAAAATTGCTGTGTGTTGGGAATCTGATAATAAATGTTGCACTGAGATGGGGTCCACTTGGACTCAAATACGGTGTGATAATTAATACCAGAGGAACAACATTCGGGCCTTGGTTATTTTCTGAGATAGGGTTGAGTACTCTTTCAACTGCTGTCCTCTTCTGCCAAAACCTATTTTTGAGTCCTGAGTGAGTGCATCCGGAACGAACTAATTCACTAGTTCGTTTCATTAGTTTGTATCTCATAACCACCCGGAAGGAAGTGAACACTGCGAGCGGTTCACCGAGAGCCGGGAATTCTTGATCCACATCCGGTCATTCTGACTGGGGGCTTTCTTTTAATACCAGGGTCAGACTTTCAAAAACCTCCGAGTGATAGGATTTTAAATGCTTTCTTTACCGCTTTCTTTTAACTGCTTTCTTTAGAGTTCACTCGGTTGTATTGAGAGTTGCGTAACTGCTACTAGGACTGAGAGTTAAGGGATAGTTCAGGGCTTAGTTAGAATCTTTGGGTGTGACATGGGGGAATGATAGCGGTACTTGCCACTTCAATAAATGATTTGTTAGGTGTTGCTTGTCCACCACAGATGAATAACATGCCTTTACACGGCCGTGTGAGGGCAGTTGTGAGTCTGTGGTATCTTAGATTTTGATGTCTTAAGAGCATGTAAACTCTTACTATAAGTACCTGTCTGTAAAAGGGAACATGGTGTAGAGAGCATGAGAGTTAGCTAATTGAGAGGATTATCCCAAACAAAGATCTGTGTAATTAAAATGGAAGTTTAATTGTGTCTCGTCTGAATCTTGTCCAATCTTTATTATTTCCTTCATGTCCTCTCTGTCTCATTTTAAATCTGCTTTCTTAGAATAATTTTAACCGCTTTCTTAGAATAATTTATTGCTTTCTTAGATTAAATTTAATTCGCTTTCTAGAACAATTTTATCTGCTTTATTCTATTGCTTTCATAGCTTAGTTTAAATTCTGTCAAGTAGTTGATAGTCAAAACACAAACTTGAATCGAGTAACCGAGTGGAAAATCTTAGTAAACGATGTGGGCCCTGCTTCTATCGCACATCCTCCAGTGAACGATCCGGTACTTACTATAAATACTGCAATTTTTTACTCCGTGCGCTTTCGGGGGCACAGTTTCTTAACACGAGTAATAAAAACGTGACAACCTATAAATATATCCCTAATCCCAACTCCATCTTCATAAATTGGTTTCATTAAATAAAATTGAAAACCAGGATTATTATGTTTCTAGAAAATACTCATGTGGGAACTTGTCAAAAGTTTCATGGCAAGGAACTTCATGGCAGGAAATTGTCAACAGTTTCATGCCGGGGGGGTCCACAGCGCCATTTGAATTCCAAGTTTCTCACATGAGTAATAAAAAGAGAAATATATCCTTAAACCCCTCCCACGAATCATAACTCCTTTCGTTTAATAAATTTAACTTGGGATTTTTAGAAAAACTCGTGTAGATGAAATTTGTCAAAAGTTTCAACCTCCCTAGTTAAACCGCACCACTGCCTTAAACTGCACCCGATGTGTAATTTTGGCTATTGTGCCCTCAACATTATATTTTCTTGTATTTCTTATGGCTTGGACTATATATAGGTCCTCCCACTCCATTGTATCCAACTTTACTTAATTTGAAATCAATCTCATAATTTTCAAAGTTCAAATTCGAGAACACTCTCTCAAAAGTGTTCTCCCCCGTCCGTGTTTGTCTTGAGTTCGTCTCATTTCCCTCACGCCATCAAGTTTGGAAGCTTGCTCGATGGATTGTCAATGAATGATGCACTTGAAGGAAGCCATTTGTCTTGAGCTTGACTCACTTCCCTTGGCAAGTTCGGGTCCCCTTCATTGATAAGCTTTCTTATCCCTTATTTTACAATTTAGTTTCATCATCTTGTTTCTACCATCTTATTTGTGTTCTATTATCTTGTTATTGTTCTTCATTATCTTCTACCACATGAAGGTCAAGCTTAGTATTTTCTCTAATCATCATTTTACCTAACCCAATTTAATCCGGATATTGTCACTTAACAAGTATCGATCTACAACATATATATTAATTTGGTATCAAAGCCAAACTTGTTAGTGCAATACGATTATTCTCCATATTTTTATGTTTCTATCCATGTTTTATGTTGTGTTTCTTCTTGTTTAAAAATCGGGAAAACCTTAAAAATATTGCTTGAAGCTCTCGACCATACCCCTCATTTTTCTCTCCATACAGTGTATGTTCTGCTTTGTTATTGATATTAGTCTTGTTATCCTACTCTCATGTATGAATGTATTTGCATGATTATTTGAGTTTGTTGGATTAAACAATATTATTAATAGCATAACAGTGAAGGGTTTTGTGGGTTTGGGTTGTGAGAAAATATTGTGAGTTGTGTGTGTTCTACCGTGTTCATAGTGTTCTTGAGTAAGCTTGAAGATTTGAAGATTGATCTTGTTGTTCTTGAGCTTGAAGAAATCCATGCATGCTTGTTATTAACCATTGGACCAAAAGTTGGTAGGATGTGCTCATTAATAACCGGGTAAAGCACATGCAAGACATTTGATTTGCCTGACAAGAGAACAATCAATCTTGGGGAATTAATTGTGACGTGACAGTTGGTAAAGGAAAATCTATCCAAGTTTTTAAAACATGTGCGGTCTGTCCCACACAGGTGCGGTCTCGCCAATGAGGTGCGGTCTCTTAAACCGCACCCCCATCATAAATCGCACCCAACCCCAACTGAGCAAATAATTTCACTAAGTCTGGAAAAGGAGTCCACCAGGTGCGGTCTCTTCGACACATGTGAGGTCTAAAGCGCACCCACCTAAACCACACCTCCTCTTGTCCGAAGCATATTTGCACCATCCAAGTTCCAGAAGCAATAGGTGCGGTCTACCAACATTGGTGCTGTCTGAAACCGCACCCCTGTAAACCGCACCACCTCAGAAGAAATATCTCCACCATTCAAGGATTGGTGCGGTCTCCTACAGTAGGTTCGGTCTCCCCCATTAAACCGCACCTACCACTAAACCGCACCACCAGGCGAATTTTTTCACAAGTGTTGACAGTGTGGACGTACATCTCTAGTGTTAGTTTATTTTATAATTAAGTGTTGAGTGTTACAATAAAGTGAATATCGGACTGGCACAAACATGAAACCTAGCCATTGAAGCCACTTGAGTATTTATACAATAAAGTGGATATTGGACTCGCAGTTTTGTGAAACCCTAGCCCGAGAAGTCACTTGAGTAAATCGGGTTTAATTTCCTTGAGTGTTATTTTTATTTTGTGATTTTTTATTTTTACACTTTTAAACCGGGACTAAATATCACTGTTCTTTGCTTGCAATATCTGTTTAAAACTCTGAACTTGATTAGACTGCAATGCATACATACATATCTGTGCGTTCTTTGATTGAGTCGAGCAGTTTCATTTGACTCTTGAACTGTGCGTCACATATATATATATATATATATATATCTGTACTTCTCTTACATCTGATTGAACCGTTGAGCAGGCGACGAACTGAAGTGGTGTTGAGATCCAAGACTTTGAGTGCGAATTTGAGAGTTCACAATATATATTTCTGCACTTGATTTCTGACTTATACTATATCTATATATTTGTCGGAGTATCATGGCAGGTAATACGGAACCAAGCATGACCGCCAACATGAAGGATTGATAATTTGAGCAATGAACTTGCAAGACGGATGAAACTTCAAGATGAAACTTCAAGATGAAGCCTTAGGACTGCGAGTGATGCAAAGAGTTGAGTGCAGGTTGGAAGATGCATTCTATCATCCTTCTACATCCGGTCCACATGCAGCATCTGGAAGCAGTAGCCGGGTACAAGAAGATGACATGACTGAGGCAGAAGAGGCCATAGCCGAAAGGGAAATGGAGCAGTTCAGGACGTTTGATCGACGACAGGGACCCCCTGGACGTAGAACACCCCCGATTGCACCATTCCCTCCACCTATAGTGGATCAGGAGCATCGACGATCCTTTAGAGATGGCCCCGCCGCCTATACCCAATAGACCCCGGAATGCGCCTGTAATTGATAGAAATGATCGAGATGATGTGGATGACAATCTGCAATGCATTAAGTTCACTATCCCTAGCTTCAAAGGGACGGGTGATCCTAATGAATTTCACGATTGGAAGCACACCATGGAGATGATTTACAACTGTCATAACGACTTCGATTTCAAGAAGGTTCAATTAGCAGTTGCAGAATTCAAGGACTACGCCCTACTATGGTGGCAGAATTTTACAATTGATCATCACAATGCTGGACAACCCCAAGTCACCGATTGGGAATATTTGCTGCAACTCATGGAAAGAAGATTTGTGCCTTCCAACTAGAAACCAAACATGTACATGAAGGTGATCAGTTTGAAACAGGAGTCAAGGAATGTTGAGGAATACTACCGCAAAATGGAGATGCTCATGATGAGAGCACAGTTCAATGAAGACCCGCTGATCACGCTGACCAGATTTGCAAAAGGTTTGAGGCCCGAAATCTTTGAAGAAATGGATATGAGAGGTTATGTGAACATCACTGATTTGGTGAGAAAAGCCGGAAAGTTTGAGGCCCAACTCATCGAGCTCCCACGAGTTACAACCCTAGTAAGCCATGGTTAATCCGACCACCCGAGCGAACAGAAAGGTTCAAGCAGCCGCAAGAAGGTCGTGATGATAAAGGCTATAAGCCTAAATGGTTTGAATTGGGCAAGAATTTCAGAGAATTCAATAGGGATGATCGAAACAGAGCCCCGGGTCGAGAACAACATTCACCAAGGACAAAAGGGAGGTCACTTGTTGGAAATGCGGCAAGAAAGGCCATTATACAAATGAGTGTAACAACCCGAGACGAGTGGCCATACTCAATACTGGTGGGGAGGAGAGACCAGTGATAGAGGTTGAACCAGGAGTTTTCAAGATTTTTGATTCTGATGACGAGGATGATTCTGACGCTGATCTAAGACACTATCAAGTGGATGAACCAGTCAATCCCGAAATTGACGATGACAATGAAGAGGATGTAAATCTGCTGGTAGCAATGAGGACTTTGAATGCTGACAGAGAACCGGAAATTTCGTCCAACGAACAAAGGGAGAACCTCTTCCATTATCGTTGCACTATTCAAGGCAATAATGCCACTATCATTGTTGATAACGGTAGCTGCACTAATCTTGTTAGTTTATATACTGTGCGCATATTGCAGTTGTCAAACAAGGAGCATTCCAGTCCCTACCTACTGCATTGGATGAACAACAGTGGCAAGACCAAGGTCTCCCAACAGGCATGGGTCCCTATTACGAAGGGCACCTACTCAGAAAGGGTATTATGTGATGTCGTTCCCATGAACGCATGTCATGTTTTGCTTAGAAGACCATGGCTTTTTGATAAGGATGCCACTAACAGAGGAAAGTAATGTTTTTTTATTTTAAGCATGGACAAAAAGAATATTTGTTTAAACCATTATCTGTAAAGACTGTTAGATTAGACCAGGAAAAACTTAAGAACAAAGTAGCTCAAGCAGACGCAGACCGAAAGGCAAAGGAAAGAGGAAAAGCCAAAGTTGGTCAGGATTCATCAAACTTGGATCAATGTCTGATATTGACCAAGACTGCATTTCAGCAAGCCGCGCGAGAACCTGGCGTCTCAGGTCACTGTTTTCTTGCATTAATTAAACTGATGAATCTCCCAATAGAACTGTTCATACTACACCTGATTTGCCTTCGGAATTTTCTAGGATGCTTGACAAAAATCAAGATATTTTTCCGGATGAAGTGCTAGATGGGCTACCACCACTCCGAGGTGTGGAACATCACATCGATTTTGTACCAGGAGCCTCGATCCCTAACAGACCCGCGTACCACATGAATCCCGATGAAACAAAGGAAATTCAACGGCAAGTGCGAGCGTTGCTTGAGAAAGGGTGGGTCCGAGAAAGTTTGTCTCCATGTGCAGTTCCAGTCCTGCTCGTTCCAAAGAAGAATGGCGAATGGCGTATGTGTGTTGACTGTCGTGCAGTCAACGCTATTACGATCAAATACCGCCACCCGATTCCACGATTGGACGACATGCTAGGTGAACTTGGTGGTGCCAGCCTCTTCACCAAAATCAATTTAAAGAGCGGATATCATCAAATCAGACTGCAGCCAGGGGATGAATGGAAGATCGCCTTCAAAACGAAGTTTGGTCTATATGAGTCGCTCGTTATGCCATTCGGCCTTACGAATGCCCCCTCTACATTTATGCGTTTGATGAATGAGACTCTTAGGCAATTTATAGGAAAATTTGTTGTAGTTTATTTTGATAACATTCTTATTTATAGCTGTACTCTAATCGATCGTGTAGACCATGTGCAACAGGTACTGGATCGATTGAGAGATGTTATCCTGTACGCCAACTTCGAGAAGTGTAGATTCTGTGTCCCGGAAGTGAAATTTCTTGGATTTGTCATCAGAAAAGATGGACTGAAAGTGGACGAATCAAAGATCAAGGCTATATCTGACTGGAAGCCGCCAACCACTGTGCATGAAGTATGCAGTTTTATGGGTTTGAGTGGTTTCTTTAGACGATTCGTTCCACAATTTAGTGTAATTGCGGCCCCGGCACAGCAAAAGGCATTTGATGACCTCAAGGATAAGCTCACTCATGCACATGTCCTAGCATTACCAAATTTTTTGATTTGCCATTCGAAATTGAAAGTGATGCGTCAGGTACGGGCATGGGAGCAGTGCTGCTCCAAGAAAGAAGACCAATAGCATACTACAGTGAGAAGTTCAGTGGAGCACAACTGGACTACTCCACTTACGACAAGGAATTATATGTTGTTCAATCTTTGAGGACATGGCAGCACTATCTGAGAGGGAGAGAATTTGTGATCAATACCGACAATGAAACGCTTAAGCACATAAGGGTTCAAGGACAATTAAGCAAGAGGCATGCTCGCTGGAGCACATTTATTGAGTCATTCCCTTACATGATTAAGTACAAGAAAGGAAAAGATAATGTTGTCGCAGATGCACTCTCCAGGAGAACAACACTGGTCAAATTTGCAACAACACGTCTGGTTGTGTTTGAGCATGTCAAAAGTCAGTATGCCACTGACGATGACTTTAAGGAGCTTTATGAGAAGACGAAGCAAAATGGTTTCAAAGAGTTTTCCCAACTGAACGGGTTCCTGTACTTTGGTAATAGATTATGCATCCCGAAAGGATCCGTCAGAGAGTTGCTGATGCAAGAGGCTCACGGCGGTGGACTCATGGGACACTTTGGAAAGGATGCAACTCTGGGAATTCTTGCTGAAAAGTTCTACTGGCCAAGAATGCAGGCCCAGGTTGTTGACTTCATTGCTAAGTGCTTGGTCTGTCTGAAGGCCAAGTCGACTGTAAAACCTCACGGCTTGCACCAAGCATTGCCTGTGCCAGAAGGACCCTGGCTTGACATATCTATGGAATTCGTACTTGGACTACCGCGGACTACAAGAACCAAAGATTCAATCTTTGTGGTAGTTGATCAATTTTCCAAGATGGCAGATTTCATACCTTGTGCGAAGACCAGTGATGCCAGACATGTTGCCAAGTTATTTTTCAGAGAAGTGGTACGTCTGCATGGAGTACCAAAGTCAATTGTGTCAGACCGAGATGCCAAATTCGTAAGCTATTTCTGGAAAGGCTTTTGGCGTGAGATGGGCACACAAATTTTGTTCTCAGCATCTTTCCATCCTCAAACGGACGACCAGACGGAAGCGGTAAATCGCGTGTTGGGTAACCTTCTAAGCATAATCACTTCTTCGAATTCCAAAAGTTGGGATGAATGTTTGCCTCATATTAAATTTGCTTATAATCGTCACATTCATCGTGCCACACACATGTCACCTTTCGAGGTTGTTTATGGATTTAACCCTATAACCCCCCCTCGATTTTCTGCCACTACCTAGTAGTGAGCATCTTAACTTCAATGGTAGGGACAGGGAGGGCTAAGGCAATCAAGGATCTGCACAAGGATGTTCGGGACAACTTGTTGAAGGCATCGGAGACATATGCCAGATTTGCCAACAAGGGCAGGAAAAAGCTGTTGCTGAAACTGGGAGATTGGGTCTGGGTGCACATGAGAAAGGAGAGATTTCCTTCACAGAGACATGGCAAACTCGCGTCCCGAGAAACAGGACCTCACAAAGTCCTTGAGAAGATCAACAACAATGCTTATCGGATTGAGCTTCCTGATAACTTTAATATTAATCCGACTTTCATTGTTGCTAATTTATCTCTGTTCGAAAGGGATGATGAGTTGGATTCTGGTCGGTTGATGTCTCAACCTTCCCAAAGGGGTGGGGATGGCGTAGTCACCAGAACCAACGGATTAATTATTCCGATAATTCCTGAGGGGCAAGTTTCCAAACAAAGGCCCAGAAATTTTCTGATGCACTGTATAAATTCTTCTTGCAGGAAACAGATAATTTGGAGCCCCGGGAAACTCACAGACTACAAATAATGATCTGGATAGATCAAGACTGGACGAGTTCGGAATCCATCAATAAGGATTCCTCACGTTGGAATTAAATAAAGCTAGGAAGAGACCTCAGGATGCACAAAGGAACCAACAAGCATGAAGAGGTCAAAAGACTTCAACACTTCGGAAATTTTCAGCAAGAGGTGCGGTCTAGAGAAACAGGTGCGGTCTACCATTAAACCGCACCTACACCATTAAACCGCACCAAGTCATTCCATGAAGAGGAGTCCAAATCCAGCAGGTGCGGTCTGAATACCGTATCGCACCACCTTAACCGCACCGCACCACCTCAGTTTTTGAAGACAAGCCCGAATCGACGAGGTGCGGTCTACTATCGTCAGGTGCGGTCTTAAACCGCACCACCTCAAGTTGTGAAGACGAGTCCATTTCGACGAGGTGCGGTCTCCATGTATGGGTGCGGTCTGAAACCGCACCTCCCTAGTTAAACCGCATCACTTTCTTAAACCGCACCGGACGTGTAATTTTGGCTATTGTGCCCTCAACATTATATTTTCTTGTATTTCTTATGGCTTGGATTATATATAGATCCTCCCACTCCATTGTATCCAACTTTGCTTAATTTGAAATCAATCTCATAATTTTCAAAGTTCAAATTCGACAACACTCTCTCAAAAGTGTTCTCCCCCATCCATGTTTGTCTTGAGTTCATCTCATTTCCCTCACGCCATCAAGTTTGGAAGCTTGCTCGATGGATTGTCAATGAATGATGCACTTGAAGGAAGCCATTTGTCTTGAGCTTAACTCACTTCCCTTGGCAAGTTCGGGTCCCCTTCATTCATAAGCTTTCTTATCCCTTATCTTACAATTTAGTTTCATCATCTTGTTTCTACCATCTTATTTGTGTTCTATTATCTTGTTCTTGTTCTTCATCATCTTCTACCACATCAAGGTCAAGCTTAGTATTTTCTCTAATCATCATTTACCTAACCCTATTTAATCCGGATATTGTCACTTAACAAGTCTCGATCTACGGCAATTCCAGAATTCGATCGATCAAAATAACCAAAAACCAACCAAAACCTAACATTTCAAAACATCTCCAAATCACTACCAAAATGAACGAAATAAAAATCATTACGAAAAAGACGACGAGGAGAAACACTTACCACCAACCAATTGAACAATCGCTCAAGAAACGTGATGATTTGAGCGAGTCCAAGATCATGCCTCTTTTCTTCTTTGTCTCGGTCGTGCGCCTCTCTTCTCCCGTTCCTTCTTCTATTTTCCCAAAAATACAAATTGACCCCATTTAACTCTCCAATAGTTAAATAATTGCAAAAAGGCCCCCATCACTCTCAATTGACACAAAAGGGACCCCATCCAGACTTGAGTGCGTTACTAAATAATTTAAACAGTCCAATTTAATTAAATCGGATTACATTATATCTGCTAAATCCTTTGAAGAGCAGAATACCTTTTGTCCTTGCGTCAGATCACTGAAAATATTGTTGGAGAGCAGCATGTCCTTCTGTTCTTTTGTCCTTTCCGGACTGCAGCAGCACTCGTTGTTGAAGGTTGTTTCAATATCATAGTAACAAAAAGCATCTACACAATCTTCAAACAAAATGTCCCAACACCTCGCTTCCCTAAGAAGAGTGACGGGAATGGAGTGAGTTTTGAGAAGGAAATGGGTCTCTCACATCCAATCTCAGATTTTTAACACCCCAATGGATCACGGGTCGGGTCATGGGTTGGGGGCGGGGTCTAAAAATAGGCTGGTGGGCTGGGCACTTCTTGTCTTGGGCCAATCCTTTATTAATCAATTTAATTTGAGTACTTGGGCTCTTATTCTTCCATCTCAATTCATCAATCACCTACAAAATAATCCATTTTTTTCTTTTTTGTTTTTGTTGAACAACCTATACTGTAACACCCCGGTTTTGATAACCCAGGCCGGGATGTCACCGCCACACCTCCCTAGTAAGACATGACTTCTTCGAGCTTGCTAGAGAAATGCAAGGCTATGGTTTTACAGAATTTAAAACATTTCAAACAGCCCATTCAATAATAGATAGTAAAAATCATTACATAGTATTATCTAAGTTGCAGCGGAATGTAATATTTAAATATAGATATAGCAGCGGAAATATAAATTGGTCCAACATGGCCAAAATACGGGTTAAACAGGCCCGTTATGCAATTCGCATTTACAAACCAGAAGTAACTATCCCCAAAAGCCCAATGCATGCTATGATCATATGTGAACCTCATACTCTGAAAAGGAAAAAGGGAAAAATGGTTTGGGTCAGCATAAACGCGCTGAGTAAGTTAATACCTAGCATGTGATCAAGGGGTTTCAAAGCCTTTAATTAATTTACAAAAGAATTGAGTGAGCTTAAGTAACATGTAGACGATATCTAAGTTAATTCGGATAGCTAAGCATATTAGATCGCACAATGTAAAAACATGGATCTCAAATGATCAGAATATAACTTTGCGAGGTAAATTGAATAAATAAAAGGCGTAATTTAAAAACACACAATTTAACTAAAAGGAACAATTTTCAAGTCTTTTAGTTTCTTCCCGTTACTACCGATCGAGGTCCAACCAATTTCTTATATGTCTCATGTCTCAAGTTTATATCTCAATTGTCATTCGGCAAGCTTTATTTATTAATTACCTTTCGGCAAGCCTTATATATCAATTGCCTTTCGGCAAGCCTTATATATCAATTGCCTTTCGGAAAGCCTTATATTTCAATTGCCTTTCGGCAAGCTTTATTTATGTGTATTTCACTCGACCTAGGTTGACGGGATTATTGAGAACTTTGTTTTTATTATTTTTCAAGAGAACCTTCATCTCTTTGTTTAGAAAGACCAATTTCGCAAAACAGGGTTTTATAGTGTCGATGTTCGCCCCTTTTTCATTTAAAAATTCGTTTCAAGGTCAATTGATTTGAATATTTCACAGTATCTCAAAAATGTCTCAACGAACAAGTTTTATATTTTAAGTTTCGATACGGGTTAAGGAAACGAGTCAAATTTAAAGATCTTTCACGAAAATATAATCTGTCCGGATTCAGACTTGTCTCAGTTTAGAAAATGAGGTTTCCGACATAGCAAATGAACTCCAAACACTCTGAAATTTTACAAGCATGACCTTAACTTAATTACCAACAACTTTTATGAGAACTTGGAGTCTAATTCTCGTCGGTTTAGTGGTTAATATTTGGATCAAGTTCAAGACTAATTTTTGTCAGCCATCACGAGTTCGGTAAAAATGCAGATTGGTGCGGTTCATATTTGGGGGTTCAAATCTCGATGATAATTTATGGAATTTTACAGATATATTCACGACTCATAGATCTACACATTTCATGTTCAACTCAAGTCCTAATTTGGCCTAGATCTAGAGTCAAAATCGCCAAGAAGCTCTAAACATGATCTGTCACTATTTCAATATTTGATTTTTATGCAGGTTCGTCTAGGTCAGTTTCCGGGTATCAAATCTTAACGAAAAATTATTAAATTTTTACACGAGATAGATCAGAATCTTAGGAACACTTTTTATGTTTTGAGTTTTTTCCGTTTGAGCCATTTAAATGGTTCAAAAAATATCATGCAAAACTGTTGCGCATACATAGACAGATTTTATTGGGATTTTACGTTAAATCTTTCATTTGGTTAATTTTTTTTAGTCTCCCAAAACCACAAGTAAGTATTAACTTACTTGAGAATGGTTTCCGGCTCGTCAAATTCGATGAAGTGGCCTCGTCGTTCACCGTTTGCCTCCTAGATCCGTTGAAAGCTTCCTTCTTGATCCGGATCCGGGTTTAGAAAGAAAAAGGGCCAAGTTAGAACTCGTGTTCGAATTCGAATGGAATTAAATGGACAAAGCCTTACCAACAGCGATGGGGAGTCTCTGACGACTTGGGAATTAGGGTTTTGAAAGTGTTTAGAGAATCTGAAGAGTTTGAAAAGTGTCTGGGGTCAAAGGAGAAGGGTATTTATAGACTTAAGAGACTCGTAGGACGTCCAAGAGCTGTCTTGGAGTGTCTTGGGCCGAAAGATGTGCAACCTGTAATACCCGAGAATTTTGCAACATAAAATAAATAAATAAATAAATAAACAAATAAATAAACAGAATACATAGATAATGAAATGAGAAATGGAATTTAATTTAAGAAGGAATTAAATTTCCAATACTCGTAAAGCCAAAGACAATTTAATTAAATAAATTGTCACACGGGAACCCAACACCGATGGACTCAATAATTCGAGTCCAAATATAAATTCAGACCGAGTAAAATTAAGATAGGAAATCGGAGTCCGAAAATAGCCCGGAAATCGGAGTCCAAGAACATAGAGGGATAGAAGTCCGAAAGAGGGGAGGAAAGGCTCGACGGATCGCACGACCCGCCCAGACCGAAGTCCAGGCGGTGGCCGCGCGGGGCGAAGCCCTTGCCGCGCCAACCCCGCGCCAGATGGCAGTGGCGAGGCAAGCGAGATTTTCTCGCCCGATTCTGGATTTTTCGACTTCGGTTGCTCACCTTTTGGCTCAAGACACCCTAGGGCAGATCTTGGACGCCCCCTAGGTCTCCTACATCTATAAATAATCGTCCCCTTCGACCCCGAACACTTTTCAAACCCTAAATCGCTCTACATATCAAACCCTAATCCCGGAGTCGTCGGAGGCACGAAGGCAAGAGAGGAGACTGAGTTGGACGAAAATGCAAAGACTCCCATCTTCGTGGTAAGATCTCGTCCACTCTTTTCCATTCATGATTCGAAAACGAATCCTAACTTGATCCTTTTTCTATTCTAAACCCCGATCCGGATCAAGAACGAAGAACCCGGAGGATCAAGGAGATAAACGGTGAACTGGAAGCCACGCCTTCGAATCGACGAGCCGGATCATCCATAATCTCGTAAGTTAACCTTACTATGGTTTTGGAAGAATTAAAATACACCTAACATAAAGATCTAATCAAGGAACTTAAAATCTGTCAACATGAAAAACCCTACAGCGCAGCGTTCTTGCATGAATTTTTCGGACCCATAAACTATTCAAACCGGAAAACTTAAAACACGAAAAACGTTCCGAAGACACTGATCTAGGTTGTGTAAAAATTTCATAAATTTTCATCGAGTTTTGATATCTGAAATCGGTTCCAAACTATTCTATTCTAAGTTTAGATCTTGAAACTGTGGCAGAATCTTAGTCCAAAATTTTAGTCGATTTTGACATTAGATCTAAGCCGATTTAGGACTTGAGTTGAACATGAAACTTGTAGATATATGTCTTACGTATCTTCCTGTAAAATTTCATCAAAATTGGAGTTCATTTCCTATGGTGGATTTCGAAATTAAAAAACTGTTGCTGTGAAAATTGTTTATGATTTATTAGCATGCTTTTATTTAAATTTTAATTAATGGCTTTGAAACCCCATAACCATGCTTTGCGTTAACTTACTCAGCAAGTTGTGCTGATCAAACCATTTCTTTCTTTTTCTTACAGAGTATGTGGAATATGCATGAGCACGTACATGCATGGGGATTTTTGGGAACATTGTTTTTACATTTTGCATTAGACTATGACATGAACGGGCCTGTTTAAACCGTGTTTTGACCATGTTGGCTTTATTTAAATTTTCGCTGCAATACTTATACTTAAATATTCTTTTCCACTGCACTATAATGATATTATTTTCGAATTATATTGTATGGGTTGTTTGAATGTGTTTTAAATATTTTAAATACTGCAATACCTAGCCTTTCATCTCTTTAGTAAGCTCGGAGAAACCGTGTCTTGCTAGGGAGGTGTGGTGGTGACATCCCGACCTAGGTTATCAAAAACCGGGGTGTTACACAACCGACGTCGAAAAATCCGAAATTGGGCAAGTGAATCTCGCGGTACCCGTTTGTGGGAGCTGGCGCGCCTGTGGCCTGGACTTCAGTCCGGGCCGGGTCGTGCGATCCGTCGGGCCTTTTCTCCTCTCTTTCGGACTTCTATCCTTCTATATTCTCGGGCTTCGATTTTCGGGCTATTTTTGGGCTCCAAATTCTTATCTTAACTTTATTTGGATCTCCATTTAAATTTCGGGTTCGATATATTGGGTCCATCGATATTGGATTTTCTTGAAACAATTTATTTAATTAAGTTATCTTTAACTTCACTGGCTCTTGGAACTTTAATTCCTTCTTGAATTAAATTCCAGTTCTCATGTCATCTTTTAATTACTTATTTATTCATGTATTTATTTATTTATTTATGTATTGGTTTTATTTATTTATGTGACAAAATTCTCGGGTATTACAGTCTACCCTCCTTAAGAATCAACTTCGTCCTCGAAGTTGCGCTACTAATTTCACGGGTATTACAGTCTACCCTCCTTAAGAATCAACTTCGTCCCCGAAGTTGCGTTTTAGCTTCTTTCGAGCTAAGTTATATCGGTTTTTCTTTAATTTTATATTGTGAATAAACTCAGAATTAAAATTTTCAAGCTGCCTACGTACCCTGTGGAGGGATCAAGCCATGACGTAGTTCAAAACAATTTGAATTTGTTTATTTTTTATTTGGGATACGTATCGTCGAGTCGAACTCAACGATATATGCCCATACATTATTACGGGGTATCACATCCTCTCCCCCTTAGGACTTTAGTTATGTCCCCATAACTGCCTATACATTATTCTCGGGAACGTTCGGGTTTTGGTCCTGTTGAAGGTTCTGATCTTTATTCTGAGGGGATCGATGCCCTTGGTTGTTGCCATTTTGACCGTCTAGGTCGAGTAGTAACATCCTCTCTCTTGTCGATGTTCTCTTTCCGTGTCCGGCAATTACGCAGTCGATGACCATGTCGACCACATCGAAGGCATGCTCCAGGCTGAGGGCATCCTCTCGCATAATGTGGTTTACCACACTTTGGACATGGTGGCGCATAGTCACCATGGTTGAAGACTATCCCTTTTTCATCCCCATTGTCATTTTGATGTTGTCCGTTCGAGTTTCCATATAAATGGTCCTTATCCACCCTGTATTCTCCTTGTGGTCCTTGGTTAGCCTCATCTACCGGTTTCCGTTTCAGTCCTTGAACTCGTGCAACCGCTACCGCTCGATTATAAACATCTTGTACGTCAGGGTAGTGCACTCCCGTGATCACTTCCCTAATTGCCAGATTTAAGCCCATCTTGAACTTCTGAGCTTTCTCTATGTCCGTCGGTACCAACCTTGGTGCAAAACGTACCAATTCCTTGAACCGGGTGTAATACTCCTGCACCGTCTGTCCCCCTTGTTTCAGTGATAAAAATTCTTCGTACATTGCCGCCTTGGTGCTTATGGGGTAGAATCGTTCCCTTAGACCCTCCTTAAGTTTATTCCACGTATAAGCTTCTTCATCTTCCTCTAAATTCCTCTGGAGGTTTTGCCACCACTCATCGGCTTCACCTTCCAAGTAGTAGGTTGCTACTCTTATCTTTTCCTCATCGGGGAATTTGATAGCATCCAAGAGCTTATCAAATGTACGGATCCATCCCTCTAGTTTGGTGGGATCCTCTTGCCCATCATAGCGCGGTGGTTGATAAGGATTCACCAATGCTAGATAGTTGATTTGAGCCACTGGCGGAGGTACTGTTGCTTGTGCCCTATGCATCTCGGCATTTCCCAATGCTACGAGAACTTCCTCTATAGTTTTTAAACGTTCTTCCATATTGTTGGGCACCGGTGGCACTCGTTCTCCTAGGGTCTGAGGAGTCTCATTGTTGTTGGGCACGTTGGGGAGGTCAGCGTCAGTGTCGTTTGGACTTACCTTCCTCAGTTTTCTCCTAGGTGCCATTTTCTGTTATTAAGCACGCGAATATGAGTTTCTAATATAGGGAACGTTAGAAGTCAGGAGAATTTGAAAGATAGATCGGTAACGGAAGCTAATATATGTGGGCACGCTGAGTGTAAGTGATCAAGATCTAGGACTAAGGCAAAATTAGTCTTTAGCAAGCGTTCCTAAGTCAAGGTCATATCGAGTTCTAAGGAATGTTCCTTAACGCCGATAATTCTCATGTATATATGTGTAACACCCGAGAAATTTAATTCACGTTCAAAGGAATGGAATTAATTTCTTGTGGAAGACGTTTATCTAGTTAAAGTGAGAGCGCAACTTCGGGGACAAAGTTGATTTCTAAGGTGGGTAGATTGTAATACCCAAGAATTTGTTCATAAGGTCACAAGCAACCTAAGTATGATGCGCAACTTCGAGGACGAAGTTGATTCTTAAGCGGGGTAGATTGTAATACCCCATAATTCCATATTTAAAGATGTATTATTTTTACTCTTACTAATTTTTCTTTTTTATTATTGTTCTACCAAGAAATCATTTTAAATGGATGATTGTGTTATCATATTATATTAATCCAATTTATTATGAATAATTTTAAGGATCAAATTTATAATAAGTTATACCACTCCTCCCACTACTTGTTAACATTTCAATTGGTCTTTTTTGTGCCATATTACTACTACTACTACTACAATTATTATTATTATTATTATTATTATTATTATTATTATTATTATTATTATTATTATTATTATTATTTGAGAACACATTAAATGGCCAAACTTGTACTAGGGATGTAATTGGAATTATGTATGCACATGGATAAAGTTGGGAAAATAACTAACTTTGGTAATTGGATCAAAGAATTTGGGAAGGATTGTGGTAATGAAAGGTGGCAATCAAATGCTAGATAAATCATTAGACCATTTCCCTTGTAACCAGGATCGGATCAAGATTTTGAAAGGAATGATATGTTGGAAACATTTAGAAAGTAATTGACAGCAACTCTTATTATAGGGGATAAAATTTTGGCTGTAACTCCTCCTAAATTGTAGAAAACGTGTGCTTGCATTAGGGGACTAATCGCAGCCTTCACCCCTTCATTATCCCTGCCAAATTCCACTCTTCTTACATCCAATAATCCACTTGAGCGAGACAACATAATCATAGTGTTGGGGATTGGTTCCTGTTAGTATTGTTCAAAGAAGCTTCTAACCCCATTCCCACCTTCAAACAAATCTGAAAATCCAAACCAAAGAGAAATTGTGAGTGCTTCGACGAAAGAACCGAACAAGGAGACATTTGGATGAAGTTTTGACAATCTACAGCCATAGGGTGGTGGTAAGCAATGGTTTTAGTCATTATTTCATAATTTATAGTCGACCATAATGATTAACACATAGCTTTTCTACCTCTTATTCACAAATCGGGACCGGTGAGGAAGAGACGAGTAGATTGGACGTGTTCACGGACTCCGGAGGCCATCCCGACGAAATCTAAGACTTTAGATCTTAGATACTGTAAGTTGATTCTTCTCATAACCGTTTTGGTGTCCTAAAATCGAATGGAATGCAAGTTATAGTCAACGTACGAAAATCTGTCCCAAAAACGCTCCCTACGCGCGCTTTCTGAAATCCAACTTTTAAGCCTTTTTGGAGATTTCAAACGGAGAAACTTAAAACTACAAACTTGTTCCTAATGAGTTAAAGTATATCGTGTTAAATTTTCAGAATTTTTCGTCGAAGTTTGGTCTGTCAAATCCGATCTGGTATTTTCTGAGTAATTCTTCAAACCCGAAAAAGCTGACAGAATTTCATGTCCGACTTCTTTGACGTTTTTCTAATGGATCCCATCGAAACTAATCTTTGATGTAAAAATGAAAGTTGTAGACAACAATCTCTAGAATGTGTCTGTAAAATTTCGTAAATTTTCGTTAACGTTTGGACCCTCGAACTCGACCTGAATATTCTGTGTTTTAAAAAGAAAATAGGAACAGATTTCCTAACTGAACTTGATGCGCGGATCTGATCTGATCCGGAGTGTTTTCGGACAAAATACCTCTAATAGAACTTGTTCATTTTTGTGTCATGTACGTGCCCGTAAATTTTCATAATTTTTGGAGTTCGTTTACTAGGTAGAAAATGTGTTTTAAAAACATTGCGCTGTTACTGGAAGAATTGGCAGATTATGCATTTTATGAAGATTGCAAAATTTGACTTGTTTCCTTACCTGATTTGGAGAAACCTAAAACACGAAAGTTGTTCGTTAGGGTGTCGTTGGTACACTGAGTAAATTTCATAGTGATCGCCTTAAGAATGAATTTTTGAAACCAAAAGGCGCAATCTGCGACGTGTGCGCTTACTAAACCTTGAGATTTATGGAAAACTTTCCTTGCGACACTTTCAACAATTTTGAAAACTTTATGAATTATGATCGAATTGGGAACTACGAAATCTTGATTATGTGGCTTGTGGACATAAGAGCCCAAGCATACGACTAGCGGACATAAGAGCCCTAGTGAAACATAAATTATGCGGCTTGTGGACATAAGAGCCCAAGCGTACGACTAGCGGACATAAGAGCCCTAGTGAAATATTGATATGAGGCTTGTGGACATAAGAGCCCAAGCGTACGACTAGAGGACATAAGAGCCCTAGTGAAATATCGACCATGAGGCTTGTGGACATAAGAGCCCTAGCGAATGGTGATTTGTAAGACTTGTGGACATAAGTGCCCAAGTGGAAACAAAGGTAGAAGAATGAAATATTAGCTATGCGAGAACATATAATCTATCCCATGAATTATGAAACCCCTTGACTTATAATAAATTCCTTTATGCTAATTTCTAAAATTTATATCCTTAGTATTTGTGTACGTCTCTTTACGTTTAGAATCATGCCGTTAAATTCTTATTATTAATGTTGACAAAATATATTTTTATACTATAAAATGTGCATGAGTAAAAAGGAGAATTTTTATTAATTACATTTTTAAAACCCATTATTGTTATGTTAAGAATTAACTTACTCAGTATTTTATATACTGATAAAACCCGTTGTTTTATTTTTCTTTTACAGAGTATGAAGGAATGGCATGAGCATGCACGCATATTGGGGCTCGGGAAATAAATTAGGAATTGTGAATGTTGTATTTTGTTAGACTTAAATTACCCACTGCGTTTTGGCCATGTCGGCCCATATTTAAATTTTCCGCTGCGACTTATTTGAATTATACTATGTTACTTTAAAGTAAATCCTTATGGGCTTGTTTTTAAATTATTTTTGAAATACCTTTAGCCTTGCACCTCTCAAGCGAGCTCGAATGAACTCGTGTCTTGCTTGGGAGGTGTGGCGGTGGCATCCCGGCCTGGGTTATCAAATCCGGGGTGTTACAATATGCAATGCAATGCAATCCCCCCGAAGCTAATATATTGTAATACCCCGGATTTGATTACCCAGGCCGGGATGCCACCGCCACACCTCCCAAGCAAGAGACGACTTGATTCAAGCTCACTTGAGAGATGCAAGGCTAATGGTATAAAATAATTTAAAACAACCAAGTCCGGAAGTACTTATATATAAAACTAATAATCATCCATATACGGTATTCAACAAGTCTACACAGCGGAAATATATAAGTTTATGCAGCGGAAATAAAGTATAGAGCCGACATGGCCAAATCACGGGTTAACAGGCCCGTATGCAGTCTCATGCAGAAAATAATAAAATGTCCAAAAATAATCCCCCCGGATGTATGCTCATGCCTCATACTCTGTCATAGAAAAACATAAACAACATTTATCGGTATTAAAGAATACTGAGTAAGACAATTCCTAGCATAGCAATAAAAGGGTTTAATTACTAAATTTTAAAAATCCATTTTAAGCATGCATATTTAGACAATAATAAAAATCCATAATTTCTCACAATCAATTTAATTCAAAAACGATGATTTAAGGCATAAGCATAAATTTAAAGACATAATTTAAAAAGCATAATTAACGACATAAATAAATAAAAATTTGTCTTTTAAAATTTCTCACGTTAACTAAGAAGAGGACGCCACAACCAAGTTTCTCAAGTATCAAGTTTTAGAATTTCCGAAGCAATCCGCGTATCGCGCCATACACAGTACCACTCCGGAGTCTCGAGTAACCCATTCGGATACACCCGAGAGTGTGGACTAAATTCTCAATGGCCGTTTTGGCACAATTTCACAATATATCATATTTCGTCCACTTGGGCACGAATTTCGAGATAGAGGGGAACCCTGCAGAGCACTTACCCCCTACTTAACGTGGAGATCAAGCTCAGCCTAGATTATCGGGATTTATAAAAATGCTTTTAATGTTTAGACATATCTCACAAATCATGTATTTCTCAAAAGTCGAGTTTTTCAATATTTCAACCAAGCCATTGCCATAGTTTACGCCATCTTAGTTTAAAAATTCGTTTCAAAGGCAATCGACTTGAAATTTTTACAGTAGCTCAAAAACACGCTAACGAACAACTTTTGTGTTTTAAGTTTTCCGAAATTATGTGAGAAAATAGTGAAATTTTACAATCTTTGTAAAGTATAAAATCTGTCAACTTTTTCTACACAGTGCACTGATTTTCAAAAGCGTTTTTGACATAGTAAACCACCAAAAAAATTTAAGAAATTTTATAGGTGCTTAAAAGACACCAAAATACACAAGTCTTATTAGAGGCATATTATGCAAATTCATGACGGATTAAGTCAGATTAATCCACTAAGTTCGGACTTAAAATCTGTCGACTTTTTCTTCACGGACACAGTGTATTCAAAACAGGTTTTGACTATCCAAACGTTAATGAAAATGCACGAACTTTTACAGACATGTTATCAAAACATTTATCTACAACTTTTATGTTTTCACCAAAGATTATTTTTGACCACAAGTGATATAAAAATGCACATCAAGTTCGACCATGTAATCTGTCTTGATTTCCGAAAAGTTCATGCAATACAGAAAATGTTTGATGGGATTTGGGGTACCAAATCTTAATGAAAATACATGAAATTTTGACACAACCTAGACTAAGATGTTAGGAACAAATCATTAGTTCGGAGTTTTTCATTTCGGATTCTCGAAATAGGGTTTTTTGGCCAATCTCAGAAAACGCATAAAGATTTAATATTTTATGTCCGATTTTAGTGTTTGACTTAAAACTAATGGTCCGAACGGTTCAAAGCCACCAATATTGATATGTAAGGCATTATCTTACTTGAATTTTGTCCTAGACTTTCTCAGGGTTGTCCGGGCTCTAAGGTTTGTCACGAATGGATCTCTTCAACAAGAATCTTCCAACACAATTTGGAATACTAGAGTTCTTGTTCTCCACGCCTTCTTGTTCGATTTTCGTCGCCGGAAAGTGATCGGAAAGTAAGAACTTGATGATTTCGGGTTTTGGGAGAAGTTAGGAGAGTTTGGAGAGAATGGAGGCTGCTAGGTTTGTTTTGGACGAGATAAATGAGTCACAAGACTCCACAATCTGTCCATATACTCTTTCCCTCGCCCGAGATTGAGTTACCAAAGTCGGGGGTCGAAAATAAGGTAAGAAATCGTCGAAAATCGAAAGTTGATCGTCCACTGTGGTGTGGCGCGGTCAAGGCACGTTTTCCCTCCAGACCGCGCGGCCACCGCGAGGCTCTCGGTAGGGTTGCATCGTGAGCCGGGATGTGCGATCCGTCGGGCCTTTCCTCCTCTCGTTCGGGTTTCTATCCTCCTATGTCTTCGTGCTCGGTTTTCCGGGTCATTCTCGGGTTACGATTCCCACCCAAAATTTTATTTCGTCTTTAATTGATTTCATATTCGAATTCTTGAATCCATTGAATTTAAATTCGTCGGCATCGAATTTGTCGTCTTTCAATTCCCGTGCAATGATTTATTTATTTAAATCATTTTCAACTTCACGGTTCTTGGAATTAAAATTCCCTTGCTTTTTGAATTTAATTCCATTTCCTATTATTAAAAGTCTCGGGTATTACAGTCTACCCCCCTTAAGAATCAACTTCGTCCTCGAAGTTGCGTGACTTATTGTTCGATTGTTTGATTGTTTAGCTGTTTGATCATGTGTGATTGTTTGTGGTATGATTGGTTAATTATTTAATTATTTATTTGATTATTGGTCGTTTGTTTGTATGTGATTATTTGATTGGACCCACAATTAAAATTTCCAAGTTGCCTACGTACCCTGTGAAGGGATCAAGTCATTAAGTAAACAATTCGAATTTGTTTATTTGGGATACAAAATCTAAATGTTCGGGTCGTTACATCCTCCCCCTTAAGATTACAGTTATGTCCCTCATGTCTAGCATTGCCAAAGTCGGGTAACGCTCCCTCATGTCTGCTTCCATTTCCCATGTTGCCGTTTCACTTTAATGGTTCGACCAAAGAACCTTAACCATCATCACGGTCTTATTTCTTGTTACTCTCTCCTTCACATCGAGTATCCGTACAAGAAATTCCTCGTAGCTCAAGTCATCATCCAATTCAATTTCCTCCGGTTGGAGTACATGTGTTGGGTCGTGCACATACATCTTCAATTGTGATACATGGAACACATTGTGCACTCGAGCCAGTTGTGGCGGTAAGGCTAGTCGATATGCTAAAGTACCGACTCTTTCTAGAATCTCGTAAGGTCCTATATATCGAGGGCTTAGCTTTCCTTGTTTTCCAAAGCGCATCACCCCCTTCATCGGTGATATCTTCAGCATGACCTTATCTTCAACTTGAAATTCTAGGTCTTGCCGTCGCACATCGGCATAACTCTTCTGTCGGTCTTGTGTCGCTTTCATCTTTCCTTGAATAATCTTAATTTGTTGAGCCATATCCTCAACGAGTTGTGGTCCTACTGCCACTGCCTTATCTTTCTCTACCCAACTTAACGGACTTTGGCACTTCCGTCCGTACAGTGCTTCGAACGGCGCCATGGCAATGCAAGCATGGTAGATACTGTTGTAGGAAAATTCAATTAATGGTAAGTGATTTTCCCAACTACCTTTAAATTCTAGGACGCACGCTCTTAGCATGTCTTCTAATGTTTGGATCGCCCTCTCCGTCTGTCCATCCGTCATTGGGTGGAATGCGGTACTCATCTTAATTTGCGTACCCAGCGCTTCTTGTAGCATAGTCCAAAAATGAGAGACGAACCTACTGTCTCTATCGGAAATGATGTCATGTGGTACCCCATGTCTTCGTACCACATTGTCGATGTATGCTCTAGCTAATTGGTCCATAGTCCAAGTGTCCTTCATTGGAATGGATATGGCCGTCTTTGTTAGCCTATCGACAATCACCCATATCTTATTCATCCCTCTAGGCGATCGCGGTAATCCCGAAACAAAATCCATCGAAATGCTATCCCATTTCCACCTCGGGATTTCAAATGGTTGCATCAATCCTAGGGGTTTCCGTCGCACGGCTTTGACCTTTTGTGACATGGATGTCATTACACATGGCATCATGATTCCCTATTTCCCGGAAGGGCCGGTTTCGAAGGCACGGATAAAGAAGTTTATTAATTCAGTTTCTTTATTTTTATTTCAGAAAGCAGATAAACTGGAGACAAGGAAGGAGCCCAAAATTGAAGTTGCTAATACAGGCTGAAGAATACCAGAAGGGCCCGGGTCTCATTAATTTGGGACCCACCTTGTCCAACTGAATCTGGAAGGAAGGAGACCTCGAGATGCACAGACGGATCAAATCAGCATAAGGAGGTCAAACGGAGGGCCCCACCCGGAACAGTTCAGATTTCTTCAAGAATGGGAATTACGACGCCAAGCTAAGCTACAACGTTATCCATTGTGTACGACGTCAAGCTAGTTCCGCGTCGTCAAGAAGGAATGAGAGAAGATGCCTACGACGACAAACGTCCCCTACGACGCCAACCTCGTCTCGCGTCGTTGCTGAGGATTGTGTCGTAGTTCGTCCAGAAGCTTCAGTATGCCAATACCACCTTACGACGCAAAACTCAAGCCTACGACGCTAACCAAGGATCACGTCGTACTCGAGGCTTGCGTCGTAACAGTTCCAGATTTGCTTGTTTCCTTGTATCTGTCTTGTTTAAAACATTAGTAGGGTTGTTGAATTCAGTATTAGGGTTTCCCTCTATATATATGAGGTCCCTTGTCATTTGTAATCACTTTGATATTTTTGAACAACTCTTTTCATTGAATCAAAGTCATATTCTCCTTGAGAGCCAACACTTGGTTCTCAACAACTTGTGTGTTTACCATTCGTTTCACCCACACCATTGAAGATTAGAATTTGCTTCAGTGGCCTTATCGGAAGATGCACTCATGAAGTCCATTTGTCTTGGGTAGATCCCTCTTCCCTTGGATTTACTTAGTCCCCTTCATTCCGAAAATTCCCCAATCTTTTATTTTCTTCTTTATTTTTGTGTTCTTATTTATCTCCTTCTTATTCGTCATCCGGTGACCAATCTTAGCAAGCACTCGATCCATGGCATCAATTTATTTTGGTATCAAAGCCATTGTTTGCTAGTTGGTAGGATTTCTACATCATTTTATTTTTTTCTCATCCATATAAAATTTCAAAACCCTAAAAATAGTGTTCCCGGTATTCTGTCCAGATTTTGCCATTTTTCTTGAGTCATTATTTCCCAAATCTGGTTCCATATTTGGATTTAGTAGTGTCCTTACTTAAAGATTCATATAAGGATTGTAGGTTTTGGCCAAGGAATCTAATTCCTAGGAATTTTTGAACTTTCGGCCAATATTTTACAAAACTTGTATGTTCTTGAGTATTCTTGAGTTTTCTTGCTTGAGAAAACCGTGTATGTGTGTTTGTGCATGAAGAATATTGTGTTTAATGTATTAAATATGGTGTATCTTGCATGAACAGTAAGGGTTTTCATTGGGGTTTGGAGTGTGAGGTGTTTTGTCAATGATTGGGTAATGAAGAATGTTCATAAATGTTCTTGAGAGACCCTCATTTTGATCCGAAATTGGTGTGTATTGCTACTATTCAACTAGAGTTAAAGGGGAACATATTCTGTTAGAGGGTACGATTGCTTTTTGGGATAGTAATTGCATGTACTGTTGCTGACGTCGTAGGAAAGAACAAGAATTCAAAATTTTAGGGTTTACGACGCTAACGTCAAGTTACGTCGCCAAACACCTTTCACATCGTACGCACATCGCCTAACGTCGTAACATCCAAAAGCTAAAGAAAAGGGAGCTACGACGCCAGACGCTCAGTACGACGCTATCCGACCTTCACGTCGTAGCCCAGGCTAGCGACGTAACACTGAAAGAAGAAAAGAAAGACAAGGAAAACACCTACGACGCTATCATCCAGTACGACACGATCCACGTTCCACGACGTAGTCCAGGCTAGCTTCGTAATTTCGGAAAAGAGCCAAAGTGCGAAGGCTACGATGCCAAACCATCTACGACGCAAGATTCATTTCACGTCGTCATTTGGTCTAGCGTCGTCACCGTAAAAAATCCAAGGAAGATCACGTCGCCAAACCTACGACGACAACCATTGTTTCACGACCTCATCGCCTAGCGTCGTACATGCCCGAATTTTACCAAGTATTGAAATTTGCCAATTGTTGAAATTTGGAGATTCCACCATCCAGTCTCGGATTGCCACGTGTCACGCGCCTGAATTTTACGCATCCATACACGCGTGTGGGAACTTGATAATTTGGAGTGATTTTGAGCGTTACAATAAAACGAATATCGGACTGGCACAATCGTGAAACCTAGCCCGTGAAGCCACTTGAGTATTTATACAATAAAGTGGATAGCGGACTGGCACCGTTGTAAACTTTTCTTGTGAGCGCAGTTTGAGTAAACCGGGTATTGTCCTTGAGCGCAGTTTCTTATGAGCTTTTATTTTACACTTTCAAATTGGGACATATATCACTGTTCATTGTTTGGAATACCTGTTTAAAACTGCAAACTCATATCAGATTGCACTACATCATACACATCTGTGCTGTTATTGATTGAGTCGAGCACGTCACACTGTTTCGTGATTTGCGCGTCCCAATAATTCTATCCATTGCATCTGGTTGGGTCATTGAGCAGGTGAATTTCGACAGTGGTGTCCGAACCAAAGAACTGAATCTGAGAGGAATATCTGCAAGCTCACTCTACATAATTCTATCTATTTTCCTAACCTTTCTATATCTATAAATATTTCTATCTGTTTGTTGAGATGGCAGGTGATACTGGAGTCAGTAACGAATCTCTCATGGAAATGCTGAAGCGCATGGAACAGAAACTGGAATCCCATACCATTTCACATGCCGTTGATATGGCCGCTGTTAATGAACGAATTAACGATTTTTCTGCAGATATGGGGAAGCGCCTTCGGGACCAGAACAACGTAATCCAAAGAGAGTGCCAAAGAATGGTTGAGAGAAGATTCGAATAAGCTTTCTATGCAACACCCCCAGTCCCGACTGTAACACCAACCGTTCCTCGAACTGCACCCGAGAGCAGCAGTGGAGTATCTAGGACAGACATGCAGGCAGCAGAGGAAACAATAGAAGAGCAAGAGTTACAATTTGGGGAGTTTAACAGAATGTTGGGGCCGAATTCCACTGCCAGACACCGTCTACATCTATCCTTACTACCGACCCCTCCAAGACAGCCCATTGTACAGACATCTTGCCCAACAACGACCCTCTAGGTATGCAACCTCCACCACCTGCAGAAGCGCCTGCCCCGCAAGTCCTACCAGCACAACCTCAACCTCAGCCACAGATTCCTCCCATCCGAAAGCGATTAGACTTTGAACCAGTTGAGGACGCTAACCCGCCGAATGATGACAACCTCAAAGGCATCAAGTTCACTATTCCTCCTTTCAGGGGAACTCGTGACCCCACTGAATTCCTTGATTGGAAGCATTCTATGGAAATGATCTATAACTGTCATAACTATTCAGATTTTAAGAAGGTACAGCTGGCTGTAACTGAGTTCAAGGATTATGCTCAAGTCTGGCGGCAAAAGTTTTGCACCGGAAACGAGGTCGCTGGCCAACCGCAAGTGACCAGTTGGGATTATCTCTTGCACTATATGGAACAACGTTTTGTTCCACATACGTATAAGCCAGACATGTACAGAACACTCATTGCTTTGACTCAAGGAACTAAAATAGTGGAAGAGTACTATCGAGAAATGGAGTTGTTGTTAATGCGATCTCAGATTAATGAGGATCCATTAATCACTCTTACCAGATTTGCACACCACTTAAGGCCAGAGATATATGAGGAAATGGAGATGCGAGGAAATGTCAACCTTACTGATCTAGTCAGAAAGGCTTCGAGATTTGAAATGCAACTTCAGAAGAAGGTTCCTCGACTGCCTCCATCTGGGAACTACAACCCAAACAAACCATGGCTGATCCGACCACCGCAGAATTACAGACCGCCGCCACCGCTGCAACCGCAGCAGCCGCGAAGGAATGATCAGGGTCGGGATCGACCAAGAGGATTTGACTTGGGCAGAAATTTCTGGGAATACAACAGGGATGACCGAAATAGACCACCTCCGAGGGAACAGAATAAGAATCCGCCCGCACGAGATCTGTAATACCCGAGAATTTTACAACATAAAATAAATAAATAAATAAAATAAATAAATAAACAAAACAATAACAATAAATAAATATAATAAATGAAGAAACATAATACATAGACAAGGAAATGAGAAATGGAATTTAATTTAAGAAGAAATTAAATTTCCAATACCCGTGAAACCAAAGCTAAATTAATGAAATAAATTGTACAAGGGAACCCGACACTAATGGACTCGAGAATTCGAGGCCAATATTAAATCTAAACCCGAGTAAGAATTTAGATAGGAAATAGCAGCCCAAAAATATCCCGAAAATCCGAATCCGAGAACATAGAGGGATAGAAGTCCGAAAGAGAGGAGGAAATGCCCGACGGATCGCACGACCCGCCCGGACTGAAGTCCACGCGGTGGCCGCGCGGTGGCCACACGGGGTTTCCCCTAGCCACGCGCCAACGGACAGATACGCCCATTGCGAGATTTTCTCGCCCGAATCCGGATTTTCCGAGTTCGGTTGCTCACCTTGCGGCTCAAGACTTACCAAGGCCGACTTGGGACGTCTCCTAGGTCCCTTACATCTATAAATAGTCGTCCTAATCGATCCCGAATCCCTTTTCAAACTCTTCATACTCTCTATACGTTCGAACCCTAATTCCGGAACTCGTCGGAGGCACGAAACCAAGAGAGGACTGCTTTGGATGAATTCGGAGTCTTCTAACATCGTGGTAAGTTCTGATCCGCTATTTCTTTTACGTTCTTGATTCGAAACCGAATCCTAACTTAATCTCTTTCTTTTCTACACCCCGAATCGGATCTAGAACGAAGAACCCGACGACCAAGGAGATAAACGGTGGACTGGAAGCCACACCTCCGAATCGACGAGCCGAGACAACCACAAATTAGTAAGTTAATCTTACTATGGTTTTGGGCGAATTAAAACACACCTAACGTAACGATCTAATCAAGAAACCTAAAATCTGTCAACACGAAGAAAACCCACGGCGCAACATTCTTGGATGATTTTTCTGAACCCTTAAACCTATTCAAACGAGAAAACTTAAAACACAAAAAATGTTTCTAAGACATAGATCTATCTCTTGAAAAAATTTCATAATTTTTCATTGAGATTTAATATCTCAAATCGACCCCAAACCGAACTGTTCTAAATTTAGATCTTGAAATCTTGACAGAATTTTAGTCCGAACTTGTAGACGTTTTTGACAATAGATCTAAAATGATTCAGAACTTTAGACGAACATGAAAGTTGTAGATATATGTCTTAAGTCTCTCCCTGTAAAATTTTATCAAATTTGGAGTTAGTTTGCTAGGGTAGATCTTGAGATTTTGAAACTGCTGTGTAGAAAATTCGAACAGATTATCATCCTGTTAAAAATTGACGTTTTTCACTTACTTTTGTACCTCGGATCGAAAAACTTAAAACATGAAACTTGTTCATCCCTGTGTTTACGAGTCAATGGTCAATTTTCAAAACTTTTGGACTTAAAACCTATTTTTAATCAATTTTGGAGTAAACTGTGGTTTTGACCAAGTCAAATCTTGAAATCTTGTTGAAACGGTGAAATTAGCCTTTAAGGTTTAAACGAGTAGAAAACTCTTTTGAAATAAATGTATGAAATTAAAATTTTAGGAAAATCCCCTTACAAAATTGATCATTTAAAATTAGGGGGTGAGTGCTCTGCAGGGTGTCCTCCTAACGATTCACTTCGTGCCTTTATGGACGATGGTGACCCGCGCGAAATTTTGAGATACGTTGCCAAAACGGCATGAGATATATGGCCTACACTCTCTTGAATATCCATACGGGATTCCCGAGGCTCCGGAGTGGTACTGGGTATGGCAGTTACGGCTGCGGCCGCCGGGCTACCGGCTAAACTTGACGAGATTGCGATGCAATCGTGAAATACTTGAAATACTAAATCTTGGGTGTAATGGGGATAGTTAAAATATTTATTGTCCATTTAAATTTCTAAATGCTTTATTTCAATTATTTATGGTCTTTATTTAAATTATGCTAAATGTGTTATTAATTAATGCCATGAGTTAGTTATGCAAGTTGGTTAGTTAATTAAATTAAATTGTTTATGAATTATAATCATGCTTTTATTTAAATATTAATGAACGACTTTGAAACCCCATGATCATGTATGTATTAACTTACTCAGCAAGTTGTGCTGACCAAACTATTTATGTCATTTTTCTTACAAAGTATGTGGAATGAGCATGAGCACGTATATGCATGGGGGAATTTTTTCGAAAACTTTCAATTTTGATTCTTGCATTAGACTATAGTATGAACGGGCCTGTTTAACCCGTGTTTTGGCCATGTTGGCCCTATTTACATTTTCCGCTGCAATACTTATACTTAGATACTATTATTCTGCTGCATTATGATATTTATTTTGAATTTATATTGAATGGGCTATTTTATTTGTTTTAAATATTTTAAACACTGCAATACCTAGCCTTGCATCTCTTTAGTAAGCTCGGAGAAACCGTGTCTTACTAGGGAGGTGTGGCGGTGACATCCCGACCTGGGTGACCAAAAACCGGGGTGTTACAAGATCAAAGAGAAGTTACATGTTGGAAATGCGGGAAAAGAGGCCATTATGCAAACGAGTGTCCCAATCCCAAAAGGATTGCGCTCATCGAAAATGGCGATGAAGGAAGGGCTATACAGGAAGTTGAGCCTGGACTCTTTAGGATTTATGATTCTGATGAAAAGCCTGAATATGATGGTGAAGATCCGAAACAGTTTCAGGTTGAGGATCCAGCCAATCCAGAGGTGGACTATACTGAAGAGGAGGACATAAACAAGCTTGTGGCTATGAGAGCATTAAATGCCGACAGAGGAACTGAAACTGCTGACAACGAACAAAGGGAGAATCTCTTTCATTGTCGATGTACCATTTTAGGCAATAATGCTACTTTAATTGTTGACAACGGCAGTTGCACTAATGTTGTAAGTTTATATAATTCTCGCAGGCTACAACTGCCCATTGAAGAACATCCGAAGCCATACCTCCTCCATTGGATGAACAACAGCGGAAAGACCAAGGTCACCCAACAGGCGTGGGTTCCTATCACTAAAGGAACTTAATCCGAGAAGGTGTTATGCGACGTCGTCCCGATGAACGCATGCCACGTCTTGTTAGGCCGACCATGGTTATTCGACAAGGATGCCACTTATCGGGGCAAATCCAATGTTTTGTATTTTAAACATGGACAGAAAGACTATCTGTTCAAGCCTCTGCCTGTAAAACTTGTGAGACTTGATCAGGAGAAGCTTAGGGCAAACATGGCAAAAGTGGAAGAGCTTGCCAAAGCCATTGCCAAGGGCAAGGCCAAGGTGGGCCAAACCTCCGCCAGAGAAAAATGATGAAAGTCAGTGTCTGATACTGACCAAAAAAGAATTCAAGCAAGCAGCGCTAGAACCTGGCTTTGCAGGTCACTGTTTTCTTGCTTTAATTAAGCCCGATGAATCTATTAATAGAATTGTCAATACTACACCTGAGTTGTCCGAAAATTTTGCTAGGATACTTGAACGCAATAAGGACGTGTTTCCGGAAGAGGTGCCTGCTTGGTTACCACGCCTGCGAGGCGTGGAGCACCGATTTGACTTCATGCCCGGAGCATCAATCCCAAATCGACCCGCCTATCGGATGAATCCTGAAGAAACGAAGGAAATTCAACGACAGGTTCAAGCCTTGCTTGAAAAAGGCTGGGTTCGGGAAAGTTTGTCACCGTGTGCCGTCCCAGTGCAATTAGTGCCAAAGAAGAATAGAGAATGGCGGATGTGCGTCGATTGCAGGGCTGTCAATGCCATCACTGTCAAGTAATGCCATCCTATTCCACGATTGGACGACATGCTCGATGAACTTGGTGGTGCAAACGTATTTTCCAAGATCGATCTGAAGAGTGGATACCATCAGACCCGGATGCAACCCGGAGACGAGTGGAAAACTGCTTTTAAGAGAAATTCGGTCTATACGAATGGCTCGTTATGCCGTTCGGCCTCACCAATGCACCTTCCACATTTATGCGTTTAATGAACAAAACATTGAGACAATTCATTGGCAAATTTGTTGTAGTTTATTTTGATGATATCCTTGTCTATAGTTGCACCGAATCTGATCACATTGCTCATGTTCAACAGGTTCTGAACAAATTGCGAGAGGTGCGACTGTACGAAAATTTTGAGAAGTGTACCTTCTGTGTTCCGGAGGTCACATTCCTTGGATTTGTGTTGGGCAAGGATGGGCTTAAAGTTGATGAATCAAAGATCAGGGCAATTTCTGAATGGAAGCCGCCGACCACTGTACACGAAGTCAGAAGTTTTCTGGGTCTAAGCGGATTCTTTAGGAGATTCGTCCCTCAATTCAGTGTGATAGCCGCCCCAATCACCTCACAGCTCAAGAAGGAAAATCCTTTCAAGTGGGGGCCGGCATAGCAAAAAGCCTTTGATGAGCTTAAGGACAAATTGACCCATGCACCTGTGCTAGGACTGCCAAACTTCGAATTTCCATTCGAAGTACAAAGCGATGCATCGGGAACTGGAATGGGAGTCGTGTTGTTACAAGAAGGACGGCTGATAGCCTACTACAGCGAAAAGTTCAGTGGAGTTCAGCTGAATTATTCCACTTATGATAAGGAATTGTATGCTATCGTGCAAGCTTTAAGGACATGGCAGCACTATCTCCGAGGTCGAGAGTTCATCATTCATACTAATCACGAGACACTTAAGCATATCAAAGTTCAGCTGAGAAAAAGGCATGCCCGATGGAGCACCTTTATTGAGACCTTCCCGCACGTTGATCAAGTATAACAAAGGCAAGGAAAATGTGGTTGCAGGTGCACTGTCCCGAAGACTAGCATTGGCATCATTTGCAACAATCAAGCTATTCGGATTTAAGCAAGTCAAGACTCAGTATGCCATTGACGAAGACTTTAAGGAGATTTTCAAGCTGACAGAACAGAAAGGGTATAAGGAATACTGCCGCCTACATGGATTTCTTTACTACAGTAACAGATTATGCATTCCAAGGGGATCCATTAGGGAGTTGCTGATCCAAGAAGCTCACGGGGGAGACCTCATGGGACATTTTGGGAAGCATGCAACTATGGGAGTACTTTCTGAACGATTCTACTGACCGGGAATGCAGAAGCAGGTTTCTGATTATAATGCCAAGTGTTTGGTCTGTCTGAAGGCCAAATCAACTATGAAGCCTCATGGTTTATACCAAGCATTACCTGTGCCCTAAGGACCCTGGCTGGATATTTCGATGAACTTTGTACTTGGGCTACCACGGACCGCCAGAGCTAAAGATTCAATTTTGTGGTAGTGGATCGTTTTTCCAAGATGGCACATTTTATTCCATGTGCAAAAACCAACGATGCCCGACATATAGCCAAGCTGTTCTTCAGAGAAGTGGTACGTCTTCACGGAGTACCGAAGACCATTGTATCTGATCGAGATACAAAATTCATGAGCTATTTCTGGAAAGGATTCTGGAGAGAAATGGGCACACAGCTATTGTTCTCAACATCTTACCATCCTCAGACTGATGGTCAGACGAAGGCGATCAACAGAGTGTTGGTTAATCTACTCAGAATTATCACATCCTCCAACTCAAAAAGCTGGGACAAATGTCTGCCACACATAGAGTTTGCATATAACAGACATGTCCATAGTGCCACTCATGTATCTTCTTTTGAAGTATTGTATGGCTTTAATCCGCTAACCCCAGTCGATCTTCTGCCACTACCTTGTAGTGAGCATCTTAATTTTAATGGCAGGGACAGGGCCACAGTGATCAAAAACCTACACAAAGATGTGCGCGAAAGCCTGGCCAAAGCTGCTGAGAGCTATGCCAAATAAGTCAATCGGGGCCGGAAGAAGCTGATCCTGAAACCCGGAGATTGGGTCTGGGTTCATCTCCGAAAGGAGAGATTCCAAGCCCAAAGACATGGAAAACTCGCGCCCCGCGGAGACGGACCTTTCAAAGTGCTAGAAAAGATTAACGAAAATGCTTAAAGGATTGAACTGCCTTCTCATTACAATGTTCATCCTAACTTCAATGTTGCAGATCTTTCACTCTACCAGCGGGACGAGGAGTTTGAAGCTGATCGGTTGATGGATCAACCTCCCCAAGGGGGTGGGGATGACATGGATGTCATGACACATGGCATCTTGATTTCCTATTTCCCGGAAGGGCCGGTTTCGAAGGCACGGATAAAGAAATTTATTAATTCAGTTTCTTTATTTTTATTTCAGGAAGCAGATAAACTGGAGCCAAGGAAGGAGCCCAAATTGAAGCTGCTAATGCAGGCTGAAGAATACCGGAAGGGCCCGGGTCTCATTAATTTGGGACCCACCTTGTCCAACTGAATCTGGAAGGAAGGAGACCTCGAGATGCACAGACGGATCAAATCAGCATAAGGAGGTCAAACGGAGGGCCCCACCCGGAACAGTTCAGATTTCTTCAAGAATGGGAATTACGACGCCAAGCTAAGCTACGACGCTATCCCTTGTGTACGACGTCAAGCTAGTTCCGCGTCGTCAAGAAGGAAATGAGAGAAGATGCCTGCGACGACAAACGTCCCCTACGATGCCAACCTCGTCTCGCGTCGTCGCTGAGGATTGCGTCGTAGTTCGTCCAGAAGCTTCAGTATGCCAATACCACCTTACAACGCAAAGCTCAAGCCTACGACGCTAACCAAGGATCACGTCGTACTCGAGGCTTGCGTCATAACAGTTCCAGATTTGCTTGTTTCCTTGTATCTGTCTTGTTTAAAACATTATTAGGGTTGTTGAATTCAGTATTAGGGTTTCCCTCTATATATATGAGGTCCCTTGTCATTTGTAATCACTTTGATATTTTTGAACAACTCTTTTCATTGAATCAAAGTCATATTCTCCTTGAGAGCCAACACTTGGTTCTCAACAACTTGTGTGTTTACCATTCGATTCACTCACACCATTGAAGATTGGAATTTGCTTCAGTGGCCTCATCGGAAGATGCACTCATGAAGTCCATTTGTCTTGGGTAGATCCCTCTTCCCTTGGATTTACTTAGTCCCCTTCATTCCGAAAATTCCCCTATCTTTTATTTTCTTCTTTATTTTTTTTGTTCTTATTTATCTCATTTTTATTCCTCATCCAGTGACCAATCTTAGCAAGCACTCGATCCATGGCATTTTGGCACGTGAGACATCTCGCCGCAAACTCTGCTACTTCTCTTTTCATATTCGGCCACAAGTAATTCTTCTTCAGATCCTTGTAACGCTTGTCACCTCCGGGGTGGACCGAATATGGCGTGTTGTGACCTTCCTCCATCAATCCTCGTTTCAAATCCCCACATTATTGTGGTACGCACCACCTTCCCTTGAAACGAATGCTTCCATCCTCATGGACAGCAAATCCTATCGCCTTTCCATCGGCAATGCTCTCCTTAATCTTTTTCAACTTCTCGTCACCTGGTTGGGCGAGTTTGATCTCGTCAAATATGGTCGATTCGACCACCATGGCGTTGAGCACTTCTCTTATGGTGCCTGGGTGCACCAGTTCTAAGCTCAATCTCGCCAAGTCCTTATACAATGCCGGTGGAATCACCAGTGAATTTGCCACATGCTGGGTCTTCCGACTTAGGGCATCGGCTGCCACGTTGGCCTTTCCTTCGTGATATGTAATTTCGAGATCGTAGTCCTTTATTAGTTCCAACCACCTCCATTGCCTTAGATTCAACCCATTCTGAGTGAATATATACTTGAGGCTCTTGTGGTCAATGAACATTCGACACTTTCGCCCATAGAGATAATGTCTCCATATCTTCAGAGCGAATACGACTGCCGCCAACTCCAAGCCGTGTCGGGTAGTTCGCCTCATGAGGTTTCAATTGACGCGATGCGTATGCGATGACTCTCAAGTCTTGCATCAGTACACATCCTAGACCTTCCTTCGAAGCGTTGATATAAACCTCAAAATCTCCATCTTCAGATGGCAGTGCTAACACGGGTGTAGTGGTGAGTTGTTTCTTTAGTTCTTGAAACACGGACTCACACTCACTAGTCCACTCGTATTTCACTCCCTTTTCAGTAGCTGAGTTAGGGGACGTACGATTTTCGAGAAGTATTCCACAAATCGCCTACAATACCCAGCTAGACCAAGGAAACTCCTTATTTCAGTTGGACTCATCGGCGATATCCACTTGGTTATCGCCAAAACCTTAGCCGGATCTACTGAAACTCCATTGACGGTTACTATGTATCCAAGGAATGCTACTTCCTTCAACCAAAATTCGCACTTGGACAACTTCCCGTAGAGTTGGTTCTTGCGCAAGATCCCTAACACTTGATGCAAATGTTGGGAATGCTCTTCCTTGCTCATCGAGTAGATCAGGATGTCGTCGATGAATACTATGACGCATTGATCTAACAACTCTCTAAAGACATTGTTCATGAGGTGCATGAACATCGCCGGCGCGTTTGTTAATCCAAAGGATGACACTGTGAACTCGTAATGTCCATATCGAGTTCGAAACGCTATCTTCGGAATATCATTCTCGGTGATCCTTAGTTGATGATAACCCGATCGCAAGTCGATCTTCGAGAACACTTAAGCTCCCTTCAGTTGGTCAAATAAGTCCTCAATCCTTGGTAATTGATACTTGTTCTTAACGGTCACTTGGTTGAGTCCTCAATAGTCGATACAAAGACGTAGTCCTCCGTCTTTCTTCTTAACGAATAAGACCGGTGCTCCCCACGGAGACGTACTTGGTCTTATATAACCTTTCTCCAGCAATTCTTCGAGTTGCTCCTTCAACTCTTTCATCTCCAGTGGCGCCATGCGGTAAGGTGCCTTGGAAACCGGTTCCGTTCCCGGAATGAGATCTATGGTGAATTCAAGATCTCTCTCAGGTGGCATACCCGGAATGTCTTCAGGAAACACATCCGGGTATTCTCTTACCACTGGGATATTATCAACCTTGTCCCCTTCCGCCTCAAGGTTGTGAACATAGCATGCATGTAACACGTATCCCTTACGCATTAAGCTACATAACTTGAGAGCGTTAACAATCTTGTTACGCCTCTTAGGGGGTTGAGAGTAAAAGACGACTCTCCTTCCTCTACTTTTCGACAGGGTGATTTTCTGTTTCTGACATTCAATCACTGCTTTATACTGGGCCAACCAATCCATCCCCAGTATAACGTCGAAGTCTTTTAGGTTAAATTCTACCAAGTTTGCGAAGAATTCTACGTTCTTGATAACTACAGGAATTCCGTTATAACGCTTTGAGCATGATACTACTTCTCCTGAAGGCATTTGAAATCCTAAGCTAATCATCTCGCACTTAGGTAGATCTAGTTCAGGCAAAACTCATATGACAGAACAACTAGCTCCTGAGTCAAACAGAACTTTAAGAGGTATGCTTAAAACATGAAACGTACATGCCATCACGTTGCCTTGCTCGGGCACGTCGGCTTGGTTTATCATATTGAGTCGCCCCATAGGGCATCCCTGGTTGCCCTGCTGATTTGGCTGGTTGTTCGGTTTCGGGTTCTGCGGAGGGCGCTGGTTCTGGTTGGGATTCGGATTTTGAGGGGGTCGGAATCTCTAATTGTTGCGTTCCCGACCGTTTTGATTACGAGGTTGCGCTGGTCCCGCAACCAAATCATCCTTCTTTGTGATGTTCTCGAGGCGAGTGCGACAATCATGCCTCAGATGTCCCATCCGACCGCATCGGAAATATGCTCCCTATTGCGGGCAGGCCCTTGCTAAGTGAGGTCTGCCGCACCTTGGGCATGGCGGTATGAAGCCTTCTCGGTTATCATTCCTCCCGTTATTCTCTCCGTTGTTTGCCTGCTTGGGTCTATTGGGTCCTCCCCGATATTCATTCCTCCTTGCATTGTTCTCGTTTCGGTTGTCCCTAACCTTCTTGTCCTGGGGACCGCGACTGGGCTCCCCGCTCACTCTCCTCTTCAGCTGTTGCACGCGTGCCACTGCTACTGCACGATCATAGACTGCCTGCAGATCCGGGTAGTGAACTCCTATCATCACTTCCCGAATGGCCAGATTTAACCCCATTTCAAATTTCTGGGCCTTCTCAGAGTCAGTAGGCACCAGCGTCGGTGCGAATCGCACTAGCTCCTTCAATCGTGCGTAGTACTCCTGCACGGTTTGTCCTCATTGTTTCAGAGATAGGAACTCCTCGTACATCGAGGCCTTGGTGCTTAGGGGATAGAAGCGATCCCAAAGCAGTTCCATGAACTCGTCCCAACAGAACGGTTCATCCTCTTCACCTAACTTTCCTAGAGTGGCTCGCCACCAGTCATCAGCCTCGCCTCCTATGTAGTACGAGGCTACGTGCACCTTTTCCCCGTCTGGGCACTTGACTGCGTTCAACAACTTGTCGAACGTTCTCACCCACCCTTCTAACTTTGCAGGTTCCTCTTCACCGGCATAGTGTGGCGGGTGATATTGGTTTACCATGGCCAGGTAATTTATGCGAGCTTGCTATGGAGGCACAGCAGCCACTTGGCCCTGGTTCACCTACGAGTTCCCTAGCGTGATGAGAACCTCCTCTAAGGTGCGTAGGCGGTCGCCTATGTTGTTTGGTTCGGGGGCTGCCGGCTCTTCTTGAGCGTGAACACCCTCTTTTGCGTTTGGCAAGTCGGTTTGTCTTGGGGCCTCGTTGGTATTTGGTGAGTCGGGCTCGTTACGTGGTCTGCCTCTCGGTGCCATTCTGTTGCAAGCACAAGAGGTTAGATTTTCTTGTAAAAGTATGATGTAATACTTGTAAAGTAATTTAATAAATAAAAGAGTCGTATTAACAGGTTCCAGTGGATTGGAACGGTGTTAGGAAAAGTTGTTTGGAGCTTAATGTACTATTCGTTGTCATTGGGAGTTGTTTACTGCTTGTTGTTTTGTTTTCGTTTTCTTTTTTCTTTTTTTTTGTGAACAGTGAACTGTTCTGTTTTTTTTTCGAGACCTTAGTCTAGGGTTTAAGGCACCCTTGTTTGATCATTATCTCTTTATTATATATACTTATATATTATTTATTTATTTTATTTAACAAATACCTTGTATGTTTTTTTGATTGTGTCTCATCAAGGCATTTGAAAAATAATTCTAATATAATATAAATAATAATTTTAAATATACTTTTGTAATTTAAATAAATGTCAAAATTTTTATTGCTCAAAAGAAAAATTTTTCTCGGGTATAATCATAGGAATGGGAAATAGTAGTGCTAGTAAGAAATAGTACTAATAAATATAGTACATCAATATATCTCTAAGTCTAGAGTGAGTAGGTAGGTGCATCCTCAATGGGATCGTCATCATCGCTGGATATGTCGATCGGGCTGGATGGCCAAGCATCGGGAGTGGGCTCAGGGCTATGAGGAAATACGTCATCAGCTAGGTTGGTCAGTTCCCACCCCAAATTCTCTACTTGCTCTTCTAGGTTAGTGTTCTTGTTTTGGAGTGCCACCACTTGGGCTTGAAGTTCGGCGACTTGGGCCTCGAGTTGGGTTATGTCATGATAATCAGCTTCCCTAAGGTGTCCCAGATGGGCCATGTTAGCTTCTAGCTGTCCTACCCGCATCTTGAAATAGTTTATATGTTGTTGAGATTCGAGATAAGCATTGGCTAATTTCATCATAAGGTTCACCATATTCGCATTTGGTTCGGTCATCTAGTGTCAACAAGTAGGTTAGAGTTAGAACATGTCAAATGTAGAGTTAGAAGATGCAAAAAATTAAATCTAAATGCAAGTATGCATATGCAATCCCCCAATAAAATTTAAATTTTTATCCATGTATTTAAAAATATTTTTACTTCATCGATAATAATAATTAAAAAGTTGGGCCTCTATATTGGGCCAAAATAATAAATCATTGGCTAAAGAAAAATATTGGGCTAAGTAAAAAAATTGGGGTAAAATTTTTGGGTTCAAAAATTTAGGATTTTTTTATAAAATAATAAGTAAAGTGATTGAGCCAAAAATTTGGGCTCAAGATAATACTAGTAGTTTTTTTTAAAAAAAATAATACTAGTTTTTAAAATAATAGTTTAAAAATAATAATACTAGCTTTAAAAATATTCCGGGCTTTGATACCAACTTGTAACACCCGGATTTGATCACCCAGGCCGAGATGCCACCGCCACACCTTCCAAGCAAGACATGACTTCATTCGAGCTCACTTGAAAGATGCAAGGCTAATGGTATAAAATAAGTTAAAACAACCAAGTCCGAAAGTACTTATATTTAAAAATAATAATCATCCATATACGGTATTCAACAAGTCTACGCAACAGAAATATATAAGTTTATGCAGCGGAAATAAAGTATAGGGCCGACATGGCCAAAACACGAGTTAACAGGCCCGTATGCAGTCTCATGCAGAAAATAATAAAATGTCCAAAAATAATCCCCCGGATGTATGCTCATGCCTCATACTCTGTCATAGAAAAAATTAAACAACATTTATCAGTATTAAAGAATACTGAGTAAGACAATTTCTAGCATAGCAATAAAGGGGTTTAATTACTAAATTTTAAAAATCCATTTTAAGCATGCATATTTAGACAATAATAAAAATCCATAATTTCTCACAATCAATTTAATTCAAAAACGATGATTTAACGCATAGGCATAAATTTAAAGACATAATTTAAAAAGCATAATTAACGACATAAACAGATAAAAATTTAAGTCTTTTAAAATTTCTCCCGTTAACTAAGAAGAGGACGCCACAACCAAGTTTATCAAGTATCAAGTTTCTCAAGTATCGAGTTTCAGAAATGCCAAAGCAATCCGCGTATCGCGCCATACACAGTACCACTCCGGATACACCCGAGAGTGTAGACTAATTTCTCAATGGCCGTTTTGGCACAATTTCACAATATATCGTATTTCGTCCACTCGGTCATGAATTTCAAGATAGAGGGGCACCCTGCAGAGCACTCACCCCCTACTTAACGTGGAGATCTAGCTCAGTCTAGATTAATGGGATTTATAAAAATGCTTTTAATATTTAGACATATCTCACAAATCAGGTATTTCTCAAAAGTCGAGTTTTTCAACATTTAAACCAAGCCATTGCCACAGTTTACGCCATCTTAGTTTAAAAATTCATTTCAAAGGAAATCGACTTGAAATTTTCACAGTAGCTCAAAAACACGCTAACGAACAACTTTCATGTTTTAAGTTTTCCGAAATTATGTGAGAAAACGAGTGAAATTTTATAATCTTTGTAAAGTATAAAATCTGTCAACTTTTTCTACACAACGCACTGATTTTCAAAAGTTTTTGACATAGCAAACGACCTCCAAAATTTATAAAATTTTACAGGCACTTAAAAGACACTAAAATAAACAAGTCTTATTAGAGGCATATTATGCAAATTCATTACAGACTAAGTCAGATTAATCCACTAAGTTCAGACTTAAAATCTGTCGACTTTTTCTTCATGGACATAGTGTATTCAAAATGGGTTTTGACTATCCAAACTTTAATGAAAATGCACGAAATTTTACAGGCATGTTTTCAAGACATTTATCTACAACTTTTATGTTTTCACCAAAGATTAGTTTTGACCACAAAAGATAGAAAAATGCAAATGAAGTTCGACCATGTAATCTGTCTTGATTTTCGAAAAGTTCATGCAATACAGAAAATGTTTGACGCGATTTGGGGTACCAATCTTACTGAAAATACATGAAATTTTGACACAACCTAGATTAATATGTTAAGAACAAATCTCTAATTCGGAGTTTTTCGTTTCGGATTCTCGAAATAGGATTTTTCGGCCAATCTCAGAAAATGCGTAAAGATTGAATCTTTTATGTCCGATTTTAGTGTTTGACTTAAAATTAATAGTTCGAACGGTTCAAAGCCACCAATATTGATATGTAAGACATTATCTTACTTGAATTTCGTCCTAGACTGTCTCGGGGTCGTCCGGGCTCTAAGGTTTGTCACGAACGGATCTCTTCAACACGAATCTTCCAACACAATCTGGAATACTAGAGTTCTTGTTCTCCACGCCTTCTTGTTCAATTTTCGTCGCCGGAAAGTAATCGGAAAGTAAGAACTTGATGATTTCGGGTTTTGGGAGAAGTTTGGAGAGTTCGGAGAGAATGAAGGCTGCTAGGATTTGTTTTGGACGAGATAAATGTGTCCCAAGACTCCACAATCCGTCCATATACTCTTTCTCTCGCTCAGGATTGAGTTACCAAAGTCGGGGGCCGAAAATAAGGTAAGAAATTGTCGAAAACCGAAAGTTGATCGTCCACTGTGGTGTGGCGCGGTCTCGGCGCGTTTTCCCTCCAGACCGCGCGGCCACCGCGCGGGTTGCGTCGTGAGCCAGGCCGTGCGATCTGCCGGGCCTTTCCTCCTCTCGTTCGGGTTTCTATCCTCCTATGTCTTCGGGCTAGGTTTTCCGGGTCATTCTCGGGTTACGATTCCCACCCTAAATTTTATTGCGTCTTTAATTGATTTCATATTCAAATTCTTGAATCCATTGAATTTAAGTTCGTCGGTGTCGAACTTGTCGTCTTTCGATTCCCGTGCAATGATTTTTTTTATTTAAATCATTTTCGAATTCACGGTTCTTGGAATTAAAATTTCCTTGCTTTTCGAACTTAATTTCATTTCCTATTATTAAAAGTCTCGGGTATTACATATATATTTTATTTATATCTATCTTCTATGGGTTTAAAAATAAGTTTATTCCATGAAGGTAAAATTCAAAAATAGTAATAGTAGTTAAAAGTCTTGGGCCTCTATATGGGCCAAATAATAAACATTTGGGCTTTATTTAAAAATACGGGTATTGGGCCTTAAAACAATTGGGCTTAAAAATTGGGCCCATAATAGTAAGTATATAAAGTATTGAAGTAATAGTTTCTTGGGCTTCTTTAAAAAATATTTGGGCTTCTAAAATCTTTTGGGCTAAAAATTTGGGCCTTAACATTAAAAATAATAATTGGGCTCTTTAGATATATTAATAGCTTAAAAGTAATAGCTTTAAAAGTAATAATTAAAAATAATAGTTTACAATAATAGCTTTTGTTGTATAATTTATACCAACTATAGCTATTAGTGTGTGTATATATAGTAGTGTTGGACCGTGTATAAGAGTATAATGAATGCTAGTGTAATTGTATTCCTCAAATGGACGAGAAATGGAAATCAAGAGAGTAGTGACTGAAAAATATTAATGTGAATAGAATAACTATATTGCTGGAGTACTCTTTATTTCATTGAGTACATATTTATAGAGTACAAGATGTGTACATAACCGCCTTAATGAAAGGCAATTTTACTAATTATAACAATTACTTAACTTCCAAGGAGATTACTTGGGGAGGATATTTCTTGGTCCACAAGTCCAAGGAGTCAAATGATATTCATATATATTTAACACTCCCCCTTGAATATCCTTTAATACAAAGAATATGCCTCGTTAAAACCTTACTAGGAAAAAACCCAGTGGGAAAAAAATCCTAGTGAAGGAAAAAGAGTACAATATTCTTGTATTTATCGCTCCCCTTGATTTGGACATCATTTAAAATTTCGAAGTCGTCGCATTCCAATCCTCTTCACGAGCTTCTCGAACGTCGCAGTTGGTAATGCTTTGGTCAATAGATCTGCTAGATTATTGTCTGATCGAATTTGCTGCACTTCAATTTCACCATTCTTTTGAAGATCATGAGTGAAGAAGAACTTTGGTGAAATATGCTTTGTTCGATCTCCCTTGATATATCCTCCTTTCAATTGAGCTATACAAGCTGTATTATCTTCATATAATAATGTGGGGGCAAGCTTTTCCTCAGATATTAACCCACAATTCTTCAGGATATGATAGGTCAATGATCTTAACCAAACACATTCTCGACTAGCTTCATGAATTGCCAATATTTCAGCATGATTGGAAGATGTGGCAGTTAATGTTTGTTTAGCAGATCTCCAGGAAACTGCAATACTGCCACAAGTAAATATGTAGCCCGTCTGGGACTTAGCTTTGTGCGGGTCCGATAGATACCCAGCATCAGCATAACCAATCAATGCATTATCACCTTCATTGGAATAAAACAAGCCGAGATCATATGTACCTTGAAGATATCGAAAAATATGCTTAATGCCTTGCCAATGTCGCTTTGTGGGGGAAGCACTAAAGCGAGCCAATAAATTAATTGAGAATGCTATATCAGGCCTTGTACAATTAGCAATATACATAAGTGCCCCAATAGCACTGAGATATGGTACTTCAGGACCAAGTATATCTTCATTTTCTTCTTTAGGCCTGAATGGATCTTTCAAGGGATCAAGCGATCTGACCACCATTGGGTTCTCAATGGATGTGCTTTATCCATATAAAATCGTTTTAATACCTTCTGGGTATAATTTGCTTGATGAATAAATATTCCATTCTCAAAATGTTCAATTTGTAAACCAAGACAAAATCTTGTCTTTCCGAAATCCTTTATTTCAAATTCCTTTTTCAGATATTCGATTGCAGTTTGTAACTCTTCAGGAGTTCCAATTAGATTAATATCATCAACATATACTGCAATAATCACAAAATTTGATCCAGATTTCTTTATAAAAACACATGGGCAGACTGGATCATTTGTATAACCTTCTTTAATCAAATATTCACTAAGACGGTTATACCACATTCGCCCTGATTGTTTAAGCCCATATAATGATTTCTGCAATTTCACTGAATATAATTGCTTAGGCTTTGATTTAAATGCTTCAGGCATTTTAAATGCTTCGGGCACTTTCATATAAATATCAGTATCTAATTCCCCATATAAATACGCAGTAACAACATCCATAAGGCGCATTTCGAGCCTTTGGTGTACTGCCAAACAGATCAGAAATCTGAATGTAATTCCATCCATCACTGGGGAATATGTTTCATCATAATCAAAGCCTGGTCTTTGAGAAAAACCTTGAGCAACCAATCTGGCTTTATATCTAATAATTTCATTCTGCTCATTTCTTTTTCTAACAAAAACCCATTTATAACCCACGGGTTTTGTACCTTCGGGTGTTTGGACTACAGGTCCAAAAACATTTCGTTTTGCCAGCGAATCCAATTCAGATTGGATTGCATCTTTCCATTTTGGCCAATCAATTCTTTGCCGACATTCTTCAACCGATCTGGGTTCTTGATCATCACCTTGTTCCATAATTCAAGTGCTGCATTGTAGGAAAATACATTATTCACATCAGTATCTTTCCTATTCCAGTATTTTCCATTAGTGACAAAATTTATTGAAGTTTCTATAACTTCTTCCTCTTCAGGAGTTTTCTCTTCAGGAGATTGAGTTTTGTCATTATCTAAATTTTGATCATTTGAATCTCTCTTTTTTCGAGGATTCTTATCTTTAGAACCAATTGGTCTACCACGCTTCAGGCGTGTACTGGATTCATTAGCACTTGTTATTTTTCCTTCAGGGACATTTAGTTTAATTGGAACATTCACTGCTGGGATATGTGATTTAGTAACTCTTCCGGAGTCACACAATGCATCTGGCAATTGATTTGCAATTCCTTGTAAATGAATAATTTTCTGAACTTCAAGTTCACAATCCTTTATACGAGGATCAAGGAAATCAAATGCCATTTTCCAATTAATTTCTTTTCTCGGTTGATTCATATCTCCCCCTAATGTCGGAAAATTTGATTCATCAAAATGACAATCTGCAAACCTTGCAGTAAATAAATCACCTATTTTCGGTTCCAAGTATTTAATTATAGACGGTGATTCATATCCGACATATATTCCCAATCTCCGTTGGGGGCCCATTTTTGTTCGTTGGGGCGGTGCAATTGGAACATATACCACACACCCAAAAATTCTCAAATGTGAAACATTGGGCTCATGACCGAAAACCAATTGTATGGGAGAATATTGGTGATAACTTGTCGGTCTTATTCTTACAAGTGTTGCTGCGTGCAATATGGCATGTCCCCAAGCCGATGTAGGTAACTTCGACCTCATCAATATTGGTCTTGCAATTAGTTGCAATCTTTTGATAAATGACTCTGCCAGGCCATTTTGTGTATGAACATATGCTACAGGATGTTCAACGGTTATTCCAATGGACATGCAATAATCATCAAATGCACGTGATGAAAACTCAGCAGCATTATCCAATCTTATTTTCTTAATTGGATAGTCAGGAAATTGTTCTCGCAATTTAATTATCTGTGCAAGTAACTTTGCAAATGCTTGATTGCGAGTAGATAATAAACAAACGTGAGATCATCTTGTTGATGCATCAATTAGCACCATAAAATATTTAAATGGTCCACATGGTGGATCTACAGGCCCACATATATCACCCTGAATTCTTTCAAGAAATACAGGGGATTCAATTCCCACTTTACTTGCTGATGGTCTAATAACCAATTTTCCTTGTGAACATGCAACACATTTAAATTCACTTGAACTTGGACATTTCTTTCCCTTCAGGGGATGACCATGCGAATTTTCAATTATTCGCTTTATCATTGTACAACCAGGGTGGCCAAAACGATCATGCCAAATCATAAACTCAGTTGGCATTATAGACTTCTGGTCTATTATATTATGGGCTTCACCGATATATATATATTCGTATAATGTAGCCCAGATAAAAGGGACGGTAATTTTTCCAATACATGCTTCATACCAAGAGCTGTATTTGTGATCAATAAATATTCATCAGTCCCTTCGGTCAATGTCTCAATATGATATCCATTTCTGCGAATATCTTTGAAACTCAACAAGTTTCTTCGAGACTTGGGAGATAATAGTGCATTTTCAATAATAAGTTTTGTCCCATTCAAAAGGAACACTACGGCTCTTCCGGAGCCTTTGACCATATTTGCACTTCCACATATTGTATTAATTGGTGCATCTCCCAATTTTATATAAGAGAAATAATTCTCATTTTTCAATATTGTGTGCGTACTGGCACTATCAATTAGGCATATCTCATTATAACTTGTATTCATTTCTTCTTCTGGAAGAAAAGTACTATATTAATATCCATGCCAAAAGAGTACAACGGGTACATAGCAAAATTTGATATACTAGCTAATAAAAATAAAAAAAGATATACTAGAAATAAACATAACAAAAACATTAATCAATATTTTCCATAAAATCATCTATATCAAAATTGGCCGTGAAGGATGGTCCAGCATCCATGTTGAAAGGGTCAGCTGCTTCAGGAGCTGGAATGATAGGCATAATAATATCATCATTTGTAACCATATTTGTCTCTGTCATTTTGCCTTTCCCCTTTACTGAATCTTGATATAATTTCACAAGATGCTCTGCGGTACGACAAGTCCGGGACCAATGTCCTTCCATTCCACATCTGTGGCATTTATCTCTATCATCTTGTCGTTTTTCATTCATTTGATTATATGGCTCAAATCTTCTGGATTTGTGATTTCGGCCACGTGTACTACCTCGACCACGACCATAACCACGACCGCGACCACGTCCGCGGTGGCCACCTCGTGTATTATCCCAAGTTTGGTGGTTTCTAGAAATTTGGGTCGCATTCGCTTCTGGGAATGGACTAGCACCAGTGGGTCGTGTCTCATGATTCTTTAATAATAACTCATTGTTTTGTTCAGCCAACAATAAGCACATAATGAGTTCAGAATATCTCGTAAATCTCCTCTCTCGATATTGCTGCTGCAGGAGCATATTCGAGGCGTGGAATGTAGTAAAGGTTTTTTCAAGCATCTCCTGATCAGATACATTTTCACCGCACAATTTCAGCTGTGAAGTGATTCTAAACATGGCAGAGTTATACTCGCTGACCGTTTTAAAATCTTGCAATCTCAGCGTCAGCCAATCATTTCTTGCCTTTGGCAGGTTGACCATCTTCAGGTGATCGAACCTTTCTTTTAAATCCTCCCAAAGATCTGCAGGATCTTGGAGAGTCAGATATTCAGACTTCAGGGCTGAATCAAAGTGATGGCGCAGAAAAATCATCGCCTTGGCTTTTTCAGAATTAGCCATATCATTTCCCTTTTCAATAGTTCTCTCCAAATTCATTGATTCAAGATGCATCCTCACATCTATTGCCCATAGTTGATAGTTTCTTCCGGAAACTTCAAGGGGCGTAAACAGTTGCTTCGCCAGGTTAGACATAATTTATATTGAAAAGTAGCGATAGAAAATTATACCTAAAGACAGAACTTCGGCAAAATCTCCTCGCGCAGTCGTGCTGATAACGTGTTGTATAATTTATACCAACTATAGCTATTAGTGTGTGTATATATAGTAGTGTTGGACCGTGTATAAGAGTATAATGAATGCTAGTGTAATTGTATTCCTCAAATGGACGAGAAATGGAAATCAAGAGAGTAGTGACTGAAAAATATTAATGTGAATAGAATAACTATATTGCTGGAGTACTCTTTATTTCATTGAGTACATATTTATAGAGTACAATATGTGTACATAACCGCCTTAATGAAAGGCAATTTTACTAATTATAACAATTACTTAACTTCCAAGGAGATTACTTGGGGAGGATATTTCTTGGTCCACAAGTCCAAGGAGTCAAATGATATTCATATATATTTAACAGCTTTAAAATAGTCTGGGCTCTGATACCACCTTGTAACACCCCGGTTTTGATAACCCAGGCCGGGATGTCACCGCCACACCTCCCTAGCAAGACACGACTTATTCGAGCTTGCTAGAGAGATGCAAGGCTATGGTTTTTCAGAATTTAAAACATTTCAAACAGCCCATTCAATAATAGATAGTAAAAATCATTACATAGTATTATCTAAGTTCCAGCGGAATATAATATTTAAATATAGATATAGCAGCGGAAATATAAATTGGGCCAACATGGCCAAAACACGAGTTAAACAGGCCTGTTGTGCAATTCGCATTTACAAACAAGAAGTAACTATCCCCAAAAGCCCAATGCATGCTATGCTCATATGTGAACCTCATACTCTGAAAAGGAAAAAGGGAAAAATGGTTTGGGTCAGCATAAACGCGCTGAGTAAGTTTTTTTTTTTTTGATAAGTCGAAGCCCGGAAATAAGGGAAAAACAACAAATCAAAATTCAAAGGAAGGAAACAAAAAATGCTGGAACAGCCAGCACAAGACTACCAGCCTACAGCAGAGGGAAGGCCACACCGGAAGCATCCCGCACCAAGTCCCCCTCCACAAAGTCGGGAGGGAAGGCCCATGTGGTGAAGAAAGTTTCCGTCTTCATTCCATGGTGCGCTAAGCAATCCGCTACCTTGTTGCCCTCCCGGAATATATGGACGAGTTGGCAGCTCTCAAACTTCTCCATAAGCTCTCTGATCCAGGTGATGTAAGTGGCCAAAGGGTGGAACTTGGAATGAACAGCAACAATGGACTCAAGGGAATCCGAGTAACAAGTGAGTTTATTGACCTTTCTGCTAGCAGCATAACAAGTGAGTAAGTTAATACCTAGCATGTGATCAAGGGGTTTCAAAGCCTTTAATTAATTTACAAAAGAATTGAGTGAGCTTAAGTAACATGTAGACGACATCTAAGTTAATTCGGATAGCTAAGCAGATTAGATCGCACAATATAAAAACATGGATCTCAAATGATCATAATATAACTTTGCGAGGTAAATTAAATAAATAAAAGGCGTAATTTAAAAACACACAATTTAACTAAAAGGAACAATTTTCAAGTCTTTTAGTTTCTTCCCGTTGCTACCGATCGAGGTCCAACCAATTTCTTATATGTCTCATGTCTCAAGTTTATATCTCAATTGTCATTCGGCAAGCTTTATTTATCAATTGCCTTTCGGCAAGCCTTATATATCAATTGCCTTTCGGCAAGCCTTATATATAAATTGCCTTTCAGCAAGCCTTATATATCAATTGCCTTTCGGCAAGCCTTATATATCAATTGCCTTTCGGCAAGCCTTATATATCAATTGCCTTTCGACAAGCCTTATATCTCAATTGCCTTTCGGCAAGCTTTATTTATGTGTATTTCACTCGACCTAGGTTCACGGGATTATTGAAAATGTTGTTTTTATTATTTTTCAAGAGAACCTTCATCTCTTTGATTAAAAAGACCAATTTCGCAAAACAGGATTTTATAGTGTCGATGTTCGTGCCTTATTCACTTAAAAATTCGTTTTAAGGTCAATTGATTTGAAAATTTCACAGTATCTCAGAAACATCTCAACGAACAAGTTTCGTTTTTAAGTTTTTCGATATGGGTTAAGGAAACGAGTCGAATTTAAAGATCTTTCACGAAAATATAATCTGTCTGAATTCAGACTTGTCATAGTTTAGAAAATAAGGTTTTCGACATAGCAAATGAACTCCAAACACTCTGAAATTTTACAGGCATGACCTTAACTTAATTACCTACAACTTTTATTTAGAACTTGAAATCTAATTCTCGTCGGTTTAGTGGTCAATATTTGGATCAAGTTCAAGACTAATTTCTGTCAGCCTTCACGAGTTCGGTAAGAACGCAGATTGGTTCGGTTCATATTCGGGGTTTAAAATCTCGATGAAAATTTATGAAATTTTACAGAGATATTTGCGACTCATAGATCTATACATTTCATGTTCAACTCAAGTCCTAATTTGGCCTAGATCTAGTGTCAAAATCACCAAGAAGCTCTAAACATAAATCTGTCACTATTTCAAGATTTGATTTTTATGCAGGTTCGTCTAGGTCCGTTTCCGGGTATCAAATCTTAACAAAAAATTATGAAATTTTTACATGAGATAGATCAGAATCTTAGGAACACTTTTTATATTTTGAGTTATTCCGTTTGAGCATTTAAATGGTTCGAAAAATTCATACAAAACTGTTGCGCATACGTAGACAGATTTTATTGGGGTTTTACGTTAAATCTTTAGTTTGGTTAATTTTTTTTAGTCTCCCAAAACCATAAGTAAGTATTAACTTACTTGAGAATGGTTTCCGGCTCATCAAATTCGATGAAGTGGCCTCCTCGTTCACCGTTTCCCTCCTAGATCCGTCGAAAGCTTCCTTCTTGATCTGGATCGGGGTTTAGAAAGAAAAAGGGCCAAGATAGAACTCTTGTTCGAATTCGAATGGAATTAAATGGATAAAGCCTTACCAACGGCGATGGGGAGTCTCTGAAATTAGAGTTTTGGAAGTGTTTAGAGAATCTGAAGAGTTTGAAAAGTGTCCGGGGTCGAAGGAAATGGGTACTTATAGACTTAAGAGACCCGTAGGACGTCCAAGAGCTTTCTTGGAGTGTCTTGGGCCGAAAGACGTGCAACAGACGTCGAAAAATCCAAAATCGGGCGAGTGAATCTCGCGCTACCCGTTAGTGGGAGCTGGCGCGCCCGTGGCGCCCGGAAGGGCTCGCCCCGTGCGGCGATCGCGCGGCCTTGGCCTGGCCTTCGGTCCAGGCCGGGTCGTGCGATCCGTCGGGCATTTTCTCCTCTCTTGCGGACTTCTATCCTTCTATGTTCTCGGGCTTCGATTTTCGGGCTATTCTTGGGCTCCAAATTCTTACCTTAACTTTATTTGGATCTCCATTTAAATTTCGGGTTCGAAATATTGGGTCCATCGATATTGGGTTTTCTTGGAACAATTTATTTAATTAAGTTATCTTTAACTTTACGGGCTCTTGGAACTTTATTTCCTTCTTGAATTAAATTTCAGTTCTCATGTCATCTTTAATTACTTATTTATTTATGTATTTATTTATTTATGTATTGGTTTTATTTATTTATGTGACAAAATTCTCGGGTATTACAGTCTACCCTCCTTAAGAATTAACTTCGTCCTCGAAGTTGCGCTACTGATTTCACGGGTATTACATATACAGATTAGGAAATGGTGCTGGGGGTCCATGTCACACAAATTACAAAAGGAATAAAATGGGAGGGATAGGGATCTGGTGGAGAATCGAACCCCGCTCATAGGTTGGGAGTTGGGAGACTTAACTACTAGGATAAGTCTCATCCCAACAAAATAATTCATATTTATAAATCCATAATTAATTAATCCTAATTAATTAAATTAATTAATCCTAATTAATTAAATTAATCATGCATTAATTCTTCGGGACGTTACAATATATATTGTTGCTCCGAATTTTTTTTTTATTTCCATGAAACATATTTGATTATATCTCAAATTAACCCTATATTGTACATTAATCTTATCAGCTTACATTTTGCATATACAAATAATTCAACTATACAATAAGAATAATTCAATTACATTCAATGGCGAACTTGCATAGGGCCTGGTGATTCAATAGTTATAGGCATTTTTTTAAATATCCCCGAAATTTCCGAAATTTCGACCGAATGGGTTTCGGGACATCCCGAAGCGAAATTTCACATTCAATATTTTTTTGCAAAATTTCCATCAAAATTTCGCCCGAAATTCTAAAATTTCCCGAAATTTGAACGAAATTTCCCAACTTTTTTTAAAAAATAATTTTTTTCTAAATTTTAAAATATATTTTAAAAATTAAAATTTATGTTTCAACCTATATTGACGATGTCATTCAATTAACTTATTTATCAATTTTAAGTCTATTATCAATCAATATGGTTAATGATATCAATAATATTACGAGCATATTATATCATTAAATTAGTGTTGTTAGTATATTACTAATTTATATAGGAACAGAGATGATGAACTTTGAAATATCTTCATTTTCATTATCTCATAAACTCGAATTAGTTTTCTCAATAATTACAAATATCTCCAAAATTTCCCCCGAAATTTTCCTAAATTTATATGTCCAATATAGATACCGAAACCGATATTTAAAACCTTGGTTATAGGTGACAATTCGATATGTCTGCATATACAAAATTAATATACAAACAACTTTTGGGGATGTGAACTTAGTCCTGGTGGTTAAGTTCCTTGATTTAAAATCTGAAGGTTGGATGTTCGATTCTCCACCGCCTCCCTATCCCTCCCCTTTATTCTATTTATAATTTGTGTAATTATCTTTTTGTTACTTAAAATCCCACATCCAAAACAAAGCAGCCGGTGTATATTGAACAAAGTAGGAGCGCAATTTATGGCGTGTAGTATTTGGTAGCAAGTGATGGATCGTAGAGGTGGAAGATAAAGGTAAAGCAATGAAATGCGGTGGCGAATCAAATTACAAAAGGCCATGGATCTAGATGACTCATCTTTTTGAATGAGATGAAGTCGGATATGACTCATCGCATGCTACTTCTTTCTCAAATAAAAGAATCTTATCCCTTCCTAAATCCCATTTTCCCATCCCATCTAACCCCCCAACCTTCTCCATTATTTATTTATTTGTTTAGGCTATCTTTTTCGGTAAATGTTTAGGCTATCTTTGAAATGGTGAATTCTTTGGCCTAAACAATTTCTAGTACTATTTATTTTCTTGTTTTTTGAGCCATTTAAAGCCCTGGAAGAAGAGTGGTGATAGTCCATGTAACATAAATTACAAAAGGAATAATTTATTGTTGGATTTTGAAACAGTTTACAACCTCATGAGTTAATCATTACCCCCTTCATTTTAAATCCATTGTGCTATTTATGGATGGATGAATTGAGAGAATATAAAATAAAATTCATCATAACAGATTACTAACTTTATATGGATTAATGCATGTAACTTGTAAGGTGGAGAATTGAATCCCATTGGAAGTAAGAGAGGATTTGACCCATTTAGATATTACTTTTCAATCCCTTTTGCTAATTTAAGTTGTATTTCAAATTAGTCATAAATAAGAGAGATTAAATTATTTCTCTAATTCTCCACGCAAAGTCACAAACATATCTTAAGAGTTCAAATCCCCTCATGCTTTTGGCGAAATCCATGTCTTTTATTCCTATACGTCGTTGGAATATCTTCCTATGTTTTCTTTTATTTACTCCATTGAGTTTTTTTTACTATTCACACATATACTTTGATTTAAAGTTTTATCATAGTTATACAAGTTAAAATATAGTTAAATGAGATCTTATTAAATTCGTCTCGTCATGTAATTTTTAAATATCAAACTTTTAGATTTTTACTTGTACTGAAATTGAGTTATTAATGATTTAAAAGGTATATTGGACTACTCCATTCATATTTTTTTTAGCCGAGGCTTGATAACAAGAAAAAAAAAACCTTTGTAATTTGTTGTGGTTTGGGCTCCCACACACCTTTGCTGATACATAGGTATCAATGTTTATCAAAAAATGAAAAAAAAAAAGAAAAGAAAAGAAAACCAAAAACAAGCAGCAGGAGCAGTCTAAACACAAAAAAAAAAAAAAAACTAAGGCGGGGGAACCACACGCCGGAAGAATCTGTCGCTAATGCCACAAACGAAATTCGGAGGAAACGCCTAAGTCGTGTAGAAGTCCTCCAAGGCAGTATCATGTTTAGCCAAAGAGTCGGCCACCATATTACCTTCCCGGACCACGTGATAAATGACACAAAAATCCGAAGAGGCTCGAACAGCCGAACCTCTAATCCATTAAGTTTATTTTAGTTAATTACTTTATAGTTAAATTATAATTAAATAACCAATATGTACTTAGATATAGGCTCCAATACTTCAGTTTTTTTTATAACTAATCAGCCTTAGACATTTGATATTTATTCTAAAAAAATATAGTAATTCTTATGAAACCAACAATCAATACTATTTTTAATGTTTTACCAAAAAAACACTAGTTTTAAATTTTAATTATCAATTTTATGTTAATAGGATAATTGCACTACGGTTATATTTATAAAGTTTAATATATTTATCCTACTTTTATAATTTTATTATCTATTTTTTATTATGTTTGTAGTACCGAGTAATCTGACATTTTAAATTATGCTTAACAAAGGATTGTAATTCAATTAAAGTTTTATTATTATTATTATTATTATTATTATTATTATTATTATTATAATATAGCATAAAATCCTATCAACTATTCAATAAAAAAAATGGTTCTCTTGTAATACAAAAAAAAAAAAAAAATCAATGGAATAAGTGCAATATGAAAGTAGAGAGAGCCCATATATAGTAGTATTATTCGATTTTATATTCTGGATGATGCATGTTGGATGTAGGCTGTAGCCCAATGGAAACACACCTTTTGTTTGCCTTATCCTTTCAGGGCATTAAAAATTATTTCAAAACATCCATGATGATGCCATTCATTACTTGGCAATTGCAACTCAAACCTTATTTCTGAAAGAATTTGATTCCATTTTTAAAGTATAATTTTATAACACTCCGTGTAATTTTAAATAAAATTTTAAAATTTTAATTAATGATATTCAGAATTTTTAAAATATAAATGTCTCCTAAATTTAATTTTTATCATTAAATAATTTAAGAATGAAAAATAATATTTTTGAGGCAACCATAATCGATCTAGTCGAGTCGTTAAAAATTTAAATTTGTTTAAAGAAATAAACGTGAGTCCAATTAATCTAACTTTTAAGTATTAGTTATGTTTTACGGATTATTTAAGTCCACTTAATTGGTTACGACTATTTATTTAAAATTTAGTATAAATTAATTAGTTATTTTTAAACCTAAATTCCCGACCAACATCTTAGCGCAAATTAAATCCTAATCACGTAATGGGAGAGAAGTTATGGTGCAATCATTAATTTGTCTTGATGTCAAGACAAACAATCTCAACTAGATATCCAATGGTTGTACATAATTAAGGGTACATTTGTCATATTTTATTAATTAATTACAAAAATAATAAATATGGTATTTATAAAATCAATCTTTAATCACATAATAATATCATTATATGAACTCCAAATTTCAAAAAGATTATTTTCTTTTAAAAATTTGGTATTTATCTTCTTGGAATTTCAAAAATTTGATAGAATGTTTAGATTTCTTGCATCGAGTAGGTAGATTTTCATACAAAGAACGTCAAAATCCGAGTTCGGTTGAGAAAGTTAGAGTCATTTGAAGTTCATTGCGATTCTAAAAAATAATCTTTACATTTCATCAATGGTGGCTTGACAATTCAGCGACGAGAGTTTTACAATTCAGCGACATAGTGTATGTGTAACACCCCGATTTTTGGTCACCCAGGTCGGGATGTCACCGCCACACCTCCCTAGCAAGACACGGTTTCTCCGAGCTTGCTAAAGAGATGCAAGGCTATGGTTTTTCAGAATTTAAAACATTCAAACAGCCCATTCATATATAATTTAAAAATAATACATCAAAGTCGTAGCGGAAAGTAATATTTACATATATGTATCGCAGCGTAATTTAAGTATAGGGCCAACATGGCCTAATCACGGGTTAAACAGGCCCGTTCGTGCAAGATCTAGTCTAATACAAAAATTCAAACTAATATATCATCCCAAGCTTCCCGTGTATGCATATGACGATGCATAATTCTCAACTCTGGAAGAAAAAGAAATAAAAATGGTTTGGTCAGCACTACGTGCTGAGTAAGTTAACACATACATAACTATGGGGTTTCAAAGCCATTATTTAATCTTTAAAGAAAACATATGCACAACACCACATAATTTAATTTATTTTGCTAACAATAATTCAAACGACAAAGACTTCATAAGATCATAAATATAATTTGCAAAGCAATATAATTTATAGGACATAATTTGAAAGCATAATCCAAAAGGAACAATTTTCGAGTCTCCTAGTTTCATATCTCATGTCTCAGGTTTCAAGTTTATGTTTCAATTTCCATTCAGCAAGCTTTATATTTCAATTGCCTTCCGGCAAGCAGTATATTTCAATTGCCTTTCGGCAAGCAGTATATTTCAATTGCCTTCCGGCAAGCAGGATATTTCAATTGCCTTTCGGCAAGCAGGATATTTCAATTGCCTTTCGGCAAGCATTATATCTCATGTGTATTTTATTTCAAAGGAATTCCCAATCATTTAAACCTTATAGGCTAATTCCATGTTTCAACAAGATTTCAATATTTGACTCGGTAAACCACAGTTTACCCTAAAATTCGTCTAAAATCAGATTTAATTCCAAAAATTCCAAAATTTCACGTCTGACTCAGAAACATCGAGATCTACAACTTTCGTGTTTTAACTTTTTCAATCCGAGATACCTAAATAGATCAAAATCACCAATTTTCGTAGAAGAATACTTCTGTCCGAATTTAATATACCACAGTTTAAAGATTTCGAATTCTACCATAGCAATTCAACTCCAAATTTGATGAAATTTTACAGAGATCATCTTAAGACCATTATCTACGACTTTCATGTTCAGCCAAAGATCTAAAACAGTCTAGATCCTATGTCAAAAACGTGATCAAGGTCATTCCTAAGTTCTGTCAAGAATTTCGAGATCTAGATTCAAGCAGTTCGGTTTCGGTGGGTTTTCACATAACAATCGACTCCAAAAATTCTAAAAAATTTACAGTAGCTAGATCTAAGTCTTAGGAACGTTTGTCATGTTTTAAGTTTCTCCGTTTGAATTCGTTTTAAGGTTCGGAAAAATTCATCAAATCTGTTGCGTTGGTAGAAAGTATAAATTGACAGATTTTCGGTTTCTTGTTAATCTTTTAGTTTTGAATGTTTTAATTCTTCCCAAAACCATGTAAGAGTTAACTTACAGAGTTTTGTGAACGTCCGGGATCGTCTATTCGAAGGCGTGGCTTCCAGTCCACCGTTTCTCCTCTCCGTTCGTCGGGTTCTACGATCTAGATCCAATACGAGGTGTAGAAGAGAAAAGAAGAAGATTAGGATTCGTTTTCGAATCGTATATTGAACAAGGATTGGATCGAGACTTACCACGACTCTGGAGATGGTAGAATTTTCGTCCAACAGGTCTCGCCTTTGGTTTCGTGCCTCCGACGACTCCGGATTTAGGGTTTCGAATGTGTAGAAAGTTGTAGGGTTTCGTAAAAGTATTCGGAGCTCCTAGGAGGTCTTATTTATAGATATCTAAGACCTAGGGCGTCCAAAATCTGACCCCAAGGGTCTTGGGTCGAGAGATGTTCAACCGAAAGTCGAAAAATCCGCGTTCGGGCGAGAGATTCACGCAACGGGCAAATCTGTCGCTTGGCGCGGCCGTGGCGCGCCCTTCCCCTTGTGACCGCGCGGCCACCGCGCCGAACTCGCCTGGGCTTCGGTCCGGGCCGGTCGTGCGATCCGTCGTGCTTTTCCTCCTCTCTTTCGGACTTCTATCCTTCTATGCTCCCGTTTTATGATCTTCGGGGTATCTTCGGGTTCCGATTTCCTATCTTAATTTCATTTGGATCTCAATTTAATTTCGGATTCGAAGTATTGAGTCCATCTATATTTGGTTCCCGTGCAATAATTTATTTAATTAAATTACTTTCGAATTCACGGGTTCTTGGAATTTTGATTCCTTTTTAAATTAAATTCAATTTCTCATTTTCTTATGATTCTTTATCCATGTATTATATTTATTTAAGTATTGTATTTATTTATTATCTATTTATTTATTTTATGTTGCAAAATTCTCGGGTATTACAGTATGCATTTCAGTGGCATAACCTATACAACAAAATCTATGTGACAAACTTCAAATGGCTCTAATTTTCTCAAATGAACTCGGATTTAGATGTTCTTTATAAGAAAAATTTATCTACTCGATGCAATCAATTTAAGAAAAATTTATCTACTCGATGCAATCAATTTATGTATCATATCAGATTTTAGAAATTCCAAAAAGAAAAATAGCATATTTTCAAAACGACGAGCATAAGATATCATTTCTTTTAAAAATCTGGTATTTATCTATTTAGAATTAAAAAAAATTGATAGGATATTTAGATTCCTTCCATCGAGTAGGTAGATTTCATATAAAGAACATCAAAATTCGAGTTCGTTTGAGAAAGTTAGAGCCATTGGAAGTTCATTGGAGCGGATAACTGCTGAAAGCATCTAAGTAGTAAGTCCACCCCAAGATGAGTGCGATTTTCAGAAATACAGTCTTTATATTTCAGCGGGGATGGCTTTGTAATTCAACAACGGGAGCATTACAATTCAGTGACAGAGCCTATACAGCAAAATCTATATGACAAACTTCAAATGTCTAACTTTTTCAAATGAACTCGGATTTGGACGTTATTTATATAAAAATCTATACACTCGATGCAATGAATTTAAATATTCTATAAAAGTGAACTAAAGTTATTGTGGTTTGCGACCACGAAAGAAGCTAGATAGGAACTTTTCAATCACTCCGTGAATAAAAATGAATTCAAACAACAAAAAACGCTAGTTAGGTTAATCGAGTTTAAACCAGGTTTAAAGTTATCATGTTGCAATTTCAAAGAGTAACCTGGGAGCAATCATTATACTTTGTCATATTATAATTATGCAAGCAAATCTAATTCCACGATAAAAACTTGGATTTGCAAATTCACATGAAAAAATGTCCTTGAAACAGGGCCTTATATTGTTGAGCACCGAACAAGAATAACATGAATTATTATTCAGCCAATAAACAACCTTAGTTGAAGGAAATGATATAAAGAATTTTAGTACCAGACAGAGATTGAGAATCCAACCTTAGTTGAAGGAAAACAGGTAAAATTGGGAATGGAACATGTTGTGTTGCTCATTAATTTGCAGGCTTCTGCAAAGACTGAAGAAACATTGATAGGATTGATGAAAATAAAAAATAGTAATAGAAAAATTACAAGCAATCATTAGAAAATCTAAGAAAGTTCTCTGCAATTCTTAAGGATATAAAGATTGAATTTTTCAACATTTTAGTTATAACTCATTCCAAATAGAAGTAATAACAACTGATGGACAGCTAAATTTTGCACACACCCTGTCACATTATTTTGGCTTCAACATACAGTTGCTGCAATCATCGCACATGACAAACTTCCAGAGAAATGCTCCATGTATAACAACACGCCTTGTAACATTGATGCAATCTCATAAGGAGGAGGGTTGAAAAGAAGATCCCTGATATAACTATAACTGCAAGTAGAGAAAAAATAAAACTGGTGAAGCAAAGCCAATATGTGAGTATGATGAGTAAGACTGTTCAGAGTGCGTCTAGACCATACCAAACCGCAAACCAAACCGTATTGGGTTTGTGGTTTAACATTTATGGTTTGATGTTTCTTTTACAAAACCGTGGTTTGCAGTTTAGGTCTGCTTTGGAGAAAAAAAAATTAACCAAACCAGACCGCAAAGCAATATATTTATGTATTTAATAATATATATATATATATTCACCGATAAAAGTAAATCCTAATTCACTTCTCTAGTTCCTTTTTCCCCATTACTGCTTTGTCCTTTTAGTGCTACTATTTCTATGCTTTATAATTTTACTTATTTTTTAACCATTGTCTACGTACTTATAATTATAGTTTTATTTTTCACAAGAGCTTCTAATAGTTGTAATTTATTAAATATTCGGTTTGTAAACAGTGAACTTATATTTTTTTTTAAAAAAAACTTTTAATTAGGATTTTAGAGTTTGGACTGTTACACTTACGACTGCAATCCATAGGATTTATTTTTTTTACAAAAAGTTTGATTAATCCGTAACCAAACCGCACCAAACCGTATTTTTTGGTTTGGTTTGGTTTGGTTTGATTTTTTTCTAAACCATTTTTTTACTGTTTGGTTTGTGTTGGGTGCGAAACCGCACCAAACCAAACTGTATTCACCCCTAAAGATTGACGAGAGTAAGTGAAATTCAGCTAATTTTAACATTCAACAAGATTCATGTCCCAATTATTTCTCGACTTCAATCAAATGTATTGTTGCTTCATTGGAAGCATGAGTACAGTGATGGTATCACAAGTGCACAGTGCGGACAAAAATAGGTGACAGGCCTTTTAACAATATACTTCCTCCGTTTCTTTTTAAGGGTAACACTTTCCTTTTTTTGGGTATTTCATAATAAATATCACATTACCATATATAGAATATTTTAAAGATATAAAACTTTCACTAAAACACTTTTATTCATTGCGTTAAATTTCGTACCATTTCCATATGTTACACTTATTTTGAAAATGATGGAGTATGTGACATCTAAAAAATATGTGCCCTTTGCTTCATATGAAGCCTGCCAGCCCTGATCTTGGGTAGAAAATGTCCAAGAGCCTTTACTGGCATGATGGTACATTTTTGAAAATTCTCCAGAATGATTCTCTTTCACCTTCAAAAAACAGAGGATTAGTCGACTTGCTAGGTTTGGAAACATATGTTAAGTTCTATCTGGCTGCTTGTAGTAAAGAGATGTGATGCTCGTAAATAACTGTGCGCATGCTTAAGCATTGGTCCATATTCTTCCACATTATTAGCTGATAATACTGCACTAATTGCTAAAGCTGCATCCCAAGATTGGCTACCGAAACTCTGAATAAAGAGAATTTAAAAGATGACTAAAACAGCAGTGCAACTAACAAAAACATTAGTATGTTTCTCCCGCTAGAAAGAACATAAATAACTTGCAATTTCATCCCATTGTCCGGATTATGAGAATCATTCGCCCACAAATTAAGACGGTATAGAAAATACAGGTGTACTGATTGCTCAACAAAGTTGGAATTAAGGTGGTGTAGAAAGTTCTTTTGCTCCGCTGGGAAGATTGTGTTACAAAAAAAAAAAAAGAAAAGAAAAGAAGAAAACTTTCTATACATTCAACCGTACAGCATAGCGCAGCGTAGCTCAACTTGTTACATTAGGACACTTGTTTACTGGACACCATACATTGTCATTACTGGACACCATACAATGTCATTATTGATAATTGGGAAAAGAAAATTGTAATTGGGATTAAGACATTGACTTCAATGCGTCCTCTCATTTGTCCGCTTGTTTGGTATTCAATTTTATCTTTAGTGTGGATTCCATCGATGGTTTTCCTTGTAAAGTATTACGTTGTACATACGGCATGTTATGCATATCTCAGCGACATAATAGAGTATATTCAGCGACATGATAAATGAAGAAGTCATTACGCTTTTTTTTGACAATTTTACCCTTTTGAATTTAAAGTCGTTGGGTCTAATTCAATGAATGAGATTGTGTCTTCACCGTACTTCCAAAAATTTTGGAAGCACCATAACCGTTCCCTAATCGTTATCTAATGTACTGGACTACTGGATAAGGAGTGTATTTCCATCATAGAACATATACCTCAACTATTTCTAACTAAAAATATAAAAGCATGAGAAATGTACCAAATATTAATGCTGAAGCCTATAAGCAATCAATCAGATATAGATCAACATCAGTTAACATTCATAACAGATACTTGCATTTCTATATTCCCACATGTTCATAGGCAATGAAAGAAAAATATACACATCGAAAGCTCTCATACCAGAATTACTATAATAACTACAGTTCTTGCTGCAGTTCACCAATATTCAAACCTGAATTTCAGGGAAGACACAGCAGGTATCCAACTTTACACTGCCACTCTACACCACGATAATATTAAAAGTTCTAAAAACAATTACTTTTCTAATGGACAAGGTTAAATTACTCGACTGCAGGTGCTGCTTAGGATGCGTGTGCTCATTTTGCGATCCTGAGTAGCACCTGAAATGGCTTTGTTGTGGTTGTTTTACATGGAAACTCAACAGAAGATGGATGTACACCTGACTTGGATTACAAAATGGGATATCTTTTTTTGAAAAGAATGGCTGTAGAACAAATCAAGCAATACTTCTAGTCTTCTACCAAGGAAGCGCCTAAAGTATTTAATGCTCATCTTGAAAATAAATAAATAAAAATTTGAAGTCCAATAACAAATTAATATTTATCTTTATATTTGAGTATTCACACCATAGCATTTGAAACATGGCATAGAAGATATAGAATAGATCAATTGACAAATTGCTTGACTGCCTTGATCAATGATCTAAGACTTCTAATATATCAACAAACCAAAAAATGACGAGTGAGAATTATGGCTACAGTATCTGATATCAAAACACATGACCTATTTGAGGTATGCATAAATATGTTAATGAAATATACTATAGCATGTCGCTGAGCAGTACTATATCAAGTTCCTAAATTGTATCAGCGTTGTCGTTGAACTGCATATGGCCATGTCGCTGAATTATGTATATTCCGTCGCTAAGATGCGCTAACATGCATAGAACAACCATGTCGCTGAAATGTATAAAATTGTGTCGCTGAAATCAATATAATAATGTTGTTGAATTGCATATCTCATGTCGCTGAATTGCATTGGCCATGTCGCTGAATTGTGAAGGCTCCGTCGCTGAGTTGTGTATGTCATGTCACTGAATTGTATATTCTATGTTGCGAATTCAACATATTAAATACCTAACAGTAAAATTACGAAACTAACCCTGTTAATCATTACAACCGTTCGATCATGAAATTGATCAACGACTACCGACGATCATCCGCACGTCCGCACGACACTTCGTCCGCACAGCAACATCTACCTAACGATTATATGAGAATTGCATGGGGGGTTGGTTTTCTTGCTTGTGGTTTGCTTACATTACCTGTATTTGATAATCTTAAAATCTTGATTCTAATTTGCAAACGGTACTATATTAAGGTTCGATTTAATGTCCTCAACGATTGCCCGCCTCTAGCTGAGGAGAACTTCAAGAAATTTATGAAGGATAACTACTTTACGAAAACAACGTTTGACTGCACCCTGAAATCAGATCAACTGGTACATTGATCTTATCTTTTTCATTGAGGATCAACATATGAAATTGCTGTATTGATGTATCCTGCACAATGCCTTAACTACATGCTATAACTCTCCATAGGTTAAGAAATTGTGTAAGCTATTTATGGATTCAAGCAAAGGGGGCAAACTCACCCACGAAGCTAAGCCAGGGCCATAAAGATACAAAAATTGTTGGGAAAAGGAAAGCTTTGAGGCAGAGAGTTGGTCATAAGAGGCGTGCGACATTGAGGGGGGAGCTCAGGCCCAGCTCCTGGGAGGAGCACCCGGAGCCGGTGCTCAAGGCCCCCATTTTGGGGGCCCCACATATATTTTTTTTTTAATAATTGATAAATTTTTAAAATAAATAAATATATTCTATCTTTTTTAGGTAAATATCAGGTATCCTCAGACCTTATTGGACCCAGGACTAATCCCTCGGGGATCTGGTGTGCATTGAAGGGTTGTCTGTCCCAAAGCAGAATTATGCATACACAAAGGCTCGAACCCGAGACCTTTGTTAAGCTGTCAGAACCTCATACGACTTAGGCCAACGATGTTTGGTAATATATTCAAACTTTTGAGTATACATGTCTAGTACTACTAATTAATTATTCTTTATATCAGTATTTTTTAAAAAATTATTTCATGTATTTAAAACTATAATTATATAAAATAATTTTATGGCTAAATTTCGTTCTCTAATCTTTACAATTAATAATAATTATCAAAGATTTAAAATATCTATAATTAACAAAAAAAAATACTTCATATATTTTAGCATATAGTGAATGAATTAAGGAAGGCCTAATTAAAATCAACATTTGAGGTATTGGTATGGTAGTTTAGTAGGTTGGCCTATGTAGTATGTGGCTCGTGGCAGTTTAAATAAATATATCGAATTCGAGCCTTTGTGTAAGCAAAATTTTACCTTGGGGGAGACAACCCGGTAAGACATGGGGATTCCCGGAATACACAAAAGTAATTCTAAAATAATTATCAAATTCAATATATTTCTACGGGGCCTATTTTTTACATTTTGGCTCAGGGCCCCAAAATTTTCTGAGACGGCCCTCGAGGAGCTCCCACATAATGAACGTCCCTGTAAACGCCCAAAGAAGGCATCTATCCCAGCAGCACCACTGCATCGTCCATTGCCAGTTGGTACATCATACTCTAGTGCTAGGAATCCTGATTTGGATGCTGATCATAGACGAGATATGTATCTAGAGAGGCGCAGTCCATACGGTGATAGAAGAAATCCCATTTCCATTCATCTTGATTCTTACAGAGATGAGAGGGGCAAAGTACATATCTCGAGGATAGATATTCTTACAGAAGTGATCTAGATTAATTGCATAGAGCGTACTGATCCTTACAGAAATGGCAAGGACCCTTATTCTGAGAATCGAGGGTGTTCATACAGAGAGGACCAATATCTATTTGCAAGAAGCCGTGATTATTATAGGGACCGGAAAAATCCATATCCAGGTCGTCCTGACCCACAAAGAGAGAGAGAGAGAGAGAGAGAGAGAGAGAGAGAGAGAGATTGACTGTATGTATCCTGACCCTTACAAAAGCAGTTACGAGAGGGACTCATTTCTGGTCGAGTGATTGAGCTCCGTGATTCTTACAGGCGAGACGAAGTGGTGGATCGTCGTGATCTTGCTCCATTGAGTTGTTTGAGTTATATGGTATGCCCAGGATCCAATTAATCTTGTTATGCTTTGATTATATTGCAAGCCAAAGTTACTGGAACTTTATTTCCAATGTCGCAATTATTTATCAGTTTTTTGACTTATAGTATTGTGACAAAGTCCTTGATTACGACTTGATATTGTGATTCAAAGATCATGCTAATGAGAATTAAGTCTTATAGAAATTTAATCTGAATTGATCTTGATTGATAAATTTTTAAAAATTGGACATTAATAGTTCGGATAGATCAATATGTATGTAATAGTCTCTATTGGATAGAGATTAGTATATCTCATTTACTAATTGACATATATAGATGATAATATAGAGATGTTTTCATTGAACATACCCAATTTTGAATTTCTAATGGTTGACTGTCAATGGAAATTCTCATAAAGGATATGATGATAGAGCATCCCTGGACTTGAGATCACTATGGAAATTAACAAGTAATTTATTGAACTTTGATTTTGGACATCTAACGCACAAGGATGTTAGTTGAAAGGCTAAAGGGTACAATTAAATGCTTGTGAAATTAATAGGTTATCAAGAAAGAATTCATCAACTCTTGGTAATGAGTTTGAGCTCTATGTTGTCTGTAATTAATCCAATCATACCTTGGCCAAGGCGATCGAATGAGCGACGAAAAGAGTCTCTTGCACCATTCATTGCTTGCTTGTAATTGACATGAGTTATAATGGGTAATCTATTCGGGTTTGAGAGTTCTATCATACCCTAGGATTAACCTAGAGCCAAAAGATGAAAACTTCCTTAAGTGGTTCTTTAAATAAATTGTGTTATTTCATGCTATCCGGATGTTAGGAAGAATTGCTAGACTCCAATCTTGATTAATAAATCATATATGATTAATTTACTACCGGCTTAGAACTGAAACTATGGGGCCACACACTTACGAATGTTCTAATCTTGCGTGAGTAATTTATTTATTAGATTAAATAAATTGAGTGGAATATTATTATACTCTTGGCAAGCACCAATGATATAAATAATATATTCATTCAAGTGTTTTAAATATGCATTTCTTGGTCATGGATAAGAATATCATATATTTAGAATATATGTGTATCTTTTTTCCAATCAATGTTAAATTTGAAGTGTTTAAATAAAATGTTCATATCCAAGATGAATATATGGACGACCAACTGCAGTTGGCCTGAGTGGATGGGGCTCTAGCCGCTTAAGCAATGTCTCGAGTTCGAGCCTTGTGTATGCAAAAAACTACTTTGGGAGATGCGCCCTTAATTGCCCCTGATCCTCCAGAGATTAGTCTTGGGTCTAATGTGGCCTGGGAATACCCGGTTTCACCAAAAAAGATGAATATATGGACAGATTGGAGGCAATCAATTTTGTTTGTATAATTTCCTAGACTAGACAAGGTAATATGATTTCCTATATTTAGTAATGAAATTATATGAAATAAATTTTGATTTATTTGTTTCGTTTAATCCAAATAGTGATAAGGCTATATAAAGGCTCCAAGAGAACGCATTAGAAGAAGAATTGAAAAACAATTCCACTAGCAAAGAGTTGATAGCGTGGATTCCTCTCAGTGTACACATAGAGTCTTCGTGCTCCAAGAGGATCTGGCACCACCAATCCAAGCTTAAGGTATAAAGCTTTTTGTTATAATATTGTTATCTTGAGCGCAAATAGAATATCATTAGATTGCAATTTTTTTTTTCGCTGCGTATTTCAAACCCTTGGGATCTTCCATGCAGTGGCGAACGTGTGTGGGCTTGGGGGCCGCCCCTCCCCCCGAGTTCGAAGTTTGCCTATTAATTTTTATATAGTTATAGTTATTTTAGCTACAATAGAAATTTTTTATGTATAATTCTCCCCCCACCCCAAACTTAAACTTCGGCACTAATATTTTAAAAAGTCATGTAAATTTTAATCATAATATAAATTATTTTTCAGTAATTTACGGGAAAAAGAGAAAAAAGAATGCAACATGTTTCTTTGTTAGTGAGATTTTTTAATATTGGCTCATATATTTTTTATCTTAATCAAATAAAATAATAAATTAAGCTCATTATTTAAAATTGTAACTAGAATAGGGAGAGCTTATTATTATTATTATTATTATTATTATTATTTTTACTTTAGTTGTGAATAACAAATTGGCACAATAGAACTCATAATAAATTCCTATATTTATTTTTTTGGAATGTTTGGTATATGAAATACAGAGCCTTTGTTTGTTAATCTATTTTTTAGTTACTCTGTCATATTGTTCACCATTAACAAACTTTAATTAGTGTAATGGTAGTATTCTGCTCAAATATTTAATTAATCTGTCATTGTTTCTATGTTACTATATTTTGTTCCAAAATCAAATGTCAAAATAATTTAATAGTACTTTAATCTTGTCTACTAGTGATTAGTGTGCAACATTTGATTTTGTTTGTATGTCAAAATTTTGTTGATTATAATTGAAATATTTTACTTTGTTTAGGACAAAATGAAAAGATATTTTCTTCCCTGGAGATTGAAACCAAATAATGCTCCTTTTAGCTTTATAAATTTGAATTTCAGTGATATAAGCAATACTAATAAAAAGACGAGTTAGATGAATTGAGATATTATTGGCAACTCGAAAAAGCGAAAATCAATTAATAGTTATCCGATAAAAATTAAAAAACATTTAAAAAAAAGGCGAACACATTTGGTTGCATGACTCGCATCCCCCGCCCCCGCCCCCGCCCGAGACACTCTGCGACCGCCACATTTATATCACCGGAGAGAAACGATCCATTTTTGGACAAGACTCGGACCCCTGAAGTGAGGTCCTATGCTGATGTTCTGAAAGAAGAAGTTCTAAAAAGGAAAGAGGAGGCAATTAAGCGGGAAATAGCAAAGAAGCAAAAGGAAGAGAGTGAGGCAAAGGAGAAGGATAAAGATGTGGAGAAGCGCCAAAAAAGAGGAACAGATGGGATATATGTCTCAGGATGAGAGTGGTGGTGGGAAGAAGGCTAAAAATCAGGGTCTGACTAGATATGTCTGATTCTTCTACTCCTGGAATTGGGAGATGAGATGGGATGCTACCCCTACTCCAGGAAGACTTGTAGATTCAACGCCATCTTTGTTGAGAAGAAATAGATGTGATGAGACGCCAACAGCAGGTCGATTGAATGATTCTGATGCAACTCCTGCTGGAGGAATGGCTTGGGATGCAACACCAAAGCTGGGAGGGTTGGCTACTCCAACTCCCAAAAGGCAGAGATCAAGGTGGGATGAAACTCCAGCCACCATGGGCAGTGCTACCCCTGCTGCGGCATATACACCAGGTGTCACTCCTTTTGGTGCTGCTGATGTGGCTACACCTACCCCAAATGCCATTATGCGCAGTGCTATGACTCCTGAACAGTATAACCTACTTAGGTGGGAGAAGGTTATTGAGGAGAGGAACAGACCATTAACTGATGAAGAGCTTGACGCAATGTTCCTTGAAGAAGGTTATAAAATTTTGAAACCCTCTGGCCTGCTTCGTACGTTCCTATGAGAACTCCTGCACGGAAACTTCTTGCTATCCCCACTCCATTGGCAACACCTTTGTACATTATTCCTGAAGAAAAACCGTGGCCAGCAGTTTGATGTGCCTAAGGAGCTGCTGCCAGGTGGTTTACCATTCATGAAACCTGAAGACTATCAGTATTTTAGTTCTTTGCTAAATGAGGAAAACGAAGAGGAGTTATACCCGGATGAGCAGAGAGAACGTAAGATCATGAAACTTCTGTTAAAAGTGAAAAATGGGATTCCTCCACAGAGGAAAACTGCTCTGAGACAGCTCACAGACAAGGCCAGGGAATTTGGTGCCGGGCCACTGTTTAACCGTATTCTTCCATTGCTCGTGCAGCCCACGTTGGAAGACCAGGAGAGGCATTTGTTGGTTAAATTTATTTGATTGATGAGGACTATTATGCTGGTGATATCGAGTTAGGCCATATGTGGCATGGTAGCCCGAACCGACCCGACTGACAAATGATCCGGTCAGGATATGTGGAACATGAAGAATAATATTTTAAGTTATCCGGAAGAATTTATTATGAAGAAAGCGGAAGAAGTGGAGCTAATTAGGGAGGCAAAGCATATTTGAAACCCACCGGAATTCCACCAGAGTTTCGCCGGAATTCATCCGGATTCCGGCCAGTCAACGTCGGTCAACAACGGTCAGCCACCGGTCAATGGCATCACCAAATGGACCAAAGAAGGGTTGGACTAAAGTTGTTGGACTAAGGCTTCATGATAAATGGACCAAGTTAATTAAGAGAAAGGCCCAATCCAATTTCATTACACCAGCCGGCCCACTCCAACACCAAGCCCAGCTGCCCAATCTTCCATGTGATTCGATCCATGCAGACTCGGCCCATCAGCAATCAAAACCGGCCCAGCTCCTTCCTCAAGTCGGCCCAACCCTTGAAGCCCAATGGCACGAATCCACCGGCTCAACCCCCTCAGCAGTCCATTGCACGCAGCAGCCCATTGCACGCAGCAGCCCATTGCCTTACTCGGCCCAGTTGGAGCGGCCACTGTCGTCCTCACTAGTCCCAACTCCGATCACCCCCCCCCCCCCCCGTGCTCTCCTCCTGCTCCGGCGAAGACACCCATCGGCACCTTCAGTCCGGCAAGCACCTCCCCATCACACCATCCCCTCCAGTCGTCCCCACCAGCACCGACGACACCCAGCCACCTCCGATTATCATCATCATCATGTCCGTCATCATCCCCGACGGCCGGCAGCAAGCTCCGGCCTCACAGCAACTCCGACCAAGTTCCCACACCACCATCAGTCTACTGGAGTCCTCTGCCATGGGCGACCGCCCCTCCTCCCATCACTACTCCTCCGGCAGCCCTTCCCCGTAGCCTCATCGTGTCCGGCCAAGGAGATGAGAAAACCCTCAAATCATTGCCATCACCTCCTCCGGCCAACATCCTGCAGCTCCGGCATCACCACAGCTATCTCCAGGGAACTCTCGAGCCGTCTCCGATCATTATTAACCAACTCCGGCGATTCCCGAAAGCCGTAACTACGTCGAAGAACAAAATCCCGATTCGCCGCCGCAAGTTCGAATTCCGATCAACCTTCACTTCCTCTGTCTGCCTTCATCGACTCCAGCCTTCCCAGCCTGTCCATGACGCCAAGCTTCCAAGGATTCTGCATCATTCATTCCTTTGACGCCAAGCTTCCAAAGATTCTGCATCGTTCATTCCTTTGACGCCAAGCTTCGCATCGTCAATGGTTGCTCCGCGTCATCGCCCTTTTTGCGTCTTCTCCCTTCCGCGTCAAGGAGTCCTCGTCGTCCCTTCCGCGTCAATGATTTCCATTCCTTGTGTTTCACGTCGTAGTAAACACGTTTTATTTTGACTAGGGTTGTTTAATTGCTATTCCTAGTTGTTTATTTGCTTGTATTTTGGGATGCTTGTAAATAGGTCATCCCCAACACTTTATCATTCACCTTTGAAATGAATATACATTGAAGAACACTTGGGAGTGTTGTGTGTGTTGTTTGAAAGGTCATATGAATTCCTCCATTTTGGTTGGGTTCCCTTCAAGTATTGAGAATGCTTGATTGTATTGACACCCCAAGGGTTAACGATTGAGGGATTAAACGAGCACTATTGGTGTGAGTGGAATCCAAAGTTGTGTTTTCCAAAAGGCTATCTCACCTATCTTTTTATCTTTGATTCTTGCTCTTTTTTGTTTGTTAAATCGTATCCAATCCCGATCCATGGAATCTCTTGGCATCAGAGCCTAGATTGGATCGATTTACCCATTCCAAAAATTCGAAAAATCCAAAAATTTGTTTCCTGTGTACTGTTCATCCTCCAGCCGTTTTGCTCAGGCCAAATTCTCTGAATTCTGAGTTCATATTCGGTTTTTTTGGATCGATTACATAGAGATTCATATAAAATTCAAAAAATTTGGCCAAGGAATTCAATTTCTATGAATTTTTGATGTTCTTGGTCATTTTTCACCAAAAATAATTTTTCTTCACCATTTTGGGTTTTGATCTTGTGTTTCACCCCTCCCCATTTGGAATCACTTTCCATTTGGCAATTTTTATCACCTAATCTAAGGGGTTATGCTGCCCAAATTTTTTTCCAAACCCACCATTTCCACCAAAAATCCTTCAAACCCTAGAAACTAAGGTCATGTTCGTTGTTCTGACTATCTGGTAATTTCTCTTTGAGATATTGCCAAATCTGAGTTCAGATTCTTGTTCCTCTCGTCGAATACCTAGGTTTGCATATAAAGTTCATCAAAACGGACATCGGGAGCCAAGTTATTGCCATTTGAATTTCTTGGTGTTCTTGAAGTTCCTACTCGAAAATCTTGAGAATGTGTTGTTTCTACTCACTATGTGGGTTGTGTTTGCATTAATTATGTGTGTGTATGCTTAATCGGTTATTATGCAAGCTTAATCCAAGAGTGTGTGAGAATGTGAGTGTTGGGATTAATTTTAGGGTTAGGGTTTTGTTGAATGTTCTTGTTGTGCTTGAAGATCTTCATCCCATATTCAAGTGTTCTTGGCAAGGTGAAGAACACCATACAATCTTCATCCAAGTTCTTGGTGGTTCACTTTTCAATCCAATTGGAGGCAATCAAGGGTGTTTTTGGTATTTTGCTACGGACAAGTAGTACATGCAATTAAAATTCCAAATACTTTCCCTATTTGGTGTGGACACAAAAGGGGCATCTTGTGATACAAATTGGCATTTGCACAAAAGGGAAAGGGATCAACATTTGGGCATCAAGAAACGAGTATTGGGGTTGTATTCCAAATTTGATATCAAGCTTCCATACCCCGCGGACCCCACACTTCCATTGATTAAATTCCAACAAGTGTGTCTTGAAAATTGGTTAGTGCAAAATTTGATTTAATTGGTTGGGCAAATTATTTTATTGTTCAATTGGTTAAATTAAATTGGGTATTTAATTTACTGTGCGATTTCACTGAAATAAATCACGAACAATCTATCGGGTTGAAGTTCCGTCAGTGTTTACACTTGACAGTGGAATTCCTCGAGAAATAAGTGCTTGTCACTGTTCCTCTGATTTATTTCACAAATCACAGAGTTGAAGCTCCGTTTGCAATTGCAGGTATTGGAGTTCCCAACAGTGAATTTTTACCCGACCACCCTTGTCAGCAGTCTGGTTGTATTTATTGGGTTTGTGTGTGAGGCAAATATTGTGAGATTCCGAGCATTTTATTTTGTGAGGTTTTTTACTTTACACTTTAAAATTGCGAGGAATCGGATTTATTGCTTGCAGGCTGATTAATCTTGCGAACTATTATTTGTGCACTGCAATCACACACAGAATCTGTGCTTTTCATTGATAGAGTCGAACATTGCATTCTGATCTTGCACTGTGCGTCCCATATTTTGTTTCTCTTACCATCTGATTGTTGGTTGATATTGTAATACCCGAGAAATCAACATCGAGTATTAAATCCGAAAAATTAATTAATTGAATTAGTTAATTGGATTTAACTATCGCAACCGAAATAATTCCGGGAGAGCGGAATTAAATATTTTCGCACGATAGCAACTCGAAGAGAGTTATCGGAATATCCAACAATCGGATAATCCAATATGATTTTTTTAAGAGATCAAAAAAAAAAATCATATATATTATAAAAAAAAAAAAAAAAAGGGGTGGAGAAACCCGCTACCTGGGGTGGCGCGGTGGCCGCGCGGTGGCGCGCCACCAGCGCGCCACCACCCCAGGGCAGCAGTTCGAACGCTGCAACGCGTTTTTGGCTCGGTTTTGCATTAAGTTCGATTTTGGATGCTTTGAATCTATCCCAAACCCTTTCCCAGATGTTGGTGGATGTTTTGAGACACTAATGGACGAACCTAGAAGCTTCTAAAAGCCCTACATTGCTGGATAGGATGAGTTATGCATGAACCTATTGGATAAGTAGGATGAGGTGAATGGATTGAGTTTGGAAGGGGTGTTGAATGCATATTTTCGAGGTAAACTGCTAGTAACTCATTCCCCACTTTCCCTAGGTTCATTATGAACTCTTTGGAAGTGGGAGCACAGCCCCAATTAACCTCATTCAACCCCCAAATCTCCCCATTTGCACCAATCCGAAAATTCAGATTCTAGAGAGAGTTGGTGAGAGTTTTGAGTGTTCTTCCTTGTTCCAGGAGGTGGTGAGCGAGATCAAGCTTTCCAATCCCTTCTCCTACGTCTAGGTAAGGATTCTAATCCAATTCCTTGCTCTTTACTTCGAATTCTAGGCCCTAACATCAAGTTTCTATCCAAACACCTCAAAATAGGATTCGTTCGGTAGATCTTGGAGGTTGGAGTCTGTTCCGGTCGAGTTTGAGGGTTCAACCAAAGAGGTTTTCGACACTACACCCTTGAGAAGTAAGTTAATGATGTGCATGTCAATTTTTAGAGTGTTTGGTTGAGTATTCTTTGAGATATGGTTCGAATTCCATCTTGTGCCAAATCTGTCTTTTAGGGTTTCTTCCGAGTATGTTTTCTTGTTGTGCTTTTCTCGCCTAGATCCGTTCATTTTTGGAAGAACTTGTCTAAATGAAAAATGTTCCTAATGCTTTAAAGATGATGTCTGTAAATTTTCATAATTTTTGGATTTGATTTGGTCGACGAAAACGAATCTGGTATTTTCTGCTATAGTTGATGACAGATTTAAATTCCGAGTATGTTCAGTTTTGTGGTTCCTATTTCTCCTAGCTATGGTCGTTTTTGATGGTCGACTTCTTCATGAAAATTGTTCATCTATGTGTCTAGTTCACTCCTGTTAAATTTCAGAATTTTTGGATCAATATTCGAATTGATATGGATTTTTGAGTAAGCTGTGGTCGGATGAACAGTGGTACTTACACCCTTTTGAAAACAAGTTTCTGAAATGAAATTTTTTGAGTGACTTAGAGTCCGAATTTGCTAAGGGCTATTTCTGAGAAAAATGTTCATTTTGATGTCGCCTAGCACCTGTAAAATTTTCAGAATTTTTCACAAAGTTTTACTACATTTCCTAATTCGATTTTGAAAACTGCCACAGTGTAGTCTTACCGGTGAAATTGGTTTCGTATGTTTCGGTCGTTTTTGAGTCGATTGCTACTCTTTTACGAATCCTATGAATTCTGGAAATGTAGATATATGTGGTAATGATTAAAATGTGATTTTTGAAACTTTGTGAGTTTTGATCGAGTTAGATGTTCAATTTGGAGGGTAAGTGCACTTGGCGTGGGCTCGTTGGGCCGCCCCCTCTTTTTGGTGGCCAAAACGGCGCCAAGGAAATATTATTATGTTGCGTGATTGTATGAGTCTATACTCCTAGGTGTATCCGTAGGGGTTACCTAGGGCTCCGGAGTGTGTCTGTATAGGGTCCGCTGCTCTCACATTGTGGATACCGTCGGCTTGTGGACTTAAGTGCCCAAGCGGGTAATTGATCCCAAAACGGCTAAGGCCCTGGATCGTTGATACCGGCAGCTTGTGGACATAAGCGCCCAAGCGGGTAATGGTTTGGATGTCCTCGATCAAAATGAACATTGGTGTGGTAAAGTATAAAAAAAGAATCCCCGTAAATTATTTTTACTCGTCCGTTAGATTAAATTCCTAACTTTTTATTACTCTTCTAAATCTTTAAATTTTGTTATGCTATCCGTTAACTTACTCAGTACCGTTTGTACTGATAAATTGTTATTTCCTATTTTTCGCAGAGTAAGTGTTGGCGCATTGGGATGGGACTTTCCAAGAATAGAGACTTGTCGCATTTTATGATTACTTTAAATTTCTGCACTTTGGACTTTACTATTGGACTTTGGACTTTGGTTTTGGCCGTCTGTTTGGCCCCATTTTATTTGTTTTAGCTTCCGCACTGATTATTACTGTGATGCATGAGATACTCTGATTTTAATTCGGGCGTGATTGAATAGTTTTTAAATTGTTTTGAAAAATTGATACAATTTAGCCTTAGCATTTTTCTAGATGAGCTCGACTTGGGTCGGGTCTTGTTTAGAAAAGTGTGGCGGTAATGCCCTGGCCTGGGAAATCAAATCCGGGGTGTTACAAAGTGGTATCAGAGCCCGAAAATTTTAAAGCTATTATTTTTCGGCCCACTATAGAGGCCCAAATTATTTAATATTATTTTTAAGCATTTTAAGTATTATTTCCATGGAAAAAGGGAATTTTATTTTTAAAACCCATGGAAAAGTATATCTTGCAAAAATCGACAAGTCTTAAAAACTTAGTACTATTTTTGGGGGGGAAGCATGTGCATTAACAAATTATTTTCATGTGTGGCATATCGCTTAATGTAAAATTTGCATGATTAGATGGCCGACCCGAGGTTACAAGATTCCATCATGCGTTTATTGTGCTCCATGTCGGATATCACGCACGAACTTCGCCATATCTCTAGGGATGCCGCAAACGATAGAAATAGGATTGTGGCTCTAGAAGAGAGGATGGAGGCTATGACCATTAGGAGTACCCAGATGGCTGCACGCCACGATGCTCTTGCAGCCGAGTTCGAGGATTGCCGACACCACGTGCATATGCTTCAGGGACGCATCTTTGCGTTGGAGGAAGTCATTGTTGGGCTGCAAAACCAGCTTAACCCCGAACCCGAGATGGAAGAGGAGGAGGAGTTTGACCCCGACGAGTTCATCAACGTTGAGGAGGAAGAGGAGGACCCCGAGGAGGTTGTGGAGAATCCTCCACTGCCTCTTAATACCGACGAGGAGGTCGAGGCTGATCGCCGGATGCTTGGCTATTCTCCCGACTACTTGATCTAGACTTTATCTTGCGTTCTAGCTTGTTGGACTTTTATCGTTTTTCCCTACTAGTTTCCTATCATTTCCGTATCTATTATCATCGCGTATTGATTATCTTGATGGTACCACATTTTCTGTAGTGGTGATCTAGTAGTATTTGATGTAGTAGCCTTGTTATTAAATCGTTATCATCTAGTGGAATTTCGTATTTAGTATTCTCTTTCCTTTTCTTGCCCATTTCAGTGGTCTTTAACACTTAGAGCCTATGAGACTGAGTTCTAACCCTAGTCTAACTTGACTATTAACTTTCATCTAACTGCGAATCTAACCTCTGCGTGCTTGATCATCAGAATGCCGCCCAGAGGGAGACCTAGAGCTGAGATCCCAGTGCATGAGAACGTTAATGCTCCAGCGGATGCTAACCCACCGAATCCGGGAGTTCAAGCTAACCCCGTTCCCAACGCACTTGATGAGAGGTTGAGGACAGTTGAGCAAGTTCTCGTTGCTCTAGGAAATGCTGAAGTCAACCGAGCTCAAGCAGCAGTACCACCCCCAGCAGCTCGGATAAATTATCTGGCGATGGTGAACCCTTACCAGCCGCCTCATTACGAGGGACAGGAGGATCCCGCGAAGTTGGAGGATTGGCTAAGGACTTTTGACAAACTGCTTACCGCCATCAGGTGTCCCGCGAATGAAAAGGTTGGCGTGGCTGTGTACTACCTGAGAGGAGAAGCTGACGAGTGGTGGCAGAACCACCAAGAAGGACTTGCTGATGGTGAACATGCCTACTTCTGGGAAGAGTTTAAGGAGATGATGAGGGAAAGGTTCTATCCCCTCAGCATAAAGACTGCTAAATATGAGGAATTCATTAATCTCCGACAAGGCACTCAGACAGTTCAAGAATACTATGCGAAGTTTAAAGAGCTCGTCCGATTCACTCCAAGGCTGGTACCAACTGATGCTGATAAAGCCCAGAAATTCGAGATGGGGCTGAATCTCAGCATCCGAGAGATCTTGGTTGGCGGACAGCACACTACTCTGCAAGCTGTTTACGATCGTGCAGTGGCAATTGCACGAGTACAGCAGCTGAAGCGCAAGGATCATGGAGAGGCGAGCAAGGGCCTAAACACTTTCGATAAGAGGAACCGGAACAACACTGGAAATCACTTCAGAAGGGGGAATGACCAAGGGAGGAATGATGGTCAAAGGAAGCCGGACAACAGAGAACTCAACCGAGGAGGCCAAGGAGGTTGGAGGCCGGATAACCAGGGCGCCTTCATACCCAGATGCCGGGAATGCAACCTTCCGCACTTGGTGCGTGAATGCCCAAGGCCGGGCCATTGCTACCGGTGTGGCCGAGAAGGTCACATGAAGAAGGAATGCCGGACGAGAGAGGACCGCATTGAAAAGAGGTTGGACCTGATAAACCGTCCTCAGGGCAACAGGCCAGCCGGGCCAAACCAGCAGGACAACCAAGGGCAGAGATTTCCGCAGGCACAGAGGCCACCTCAGAATCCAAACCAGCATGGAAATCAGGGGAGGCCAGTAGGACGCCTGAACGTGATAAATCAAGCGGACTTAGCTGCTCAAGGCGACGTGATCGAAGGTACGTTTACTGCTTTAAGCGTACCTGTCAAAGTCTTATTTGACTCAGGAGCGAGTTGCTCTTTGATTTCCACGAGAACTATATCTGCGTTAGATCTACCAGCTCCGAATAACATTAACTTAGGAATCCAATTACCATCGGGTAAGATAGTATCGTGTTCCAAACGATATGACGGGATCCCGATAGTAATCAAGAACACTGAATTCTTTGCGAATCTCATAGAATTTGACCTTAAGGATTTCGACATCATTTTGGGAATGGACTGGTTGACGAGGTACAAGGCTATCATCGAATGCCAGAAGCAGAAGATCTCGTTGGCGAAGAGTCGCGGAAAGAAGGTCATTTACTATATGCAGCCTCAGAAGAAGGGTGCCAAGATAGTAAATGCATTAAAGTTCTGCAATCTCATGCAGAAGGGATACCAACTGTACGCGTGCTACGTGCATAATCTGGAAGGCGAGGAGAACAAGATCGACAATATCCCCGTCGTGAACGAATACCCAGATGTCTTCCCGGAGGATATCCCAGGAATGCCTCCTGAGCGAGAAGTGGAGTTCACGATCGATCTCGTGCCCGGAATCGAACCGGTGTCGAAGGCACCATATCGCATGGCGCCTGCTGAGATGAAGGAGCTGAAAGAACAACTAGAGGAGTTGTTATCCAAGAGATATATTCGGCCGAGCACATCACCGTGGGGAGCTCCAGTCCTGTTCGTGAAAAAGAAGGACGGCGGACTCCGATTGTGCATCGACTACCGAGGTCTTAATCAAGTGACGATTAAGAACAAGTACCCGCTACCTAGGATCGAAGATCTCTTCGATCAACTGAAAGGAGCGTCGGTATTTTCCAAGGTTGATCTAAGGTCGGGATACCACCAATTGCGTATCGCCGAGAACGATATACCCAAGACAGCTTTCCGAACAAGATATGGGCACTACGAATTCACCGTAATGTCCTTCGGTCTGACTAATGCTCCCGCAGTTGTAACACCCGAGGGAAAAAAAAAAAAACAAATTCAAATTGTTTTGAACTACGTCATGACTTGATCCCTTCACAGGGTACGTAGGCAGCTTAGAACTAATTTCTAAGTTCAGTCACGAAATAAATCACAAAGTACATCACGAAATAAATCACAAAGTACATCACGAATTAGATCACAAGGACGATAGGAGATGTTGGAACCAATTTAGACTAGGTTAAGTAGGACCCAGAAATGTTGCGAGCGATAAGCCGGACTCGCAACAAGATTAGGGAGAAGATTCCGCAACGAAAACGACCCAGGTAATCGAGCTAACACGTAGAAAACCGATAAGGGAAAGCGAGGGAAGACCCGACGGAACACGCGGAGCCGAACCGGCCGGTCCGGCCGGCCCGCGCTGTCCGCGCGCCGCCGCGCGGCCACCGCGCGGCCAAAGGTGTCGCGACGCCAGGCCTGGCGCGCGTGCTCCGCGCGGACAAAAGCTTAGGTGCGCGCCACCAGCGCGCCAGAGGGGCTGAAGGTGTAATCTTTCCATTCGGGGGTGATTTTCTTGCCGAAATTACATCTCCCTTCGAGGGAAACCAAATCCCAGCCTTAAGGAAGGCTTAGGGATGGCTGGGGGCGCCCCCTACCCCTTATTTTCAGTAAACAAACCCTAGCCACTCCATCTTCCTTCTCCAAATTGAAAACTCCCTTCGACACCACTTTCCGGCGAGTATTCCGGCGACGACGGGACGACCGGGACAGAGCCCTGCCCTCTAGACTCTTGGTAAGCCATTGTGCAATGTTTCAATTCGTCCATAGACCCCTGAAACTCGAATTCTAACATTATTTCCTTACTACGATTTCACGTCGGAAAACGAACAAAAAGCGATCGGAGAAGTTGGCCGTTCGTCGTGACCCTAGGACATCCGGAAACCCAATCCAGCGACCCTAACATCATTCTAAGTAAGTTAACACCTTACTCACAAATTTTTGCGGTTGTTTGTTGTTTAAATTTCGAGTTTTAGGCTTGTAACAAAAATCGGTTTTCAAAAAACCCTATTTTCGTCCAATTTTAAAGACTCGCCAAAAACTCGACCTTCGGGAATTCAATCCGAAAACTTTTCAACATAAAAGTTGTTCCTAACACCTTTATCTATCTTGTGTCCAAATTTCAGCCATTGACATTAAGTTTTGCTATCCCAATTTTCGCCATGAACTTTCTGTATCAAACCGAACGTTTCAAATCTGTGACAGATTTCTTCATTCAACTTGATGCATGTTTTTCACCCATTTTTCGAATGATTTAACTTTGCATTCCTAAACAAAGGTTGTAGATAATTGTGTCTAGATTATGCCTACAAAATTTCACGAATTTTGGTGTTCATTTGATGTGTCAAACGGCCAAGTTTTTGAAACTGTTTTGAATTCGTTTTAAAGGCCATGAGTGTGCAGAGAGTTACACACGATTTTTGGGTACCAAGAATTCATTATTTCCAAAAACTTAAAACATGAAAGTTGTTCCTTAATGTGTCGTGTAGTTACTGTAAAAATTTCACATCGATTGGTTTTGAAATGAATTTTTAATCGGCGTTACACGAACCTGTGACGATAACAGTTTTTAAGACGTAAATTATTCTTTGCAATAAACTCAAATTTTAACTCACTTCGGAACCTTATTTCCAAAAACTTACAACATGAAAGTTGTTCGTGTGTGTGTTTTTGAATTACTGGCCAAGTTTCAGAATTTTTGGAGGAAAAACGAATTTTAAATTAAGAAAGGCGTAAACTGCCTCGAATAGGATTTTTCGAACTTGAGAAAACTCGAACTATGAAAACGCGATATCGATCCTTTGATAACTTTGAAATACGAACTTTCGAAAAATCCCGTTCACTAGGCTGAGCCGATCTTCATACTATCATTATCTTTGAGACTGCCTCGTTAGTGGTCTCCTTACTATCTGAGATTGCCTCGTTAGTGATCTCGCGCGCTGTATTTGTGGACTGCCTCGTTAGTGGTCCTACCATATTTGTGGACTGCCTCGTTAGTGGTCCTACTATCTTTGTGGATCGCCTCGTTAGTGGTCCTACTATCTTTGAGACTGCCTCGTTAGTGGTCTCCCATTGTTTGGACTGCCTCGTTAGTGGTCCTATGTTGAGATTGCCTCGTTAGTGATCTCCCGGTATGGTGTCCTCTTCTTAGTTTACGGGATGAAAAGTAAAAGACTCGTGTGAGTGGTTCATTATGCTTAAATCGTATTTATCCTGTCTTTAATTACGTATTTAAATTTTATGCACCTTAAATTATGCTTTAAGTTTCGCTCTTTAAATTAAGTTCTTAAATCATAATTTTCCGCTGCTAATAAATCATGTACTTTTAAATCCTCGTACGATAAGCGAAATCTTTAGTTTTAAACACTGGTAACCTCTTTTATTTGTTAGTTAGGGATTAACTTACTCAGTATATTTTTATACTGACAACCGTTGTCATTTTTCTTTTACAGAGTATGTCGAGTGACGCATTGCATATGCACTTGGGGGAAACATAATGGACATTTTAAATTTCTGCATCGTTCTGTTTTACCGGGTCTGTTAAACCCGAGGATTTGGCCATGTTGGCCGTGATTTTACTTTCCGCTGCACTTACTTTATTTATTTTCCGTACGTGATAATCTCGACTATCGTACTAAGTATTATAAATTTCCGGACTATATCTTGAAATGTTTTAAATCATTTTTACATACCCACAAGCCTTGCGTTTCCTTAGCAAGCTCGGGAAGCCGTGTCTTGCTAGGGGGATGCGGCGGTGACATCCCGGCCTGGGTTATCAAATCCGGGGTGTTACAAGTTGGTATCAGAGCCCGGAAAATTTTTAAAGCTACTACTATTATTTTAAACCAATATTTTTAAGCCCAAGTGTTATTTCTTTTAAAATTATTTATTTGGCTACTAGTACTATTTTTAGCCCAAAAATCTATAATCTTTTTTTACATAGCCCAAATCTTAGCCCAAGAAATATTAAATTTTGGCCCACTATAGAGGCCCAACCTTTAGCAATTTATTTTAAACTAAATTTTATGGGGGAAGGGACTCGCACTTGCATGTTGCATGTAGATTTAAATTTGTGCATATCTTAACCTTGCCTAAAAAACGTCTAACTCTAACTTACCTTGTTAACACTAGATGGCTTCCCCAAACGTGAACATGATCAACCTACTAATGAGGTTGATTGAAGCATACCTCGAATCTCCTCAAAACGTGAACAACTTCAGACTAAGGGTAGAGCAAATGGAAGCTAACTTGGGCCACCTAACTAATCTGGGCCAAGCAGGACACCAAGATATAACCCAACTCCAAGTCCAAATCAACGAACTCCAGACCCGCGAGACTGAGCTTCGGACCCAGATTGACGACGTAGAGACCCAAGCAGGGGTCTTGGGACATCAACTGCATCACCTGAAGGATGATCTGCTTCCACCTGCCCCACTCAACCCAGGAACTCCTCCAGTCACTAGCCTCGTTATTGACCCTGTCGCTGTCCCTGCAGCCGTCCAAACCCCAGTGGCATTCGTTGATCCTGCTCCTGACGCTGGGCCCAGTTGGCCAGCCAGCCCAGTGTTCCATGGGCCCCTTGGCACGGGCACCATCGAGGAATCAAGTGATGAGGATGACCCCATGGAGGACCCGACCACCTACCCTTCGCAGGATTAGAGATTTTTGATGCATTATTCCCATTGTTCTCCTTTTCTATTTTCCCAAAACTATTATCCGGATCCTTGCTACTTGTCGCTTGTATCGAAACAAAAACTTCTACTGAGCAATAAAGTCACAAAAACTTATTTTATACACCCTCTTTATATCTTAACAAAGCGCCGACAGACAAACAACGCATCCATTTCTGCATAACAAAACGACAAGCACCTCAGACCCTAAACCCTAAACGACTGAATAAATAAATGCAAATACTGACCAACTCCTGATTAGTACCATACAATTCAGCAAGACTTTTTTTTTCCCACTTTATCGAATCTCCCTGAACTTTACACCTTCCTCGGTTGTAACAGGATGGCACCTCGAGGACGACCAAGGGCCTTCCCTGCCACCCCCAACACCCACGGCACGCCGGGCCAACCCAATGAGCAGGCACCTGACGCGGAGATGCCAAACCCGGCAGGACCAATGCCTAACCCTGCGGAAGGGCGACTGAGAAGTATGGAAGAGTTACTAATCGCACTGGGTAATGCTTACGTTAACCAGGGTGGAGCTGCCGCGGCGCCACCACCAGAAGCGAGGATCAACTACTTGGCTGCGGTGAACCCCTACCGACCACCTTACTACGTCGGGGAGGAAGACCCCGCTAAGCTGGAAGAATGGTTGAGAACCTTCGACAAATTGCTAAAGGCGGTAAGATGTCCGGAGGGGGAGAAGGTCCACGTGGCCTCGTACTATCTGGGTGGCGAGGCCGACGACTGGTGGCAGGCTACCCAAGGGAAGCTGGCGGAGGATGATGAACCTTACTCGTGGAACGAGTTCATGGAGTTACTCCGGGAGCGCTTCTACCCGATGAGTACTAAGGCAGCACTGTACGAGGAGTTCTCATCCCTGAAGCAGGGAGAGAAATCTGTTCAAGAATACTATGCACGGTTTAAGGAATTGGTGAGATTTGCGCCCAGGATGGTACCTACTGACGGGGAGAAGGCGCAAAAGTTCGAAATGGGTTTGAACTTGTCGATTCGGGAGGTGATCACTGGAGTTAACTACCCGGACCTGCAATCTGTCTACGATCGTGCAGTAGCAGTAGCACGAGTGCAACAACTAAAGAGGAAGACTGCTGGGGAATCCAGCCGAGGGGCGCAAGGCCCAGACAAGAGGAACAGGGATAACCGGACAGGCAACACTTCTGGCGGGGACAACTTTCGGCGAGGGCCGAACGAGAATGCTCAGAACAACAATGGTCGGAATGTCAACCAAGGAGGGCGAGTGCCGCCGTGCCCACGATGTGGCAGGCCGCACCTGGTAAGGAGGTGTCCTCAGATGGGCGAGTGCTTCCGGTGCGGCCGAATTGGCCATCGGAGGGAGGAATGTCGAACCCGACTCGAGAACATCACGAAAAGGGAAGACTTGGTCATTGGACCTAACGAGCCGTTCAACCAGGGAGGTAGGAATGGCAACAACCAAGGATATCGGCCTCCTCCGAATCCGAACCAACGCCCTCCGAACCAGCAGCAAAATGCAAACCCAAATCCGAACCAGCCAGCCAATCAAGGGAGGTTGAACGTGATCAACCAGGCTGACATACCCGCGCAGGGTGACGTGATGGCAGGTACTTTCCATGTCCTAAGTACTCCACTTAGAGTCTTATTTGATTCCGGAGCCAGTTGCTCGATTGTATCTTCGAGAGTCGTAACTGAACTAGATCTACCTAAGTGCGAGATAATTAGCTTAGGCATCCAACTGCCCTCTGGAGAAGTAATAGCATGCTCTAAACGCTACAATGGAATACCTATAGTGATAAAGAACGTAGAGTTTTTCGCAAACTTGGTAGAGTTCAACGTCAGGGACTTTGACGTCATACTAGGAATGGATTGGCTAACCCGGTATAAGGCCGTGATCGAATGCCAAAAGCAAAAGATCACGCTGTCAAAAAGTAGGGGGAAAAGAGTCATCTTCTACTCTCAACCCCCTAAGAAATCTAACAAGTTAATCAACGTCCTAGAGTTAGGTAGCCTAATGCGTAAGGGCCACGCGCTATACGCATGCTACGTTCACAACCTCGAGGCTGAAGGGGTAAAGATAGACAACATTCCGGTGGTGAGAGAGTACCCGGATGTGTTCCCAGAGGACGTTCCTGGCATGCCCCCTGAGAGGGATCTCGAGTTCACCATAGATCTTATCCCGGGAACGGAACCTGTATCAAAGGCTCCTTACCGCATGGCACCGCCGGAGATGAAGGAGCTAAAGGAACAGCTCGAAGAATTGCTGGAAAAGGGATATATCCGACCGAGTACGTCTCCATGGGGAGCACCGGTCTTATTCGTCAAAAAGAAGGATGGGAGTCTGAGACTGTGTATTGACTATAGGGGACTTAATCAAGTCACTATCAAGAACAAGTATCCGTTGCCCAGGATCGAGGATCTGTTTGACCAGCTGAAGGGAGCTACTGTGTTCTCCAAGATCGACCTGCGATCGGGATATCATCAGCTGCGAATTGCTGAGAAGGACATCCCAAAGACAGCGTTCAGAACTCGCTACGGACACTACGAATTCACAGTCCTGTCATTCGGACTGACGAATGCCCCGGCGATGTTCATGAACCTTATGAACAACGTGTTCCGAGGACTGTTAGATCAATGCGTAGTGGTATTCATAGACGACATCTTGGTCTACTCAAGGGACGAGGAAGAACATTCCGAGCACTTACACAAAGTGCTGAGGATCCTCCGAGAAAATCAGCTATATGGGAAGTTGTCCAAATGCGACTTCTGGCTGAGGGAGGTATCATTCCTTGGGCATATCGTATCCGCCAGCGGAGTGGCGGTAGACCCGGCGAAAATCTCGGCTGTAACCGAGTGGGTACCCCCGAAGAGCCCAACGGAGATAAGAAGCTTTCTCGGACTGGCGGGCTACTACAGGCGATTTGTCCAAGATTTCTCCAAAATCGCCCGCCCATCGACCCAACTGCTGAAGAAGGGGGTGAAGTATGACTGGACTGGCGAGTGCGAAGCCGCATTCCAGGAGCTGAAGAAACGACTTACCACGGCGCCGGTGTTGGCGTTACCATCAGAGGATGGAGACTTCGAGGTGTATAGCGACGCCTCGAGAGAAGGACTGGGATGCGTACTGATGCAGGATCAAAAGGTCATAGCGTACGCATCACGACAGCTGAAACCGCACGAGCAAAACTACCCGACGCACGACCTGGAACTGGCCGCGGTCGTGTTCGCCCTGAAAATCTGGAGACACTATCTCTATGGGCGGAAGTGTCGGATGTTTACCGACCATAAGAGCCTCAAGTACATATTCACGCAAAGAGAACTGAACTTGAGGCAGAGGAGATGGTTGGAATTGATCAAAGATTACGACCTAGAAGTCGCGTATCACGAGGGCAAGGCCAACGTCGTGGCCGACGCCTTGAGTCGGAAGGCGCAACATGTCACGAACTCACTGGTGATACCGGCCGAATTGTACAGAGATTTGGCGAAACTAAGCCTGGAACTGGTGCAGCCCGGTACGGTAACCGAGGTCGTCAACGCGATGGTAGTAAGCCCTACCGTATTCGAAGAAATACGACTCGCCCAGTCGGGTGACGAGCAGATGGAGGAAATAAGGAGAAGCATTGCCGAAGGAAAGGCAGTAGATTTCCAGATTCACGAGGACGGGAGCATCCGTTTCAGGGGAAGATGGTGTATACCACGGGAGTCCGCAGATCTGAAAAAGAAGGTAATGGAGGAAGGCCATAGCACCCCCTACTCGGTCCACCCCGGAGGGGATAAGCTGTATAAGGACTTGAAGAAAAATTATTGGTGGCCGAACATGAAGAGAGAGGTGGCCGAATTCGTGGCAAGGTGCCTTACCTGCCAGAAGATCAAGGCAGTACGGCAAAAGCCCTTAGGATTAATGCAACCATTGGAGATCCCAAGCTGGAAGTGGGATAGCATCTCCATGGATTTTGTTTCAGGGTTGCCACGATCGCCAAAAGGAATGAATAAGATCTGGGTGATCGTGGATAGGTTAACGAAGGCCGCCATTTTCATCCCGATGAAGGACACGTGGACAATGGACCAACTAGCAAGGGCATACATAGACAATGTGGTACGCCGGCACGGGGTGCCGCATGACATCATCTCGGATAGGGATAGCAGGTTCGTCTCCCAGTTTTGGACCAAGCTGCAAGAAGCTCTGGGGACGCAGATAAAGATGAGTACGGCATTCCACCCTATGACGGATGGACAGACGGAGCGAACTATACAGACGCTGGAGGACATGTTGAGGGCTTGTGTCTTGGAATTCAAGGGAAGTTGGGAGCACCATTTACCCTTGATCGAGTTCTCCTATAACAACAGTTACCATGCGAGCATCGGCATGGCGCCCTTCGAGGCACTGTATGGACGGAGATGCCGGAGCCCATTGAGTTGGGAAGAGAACGATCGAGTAGTGACAGTAGGGCCACAACTGGTGGAGGACATGGCTCAGCAAGTTAAGGTTATCCAGGGGAAGATGAGAGCCGCTCAGGACCGGCAAAAGAGTTATGCGGATGTGAGACGGCAGGACTTGGAATTTCAAGTCGGTGACAAGGTCATGCTGAAGGTCTCGCCAATGAAAGGCGTAATGCGCTTTGGCAAGCGGGGGAAACTGAGCCCACGATACATAGGGCCGTATGAGATCCTAGAGAGAGTAGGGAATCTGGCATACCGACTGGCGCTGCCGCCTCAACTAGCACGCGTCCATAACGTGTTTCACGTTTCCCAGCTAAAGAAGTATGTGCCCGACGCGTCGCATGTACTCCAACCGGACGTAATCGAATTGGATGATGACTTGACCTATGAAGAAACCCCGGTGCAAATACTCGACTACAAGGAAAGGGTGACAAGGAATAAAACTGTAAAGATGGTCAAGGTCCTATGGTCCAACCACGAGACGGAGACGGCAACCTGGGAATTGGAAGCCGACATGAGGCAACGTTACCCTACCCTCTTCCAAAACGACCCGACCACAGTTATGGGGACATAACTGTATTCTTAAGGGGGGGAGGATGTAACACCCGAGGGAAAAAAAAAAAAAAAACAAATTCAAATTGTTTTGAACTACGTCATGACTTGATCCCTTCACAGGGTACGTAGGCAGCTTAGAACTAATTTCTAAGTTCAGTCACGAAATAAATCACAAAGTACATCACGAAATAAATCACAAAGTACATCACGAATTAGATCACAAGGACGATAGGAGATGTTGGAACCAATTTAGACTAGGTTAAGTAGGACCCAGAAATGTTGCGAGCGATAAGCCGGACTCGCAACAAGATTAGGGAGAAGATTCCGCAACGAAAACGACCCAGGTAATCGAGCTAACACGTAGAAAACCGATAAGGGAAAGCGAGGGAAGACCCGACGGAACACGCGGAGCCGAACCGGCCGGTCCGGCCGGCCCGCGCTGTCCGCGCGCCGCCGCGCGGCCACCGCGCGGCCAAAGGTGTCGCGACGCCAGGCCTGGCGCGCGTGCTCCGCGCGGACAAAAGCTTAGGTGCGCGCCACCAGCGCGCCAGAGGGGCTGAAGGTGTAATCTTTCCATTCGGGGGTGATTTTCTTGCCGAAATTACATCTCCCTTCGAGGGAAACCAAATCCCAGCCTTAAGGAAGGCTTAGGGATGGCTGGGGGCGCCCCCTACCCCTTATTTTCAGTAAACAAACCCTAGCCACTCCATCTTCCTTCTCCAAATTGAAAACTCCCTTCGACACCACTTTCCGGCGAGTATTCCGGCGACGACGGGACGACCGGGACAGAGCCCTGCCCTCTAGACTCTTGGTAAGCCATTGTGCAATGTTTCAATTCGTCCATAGACCCCTGAAACTCGAATTCTAACATTATTTCCTTACTACGATTTCACGTCGGAAAACGAACAAAAAGCGATCGGAGAAGTTGGCCGTTCGTCGTGACCCTAGGACATCCGGAAACCCAATCCAGCGACCCTAACATCATTCTAAGTAAGTTAACACCTTACTCACAAATTTTTGCGGTTGTTTGTTGTTTAAATTTCGAGTTTTAGGCTTGTAACAAAAATCGGTTTTCAAAAACCCTATTTTCGTCCAATTTTAAAGACTCGCCAAAAACTCGACCTTCGGGAATTCAATCCGAAAACTTTTCAACATAAAAGTTGTTCCTAACACCTTTATCTATCTTGTGTCCAAATTTCAGCCATTGACATTAAGTTTTGCTATCCCAATTTTCGCCATGAACTTTCTGTATCAAACCGAACGTTTCAAATCTGTGACAGATTTCTTCATTCAACTTGATGCATGTTTTTCACCCATTTTTCGAATGATTTAACTTTGCATTCCTAAACAAAGGTTGTAGATAATTGTGTCTAGATTATGCCTACAAAATTTCACGAATTTTGGTGTTCATTTGATGTGTCAAACGGCCAAGTTTTTGAAACTGTTTTGAATTCGTTTTAAAGGCCATGAGTGTGCAGAGAGTTACACACGATTTTTGGGTACCAAGAATTCATTATTTCCAAAAACTTAAAACATGAAAGTTGTTCCTTAATGTGTCGTGTAGTTACTGTAAAAATTTCACATCGATTGGTTTTGAAATGAATTTTTAATCGGCGTTACACGAACCTGTGACGATAACAGTTTTTAAGACGTAAATTATTCTTTGCAATAAACTCAAATTTTAACTCACTTCGGAACCTTATTTCCAAAAACTTACAACATGAAAGTTGTTCGTGTGTGTGTTTTTGAATTACTGGCCAAGTTTCAGAATTTTTGGAGGAAAAACGAATTTTAAATTAAGAAAGGCGTAAACTGCCTCGAATAGGATTTTTCGAACTTGAGAAAACTCGAACTATGAAAACGCGATATCGATCCTTTGATAACTTTGAAATACGAACTTTCGAAAAATCCCGTTCACTAGGCTGAGCCGATCTTCATACTATCATTATCTTTGAGACTGCCTCGTTAGTGGTCTCCTTACTATCTGAGATTGCCTCGTTAGTGATCTCGCGCGCTGTATTTGTGGACTGCCTCGTTAGTGGTCCTACCATATTTGTGGACTGCCTCGTTAGTGGTCCTACTATCTTTGTGGATCGCCTCGTTAGTGGTCCTACTATCTTTGAGACTGCCTCGTTAGTGGTCTCCCATTGTTTGGACTGCCTCGTTAGTGGTCCTATGTTGAGATTGCCTCGTTAGTGATCTCCCGGTATGGTGTCCTCTTCTTAGTTTACGGGATGAAAAGTAAAAGACTCGTGTGAGTGGTTCATTATGCTTAAATCGTATTTATCCTGTCTTTAATTACGTATTTAAATTTTATGCACCTTAAATTATGCTTTAAGTTTCGCTCTTTAAATTAAGTTCTTAAATCATAATTTTCCGCTGCTAATAAATCATGTACTTTTAAATCCTCGTACGATAAGCGAAATCTTTAGTTTTAAACACTGGTAACCTCTTTTATTTGTTAGTTAGGGATTAACTTACTCAGTATATTTTTATACTGACAACCGTTGTCATTTTTCTTTTACAGAGTATGTCGAGTGACGCATTGCATATGCACTTGGGGGAAACATAATGGACATTTTAAATTTCTGCATCGTTCTGTTTTACCGGGTCTGTTAAACCCGAGGATTTGGCCATGTTGGCCGTGATTTTACTTTCCGCTGCACTTACTTTATTTATTTTCCGTACGTGATAATCTCGACTATCGTACTAAGTATTATAAATTTCCGGACTATATCTTGAAATGTTTTAAATCATTTTTACATACCTACAAGCCTTGCGTTTCCTTAGCAAGCTCGGGAAGCCGTGTCTTGCTAGGGGGATGCGGCGGTGACATCCCGGCCTGGGTTATCAAATCCGGGGTGTTACAGCAGTATTCATGAACCTCATGAATAGCGTTTTCCGAGAGTTACTAGACACATGTGTAGTCGTATTCATCGACGACATCCTAGTTTACTCGAGGAATGAGGAAGAGCATAGTAGTCATTTGCACCAAGTACTCGGACTTTTGAGGAAGAATCAACTCTACGCGAAGCTGTCGAAGTGCGAGTTTTGGAAGAATGAAGTCGCTTTTCTAGGTCATATAGTATCGGCTAAAGGAGTATCAGTCGACCCGGCGAAGATATCAGCAGTGTCTGAATGGCCGGCACCAACAAACCAGACCGAGGTAAGAAGTTTCCTAGGTCTAGCCGGATACTACCGAAGATTCGTGAAGGACTTTTCCAAAATTGCGAGACCGATGACGCAACTGCTGAAGAAAGGATTGAAGTTTGATTGGACAGCTGAGTGTGAGCAGTCATTCCGTGAGCTTAAGGGGAGACTCACATCAGCACCGGTTTTAGCATTGCCATCAGAGACTGAGGATTATGAGGTGTATAGCGACGCCTCGAAGGAAGGTCTTGGTTGCGTGTTAATGCAAAACCATAGAGTGATTGCTTATGCATCTAGGCAACTCAAGACGCACGAAGTAAACTACCCGACACATGATCTGGAACTGGCAGCGGTAGTGTTCGCTCTTAAGATCTGGCGACACTATCTATATGGACGAACTTGTCGGATGTTTACAGATCACAAAAGCCTCAAGTATATATTTACTCAGAAAGAGTTAAATATGAGGCAGAGGAGATGGCTCGAGCTGATCAAAGACTACGATCTGGATATAGCCTACCATGAAGGCAAGGCGAACGTCGTGGCAGATGCGTTGAGTCGCAAGACGAGGCACACGGCGAACACACTCATTCTACCTTCGGGACTGTATATGGACCTAGCTAAGTTGGATACTGAACTAGTCCATTACGGAACCGTGGTGGAGACAGTGAACGCCATAACAGTTGAATCTACCGTTTTTGACGAGATTCGAGAAGCCCAACCGGACGACGAGAATCTCCAGAGGATCAAAGGAAGAATAAGTGAAGGTAAGGCGGTAGGATTCACGATCCATGAAGACGGAAGTGTTCGTTTTAAAGGAAGATGGTGCGTTCCTCATAAGTGCGAGGAATTGAAGAGGAAGCTTATGGAAGAAGGCCACAGTACACCTTATTCAGTCCACCCTGGTGGGGATAAGTTGTACAAAGACTTAAAGAAAATCTATTGGTGGCCGCGGATGAAGAAGGATGTTGCCGACTTTGTGGCTAAATGCATAACCTGCCAGAAGGTGAAGGCAGTGAGGCAAAAACCGCTAGGATTGGTAAAGCCATTGGAGATCCCAAGCTGGAAGTGGGACAGCATCTCCATGGATTTTGTTTCGGGGTTGCCAAGATCTCCCCGAGGAATGAATAAGATTTGGGTAATAGTTGACCGGTTAACGAAGACCGCCATTTTCATACCAATGAAGGAAAATTGGTCGATGGATCAACTAGCTAAGGCATACATCGAGAATGTGGTCCGAAGGCACGGAGTACCGCATGATATTATCTCAGACCGAGATAGTAGATTCGTCTCCAACTTCTGGACTAAACTACAAGAAGCCTTAGGAACCCAAATCAAGATGAGCACAGCTTTTCATCCAATGACGGACGGTCAGACTGAGCGCACGATTCAGACGCTCGAAGACATGCTAAGAGCGTGTGTACTCGAATTCAAGGGAAGTTGGGAAGACCACTTGCCGTTGATTGAATTCTCGTACAACAACAGTTATCACGCTAGCATAGGCATGGCACCGTTCGAAGCGCTTTACGGACGGAAGTGTCGTAGTCCGTTGTGCTGGACGAAGGATGATAATTCGGTAGTTGTTGGACCGCAGCTCATTGAGGATATGAATAGCAAGATCAAGGTGGTTCAACAGAAAATGAAAGCCGCGCAAGATAGGCAGAAAAGTTACGCCGACACTAGGCGACAAGAGTTAGAATTTGAGGTGGGAGACAAGGTTATGCTGAAAGTATCGCCCATGAAGGGGGTGATGCGATTCGGTAAACGAGGGAAACTAAGTCCTCGCTACATTGGTCCGTACGAGATTTTGGATCGTGTAGGTACCTTGGCTTATCGTTTGGCACTTCCACCAGAGTTGTCGCGAGTGCACAACGTATTCCATGTTTCTCAACTGAAGAAATATGTGCACGACCCAACTCACGTGTTGCAACCCGACGTGATTGAGCTAGATGATGACTTGACATACGAGGAGTATCCGATCGAGGTACTTGACGTCAAGGAAAGGGTCACAAGGAACAAGACTGTGAGGATGGTGAAGATCCTATGGTCGAATCATGGCACCGAGGAAGCGACGTGGGAATTGGAAGCAGATATGAAGCAAAGATATCCCAACCTTTTCCGAAACGACTCAGGAGCAGTTATGGGGACATAACTGCAGTCCTAAGGGGGAGAGGATGTGATACCCCGCGCAAAGTCGTCGCGAGCCGAGGTAAGAATTTTAAATTGCGAGCCTCAATAATTTCTTTGTGCCAATTATTATTTTCCGATGTGCGACCCAACTTCGAGGACGAAGTTGATTTCTAATGAGGGTAGACTGTAATACCCGAGAAATCAACATCGAGTATTAAATCCGAAAAATTAATTAATTGAATTAGTTAATTGGATTTAACTATCGCAACCGAAATAATTCCGGGAGAGCGGAATTAAATATTTTCGCACGATAGCAACTCGAAGAGAGTTATCGGAATATCCAACAATCGGATAATCCAATATGATTTTTTTAAGAGATCAAAAAAAAAATCATATATATTATAAAAAAAAAAAAAAAAAAAAAAAGGGGTGGAGAAACCCGCTACCTGGGGTGGCGCGGTGGCCGCGCGGTGGCGCGCCACCAGCGCGCCACCACCCCAGGGCAGCAGTTCGAATGCTGCAACGCGTTTTTGGCTTGGTTTTGCATTAAGTTCGATTTTGGATGCTTTGAATCTATCCCAAACCCTTTCCCAGATGTTGGTGGATGTTTTGAGACACTAATGGACGAACCTAGAAGCTTCTAGAAGCCCTACATTGCTGGATAGGATGAGTTATGCATGAACCTATTGGATAAGTAGGATGAGGTGAATGGATTGAGTTTGGAAGGGGTGTTGAATGCATATTTTCGAGGTAAACTGCTAGTAACTCATTCCCCACTTTCCCTAGGTCCATTATGAACTCTTTGGAAGTGGGAGCACAGCCCCAATTAACCTCATTCAACCCCCAAATCTCCCCATTTGCACCAATCCGAAAATTCAGATTCTAGAGAGAGTTGGTGAGAGTTTTGAGTGTTCTTCCTTGTTCCAGGAGGTGGTGAGCGAGATCAAGCTTTCCAATCCCTTCTCCTACGTCTAGGTAAGGATTCTAATCCAATTCCTTGCTCTTTACTTCGAATTCTAGGCCCTAACATCAAGTTTCTATCCAAACACCTCAAAATAGGATTCGTTCGGTAGATCTTGGAGGTTGGAGTCTGTTCCGGTCGAGTTTGAGGGTTCAACCAAAGAGGTTTTCGACACTACACCCTTGAGAAGTAAGTTAATGATGTGCATGTCAATTTTTAGAGTGTTTGGTTGAGTATTCTTTGAGATATGGTTCGAATTCCATCTTGTGCCAAATCTGTCTTTTAGGGTTTCTTCCGAGTATGTTTTCTTGTTGTGCTTTTCTCGCCTAGATCCGTTCATTTTTGGAAGAACTTGTCTAAATGAAAAATGTTCCTAATGCTTTAAAGATGATGTCTGTAAATTTTCATAATTTTTGGATTTGATTTGGTCGACGAAAACGAATCTGGTATTTTCTGCTATAGTTGATGACAGATTTAAATTCCGAGTATGTTCAGTTTTGTGGTTCCTATTTCTCCTAGCTATGGTCGTTTTTGATGGTCGACTTCTTCATGAAAATTGTTCATCTATGTGTCTAGTTCACTCCTGTTAAATTTCAGAATTTTTGGATCAATATTCGAATTGATATGGATTTTTGAGTAAGCTGTGGTCGGATGAACAGTGGTACTTACACCCTTTTGAAAACAAGTTTCTGAAATGAAATTTTTTGAGTGACTTAGAGTCCGAATTTGCTAAGGGCTATTTCTGAGAAAAATGTTCATTTTGATGTCGCCTAGCACCTGTAAAATTTTCAGAATTTTTCACAAAGTTTTACTACATTTCCTAATTCGATTTTGAAAACTGCCACAGTGTAGTCTTACCGGTGAAATTGGTTTCGTATGTTTCGGTCGTTTTTGAGTCGATTGCTACTCTTTTACGAATCCTATGAATTCTGGAAATGTAGATATATGTGGTAATGATTAAAATGTGATTTTTGAAACTTTGTGAGTTTTGATCGAGTTAGATGTTCAATTTGGAGGGTAAGTGCACTTGGCGTGGGCTCGTTGGGCCGCCCCCTCTTTTTGGTGGCCAAAACGGCGCCAAGGAAATATTATTATGTTGCGTGATTGTATGAGTCTATACTCCTAGGTGTATCCGTAGGGGTTACCTAGGGCTCCGGAGTGTGTCTGTATAGGGTCCGCTGCTCTCACATTGTGGATACCGTCGGCTTGTGGACTTAAGTGCCCAAGCGGGTAATTGATCCCAAAACGGCTAAGGCCCTGGATCGTTGATACCGGCAGCTTGTGGACATAAGCGCCCAAGCGGGTAATGGTTTGGATGTCCTCGATCAAAATGAACATTGGTGTGGAAAAGTATAAAAAAAGAATCCCCGTAAATTATTTTTACTCGTCCGTTAGATTAAATTCCTAACTTTTTATTACTCTTCTAAATCTTTAAATTTTGTTATGCTATCCGTTAACTTACTCAGTACCGTTTGTACTGATAAATTGTTATTTCCTATTTTTCGCAGAGTAAGTGTTGGCGCATTGGGATGGGACTTTCCAAGAATAGAGACTTGTCGCATTTTATGATTACTTTAAATTTCTGCACTTTGGACTTTACTATTGGACTTTGGACTTTGGTTTTGGCCGTCTGTTTGGCCCCATTTTATTTGTTTTAGCTTCCGCACTGATTATTACTGTGATGCATGAGATACTCTGATTTTAATTCGGGCGTGATTGAATAGTTTTTAAATTGTTTTGAAAAATTGATACAACTTAGCCTTAGCATTTTTCTAGATGAGCTCGACTTGGGTCGGGTCTTGTTTAGAAAAGTGTGGCGGTAATGCCCTGGCCTGGGAAATCAAATCCGGGGTGTTACAGATATGATTGAGCACTATCTGGCTTATTGGAACCAATTGGTAGAGAATTCGGACCTACAGAGAGAAATACAGTTGCGAGATCACTCTACATATTTCAGTTGATTTTTCTAACCCATTATATATATATATATATATCTAGTTTGTTCTGAAATGGCAGGTACTTCTGACCCAGCTATAATGGAATTACTGAGGAGCCTGAATGCAAACGTGGTGTCCATGAAGCAAGATTTCGATGCGAAATTTGAAAGGATGGAAACACGAATGGATTCCATGAATCTGAAGATTGAGAGCGTCTCAGCTAAAATTGAGGAGTCCAATCAACAAGTGCACTGCAGGATCAACGAAGTTACTGATGACTTCGAAGAAAAATTGGATCAACTTGCTACGGATTTTGAAGAGGCTTTAAATGTGCAAGTGGATCACCGTATTGGGATTCTATCCACCAAGTTTGACGGCGAATTTCTTGCGGAAGAAATGGACCAACAAACTACTGATTTGCAGGAGCAGATCATAGGCTCCACTACGGAAGTTGAGCTTAAGCTGGATGTGACTGCATCATTCCTACAAAAATCTGTCAAGGACTTTGCTGCTCGTCATGGTCAGAAGATAACAGAAAGAATTAAAATTCTCTTCTGTCAATCTGAGAATGAATTAGGTTCTACAATAGAGGACCAAATTGATAAAGTAGCAGGACAGATTGAAGGGAAGTTGGAGTATGAATTGGAGTAATTGGGTAGCAGATTGGAAGGACAAATAGTTGAGCGAGCCGAACAGTTACCGACTACCGATCTGATGGCCAGCTGTTCTTCAGAAATTTCAACATTGATTGCTCAATTCAGGGAAGAAATAACTGTATTCATTATTTCTGAAATTAATTCTTTAATTGATAAATTCACTGCTGATCTTAAAAATATTTCAGTTGATGTAGATCGCCGGCTTGTGAGTCCCCAACGAATTTATGATCAAGTCATGGAAACAGTGAAGCACGAACTGCGACATACGTTGGACATGCAGATTGAAGACATTTTTTAGGAAGAATTCAAGTTTAAACGGTCAGTCAAAGCCTCAAAGCATCAGAATGCTAGCTCTGTAGATGAAAGAAAGCCGGTTCTACATAAGCCTCTGCCACTCGACCTATCCCATCCATTGGTTCCCGTCATTTTTTATGGGTCCCTTGACCCTCGGAAATACTTGGAATGGAAGAAGCAAATGGAGCAGGAAATGAGGCGTCAATCATGGTCGGAAGGACGAACCTTCTGGGAGGCCACCAAAACCTTTAGCACAAAGGCCGAAGAATGGTTGCTACAAGTTCAGCGACAACGTTATCTAAGTAAAGGTCTGTGTGCCCATACTTGGCCAGAATTGATAAGAATGATGGATGTAAAGTTTTTTACAGCCCAAATCCGAATAGAGGCCTCTGCAGTTACAGGGTCGCAGCACAGGGTAATAAATCGGTAGCAAAGTACTTCCAAGATTTTACCGACCTTAAAAGGCGAACAAGTATGCACGAGACAGCAGCGCAAGAAGCAAACCACTTTCTAAAGGGCTTACGTAATGAAATCCGTGAGCAAATGATGCGCAATTATAAGAACATTGATCAAGCGGAATACGATGCTCGGGTTTGGGAACAGCGCTTGCAGGATCAGTCCAGGAGGAATGTGACCGAAGCCATCCGGAAGGGAAAAGCGAAGGTCATAGAAATCAGTGATGAAGAGGAGCAGACCCAATATGATGGCCATCTACTATCCACTTTTGATGTTACTAGAACGACAGACACCGCAAAAGAAGTTGACCCGATCTGCACTGAATTGGAACAAAGGGAAAATCTATTCCATTGCCACTGTGAAATTCTAAATAATCTTGCATCTCTTATCGTGGATAATGGTAGTTGTTCTAGTGTCGTTAGCTTGTATGTCGTTCGCAGGTTAGGGTTGCCAACTGAAGAACACAATGAACCATATCGTCTGCAATGGGTCAGCGAAAGTGGAATCACAAAGTCACCAGACATGCAAAAATCCCGATTGCTATCGGAACATATTTTGAGGAGATAATGTGTGACGTGATTCCAATGAGCACGTGCCACATCCTACTGGGACGCCCATGGTTATTTGATAAAGATGTAATTTATCAAGGACGTGCCAATTTGATCACTGTCACGCACGAGCAAATGAAATTCATCATCAAATCGTTGTCTCCCAGAACTGTCCAGGCTGATCGAGAAAAATTAAAGGAGAACATACTGTAACACCCCGGTTTTGGTAACCCAGGCCGGGATGCCACCGCCACACCTCCCTAGCAAGACACGGTTTCTCCGAGCTCACTAAAGAGATGCAAGGCTATGGTTTTTCAGAATTTAAAATATTCAAACAGCCCATTCATATATAATTTAAAGATAATACATCAAAGTTGCAGCGGAATTTAAATATAGGGCCAACATGGCCAAAACACGGGTTAAACAGGCCCGTTCATGCAAGTCGTAATTAAATGCAGGGATTTAAAATAAAGATTTCCCCTAATGTTCCCATGTATGCATATGACGATGCATATTCTTCGTACTCTGTAAGAAAAAGGAGATATATGGTTTGGGTCAGCAAAAACGCGCTGAGTAAGTTAACACATAGCATGGGTTAGGGGTTTCAAAGCCTTTAATTAAATTTAATAAAAACATTTCAACAATATTTAATTTAGCCGGCAATCCGGCGGCCGCAGCCAATTTCATAAAATCTAAGCTTTTTAATATATTTCCCGTTACGCCACCATCTCAACAATATTTAATTTAGCCGGTGATCCGGCGGCCTCAGCCAATTTCATAAGTATCATTTAGCCGGTGATCCGGCGGCCTCAGCCAATTTCAAAAATATCATTTCTCATTATTTTTCGTTTCTTTTATAGTTCACCATTCACCAGGGCTCTTGTGACCGCAATCCTCATAATCAATATTTATAAATAACCATTCGCCAGGGCTCTTATGTCCACTGGCCGTTCGCTTGGGCTCTTATGTCCACAAGCCGTTTGGTCGACCATTCGCTAGGGCTCTTATGTCCACTAGCCGTTCGCTTGGGCTCTTATGTCCACAAGCCGTCTGGCCCATATTGATAATATCAAACTTGGTCACAAATCCCCAATGTTTCAAAAGAATTCTTTTACAGAAAATGTTTTTATTTGGTGTAACGGGATTTTTCAAAAGTATAGATATATCGTAATTCAACGTCTCGACCGTTTGTTTTGAATTTCAAAATCTCTTCGATTTAAAAATCATTTGGCGTCACAGTTTACGCCTTTTTGGTTTAAAAATCCATTTCTTAGGCGATTGTTCTGAAATTTGTACAGTAGCTCAAAAACATCCCAACGAACAACTTTCGTGTTTTAAGTTTTTCGGAAAAACGATGGGAAACATGTCAAAAATCGAGTTTTGTACAGAATCAAAAAGCTGTCAGGATTCAGGTTTGACAACGTTAAAAGATTCGACTTTTTATCATATCAAATGGACTCCAAAAATTCTGAAATTTTACAGAGACATACTAGACATGATTTCCAACAACTTTTGTTTAGAACTCAAAGATTAGTTCGGGCTAGAAGTGATAGGAATAAGCTCCTCAAGATCGGTTATGAAATCTGTCATCCTTTGACAATTCCTAAAAACGCAGAATATGTCCGACACGTTTTGGGGTATCAAAACTTGATGAAAATTTCTGAAATTTTTACACAATATAGCTTAAGCTCTTAGGATCAAAATCTTAGTTTTGAGTTTTCAGGTTTGAACACTCGAAGTAAGAGTTTTGCTCTCAATTTTGATTATGAAATCTGTCAAGGTTCTTGACATCGGTTCTAACGCAGATCGGATCGGCTCGAGTTTGGAGGTTCAAATCTCAATGAAAAATTCTAAAAACTTGCAGAAATGTTCTAAACTCATAGATCTACAACTTTCATGTTCAACACCAATCCTAGATCGGCCTAGATCCACGGTCAAAATAACCAACAAGATTGAGAGTGAAATCTGCCAAAGTTCTAAGATTCAGATTTGATGCTCTTCGGTTTTGGGTTGGTTTCAGGTTTCAAAACAATATGAAAAATTCTAAAATTTTTACAGAAGCTAAATCAAAGTCTTAGGAACACTTTTCATGTTTTGAGTTTTTTTGTTTGAGCAGCTTTAGAGGTTCGAAAAATTCATACGAAAACGCTGCGTTGAGGGTTTTTCTTGTTGACAGATTTTTATAAATTTTCTTGAGTTGAATCTCTATGTTTGGTTGCATTTTAAGTCACCCAAAACCATAGTAAGGTTAACTTACAGTGGGGATAATGTCTAGGAGGTCACGGGGTCGTCCGGAATCCACGGGATGTCACGAACGAATCTCCTCCACCCGATTTATTCTTCCTTTGGCTCCGATTTGTGTTTGAATATGAAGATTCGTAAGTTTGGGATGATGGTTATGATCTTAATACAATAAGGAAACTTGATTTACATCTTACCAACAATCCAAAGCTTGCAATCCTTGATCTACACACTTCCTTGGTCGGATTTGGTTGCCGGAAATTCGCCGGAAGTTCGCCGGAAAGTCGTCGGAAGGTATTTTGGCTTTGGGAGAGTTTTGGGAGTGAAGAGGGGATGGGAATGGCTGAAATGGGGGTGTTGGGGGTGTATTATTGCCATTAAAGGGACAAAATCCGACAATAGTGCGGCTGCTACAGTAGTGCTACAGTAGTGCTACAGTAGCCGCACATGCTACAGTAACTTTTAAATTTTTTTTTTTTTTTTTTTTTTTTAATATTAAGATTCCTTATCTACAAAAATAAAAATCATAATGTGGGAATTATCCGTGATTGTTGGGACAATTCGATAAACTCGTTTCGAGTTGTTATCTTCCGGTAAATAATAAATTCCGCTCTCTCGGAATTATTTCGGTTTTAATAATTTAAATCCAATTCTTTATTTTTGGATTTAAATTTTCGATGGCGATTTCTCGGGTTCGTCGGCTTCCAATTTGTCGTCTTTTGATTCCCGTGCAATAACTTGTATCATTAAATTTCTTCCGACTTCACGGGTTCTTGGAATTAAAATTCTTTTCCTTCTTGAATTTAATTCCAATTATCTTGACTCAATTCATGGAATGTCTTCGGGCTTCCTTTCCCTCTTTTATTCCGTTTTGAATTTGAATCTATCGGCGTTTTATTTCCGAGCAATAATTTATTGTGATAAATTATTTTCTTCTTCTCGGAGATATTTCGACATTGATCGGAATAAATTTTATTCCTTTGGACGTTGATAAAAATCTGGGGTATTACAGTCTACCCCCCTTAAGAATCAACTTCGTCCTCGAAGTTGTGTTTCGGCTTTTCTCGCGCTAAGAGTTAGGGTCCTTTTGTTTATTTGGGATACAAACTATTCGGGTTTCAAAAATAAATGCTTATGCATTCTTACGGGGTATTACATCCTCCCCCCCTTAAGATTACAGTTATGTCCCCATAACTGCCTATGTATTATTCACAACCAGGTACGGGTATCATCGCATATGATCCTTCCTCAGTTTTCTTCTAGGTGCCATTTTCTGTTATAGAAGCACGCGAAGATGAGTTTCTATGTGATCAAGATCTAGGACTAAGGCAAAGTTAGTCTTTAGCAAACGCTCCTAAGTCAAGGTCATGTCAAGTTCTGAGGTAGGAGTGTTTCTTATCACCGATAATAAAAAGAGTTAGTGTAAATATTTATGTATATATGCAATGCAATACCCCCCGAATAAAAAAAATTTTATGCATGCATTTATTTATCCATGGGTTTTAAAATAAATTTATTCCATGGATAGATTAAAATAAGGATAAAAGGTTTGGGCCACTATATTGGGCCGAAAGAAATAAATTATTTGGGCTTTAAATAAAAACAAGGCTATTGGGCCAAAATAATTTCTTGGGCTTCTAAAAAAAATTTTGGGTTAAAAATTTGGGCTTTAACTTCAAAATAATAATTGGGCTCTTTGAAATATACTACTAGTTTAGAAATGATAACTTTAAAAATAATAATACTTGAAAATAATAGTTTAAAAATATTCCGGGCTCTTTAAAATAGTAGTTTTAAAATATTCCGGGCTCTGATACCAACTTTGGTATCAGATATTTTCTTTAAAATGATTAGCTTTAAAATAGTCTGGGCTCTGATACCAACTTGTAACACCCCGGTTTTGGTAACCCAGGCCGGGATGCCACCGCCACACCTCCCTAGCAAGACACGGTTTCTCCGAGCTCACTAAAGAGATGCAAGGCTATGGTTTTTCAGAATTTAAAATATTCAAACAGCCCATTCATATATAATTTAAAGATAATACATCAAAGTTGCAGCGGAATTTAAATATAGGGCCAACATGGCCAAAACACGGGTTAAACAGGCCCGTTCATGCAAGTCGTAATTAAATGCAGGGATTTAAAATAAAGATTTCCCCTAATGTTCCCATGTATGCATATGACGATGCATATTCTTCGTACTCTGTAAGAAAAAGGAGATATATGGTTTGGGTCAGCAAAAACGCGCTGAGTAAGTTAACACATAGCATGGGTTAGGGGTTTCAAAGCCTTTAATTAAATTTAATAAAAACATTTCAACAATATTTAATTTAGCCGGCAATCCGGCGGCCGCAGCCAATTTCATAAAATCTAAGCTTTTTAATATATTTCCCGTAACGCCACCATCTCAACAATATTTAATTTAGCCGGTGATCCGGCGGCCTCAGCCAATTTCATAAGTATCATTTAGCCGGTGATCCGGCGGCCTCAGCCAATTTCAAAAATATCATTTCTCATTATTTTTCGTTTCTTTTATAGTTCACCATTCACCAGGGCTCTTGTGACCGCAATCCTCATAATCAATATTTATAAATAACCATTCGCCAGGGCTCTTATGTCCACTGGCCGTTCGCTTGGGCTCTTATGTCCACAAGCCGTTTGGTCGACCATTCGCTAGGGCTCTTATGTCCACTAGCCGTTCGCTTGGGCTCTTATGTCCACAAGCCGTCTGGCCGACCATTCGCTAGGGCTCTTGTGACCGCAATCCTCATAATCAATATTTATAAATAACCATTCGCTTGGGCTCTTATGTCCACAAGCCGTCTGGCCCATATTGATAATATCAAACTTGGTCACAAATCCCCAATGTTTCAAAAGAATTCTTTTACAGAAAATGTTTTTATTTGGTGTAACGGGATTTTTCAAAAGTATAGATATATCGTAATTCAACGTCTCGACCGTTTGTTTTGAATTTCAAAATCTCTTCGATTTAAAAATCATTTGGCGTCACAGTTTACGCCTTTTTGGTTTAAAAATCCATTTCTTAGGCGATTGTTCTGAAATTTGTACAGTAGCTCAAAAACATCCCAACGAACAACTTTCGTGTTTTAAGTTTTTCGGAAAAACGATGGGAAACATGTCAAAAATCGAGTTTTGTACAGAATCAAAAAGCTGTCAGGATTCAGGTTTGACAACGTTAAAAGATTCGACTTTTTATCATATCAAATGGACTCCAAAAATTCTGAAATTTTACAGAGACATACTAGACATGATTTCCAACAACTTTTGTTTAGAACTCAAAGATTAGTTCGGGCTAGAAGTGATAGGAATAAGCTCCTCAAGATCGGTTATGAAATCTGTCATCCTTTGACAATTCCTAAAAACGCAGAATATGTCCGACACGTTTTGGGGTATCAAAACTTGATGAAAATTTCTGAAATTTTTACACAATATAGCTTAAGCTCTTAGGATCAAAATCTTAGTTTTGAGTTTTCAGGTTTGAACACTCGAAGTAAGAGTTTTGCTCTCAATTTTGATTATGAAATCTGTCAAGGTTCTTGACATCGGTTCTAACGCAGATCGGATCGGCTCGAGTTTGGAGGATCAAATCTCAATGAAAAATTCTAAAAACTTGCAGAAATGTTCTAAACTCATAGATCTACAACTTTCATGTTCAACACCAATCCTAGATCGGCCTAGATCCACGGTCAAAATAACCAACAAGATTGAGAGTGAAATCTGCCAAAGTTCTAAGATTCAGATTTGATGCTCTTCGGTTTTGGGTTGGTTTCAGGTTTCAAAACAATATGAAAAATTCTAAAATTTTTACAGAAGCTAAATCAAAGTCTTAGGAACACTTTTCATGTTTTGAGTTTTTTTGTTTGAGCAGCTTTAGAGGTTCGAAAAATTCATACGAAAACGCTGCGTTGAGGGTTTTTCTTGTTGACAGATTTTTATAAATTTTCTTGAGTTGAATCTCTATGTTTGGTTGCATTTTAAGTCACCCAAAACCATAGTAAGGTTAACTTACAGTGGGGATAATGTCTAGGAGGTCACGGGGTCGTCCGGAATCCACGGGATGTCACGAACGAATCTCCTCCACCCGATTTATTCTTCCTTTGGCTCCGATTTGTGTTTGAATATGAAGATTCGTAAGTTTGGGATGATGGTTATGATCTTAATACAATAAGGAAACTTGATTTACATCTTACCAACAATCCAAAGCTTGCAATCCTTGATCTACACACTTCCTTGGTCGGATTTGGTTGCCGGAAATTCGCCGGAAGTTCGCCGGAAAGTCGTCGGAAGGTATTTTGGCTTTGGGAGAGTTTTGGGAGTGAAGAGGGGATGGGAATGGCTGAAATGGGGGTGTTGGGGGTGTATTATTGCCATTAAAGGGACAAAATCCGACAATAGTGCGGCTGCTACAGTAGTGCTACAGTAGTGCTACAGTAGCCGCACATGCTACAGTAACTTTTAAATTTTTTTTTTTTTTTTTTTTTTTAATATTAAGATTCCTTATCTACAAAAATAAAAATCATAATGTGGGAATTATCCGTGATTGTTGGGACAATTCGTTAAACTCGTTTCGAGTTGTTATCTTCCGGTAAATAATAAATTCCGCTCTCTCGGAATTATTTCGGTTTTAATAATTTAAATCCAATTCTTTATTTTTGGATTTAAATTTTCGATGGCGATTTCTCGGGTTCGTCGGCTTCCAATTTGTCGTCTTTTGATTCCCGTGCAATAACTTGTATCATTAAATTTCTTCCGACTTCACGGGTTCTTGGAATTAAAATTCTTTTCCTTCTTGAATTTAATTCCAATTATCTTGACTCAATTCATGGAATGTCTTCGGGCTTCCTTTCCCTCTTTTATTCCGTTTTGAATTTGAATCTATCGGCGTTTTATTTCCGAGCAATAATTTATTGTGATAAATTATTTTCTTCTTCTCGGAGATATTTCGACATTGATCGGAATAAATTTTATTCCTTTGGACGTTGATAAAAATCTGGGGTATTACAGTCTACCCCCCTTAAGAATCAACTTCGTCCTCGAAGTTGTGTTTCGGCTTTTCTCGCGCTAAGAGTTAGGGTCCTTTTGTTTATTTGGGATACAAACTATTCGGGTTTCAAAAATAAATGCTTATGCATTCTTACGGGGTATTACACATACGAAGAGAAGAAGAAGCTTTTAAAGCATCCCAGTCAATGAAGGCGAAGACCAAGCAATCCACAAGCAAAATTGCGAAACTGGCCTATGAGGGCCAAACAAAAATTTGTTCTTTAATTTTTCGCAATATTGATGATTTTTATGAGCGTAATGATTATAATACAACTAATTTGAGTAATAGTTTTACAGGTACTGAAGAAAATCAAGATGACACATTTCAAGACAGATCAGGTGAGATTGTTCCGAATTTTGACAAAATTAAGTCCCCTGATAATTGTCATAATTTTTGCAGGTCATGGATATTGAAAGCCAAGAAGGGCGTACGTCTGGAATTCAAATTGGGAGCCGAAGCTGACGAATATCTCTGCATGCTGGATCACCTTTCTGATGATTATATTGATAAATTTTGTTTTACAGAATTAATTCAAAAATGCAAGATTTACGGATTTCCGGTTTGTGCAGGGCTAAAGCTTATGGTTGATCCTACCGACGCAACTTCTCTTCCGGCTTTGAAGTTCAAAGCTTTTGAAGGGGGAGAGGATGGCATGGTAGCCCGAACTGACCCGAATGACAAACAATCCGGTCCGGATATGTGGAACATGAAGAATAATATTTTAAGTTATCCGGAAGAATTTATTATGAAGAAAGCGGAAGAAGTGGAGCTAATTAGGGAGGCAAAGCATATTGGAAACCCACCGGAATTCCACCAGAGTTTCGCCGGAATTCATCCGGATTCCGGCCAGTCAACGTCGGTCAACACCGGTCAGCCACCGGTCAATGGCAGCAGCAAATGGATCAAAGAAGGGTTGGACTAAAGTTGTTGGACTAAGGCTTCATGATAAATGGACCAAGTTAATTAAGAGAAAGGCCCAATCCAATTTCATTACACCAGCCGGCCCACTCCAACACCAAGCCCAGCAGCCCAATCTTCCATGTGATTCGATCCATGCAGACTCGGCCCATCAGCAATCAAAACCGGCCCAGCTCCTTCCTCAAGTCGGCCCAACCCTTGAAGCCTAATGGCACGAATCCACCGGCCCAACCCCCTCGGCAGCCCATTGCCCGCAGCAGCCCATTGCCTTACTCGGCCCAGTTGGAGCGGCCACTGTCATCCTCACTAGTCCCAACTCCGATCACCCCCTCCGGCGCTCTCCTCCTGCTCCGGCGAAGACACCCATCGCCACCTTCAGTCCGGCAAGCACCTCCGCATCACACCATCCCCTCCAGTCGTCCCCACCAGCACCGACGACACCCAGCCACCTCCGATTATCATCATCATCATGTCCGTCATCATCCCCGACGGCCGGCAGCAAGCTCCGGTCTCACAGCAACTCCGACCAAGTTCCCACACCACCATCAGTCTACTGGAGTCCTCCGCCATAGGCGACCGCCCCTCCTCCCATCACTACTCCTCCGGCAGCCCTTCCCCGTAGCCTCATCGTGTCCGGCCAAAGAGATGAGAAAACCCTCAAATCATTGCCATCACCTCCTCCGGCCAACATCCTGCAGCTCCGGCATCACCACGGCTATCTCCAGGGAACTCTCGAGCCGTCTCCGATCATTATTAACCAACTCCGGCAATTCCCGAAAGCCGTAACTACGTCGAAGAACAAAATCCCGATTCGCCGCCGCAAGTTCGAATTCCGATCAACCTACACTTCCTCCATCTGCCTTCATCGACTCCAGCCTTCCCAGCCTGTCCATGACGCCAAGCTTCCAAGGATTCCGCGTCATTCATTCCTTTGACGCCAAGCTTCGCATCGTCCATGGTTGCTCTCCGTCATCGCCCTTTTTGCGTCCTCCCTTCCGCGCCAAGGAGTCCTCGTCGTCCCTTCCGCGTCAATGATTTCCATTCCTTGTGTTTCACGTCGTAGTAAACACGTTTTATTTTTACTAGGGTTGTTTAATTGCTATTCATAGTTGTTTATTTGCTTGTATTTTGGGATGCTTATAAATAGGTCATCCCCAACTTTATCATTCACCTTTGAAATGAATATACATTGAAGAACACTTGGGAGTGTTGTGTTTGTTGTTTGAAAGGTCATATGAATTCCTCCATTTTGGTTGGGTTCCCTTCAAGTATTGAGAGTGCTTGATTGTATTGACACCCCAAGGATTAACGATTGAGGGATTAAACGAGCACTATTGGTGTGAGTGGAATCCAAAGTTGTGTTTTCCAAAAGGGTATCTCACCTATCATTTTATCTTTGATTCTTGCTCCTTTTTGTTTGTTAAATCGTATCCAATCCCGATCTATGGCAATATGTCCACAAATTTTGGTGGATATCGAGCCCCTGTTGCTTGATGAGGACTACTATGCACGTGGTGAAGGTACGGAGATCATCTCAAATCTGAGCAAGGCAGCTGGATTGGCAACCATGATTGCTGCAATGCGTCTGACATTGACAACATTGATGAATATGTTAGAAACACCACCACTGCAAGAGGTTTTAGTGTTGTTGCGTCCGCACTTGGAATTCCTGCATTACTGCCGTTCTTGAAATCAGTCTGTCAGAGTAAGAAATCATGGCAAGCTCGTCATACAGGTATTAAGATAGTGCAGCAGATTGCTATCTTAATTGGGTGTGCTGTTCTTCCTCACTTGAGATCATTGAACATGGACTCAATGATGAAAACCAAAAAGTCAGGACCATCACTGCTCTGTCTTTGCCTGCTCTTGCCGACGCTGCTGCTCCATATGGTATTGAAAGTTTTAACTCAGTGTTGGAGCCTCTGTGGGAGGGTATCAGATCCCACCGTGGGAAAGTCTTGGCAGTGTTTCTGAAGGCCATTGATTTTATCATACCACTGATGGATCCCAAATATGCCAGCTACTATACGAAGGATGTCATGGATATCCTCATTCGTGAATTCCAGTCACCAGATGAGGAAATGAAGAAGATTGTTCTGAAAGTTGTGAAGCAGTGTGTGAGTACTGAAGGTGTGGAGCCAGATTATATTAGAAAGGATATTTTGCCTGAGTTCTTCCAAAATTTCTGGGTCAGGAGGATGGCTCTGGACAGGAGAAATTTCAGGCAACTCGTTGAAACCACAGTTGAGATAGCTAATAAAGTTGGTGTTGCTGACATCGTTGGTATTTAGAATTGTTAAAGACCTGAAAGATGAAAGTGAGACATACAGAAGGATGGTTATGGAGACGATTGAGAAAGTGGTTGCTAATCTGGGGACATACAGAAGATTGATGCTTGCCTACAAGTGGGGTTAATTGATGGCATTCTGTATGCATTCCAAGAGCAAACAATTGATGATGCCAATGTCATGCTCAATGGATTTGGTGTTGTCGTGAATTCCCTCGGTCAGAGAGTGAAACCATACCTTCCCCAGATATGTGGTACCATTAAATGGCGACTTAATAATAAGAGTTCGAAAGTGAGACAAGCAGCAGCGGATCTCATCTCCAGAATTGCAGTACTGGTTATGAAACAGTGTGGAGAAGAGCAACTGATGGGCCATCTTGGTGTTGTGTTGTACGAGTACTTGAGGTGAGGAATGCCCCGAAGTTTTGGGTGCTCTCAAGGCTATTATTGTCAATGTTATTGGTACGACTAAGATGACACCGCCAATCAAGGTCAAGGATTTACTTCCTGGACTGACTCCCATACCTCCTGGACTGACTCCAATACTGAAGAATCGCCATGAAAAGGTCCAAGAAAATTGTATAGATCTTGTTGGTAGAATTGCTGATCGTGGAGCTGAATTTCTCCCAGCAAGAGAGTGGATGAGGATATGTTTCGAGATGCTCAAGGCACACAAGAAGGGTATCCGTAGTAGAGCTACTGTGAACACTTTTGGTTCTATTGCTAAGGCTATCGGACCACAAGATGTTTTTACAACATTATTGAATAACCTCAAGGTCCAGGAGCATCAGAATCGTGTTTGCACAACTGTTGCCATAGCAATTGTGGCGTAAACTTGCTCCCCTTTTACAGTTTCACCTGCCCTGATGAATGAATACCGTGTGCCTGAGCTCAATGTTCGGAATGGTGTCCCCAAGTCTCTTTCCTTCCTGTTGGAATAATACATTGGTGAGATGGGAAAAGACTACATACATATATGCAGTGACTCTCCATTGCTAGAGGATGGAGCGTGACTTGGTTCACAGGCAAACAGCATCCTCCTTGGCAGTCAAGCTCAAGCACATGGATGGCCCTTGGAGTTGCTGGTCTGGGATGTGAAGATGCTTTGGTCCATCTTCTGAACTGCGTGTGGCCCAACATATTTGAGACCAGCTCTCCTCATGTTATCAATGCTGTAATGGAAGCTATTGAAGGTGTGAGGGTTGCTACTAAACTATTGTCTGCAGGGACTCTTCTTCCATCCAGCAAGGAAAGTTTTAGACAAGTGTAGTGGAAAATCCTCCACAATTGGGTCTATATTGGTGCACGCACAGGATGCACTTGTTTCTGGATGGATATCCTTTCCTCGAGGATATGAGGAGAACAATGTGTATTCTAGGCCAGAGCTGTGTATGTTTGTTTGAGTGAGTATAATCAAACACCATCATATGTTTGTTTGTTTGTTTTCTCGAGAGCATTTTTGTTTTGCCTTTTGAAAAAAAGTGAGAAGTCAGTAGAAAAATGAGAATGAAAGATGATGACTTTTTATATATTAAAACTAGTAAATAACCCGTCGAGACTCGACGGGCATAATTTCATATTTTATATAATATATACTTATATTATATAAAGTAATAATAAATTGTATTTTGAGTAATGAAAAATGTATAATGATTTTTTTATATATTCAAAAGATGATGTATACGATAATATAATTTAATTATTTTTAAAACTAACAAAGAAATCATATTAATTATACCGTATTCTTTAACTTCTGTGGCTTGTCCAGTAAAAACCTAAAAGATCAATAAAAATAACTATTAAAATAATATTTTTATTTGATTTGAAATTTAAATTAAAATAAAATAAAATTTAAAAATAAGTATGAAGCATAATATGCAAATTTTCCTAACAATTTGCTGAAAATTTCATTGGTGAAAATTTCATTAATAGGGTCTAGTATAACCTATCTTTTAAAATATCTGAATTTGAAGTGGTGCAGTTTATATTTGTATATGTACTCTAAAAAATTATCGCTATAGGATCACCCGTAGAGTTTATAAGAATATCATCCGAAAATATCACATCTAATTGTACATCTCCAAAATCAATATCGTCTTTACCATCACCTACATCAACTATCTATTTTGTAATTTTTCTGTATATATAAATTTCATTGTAAACAACAATTCTTGTGGTATCTTGAGTTAATCATTCTTAATTGCATATTAATACTTTTAGTCACATCTTGCTAGTGACATGAAATATTACAACATAACTGTTAATGGCTAAAAACTGGTTTTGGAAGATAAAATCCGACATTCTTTAAAGATTGACATTGACTTTTGTTAATAATCATAGCAAAACAAACTGTGAGTGAGAATTTTCTCATCTCAAATCGAATAAAAAATTTGGTTAAATCAAATATGGTCATAATCATTCTACCAATCAAGAATTTTCTACTTTCATGGTTTCCCGAAAATTAGTTTAACCTCAACCATCTAGTTCCGCATCTTGGTTACTATCAACCTACTTCCATTACATAATTTATTTGATGGATATATATTCCTAAGAAGCATGACTATGCATCCTCATTCAACTATATTTATTGATTCAGTAATCCAGAACAATTGATCGTGTTTAGATATTCCAGTGAAAATAATTCATTGGCATTATCTATGCTTTCATCCTTTTGGAAAATTTTGTTAAAACTGATATATATATATATATATATATACATTTTCATTTCCAGGCATACGTTCCATGATGTAATTATTGATTATAGCAACAATCTCGTTGGTAGGGGTTAATATATAGTAAAAATGTTTGGATTTGAAGTGGTGCAGTTTATATTTGTATAATTACTCTCAACAATTGCCCTATAGAATCTCTCGTAGAGTTCATCTGTAAATGTCACATCTAATTGTACATCTTCAAGATTAATACCACCTTTACCAATTACCCTCACGTACATGAAGTATTCATTGTGCAAATTTTTGCCATATATAATTGAATTTGTAAATAACATTTCTTATAGTATCTTAAGTCAATCCATCTTAATTACATATTAATACTTCGAGCCCCTCTTTATAGTGACATGAGTTATTGTAACATATCACTTACATGGGTATAAACTGGTTTTTGAAGATAGAGTCTAACATTCTTTAAAAGTTGACATCTACTTTTTTTTTATAGTCATAGTAAAACAAACTGGGAGTGAAATGTTTTCCTCTGAAATCGAATGGAGAATTTAATTAATTCAGACGGGCTCATAATCATTCTACCAATTAAGAATTTTCATCCGAAATATTGAGCTTTGTTTTAATGAGAAGAGAGGTTAAGTAATTTTCTAGAGAGGTTAAATAATTTTCTAAGGTAAGTTTTTTACTGATAGAATTCTCGTCACAATCTAGTGGAATACGAAATCTAGAATGTGCAGTCCTACCTCTTGGAATGAGTAATAGTGCTATTCCATTAGATGCACAGGCAGCAAAATATTACATTTACCAGGACGGGCTAAACATAATATTTTCTAGATAAATTATCGATAAATGTCTTGTCAGTTCCACCACATAAAGAAACATGAACCAACACTCATCACTATCAACTACAGACATTATTTTATTATAAACATTCTTCTCATAATCAATCAACAAAGGTAATAATTTAGCATGATCCGCTTTCATTTCTTCTTTATTATAATATGTTTCTTTTAGTATCAATAGATTATTTGTTTTAGACGTTAAAACTTCATTCAGTACCGGCATTCCAGAGAAAAATTTCAAACTTATAGAATTTGCAGCAATTAGCCTTTCAATATGAACTTACTTTGATAATTCACAATCACAATTTCTAACAAAGCTAGATTTATATTTGTTTTTCGTCAATTGCAAATCTGATAAAATATAAATTAATGAATTTCATCATCCATTTTTTAAGTGTTACACTTTCCCTTTTTTTGGTGTTTGGAAATAAGTATTACATTACCATATTTGATATGTTTTGAAGGTTAATAATTTTTACTAATTATACTTAAATTATTAATTTTTTTATATTCATTAGAATAAAACTCAAAAGGAAAAAAGTTAAATGTGGCTTATGTTATTTATTTAATTACTTCAACTAAATAAATTTTATTAACTTACCTTAAATCTTGTGTCTATTTCCAGTGTTACACTTATTATAAGACGCAGGGAGTATTTCTTAAAAAATATTCCCTCCGCCGCACTCAAATTGTCTCATTTTGACTATTTAACACTGTTTATTGATCAATATTGACCAAATCTTATCGTAATTACATACGAAAAAATATAGTCAAATTCGGTCTTGTTAGATTTGTCTAATCATGCAGTTTTAGAATATATAGGGGTAAATGTTAAAAAGGGCCATAACAAGGAGGCTATTCCACTTTTAGGCCATAACAAGTTGGAATTGTAAAAACAGGCCATAACAAACACAGTTTGGCAAAATTTAGGCCATAGGACCTATTTGAAATTAATAAATGACCCAACAACTTTTCCTTCTTTCATTTCAACCCCAAGAAAGTTTGACTTTATTTACTTTAATCCTTTCTCAATATACTTAATTTTTCATTATATAAATGACACCCAACGCGCATGAAAATTGGTATCAGAGCCTAGGTTTTATTGAAGAACATATTAATTATATTATTTATAATATTTTATTTCTTAATGGAGAAGATTTAATTATTTAATGGATTCAATTAATTTGAAACCAACATGTTATTTCCAAATTTTGGAAATAAAAAATAGAAATTTCCCAAGGAAATTCTTGAACTTGTCTATAAGACAAGATTTTATTAAAAGAAATATCTTTCATGAAAATGAGAGGAACTGACTCGAAAGAAATTGATCCGGATAGCTCTAAGTTCTCACAAGACTTAAGAGAAATCCAAAAGACGATTCAAGATTATGGTAACCGGTATTAATTATACCTGAAAAAATAGATAACTTGAATCAGTCAACAGAGGAGATCTTGATATTATTTCAAGATCTAAAGAAAGATATTTTGAATCTGAAATTTGACATTTCGGATATCAAGAAAAGGCAGAAGGATATTCCTGGATCTTCCAAGAATAACCAAGCCAATATTAGAGATGCATTTGGACCAGTACAAGCTTTACACCAAAAAGGTAAAGCAACCATGGTTCCAAAGCAGAAATCACAAGAAGAGCTTATGATCGATCTCCTGAAAACAGTCGAATGAGTGTTTCCAGGGCAGATCTATCAGATCTACAAGAATTAGCATAATCATTTTCCCAACTTGGGATTATGGATCTGGTTAATGTAAAACCCAATGAAGTACTTCAATTGGGTTATGCGGAAGAATCAGGATCCAACGTGACCCACGATGGACCGCCTGATGTCCCAATGAGAGAAAGTATAGACTTTCACATGAATAGGTATCCTGAGGTGCATCTCAATGCTAGACGAAACCCAGGACGGAACCCGAGTAGAGCACCAGAATCCACACCGTGGGCCAAGACGATGTTACAACCATTAAATCCATATGGCATGACACTGAACCTCGATGTTATCGACTTCCGAAATATCAAAGATCTGATCGACGAATGGGTAGCTTCAATGAAGATTGCAGCAACCACTTTGGATCTCGATAAAGAAAACTTTGTCAGATTAATAGAGCTAAGTCTCGAAGGATCGGCAAAGTTAGGCTTGAAAAATTCCACGGCGGCTCTAAAGGAGCAAATACTTGAAGGAGAATCCAAAAGCACAATCTACGAAAGATTTGGTCTCTTATTCAAAACCCATTTTGTAGGAGATGGTTATTTTGAAGCACAGAGAACCGAAAAAATCAAGGTCTATACCCAAGCATTGTTGGGTATGGAGTTAAGAAGTATTTGCGCAGTAGACGAATATATCTACTGGTTTTGTAAATATTATTTTCGGAGTAAGATGACAGCTGAAGTAGCATGTCCTATGTTCTTTGCAAAGATCTGCAGCCCATGGAGAGAGATGTTGATCCAATCGTACACAGTACCCACTGGTACAGTGGACTCAATAGCCCGCAGAATGTCCTTTTTAAAGGATAAGCTCAGAGAATGGTGTCAACAGGCAGCAGCCCAAAAGAACATCAAGAGACTAAGAGGTAAAATAAAAACAACCCCTCTTTGCTGTGAAAATAACGATTTTCCAACAATTATAGGAGAATCAGAAGAAAAGAGGAGAAAGAAGAAGAGTCGAAGCTCATACAGTAGGAGTTTCATAAGACCTCCATTCCGAATAAGAAGAGCATGGTGGTCCAAGGGCAAGGCCAGATCATACAAAACTGGACAAAGAACGGGAACGACGAAGAGTTCATCCCAAGGTTCAACGAGCTCAGTAGCAAGGAGCACGGGGAGAACGACGTCCAAGAGAACATTCAGACGAGCCCATACCCGAGCCAACGAAAGTTTCAAGGACTGCAACTGTTGGAAATGTGGAGCTAGAGGTCATATCTCACCCGATTGCCCTCAGAATCGTGAGATACGAATGTACGAAGCCACGGAAGATATCGTGGAAGCAGTCTAACATGGAAAGCTAGTACCAGTCTATCAGTTTGAGGACATCCCCTCGGATGAAAGCATCTACGAGGAAGAACTAAGAAGTGACTCAGACTCATATTCAGATGGATCTTCAACCGAGTCTGACTGAAGAAGACAGGATTCAGACCACTGAAAACCTGTCTGGATTCTTTTCAAGGATGACGATCTCGAATCGAACCATGGAAAGAATAATGCGACAAGATTCCAATCTCAGCCCATATGACGGATTCAGAATTGGTGGGATTGGAAGAGTTCTTAACCAGATGGGACTCAACCAGAGAAGACATAACATCATCTACAAGGTAAGTGCAGGTGAGTTTGCAATTCCTATGGAACTTACTTGTAATGTTATGGATATGCAATTAATTCATAAAGAAGAAATTCTTGAGGAATTAAGCAGAATGAAGGAGGAAATTGCCATTACTATGAAATGGATCCACATAGGAGCCATCGAAGTAGTAATTAAAGCAACCTTCAAAGAAGGTATTGATTCTGAATTACATCTATCAGTCACTGATAGAAGGATCAATAACCTTAGAGATGGTCTTCTTGGGACTATGGTAGGAAATTTATATGCAGGGAAGCTAATGTTTGGCATTCACCCCAGAATTTCCTATAACCTAGCCGACCAAGATTTTAGCAGAGTGCTAACCCTTCATCAAGATTTCAAAAGAAAAGATCTGATGAAAGAAGGGAATAGACCATAATCTATAACTTATAGAATCTCTTATGCACTTTCCAATAGTCATCATTCTGACTTATTTCTTAGGAAAGAGTATATAGAAATTCCTAGAATTTTCAAGGAATTCGCTAAAGTCATGACTCCAAATCCTACAGAGACTCCAAGGTTAGGAGGAGCAGACATACAAATAAGAGATCATCCAATTCTAGACAGATCAACGAGTGCTAGGATTGAATATGCAAGCCGCATGTCTTTTTCGGAAGACAGAATTATGGCATATAAAGGAAAGGAGTTCATCAAAGATCTAACTCCTCAATCCATTGGGGTAGATAATATAAAGATTAAATGCCCTGAAGGATGGAAAGAAATACGAGTAATATTTGACATCACTGAAAAGATTAATCGTTTTCCATGTGATGACTTATACTACTTGCAGCAGCCATCAATTGGAACCTACGAAGGAACAATTGAAAATGCAGGACACGAGATCATAGTCTTAGGCACCGCCGGAAAAGACAACGGGGTTATGATTTTGGGATTAAATTTTCTCGAAAATCATAAACCATGGGTAAGAAAGGATAATGGTATAGAATTTAATCTGAAGGGTCACACCATCAGAATTAAATGACAAGTCCATTTTCCATTTATATCTCAGTAGGGATAATATATGAACAATATAAGTCAGAATATTTTGCAGCTTATATTGATTCAGGATCAGGTATTTGCACGGCAAAACCAGGAGTTTTCCCTAGCGAAGCTATGGAATCATTACCCATTATTGCAGGAAGAGATTTTTCCCAAAAAATCTTAGTACTAAATAAGGGTATTCGACAGACCAATATTATGATCGAAGGCGCATTCGGTACACCTTGGTATAAGGTAAAAACGCCGCCTATTTACTTTCATGATACAGGAGCGGATATTTTGTTAGGGAATAATTTCATACAATCCTTTATAAAATATGTTCAAGATAACAAAAGAAATTTGTTGATATTTACCACAAGTTGTGGGAATGAGATACAGGTGTTGCGCAGAGAAAAGGCATTCAACAGGTTAATGCCTATATTATTTCGCAGCAAACGTGGTGATAATGATGCCAAACTAACCCATCCAAAAATGCAGGATAAAAGAAAGTTTGGTAAGGCTTTGTTGTCTTTTAGACAACAAGGATTCGATGAAGCTTCTATTGAGGAAATTATAAACCTCAAAGAAGCAATGCAGAAAATGAAGTCATTAAATATAACTTCATTAGACATTGATGGGGAAACTAAATTGTCCCTCGAAATGTCAAAAGACTTATTCAGAGAAACTTTAACGAGGATCCTCTGGCATGGTGGGATAAAAACAAGATCGAAGCTACTCTACAGGTAAAAGAACAATATAAATATGAGTATGTTCGATACAAACCCATCTTAATGAATATGCAGGATAAGAAAGATATGCAGCAAATTATTAAGGAGCATATCGATCTTAAACTCATCGAGCCTGGAGTCTCAGCTTATAGTAGCCCTGGATTCTTGGTAAGAAATCATGGTGAAATAAAAAGAGGTAAACCCAGGTTGGTAATAAACTATCAAGGTATTAATAAAATAATACAGTTTGATGGTTATTACATTCCGAGTAGAGAACACTTAATTGATTGCATCAAAGGTGCTAAAGTGTTTTCTAAATTTGATTGCAAATCTGGTTTCTATCAGATTAAGATGGAGAATGGGTCGAAGAAATTCACAGCATTCTCCACCCCACAAGGGCAATATATTTGGAATGTTATGCCAATGGGGCTTTCTAATTCCCCTCAGATATTCCAAAGAAAGATGGATAATCTATTTAAGGATTATCTAAAGTTTATGTTCGTCTACATAGATAACATTCTGATTGCATCTCGAAATATTAAAGAGCATATTAAACATCTTGAAATATTTTCTGATGCATGTCACAGGGAAGGCCTAGTTCTCTCTGCGAAAAAGGCTACAATCGCTGCTAATAAAATTGAATTCTTAGGAGTTCAAATTGATGAAGCATGAATAAAGTTACATGAAACATTGTGGAGAAAATCCGCAATTTTCCTGACATATTAAAGGACAAGAAACAACTTCAGAGTTTCTTGGGAGTTGTAAATTTTGCAGGTATGTTTATAAAAGACCTTGCAAAATATAGAAAGGATTTTAGACCACTTCTTAAAGAGACTGAAAGCTCTAGATGGAAATGGGAAGAAATCCATACAAAGAGAATTCGCGAACTAAAGCAAGTCTGTAATAGCTTGCCAAAACATGCGATACCTCAAGATGAGGATGAGCTGGTAGTCTACACAGACGCCAATGATTTTCGATGGGCAGGAGTGCTCATGAGAAAAACAACTACGGGTCAAGAACCTTGTAGATACACAGGAGGGTTGTTCACTGAACAACAAGCCAAACTTTGGCATATTAACGAGAAGGAATTCTTTGCAGTATGGAAAACATTCAAAAAATGGCCTTTATTCTTACTTGCAAAGAAATTTGTATTAAAAGTTTATAATACTAATGTTAGGGCTTTTTTAAAGAATAAACTTGAATCAAAATTGACAAAGCTCGTATTATCAGATGGCAAGCTGAATGTCAATATTATACATATGATATTGATGTTATAAAATCTCATGAAAATGTTCTTGCAGATTTCTTGACGAGAGATTGAAGCATTTGAAGCTGATTCCATCATTTTCAGGCACCTCAGAGAAAATCTAGAGGAGCTATCAAAGCATTTTGGACAGCTCGAGATCAATGCACCAGCAGCTGGCCAAATACAACAGATTGATGTGGACATGGTCCGCAACAATATAGAGCCTCCCATATAGCAATGACAGCACTATGGGAAACAATATTAGAGCCAACCAGGAAAGCGTCAGCTTCCCTGGTAAACAAAGAGAAATGTGCCCAAAAAGCTAAAGTGGTCACATATGAAGAAGTAGATTCAAGCACTGCTTCAAAGGAACCATTGTCGGATACCGACAAAAATGTTGAGCAAGAGGAAAGTCACATTTCCGAAAGTTCAAGTCAACCCACTGCCTCTGGGGTAAAAGAGGAAGAAATTAACCTTAGGCCAATGACAGGCACCTCTAAGGTTAATTCAGATGAGAAGGTCCTATCTACTGCCTGGCTGGACTACCAAGGAAAATGGGAACAACTGGTTTCCAAAAAGGGAATTAACCCCAGCAAAACCGTAATCAAGACATCCGGGAGATACAACAGGGTATGGATGCTCGAGGGATCGAAACCAAAAGAGGTTCGAAAGTGGTATGACTTTGGAGCATTAGCATCTGTTCATACTACATCACCAGGGTTTCCGGAAATCGAAAAACTTCCGAGATGGATAAGTAGTGCGGTGCACAAATCATGGCAGAACAACCCGCACCTGCAAAGAGGAGATATTCTGGAACTTAAGTTCATCTCAGCGGCACCAGAAATAGTCAGGAAAGGTTCTTATCCGGTCTTTCAATTTATTAAATTACAGAGACCTGATATGATTGCCTTCAACAGAGTTAAATCTATGGATGAGAAGGCACCATTAGTATCTTCAATCAGCGAAGATGAAATCTCCACCCGACGAGCATAGGGATTCTGGGTCTGTCTCACCGAGATGGAAAAGGTTAAATATCCGTTTAAAATATTCTCAAACAATTTAAATGGATCGTTCCTGGTTAATTCTTTAACAGGGAAAAGCACAGAGTTTGCGGAAACCTCTTTCGAAAGGAAGAGGTTACTCATCTGGGAAAACAAGTTGCCAGCAACCGAGTCTACCAGAAAGAAGGCATGCAACATGATGTATGTTGGCCAATGGGATAACCATATATGCCCATATTGTGCAGAACAGGAAAAACCCTTATTCGGTACAAAGATCCGGGTAACCCAGAAGAAATCCGGACCCGAACAGGACAAAGGGAAGAAACGTCCAAAAAACTTTCACAAGCCAAAGTAAGAACAGCTGGATGTAAGAGAAAAGGAGGTGTCGGCAATACTTTATAATTGGAAGCTGACAAAGAAAGTTTAGAGTCGTTGGCAGTAAATGGCCGACAAAAGAAGGTGGAAAGTTGATAAAAAAGATGCCACCCGAGGACAATAATACAGCAGGATAATAATGTAACCAGCTGGAATCCAAAGCAAGTGACGAACGCAGTGACGTCACAATAAATTAAAGAGTGTTTGGGATCCGTGATTGAAGTCCGCGGACGCCTATAAATGAAGAAGTTTGAAGCAGATGGAAGGCATCGAAAATCCTCTCAACTCTTCAAAATATTTGTAATATTTCTCTTTCTGCATATTTCCTTTCGAGTCTGTAAAAGTATGGGGTATTCCCCCAAGAGTCTTGTATCCTCCATGAGGAACTAAGTGTATGTCTTCTCTATTAGGGGAAATTATGTTTGAATAATATTTTTAATATTTCTTCAGTAAAATCCAAGCTTCCAAATATCCCAAAAATCCCGATAATATAGTTAAAACCCTTTATTCATATCTTGATACGTCCTAAGGTAGGAAACCAAATTGGACTGGGCTGTTTGTTGCTGAAGGAGTGAAACTTTTGACGAGCTTCGCCGACACGAGTAATTTTCTGAAAATTCCTTTTACTGATTTATTGCTTAAGGAGGAAACTGTGAATTCAAATGGTGCCTCAAGAGTCCCCGGTGACGGCCATGAAACTTTTGCACTCAAGCCAAGTTTCATTTTGCTGCTGGGGGGTTGAAGAACCGTCTAAATACAATTTCCAAGTTCGGATTTATTAAATGAAAAGAGTTATGATTGGGGGAAGGGGTTTAAGAATATATTAAGATTTCCCTTTTTATTACTCCTGTGGGGTTCAAACGGCGCTGTGGTTCTTCCAGCCATGAAACTTTTGACAAGTATCACGATGCAACCGGGATGGACCTTCAGTCTGTCACCCTGAAAGTCCTAGGTATCTGCATCATGATGCTTCTCTTAATTTCATGTCAAGAAGATACCTGCCATGAAATTCTTGAACATCTTCCCACTGTATGAGTATTTTCCCAAAATGTTATTTTTATTTACTCGTGTCACGAAACTGTGCTCCCGAAAGCGCACGGGTCAAAAATTGCAGTAATTTATAGTAAGTACCGGATCGTTCACTGGAGGATGTGCGATGGAAGCAGGACCCACGTCGTTTACTAAGATTTTCCACTCGGTTACTCGTTTCAAGTTTTGCAAGGGGTTTCTAACAACTACTCGACATAAATTAAATCAGATCATGAAAGCAGTAAAAATTATTCTACAAAGCATGGTAAACTAGATCGAAGAAAGCAATTAAATCTATACTACGAAAGCAATATAAAATTATGCTACACTATCTAGAAAGCAGATTTAAATATGACAGAAGGGACAGGAAGGAAATAATAAAGATTGGACAAGATTCAGATGAAACACAATTCAACTTCCATTTTTAATACACAGATCTTAGCTTGGGATAATCCTCTAGTTAGCTAACTCTCATGCTTTCTACACCATGTTCCCTTTAACAGACAGGTACTTATGGTGAGAATTTACATGCTCTTAGGACAACAATTTCTAAGATACCACAGACTCTCAACTGCCCTCACATGGCCATGCTAAGGCATATTATTCATCTGTGGTGGATAAGCAACACCTAACATATCATTAGTTGACATACCAAGTACTCCTATCATTCCCCCATGTCACACCCAAAGTTTCAAATAAAGCCCCAAACCATTCCATAACTCTCAAACCTTTTAACAGATGGACAGCCCCTAATTCTTCCGAGTGACCTCTATGAAAGCATTTAAAAGGAAAGCAGTAAAGAAAACTGTAAGAAAGCATTTAAATCTATCACTCGAAATCCTTAAAAACGTCTCTTTCCGTTAGTATAAAAGAGCCCCTGGTCTTGGTGACCAGATGCAGATCAAGAACCCCCGAGATATCAATAAGCCATAGGACTTACAACATCTGGGTAGTTATGAGATACAAACTAAATGAAACAGATCCACAAGTGAACCTATTCCGGATGTACTCACTCAAGACTCAATTCTAGACTTTGGCAGAAGAAGATAGTAGTCGAAGGAATACTCGACCTTACCTTATAAATTCACCAAGGCCTATATGTTGTTCCTCCAATATTATTTATCACTTCTCATCTACACCCAAGTGGATATTGATTTAATGCGATATCTAATATCAGATTTCCAACACACAGCAATTTTGAGAAGCAAATGAATATTTGAAAATCATTCCCTAGACTGGTACTAGATTCTCAATTAAAACACAGATCCTTTCAGTCTAGATGAGACCTAATCGCTGACTCTGCTTCTAAGCTCTCAAAATCAACCCCCAGTAGAATGTGAATTAGTCATAACTGTCGAATTTATCCCTTACTCAGATCCGGATTTTACAAAGGAATTTTTGTTGGAAATTTATTATGCGGCATCTGATTTACATCATGACTCCTGTGTCCAAGGGGAAGGATCCCCAAAATAATGATATGACCGGAACATCTACATAATAGTATCATGCATACAAGTATATGAAAAGGAAAATAAAGTACCCCAAAATATATGGTAGGGTTAGACAAAATGCGATACACAGAGGTGGATTAGCCTGAGATGAGAAGAAATTGGCTAAAAAGAGTGCCAGAGATAGTTGGGGTTTTCCGGACTGCAAACATCTGCTGTCTGGTTCCCAATTATCCCAGATGACTGACTGTAGACAGAAAGAATCCCAAACAACGGTGACCGCCGTTATTCAGTTTTCTTTTGTCTGTGAGTGGAAGAATAACCCACATATTTCTTGCTGTAATATTTCTCAACTGATGTTGGTCGACATCAGTTGATACTATTGCAACTTGAATTCAGGTTGAGAAATTAAGATAAAGAAAATTAAAACTGTATCTGATTAGGAATTGGCTGAGTGACTAATCGAAACTCTTAGTGAAGAGAACGCTCGCCGAAGCTTCCACCAACCACTAATCAGATCATGCAAAATAACAAATAATGATTGACACACAGAAGACGGGTTAGTCGATATCCCTGTGAAGGGACCTTTCACCAACATTAATCTATGTGTTCCTCATTATCCGTTCATACACGCAATGAAAGAGAAAATAGGAAAGTAAGAAAATATTTTTGGTATTGTGTGGGTGTTAAGCACACAATAAATGGACACTAGTGGATTGAGATGTGTAATGAATAAAAATCAGATGAATTGGGCCTAGGCCCAATACACCCATGCAACTTACACAAATCATGAAAGAAAATATTTTTGGAGTTTTCAAAATAGAAGGGATAGTTCAATTCGAATTATTGGGGTAATTCGAATTGAGAATGCATGAAGGATGAAGTAATGCTTTACCCAATTGATCATTGCCAGAAATTGGAACATCATCTAATTCGAATTATTGACCAATTCGAATTAATTCGAATTGGCGAAGTCCCTTTTCTTGCTCAAATTGACTAAGGTATTTACCTCAAAGGAAGGGTGAGTTCGAATTATACAGCAATTCGAATTAATTCGAATTGCAACAATTCGAATTGGTAGAGGATGGAAAATAAACTAATGCATGAATGGGTGGCAATGGATACAATGTGGTTTTCAAGCCAATTCGAATTGTTGGGCAATTCGAATTAATTCGAATGGGATAATTCGAATTGGTTGGAAACCTCATGAAGAGAATTGTTTGGCTATGCAATTCGAATTTCTCTTGGCAATTCGAATTAATTCGAATTGCCTCAATTCGAATCGCATATCTTCAAACACAACAATTTTTGTTCTCACAAGTATGGGTTAGGTGAGCACTGTACTGTAATGATGGGTTTAGATTTGCTAAATCCTTCATCTCACATCAGTGTCATTTCACAGCCACCCTAGTGAGATTTTCAAGAAATAAACAAATACATGTCTAATGGGTATTGGCCAGATTCAAACCCTATTTCTACAAACAAGAAATCAAAGATCAAAGAGCCTAAAACATCTAGTTATCTAAGAACTACATGAGCAAACTAAGAACACTCAAGTTATCTAAGGTAGCAATAAAATGAGATTAAGACAGGAAGAATAAAACTAAAACACAAATTAACACAGACATAAAGAACATCTAAAACCTAAGAACACTTATTTGAAGCTCTAAGGCACTAAATCAAGCCAAAAACCCATCAAACATGCATTTATTAAGTTTGAATGTCAACTAGGACATAATAAATGTAACCTAGTTGAAACAAACAAACACTAAGCATTTATTTCTAGGGAAAGCATTAAAGAGTGCCAAAACAAATGGATAAAACCATTTCTGGAAATTTTCCTTGTATTGACACTTGAAAGCAAAATAAGAACCCAACACCATCATTAGCTTGAGGTAGGGTTTATTCTAACTAGAAAGCATGTAAACATATGGAAAATGGCTACTCTAGGGGTTACACAAACTGCTTCTATACTAAACTAAGATTACAGCATGTAAAGATTAAAATACTTGCAAGAAAAATAAACTAAACTAATCTAAACTACCTACCTAACCCTTAAGGGGTGTGGAACCTCCTGCTGTTCTTTTTGTCCCAAGCAGCCTTTTGGTTAAAATTCTTGATCTTCTAATTATGTTGTGGAAGGTCTGCTTTTATAGACAATCTTCAAAACCCTAGGCCCACCAGTGTTGTGCACAGCTTTCTTTGGATGAATTGTTGAGTGAAGTTCGAATTATCTCAACCAATTCGAATTAATTCGAATTGTGAGATCTCTTCCTTGAGCTGGGATTTTGGCCTTCAGTAGTCAATTCGAATTGTTGTGAATAATTCGAATTGATCTTTTCTCGAATTGGATGAGGGTTTCTGCTTGGCTCATTGCACTTTGTTGGCAATTCGAATTGTTTGTGCCAATTCGAATTAATTCGAACTTGGACAATTCGAATTGCATCTTCTTCTTGCCTTTGGGTTTCTTCTCTCTTCATTCCCTAATTCGAATTAATTCGAACTTGAATAATTCGAACTAGCCTTCTGCATCCCTTCCAACACTTAACCATTTCTTGCTCTCTTTAGCAATTCGAATTGTTGTGCAATTCGAGTTAATTCGAATTGCTCACAATTCGAATTGTGCTTCAATCACTTAACCAAATTTTCAGTTGTGGGATTTTCAATCTTTTTCCCATCTTTTTGGATTTTTGTGGGCTCTTTTATTCTTTTGCCCATCTTTTCATTCCTTTTTCTTTTCTTTTTCCTTTTTTTCATGTTTTTGGATTTTTCTAACACAAATACAATTAAAATTGCATATTTTGTGTCTTTTTGTTACCGGCTCGATGTTTTTACAAACTCACATTAATCTGTCAAATTCAACTGCTTTCTTATTGAAATAAGATGGAATCACGATCAAAATGTCCGTCTCAGACACGGAAATGGATTGGAAATAATGGACAATTTTGGCCATTATCAACATCCTCACATTTAATACTGATCGTCCCCGAGCAGTCAGAGTCAGTGCTCCTAGGAGCTTGGACTCTGCATATTCAATCCATTTGCGTGGCCTCAGAAATTTCATTCTTTTTATATTGGGATAAGACAATCAAAATTACAAGTATTAAACTCTCTTGGTTGCAGTGTTTAATGGAATGATACTTCTCACTTGAGTGAACACACAAGTCAATCATTATTGTTAATTCTTCTTGAATATGTGTTTAGAAAATCACATTGGCTTAATTCTTGAATTTAGGCATGACATGAATCATTAATCAATCAAAGCAGAGCCTTACGTATAGTAGAATCGGAAAGTTCACTCACTCTCAAGATTGGCTTTTATCATTAACGCTCAAGATCGAATTCAATTAAATTCTCCCATAAGCTTGCAACTGGACCAACTCGCCACCAGCTCATTTCCTCAAATCGAGATCCCGAGGTCTTATTCAAGGTTGTAACGGGGCATACGGTTGTAACATTTGGTAGGAAAAGGAATTATTGGGCTAAAAAGTGATATGACACCATTCCACCATAGCTTGGCATGTTGCAGAATTTATGATCATCATCATTGCTATCTTTCTTTTGTTTTTCTTTCTTTTTCTATTGCACGACATTAGACTTTGTCTAATTTGCTTTGTTATTTGCAATTTATTTTTGTTGAATAGATCTCAACTTCTTCTCCTCTTTTTTTTTTTTTTTGAATCGGTTTATAGCACACCGATGGATACATATTTGATGATAAAAAATTACTATGCCTTGATGGGATGGCTCATATACACTTGGGTTTGATTTTCTTGGTCTTTTTGTAAGGCTAGGAATAATATAGAGGGCTTCAAAGAAAAATTAGGCTTAAAGGCGCAGATTGGTTGATCCTAAAGGGAAAATTTTTTTGGGTTTGGAATTCAAACGAAGGCCAAAATTTTGGGTTTTTCTAAGTGCATCGATCATATGCTCGATTTCGGGAATATGGCATGGTCTTGAATCGGTCCCAATTGCAAGTTCTAGTGCCCTTTAATCGAATTGATTCACACAATCAAAGAAGTATTGAGTAAAAATGACTCGGCTCAGATCTCACAAGGGACGGTTTGATCATGTCATACATTTATTCTCAAATCTCACCTTTGAAAAATTCTTACAACTTATTCAATCAAATTCTCAACATGAAAGTTTGTTAGTCTTTCAAGTGATCATATCATTGGATTTTTATAGCTCAAAACTTCAAGAATTTATGTCATGCATATTTTTAATTGTTTTATCCCAATTTAGTAGTCTGAAGATTTCGTCATTAGCCTAAATTCAACATGTGAATTTAGGTGACAGATTTATGCTTGTTTTATGCCGGTTTGTTTAATTGAAAGCAGTAAAAAGAGACACTGTGGGCATGCAAGCATGTCACAGCTTGTTTTTGGCGTGACAGTCACTTATTCATCTTGGACTGTCACACATCTTTTTCAAATAATGGAGAACTCAAGACGAAATTCTCTTGTGGAAAGCAGTAAAGGTACATCAGTTACAATAGATTTCCATGGTAGGGATTGAAAGTGTACTGAATGAATGGAAAATCTAATGCATGATGTTTACAATGGAGCTCGCATGAATGTGATCACTTAGTCCTTCTTCTCCATGGGCTGTGTGGAGGATCCAGTGGCATCTCCTGGAGGTGATGGGAACTTACTAAGGATGGTCTTCATCATTTCGGCTTGGTTTTCAAACATCCTGGCTTGGCTGGCGAACACTGCTTCGAACATTCTTCTATTCTTCTCCTCATTCTCAGTCCTTTCTTGATGCTGCCTGGCGGCTTCCTTTCTGAACTCCTCTCCTCTCTCAAACATTTTCAACCTAAACTCTTCCTCCTTCTGCATTTGTTTTTCGTGAGTCGAGACAATGGCATCGGCCAAAGACTTGACACTCTGCATCATTGACTCTCCGATTCTGCTTACTGCTTCTAGAGTTTGAGATTCAGCTGGGTGTTGAGACACAGTAGGACTTCTGCGCGAGGGTCGGACTGGATGTCTTCGTGATAAGCTTGGAGTGGAAACATCAGTTCCAGGATGAGTGGCAGTGGGAGCAGGTTCTGTTGGTGCGACTGCAGCTTCTTCAGTTGAAGGCACCGCTTCAGGACGGTCCTTCTTCTTATGCCCCTTGCGTCCGGCTGTTGGTGTCCTCGGAGTGTATCTAGATTGAGCGTCTGATTCTTCCGGCATAATGTATGTGACTGGTTCAGTTATCCTTGTCTTTGGAACTGGGATCGGCCGGCTCATATCAATAAGATCACTCTCTGCGAAATCTGATAGATCTACTCCTTGGGCTTCACAGATTCTCCTGATGAGGTTGGGATAGCATTGTAACACCCCGGATTTGATAACCCAGGCCGGGGTGCCACCGCCACACCTCCCTAGCAAGACACGGTTCCTCCGAGCTTGCTAAAGAGATGCAAGGCTATAGGTGTTGGAAAAAGTTTTAAAAGCAAGTCCGGAATTACTTAAAAATGATAATGTAATATCATCCATACATTATAATAAAAATAATAGGTTGCAGCGGAAATTAAATACAGGGCCGACATGGCCCAAAACTCGGGTTAACAAGCCCGTTATGCAAGTCATGTAGAACAAATAATTAAATACCCAAAGTGATCCCCGATGCATGATCATGCTCCGTACTCTGTAATGGGAAAATGAACAACGGGGTTTATCAGTATATAAAATACTGAGTAAGTTAAGCCCTTACAAAGCAATTTAAGGGGTTACATGTGTTTAAATCCAAAGATTCACTTGTCATGCATTACTTTAAAAATCCATATTTTATTCGCAGCGGAAAACATGTTTAATTTACTCAAGACGACAATGCATAATTTAAAAGACTAAATTTTAAAGGCGGAATTTAAAGGCATAATTTAATGACGTAATTTAAATGCGTAATTTAAAAACATGATACAAAAGATTTAAGCATAATTAAACGCTCACACGAGTCTTTTACTTTTCATCCCGTAAACTAAGAAGAGGACACCACACAAGAGAGATCACTAACGAGGCAATCTCAAAAATCATAATCAGTTAGCCGGTGAACCGGCGGCCGCAGCCATATCAGTATTGACTGCCGTTTTGGCTAGCCATGTATCTCGATTGCCATTTCGGCAAGCCGTGTGTATCTACTGTCAATTTGACAGGCATGTATATCAACTGTCATTTGACAGGCCTTTCAAACGGTTTCACTACCACTCGGGCAGGCCGTGTATTTCCCACTGCCGATTTGGCAGGCCATGTGCACAACTGCCGTTTTGGCATAGTAAGGAGACCACTAACGAGGCAGTCTCGAAAGATAGTAGGACCACTAACGAGGCAGTCCAAATAAAGGGAGACCACTAACGAGGCAGTCTCAAAAGATAGTAGGACCACTAACGAGGCAGTCCAAATAATTTGTATGGAGATCGGCTCAGCCTAGTGAACGGGATTTTTCCAAAGTTCGTATTTCAAAGTTATCAAATGATCGATATCGCGTTTTCATAGTTCGAGTTTTCTCAAGTTCGAAAAATCCTATTCGAGGCAGTTTACGCCTTTCTTAATTTAAAATTCGTCCTTTCTCCAAAAATTCTGAAACTTTTCCAGTAATTCAAAATCACACACACGAACAACTTTCATGTTTTAAGTTTTTGGAAATAAGGTTCCGAAGTGAGTTGAAATTTGAGTTTATTGCAAAGAATAATTTATGTCTTGAAAACTGTTTTCGTCACAGGTTCGTGTAACGCCGATTAAAAATTCATTTCAAAACCAATCGATGTGAAATTTTTACAGTAACTACACGACACATTAAGGAACAACTTTCATGTTTTAAGTTTTTGGAAATAATGAATTCTTGGTACTCAAAAATCGTGTGCAACTCACTGCATACTCATGGCCCTTAAAACGAATTCAAAACAGTTTCAAAAACTTGGCCGTTTGACATATCAAATGAACACCAAAATTCGTGAAATTTTGTAGGCATAATCTAGACACAATTATCTACAACTTTTGTTTAGGAATGCAAAGTTAAATCATTCGAAAAATGGGTGAAAAACATGCATCAAGTTGAATGAAGGAATCTGTCACAGATTTGAAACGTTCGGTTTGATACAGAAAGTTCATGGCGAAAATTGGGATAGCAAAACTTAATGTCAATGGCTGAAATTTGGACACAAGATAGATAAAGGTGTTAGGAACAACTTTTATGTTGAAAAGTTTTCGGATCGAATTCCCGAAGGTCGAGTTTTTGGCGAGTCTTTAAAATTGGACGAAAATAGGGTTTTTGAAAACCGATTTTTGTTACAAGCCTAAATCTCGAAATTTAAACAACAAACAACCGCAAAAATTTGTGAGTAAGGTGTTAACTTACTTAGAATGATGATAGGGTCGCTGGATTGGGTTTCCGGACGTCCTAGGGTCACGACGAACGGCCAACTTCTCCGATCGCTTTTTGTTCGGTTTCCGGCGTGAAATCGTAGTAAGGAAATAGTGTTAGAATTCGAGTTTCTGAGACTTATGGACGAATTGAAACTTTGTACAATAGCTTACCAAGAGTCTAGAGGGCAGGGCTTGGTTCCTTTCGCCTTGCCGTCGCCGGAATTCTTGCCGGAAAGTGAGTTCGGAGAGGTTTCGACTTGGAGAGGAGTTTTGGAGGTGTTTAGGGTTAGGTTTTCTGAGAGTGAGGGGGAGGGGCGCCCCAAATCTGATCTTATGCCCTTCCCCATTGTTTTGATCGACTTGCCATTGATGGAGGTCGAATTTTTGGCAAGAAAATCGCCATGGAAGGAAAGTTTACACCTCCTGCACCTCTGGCGCGCTGGTGGCGCGCACATAGGCCTTTGTGCGCGCGGAGCACGCGCGACCTTCCCTGGGGGCGCGACGCCCTTGGCCGCGCGGTGGCCGCGCGGCGGCGCGCGGGCAGCGCGGGCCGGCCGGACCGGCCGGTTCGGCGGTCCGCGTGGTCCGTCGGGTCTTTTCTTCTTTTCTCGATCGGGTTTCTATCCCCTACGTTTTCGGTTCGACTTTCCGGGTCATTTCTGGGGTTACGATTCCTTTCTAAATTTTATTTTGGCTCCAATGAATTTCATATTTGAAATCAAGAATTCGTCGAGTTCGAATCCGTCGGCTTGAATTCGTCGTCCTGTGGTTCCCGTGCAATAATTTATCTAATTAATTTATTTCCGACTTCACGGGTTTTTGGAATTAAAATTCTTTTCCTTCTTGAATTTAATTCCAATTCTTTTGGGATTAATCCATGGAATATCTTCGGGCTTCCTTTCCCTCTTTCATCCCATTTCGACTTGACCAAAATTTGGGTTCGAATTCTTTGAATTTATCGGTCACGCCATTTCCGAGCAATAATTTATTGTAATAAATTATTTTCTTCTCGGAGATAAATTTTATTTCTTTTCTTTGGGCGTTGTAAAAAAAACCCCGGGTATTACAGTCTACCCCCCTTAAGAATCAACTTCGTCCCCGAAGTTGCGCCCTCGCTTTCTTTTGGGCTCAATTTAATGTTGGGGTATTTCCATCTACTTTCCTTAAGGATAAACGTCTTCCACAAGAAATTTATTCCATTCCTTTGAACGTGAATTAAATTTCTCGGGTGTTACATCCTCTCCCCCTTAGGAATCAACTTCGTCCTCGAAGTTGGGCGTTAGCTCCTCACGAGCTCGGACATTGTTTGGTTGCGTGATTGTATTAGTGTGTGTTGTTGTTTGCTATTATTTGACTGAACCCAGAATTGAAATTTCCAAGTTGCCTACGTACCCCGTGAAGGGATCAAGTCATTACGTAGTTCAAAACAATTTGAATTCGTTTATTTTTTTATTGGATACAATTCTTAGAGTCGTACTCAAAAATAAATGTAGTTTGTCGATGCTTGAAAACTTCTTATGGTTACTTGGGCCGAGTGGTCACGTCCTCCCTCTTGTTTATATTCTCTATTCGCGTCCGGCAGTGACGCAGCCGATGACCATGTCGACCGCACCGAAGGCATGCTCCAGGCTGAGGGCATCCTCTCGTATAGTGTGGTTTACCACACTTTGGACATGGTGGCGCATAGTCGCCATGGTTGAAGACTATCCCCTTATTTCGTCCATTGTCGTTTTGATGTGGTCGGTCCAAGTTTCTACGGGAATGGTCCTTATTCCTCTTGTATCGTCCTTGTGGTCCTTGCTTAGTCCCACCTACCGGTTTCTGTTTCAGTCCTTGAACTCGTGCAACTGCTACTGCACGATCATACACAGCTTGTAGGTCAAGATAGTGCTCGCCCGTGATCACCTCTCTAATAGATAAGTTCAGTCCCGTCTCGAACTTCTGTGCCTTCTCTACATCAGTTGGCACCAGTCTCGGCGCGAACCGCACCAACTCCTTGAAACGGTTATAGTATTCTTGGACCGTCTTTCCTCCTTGCCTCAGTGTCAGAAATTCCTCATACATAGCAGCCTTCATGCTCATGGGATAAAAATGATCCCTAAGCAGATCCGTGAATTCTGGCCATGTGTAGGGTTCGTCGCACTCTGCACGTTTCCCTTGGGTGACTTGCCACCAATCATCCGCCTCGCCTCCTAGGTAGTATGAAGCTACGTGAACCTTTTCCCCGTCGGGACACTTTACGGCGTTCAACAGCTTTTCGAACGTCCGTATCCATTCCTCTAGCTGAGCCGGGTCCTCTTCGCCGCCGTAGTGGGGTGGTTGGTAAGGGTTTACCAAAGCTAAGTAGTTGACCCGGGTTACCGGTGGTGGTACACCCGCTTGTGCACGTTGCACTTCAGCATTTCCTAATACTACGAGAACTTCCTCGACAGTCCTTAGACGCTCATCCATATTGTTGGGAACATGAGGCACTCGCCCTTCTATGTTCTGAGGGATCTCATTATTGTTCGGTGTGTTGGGGAGGTCAGCGTTAGTGTTGTTTGGGATTTCCTTTCTCGATTTTCCCTTAGGTGCCATTCTCTGTTACCAACACACGTGAAGATGAGTTTCTAATCTAAGGCAAGTTAGCGTTCAAGAAAATCTATAAGGTAGGATTGGAAAGAGGTAATAGATAGGAGAATGCTAAACTTAGGTGATCAAATTATAAGACTGAGGCAGAATTAGTTTAAAGCAAACGCTTCTAAGTCAATGTCATAACTAATTTGAAGGTAAGAGTTTTGACACTGTTAATTCACATAAAAAAAAAATTAGCGCGATATTCATGTATGTATGTATGCGAATGCATGTATGCTTTATACAATGCTACCCCAACCCCGAAAAATATTTTCGTGACTTTAAAAACTTGTTGGAAAAATTTCTATGCATATGTAAATATTTTCCATGGGTTTAAAATAAATTTTGTTCCATGGAAATAAAACTTAAAATTTAAATAATAATAATGGTACTTAAAAATTTTAAAATAATATTAATATTTGTTTAAAAATCTTGGGCCTCTATATTGGCCAAAATAATAATAATAATTTAAAAATATTTCCGGGCTCTGATACCACTCTGTAACACCCCGGATTTGATAACCCAGGCCGGGGTGCCACCGCCACACCTCCCTAGCAAGACACGGTTCCTCCGAGCTTGCTAAAGAGATGCAAGGCTATAGGTGTTGGAAAAAGTTTTAAAAGCAAGTCCGGAATTACTTAAAAATGATAATGTAATATCATCCATACATTATAATAAAAATAATAGGTTGCAGCGGAAATTAAATACAGGGCCGACATGGCCCAAAACTCGGGTTAACAAGCCCGTTATGCAAGTCATGTAGAACAAATAATTAAATACCCAAAGTGATCCCCGATGCATGATCATGCTCCGTACTCTGTAATGGGAAAATGAACAACGGGGTTTATCAGTATATAAAATACTGAGTAAGTTAAGCCCTTACAAAGCAATTTAAGGGGTTACATGTGTTTAAATCCAAAGATTCACTTGTCATGCATTACTTTAAAAATCCATATTTTATTCGCAGCGGAAAACATGTTTAATTTACTCAAGACGACAATGCATAATTTAAAAGACTAAATTTTAAAGGCGGAATTTAAAGGCATAATTTAATGACGTAATTTAAATGCGTAATTTAAAAACATGATACAAAAGATTTAAGCATAATTAAACGCTCACACGAGTCTTTTACTTTTCATCCCGTAAACTAAGAAGAGGACACCACACAAGAGAGATCACTAACGAGGCAATCTCAAAAATCATAATCAGTTAGCCGGTGAACCGGCGGCCGCAGCCATATCAGTATTGACTGCCGTTTTGGCTAGCCATGTATCTCGATTGCCATTTCGGCAAGCCGTGTGTATCTACTGTCAATTTGACAGGCATGTATATCAACTGTCATTTGACAGGCCTTTCAAACGGTTTCACTACCACTCGGGCAGGCCGTGTATTTCCCACTGCCGATTTGGCAGGCCATGTGCACAACTGCCGTTTTGGCATAGTAAGGAGACCACTAACGAGGCAGTCTCAAAAGATAGTAGGACCACTAACGAGGCAGTCCAAATAAAGGGAGACCACTAACGAGGCAGTCTCAAAAGATAGTAGGACCACTAACGAGGCAGTCCAAATAATTTGTATGGAGATCGGCTCAGCCTAGTGAACGGGATTTTTCCAAAGTTCGTATTTCAAAGTTATCAAATGATCGATATCGCGTTTTCATAGTTCGAGTTTTCTCAAGTTCGAAAAATCCTATTCGAGGCAGTTTACGCCTTTCTTAATTTAAAATTCGACCTTTCTCCAAAAATTCTGAAACTTTTCCAGTAATTCAAAATCACACACACGAACAACTTTCATGTTTTAAGTTTTTGGAAATAAGGTTCCGAAGTGAGTTGAAATTTGAGTTTATTGCAAAGAATAATTTATGTCTTGAAAACTGTTTTCGTCACAGGTTCGTGTAACGCCGATTAAAAATTCATTTCAAAACCAATCGATGTGAAATTTTTACAGTAACTACACGACACATTAAGGAACAACTTTCATGTTTTAAGTTTTTGGAAATAATGAATTCTTGGTACTCAAAAATCGTGTGCAACTCACTGCATACTCATGGCCCTTAAAACGAATTCAAAACAGTTTCAAAAACTTGGCCGTTTGACATATCAAATGAACACCAAAATTCGTGAAATTTTGTAGGCATAATCTAGACACAATTATCTACAACTTTTGTTTAGGAATGCAAAGTTAAATCATTCGAAAAATGGGTGAAAAACATGCATCAAGTTGAATGAAGGAATCTGTCACAGATTTGAAACGTTCGGTTTGATACAGAAAGTTCATGGCAAAAATTGGGATAGCAAAACTTAATGTCAATGGCTGAAATTTGGACACAAGATAGATAAAGGTGTTAGGAACAACTTTTATGTTGAAAAGTTTTCGGATCGAATTCCCGAAGGTCGAGTTTTTGGCGAGTCTTTAAAATTGGACGAAAATAGGGTTTTTGAAAACCGATTTTTGTTACAAGCCTAAATCTCGAAATTTAAACAACAAACAACCGCAAAAATTTGTGAGTAAGGTGTTAACTTACTTAGAATGATGATAGGGTCGCTGGATTGGGTTTCCGGACGTCCTAGGGTCACGACGAACGGCCAACTTCTCCGATCGCTTTTTGTTCGGTTTCCGGCGTGAAATCGTAGTAAGGAAATAGTGTTAGAATTCGAGTTTCTGAGACTTATGGACGAATTGAAACTTTGTACAATAGCTTACCAAGAGTCTAGAGGGCAGGGCTTGGTTCCTTTCGCCTTGCCGTCGCCGGAATTCTTGCCGGAAAGTGAGTTCGGAGAGGTTTCGACTTGGAGAGGAGTTTTGGAGGTGTTTAGGGTTAGGTTTTCTGAGAGTGAGGGGGAGGGGCGCCCCAAATCTGATCTTATGCCCTTCCCCATTGTTTTGATCGACTTGCCATTGATGGAGGTCGAATTTTTGGCAAGAAAATCGCCATGGAAGGAAAGTTTACACCTCCTGCACCTCTGGCGCGCTGGTGGCGCGCACATAGGCCTTTGTGCGCGCGGAGCACGCGCGACCTTCCCTGGGGGCGCGACGCCCTTGGCCGCGCGGTGGCCGCGCGGCGGCGCGCGGGCAGCGCGGGCCGGCCGGACCGGCCGGTTCGGCGGTCCGCGTGGTCCGTCGGGTCTTTTCTTCTTTTCTCGATCGGGTTTCTATCCCCTACGTTTTCGGTTCGACTTTCCGGGTCATTTCTGGGGTTACGATTCCTTTCTAAATTTTATTTTGGCTCCAATGAATTTCATATTTGAAATCAAGAATTCGTCGAGTTCGAATCCGTCGGCTTGAATTCGTCGTCCTGTGGTTCCCGTGCAATAATTTATCTAATTAATTTATTTCCGACTTCACGGGTTTTTGGAATTAAAATTCTTTTCCTTCTTGAATTTAATTCCAATTCTTTTGGGATTAATCCATGGAATATCTTCGGGCTTCCTTTCCCTCTTTCATCCCATTTCGACTTGACCAAAATTTGGGTTCGAATTCTTTGAATTTATCGGTCACGCCATTTCCGAGCAATAATTTATTGTAATAAATTATTTTCTTCTCGGAGATAAATTTTATTTCTTTTCTTTGGGCGTTGTAAAAAAAACCCCGGGTATTACAAGCATAAAGCAGCAGCTCTGGTGCCTGTGACTTTTGTTGTCATGACATGGAAAATCTGCTCCCCCACATTGATCTTCAGTCCATGCCAAATCTTGGCAAAACCCTTCAACATTCGACCAGATGTTTCATGTGCATGCGGGTTTGGCCTGATCTTCGACATGTAGAAGTCATAGGAGGGTTGAAATTCCAATTTCAGGTGCTTTGCTTTGAAGGGGATCTCACCAGTGTAGCTTTCAGCAGTAAGGGACCGAGTGATGCTGTCGTGATATTGCCTGTCAGCTGCCCTGCTTGCTCCCTTCTCGAAATGTTCAGATGTTGGAATTTCTGACCTCCAGTTGGGTGTACCAAGGAAGTTATTCAAGTAGTCTGCAGAGATGTCTACGTTAACTCCTCGCACCCAACTTGTCTTTTGTGTGGCATTGATGTTGCAGTAGAATTCCCGAACCAATTCTGCTATCCCAGGTTCAGCGTGATGCTTAAGGAATTCAGTCCATCCGTGGTTTTCTTTCAATGTGCGCAGCATTGGATGATCAATCAACTCTGGACTGAACCCTGTATCAGGGACAAATACTCCACTCAGTGCCATGTATCGTCCCGCATTTTGCTCGTTCCCGTTGAACCTCCTCATTATGTCAGCATCATCTGTGATACGGAATTTTCTGAACTTCTTTGTAGACACACCCAGTCTGCCCCTTGAAGTTGAGTTGACCCAATAACCAGCCGATCGCACTGATCCGGTTGATTCTTGGGTCCCTTCAGTTCCTGCTTGTTCTCCATCAGAGTCAGAACTTTCCCTTGGTTGCTCCCGTTGTTCGGTTTGTTCGTGCTGTTCTGACTCGGCCTGTGTATTCGGTTGTGACTCCTCCTCAGTTTGTTTCAACTCAGTTTCTTCACCCCCTTGAGTTGCTCCCTGCTCGTGTGCATTACGAAGATCTTCTTGGGATACAGAATTAAGGAAATCCTCGGAAAGATAGGGATCGGCAACATGCTGGTATTCTTGTTGTGATGCCTCAACTTCCTTCCCGATGTTAAAATTTCCCAATTGTTCTTCCGTGTCATCTCCTTGCTCTATGGGAATATTGAGATCGTAATGGAGGATCTGCTGAAATGTCTTATCTTTGAAGATGTCTTCTATGGTGCCCATCTCTGCTTGCTCGCCTCCACTGCTACCTTCAGTTCTTACTGTTTCTTGCATTGTGGGTTGCGGTTGGGTAACGGCTGCCACTAGAGCTTGTGCAGTTATGTCATGCAGATCATTCGCAAGCTCGGCGAACTTTTTCTTTGATTCTTCAAATCTGACATTGCCCTCGTGCACCATTTCCTCTATCTCCTCTGTGGGCCGCATTGCCTCCATTGTTTTCTCAACACCCGTGTTTGCGTCATTTCTACGAACAGTTGATCTTTTCACCTGTTCCTCCTTCTTCCTTGCCCATTCTACTGGCTCAGCTTTCACTTTAACAGGAATAATATCGGTTCCGCTGATTATCTGACAATCATCATCCCCGATCTCAACCTGAGTTTCAGTGTCCGCTTTCTTCTTCTTCTCCAGCTCAGCCTGCAATTTCTCAGCAGCTTTTCTATTCTCCTCTTCCTCTCGGGCTTTTCTGATATTCTCCTCCATTTCTGCCTTCTTGGCGTCTTCTTCTGCTTTCTTTGCCTCCTCTTCAGCTGCCTTGGCCATTTGTTCTTTCCAGAGTCGATTTTTCTCGGCCCTTGCAGCTTCCATTTGCTGTTTCCATTCCTCCGTTTCTTTTGCTATTTCGATCTCAGTCTTCTCCTTCTCCCTTCTTGCCCTTTCGGCTTGTCGGGCATCGTACTCGGCTTTCCTCTGTGCCTCACTCCTATCTATTTCAGCTTCCTCTTGAGCTATCCTTGCTGCTTCTGCGTCAGCTTCTTCCTGAGCCTTCTTTGCCAATTCTGCATCGGCTTGCTCTTGGGCCTTACGCTGTTGTTCTTCCTTGGATAGCTCAATGGCTTGATCCTTGCCTCTGTCTTTTCGCTTGGGAGGCTCATCATAGAATTTTGGCACAGGGGGAATGATCGTTGGCTGATTCGGAGGTTCTTGGATTCTGATCTGAGGCTCAGCAGACTTTTCAGACTTTTCTTTATCCGCCAACCTTATCAGTTTTCTTTTCTTTTTAGGTGGCTCTAGCTCGGATTCAGTTTGAAAGGGTTCATGTTCGGTAGGCTCAGATTGTTCGGAGGTCGGATCAACATAGTCATCAATGATTTGTTCTTCATCCTCAACATTCAAACCCAATTCCGGTCCTTTGATCTTCAGAAATTTTTGAATGAATTTAGGTTCAGACATGGCTGTGAGTTGCGCAGTCCATTTTAGTGTGAAATATCTGCCTAGGACACCTTGGAATCCCGTGTTATACTGCAGACGAGGCCGGTGTTCTTGACAATGCCTCAGACCTTCTGCATCCATTTCACGTAGCAGGTCGAGAAACCTCTTTTTCATTTCCGTGTACAAGGTGTCCACAATGTCTGCCTCTTTCTCTTTTAGATATCCTAAGTCTCGGACTGGTGGAATGTTGAGATACTCTAAACACTTGTTTTTGCCCATGACTGAGATCTGTTTCCTCTTGCGTCCCATTCTGTCCCATGATCTGTTTTGAATCATTGCAATGCATTCAGCTCTCATTAGCTCGAAATTGGGCATCCCCTTCATTGTGGCCTCTCGGGGCTCAACTGCCGGAATCCTTTGTGGTAGGAAGACGGGTAGAATCTCCACTTTTCCCGGTGGTAACACGAGTCCCGGTTTTAGTACAGATTCCCTGATGTCTCTTTCCCATTTTCCCCATGCAGTCATGTATTCCCCCCACAGTTTCCTGGCTGCTTTTGTTTTCTCAATGATAGAATCCAGCATTGGAGTGTGGTGGGCTTGTCCGTAGTTCAGTACCGCCTGGAGAGAATCCCTGAAGTTGAATGTCATTTCAGTATGACGCTCTTTTGCATGCAATGTCAGCCATAGCTGCTCCTCTGGTCCGCAAATGGTCCCATTGTCGAATAGTTCCTTCTTGTATGTAAATGGGAAGGTCTCCGGCATGGAGAGTACACCAGTTGATGCAACTAAGTATGGTGGAGGTGTCTTGGGGGCATAGAGCATTTTCACTTCTCTAGAAATGGGCGGTTGGATGAGGACTGGCTCAAAGGCTGCAGCTCTCCTATCTCCGAAGTGGATTTCAAGCATTCTGTTCCAATACGCCTTTTGTCGTTTCATCCTCTAAACCATCCGCTCATAGTGAACTCTCGGCTCATTAAACCGTTGATCATACCTTGCCTCATCGAACTCTTGGTTCCAAAAGTTACAGACATGTTTGCAAAAGTCTCTTTCGAGGCCTGTTGCTCTATCATTTCTTTCTTCCTCTGGAATCGTATTCCACCAATGGTCCTTCATTTCGAACCTCCATTCAATCTGGTGGTCCATAGGCAGGTTATGCTCATTCCGTATGGCTACCCTATTTTCCTCTGCCTCTTTCTTCATCCTTTCGATTTCCAAAAAGGCAAGATCTGGAGTTGTCTCTGGAAGCTCCATCAGGGATTTTATAATGAATTGATCCCTGGAGAGAAAAGAGTTGGAACTATTTTTAACAAATTTTTTATAGTGGATCCGAGTTGAAAGTCAACATCCTCACATTTTGAGCTAAGCTCTAAATGTGAGTTAATTGGTTTCTAATCGAATTTATAGAAAGAAAAACATAGAGCTGGATTGTTAAATCGAACTCTTATTTCAGCAAAAATAAGAAAAGCAAGAGAGAGATAAGGATCTAGGATCCCTAGAAATTTTTCTTGGACTATTAATAGTCTAAGATGTTTTTGGGTGGTCAAAGGACCAAAAAGAGAGAATTTCGTAGGTTATTGAACCTACGAAGGAATTTGATTTTTATCACTTAGACAGTGATTTAAATCATGTGAGGTAGGGAAGATAAGAGATTAATGATGAAAATCGAATGCAAGCGATAAATCATACAATTACTAGTATGTATAATGGACCATGACCAAAGATAAGAATTAAAGATAAAAATTAGACATGCACACATATAAAAGGTGATTTTTGGATTTTTATGAAAAGGTGTTAACTTGTTTATTTAATGAAATTGGGGTTGTAAGTGGTCCCCCATTTGGATTTTGTTTTTGAAAGTAGGTTTTTAAGGAATAAAACAAAACATTCCTTACAAGTATTCCCCACTTGTTCCAAGTTAACAAAGATCAAACACTTTAAACAAAAAGAACAATCTACCATTTTGTCTTTTTACACATAAATGCCATGCCAAAAGTGTTGGAAAAATTTTGGCATGGTTTCGGCTGTACCATGTGTCCCGAATGTGCAAAAATCAACTTCTAGAGTTGAGTTTGCAGAATGTGGGCAACATGTACCCGACAAAAGCATTTATTGCCAAAGTATTCATATAATATTATACATGCAAACATTAACAGAAACGAGAACAGTTGATCCATCTATACTACTGTAATGTACTAATGTCACCAACAAAACTCATGCTTTAAAAACATGAAATTTTGCAGATATTATCAGTATGCATTTTCAGTCATCATCACCAACTATCTATTGAAAAACAACACAGTGGCTGAACCAAGCATGACCACCGTGTTAACCCTATTCACAGATTAGCAAAACACAAACACAGATAACACAAATACACACAAAGACACAAATGGCACAACAATACTGCAATATGAACAAAAATCAAATCTTTTAAGGGTTGTGAGACCCTCATTTTCAAAATAAAAGAATTTCCCTTCACAGAAACATTCGAACCCCATCAATGGCAGTTTCACAAAAAGCCCTAAAAATCTAGGTTCTGCCCTAGTGGTTCTACCCTTATTCCCGAACTACCTAACACGTTCCGGGCACATTCCGACTCTTCCCATCATGAAAAACGAAACACATTCCCTCCCCAACCTCGATTTCGCAAGGAATACGAAAACTGCGAAAACCGAGTGCGAAAATGGAAAAGAAGCACTTACCCCCTGCTCCCACTTGGATTAGACGAAGAAGAAGCCATTTCCGAGTGATTTGGCCGGAGGAAAGCTTGAAATAAGCGACTGGTTTTCGCGAGGGGGAAGGGTTCGCGAGAGAGAAAACACGGGTGTTTTGGAAATGTGAAAAGTGAAAGTGATGGAAGTGGGGGGGAACACGGATATATAAAGGATTTGGAAGGGGAGTTCAAATTATTGCATCAATTCGAATTAATTCGAATTGATGCTTTCTGTGAGAGATGCGAGTTATTCAGGCCAATTCGAATTAATTCGAATTGGCTTGAAAAACAGAAAAACCAGGCAAGTTCGAATTATTGAGATCAATTCGAATTAATTCGAATTGACTCACAATTCGAACTTGAGAATATGGGCAAAACTTGCACAAGGCTGAAATGAGCTAATTCGAATTATTCAGGCAATTCGAATTAATTCGAATTGCTAGAATAACTCGAATTGCTCACTTGCTAAGGAAAATGCCTTGTGCCTGCTAATTCGAATTAGTTAGGCAATTCGAATTAATTCGAATTGCCTTATAATTCGAATTGCACTACTTGGCCTATATAAATCCGAAAATTTGTTTGCCTTGGTTTCCAATTCGAATTTTCATGGCAATTCGAATTAATTCCAGCAGATGAGGTCCCTGACATAGTCCACAGACGACTCCCGATTGCTGTGGTTGAACTTGGTCTGATGAGGTTCCTGCCTGAGAAGTGTCTGTTCCCTTCCCTTTATCCTGACTCAGCTGTATCGCAGCTACCTGTTCTTGCAATTTTTGAAAATCTGTTTTCCCTTCACTTACAGCAAAGACTTTTCTAGGAGGATTCTCCTTCTTATCGTCCGTGTTTAGGATGGATCTGTTGACAGACATTGTCTCAATCTTCTCCCAAGCTTGGTCCATAGGCAAGTGGAGTAAATGTCGTCCGCCAGCGGCGTCTAACATTGTCCTCCATGGATGGGTGAGCCCTCCGTAGAATTTCCTCAATTGCTCCCATGGTGCGTACCCATGTTGGGGGCATCGCCTGATGAGGCCCAAGAATCTTTCCTTCGCATCATATAATGACTCGTCTGGCTTCATCTTAAAATCCCCAATCTTAGCTCGTCCTTCCTCAATCTTTGATTCTGGAAAATACTTCAGCAAAAAGCTCCTCACCAAGTCTGCCCAAGTGCTCCGCAGATTGATAGGCAATGACTTATACCAGTCCCTGGCACCACTATACAAAGAAAATGGAAACAACATTAGCCTTATAGCATCAGGAGAGACTCCCTGATTTTTGATCGTGTCGCAGAGCTCCAGGAAGGTCTGGAGATGATCATGAGGGTCCTCATGATTTGCGCCGCAGAACTGATTGTTTTGCACCAAATTAATGAGTGCCGGTTTGAGCTCGAAATTGCGTGCAGGAAAATGTGCTCTCCCAGGTCCATCCAGATAGGGCTCCACTATCGGTTGCATGAAGTCTGCTGCTGCTTGCTGCTGCTGTTGATTTCCTTGTTCAGCTTGGTTCTGGTACTGCTGGTGATAATTTGGAAATTGCTGGAAGTTATGTGGATCTTGTGGGTTGTTCTGAAACTGATCTGGATTGAAAGCTTGGTTTTGGTATTGTTGGTTTGGTATGTTTTGGTTTTGGTGAAATTGATTTACGGGTGGTGGTGGTTGTTGGTGGAATTGCTGGTATTGTTGCTGATTTGGATTTGGTAGATTCTCCTCTTCGTTGGCACGATTAGGATGCTCTACCACTCCTCCATCAGCTCCATTACCAGGGTTATTTGGTGGTTGGTCTATGGGTAAGATCGGGGGAATGTTTTGGTTTTCTGCCATATCTGATAGATCGCTGCTTGATGTTTCAGGTGAAGTGCGGCTTCGACGCTCCTGCTCCTTCCGTCTTCTGGCTTCTGCCCTCAGTTGGCGAGCGGTCCTTTCTATTTCTAGATCGAACGGTAACTCCGGTAATGTGCTCCTTCTCCGTTGCATAAGCAGTTGGTATCAAACTTTTGACAGTACCTGTACAACCCCCAGGTTAGTAATAGTTCAAGAACATATACAAGAACTATCTATGAGTAAATCAGGAATGTAATTCTCCTAGTAAACGGCGCTGCATCCTCCCCGGCAACGGCGCCATGAAACTTTTGACGAGCTTCGCCGACACGAGTAATTTTCTGAAAATTCCTTTTACTGATTTATTGCTTAAGGATTTAATCTCAGCAGGTTCACCATTGTTGGCTTCTTCTCTATTCTCCTTAGTTCTATCTCTGTTCTCCTTGGTTCTTTTCCTACCACCATGCAAGTAATCAGGGCCATAATCTAAAAATGGCATGATGTTTGCTTTGTCACATCCCTGCACACAGCCAGCACGTAGCTCTTGACAACAAGTGAGGCACAGATCAAAATTACACTTTGGGCAGCTTCGATGAAAGTCGATAATGGACGTCTTGCAGTTGTCGCTGCATTGACACATCAACAATTCTCTTTGGTAACATGAGACAATAAGTTACAGTGAAAATAGCATTAAATTAGGACTTACCAGTACATTCGTTCATCTAGACCGCACTTTAATCTCTTGGGCTTTATGTCTGACTCAGATACACCTATTCATATACATTGTTAGTCAAACAATTTGCCAGTTGATATTAAATCTTTACAGGTTACACATCTTACTATGTGTACATAAACATACAACTGTCAACACAAATATGAGTGGCATCAGTCATATGAATTCAAGAAACTTCATTTCTCACAAACACAAAAGGAATTTCCCAAATACTAGAGGCATGCCAGCTTAAAAACTGCATACTTAAAATATGAATTAGAAAGCACATTATTGAAATAGCCTTCATATATTTTCAGTTCAGCAGTACATAACCTATTAAAACAAATAAAGCCAAACACCAGTTTCGTTGGTAACCAACGCCAGGTTCTTTATGTTTTCCAAACTCCGATATAGGAAGTACATTAAAGCAAGCAACTCAACACCACTCCTGGGGATCCAAGAAAAACTTAATGTAACATGATGTTATATCTTGTGAAGCAACTGACCTTGCCTCGGATGTTCATTATTTTGTTACTAGCTAGTTATCTTTACTGGAAGTTGGTTTGAATCTATTATCAATTTAGCTTAGTTAGTAGAGGGTAGTCATCACTTTTTGTCGTTTTGAGAAATAAAATTCGGCATTTCGCTTGGGCAGTGAATATTGCAATTTTAATTCATCATACAAACATTCTTCCACTCAACAAACACTCTCAGCATTATTACTCAAGCATTAGGAAGACAGGGGTCAAGTGACCCAGAGCATGTGTCATAACTTTCTTATCATCAGGTATTCATATTAATGTGTATATCTCATAACCACAAAAAGAAGAAAGCTGGAAGAATCATTAGAATGAGGAAACCAAACATTAGTGATGAATAACTACTAAATTAAACCAAAAAAAAAATAAAAAACTAAAAACATAAAAAATAAATAAATAAATAAATAAATAATAAAAAAACATCCCTGTAATATAGTTCTTTCCCAATAAGTTGTCCTATGCCCCATGCCCTATTGTATGTGGAAATTACAAAAGTTAAGATATGATGAGGGAGTTTAAGTAAATGATAATCGTACTTCCGGCCATTCACCCTCTACTTCATATGTTATGATGTGCTCATAATCTAGCATTCTAACAAACAAAAAGGTTACTTTCAAGCTTCAAGACATCCTGAGCTCACTTGGAAATCGAATCAACGACTCCTACGTCTATCCTGAGCAGACTGAGAAGTCCAGATCAATGACTTCTATTTTTATCCATTCACTCACAGACACTCAAACACCAGTTCACTAACTCTCAAGCAATATGCCCTCCATATGAATACTCATCTATTTCTCAACATTCTCTTTCATCAAGAAAATGCAAATGAATATACGCAACATGATGCAACTAATAGAACAGTCATGTTTTCCAACATAACTTGTCTTGCCTAATAAGCATAAAATGGGTACTCATAAAACTCTACCAAAAGTCACATATTGAGTAACAGCAACTTAAATGTCAATTGCCGAATGATTGCCCAAATTTCTGTCAGAAAAATATACCTTGTATCTTAGCCTCCATCTTCTTCTCACACAATTGTATAGATTCAAATTGTTTCAGAAAGGGGAGAAGCAATAACAGAATGTATTGGGAATGCTGCTTCTTTTCTTCATTGCTAGCCTTTACATTCAAGCGGTCATATGTACTCAAGAAACCCTGCAAACAAATGCAACCAAAGAACTAAGCAACAAGTGTCCCTTTGAGGATGATCAGGGTGGGCATCACATAGAAACTCCATAACTGCAGTTATAACAACTTCCAAGTGAAAATATATGCCAAATAAAGAAGGGATTAAAACCTCACCTTGATAGGCCCTTCCAACCGCATACAACTCTTGCAATTGCATTTATGAAGACATACAGGACATTTTTCAGAGAATTGCTCTTCTGACATCGAAGGATACCTAAAAATGGATCACTATCAGTAAATGAGTACCCAAACTTACTGAACTACAAAGAATAAGGCACGAGGAGGTCTGTGCTTCTCAATAAAGAGGTTGATAGGCTTTTCATTAACACAGAGCTGCTATGTCACTGAAAACAATAGAGGATGCAGTATGTTTTTAACAATTCTCCAGAGTTTCACAATTATTCCGATGCACAAACATCATATCATGTATGAAATCATGCTCAAGAAAGCAGTAATGCTGTATAAAAAAAAAAAAAAAATTTAAGGTACAGGTGACTTGAAAAAATCATGGTGAAACATGTTTAGCTCACACAACAAAACGGCTATTATATCAATAAAGACATAATCAAAATAACACACAGGATGCAGCAGCAGCTGATCAATGACACAGATAGCCACCATCAAAAAGTTGCGTACCATGAATCCATGCAAGGTTTACAGTATCGCTTGGTTTGACATCGATTGCAACGTATAACAGGCCCTTTATCATTCCTCTGGCATTGGTGACACATAGTAGACAATTGCCCCTACAGTATCCAGCAGTGGCGGATGTGTATGGTGGCTTGGGGGGGCGCCCGCCCCCCCGAGTTCAAAACTTGCCTTTAATTTTTTATATAGTATATGTATTTTAACTATGGTAGAAAATAATTTTCTATAATTCCGCCCCCCCAAATTCAAAAATTGCTATAAATTTTTTTATATAATTTTGTAAATTTTAGCTATAGTAGAAGATAATTTTCTATAATTTGATACATGGACAGAGAAGTTACTATGTTTATTTATTGGTGGACTTTTTTTTAAACATAGGCCTATATGTTCCTATTTAAATAAAATAATAAATTTGGCCCAATATCTAAAGTATAAACAAATAGACTAGAGAGAGCTTGTTTTTTTACCCTAGCATCTTACCTGAAGGAACGGCACAGTGCCACAAAATTGAGAAGGAATTTCAGTCTTCGTTTTTCCAAGAAGTCAAGAATAGTGGGTAAGTTTAATTCTCTCTTTTTTCTTGCTTGAATGATTGGTGTGCGAAATATAATGCTCTGTCACCACTGCAATGCGGTTCCGCTGGATCTAGACTTCTAGATGTATTCTAGAATTTGATGTTTCCGCCACTAATGATCTAGAAGTCAAGAATTTGATGTTTCCGCCACTAATTTGATGATTCTAGAATTTGATTGTTTCCGCCACTAATATAATGCTCTTTTTATCTACTTGTGTTTCCGACTAATTTATTAAAAATTTGATGTTTAATGGAATCTATTGTTTTAACATTGATTTTGTAATTCTTTTTTTATAATTGGAATATTTATCATGTTTAGGACAAAATGAAGAGATATTTTCTTCCCAAGAGTTCAAAACCAAATGATGCTCCTTCCAGCTCTATAAATTTGAATTCTAGTGATGTTAGCAATATTACTAAAAAAGTCCGGATAGAGTTAGATGAAGAGAATGATATTATTGGTGATCCGGGAAACCGAAAATCAATTGATAGTTATCCTGTTGAAATTAGAGATGAACTAAGGCGAAGATATTTGGCAAAAGGACCTTGTCAACCACTTGGACATAACTTTCCATCAAGGATTTTTGGTCAAGAAAAAAGAAAATTTCAAGTAGCATGGTTCAAGAATTTTGTTTGGTTAGAATATAGTGTGTCTAAAGATGCTGCTTTTTGCCTTTGGTGTTACTTGTTTGGTGAAGGTAACAAACATGGAGAAGATGCATTTACGAAAACTGGATTTAGAAATTGGAAAAATGCTACTCTAAAGTTGAAAGAACATGAAGGGGGTGGAAGTAGTTCACATAATTATGCTAGAACAAAATGTTTTGGATATAAAGATCAAAAGCATAATGTGGATTATGTGATTATGCGAAAAGGTAGAGAAATGGAGATTGCTTATCGCATTCGGTTGACAGCGGCTGTTGATGTAATTAGATATCTCTTGGGACAAGGCCTAGCTTTCCGTGGACACGATGAGTCGATGGAGTCCACCAACCGAGGTAATTTTCTTGAACTCATTATATGGTATTGTGAACGGAATGAAGAAGTTAGGAAAGTTATGGATTCAAATGCTCCAGCAAATCATCAATTAACTTCTCCTCGCATTCAAAAGGATATTATTAATGCTTGTGCTACAGAGGTTAGAGGTAGTATTCTGACAGAAATTGGAGAAAAATATTTCTCTCTTTTAATTGATGAGGCTCGAGATTGTTCGGTGAAGGAGCAAATGTCGATTGTGTTAAGATTTGTGAATGATCATGGAGCAGTGATTGAACGGTTTCTTGGTGTATTGCATGTCAATGACACTAGTGCACAATCCTTGAAGAATGGCATTGGTGATTTTTTTGCAAAGAATGGATTATCATTATCAAGACTTAGAGGTCAAGGATACGACGGAGCTTCTAATATGCGTGGTGAGTTTAATGGACTAAAGGCACTCATTTTAAAAGAAAATAAACATGCACACTACATTCATTGTTTTGCTCACCAACTTCAATTAGTTGTTGTTGCTAATGTGAGTCAAAATGGACATGTATGTAGTTTTTTTGAGTATCTCACTATGATTGTTACTATTGTCGGAGCTTCATGTAAAAGAAGAGATGATTTGAGACAACGACAGTACGATGATTTGATTAAACGGATTGAAGGTGGGGATGTTCAGGAAAGGGAAAGAATCAAGAGATTGGTTTAGTTCGAGCTGGTGATACTCGTTGGGGTTCCCATTACAAAACCATTCTTCGACTTTTTCAATTGTGGAATCCAGTGAAAGAAGTGCTTCAAGCTATATTTGAGGATGGTGTTGATTCGAGAAGTCGAGGCCTTGCGGTTGGTTTGGTTGATAAGATGGAAAGCTTTGAATTTGTGTTCATTGGTCACTTGATGATGCATGTATTGGGAATGACAAATGCTTTGTCACAATCTCTACAACAAAAGAATCAAAATATATCTCTTGCCGTGCGATTAATTCAGACATTGAAAGATGAATTGAAAGAATTTAGAAATAATGGTTGGGATAATGTGTTGAAGGAAGTTACCACCTTTTGTTCTACAAATGAAATTGTGGTGCCTAACATGGAAGATGGAATTCCTGGTCGTGCAAGAAAAACTATTGATGGTCAAAGAAAGACTTATCTCCATCATTTTCGAATTGACATCTTTCTAATGGTAATTGATTTTTCTTTATATTGTTAGAAAATATTGAACAATCACTTTATTATTATTATTATTATTATTATTATTATTATTATTATTATTGTTGTTGTTGTTGTTGTTGTTGTTGTTATTGTTGATGCTGATGATGATGTTATTTTTTTTTTTATAATGTAGGTTGTAGATAGTATTTCTCAAGAAATGGACTCTCGATTTTCTGAATCAAATACAGAGCTTATTATGTGCATCATGTGTCTTGATCCTAGCAATTCATTTGCTAATTTTGATCTTGACCGGATATTCCATCTTGCTGAGTTGTATTCTGAGGATTTTACCAAGAACGATTTAATGGAGTTGAAATCCCAGCTTCAAACATATATTCATTATGTGAAAAGGGAACCAGATTTCACCAACATCTGTGATCTTGGAGGTCTTGCAAAAAAGATGGTTGAGCTGAAGGCTGATACAACTTTCCGTTTGGTATACCGACTTATGGTATTAGCATTAGTCCTTCCTGTCACGACTGCTACTGTTGAAAGATCTTTTTCTGCAATGAAGTTTATTAAGACAGATTTGCGTAACACAATGGGAGATGATTTTCTTAGTGATTGCTTAGTGTGTTACGTTGAAAAAAGTATTTTTGTAAAAATTGAAAATGAAAAGATTTTGCAACGCTTTCAAAATATGGCGACTCGTAGATTACAATTGTCGCCCCTGATGTAAAAATATAATATTTATAATTAATTTTTGATATGATATTATCCTTTATTATTTTGTATCTTGTGGAAAAAAAATTATATTTGAAAGTTCGCCCCCCCAACCTCAAGACCCTGCGTCCGCCACTGGTATCCAGAATCAAAGGCAAGGCGCAACAAAGAAAACAGGTTATTCAGATCACTTGGGAGATGAAGAAATAGATCATATAAACTATTAACGGTATCAAGAAGACTAAAGCATTTACATCTCTGCCAAGATGCACTCTTTTCGGCTTTTCCGCTGCCTCGGTGCTCTGTTTTTCTACATTAGTATCGCTAAGAGAATGTTCCCTTTGTCCATTGTTTTCTCTTCGTGCACTTTTATCTACTTCATCTTCCTTTGTCTCATCTTTTTCGTGTTTCCTCTTCCTAGTTTGTTTCTGCCTTTCCAATTTCTCGTGGCTCTCTTCCACTTCAACACCAGATTTACTTCTCAAGGGCTTCTTCCGTTTCCTCGTGACTTCCTCGTCCTCGGGCTCCTTCAAATTTTGTTTGGCTTTCTGAGCAGAAACTCTCGTAGACAGCCTCCTCTGAAAAGCTCCATCTTTCACCTCCGTCACCTCCACTTTCACAGCCAAATTACCCGCACCGGCATCGCCCTCACACTCGCGTTCCTGAAAAGTTCCGTTCTTGACCTCCTCCTCTTTCACATCCATATCAGCCATGTCGTCGTCTTCTTTCTCAAGCTTCACCCCTTCGGTAACAATCTCGCGCTTTTCTTCTGTCATAACTTCCCCCAAATTCCCTTCCGCCGACCCTATTCCCTGCGGACCGCATAAAACCTGATTCTCCTCCGCGGGAAAATTCAAATCCATTCCGCTTCCCTCTTCCATCTCCAATCCCTCTCTCTCTCTCTCTCTCTCTCTCTCTCTCTCTCACCAAATCTTTTCACATGAATTAGAATTGAAACCCTATGATCCGTAAAAAGGGCAAGACACTTCTGAATGTCTTGTCAAGGCCGACCCTCGGTGTATGGGATTTCAATTTATCCCGCGTTAAGAATGGATTTTGTGGCGGGCTCTTGATTCTTGAATTTCCCCCGAACGTCGCTTGATTTGAATTAGGTACTGTACTTAATAGGTAGTGGTACTTGTAATTGGTAATGAGTAATGGGGCGGGGCGGTGGGCGACGTGACTTGCAAACAGCCAAACAGTGGACAGAAGAACCAAAACGAAAAAAAGATAAATAGGTCATTTTTCTTTTCAAAAAATTCAAATCAGTCCTTTTTCTATTTTATTACTAAAACAGTCCTCTACAAATGCTAATTATGTTCAAATCAGTCCTTTTTTCACTAATTATATTCTAATTGCTGACGTGGCAAGGGTTTTAATTTAAACCTGACATGTGTGCATAATATTAGTCCTTTTTCTTTTATCTTTTGCCAATTCAGTCCTAAACTTTTATTTTGTTCTATTTAGTCATCTACCCCAATCACTCATTTTTATATTAATTGACCTCAAACCTTTCAAATTATTTCATTTTAGGCCCAGAACCTTAATTTTTTTTATTATTACTAATACATTTATCAAATAAATGCCCAACATACTTCCGTAAATAAAATTAAATACCAAACCTCATACATTGGGTTTGACCGCCTTGTTACCGGGTCTTCGAAGTTCCGAATTTTACGGACTCTCTCTAACCACCCGACCGTAACGATGGTTCATTGGTTCTGGTTTCCTTCAGCAACAATCAGCACAATCATACTTTGTGGACAATAAAATTCAGGCTATTTTTTTTAATATTTTTAATAATATTAATATTTTTCAATAAAACCAAGGCTTCCTGTATCCATAACCTTCCAAAAATTCAAGTTAAATCATTTACTCAAATATTGCTACATCCTAAGGTAGGACGCAAAGTAAGATTCTGTTGATTATTACTGAAGGAAACCAAAACCAATGAACAATCGGTTGCGGTCGAGTGATTATTAGAGAGAGTCCGTAAAATTCTGGTACTTGAAAGACCCGATAACAAAGCAGTCGAACCCAATATATGAGGTTTGGTGTTTAATTTTATTTATGGAAGTATGTTGTGCATTTATTTGATAAATGGATTAGTAATAATAAAAAATTTAAGGTTCTGGGCCTAAAATGAAATAATTTGAAAGGTTTGAGGCCAATTAATATAAAAATGAATGATTGGGGTAGAGGACTAAATAGAACAAAATAAAAGTTTAGAACTGAATTGGCAAAAGATAAAAGAAAAAGGACTAATATTATGCACACGTGTCAGGTTTAAATTAAAACCCTTGCCACGTCAGCAATTAGAATATAATTAGTGAAAAAAGGACTGATTTGAACATAATTAGCATTTGTAGAGGACTGTTTTGGTAATAAAATAGAAAAAGAACTGATTTGAATTTTTTGAAAAGAAAAAGGACCTATTTATCATTTTTTCCGAACCAAAACTGTAACTCTCCGCCCTACCACCATCAATCATATGATGATTTGGTTACTATCCTCAGTAAGTATATAATCAAACATATGCAAATATTTGTAATCATTGGATCAAATTTTTTATTAAATCAATGGTGTAGATGATATAAGGACAATTATGTAATTTATTATATCTTATTATTTTATTATTTATTTAAATATAAAATATTATAAATTTTGGCTCGTATTCCATGATTCTTTTTGCAGCCTTTTTTGTTTGAAGGGTAATGATGACATGACAAAAACAGTCAGAGAAGACGATGGGAGTTTAAGACAGAATTTAAGTAAGTTTGAGACCTAATGTGTTGAATTTTAAGACAGAATGAAAGGAAGTTTGAGACAGAATGTTCAAGACTTCTGTATAGATGTTTGAGACAGAATGAATGGAAATTTGACACAGAATTTCTAGACTTTTTAGACAGAATGTATGTTATCATTGCACTTAGAGTTATATCATATTTTAGCCATTCTGTTTCATTCAATCTAACATTCTGTCATATGTAATTTATCATTCTGTCTCGAAGTATACATTACATCCTATTTTAGACATTATGTTTTCATATATCTACCATTATGTTATCCTATTTTAGCCATTCTGTTTTCATATATCTAGCATTCTGTCATCCTTTTTTAGCCATTCTGTTTTCATATATCCAGCATTCTGTTTAGCCAGCTTTAATATTCTGTTTTAATTTCATTTACATTCTGCAATACAAATATATTTTTTTTGTTCCGCAACTTCAATTTTACATTTACAATCTATTTTCTCTGTTTTCTCACATTCTATTTAGCTTCTCTTGACATTCTACTTTCACTTACGTAACATTCTGTTTTGCTAACAATGACATAATACTTTCCCCACCGCTCGTGTACATAATAGGAGTTGACATTCTGTTTGTATTTTTCTTACATTCTGTTTAGTCAACTTTAATATTCTGTTTTAAATACATTGACATTATGCTATACATATATTCTTTTTTGTTCTGCAACTTCAAATTTACATTTACAATCTATTCTTTCTTTTTTCTCACATTCTGTTTACCTTTTTTGACATTCTTTTTTCACAATCGTAACATTCTGTTTTACATACAATGATATAATACTATCCCCACCTCTCTTGTGTACATGATAGACATTGACATTCTGTTTGTATTTTTCTTACATTCTGATTACCCAACTTTAGCATTCTGTTTTAAATACATTGACATTCTACTGTACATATACTTTTTTTTGTTCCGCAACTTCTAATTTCCTGAAGAAGAAAAAAGATTTCTCAAAAAAGAAAAATAGAATGATTATGTGAGAAAATAATCATTAATATATAAAAATCTTGATTAGATGGAATAGAGCAATCATTAATATAATTTTATATTATTTAAGTTTAGTAAAGATAGTTACATATTTACCCCTAGCATCAATCTCAACCATTTATTTAAAGTTAGATCTAATGGTCGAAAAGTGTTCCAGCATATATTGGAAAAAGTGCTCCCAGCACCTGAACCATATCGGTAAATTTCAGCCATTGGATGATGTTTGGATCCAACATTCGATATTGAATATAAGGACAATTGAGTCTTTCCCTTCTATCTTATTGAATTTAGATAATAAAAAAATTGGTCCCGCTCAATTACCTTCTTTCTTTTTTGCACACGCAAAATCCTTGATATGATTGTTTCACGTTGATGAATACGAAGAGTTTTTGTAAAATCGAGTGTTGAATTTCACACGTTTCTATTTCTCCAGTTAGGCGCAAATATGAGCGGAGCAAAAACAAAAGTTTCCATAGTTGAGGGGAAGAAAAGAACAGCAGGCGAAACGATTCACTGTGGCGGTGGTATCATCACTTCTCCTTTACCAAAAAAATCCATAAAATCCATAAAAGCATAATGCTAGTTAGTATTAGAAAACTTGGATGTAATAGTAGAATTTGTTAGACAGAATGGTTAGTGTAGGACCAAGAATGTTTCAAATACGAAAACAGAATGTCAAGTATGTGTACATAGAATGCTTCCTTACATTGAACAGAATGCTTCATCAAAGAAAATAGAATATCAAGTATATGTACACAGAATGCTTCCCTTAAAAAAACAGAATGCTTCATAAAAGAAAACAGAATGGTTACTATAGGATACAGAATGTTAATGATATGAAAACATAATGTTTCAGCTATGCAAACAGAATGCATGTTTACAAAACTTTTCCTAAAAAAAGACGATGCAATGGCACACTTAGTTAAGTACAGAGAATGGCGCACGCATAACACATTTAATGAAACAGAATGCAAGTATGTATAGACAGAATGGCATACTATTGGGAAACAGAATGTGTAAACAGATTGGTGCACTTAGTCAAGTACAGAGAATGGCACACTTTGTCTCCGGTGTTTGAAGATGAAGAGTTGCCTTCTGAATTTGAATCTGAATTTGAATATGAATTTTATTGAATCTGAATTTGAAGATGAAGAGTTGCCTTCTCCTCCTCCAATCGTGTTTCGTCTCCAGTGATCATTAGCGGCGGCGGTTTCATCATTGTTTCTTCTGAAAAAGCAGAACTGATTGCGTGCAAACAAAATGTAAAATTTTTTTTGGTGAACAAACAAAATGTAAAATTGATACAAAATAAAATAATAAATATCACAATTACCCTTTTACCCTCACATAATCCCTACCCTACAATTACTATAATTCTTGATCCAACGTTTGTAACTTATTCCAGTATTTATACTGGTAAATATGGCTCCAGTACAGGAACCATTTCGCAATCATCATCACAAAAAGAACAAGAAGAAAAATACTCTCTGTCCGCTATTTATATTTCAAAACTTTTGGGCACACTATCCAATATACTCCCTCCGTCCCACTTCAGACGTTCTGTTTGACTTTTTGGCACTGTTTATTGTTTAACTTTGACCCAATATTATTTAAAGTAAATATTTGAAAAAAATAGTCGAGTTTGGTCTTGTTCGATTCGTCTAATCGTGTAGTTTTAGAATATACTTCCTCCGTTCTCAAATGTTTACTACATTTGGTTTTAAGACATTATTTACGCATGCACTTTGATTTAAAGTTTTATCATAGTTATACAAGTTAAAATATAGTCAAGAGGGATCTTGTTATCTCGAAGTGTAGTTTTTAAATATCAAATTTTTAGAATTTTTACATATACCGTACTTGAGTTATTATTGATTCAAAATATGCATTGGACTGCGTGCGCAGTGGGTCCGTAAGAAATATTTGAGAACGGAGGAAGTATATTTCACATAATTTTTACTTATATATATTTTGAGATATGATTGATTTAAAAAATACATTGGATTGTGTGCAGAAATCAAACAAGATATCTTAAATGGAACGGATGGAGTATTTGTTTAACCACTAATATTTTAAAATATGTATTAGTAAAAATTATACTATAAAATAATACCTCCATTTTTTAGATTGGCACTACTTCATATTGGCGCGCATGTCGATACATATTTTATTTTTCAACGATTAATAACTTAAATCGTATAAATAAAAGAATTATAGAAATTTGATATTTATAAAACTACAAGTTTAGACGATTCTAACAAGATCTTACTTGACTATTTTTTTCTTTTCGCAACTATAATAAAAACTTGAGACAGAGTTGAACTGTGAATAGTGCAAAAAACACAAATGTTGCAAAGCTAAGAAAACGGATGAAGTTATTCTAAAACTGTATGATTAGGCGAATCTAATAAGACCGATCTTGACTATATCTTTTTCTTTTATAATTGCGATAACATTATGTCAAAGTTGATCAATGAACAGTTTTAAAAGTCAAAATGAGACACAATTGATGGGAGGGAGGGAGTAATAAAAATAATGAAAAATGAATAAAACTTTATCATCTTCCATGACTCTGGTTGGATGGCCAACCTCAAGGTCATGCAAGGGCATCCAATCATATAATGTCACTTGGCACTGTATAATTGGGTGATAAATAAATATTGATTTATATTAATTTTTTATTGTATTATTTTTTCATTAATATTAACTTTAGTATTTACTAAGGTTGAGGGTTTATTTATAATCTAATTTTTAAAATTTATTTACTACTAAAAATTAAGCAAGTTAAATTGTTAAAATAATAATTTAAGGTGGAGGATTGAATTGTTAAAATTAAGCAGGTTAAAGGTTAAAGTTAAATTGTTAAATTGTTAAGGGTATGTATGTATTTAAAACATAAAATAAAATAAAAATAAATTAGAATGGAGTTGGGTTTGGTTGAGTTATTGATGGTAGTGGAAATTAAATTTGATTGTGGGTTGTATAAATGAATGAGAGAAAATTAATATTATATTAAAATATTGAGTTAAGTTGGGTCATTGATGATGATGGTCTAAGGCTCTTCGAACTTTGAGATGGGAACAACCGCCACGTGGAAGTTCCTACGCCATTGATATCCCGATGCGATCGATGCACATAGAAAGGACGAAAGGGTTCATGTACTAGAACTACATTCTCGAGTGGATTGAGTTACAACAGTTAGATTAAAAAAATTATAGTAGTTGTATGGTAGGGATCATCTGAGGGTAAAAATATAATTTTGATATTTATTGTTTTATTTTGTATCAGCCATAAATTATCTTTACACGCACAAAGTGTTTGGCTTTTTCAGAATAGAATGAAGCCAACTAATCATCATAGGAGACGAAACAACATTGGAGGAGAGAAGGCAACTCTTCAAATTCAAATTTAATGAACTTAAATACATTTTTAATTAAAGAAGAGAAGACAAAATCTTCAAATCCAATTACACTTAATAATTATTTTTATATCTACTTTAGATTTCAAAAGATATACAATAGAAGATTTACCGGAAGATTTTATAAAATCTCTTCCACTGTAGCTAACCGTCCGGCACAGCTTACCTTCCAATCGCCGTTCGAAAAGCAACCGCGCGGGAAGCATCGTTGGCCAAAACGTATTGCTCCATCTTGTGGTTGCTTCTGAGTATGCATCTTTTTAGGACATTTTGGTTTCTCAGAGCCGATTCACTCACCTTCCTCCATAACTCACCTGAGAAGGGGGTTCCCATCAGGCAGAGAATTCAAAGTTTTGAACGCACAAATGGTTATTAATTTTAGACAGAATGTTTCTTCCTATAGGCATAATGTTTTAACATAATGATTGGAACTCAGGCACAACATGTATTCCTCCTACAAACAGAATGTTTTAACAGAATGGTTGGAACAGGACAACATGTTTTCCTCCAATAGACAGAATGTTTTCCTCCTATAGAAAGAATGTTTTAACAGAATGGTTGGAACTCAGGCAAAGCATGTTTTCCTTCTATAGACATAATGTTTTCCTCCTATAGACGGAATATTTTAACATAATGGTTCGAACTCAGGCATAGCATCTTTTGTGTTTTTAAATAGAATGTGTTCTTCATACATGGCTGGAATTCTTTTACCCTAAACCGGGAACCTAACCGGTGGCTATAATAATGCATTGTCTATTAATACTACTTGAAAGAGCTATAATTTATTATCAATTAGTACAAATCGAAAGAGCTTACCGGGTATGTTCTCATTTTCAGCTTCGATGGTGTCTTCAGTATTTCCTATGATAGTATCGCCTTCTTCCTCCAAAATATCGGCTTCATTTATCATTAAATTATCTTCAGCATTTCCCATTATATTATATTATTCTTCCTTCAAAATATCTTCTAATTCACTCGGTACCTTGTTCAAATCAAGATAAACCATTACCTCATATTTGTTTCGTGAAGTGATGATACCGCTACCATTTCAACGACTATTTCCAGCCTTTTCTTCTCCTCAACTATATTCTTTTTTTATTTTATTGTTCTCCACTCATGGTGGTTTGCGCCCAAAAGATAATAACCAGAGAAAGGTAATGAAGATAAAAATGATGATGACAGTTGATTGTTTAATTATTTAAATTCATGAAGATAATGGAAAAGACAACCACTAGATCCAAACTCTATTCAACTGTTGAAAAGAGTTATCATCATTGATTAGAACCTAATGGCGTCACACCCTAGTTTTGGTAACCCAGACCGGGATGCCACCGCCACACCTCCCTAGCAAGACACGAATTCTTCGAACTTGCTAAAGAGATGCAAGGCTATGGGTATTTGAAAAGAGTTTTAAAAATAAGTCCGGAATTATATAAAATAATAATAATGTAACGTCATCCACTGGTGATAACAAGGAAAAAGGCCAATATGATCCTTTTTTTAACAAAAAAGCCAAATCAATCCTTTTTTTTAAAAAAATTGTTGCCCAATTGGTCCGCTACATATACTAATTACGTCCAAATCGGTCCTCCACCCACTAATTATGTCCTAATTATATATTTTTGGCCAAATCAGTCCTTTTTTCCCAAAAATCTAAATTGGTCCGTTTTTAATTTTTGCCCCCTTTCATACAGTCCATTGCATATTTCAAACTACTAATAACTCAAATTCGATATAAGTAAAAATTCTAAAAATTTCGATATTTATAAACTACATGACGAGATAAATCTAACAAGATCCTACTTGGCTCATTTTAATTTGTATATCTATTTTTAAACTTTAAGTCAAAACAAGTGTGTGAATAGTAACAAATTAGATAATGTAGTTATTAAAAAATTGGAAGGAGTATATCGCAATTGGTCTTCATTTTATAGAGAAACACCAAAAAATACCTAACTCTAAAAGAAGATCTACCGCGGTACCTGCTGACCAAAACTCCGATGGCATCCAGCGAAGGTACTGTCCAATCCGATGCAAGAATGGGCTTCACAGATAGGAGAGAGTCGCACAAAATGATGTTCTTGGGAAACGTAGATCAAGCGACTTCCTCATCTGTTGCAAGCCCGTTCTCGCATCGAATTGGAAAGTACATTCGCTGGATGCCATTGGAGTTCTAGTCATCAACTACCGGGGCAGATCTTCTTTTAGAGTTCAGTGGTTTTTGGTATTACTCCATAAAATGAAGACCAATTGCGATATACTCCCGCTATTTTATTTAATAACTACATTGTCTAATTTGCTACTATTTACGCACTTATTTTGCTTTAAAGTTTAAACATACATACACAAATTAAAATGAGCCAAGTAAGATCTTGTTAGATTCGTCTCGTCGTGTAGTTTATAAATATTGAAATTTTAGAATTTTTACTTATATCGAATTTGACTTATTAGTGGTTTGAAATATGCATTGGACTGCATGAAATGAGAAAAAAATTAAAAACGGACCAATTTAGATTTTTGGGAAAAAGGACTGATTTGGCCAAAAATATATAATTAGGACATAATTAGTGTATGGAGGACCGATTTGGACGTAATTAGTTGTAATACCCGTAATTTTAGGATATAAAATAGAATTTAATACGATGAGCAAAGGGGTTTTGTTCCGAGAACCCGTAAAGTCGGAAATGCATGGAAGTCAAAAGACGACGATTTGGAAGCCGACGAACCCGAAACCCGACGGACTTAAGATTTCAAACATGAAATCAATTTGAGTCGGAATAAATTTAGGATGAGAATCATAACCCGAGAATGACCCGGAAAATCGAGCCCGAAAATGTGGAAGGATAGAAGTCCGAAAGAGAGGAGGAAAAGACCCGACGGATCGCACGGACCGGCCCGGACCGCAGTCCAGACCGGTGCCGCGCGCTGGCCGCGCGGGGTCTCCCCTTTCACCGCGCCAACCCTGCGTGGAACCACAGAATGTGGCAATTCACGCGATTTCGGCGATTTCTTACCATAATTACGACTCCCGACTTAGGCAAGTAAATTTTGGACGGGGGAAGGCTTTTAGGGACGAATTAGGGTTGCCTCCCCCACCATTTCATCAGTCAACAGCCTTCCGTTCACTCTCAAAACTCTCCCAAGCCAAAACACCCCCCCCGATGACTTTCCGGTGACCTTCCGACGAGTTTCCAGCAACCGAAGACGATCAAGGAAGAGTGTAGATCATCGATTACAGTCCTTGAATCATTGGTAAGTACTTTACTAGGTTCCTATCTCGTTTTAATCTCAAATCCTCAATCTAACTTTCGAACCTTTGACTTGCAAACATGTTCGTGGCCGAAGGAGAAGGAGAACGTGTGCGTGGATCCGTTCGTGGTGACTTTGAACGAACCGAGCGACCCTAGGACAACCAAACACTCTATTACTGTAAGTTGATGCCTTTCATATCAATACGGGTGGCTTAGGGGCGTCCGATTTAGTCACGTTGTAACGAAACGTAAAAACCGAACCTAAAAACCCTATCTTGTGCAATTTCTGAAATCCGGTTAAAACTCATATTTCGAGAGCCCAATCCGAGAAACTCAAAGCTAGACTTTTGATCCTAACGCATTAATCTATGTTGTGTAAAAATTTCAGACATTTTCGTCGAAGTTTGCTATCTCAAATTGCATCGAACATAAACTGCCTTGTTAAAACTTTTTCGAAAATTGACAGTGTACATGTCCGAACTTGATGAGCATGTTTCTATATTTTCTAGTCCGAATTGATCTTTGCAATCTAAATGAAAGTTGTAGATAATCATGTCTAGTATGTGCATATTAAAGTTCAGAATTTTTGGAGTCCATTTGTTATGTCAAAATGTTGATTTTCTGAATTGTGGTAAAACTGAAACCTGACAGTGTATATGTTGTGCAATAAACTCGATTTTTGACATGTTTCCTCAACTTATTTCGAAATCGATAAAACACGAAAGTTGTTCGTTAGGGTGTTTTTGGTACACCGTACAAATTTCAGATTTTTTGGACTTGAAATGAATTTTTAAACTAAAAAGGCGTAAACTGTGATGCCAAACGATTTTAAATCAAAGAGATTTTGAAATTTCGAAACAAACGGTCGAAAACTTGAAATACGAAAGAAATATACTTTTGAAAAATCCCGTTACACTAAATCAAAACGATACATGAGATACTTTGGTGGAGGGAGAGTGCTCTGCAGGGTGCCCCTCTAGCTTTCTATGCGGGCCTATAATGGACGAGAGAATATTATTGAAATACCACGCCAAAACGGCATTGATTGTAACACCCGAGAAATTTAATTCACGTTCAAAGGAATGGGATAAATTTCTTGTGGAAAGTAGATGGAAATACCCCAACATTAAATTGAGCCCAAAAGAAAGCGAGGGCGCAACTTCGGGGACGAAGTTGATTCTTAAGGGGGGTAGACTGTAATACCCGGGGTTTTTTTTTTTTTTTTTTACAACGCCCAAAGAAAAGAAATAAAATTTATCTCCGAGAAGAAAATAATTTATTACAATAAATTATTGCTCGGAAATGGCGTGACCGATAAATTCAAAGAATTCGAACCCAAATTTTGGTCAAGTCGAAATGGGATGAAAGAGGGAAAGGAAGCCCGAAGATATTCCATGGATTAATCCCAAAAGAATTGGAATTAAATTCAAGAAGGAAAAGAATTTTAATTCCAAAAACCCGTGAAGTCGGAAATAAATTAATTAGATAAATTATTGCACGGGAACCACAGGACGACGAATTCAAGCCGACGGATTCGAACTCGACGAATTCTTGATTTCAAATATGAAATTCATTGGAGTCAAAATAAAATTTAGAAAGGAATCGTAACCCCGGAAATGACCCGAAAAGTCGAACCGAGAACGTAGGGGATAGAAATCCGATCGAGAAAAGAAGAAAAGACCCGACGGACTACGCGGACCGCCGAACCGGCCGGTCCGGCCGGCCCGCGCCCTCCGCGCGCCGCCGCGTGGCCACCGCGCGGACGGAGGAGTCGCGACTCCAGGGCAGACCACGCGTGCTCCGCGCGGACAAAGGCCTATGTGCGCGTCACCAGCGCGCCAGAGGTGCAGGAGGTGTAAACTTTCCTTCCATGGCGATTTTCTTGCCAAAAATCCAATCCCTATCGAGGGCAACCGGATCACAGCCTTTAGGGAAGGCTTAAGGGCGGATTGGGGTGCTCTCATTCTCATTTGGACAGAAAACAAAAGCCTCACCCTCTGCTTCCTAGACCTTTGGTAAGCCATAGATTAATGTTTTAGTTCGTCCATAACACTTAGAAACTCAAAATCTAACCCATTTCCTTTACTACGATTCCACGCCGGAAAACGAACGAAAAGCGATTGGAGAAGTTGGCCGTTCGTCGCGACCCTAGGATCTCTGGAAACCTTTTTCAGCGACCCCATCCTCATTCTATGTAAGTTAAAACCTTACTCACAAATTTTCGTGGTTGTTTGTTGTTTAAATCTCGAGATATAGGCTTGTAACAAAAATCGGTTTTCAAAAAACCCTATTTTCGTGCAATTTTAAAGACTCGCCAAAAACCCGACATTCGGGAATTCAAACCGAAAACTTTTCAACATAAAAGTTGTTCCTAACACCTTTATCTACCTTGTGTCCAAATTTCAGCCATTGACATTAAGTTTTGCTATCCCAATTTTCGCCATGAACTTTCTGTATCAAACCGAACGATTCAAATCTGTGACAGATTCCTTCATTCAACTTGATGCATGTTTTTCACCCATTTTTCAAATGATTTAACTTTGCATTTCTAAACAAAAGTTGTAGATAATTGTGTCTAGTTTATGCATATAAAATTTCATGGATTTTGAAGTTCATTTGTATGTCAAACGACCGAATTTCAGAACCTGTTTTAAGCAACCTTTTGAGTCCGCGCGTGTACAGCGTGTTGTGGTCGATTTTTGAACACCTAAAATTCATTATTCCTAATTTCTTAAAACATGAAAGTTGTTCATTAATGTGTTGTGTATCTCCTGTAAAAATTTCGGGTCAAGTGGCTTTGAAATGAATTTTTAATTGGCGTCGCACGAACCTGTGACGAAATCAGTTTTTGAGACAGAAATAATATTTTGTAAAGAACTCAAATTTTGACTCACTTCGAAACCTTATTTCCAAAAACTTAAAACATGAAAGTTGTTCGTGTGTGTGTGTTTTTGAATTACTGTACAAATTTCAGAATTTTTGGTGTAAAGACGAATTTTCAATTAAGAAAGGCGTAAACTGCCTCGAATAGGATTTTTCGAACTTGAGAAAACTCGAACTTTGAAACGCGATATCGATCACTTGATAACTTTGAAATACGAACTTTCGAAAAATCCCATTCACTAGGCTGAGCCGATCTTCATACTATCATTATCTTTGAGACTGCCTCGTTAGTGGTCTCCCTTTTATTTGGACTGCCTCGTTAGTGGTCCTACTATCTTTTGAGACTGCCTCGTTAGTGGTCTCCTTACTATGCCAAAACGGCAGATGTGCACATGGCCTGCCAAATCGGCAGTGGGAAATACACGGCCTGCCCGAGTGGTAGTGAAACCGTTTGAAAGGCCTGTCAAATGACAGTTGATATACATGCCTGTCAATTTGACAGTAGATACACACGGCTTGCCGAAATGGCAATCGAGATACATGGCTAGCCAAAACGGCAGTCAATACTGATATGGCTGCGGCCGCCGGTTCACCGGCTAACTGATTATGATTTTTGAGATTGCCTCGTTAGTGATCTCTCTTGTGTGGTGTCCTCTTCTTAGTTGCGGGATAAAATATAAAAGACTTGTGTGAGTGTTGATTACGCTTAAATCTTTTGTATCATGTTTTTAAATTACGCATTTAAATTACGTCATTAAATTATGCCTTTAAATTCCGCCTTTAAAATTTAGTCTTTTAAATTATGCATTGTCATCTTGAATAAATTAAACATGTTTTCCGCTGCGAATAAAATATGGATTTTAAAAAGTAATGCATGACAAGTGAATCTTTGGATTTAAACACATGTAACCCCTTAAATTGCTTTGTAAGGGCTTAACTTACTCAGTATTTTATATACTGATAAACCCCGTTGTTCATTTTCCCATTACAGAGTACGGAGCATGATCATGCATCGGGGATCACTTTGGGTATTTAATTATTTGTTCTACATGACTTGCATACGGGCTTGTTAACCCGAGTTTTGGCCATGTCGGCCCTGTATTTAATTTCCGCTGCAACCTATTATTTTTATTATAATGTATGGATGATATTACATTATCATTTTTAAGTAATTCCGGACTTGCTTTCAAACTTTTTCCAACACCTATAGCCTTGCATCTCTTTAGCAAGCTCGGAGGAACCGTGTCTTGCTAGGGAGGTGTGGCGGTGGCACCCCGGCCTGGGTTATCAAATCCGGGGTGTTACAAAGTGGTATCAGAGCCGGAAATATTTTTAAATTATTATTATTATTTTGGCCAATATAGAGGCCCAAGATTTTTAAACAAATATTAATATTATTTTAAAATTTTTTTTAGTACCATTATTATTATTTAAATTTTAAGTTTCATTTCCATGGAACAAAATTTATTTGAAACCCATGGAAATTATTTACATATGCATAGAAATTTTTCCGACAAGTTTTTAAAGTCATGAAAATATTTTTCGGGGTTGGGGTAGCATTGTATAAAGCATACATGCATTCGCATACATACATACATGAATATCGCGCTAATTTTTTTTTTTTATGTGAATTAACAGTGTCAAAACTCTTACCTTCAAATCGGTCATGACCTTGACTTAGAAGCGTTTGCTTTAAACTAATTCTGCCTCAGTCTTATAATTTGATCACCTAAGTTTAGCATTCTCCTATCTATTACCTCTTTCCAATCCTACCTTATAGATTTTCTTGAACGCTAACTTGCCTTAGATTAGAAACTCATCTTCACGTGCGTTGATAACAGAGAATGGCACCTGAGGGAAAATCGAGAAAGGAAATCCCAAACAACACTAACGCTGACCTCCCCAACACACCGAACAATAATGAGATCCCTCAGAACGTAGGAGGGCGAGTGCCTCATGTTCCCAACAATATGGATGAGCGTCTAAGGACTGTCGAGGAAGTTCTCGTAGTATTAGGAAATGCTGAAGTGCAACGTGCACAAGCGGGTGTACCACCACCGGTAACCCGGGTCAACTACTTAGCCTTGGTAAACCCTTACCAACCACCCCACTACGCCGGCGAAGAGGACCCGGCTCAGCTAGAGGAATGGATACGGATGTTCGACAAGCTGTTGAACGCCGTAAAGTGTCCCGACGGGGAAAAGGTTCAAGTAGCTTCATACTACCTAGGAGGCGAGGCGGATGATTGGTGGCAAGTCACCCAAGGGAAACGTGCAGAGTGCGACGAGCCCTACACATGGTCAGACTTCACGGATCTGCTTAGGGATCATTTTTATCCCATGAGCATGAAGGCTGCTATGTATGAGGAATTTCTGACACTGAGGCAAGGAGGAAAGACGGTCCAAGAATACTATAACCGTTTCAAGGAGTTGGTGCGGTTCGCGCCGAGACTGGTGCCAACTGATGTAGAGAAGGCACAGAAGTTCGAGACGGGACTGAACTTATCTATTAGAGAGGTGATCACGGGCGAGCACTATCTTGACCTACAAGCTGTGTATGATCGTGCAGTAGCGGTTGCACGAGTTCAAGGACTGAAACAGAAACCGGTAGGTGGGACTAAGCAAGGACCACAAGGACGATACAAGAGGAATAAGGACCATTCCCGTAGAAACTTGGACCGGCCACATCAAAACGACAATGGACGAAACAAGGGGATAGTCTTCAACCATGGCGACTATGCGCCACCATGTCCAAAGTGTGGTAAACCACACTATGCGAGAGGATGCCCTCAGCCTGGAGCATGCCTTCGGTGCGGTCGACATGGTCATCGGCTGCGTGACTGCCGGACACGAATAGAAAATATAAACAAGAGGGAGGACGTGACCACTCGGCCCAAGTAACCGTAAGAAGTTTCCAAGCATCGATAACTGCGTTTATTTTAAGTTCGATTCGACGAATTGTATCCAATCAAAAATAAACAAGTTCAAATTGTTTTGAACTACGTAATGACTTGATCCCTTCACAGGGTACGTAGGCAACTTGGAAATTTCAATTCTGGGTTCAGTCATATAATAGCAGACAACAACACACACTTATACAATCACGCAACCAAATAATGTCCGAGCTCGCGAGGAGCTAACGCCCAACTTCGAGGACGAAGTTGATTCCTAAGGGGGAGAGGATGTAACACCCGAGAAATTTAATTCACGTTCAAAGGAATGGGATAAATTTCTTGTGGAAAGTAGATGGAAATACCCCAACATTAAATTGAGCCCAAAAGAAAGCGAGGGCGCAACTTCGGGGACGAAGTTGATTCTTAAGGGGGGTAGACTGTAATACCCGGGGTTTTTTTTTTTTTTTTTACAACGCCCAAAGAAAAGAAATAAAATTTATCTCCGAGAAGAAAATAATTTATTACAATAAATTATTGCTCGGAAATGGCGTGACCGATAAATTCAAAGAATTCGAACCCAAATTTTGGTCAAGTCGAAATGGGATGAAAGAGGGAAAGGAAGCCCGAAGATATTCCATGGATTAATCCCAAAAGAATTGGAATTAAATTCAAGAAGGAAAAGAATTTTAATTCCAAAAACCCGTGAAGTCGGAAATAAATTAATTAGATAAATTATTGCACGGGAACCACAGGACGACGAATTCAAGCCGACGGATTCGAACTCGACGAATTCTTGATTTCAAATATGAAATTCATTGGAGTCAAAATAAAATTTAGAAAGGAATCGTAACCCCGGAAATGACCCGAAAAGTCGAACCGAGAACGTAGGGGATAGAAATCCGATCGAGAAAAGAAGAAAAGACCCGACGGACTACGCGGACCGCCGAACCGGCCGGTCCGGCCGGCCCGCGCCCTCCGCGCGCCGCCGCGCGGCCACCGCGCGGACGGAGGAGTCGCGACTCCAGGGCAGACCACGCGTGCTCCGCGCGGACAAAGGCCTATGTGCGCGTCACCAGCGCGCCAGAGGTGCAGGAGGTGTAAACTTTCCTTCCATGGCGATTTTCTTGCCAAAAATCCAATCCCTATCGAGGGCAACCGGATCACAGCCTTTAGGGAAGGCTTAAGGGCGGATTGGGGTGCCCTCATTCTCATTTGGACAGAAAACAAAAGCCTCACCCTCTCAAATTCTCCTCTCCAAGCCAAAATCCCTCCGAGACCACTTTCCGGCGAGTATTCCGGCGACGACGAGGCAAACGGGACGAGGCCTCTGCTTCCTAGACCTTTGGTAAGCCATAGATTAATGTTTTAGTTCGTCCATAACACTTAGAAACTCAAAATCTAACCCATTTCCTTTACTACGATTCCACGCCGGAAAACGAACGAAAAGCGATTGGAGAAGTTGGCCGTTCGTCGCGACCCTAGGATCTCTGGAAACCTTTTTCAGCGACCCCATCCTCATTCTATGTAAGTTAAAACCTTACTCACAAATTTTCGTGGTTGTTTGTTGTTTAAATCTCGAGATATAGGCTTGTAACAAAAATCGGTTTTCAAAAAACCCTATTTTCGTCCAATTTTAAAGACTCGCCAAAAACCCGACCTTCGGGAATTCAAACCGAAAACTTTTCAACATAAAAGTTGTTCCTAACACCTTTATCTACCTTGTGTCCAAATTTCAGCCATTGACATTAAGTTTTGCTATCCCAATTTTCGCCATGAACTTTCTGTATCAAACCGAACGATTCAAATCTGTGACAGATTCCTTCATTCAACTTGATGCATGTTTTTCACCCATTTTTCAAATGATTTAACTTTGCATTTCTAAACAAAAGTTGTAGATAATTGTGTCTAGTTTATGCATATAAAATTTCATGGATTTTGAAGTTCATTTGATATGTCAAACGACCGAATTTCAGAACCTGTTTTAAGCAACCTTTTGAGTCCGCGCGTGTACAGCGTGTTGTGGTCGATTTTTGAACACCTAAAATTCATTATTCCTAATTTCTTAAAACATGAAAGTTGTTCATTAATGTGTTGTGTATCTCCTGTAAAAATTTCGGGTCAAGTGGCTTTGAAATGAATTTTTAATTGGCATCGCACGAACCTGTGACGAAATCAGTTTTTGAGACAGAAATAATATTTTGTAAAGAACTCAAATTTTGACTCACTTCGAAACCTTATTTCCCAAAACTTAAAACATGAAAGTTGTTCGTGTGTGTGTGTTTTTGAATTACTGTACAAATTTCAGAATTTTTGGTGTAAAGACGAATTTTTAATTAAGAAAGGCGTAAACTGCCTCGAATAGGATTTTTCGAACTTGAGAAAACTCGAACTTTGAAACGCGATATCGATCACTTGATAACTTTGAAATACGAACTTTCGAAAAATCCCATTCACTAGGCTGAGCCGATCTTCATACTATCATTATCTTTGAGACTGCCTCGTTAGTGGTCTCCCTTTTATTTGGACTGCCTCGTTAGTGGTCCTACTATCTTTTGAGACTGCCTCGTTAGTGGTCTCTTTACTATGCCAAAACGGCAGATGTGCACATGGCCTGCCAAATCGGCAGTGGGAAATACACGGTCTGCCCGAGTGGTAGTGAAACCGTTTGAAAGGCCTGTCAAATGACAGTTGATATACATGCCTGTCAATTTGACAGTAGATACACACGGCTTGCCGAAATGGCAATCGAGATACATGGCTAGCCAAAACGGCAGTCAATACTGATATGGCTGCGGCCGCCGGTTCACCGGCTAACTGATTATGATTTTTGAGATTGCCTCGTTAGTGATCTCTCTTGTGTGGTGTCCTCTTCTTAGTTGCGGGATAAAATATAAAAGACTTGTGTGAGTGTTGATTACGCTTAAATCTTTTGTATCATGTTTTTAAATTACGTATTTAAATTACGTCATTAAATTATGCCTTTAAATTCCGCCTTTAAAATTTAGTCTTTTAAATTATGCATTGTCATCTTGAATAAATTAAACATGTTTTCCGCTGCGAATAAAATATGGATTTTAAAAAGTAATGCATGACAAGTGAATCTTTGGATTTAAACACATGTAACCCCTAAAATTGCTTTGTAAGGGCTTAACTTACTCAGTATTTTATATACTGATAAACCCCGTTGTTCATTTTCCCATTACAGAGTACGGAGCATGATCATGCATCGGGGATCACTTTGGGTATTTAATTATTTGTTCTACATGACTTGCATACGGGCTTGTTAACCCGAGTTTTGGCCATGTCGGCCCTGTATTTAATTTCCGCTGCAACCTATTATTTTTATTATAATGTATGGATGATATTACATTATCATTTTTAAGTAATTCCGGACTTGCTTTCAAACTTTTTCCAACACCTATAGCCTTGCATCTCTTTAGCAAGCTCGGAGGAACCGTGTCTTGCTAGGGAGGTGTGGCGGTGGCACCCCGGCCTGGGTTATCAAATCCGGGGTGTTACATTGATATACATGGCCTACACTCTAGGGATTATCCGTATGGATTTCCCGAGGCTCCGGAGTGTTTTGGGTATAGCAGATACGGCTGCGGCCGCCGGATGACCGGCTACACAAGAAACTTACGAAACGGCTGCGGCCGCCGGATGACCGGCTATACAAGAAACTTACGAAATGGCTGCGGCCGCCGGACTACCGGCTACACAAGAAACTTATTAAATTGGCTGCGGCCGCCGGATCGCCGGCTAAACGAAATTTACTAAATTGGCTGAGGCCGCTGGATCGCCGGCTAAATGAAACTTACTATATTGGCTGAGGCTGCCGGATCGCCGGCTAAATGACACTTATTAAATTGGATGCGACCGCCGGATCGCCGGCTAGATAGAAACTTACGAAACGGCTGCGGCCGCCGGATCGCTGGCTACACTAAATATTATTGAGTGGTGACGTAACGGGAGAAAATAAAAGACTTAATTCTTTTACGTATTTATTTATTTATTTATGTCTTTAAATTATGTCTTAAATTTACACCGTGCTTAAATTATTATTTATGAATTTAAATGCATGTTCAAGTATACAAATTAAATTCTTATCGTTCTTAAATTTTTTAAAAAATTATGTTCTATCTTATTTTTAAATTATGCATTTACTCATGCTATTTAATATGCCATGTTTTAAAATTGTGCCTATGCCTTAAATTCTCATTTTTAGACTTAATTTGGCTATGAGAATATGTGTATTAAATTATTGTCTATTAATTAGTCGAATTACACGTTTTTTTATATGCATGCTTAAAAATGAGTTTTTAATTATTAAAATTTTAAAACCCCTTTATTGCTATGTTAGGGACTGACTTACTCAGTATTCTTTAATACTGATAAACGTTGCTTTCTATTTTTTTATGACAGAGTATGAAGCATGAGCATACATCCGGGGATTTTATTTTGGACATTAAATTATTTTCTGCATGAGACTGCATACGGGCCTGTTAACCCGTGTTTTGGCCATGTCGGCCCTTATACTTTATTTCCGCTGCACAACTTATATTTCCGCTGCGTGTATGGATGATTATTATTTTTAAATATAAGTATTTCTGGACTTGGTTGTTTAAAATTATTTTATACCTTTAACCTTGCATCTCTCAAGTGAGCTCGAATGAAGTCGTGTTTTGCTTGGGAGTTGTGGCGGTGGCATACCGGCCTGAGTTATCAAATCCGGGGTGTTACAAAGTGGTATCGGAGCCCGGAATATTTTAAAGCTATTATTTTAAAGAGCCCAGAATATTTTTAAAGCTAGCATTATTATTTTTAAACTATTATTTTAAAAATTAGTATTATTTTTTTAAAACCATTATTTTTAACTATTATTATTATTATCTGGAGCCCAAGTTTTTGGCCCAATCATTTTACGCATTATTAGATCCTATTTTTTTTAGCCCAAAAATTTTTAGCCCAATATTTAATTACTCTGTTGGCCCAATACCCTTTTTTTTTACTTAAGCCCAAACAATTTATTTCTTTTGGCCCAATATAGTGGCCCAAACCTTTTACCCATGTTTCTAATTATCCATGAAAATAAAATTATTTTAAAACTCATAGATAAATAAATGCATGCATAAAGTAAATTTTATTGGGGGATTGTATATGCATACATATATATTTACACTAACTCTTTTTATGTGAATTATCGGTGATAAGAAACACTCCTACTTTAGAACTCGACATGACCTTGACTTAGGAGCGCTTGCTAAAGACTAACGTTGCCTTAGTCCTAGATCTTGATCACTTAGAAACTCATCTTGCGTGCTTAATAACAGAAAATGACACCTAGGAGAAAGCCGAGGAAGGTAAGCCCAAACGGCACTGACACTGACCTCCCAAACGCTCCTAACAACAATAAGATTCCTGCGAACGTAGGAGATCGAGCGCCTCTTATTCCGAACAATATGGAAGAGCGTTTAAAAACTATAGAGGGAGTCTTTGTAGCATTAGGAAATGCTGAGGTGCATAGGGCACAAGCAGTAGTACCTCCGGCAGTAGCCCGAGTCAACTACTTGGCATTGGTAAACCCCTACAACCCACCCCATTATGACGGCCAAGAGGATCCGGCCAAGTTGGAAGGTTGGATCCGTACCTTTGATAAGCTCTTGAATGCTATCAAATGCCCTGATGAGGAGAAGATACACATAGCGACCTACTACTTAGGGGGCGAAGCCGATGAGTGGTGGCAAAACCTTCGAACGAATTCAGAGGAAGACGAAGAAGCCTACACCTGGGAAGAACTTAAGGAAGCCTTGAGGGAAAGATTCTACCCACTGAGCACCAAGACTGCAAAGTATGAGGAATTCATCAACCTAAGGCAAGGTGCACAGACAGTGCAAGAGTACTACACCAAATTCAAGGAATTGGTGCGATTTGCTACGAGGATAGTACCAACCGACTCTGACAAGGCTCAGAAATTCGAGATGGGTCTGAACCTTGGTATCCGGGAGATACTTGCCGTAGGACAATTCACAAACCTGCAGACGGTTTATGATCGAGCTGTAGCAATTGATCGAGTCCAGCAACTGAAGCGTAAAGGAAATGGGGAGTCGAGCAAGGACTCGCAAGAATTTGAGAAAAAGAATCGAAACAATAACAATGACAATTTTAGGAAGAAAAATGGTCAAGCTGGGTTCAATGAGCCAAAGGAGAATAAGAATAAAGGTTTCAATAATGGGAATGGCATACGTCGTACAGCCATACCACGTTGCCCCAAATGCCACCAAGCCCATTTGGTGCGCGAATGCCCAAGACACGGGACTTGTTATAGATGTGGTGGGGAAGACTACATGATTACAGGATGCGATGTTCGTGAAGAGATGATTGAGAAGAGGCTAGATCTGGTAAACCCTCAACAAGGAAATCAAGGAAGAGCCATAGGATGATTGAGCGACATCGATCAAGCTGACTTGCCAGCTCAATGAGAAAGGATCATAGGCAACGACACCCGAACCTGTTTCTGAATAATACATAGGCAGTTATGGGGACATAACTGTAATCCTAAGGAGGGGAGGATGTAAAGGCCCGAATATTCTAGTCCGAATATTGTGTATTTCAAATAAACAAATTCAAATTATTTTGAACTACGTAATGACTTGATCCCTTCACGGGGTACTAGGCAACTCGGAAATTTCAATTTTGGGTTCAGTCAAATAATAACAAACAACACACACAATAATACGACCACTTGATCAAACAATTCCCGCACTCGCGAGATGATAAAGCGCAACTTCGAGGACGAAGTTGATTCTTAAGGAGGGTAGACTGTAATACCCGTAATTTTAGGATATAAAATAGAATTTAATCCGATGAGCAAAGAGGTTTTGTTCCGAGAACCCGTAAAGTCGGAAATGCATGGAAGTCAAAAGACAACAATTTGGAAGCCGACGAACCCGAAACCCGACGGACTTAAGATTTCAAACATGAAATCAGTTTGAGTCCGAATAAATTTAGGATGATAATCATTACCCGAGAATGACCCGGAAAATCGCGCCCGAAAATGTGGAAGGATAGAAGTCCGAAAGAGAGGAGGAAAAGACCCGGCGGATCGCACGGACCGGCCCTGACCGCAGTCCCGACTGGTGCCGCGCGCTGGCCGCGCGGGGTTTCCCCTTTCACCGCGCCAACCCTACGTGGAACCACAGAATGTGGCAATTCACGCGATTTCGGCGATTTCTTACCATAATTACGACTCCCGACTTAGGCAAGTAAATTTTGGATGGGGGAAGGCTTTTAGGGACGAATTAGGGTTGCCTCCCCCACCCTTTCATCAGTCAACAACCTTCCATTCACTCTCAAAACTCTCCCAAGCCAAAACACCTTCCCGACGACTTTCCGGCGACCTTCCGACGAGTTTCCGGCAACTGACGACGATCAAGGAAGAGTGTAGATCATCGATTACAGTCCTTGAATCATTGGTAAGGACTTTACTAGGTTCCTATCTCATTTTTAATCTCAAATCCTCAATCTAACTTTCGAACCTTTGACTTGCAAACACGTTCGTGGCCGAAGGAGAAGGAGAACGCGTGCGTGGATCCGTTCGTGGTGACTTTGAACGAACCGAGTGACCCTAGGACGACCAAACACTCTATTATTGTAAGTTGATGCCTTTCATATCATTACGGGTGGCTTAGGGGCGTCCGATTTAGTCACGTTTTAATGAAACGTAAAAACCGAACCTAAAAACCCTATCTTGCGCAATTTCTGAATTCAGGTTAAAACTCATATTTCGAGAGCCCAATCGGAGAAACTCAAAACTAGACTTTTGATACTAACACATTAATCTATGTTGTGTAAAACTTTCAGACATTTTCGAAGACGTTTGCTATCTCAAATCGCATCGAACATAAACTGCCTTGTTAAAACTTTTTCGAAAATTGACAGTGTACATGTCCGAACTTGATGAGCATGTTTCTATATTTTCTAGTCCGAATTGATCTTTGTAATCTAAATGAAAGTTGTAGATAATCATGTCTAGTATATGCATATAAAATTTCAGAATTTTTGGAGTCCAATTGATATGTCAAAACATCGATTTTCCAAACTGTGGTAAAACTGAAACCTGACAGTGTATATGTTGTGCAATAAACTCGATTTTTGACATGTTTCCTCACTTATTTCGAAATAGTTAAAACACGAAAGTTGTTCCTTAGGGTGTTTTTGGTACACTGTACAAATTTTAGATTTTTCGGACTTGAAATGAATTTTTAAACTAAAAGGGCGTAAACTGTGACGCCAAATGATTTTAAATCGAAGAGATTTTATAATTTCAAAACAAACGGTCGAAAACTTGAAATACGACAAAATTATACTTTTGAAAAATCCCGTTACATTAAATTGAAACGATACATGAGATACTTTGGTGGAGGGAGAGTGCTCTGCAGGGTGTCCCTCTAGCCTTTCTCTGCGGGTCTATAATGGACGAGAGAATATTATTGAAATACCACTCCAAAACGGCATTGAGATACATGGCCTACACTCTCGGAATTATCCGTATGGATTTCCCGAGGCTCCGGAGTGTTTTGGGTATGGCAGATACAGCTGCGGCCGCCGGATGACCGGCTACACAAGAAACTTACGAAACGGCTGCGGCCGCCGGATGACCGGCTACACAAGAAACTTAAGAAATGGCTGCGGCCGCCGGACTACCGGCTACACAAGAAACTTACTAAATTGGCTGCGGCCGCCGGATCGCCGGCTAAACGAAATTTACTAAATTGGCTGAGGCCGCCGGATCGCCGGCTAAATGAAAATTACTATATTGGCTGAGGCCACCGGATCGCCGGCTAAATGACACTTATTAAATTGGCTGCGGCCGCCGAATCTCCGGCTAGACAGAAACTTACGATATGGCTGCGGCCGCCGGATCGCCGGCTACACTAAATATTATTGAGTGGTGACGTAACGGGGGAAAATAAAAGACTTAATTCTTTTACGTATTTATTTATTTATTTATGTCTTTAAATTATGTCTTAAATTTGCACCGTGCTTAAATTATTATTTATGAATTTAAATGCATGTTCAAGTATACAAATTAAATTCTTATCGTTCTTAAAATTTTTAAAAATTATGTTCTATCTTATTTTTAAATTATGCCTTTACTCATGCAATTTAATATGCCATGTTTTAAAATTGTGCCTATGCCTTAAATTCCCATTTTTAGACTTAATTTGGCTATGAGAATATGTGTATTAAATTATTGTCTATTAATTAGTCGAATTACACGTTTTTGATATGCATGCTTAAAAATGAGTTTTTAATTATTAAAATTTTAAAACCCCTTTATTGTTATGTTAGGGATTGACTTACTCAGTATTCTTAATACTGAAAAACGTTGCTTTGTATTTTTTTATGACAAAGTATGAAGCATGAGCATACATCCGGGGAATTTATTTTGGACATTAAATTATTTTCTGCATGAGACTGCATATGGGCCTGTTAACCTCTGTTTTGGCCATGTCGGCCCTTATACTTTATTTCCGCTGCACAACTTATATTTCTGCTGCGTGTATGGATGCTTATTATTTTTAAATATAAGTATTTCCGGACTTGGTTGTTTAAAATTATTTTATACCCTTAGCCTTGCATCTCTCAAGTGAGCGCGAATAAAGTCGTGCCTTGCTTGGGAGGTGTGGCGGTGGCATCCCTGCCTGCGTTATCAAATCCGGGGTGTTATATTAGTATATGTAGCGGACCAATTGGTCAAAACAAATAAAAAAAAGGACTGATTTGGCTTTGTTGTAAAAAAAGGGACCATATTGGCTTTTTTTCCCATGATAATAATAATAATTTGCAGCGGAAATTAAAATAGGGCCGACATGGCCAAAACTCGGGTTAAACATGCCCGATATGCGTGTCATATAAAACGATAAAATAATGTTCCAAAAAGAGTCCCCCAAATGCACATGCTTATGCATTATCGCCATACTCTGAAAAGAAAAAAAAGAAAGCGACAGTTTTATCAGTATATAAAATACTGAGAAATCAAACCTATCATAGCAATAAAGTGGTTAAACTTTTAATAAATAAAATCATACTTTTAGTCATGCATATAATAACATTTTATTTACCAAATTAAAAGTAAGAATTTAATTCGCATAATTTAAAGACACATTCAAAATTATAAATAATAAATTAAGCATAGGCATGAATTTAAAAACATAATTTAAATTCATGAATAACAACATAAATAAATAAATAAAAATCTAAGTCTTTTAATTTTCCCATTACGCCACAATCTCAACAATATCTCATTTAGCCGGTGATCCGGCGGCCGTAGCCGTTTCGTAATTTTCATTTAGCCGGTGATCCGGTGGCCGCAGCCTATCCGCCATACCTAGTACCACTTCGTAGCCTCGGGAAACCCATACCGATACTCCCGAGAGTGTAGGCCCAAAATACATTGCCGTTTTGGCACAGTTTTTCCTTTAAGCTTCTCTCGTCCATTATAGCCATGCAGAGGAAAGGCTAGAGGGGCACCCTGCAGAGCACTCACCCCCTACCAATGTAACCGATATCATTTCAACTTAGTGTAACGAGATTTTTGAAAATATAGCTTTATAATATACCAATGGTTTCGATCGTTTGTTTAGAAATTTCAAATCTCACAAGTTTAAAAACATTCGTTGTCGCAGTTTACGCCTTTTTAGTTTAAAAATTCAATTCAAAGGCGATTGATCTGAAATTTTCACAGTATATCAAAAATACCCTAACGAACAACTTTTAATTTTTGAGTTTTTCGAAATTAGGTGAGGAAGCAAGTGAAATTTTACAATCTTTTCAAAAAGCAAAATATGTCATAATTTCAGAAACAACGCACTGGTTCTTAAACGTATTTTCAGCCTAAGAAACGAACTCCAAAATTTATGAAAATTTACGGGCACTCACACGACACCAAAATAAACAAATTTTATTAGAGGCATATTATCCAAAATCATTTCGGATTAAATCAGATTTGCTCATCAATTTCGAATTAGAATCTGTCAAAATTTTCTTTCAAAATGCAGACTGTTCAGATCGAGTTTTGAATACCTAAACGTTAACGACAATTCACAAAATTTTACAGAGATAATCTTGAGACAATTATCTAAAAATTTTATTTTTACATCAAAGATTAGTTTGGATCGAAAGTAATAGAAAAATTCACATCAAGTTTGACTAGGCATGCTGTCAGGATTTTGCAAATTTTGTAAAAACTCAAAAAATGTCAGACGGGATTTGGGGTATCAAAACTTGATGAAAATGTGAAAATTTGACACAACCTAGATTAAGATGTTAGGAAAAAAAATCTTTAGTTCGGAGTTTTTCGTTTCGAATTCTCGGAATAGGAGCTTTCTTGGGATTTCAGAAAACGCGCAAGTTAGGGTTTTTAGGTTCGATTTTAATGTTTTATTTTAGATCCAACGTTTTGGACGTCCCTAAGCCACCCATATTGATATGAAAGGTATTGACTTACTTGGTTTGAGTTTCTGAACGTCCTAGGGTCGATCGAAGCATCTACAATTGCCACGAACGGATTTACGCAACACTATCTCCTTCATCTTTTGCCACGAACGTAATCGCATGTAAAAATCCGTAAGTTAGAACGAAAACTATGATTTAAAACGATGAAGAAACCTAAACTACACCTTACAACAGTCCAAAACCTGGAATCCTTGATCTACACACCTCCTTGGTCGGATTTGGTCGCCGGAAAATGGTCGGAAAGCAAGAACTTGATGTTTTTCGGGTTTGGGAAGCAAAGAGAGAATATGAGAGGAGAAGGGGGCTGCCTTTGGGTTGTTTAGGTTGAATTTAGGGTGCAAAATCAACACAAAATCCGTCCATATACCCCTTCCCTCGTCTGGATTGTGTTTCCATAGTCGGGGGTCGAAAATAAGGTAAGAAATCGCCAAAACGTGCAAGATGACCGCAGCCTGTGTGACCACGCGGCCGTGGCGCGGGATCCTTCCAGACCACGTGGACTCCGGCTTGGCTGTGGTCCGGGCCGGGCCGTGCGATCCGTCGGGCCTTTGCTTCTCTCTTTCGGGTTTCTATCCTCCTACTTTCTCGGGCTCGGTTTTCCGGGTCATTATCGGATTATGATTCATATCTTGAATTTATTTCGACTTGAATTGATTTCATATCCGAAATCTTGAATCCGTCTAATTAAATTTGTCGGCTTCGAATTCGTCAACCTTCGACTCCCGTGCAATGATTTATTTATTTAAATTATTTCCGACTTCACGGGTTCTTGGAATTAAAAATTCTCTTACTCTTCGAATTTAATTCCATTTTTTTAATTAAAATTTCGATTATTACAGTCTACCCTCCTTAAGAATCAACTGAGTCCTCGAAGTCGCGTGTTAGCCTTTCACGAGCTAAGAATTAAGGTCCTTTCATTCATTACGTTTTTGTGATATTGTGATATTGTGTTATTGTGTGACTGAACCCAGAACTGAAATTTCCAAATTGCATACGTACCCCGTGAAGGGATCAAGTCATTACGTTGTTCAAAACAATTTGAATTTGTTTATTTGGGATACATAATATTCGGGTCGTTACATCCTCCCCCCCTTAAGCTTGCAGTTATGTCCCCATAATTGTGGTTGCATTATCTTGGAATAGGGTCGGGCACATACTTCTAACTCCCATGTTGTTGTTTCACTTTCATGGTTCGACCAAAGAACCTTGACCATTCTCACGGTCTTGTTCATTGTCACCCTCTCCTTAATGTCGAGTATTTGTACTGGGATCTCCTCGTAGGTCAAGTCATCATCCAGTTCAATCCCTTCCGGTTGAAGTACATGTGTCGGGTCGGGCACATACTTCTTTAATTGCGAGACATGGAGCACATTATGCACTCGAGCCAGTGGTGGTGGTAAGGCTACTCGATATGCTAGATTTCCGATTCTTTCTAGAATCTCATAAGGTCCTATGTATCGAGGGCTTAACTTTCCTCGTTTGCTAAAGCGCATCACCCCCTTCATCGGTGATATCTTCAGCATGACCTTATCTCCAACTTGAAATTCTATGTCTTGCCATCTCACGTCGGCACAACTTTTCTGTCGGTCTTGTGCCGCTTTCATCTTCCCTTGAATTACCTTGATTTGTTGGGTCATATCCTCAATGAGTTGTGGTCCCACTACCACAGTCTTATCGTTCTCCTCCCAACTTAGCGGACTTCGGCGCTTCGAATGGCGCCATGCCAATGCTAGCATGGTAGCTATTGTTGTAGGAAAATTCAATCAAGGGTAAGTGATTTTCCCAACTCCCTTTAAGTTCTAGGACACACGCTCTCAGCATGTCCTCTATGGTTTGGATCGTTCTCTCGGTTTGTCAATCCGTCATCGGGTGGAATGCAGTGCTCATCTTAATTTTTGTACCAAGAGCTTCTTGCAGCTTGGTCCAAAAGTGAGAGACAAATATACTGTCTCTATCGGAGATGATATCATGTGGTACTCCATGTCGTCGTACCACATTGTCAATATACGCTCTTGCTAATTGGTCCATGGTCCAAGTGTCCTTCATTTGGAATAAATATAGCCGTCTTTGTTAGCCTATCGACAATCACCCATATCTTTTTCATCCCTCTAGGTGATCACGGTAATCCCGAAACAAAATCCATCGAGATACTATCCCATTTCCAACTCGGAATTTCCAATGGTTGCATCAATCCAAGGGGTTTTTGACGTACGACTTTGACCTTTTGGCAAGTGAGGCATCTCGCCACAAACTCTGCTACCTCTCTTTTCATATTCGGCCACCAGTAATTCTTCTTCAAGTCCTTATAAAGCTTGTCACCTCCGGGGTGAACCGAATATGGTGTGTTATGTCCTTCCTCCATCAATCTTCGTTTCAGTTCCACACATTTTTGTGGTACGCACCACCTTCCTTTGAAACGAATGCTTCCATCTTCATGGATAGCAAATCCCATTGCCTCTCCGTTGGCAATGCTCTCCTTAATTCTTTCCAACTTCTCGTCGCCTGGTTGCGCGAGTTTGATCTCATCAAATATCGTAGATTCTACTACCATTGTGTTGACCACTTCATCTATGGTGCCTGCATGCACCAGCTCTAAGCTCAATTTCGCCAAGTCCATACAATGCCTGCGGAATTACCAGTGAATTCGCCACATGCTGGGTCTTCCGACTTAAGGCATCAGCTACCACGTTGGCCTTCCCTTCGTGGTAAGAAATTTCGAGATCATAGTCCTTGATTAGTTCTAACCACCTTCGTTGCCTCAGATTCAACTCCTTTTGAGTGAATATGTATTTGAGGCTCTTGTGGTCAGTGAACATCCGACACTTTCACCCATAGAGATAGTGTCTCCATATCTTTAGAGCGAACACTACTGCCGCCAACTCCAAGTCGTATGTCGGGTAATTCGCTTTATGAGGTTTCAATTGACGCGATGCATATGCAATGACCCTCGAATCTTGCATCAAAACGCATCATAATCCTTCCTTCGAAGCATCACTGTAAACCTCGAAGTCACCATTCTCAGATGGTAGTGCTAACACGGGTGCAGTGGTGAGTCGTTTCTTCAGTTCTTGCAACGCGGACTCACACTCACTAATGCACTCTTATTTCACTCCCTTCTTCAGTAGCTGGGTTAACGGGCGTGCGATTTTCGAGAAATCCTTCACAAATCGCCTATAATATCAAGCTAGTCCAAGGAAACTCCTTATTTCAGTTGGACTTGTCGGCGACACCCACTCCGTCACCGCCGAAACCTTCGCCGGATCCACTGAAACTCCATCAGCAGTTACTATGTGTCCAAGGAATGCTACTTCCTTCAACCAAAAGTCGCATTTGGATAGCTTTCCGTAAAGTTGATTCTTGCGCAAGATCCCTAACACTTGATGAAAATGTTGGGAATGCTCTTCCTCGCTCCTCGAGTAGATTAGAATGTCGTCGATGAACACCACGACGCATTGGTCTAACAACTCTCTATAGGTTTTAGTGAATCAAAACGGTGTTAGAAGAAGTATTTGGAGCTTGGTGTATTATTGTGGTCATTGGGAGTCGTTTACTATTCGTTTTTTTTTTTTTTTTTTTTTTTTTTTAAGAACAGGCGGGTCCTGTTTAGGATTTTTTTTTCGGGTTTAGGGTCAACGGTTCAGGGTTTCAGGGTTTAGGGTACCTTCATTTGATTATTATTTCATTATTGTATATATACATATATTATTTATTTATTTATTCATTTTAGCAAATACCTTGTTTCTTTGTTTGCTTGAGCCTCAACAAGGTATTGGAGGAATAATTTAATAAAATATAAAGAGTAATTTAAATATATACTTGTGTAATTTATAATATAAATGCTTGTGATTTTTATTGCTCAATAGAAAACTTTATTTGGATTACAAGCTATATAAAAGATGAGGATAGTAGTGCTAGCAATAGGTAAATAGAACTGATGATAATAGTGCATCGATAGATCTTTAAGTCTAGAGCGAATAATTAGGCGCATCCTCAATAGGGTCGTCTTCGTCGCTTGATATGTCGATTGGGCATTGGCCCAGTGGTCCATGGAAAACTGGGCTTGGTGGCCAAACGGGTTCAGCGGCATCGGGTGTGGGCTCGGGATTATGGGGAAATATGTCATCGGCTAAGTTAGTCAGCTCCCATCCCAAAGTGTTCAATTTGTGTCTCTAGTTCGTCATTCTTGTCTTGGAGCTCGATCAGTTGGGCTTGGAGTTCAGTGACTTGGGCCTTGAGTTGGGTTATGTCATGATGGCCAGCTTTCCTAAGGTGTCCCAGATGGGCCATGTTAGCTTCAAGTTGTCCGACTCGCGTTTTGAAATAATTTATATGTTGTTGAGATTCGAGATAAGCGTTGGTCAATTTCATCATAAGTTTCACCATATTCGTGCTTGGTTCGGCCATCTAGTGTCAACAAGATAGGCTAGAGTTAGAACATGTTTAGAATAAAGTTAGGAAATGCAAGAATTTAAATCTACATGCAATATGCATATGCGACTGAAATTTTTGACAATTTCCCGCACGAGTATTTTTTTGAAAAAAAGAATCCCGGTCTTGATTTTATTTAATGAAAATCAATTTATGATTACGGAGTTGGGATTAGGGATATATGTATAGGTTGTCACGTTTTTATTACTCATGTTAAGAAACTGTGGCCCGAAAGCGCATGGTGTCAAAAATTGCAATAATTTGTAGGTAAGTCCGGATCGTTCACTGGAGGATGTGCAATGGAAGCAGGTCCCATGCCTTTTTACAAGATTTTCAACTCGGTTACTCGAATAGGTTTGAGAAGTTGACTATCAACTACTTCACTGAATTCAAACTAGTTAAGAAAGCAATTAAAGCTATTCTACAAAGCATGAAAAATTCTATTCTAGAACGCAGATAAGTTTAAGCTAAAAAACAATTAAAATTAGGTCTAGAAAGCATGTAATTTACCCTATGGAAGCAATAAAATTATTCTAAGGAATGCTGTAATCTAAGCTATACTAGCTATGAAGCTGATTCAAACAGATGACAGAATGGACAGGGAGAAAAGAATAAAGATTGGACAAGATTTAGATAAAGCATAATTAAACTTCCATTTTTATACACAGATCTTCGTTTGGGATAATCCCATCAGATAGCTAGTTCTCATGCTCTCAGTACTATGTTCCCTTTAACAGACAGGTACTTACAGTATGAGTTTACATGTTCTTAAGACCACAAATTCTAAGATACCACAGATTCATAACTGCCCCGGCCAGGGTATGTTATTTCATCTGTGGTGGACAAGCAACACCCGACAAATCATTAGTTGAAGTGCCAAGTACTGCTATCATTTCCCCATGTCACACCCAAAGTCTACAAATAAGCCTGAACTATCCCTTAACTCTCATTCCTAGTAGCAGTTAGAAGATCTAGTGACGCATCCGAGTGATCTCTATAAAAGCATTTAAAGGAAAGCAGTTAAAACCCTATCACTCGGAAGTTTCAAAACCTTCGTACTGGTAGTAAAAGAAAGCCCCCAGTCAGAATGACCGAGCGTGGATCAAGAATTCCCGGATCTTGGTGAACCGCTCGTAGTGTTCACTTCCTTCCGGGTGATTATGAGATACAAACTAATGAAGCGAACTAATTAATTAGTTCGTTCCGGATGCACTCACTCAGGACTCAAGAATAGGCTTTGGCAGAAGATGATAGCAGTTGAAAGGAACTCAACCCTATCTTAGAAAATAACCAAGGCCTGTGTATTGTTCCTTTAGAATTATCTGTCACACTATATTTGAATCCAAGTGGATCCCATCTCGGTGTGATAGTTAAGACTAGATTCCCAACACATAGCAATTTTGGAAAATAATAGATTTGAAAATCATTCCCTAAACAGGTACTAGACTCTCAATAAGAACACAGACCCTTTCGGTCTAGACGAGACTTAATCCCTGATTCTGCTTCTAATTCCCCAAAATGTAACCCTTGACCGAATATGAACTAGTCATAACTGAGGAATTTATCCCTTACTTAGATCCAGATTTTATAAATGAATTTTTGTTGGAAATTTAATATGCCGTATCTGTTTAAATCTAGACTTCTACTGTCCAAGGGAAGGATCCCAAAATATTATAAACCACAATAATTACATAATAATATCATGCATAAAGATATATGGAAGTGTAAAATTAATTAATCCCAAAATATAGTGGTGGGTCTATACAGAATATGAGACACAAATATGAAGTGGCAGTGAGGCCAATAGTGGTGGCAGAATAATCAGGAGGATTGCAAACATCTGCTATCCAGTTTTCCAATTACTCGGATGGAGTGAATTTAGACAGCAGAAACCCTATAATGGAAGTGTCGCTACCAGTTGGGTCTCTACTGTCTGCGAATTCAGATAAAAACCTACATGCTTCCTCTCTGCAATACTCATCAGCTAACATTGACAGATATTAACCAACTTATATTACAGATTGGAATTTGGGTTTGGAAATTAAGATAAAGAAAATAAAACTGTATTTGGACAGTAACTAACTGAGTGGCTACTTCATTTCCCGATAAAAGGACCGTTCGCCTGACCTCGTTAATGATTATCAAAATCATGCAAAATAACAAACAATAATTAATATTCAGATTACGGGCTACTTAATTTTCCAATGAAGGGACCGTTCGCCGACATTATTCTGTAATATCTTTTACTGTTCATTCACACATTACGAAAAGACAAAATGAAAAATGAAAAATAAATAAAATAAAAGAGGGTGCCTTGTATGAGAGACATTGGTTTCTCATGCAAGGTTATGGAATTAATCCATAATTAATGACTTAAATAACCCTTCACACCATAATTAATTACAGTCCGGATTATCTGCTTAAGGCATTAAGGTTTTGTTTATAGAAAAATATTTTAATGAGAATTGAACAAAAATCCTTTAATCATGGTAATTATTGACCTTAATTATTGCTAATCATGATCTTTAATTATTGATTTAAGGGTTCAATTATTTAAGTGTGAGAATGGAGAATAAAAATTTCGGCAGCATAACGCCTTATATTGCAATCTGGGATATTACATCTTAACCCGTGGGGTTAAGACGTGAGTGATGCAATATAATAGAGGATTAAAAAAATCAGAATTTTTGGGAATTAAAAGAGATAAGGATCCTGTCGTGATACCATAATTTGTGTCGCGAACCGAAGCTCTCGACATGGGTATCTCGACAGGATATTTTTAGAAATTTGGTAAGCTAGGCTTCGTGTCGCTAGACAGAAGTGTGTCGCGAGACATGGTCTCGCGACAGGAGTCTGGCGACACGAGGCTTTGCTGAAAATTTTCAAAGTATTTGGGTCCCAGTCGCGAGATTTAAAAATTGTGTCGCGAGACGTGGTCTCGCGACAGGATAGTCTAGCGACTGGGGTTTTCAAAAATTTTACCAAGGCATAATTTTCTGTCTCGAAGCAAGAGTGCACGGTTCGCGACAGGGGTTTCTCGACAGAAGCCATTCAGAGATAAATGCAAGAGTTTTGGTCCTCAGTCACTATGCAGAAGGTTGTGTCGCGAACCGTGGGTTCGCGACAGGATTTGCCTCACGACTGAGGATTTTTAAGAAAATATTAAGGCAAGTGTCCCTAGGCATCCATGTCGCGAAACAGCCTTCCTGTCGCCAGACGTGGTCTCGTGACAGGAAGAGGTTGGCGACATGGATGGTTCAGGACACAAGTCAGAAAAGCAAAAAGTAACAGTAGCATGCAAACAGCGTGATCTTACCCTATTTGAGATCAAAAAGTGATTCTAACCCAAAATAACTAAATAATATTTAAATCTACCTAGAACATGCTTGAACAAAAATGAATCTACCTAAAACAATATTAAATTAAAGCAGAATCTTAATCTAGGCTTACTCACGCATAAACATGCACCATTATCCAAAAATAAATAGATAGTAAGCAATAAAGAAGAAATAAAGGTCAAATGACCAAAAGAAAATGAAAGTAGTAAATCCATGGGTTTACAACACCCATTTCATGATTTTGGGATACCATTTTCAGATTAACTTCCCATTTTATTAAGTGGGTCTGATAATACCCATTAACTTGGGTATTACAAACCCTAAATCAAAAATTTCAAAAGAAAACAAGATATTAAGTTGGCTACCTAGCTAAGCACTAGAAAACAAACACAGAAATTAAGCTAAACTAAGCTAAATTAGGGCATAAAATAAATAATATGAGAAAATGTAAACTAAACTAAACTACTACCTAGAGAGAATTCTCCAAATTCTGTCTTCAAGAATGATTTTCTAACTCTTTGGCACCTTGGGATCACCATATATTTATAGAGGTGAAACCCTAGGCCCATGGGCTTTGGTCTGAGGCCCATTGTGTCTCAAGACATCACACACATCACAGCTGTGTCGCGGAATCACGCGTTGTGGCGCGAGACAAGGCTGCATGTCGCAAGGCTTCTCGACTGGGTCTTGGTCCTCTTCGATTTCTGCTTCTGTGGCGCTAAACATACCCCTGTCGCGAGGCCATGTTACGCGACACGGGTGGCTAGCGACAGGGGTCTGGAAACATGGTTCCTTCACCATTCGATGCTGGTGGCGCGGACTCATCCGTGTCGCTAGACCATGTCTCGCGACACAGGTCTAGCGACACAGTCTTCCTGGACTGGCCTTCTCTCTAATTGGCTGTTGTGTCGCTAGGCACCACCTGTCGCGAGTCACAGCTTCGCGACACGGGGGGGTCTAGCGACAGGATGCTCATGTCGAGACTGGCTGGGCCAGATGGGCCGAAATTGCACTTTTTGTGGGCTTTTCTTTCTTTTCCCATCTTTTGTATTTTGTGGGCCTGGTTTATTCTTTTGCCCATCTTTTTCATTCATTTTTCTTTTCTTTTCTTTTTCTAATGTTTTTGGATTTTTCTAGCATAAATGTGTAATAAAATTACATATTTATGCATTTTTCATACCAGCTTATTATTTTTACAAATATGCATAAATCAGTCTAATTCTACTACTTTCTTATTTAATATAAGACCGGAATGCGATCAAATGCCCGTTTCAGACACGGAAATGGATTGAAAATAATGGACATTTCTTGCCATTATCAACATCCTCACATTTAATACTGATCGTCCCTGAGCAGTCAGAGTCAATGTTCCTTAGAACACGGACTCTACATATTCAATTCATTTTCGTGGCTTCATAAATCACATTCTTTTTGGATTGGGATAAGACAATCAACAACTACAAGTGTTAAATTCCCTTGATTGCAGTGTTTAATGAAATGTTACTTGCTCACTACATCGGGCCTACAAATCAAGCATTATTGTCAACCCTTCATGAATATTATGTTTGAAAGATGCAAAGATTAAAAATCAGAATTAAGGTATGACTCGAACATAATTCATGAAATAGAGCCTCACATATAAGAGAATCGGAAAATTCACTCACTCTCAATTGGGGTTTAATCATTGAACGCTCAAAATCAAATTTAACTAAATTATCCCATAAGCTTGCAATCAGACCACTCGTCACCGGCTCATTTCCTCAAATCGAGATCCCGATGTCTTATTTAAGGTTATAACGGGGCATACGGTTGTAACATTTGGTGGGAAAGGGAAATTATTGGGTTAGGAAGTGGCAAGAATTTATTCTATCATAAGTTGGCATTTTTATTATAAAATTTATGATCATCAATTATTTCTTTCTTTTTCTTTTGCTTTCCTTTTTCTGTTGCATGACATTAGACTATGTCTAATTGCTTTGTCATTGCAATTTTATTCTTGTTGAAATGGATTCAACATACATTTTTCTCTTTTTTTTGAATCGGTTTATTGAATACCGATTTATATGTTTTTGATGATCATAAATTTAATGCCTTCGATAGAATTTATTCTTGCACACTTGGGTTGAATATTTTGGTCTTTTTGTAAGGCTAGGAAAATATAGTGGGTTTCAAGAAAAAATAGGCTTAAGGCTCAAGTTGGTTGATCCTAAAGGGAAAATATTTTTGGGTTTGGATTTCAAACGAAGGCCAAAAATTGGGTTTTCTAAGTGCCTCGATCATATGCTCAATTTCGGGAATATGGCATGGTCTTGAATCGGTTCCAATTGCAAGTTCTAGTTTCCTTTAGTCAAAATGATTCACACATCAAAGAATTAAATGAGTAAAAGTGACTCATGGTTCAGATCTCACAAGGTTGGATTGATTCAGGTCATACAGTATTCTAAAATTTAATCAAAGCTTAACTCTAATAATTTATTCAATCAAAATTTTCAACATGCAGATTTATTACCCAATAAGCTGATCGCATCATTAAATTTTTATAGCTCAAAACCTTAGGAATTCATGTCATGCATGTTCTCAATTATATTATCCCAATTTAAAAGTTTGAAAATTTAATTATAAGCCTAAATTCAACATGTGAATTTAGAGCATGTTTATGCATACTTTTTGCTGGTTGTTTAATTTAAAGCAATAAAGAGGCACTGTTAACATACTGGGTATGTCAATTTTTGGCCTGACAGTCACTTATTCATCTCGGACTGTCAGACATCTTTTCTCAAAAATTAAAGAAATTGTTGTTTGGACTGCAAAATTCCAACTTTGAAAGCAGTAAGGTATATCAATTACAAGAGATTTCATTTGCAATCAGAATGAATTTGCACAAATGAATTGAAATTCTCTTATATGATATTTACAATTAAGCTCACGAATGATAAGCTCAGGAATCACCATCTTTCTTCTCGTCTGATTTCTTGGAGGATCCAACTTCATCGGGAATCTTCTTCAGCAGAGTTTGGAGGACTTGGTTTTGGCTCTGGAGGAGTGCTTCTATCATTTTTCTGTTTTGCTCATCGCTTTCTTGTCTTTCTCTGTACATCCTCTCTTCCCTTTCCAGCATCATCTTTTTAAATTCTAAGTCTCTCTTCTCTTTCTCCAATTTCTCCTTCCTCTTTTCTTCTCTTTCTCTCCTACGCTCTTGGCGTTCTTCTTCAGCGCTCTTTCGATGTTCCTCATGACTTGACATTATAACATCAGTCATTGATTTCATTCCTTCAAGCATAGACTGACTCATTTTGCTCATCATTTCAATTGCTTGGGAATCAGCAGGAAACTGAGAAACATTCTGACTTCGATGAGGTATCTGAGATTGAGGCTGAGATGGAGGTGGAATCGGAAGTTGCTCTTGCTCTGGTTGGAGCTCTTCTTGGATTGTAGTCGAAGGTCCCGCATCAGTACGGGCTTTCTTTGTTCCCTTCGAGGCCTTGGATGGCCTTGGAGCTCTCTTTCTTGATGAAGGTGCTTGACCACCGGATATGAATGAAGACTGGGCATCTGAATCACCTCCGCCGGGCAGCTGGGGTAGAGAGTACTGAATTCTTTCTTTCAGTGGAAGATTCGGCACGCTGATGGGGGGGTTTACCTTCACTAGTTCGTCGTCTGCAAAAGCACTCATATTGATGCCTTGAGCGATGCAAATTCTTCTTATCAAATTCGGATAACATAAGACTTGTTTGTCCTTTATCCGGGCCGCCAGAACTTCAAATACATGCTTTCCTACATTCAATTTCGCCCCATGCCACATTCTTGCGAATCCCATCAATACACTCCCAGACGTGGTATGCGGGTGCGAATTGGGCCAGATTTTTGACATGTAGAACTCGTAGGTCAGCATGAAGTGCAGTTGCAGCCAGTTTGCATCAAATGTGTGCCCTGGAGCAGTCAATCTTGTCATACTATTTGCCAAAGCCGCATACTTTGCATTTTCACTTGTCTTGCCTCTTTTTATCAAGATCTCTCCAGCAGGGAATTCATCTCTGATGTCCGGGGTTTCGAGAAATTGATTCCGCCATTCAGGTGAGATATTTATCGCTTGACCCCGGACCTAAGTTGTTTTGTTGATGTCGTCGATGTTGCAGAAGAATTCTCGTGTCAGCTCGACGAGGCCATCTTCTTCGTGGTGCAGCATGAAATTTCCCCACTCTTGATTTCTGAAAAAGGTTTCGACAAAGGGGTGGAGCAAAGCATCCGGTTTGAACCCCTTGTCTGGCACAATCATTTTCAACAACTTTCCATATTGTTCTGCCCCCTCCACCTTTCCATTGAGTTTAATTTCTAAGTCTGCTCCACTCAGTTTCTTCTTTTCAAACTGCTTCGTTACTCCCATTCTGTGCCTTACAGTATGTTCTTGCCAAAATTCAACTGGCCGGACAGACCCAACTGATTCGTCTTCGCTTGTGTGCCAGTCTGTCGGGTCGTCTCCTTCTTTTGGCTGCTCATGTACAGGTTCTTCCCCCTACTCCCGTCGGCTTGATTCTGCCTCAACTTGTTCCCTTTGGCTCGGTTCTCCTTCTCCCTGAGTTGCTTCATTTCGGGATTCCTCCCCAACCTGTTTAATTACATCATTCATTGTATTGTACTCAATCATTACAGGCTTTGGAAAATAAGTACAGGAAAATAAGGATCAACACTAGTTGATACCTCCTCCTCCTCCCTTTCTCTTCGTTCTGCAGCTTCCCTTAAAACTTGCTTGGGTGTTCTTGCAAAAATGGCTGCGAAGGCCGTCTCATCAGCTTCATCCTCTCTTCTTTCTTGCACTCTTTCAGCAGCATCTTTTTCCTTCCTTAGTTTTTCCCTTTTTTCAGCTTCTTGCTGCTCATCGGCTTTCTTTTTCACCAATTCGGATAATGAAATCGGGTCCACTCTTGCCTCAGGTTCGTCATTGCCTCCAATCATTACTTTTCTCCTCTTTCTCTGCCCGGATGCTATTTCTGGAGCGATGACTGCTTCGATCCTGGCTGTTCCAACAAGTGGATCTATCATTTGAGCCACTTGTGTTGCATATCTGACAGCTTCCGGCTCTGCTCCCTGATTTATGTTATTTCGATCTGCTCATTCAGGTTCTGCCTTATTTCTGCCCGAATAGTGTTAGCATCGTGCGCAGTGGGCCCAGCCCATGTAGTGGGTTCTTTCTTGACTTTTAGCCCTTTGCACTGCACTTCTCCTGTGATCATCAAATCTTCGTCATCTCATTTCTCCTTTTCCACATCTGCAGATTTCCTCATTTCCAGTTCTGCTTGGAGCTCTTCAGCGATTTCCTTGTCATGAGCTTCTTTCTTTTTTCGTTCTTCCTCAGCTTTTGTTTGCTGGATATTTTTCCTCATTTGCTCATCCTCTGCAGCTTTCTTTTCTCTTTCAGCTCGTTCCTGTTCATCTATTTTCTCCACTCCAGAACCTCCTTCTGCAGTACTTTGTTCTGCTAATGCCATAGCCATCCCTGCATCCTCCTCCTCTTGTAGCTTTTTGGCATATTCAGCATCCAAGGCAATCTGATGCTTTCTCTTCGAAGGCGGTGGTGGAATTATCCCTTTTCCTCTGTCCTTTGGATCTGAAGGTGCTGCCACCTTCCTAGCAGTTGACTCGGGTTCTTAGATTACCACTTTTCTTTCCGGAGCCCTTGCTGGTTTCTCCTTTTCAGCCAATTTAACTAGCCTTCGTCTGGATTGTACTGGATGCTCAGGCTGGGCTGCAGTTTCTGCTACAGCAGATATTTGCATTTCAGATTGAGGCGGCTGTACGGGAGGTTCGGGCGCAGTAGTAGTTGATACTAGAGCCTGAACTGTCTCTTGCTGTTCTACGGGCTTGGTGGCGACAGCCTTCTGCACTTCAGCTTGCTCTCTTGGTGGCAGAGCATATGCTTGCACCGTTGGTTGGGTAGGCTGTGGGTTGGCGTCAGGAGGGGGAGTGGAGATATAAGCATCAATAGTGGCATCTGTGTCTTCCTCATAGCCCAGTTGTTTTTCAGCGCGTTTTAGGTAGTCTTCGATGAAGCTCCGCTGAGTAATTCGCACACGCTGCTCTTCCCAATCCTCCTTTATCCTTTTGCAAAACTTGCTCTGGATATTATAATTGTAATGTAAGATCTTTTTCTTCTTTGTCTTGTCATTATAATATTGGAGTGCCTCCTTATCCATCTCCATTATCAGTTCCAGGTAAGATTTCCGATACTTGTCCATTATAGCCCCCACCAGGTCTTTCTGAAGTCCTTCAAGATAGGCCATGTCTTGCGCAAAGTTGAAGTTGAGATAAGCTCCAGCTTCAGCTTCTGACATTAGCTGGAACTGTCTCTCTCCTTTCTTTATGGGCTTCCAATTGCCCTTTCGTATGTCTACAAGCAGCTGTTCCCTTAATATAACAATATGCCGAGGATGCTCATCTTCTTTCGAAGTTCCGAACTGCCCGTACTTTCTGTGCGTGAAGATGGATTCGAGCTCTCCCTCAGCAGGTAATTCCACACCTTTATCCAGGAAGGATTTAGTGAGGCTCAGATTTCCTTTCCCCCAGACATAGGTTAGATCCTCCCACTGATGTCGTGCGTCCTTTATCTTCTTCCTCATGGTTTCCAACAGTGAGGTGTTTTGGGTCTGCTCAAAATGTTCGGCTTTCTTAAGCTGCTTGTGCAAGTTAAAGCTTAGTTCTTGATTCCTGATGCGGGCTTGATCGGTAATCCACCTCTGTTCCACTAGTCCCCTCTTCTCAAACAAATAAGGGTTCCATTTGAATGGAAATGCCTCGTGCATCATTATGGCTCCACTGTTTAGAACTCTGCTTAGGTCGATCTGTTTATCTGTGAAAGCCATTCTTACTTGAGGATCTATAATCTGATTTGGAATGATGATGTCGAAGTCGGCCAGATTTGGGTCTTTCGTCCCTCTTTCTACATGCCGGTTCCAGATGGCTCTATGTTCCCTGAACTTTAGCTGAATCCGTTCGTGGTGGACATCCGGAGTTGTGAGTACATCATTCTTAGCATGGCCCATCATCATCCCCCAAAACTTCTTCAGAAAGTGATAATAATCTCTATCTATTGAAGCAGCAACAATCGTTCTCTCTTCCGGTGGTATGTTCACGTCCCACCCTGGTGCAAGCTCCAATTTGTCCTCAGTGGTTTGGTCCAATGGCACTCCATATTCTGACATGATTGCTGCCCTCATATTTTTTTTATCTCAGTTCTATCCACTGAAGCCTGCTGTGCTGTTTGCTCATATGTGCAATCAGGCAACCCGATGCCTGATTTCACTACTAATTCATTCCTGAAAAAGATAAAGGAGATTAGAGATATTCAAGTTTTTATGATTTTCAGGAATTGTTCAAGTTTGAAAATCAACATCCTCACATTTTGAGCTTTGCTCGAAATGTGATTTAATTGATTAGATTTGAATTTATGAAGAGGTCTAGATATAATACTACAAGTAGGAATGTAACATCTATTCTGATTTATTAAATTTTAGGTCTTTGGACCAAAATATTTTTTTAAGAGGCCATTGGGCCCAAAAGTTTGGTTTTTCGTTTTATTAAACAAGCTCGAGATACTTGTTGAAAAAAAAGGGATGAGAGGAAACAAATGGAATGGATGCTCGAAATTGGAATGTGCAGTGGAGGCGTGGCGGTATGGATTTGCTAATCCCGGATTGCTTGGATTGCTTTGGACAGTTAAAACATTCCCAAAAGTTTGCAAACACTATTTTTTTTTAAAAATTTTTAAGGGTTGACCTGTTTTATTAAATAAAAAGTGGGATGTGTGTGGTCCCATTTTTGGATTTTTTGAAAAGTGATAGCAGTTATAAGTGGTGAAAAACACTGCTATCTCACTCACACTAAGAGTTCCATTGGGAACTAAAAACACCAAGTCAAACTTTTATTCCACCAACTCTTTTTGTCTTTTTGTGACAATCCCTTTTTCTGAAAAGTGTGTGGTGTGCACTGAAACTGCCACATACACCCATACACTAACTTTGCACAGATTGTTGTTCACATAACACAGACATGCTACAAAAGGAAAAGGATTAAATGTCCATATTGGCATGCACAAATTATGAACACAACATCACAGAAACAAAAGATCATGCTTTCCCTTCATAAAAAACACAAGATCAATCACACTACCATGCTGCCCATCCAAACAAAAACAAGATATTCCACCTACTGCATGCTATCCATTTGCTGTAATACCAGTAACAAAGAGATATTCAAAAATACCCCATATGTTCATCAGCTTCCGAACTTCAGATTTTCACAAATTCTACAGACTTCAACAAGTAAACATACAGCAGGGGACACTCAACACTACTTAGAATGGAAAAACTTAAGAACCCTAGAAATTTGAAAGGTTCGGTCATGGTGGTTCTCCCCCTGTTTAACCCTAATATACCGCATACAATTTCTAACAACTCTATAAACAGAAAAACAAAATGCCCACACAGATTTCGACACTCCCTAACCCTTCACAGAAACAAAAACAACATCACCCCTTCTTCCCAATCATAGTCGGCCCACAACACATATTTACTGAAATTCAGACAAAACTATACCCAAAGCACCCATAGCCTACAATCAACCTCAAGAGCACAGAAAAGAGCAAAACGGAGTTTATTTACACATTTTCGCAAAAACAGATGAGAAATCCCCAAATCGCACGAACAAGGGCACACTGGTTACGCGAGAATCGGAGGGAATCGCTTACCATGGCTGAGCTTTCGAAGAAGATGGGGACGCCATTTCGATTTTTTTTGAGAAAATCGGACAGAGTGTCGCTAGAGAAGGTAATCGGAAAAGTGCGAAGGACACGTGGTGTTCTTTGGGAGAGAAAGATTTCAGAGTCGAGAGTGTTTTGAAAATTGGCTTAAGTGTTGAGAATGTGGGGAAGAAGGAGGCGATGGGGGGCATATAAACGAATGGGCCGAGTCGCGAAACCCTAGCCCATGTCGCGGAACTAGGTTTCACTACTGGGGTCTAGCGCCATTAGAGGGGCGCTAGACTGGAAGCCAGTCGCGAGCACATGTCTCTCGACTGGGGGGGGGGGGGGGTATCTCGACAGGATTAGGAAGAAGGTGGGCCAAGTATGAACTGTGGCGCGATAGTGAAAGCCAGTCGCGACTGGGTGTATCGCGACAGGGACATACAAGGTTTGGGGATGGGTTTAGTGAGGGTGTGTCGCGGAACTGGTCCCAGGCGCTAAACGTAGTCTTGCGACTGGGTCCGTTCCGCGACAGGATATGGAATGAGGGGGGTTTAGGGACTGATGAGATTGTGTCGTGGAGCTAACCCTGGTCGCGAGACGTGGTCTCGCGACACGGTTTAGCTTCGCGACAGAGGTCTCACTGTACTAGAGAGCCGTCTCGCTATCCTCCCTCCTGGCGTGAGGCAATGCCTCGCGACACAAGAGGGTTTCCGCGACACGAAATTTTTGAATTTTCAAATTTTCGTGGTCTGGGCCCGAGTGTGTTATTGGGCCTGAATCCACTTTATTTGATTTGGACCTGAATAAATTCAGTCCAAAATAAATTCAAAATTACTGGGCTGAAATTAAATAATCTACTTGCTTAAAAATAGGTTGGATCGATTCCATTTATTTGTAAAATTTATTCTGGATTTTAAATTGCTTTAAATTCCGAGAATGTTTTCTTAAATTCATGGAATTAATCCAATCAGGAACCTGGTTTTCAGTGCCATTTTCTGCTCCTTCTTTTTGGTGGTTCCGGAATTCCTGCAAGATAGATAAATGAAACACATTAGATTTTCTCCAAATATCAACATCCTCACATTTAGAGTCTTAGTACTCTAAATGTTTAATTGATTTTTGGATACTTTCTGCTTTGAAATAAAATGGTATAAATGTATATAATAATAATAATAATAATAATAATAATAATAATAATAATAATAATAATAATAATAATAATAATAATAACTTTTTTTAATGAGTATAAGCCGGTTCTGCCACTGTTTGGCTCTCTTTTTCCGGATCGAATTGTTCGATGTATTCCTTCAGTCGGTGCCCATTCACCACTATGTTGCCCTTGTCAGTTCTTATCCTGACGGCTCCATTTTCAAATACCTCTAACACTTCATGTGGCCCTTCCCATTTGGATTTAAGCTTTCCGGGGAACAGCTTCAACCTAGAATTGAACAACAATACATTTGACCAACATAAAAGTGCTTAGGCTTAATCCGGCAATCGTGCAACTTCTGGGTCCGCTCTTTATAAATCCGAGAGCTCTCGTAGGCTTGCGCTCGTATTTCCTCAATTTCATTGAGGTCCAACTTGCGTTTTCTTTGAGCAACTTTCGGATCAAAGTTAAGCGTTTTGACGACCAAGTAAGCTTTATGCTCTAACTCTACAGGCAAATGACAGGCTTTTCCGAAGACAAGTCTATAAGGAGACATCCCAATGGGAGTCTTGTATGCAGTGCGGTATGCCCATAGAGCATCATTGAGCTTACGTGCCCAGTCCTTTCGGGTTATCCCTACCGTGGCTTCGAGTATATGTTTGATCTCGCGATTTGATACCTCGACTTGACCACTGGTTTGGGGATGATAAGGTGTGCCTATCTTATGGAGGATTCCATTTTTACTCATTAAAGTTTCAAAAGCCTTATTAACAAAGTGTGTTCGTCCATCATATATTACCACCCTAGGTACACCAAATCTATTGAAAATGTTGTTCTTGAGGAACTTTATGACTTGGCTACCATCATTGGTTGGCAATGCGACCGCCTCGACCCACTTGGACACGTAATAGACAACTACCAAGATATAGTAGTTTCCACCAGATGGTGGGAACGGTCCCATGAAGTCAATGCCCCATACATCAAAGATCTCAAGTGCGAGAATCCCTTTCTGAGGCATCTCATCCCTCTTGGAGATGTTTCCTAATCTTTGGCATCTGTAGCAGGCTTTCGCAAACACCTTGCAATCTTCATAAATAGTAGGCCAAAAGAATCCACACTCGAGTACCTTGTGGGCAGTCCGAGTGGGACCATGATGATCTCCGTATTCAGATTCGTGGCATTTCTTGGTGATTTGGTAGGCCTCAGCTTTAGTAACATATCGCCTGATTATCGAATCAGCGCAATGTTTGAACAAGAAGGGATCTTCCCAAAAGTAGTTTACTACTTCTTTGAAGAATTTTGCCCTTTTGTATTTTTGATGGAATGGTGGGGTTATTCCACATGCTAAAAAGTTAGCAATGTCGGAAAACCATGGACACGCCTGATCGTGCAAGTGCAATGCAAACAGTTGTTCGTCTGGAAAATCCTCATTGACGGCTTTATCATTTTTATCATTTTCTAATCGAGATAAATGGTCAGCAACACCATTATCTCGACCTCGCCTATCTTTTATTATGATATCAAATTCCTACAACAGAAGTACCCACCTGATTAATCGAGGTTTGACATCTTATTTGCTAAACAAGTATCTCAGTGCAGAGTGATCTGTGTACACTATGGTTTTCGTACCAATAAGGTACTGTCTGAATTTATCAAACGCGAAAACCATAGCGTACATTTCTTTTTCCGTGGTAGTGTAGTTGATTTGGGCTTCATTCAGGGCGTGACTTGCGTAATGAATTACACAATGTTTCCCTTCCTTATGTTGCCCAAGTACTGCACCCACGGATAGATCACTTGCATCGCACATTACCTCGGAAGGTATTGACCAATTGGGTGGTTGTACTATTGGAGCAGAAACCAACATCTTTTTTAGTGTGTCAAAGGCTTGAACACACGCTTCATTTATTAAAAAGGAATTTTCTTTACAAAGCAGATTAGTGAGCGGCTTGGCAATTTTAGAGAAATCCTTAATGAATCTCCGGTAAAAACCGGCATGCCCTAAGAAGCTCCTAACTTCTTTAATAGAATTAGGGAGAGGGAGATTGGAGATGACTGAGACCTTGGCTGGATCGACTTCAATGCCTGCTCGTGAAATGCGATGACCTAACACTATGCCCTCAGTGACCATGAAATGACACTTTTCCCCGTTTAAAACCAAGTTAGTGTCCTCACATCTCTGTAAGATTTTAGCAAGATTGGTCAAACATTCTTCAAATGTATCTCTATATACAGAGAAGTCATCCATGAAAACTTCAATGCATTTTTCGATAAATTCAGAAAATATAGACATCATGCAACGTTGAAAAGTGGCAGGTGCATTACATAAACCAAAAGGCATGCGCCTATAGGCAAAAGTGCCATAGGGGCATGTAAAAGTTGTTTTTTCGTGATCCTCACTGGCGATCACTATTTGATTATAACTTGAATATCCGTCCAAAAAACAATAAAACTCCCTTCCCGCCAACCGTTCCAACATTTGATCGATAAAAGGTAAAGAGAAATGGTCCTTGCGAGTGGCCTCGTTCAACTTCCGGTAGTCTATGCAGACTCTCCATCCGGTGACCGGCCGTGTGGCAATTTCCTCCCCTTGTTCATTCTTGGTTATGCACATCCCACCCCGCTTGGGAACAACCTGCACAGGACTGACCCATTTGCTGTCAGAAATTAGGTATATGATACCGGCATCCAACAACTTGATCACTTCCTTTCTTACCACTTCTTGCATGGGTGGGTTCAATCTCCGTTGGGGCTGGCGTGAAGGCTTGAAATTCTCCTCCATTAGAATCCTGTGCATACAAACAGAAGGGCTTATTCCTTTGATATCAGAAATGGTCCAACCGATTGCACGCACATGTTTTTTAAGCACCCCACCAGAGCATTTTCTTGATCTTGTGTCAGCTTAGCTGACACAATTACCGATAACATTTTATGTTCAGCGAGAAACGCATACTTAAGATGGTCCGGTAGCACTTTTAGTTCAAGCTCTGGTGGGCATTCCACCGAAGGAAGTAATTTGCGAGAATTAGATGGGGGAAATTCAGATTTACCTTTCGGATCCTGCATCAGTACAGGATCCGCCTCCTCTTGGTTGGCGTCTTCATGGAAATCGGCGCCGTTAAATTCCTCCAAATCCCCAGTTTCGGGATTGGCGAAATGAACAGCGCTGCAACCTTCGTGCTCTGCACCAGCAGGCTTCAGTACCTGCTTTGAAAAGTCATCATCCATCATCATTACAATCCCAGTGTTAGAGTCTAGCTCTCCCTCTCTCCTATCTATTACATCAATTGTGGAACAAGTTTCCTCATGCGGAAACCTCTGCAGCTTGCCCATGTTGAAATTCAGCTCTTCTTCTCCAACACGGAGCTTGATTTGATTTGAACGCGCGTCTATCAGTGCACCACCCGTTGAAAGGAAAGGGCGGCCTAAGATCACTGGCATCTCATAGTCTTCTTCTATGTCGAGAATAATGAAGTCGACAGGAAAGAGTGTTCCTCCCGTCTTGACGATCACGTCCTTCAGTATCCCAACAGGATGAGTGATTGACCGGTCTGCCAGTTGTAATTTCATTGTAACCGGCTCAATCACTCCCAAGTGAAGACGTTTGCCATGGCGAGTAGCATAACGTTGATGCTCGACCCCAAGTCACATAACCCCTTTCCGACATTTGTCTTTCCAATGTGGACTGGCAGTGTGATACAGCCCGGGTCCTCCTTCTTCTCAGGTAGCACTCTTTGGATTATGGCACTGCAGCTGCTGTTTAAAACCACCACTTCATCCTGGTCGAATTTCCTTCTTCCTGAAATCATTTCTTTAAGAAATTTAGCATAGACGGGCATTTCTGAAATCATTTCGACCAAGGGAATAGTGATCTCAACAGCTTTCAATCTTTCCAGAAATTTCTTGAATTTAAGATCATGTTCCATATTTTTAAGACGTGCAGGGTATGGCACCCTTGGCATATACTTATTATCATCTAAATGTTTTTGTGGTGAAAGGTCAGAAATTTTACCTTCACCTTTACCAGTTTTTCCACTGAGTTCTGCTGTCTCAGTTTCTTTTTCTTTTTCTCCTTCCTCCTCTGTTCCCTGATTTTCCTCAATACTTTCTTTGTCAGACTCCTTCCCTTGCACTTCTTTGATCTGTGGCCTTGCCAGAACCTTGCCCGATTTCAACGTGATAGCCTTACACTGGGGGTTCTTTTCTGAACTACTCGGCAAAGTCCCCTGATCTCTTTTCTGGAGTTCCTTGGCCATCTGGGTCACCTGGGTTTCCACGTTTCTTATTGAAGCCTGCAACTGTGTGTTTATCTCCTTCTGGCTTGAGATGAATTCAGTCATTATGTTCTCAAGTCTAGAAGGTGGCTTCTGCTGAGGTGGATTCCATTGGTTCTGGGCTTGGTTTTGGTTAGGAACAAATTGGTTTTGGGGCTGGTTCTGATTGGGGACAAACTGATTCTGTGGCTGCTGGATGTTTTGAAATTTTGGTTCTGAGGTGGCCTGGCTAGAATCTGGGGTTGAAAGTTTGGGTTAAAATGTTGGGGCCTTGGCTGGTTAAACTGTTGAGGCTGGGTTAACCGGTGCGAATTCAAGGCGTTGTTGTTGGAATATGAGAGGTTAGGGTGCCGGTTCTGGAATCCACCTGCATAGTTACAGCTCTCATTCGTCACCTGTTGACAGGCTTCTGTGGGATGTGGACCCTGGCATGATCCACAAACAGGTTCAACATTTTGGGCAGAACTTCCAGATTCTTGATTCAAGGCCAACACGGCCACTTGATCCTTCAATTTGTCTAATTCAGACTTGCCTGCTGTACCTACAGCACATAAACCACGAGGGGGAGGGGGATCAACATCATCAGTTAAAACAGATCTATTCACACTCATTGTTTCAATCTTGCCCCAGGCCTGATCCATTGGCATGTGGAGCAAATGTTGACCACCAGCAGCATCAACCATGTATTTCCAGGATGGGGTCAAACCGCTGTAGAATTTTCTCAATTGCTCCCACTCATGGAAACCATGTTGGGGACATTTTCTTAGTAGGTTGAAGAACCGCTCCTTTGCGTCATACAGGGATTCGTCTGGTTTCATTTTGAACTCCGCAATTTTGGATCGGCATTCGTCCACCTTGGATTCCAGAAAGTATTTTTCCAAGAAGTTTCTGATCACTTCTTCCCACGTGGACTTCTGATTGACTGGCAGCGATTTGTACCACGTCCGGGCTCCACTAGACAAAGAGAGGAAATAATCTCAAACGAATAGTGTTGGGAGATACATTATGATTCTTGATGGTGTCACACAGTTCCATGAAGGTCTGCAAATGGTCATGTGGGTCTTCATGACTTGCCCCCACAAACTGATTGCTCTGAACAAGATTGATGAGTGCCGACTTTAATTCGAAATTCCTGGCCAAGAATGGAGCTTGTCCAGGAATGTTCAAGTATGGCTCCAAGATGGGCTGCATATAGTCAGCAGCTGTTGCTTGTTGATTGTTCCCCGGCCCTCCTTGATAGTGCTATGGGTAATAGTTCTGATGCTGATAATAGTTTCTGGGGTCATTGAAATCATTTGGGTTGGGAGGATTCTGATGCTGATTGAATTGAGGGTTCTGGTACTGAGGATTTTGGAAGTGCTGGTTGTTTGGATTATTCTGATTGAGTGGGTTATTGAACTGGTTTTGGGGAGGTGGTGGGTTGAGATTCTGATTACCGATGTTGGGCAGATTCCCCTCGCCTTGAATTTCATTCAATGGAGGGTCATCTGTCTCATCGCCATCTCCATCTCGGTTTTCATGAAGTGGTGGGGGGTTATTATCAATGATGACAGGGTTATCGGGAATGATGGGTGGATTGTTGCCTGGTAACTGTGCCATGTCCGAGACTCCGCTGCTCGTACTGGAAGAAGATTGCCTTACACGTTCCCTCCTTTCCTGCTCTTTCCTCTGCTTAGTGAGGGCTCTGATTCGTCTCGCTTCCTTTTCTATTTCAAGGTTGAGTGGAAGTTCAGGTGGTGTTTCCTTTCTCCGTTGCATGTACAGCTTCGTTCAATGAGGGCAGTACCTGCAACCATCCCCAGGTTAGAACTGGTGTAGAAGAATTATTTCTCAGAAACCATCATCCTCACATTTAGAGCTTTAATGCTCTAAACGTGTGATTGATTTTTGAGACTGGAATATTTTTGTTATGAATAAAGTATGTACACTAGCTATGAGTAAATCAAGAGTTTAATTCTCTTATAAAATGGCGTTGCATCCTCCCCGGCAACGGCGCCATGAAACTTTTGACAATTTCCCGCCCGAGTATTTTTTTGAAATAAAAAGAATCCCGATCTTGATTTTATTCAATGAAAATCAATTTATGATTACGGAGTTGGGATTAGGGATATATGTATAGGTTGTCATGTTTTTATTACTCGTGTTAAGAAACTGTGGCCCGAAAGCGCACGGTGTCAAAAATTGCAATAATTTGTAGGTAAGTCCGGATCGTTCACTGGAGGATGTGCGATGGAAGCAGGTCCCATGCCTTTTTACAAGATTTTCAACTCGGTTACTCGAATCAGTTTGAGAAGTTGACTATCAACTACTTCACTGAATTCAAACTAGTTAAGAAAGCAATTAAAGCTATTCTACAAAGCATGAAAAATTCTATTCTAGAACGCAGATAAGTTTAAGCTAAAAAGCAATTAAAATTAGGTCTAGAAAGCAGGTAATTTACCCTATGGAAGCAATAAAATTATTCTAAGGAATGCTGTAATCTAAGCTATACTAGCTATGAAGATGATTCAAACAGATGACAGAATGGACAGGGAGAAAAGAATAAAGATTGGACAAGATTTAGATAAAGCATAATTAAACTTCCATTTTTATACACAGATCTTCGTTTGGGATAATCCCGTCAGATAGCTAGTTCTCATGCTCTCAGTACTATGTTCCCTTTAATAGATAGGTACTTACAGTATGAGTTTACATGTTCTTAAGACCACAAATTCTAAGATACCACAGATTCATAACTGCCCCGGCCAGGGTATGTTATTTCATCTGTGGTGGACAAGCAACACCCGACAAATCATTAGTTGAAGTGCCAAGTACTGCTATCATTCCCCCATGTCACACCCAAAGTCTACAAATAAGCCTGAACTATCCCTTAACTCTCATTCCTAGTAGCAGTTAGAAGATCTAGTGACGCATCCGAGTGACCTCTATAAAAGCATTTAAAGGAAAGCAGTAAAGAAAGCATTTAAAGAAAGCAGTTAAAACCCTATCACTCGGAAGTTTCAAAAGCTTCGTACTGGTAGTAAAAGAAAGCCCCCAGTCAGAATGATCAAGCGTGGATCAAGAATTCCCGGATCTTAGTGAACCGCTCGTAGTGTTCACTTCCTTCCGGGTGATTATGAGATACAAACTAATGAAGCGAACTAATTAATTAGTTCGTTCCGGATGCACTCACTCAGGACTCAAGAATAGGCTTCTGCAGAAGAGGATAGCAGTTGAAAGGAACTCAACCATATCTTAGAAAATAACCAAGGCCTGTGTATTGTTCCTTTAGAATTATCTGTCACACTGTATTTGAATCCAAGTGGATCCCATCTCGGTGTGATTGTTAAGACTAGATTCCCAACACATAGCAATTTTGGAAAATAATAAATTTGAAAATAATTCCCTAAACAGGTACTAGACTCTCAATAAGAACACAAACCCTTTTGGTCTAGACGAGACCTAATCGCTGATTCTGCTTCTAATTCCCCAAAATGTAACCCTTGACCGAATATGAACTAGTCATAACTGAGGAATTTATCCCTTACTTAGATCCGGATTTTATAAATGAATTTTTGTTGGAAATTTAATATGCAGTATCTGTTTAAATCTAGACTTCTACAGTCCAAGGGAAGGATCCCAAAATATTATAAACCACAATAATTACATAATAATATCATGCATAAAGATATATGGAAGTGTAAAATTAATTAATCCAAAAATATAGTGGTGGGTCTAGACAGAATATGAGACACAAATATGAAGTGGCAGTGAGGCCAATAGTGGTGGCAGAATAATCAGGTGGATTGCAAACATCTGCTATCCAGTTTCCCAATTACTCGGATGGAGTGAATTTAGACAGCAGAAACCCTATAATGGCAGTGTCGCTACCAGTTGGGTCTCTACTGTCTGCGAATTCAGATAAAAACCTAAATGCTTCCTCTCTGCAATACTCATCAGCTAACATTGACAGATATTAACCAACTTATATTACAGATTGGAATTTGGGTTTGGAAATTAAGATAAAGAAAATAAAACTGTATTTGGATAGTAACTAACTGAGTGGCTACTTCATTTCCCGATAAAAGGACCGTTCGCCTGACCTCGTTAATGATTATCAAAATCATGCAAAATAACAAACAGTAATTAATATTCAGACTACGGGCTACTTAATTTCCCAATGAAGGGACCGTTCGCCGACATTATTCTGTAATATCTTTTACTGTTCATTCACACATTATGAAAAGACAAAATGAAAAATGAAAAATAAATAAAATAAAAGAGGGTGCCTTGTATGAGAGACATGGTTTCTCATGCATGGTTATGGAATTAATCCATAATTAATGACTTAAATAACCCTTCACACCATAATTAATTACAGTCCGGATTATCTGCTTAAGGCATTAAGGTTTTGTTTATAGAAAATAGAGATAAATAATTTTTTAGGCCATCAATAGGCAGGTAATTCACTTTTGGGCTACTAAAGATTGAATTATGAAATTAGGTCACCAATAGGCATTCGGGCCTAATTTAGGGCCAATTTGACCAATACCACACTAAAACGGGCCGCGTGTAACCCACTCGCCACGCGATGGCTCAAATGTGGAAATTGTCTCCTTTTGGTGGCCTGTTTTACTATTTTGTAATTTAAATAAATACTACTCCATTCGTTCCATTATTTTTGCCCCACTTTCCATTTTTCACTGTTCCAACGTTTTTGTCTCGTTTTCATTATAGTAATAATAAATATTAATCACCAAATCTACCGCATCAAATACCAATATATCCTACATTAAATATTGTCTATGACCACATAAAATACCATGCTCAAAATACCCCAACACGAAATAAATATTCATTAAAATAAAAATAAAATAAATATATATTTTGAAAATGTAAAAAAAAGAAAAAATAATAAATAAAATTATTTGTATTAATAATAATAATAACTTCAAGAATTAAATTATAGTATAACATAAAATAAAATTAAATAAATTAAATCTAAAAAATAAATTAATTTGAATGAATTCATTTATATTAAAGGGGATGGAATCTTACCCTAGTGGTCAAGTCCCTTGACTATCAACTTATAGGTTGGGGGTTCGATTCCCCACCTCGCCCTTATCCCTTCCTTTTTTCTGGCATGGGCTCCCACCACCCTTTATAGGTTGTTCGGCAAAAAAAAGGGGTTCTCTACCCACCATTTATCATATTTATATTAAATGAAATATAATAAAATAAGTAGTAAAAATTTAATTAAAAAATAAATGGAAACAGATAAATAGGTGTTCTCTACCCACCCAGGAAAGTGAAATAAAATTGAAGATCAGAAGAAATTTGGGTCTCCGATGGAAATGCACATATTGTGTGCCAAAATGAGCAGCTTTATTTAATAGTTGGTTTCGAGATCATGATTGGATAATTGTCCGATAGAGTAATATTTATTTTAATTTTAAAAAAAGTAAAAAAAAATTAAAAAAATAAAAAAAACTAAAATAGGCCACTAACAGGCGACAATTTCCGCTTTTAGGCAATCCCGTGAGGAGTGGTAGCGCGTGACGCACACGCGGCCCATTGTGGCATTGACGGTCAATTAGGCCTATAAAACTGGCCCGAATGCCTATTGGTGACCTAATTTCATAATTCAATCTTTAGTGGCCCAAAAGTGAATTACCTGCCTATTGATGGCCTAAAAAATTCTTTATCTCAGAAAAATATTTTAATGAGAATTGAACAAAAATCCTTTAATCATGGTAATTATTGACCTTAATTATTGCTAATCATGATCTTTAATTATTGATTCAAGGGTTCAATTATTTAAGTGAGAGAATGGAGAATAAAAATTTCGGCAGTATAACGTCTTATATTGCAATCTGGGATATTACATCTTAACCCGTGGGGTTAAGACGTGAGCGATGCAATATAATGGAGGATTAAAAAAAAATCAGAATTTTTGGGAATTAAAAGAGATAAGGATCCTGTCGTGATACCATAATTTGTGTCGCGAACCGAAGCTCGCGACATGGGTATCTCGACAGGATATTTTTAGAAATTTGGTAAGCTAGGCTTCGTGTCGCTAGACAGAAGGTGTGTCGCGAGACATGGTCTCGCGACAGGAGTCTGGCGACACGAGGCTTTGCTGAAAATTTTCAAAGTATTTGGGTCCCAGTCGCGAGATTTAAAAATTGTGTCGCGAGACGTGGTCTCGCGACAGGATAATCTAGCGACTGGGGTTTTCAAAATTTTTACCAAGGCATAATTTTCTGTCTCGAAGCAAGAGTGCACGGTTCGCGACAGGGGTTTCTTGACAGAAGCCATTCAGAGATAAATGCAAGAGTTTTGGTCCTCAGTCACTATGCAGAAGGTTCTGTCGCGAACCGTGGGTTCGCGACAGGATTTGCCTCACGACTGAGGGTTTTTAAAAAAATATTAAGGCAAGTGTCCCTAGGCATCCATGTCGCGAAACATCCTTCCTTTCGCCAGACGTGGTCTCGCGACAGGAAGAGGTTGGCGACATGGATGGTTCAGGACACAAGTCAGAAAAGCAAAAAGTAACAGTAGCATGCAAACAGTGTGATCTTACCCTATTTCAGATCAAAAAGTGATTCTAACCCAAAATAACTAAACAATATTTAAATCTACCTAGAACATGCTTGAACAAAAATGAATCTACCTGGAACAATATTAAATTAAAGCAGAATCTTAATCTAGGCTTACTCACGCATAAACATGCACCATTATCCAAAAATAAACAGACAGTAAGCAATAAAGAAGAAATAAAGGTCAAATGACCAAAAGAAAATGAAAGCAGTAAATCCATGGGTTTACAACACCCATTTCATAATTTTGGGATACCATTTTCAGATTATATTCCCATTTTATTAAGTGGGTTTGATAATACCCATTAACTTGGGTATTACAAACCCTAAATCAAAAATTTCAAAAGAAAACAAGATATTAAACTGGCTACCTAGCTAAGCACTAGAAAACAAACACAGAAATTAAGCTAAACTAAGCTAAACTAGGGCATAAAATAAATAATACAAAAAAAGTAAACTAAACTAAACTACTACCTAGAGAGAATTCTCCAAATTCTGTCTTCAAGAATGATTTTCTAACTCTTTGGCACCTTGGGATCACCATATATTTATAGAGGTGAAACCCTAGGCCCATGGGCTTTGGTCTGAGGCCCATTGTGTCTCAAGACATCACACACATCACAGCTGTGTCGCGGAATCACGCGTTGTGGCGCGAGACAAGGCTGCAGTCGCAAGGCTTCTCGACTGGGTCTTGGTCCTTTTTCGATTTCTGCCTCTGTGGCGCTAAACATACCCCTGTCGCGAGGCCATGTTACGCGACACGGGTGCCTAGCGACAGGGGTCTGGAAACATGGTTCCTTCACCATTCGATGCTGGTGGCGCGGACTCATCCGTGTCGCTAGACCATGTCTCGCGACACAGGTCTAGCGACACAGTCGTCCTGGACTGGCCTTCTCTCTAATTGGCTGTTGTGTTGCTAGGCACCACCTGTCGCGAGTCACAGCTTCGCGACACGGGGGGGTCTAGCGACAGGATGCTCATGTCGAGACTGGCTGTGCCAGATGGGCCGAAATTGCACTTTTTGTGGGCTTTTCTTTCTTTTCCCATCTTTTGTATTTTGTGGGCCTGGTTTATTCTTTTGCCCATCTTTTCATTCCTTTTTCTTTTCTTTTCTTTTTCTAATGTTTTTGGATTTTTCTAGCATAAATGTGTAATAAAATTACATATTTATGCATTTTTCATACCAGCTTATTATTTTTACAAATATGCATAAATCAGTCTAATTCTACTACTTTCTTATTTAATATAAGACCGGAATGCGATCAAATGCCCGTTTCAGACACAGAAATGGATTGAAAATAATGGACATTTCTGGCCATTATCAGCAACCCCCCAATAGAATTTAATTTTTTTTTTGTGAACAATGCCATTGCGGCGGCTAGAAAAAAAATAGAAAAGATGAAAAATAAAAAGCGACAGACTGAAAAATAGAACATAAAGGAATTGAAACTAGGCCCGAAGCACTCCGCTTCCCGTACTGTCATCATGAAGCACTTGTACACTTCGTCTGGAGGGAAGGCCCATGTTGTGAAGAACTGATCCATTCTGCACGCCATCCGAGCTAAGACATCTGCCACCCGGTTACCCTCCCTATAAACATGGCGAATGGAACAAACCTCGAATGAATTCCCGAGCTCTCTGATGCGTCTCACTACTGGCCATAACTTGTGGAACGGCTGCTTCAAACATGAGATGAGCTTGCATGCCTCTAGGGAATCAGTGTAACACGAAACCTTCCTTTCCCCTAGAGACTCCGCGAGTTGCAGCCCTTCCATGATGCCATAGATTTCGACTTCAAGGATCTCTTGTCTGCCTAGCTGACCACCTATTGCTGCTCTCCAAACTCCATCCTAGTTTCGGCACACAGCAGCGAAACCACTCCTATCGCCCCCCTCCGAGATGCTGCCATCCGAATGAACCACCACCCCCTCATCCGCTACATCCCTCCAATGGACAAGGATCGGCCCTCTAGCAGCCTGCGCTCCTGCTGCATCAACCCTCTCCAATGCCATCTGTAAATTATCAACCTGCCACAATAAGCATCTAGTCGAAGATACCTTACCCCTGAAGACACGACCATTCCTCTCACACCATGTTATCCAGACCCCAGCCACGAATAAATGCTGCCAGGTCTTTACCATATATTCCAACCAATGCTTCAACTTATCCGAAGCCAGCGCCAGGATCTCAGCCACCTCCCGAATTCCCAATGTGTGCCATATGTGACTAGCCCACGTACATTCAAATAGCGCGTGCTTCCAGTCCTCCTCTACTTCCCCGCAAATCGTACACAAAGGGGACCCTATCAGATTCCTGTGATAACGAACACCATTAGTCACCAAGGATCCATGAGAGATGAGCCAAAACAGTAGCCCAATTTTTCTCCGGAATCCCCTTGTGTCATATCCAATTCCATCATTTTTCTAACGTAGTCCCCCCGCCTCCCCGAATCCAATTATATCCCGATCGCACGCTGTACTGACCACTCACCTGCATGAGCCAATGCATAATATCCATTGCCTTCTCAACAAATATCGGACATGGCGCCCCCTCAATCCCCCCCCCCCCCCTCACATCCTGAGGTATCCATGTGTAAACTTTCTCCAGACGCCACTGACCCTTCTCCACAACATCCTTCAATTTTAACTCCATATCGTTGTAGTGAAGAAATGGCATCAAGGTTGCCAAACATGTGCCCTTCCATTAGGTGTATACCATAACAAACAATTCCTGTTCCCTATTCGCACTCCGAAGCCGACCCTAAACTCTCCCGCCAGCATCACCATATTCCTCCACATTCTTGTCGACTTGTAATGATCCCTAGGAAATTCACCATCCCTACTACCATATCTTCCTTTCATCCATTGCACCCACAGTTTGTCTTTGTCCAACATAAACTCCCCCAGCTGCTTCCCCAGAAGTGCCATATTCATATGCCTAGCCTATCTCAACCCAGTCCACCTTCTTGCCTAGGTCAAGCCACTTTATCCCAGGCAACTAAATGAATCTCGCGGCCTGATGTCCCTTTCCAGATCCAACGCCTAATTTTTTGATCAATTTTATTACAAATGGTAATAGAAAGCCTATGAACTTGCATACAATAAGCCGGGAGCGCGGCTAGCACTGATCTAGCTAAAGTCACTCGCGCGGCCCTATTTAGGAGTGACATCGCCCATCCTGCCCATCTCATATCAAACCTTCTCAATAAATCATCAAAGTGCGACATCTTCAACCTGCCATTAATCATTGGGAACCCTAAATACTTTCCCAGGGATGTCGAGATGTTAATGCCCAAATATCCAGTAATCCATCCTCGTTCTTCAACTGTAGCATTGGCAGTTACTAATGCAATCGATTTGTCACAATTCATCCTCAACCCGGATGCCTCGCTAAATCTATGCAACACCCGCCCCATGCACGTAAAACTATCCTCCCACACTTCTGAAGAAAGAATAAGATCGTCCGCATACATGACATGCGATATCGCCACTCCTGTACGGCCTCCACTTCCGCCAGAATGAGCCGAGATAACTTTTCCATCACAATCATGAACAAATACGGTGATAGAGGGTCTCCTTGTCTCAACCCCCTCCCTGACTGAATCTTCGCCAAAGGTGAGCCATTCTATAAAATAGAGAATGATGATGTCCGCACACAAACCATCACAATCTCTATAAGCTTCCTGGGCAAGTCCATCTCCAAAAGACAGGACTCCAAAAACTCCCAATTCACCGAGTCATAGGCCTTGGCTAAATCGATCTTTAGGATGGCGCCTTTCTGATTCGTCTGTTTATGCTCCAAGGAATAGACTAACTCCTGTACCAAGATACCATTGTCCCGAGTTCCTCGCCCCGGGAGAAAGGCCGATTGAAAAGGACCGACAAAATCACATAGCAAAGGTCTTAACCTATTCGCAATGACCTTTGTTATGAATTTGAAGGACGCATTACAAAGTGTCAGAGGCCTAAACTGCGTGATCGCCTGTGGCATGTCAACTTTTGGCAAAAGGACCATAAAAGCATGTGCAAGTTCTGGCGGCAAAGTCCTGGTTTCAAATGCTTCCCTCACGATTCCATATACCCTCTCGCCAATCATCTCCCAATACAGTCGATAAAACTCAGAAGGGAAACCATCCGGTCCTGGAGCCGCCAACGGACGCATCTGCTTCTTTACCAGATCAACCCCATTTCTCTCTACCAGCTTATCTAAGCTCTCCCTCCAGGAATCACTGACCGCCGGAAGGGGAGGCCATGCCGGCTCATCCTCCCCAGCTGGATCAATTCCTCTCGTTGCTTGATGAGTGCTGAACATGTTAGTAAAATATGTCCTGGCGTGCTCCTGTAGGCAAGTCTGTTCCATCTGCCACTCCTTCCACGTACAAACCGTAGATGCGGTTTCTCTTCCTATGCACTTTGGTACGTGCATGAAAATAAGCTGTATTACGATCCCCCATAGCTACCCATTTGTCCCTAGACTTTTGAAACCAAATCCTTTCTTCTTGAATAAGCGTCCTTTCCAACTCCATTTTAGCTCCTTTTCCAAACGGATTAGCGAAGCCGAGTCCCAAATTTCTAGTCTTTTTTCTATACCCCTAATTCTTCGCTCTAGCCTTTTTTCCCTGTCCACGATATGACCAAAAGTTTCACTGTTAAACTTCTGTGACTCCCGACTTACTTCGTCCAAAAGTTGCGGGATTGAATAAGATTGGCAGCCGTCACAACTGTAATACCCGGGAGTTTTAATAATAGGAAATTGAATTAAAATTCGAAAAGCAAGGGAATTATAATTCCAAGAACCATGAAGTCGAAAATGATTTAAATAAATAGTCATTGCACGGGAATCGAAAGACGACGAATTCGACGCCGACGAATTTGAATTAAATGGATTCGAGAATTCGAATAGGAAATCAATTAAACATGAAATAAAATTTAGGATAGGAATCGTAATCCGAGAATGACCCGGAAAACCGAGCCCGAGAACGTAGGAGGATAGAAACCGAACGAGAGGAGGAAAGGCCCGACGGATCGCACGGCCCGGCCCACGACGTAACCCTACCGAGAGCCGCGCGGTGGCCACGCGGTCTGGAGGGAAAACGCGCCGAGGCCGCGCCGCATCACAGTGTGCGATCAACTTTCGGTTTTCGATGATTTCTTACCATTTTCGACCCCCGACTTTGGAAACTCAATCCCGATTGAGGGAAGGAGTATATGGTCGGATTTAGAGGTCTTGAAGCTCATTATTTTCGAGCTCCAAACCCTAGCAGCCCCCAAATAGTCTCCAAACTCTCCAAACTTCTTCCAACACCCGAAATCACCAAGTTCGAGCTTTCCGATCACTTTCTGGCGACGAAAATCGACGAAGGAGGCATGGAGGACAAGAACTTTAGTGTTCCAGATTGTGGTAAGTCATTCATAGGTTTTCGTTTAGCTTTTCGAACCCAAAAATTCGATCGAACATTAGATTTCTTCTTTCGATTCGAATTCGTGGCCGAAGTTGGAAGCTTCGTGTTGAGGAGATCCGTTCGTGTCAAATCAGAGAGCCCGGACGACCCCGAGACAGTCTAGGACGAGATTCAAGTAAGATAATGCCTTACATATCAATATCGGTGGTTTTGAACCGCTATAAATATTAGTTTTTAACTAAACACTAAAATCGGACATAAAAGATTCAATCTTTACGCGTTTCCTGAGATTGGCCGAAAAACCCTACTTCGAGAATCTGAAATGAAAAACTCCGAACTAAAGATTTGTTCCTAACATCTTAATCTAGCTTGTGTTGAAATTTTATGCATTTTCATTAAGGTTTGATATCCCAAATCGCGTCGAACTTATTCTGCTGTGCATGAGCCTTTCGAAAACTGAGACAAATTATGTGGTCGAAGTTGATGTGCATTTTTCTATCACTAGTGTTCAAAAATTGTCTTTGGTGAAAACATAAAAGTTGTAGATAAATGACTTGAGAATATGCCTGTAAAATTTCGTGCATTTTCCTTAAAGTTTGGATAGTCTAAACCTGTTTTGAATACACTGTGTCCGAGAATGAAAAGTCGATAGATTTTATGTCCGAACTTAGTAAATTATTCTGACTTGATCCGTAATGTATTAGCAAAATTTGCCTCTAATCAAACTTTTTTATTTTGATGTCTTTTAAGTGCCTGTAAAATTTCATAAATTTTGGAGGTCGTTTGCTATGTCAAAAACTTTTTTAAAAATCAGTGCGCCGTGTAGACAAAGTTGACAGATTTTGTACTTTACAAAAATTGTAAAATTTCACTCATTTCCTCACATAATTTCGAAAAACTTAAAACATGAAAGTTGTTCATTAGCGTGTTTTTGAGCTGCTGTGAAAATATCAAGTCGATTGCGTTTGAGATGGCGTAAACTGTGGCAATGGTTCGGTTGAAACGTTGAAAAACACGACTTTTGAGAAATACATGATTTGTGAGATATGTCTAAACACTAAAACATTTTTCTTACAAAATTTCGTTAATCTAGGCTGAGCTAAATCTCCATGTAGTAGGGGATGAGTGCTCTGCAGGGTGCCCCTCTATCTTGAAATTCGTGGTCGAGTGGACGAAATGTGATATGTTGTGAAATTGTGCCAAAACGGCCATTGTGAAATTAGTCTATACTCTCGGGTTTATTCGTATGAGTTACCAAGGCTCCGGAGTGGTACTGTGTATAGCGCGATACTCGGATTGCTTCGGCAATTTTGAAACTTGATATATGAGAAACTTGATACATGAGAAACGAGATACTTGAGATATGTGGTTGTGGCGTCCTCTTTTTAGTTAACGGGAGAAAAATTTAAATGTCTTAAATTTTATTTATTTATTTATTATGCTATTTAAATTATGTCTTTAATTTATGCCTATGCCGTAAACCATTAGTTTTAAATTAGATTGGTTATGAGATAGTATGGATTTCATTGTTGTCTAAACATGCATGCTAAAATGAATTTTTGAAATTTAATAATTAATAACCCCTTTATTGCTATGCTAGGAATTGTCTTACTCAGTATTCTTTAATACTGATAAATGTTGTTTATGTTTTTCTATGACAAAGTATGAAGCATGAGCATTCATCCGGGGGGAAATATTTTTGGACATTTAATTCTTTTCTGCATGAGACTGCATACGGACCTGTTAACCCGTGTTTTGGCCATGTCGGCCCTATATTTTACTTCCGCTGCATAAACATATATTTTTCCGCTGCGTAGACTTTATGAGTATCGTATATGGATGATTATTATTTTTAAATACAAGTACTTCTGGACTTGGTTGTTTGATATTATTTTATACCAATAGCCTTGCATCTCTCAAGTGAGTTCGAATGAAGTCGTGTCTTGCTTGGGAAGTGTGGCGGTGGCATCCCGGCCTGGGTGATCAAATCCAGGGTGTTACAAGTTGGTATCAGAGCCCAGAATATTTTTAAAGCTAGTATTATTATTTTTAAACTATTATTTTGAAAACTAGTATTATTTTTAAACTTATTATTTTAAACCCACTAGTATTACTTTAAGCCCAAGTTTTGGCCCAAACACTTATTTTTATTCTATAAAAATCCCAAATTTTTTAGCCCAAAAATTTTTGCCCAATTTTTTTTTTTTTTTTTACTTAGCCCAATATTTTAAACCAAGGATTTTATTAAATTTTGGCCCAATATAGAGGCCCAACTTTTAAATTACTATTATCCATGAAGTAGATTATTTTTAAACACATGGATAAAATTCAAATTTTTATTGGAGGGATTGCATATGCATTCTTGCATGTAGATTTAAATTTTTGCATCTCCTAACTTTACACTTGACATGTTCTAACTCTAACCTACTTGTTGACACTAGATGGTTGAACCAAATGCGAATGCGGTGAACCTTATGATGAAATTGATCAACGCGAATCTCGAACTACCACAAAATGTCAATAACATCAAATTGTGGGCAGAACAACTAGAGGCTAACCTGACCCACTTGGGACATCTGAGAGAGGCGGATCAACACGACCTAACCCAACTGAAAGTTCATGTCTCTGAACTCCAACCAAAGAGGCTGAACTCCGAAACAAGAATAACGACATAGATGCACAAGTAGGGGACGTGGCGTGGGAGCTGACTAAGCTAGCTAACCTAGTCGATGGTGCGATTGTCCATTGCCCGGAGTCTACACCCGAGGTTGTTGAAGCTGATGGCCCATTAGGCCCAGTGGTCCATGGACCCTATGGGACCCTTAAGCTCTGGCCACATTACTGATGAGGCGTACTTTAGGATCTGATTACCTATATCCCTTAGGATTAGAGATCTATTGATACACTATCATTATTAGTTTTATCACCAGCACTACTGTTCCATTTCTGCGATTGTACTCAAATAAAATTTTCTATTAAGCAATAAAACTTATGAGCATTTATTAAATTACACAATTATCTTTAAATTATCTTTTACACTTTATTATTATTTTTTCAAATGCCTTAATGATACTCAATCAAACACACATACAAGGTATTTATTAAATTAAATAAATAAATAGTATATATAAGTTATAAAGAGATAGTAGTCAAGCAAGGGTAACCCTAAACCCTGAAAACCCTAAACCCTTGAACGAAAAAAAACAGAACAGTTCGCTGTTCAATTAAAAAAAAAGTTGTTCTTGAACCCGTTCCAAGACATGTCAGCCAAAGCAGATAACCTACCAATAATACTACATGATACGACGAAATCATAGTGTTGTGAAAAGCATACAGTCTCAGTCAACATGCAGATAACTAAAAGAAAAACTCATAATATAGATCCTAAACAACATGTACAGTAAAAAGACCGTAGGATCACTGGTCGGGCGGTGGAAACCGACGTCGCATGTACTCGTCCATCTGTCTCATGTACGCGTACATGTCCGACATAGTAGCCTGCTGCTCTAGCTTCCTAGTAGTAATCACATCCATGCGAGCCTGGTACAGATCCATCCTAGCATCCAAGGCATCATACCTAGCATCCAGGGCGTCGTAGCGAGCCTGACCAGCTGCAAACCCAGCGTCTATCCCAACCCGCATCTCCTGCATCATTTGTAGTATCTGGGTCATCTTTTGACCCTGCTGTGGAACTACTGAGGTGGCTCTACGGGAGGTGGCTGCTCTGGGGGAACAACCAAAATCAAACCACCATCATCGGGCTTTGGTGGGAATATAGCCCGAGCTGCTCCGTGTCGCAAGGCGGTGCGTCGAGCGGAGTAGCGCGGAACAAGGTAGTTGTCACCCGCATATAACTCGTAGGGGTCTGTCTCTGGAGTCGTACGGATCCCCTGCGCTGTACATAGACCGCAGATAAGGTGTACATGGGTGATCACCCTGCTACCCCGACCTCGACGCATACCCTCCAAGTTGTCCTCGATACAAGCCCCCACATTCACCCTACCGCCTCGAGCGATAAAGTAAATGGTCTCGTAAACGTGATCTATGGCAATGTGACTCCGAGTGATCGGCCGGACGCGTCCTAACCATAGGTGAGTAAGAGTACGCCAAGGATTGTCCATCATCGTCAATCGCAGCTCATGATCGTGCTCAATCCGAGGTGGCACCTCAGTGCATAATGCACCCCATGCAGGAGGGGGTATACGACCCTCAGGCTATGGCCGAAATACACCCTCGTCGGGTAGACCGAAATATAGGTTGATCGCCCTAGCACTGAAGTCTAGATAGCGACCGCGAACCCAGACCCGAGACAAGTCGCTATGCTCCCTGAGACCGCTAATGTTGGCAATAACCTCCATAACTAAATATCCTGAGGCAATGCCCTGGGGATGGTGAGCAAGGCCAGTCCACTGTAGATGATCCAAGACCGGCCGGAGCCTGTCATCGTCCACATGCTGGGGATGAATGCCCCTCTCAGGAACATAAGCCCAGTTCCGACGAAGCTCGTCGAAATAGAAATCCTGGGAGGCCAACGTCGCAAACCGACGCCTATCAAGTCCGCGGGGACGCTCATCGTGAGGAAGGTCCTTGAGTCTCGGACCCCACTCCTCCTCCTCCTCGGACTCGCTGTGATCAATATCCGGCATCACCGGAACAGCAGAACTAGAACTGGCCCCGTCGCGTCAGGTAACCCGTCTCTTAGGCCTCGGAGGGCACATAAGAGAGGCCAAAACAACCCAAATAAACAGTAACATCCTGCAAAAATATCCAACACCAAATATAAGTCCATAATTCTAATAATAATAATAATCTACAAACGGGAATACACAGAAAAACATCAATATAGCCCTCCGATTTGAATAAACCACAAAACATCAAGCCCAATCATCTAACCTCAGCAAATAGAAAGCAAACCGAGTAAAGAACGCATCAAAACAAGAACCGAGTTCCTTGTGGCATTTCATCGAGCATGGCATGTGCACAATAAACCATTTTCTGAGAGCACTTACAAAATCCATGGAATTTTCCCGAATTTGAAACAAACATGCAATCAACAAACCATAACTACAATGTTGCACTAAACAACAACCATTGATTCAAATTCATACCTACATTGTCGACTAGAACCGAGATATGCATTTTTCCCCAAAAATCCATAAGCTAGCAAGGAATCACCAAGAACACGTACACATTATTTCACAAACAAATCCAAATCAAAAAATACAATACCAAGTACTACAATCATCCACCAAATTGCATAAATCGAGTCTAAAACTAACAAATCCCCAAATTCCTACATAAACCCTAATTCTTAGAATCTGTCACGAAATTGAACGAACTAAGGCCTAGAAACTGAAATTGACAAGCTAAAGAGGAAGATTCATACCTTACTTAGTGAAAACGAGACGGGAGCCGAGGCGATGTGGAAGTGGGGGATCGAAATTGAGAGAATTTTGAGGGAGTGTTCGGTAATGGGGTGAACGAAATGAGGGAGCTCGCGCACCCCTCACCCCCGCGGCCTTTTTTTTCAAACTGCCAATGCCGCGCGGTCTCAACGCGGTATTATCCGAAACCGCGCGGACACTGTGCGGCACCCGAATTTTGTGATATTATTTTCATTTTATTTATTTATTTTATTTTATACCTCATTTCATGTTATCTTGCACCACTTAATTGAACCGAGCTTACATTAATAATGTGGTATTAGGACTAGATTAACCAACGCGCCGGCAATGTTCATGAACCTCATGAATAATGTCTTTAGAGAATTGTTAGATCAGTGCGTCGTAGTATTCATCGACGACATCCTGATCTACTCGAAAAGCGAGGAAGAGCATTCCCAACATTTGCCTCAAGTGTTAGGAATCTTGTGTAAGAACCAACTCTCTGGAAAGTTGTCCAAATGCGAATTTTGGTTGAAGGAAGTAGCAATCCTTGGACACATAGTAAACGCCAATGGAGTTTCAGTAGACTCGGCAACGGTTTCGGCGATAACCGAGTGGATATCGCCGACGAGTCCAACTGAAATAAGAAGTTTCCTTGGTCTAGCTGGGTACTATAGGTGATTTGTGAAAGATTTCTCGAAAATCGCATGACCCCTAACTCAGCTACTGAAAAAGGGAGTGAAATACGAGTGGACTAGTGAGTGTGAGTCCGCGTTTCAAGAACTAAAGAAACGACTCACCACTACACCCGTGTTAGCACTTCCATCGGAGGATGGAGATTTTGAGGTTTATAGTGACGCTTCGAAGGAAGGTCTAGGATGCGTTCTGATGCAAGGCTCTAGAGTCATCGCATACGCATCGCGTCAATTGAAATCTCATGAGGCAAATTACCCGACACACGACTTGGAGTTGGCGGCAGTCGTATTCGCTTTGAAAATATGGAGAGATTATCTCTATGGGCGAAAGTGTCGAATGTTCATTGACCACAAGAGGCTCAAGTACATATTCACCCAGAAGGAGTTGAATTTAAGGCAGAGAAGGTGGTTGGAACTAATAAAGGACTACGATCTCGAAATTGCGTATCACGAAGGAAAGGCCAACGTGGTAGCCGATGCCTTAAGTCGGAAGACTAAGCATGTGGCGAATTCGCTGGTGATTCCGCCGGCATTGTATAAGGACTTGGCGAGATTGAGCTTAGAGCTGGTGCACCCCGGCACTGTAAGAGAAGTACTCAACGCCATGGTGGTCGAATCGACCATATTTGACGAGATCAAACTCGCCCAACCGAGTGACGAGAAGTTGAAAAGGATTAACGAAAGCATGGCCGACGGAAAGGCGATAGGATTTGCTGTCCATGAGGATGGAAGCATTCATTTCAAGGGAAGGTGGTGCATACCACAAGAATGTGGGGAATTGAAACGAAGATTGATGGAGGAAGGACATAACACGCCATATTCGGTTCACCACGGAGGTGACAAGCTTTACAAGGACCTGAAGAAGAACTACTGGTGGCCGAATATGAAGAGAGAAGTAGCGGAGTTTGTGGCTAGATGTCTCACGTGCCAAAAGGTCAAGGTCGTGCGATGAAAACCCCTAGGATTAATGCAACCATTGGAAATCCTGAGTTGGAAATGGGATAGTATCTCGATAGATTTTGTTTCGGGATTACCGCGATCACCTAAAGGGATGAACCAGATTGTCGATAGGCTAACAAAGACGGCCATATTCATTCCAATGAATGACACTTGGACTATGGACCAATTAGCCAGAGCATATATCGACAATGTGGTACGACGAAATGGGGTACCACATGACATCATCTCCGATAGAGACAGTAGATTTGTCTCTCATTTTTGGACTACGCAACAAGAAGCGCTCGGTACACAGATTAAGATGAGTACCGCATTCCACCCAATGACGGATGCACAAACAGAAAGGACGATCCAAACATTGGAAGACATGCTAAGAGCGTGCGTCCTGGACTTTAATGGTAGTTGGGAAAATCATTTACCATTAATTGAATTTTCCTATAACAACAACTACCATGCTAGCATCGGCATGGCGCCGTTCGAAGCACTGTACGGGTGGAAGTGCCGAAGTCCGTTAAGTTGGGTAGAAAATGATAAGGTAGTGGTAGTAGGACCACAACTCGTTGAGGATATGGCTCAACAAATTAAGATCATTTAGGGAAAGATGAAAGCGGCTCAAGACCGACAGAAGAGTTATGCCGATGTGCGACGGCAAGACCTAGAATTTCAAGTTGGAGATAAGGTCATGCTAAAGATATAACCGATGAAGGGGGTGATGCGCTCTGGCAAATGGGGAAAGCTAAGCCCTCGATATATGGGGCCTTACGAGATTCTAGAAAGAGTCGGTACTTTAGCATATCGACTAGCCTTACCGCCACAACTGGCTCGAGTGCACAATGTGTTCCATGTGTCACAATTGAAGATGTATGTGCACAACCCAACACACGTACTCCAATCGGAGGAAATTGAATTGGATGATGACTTGAGCTACGAGGAAATTCCGGTGCGAATACTCGATGTGAAGGAGAGAGTAACAAGAAATAAGACCGTGAGGATGGTTAAGGTTCTTTGGTCGAACCATGAGAGCGAAACGACTACATGGGAAGTGGAAACGGACATGAGGGAGCGTTACCCGATCCTATTCCAAGACGATGCGACCACAGTTATGAGGACATAACTGTAATCTTAAGGGGAGGGGGGGGAGGATGTAACGACCCGAACATTTTGTAACATTTTATATCCCAAATAAACAAATTCGAATTGTTTTGAACTACGTAATGACTTGATCCCTTCACAGGATACGTAGGCAACTTGGAAATTTCAAATTTGGGTTCAGTCAAATAATCAACAAACAATCAACAAATAATCAACCAATCAAACAACAAGCAATCACACATGATCAAACAATCAAGCAATCGAACAATAAGTCGCACAACTTCGAGGACGAAGTTGATTCTTAAGGGGGGTAGACTGTAATACCCGGGACTTTTAATAAAAGGAAATGGAATTAAAATTCGAAAAGCAAGGGAATTATAATTCCAAGAACCATGAAGTCGAAAATGATTTAAATAAATAAGTCATTGCACGGAAATCGAAAGACGACGAATTCGACACCGACGAATTTGAATTAAATGGATTTGAGAATTCAAATACGAAATAAATTAAACACGAAATAAAATTTAGGATAGGAATCGTAATCCGAGAATGACCCGGAAAACCGAGCCCGAGAACGTAGGAGGATAGAAACCCGAACGAGAGGAGGAAAGGCCCGACGGATCGCACGGTCCGGCCCACGACGCAACCCTACCGAGAGCCGTGCAGTGGCCGTGCGGTCCGGAGGGAAAACGCACCGAGGCCGCGCCGCATCACAGTGTGCGATCAACTTTCGGTTTTCGATGATTTCTTACCATATTTTCGACCCCCGACTTTGGAAACTCAACCGAGGCCGTGCCGCATCACAGTGTGCGATCAACTTTCGGTTTTCGACGATTTCTTACCATATTTTCGACCCCCGACTTTGGAAACTCAATCCCGATTGAGGGAAGGAGTATATGGTCGGATTTAGAGGTCTTGAAGCTCATTATTTTCGAGCTCCAACCCTAGCAGCCCCCAAATACTCTCCAAACTCTCCAAACTTCTTCCAACACCCGAAATCACCAAGTTCGAGCTTTACGATCACTTTCCGGCAACGAAAATCGACGAAGAAGGCATGAAGGACAAGAAATTTAGTGTTTCAGATTGTGGTAAGTCGTTCATAGGTTATCGTTTAGCTTTTCGAACCCAAAATTTCGATCTAGCATTAGATTTCTTCTTTCGATTCGAATTCGTGGCCAAAGTTGGAAGCTTCGTGTTGAGGAGATCCGTTCGTGTCAAATCTTAAAGCCCGGACGACCCCGGGATAGTCTAGGATGAGATTCAAGTAAGAGATGGTTTTGAACCGCTAGAAATATTAGTTTTTAACTAAACACTAAAATCGGACATAAAAGATTCAATCTTTACGCGTTTTCTGAGATTGCCGAAAAACCCTACTTTGAGAATCCGAAACGAAAAACTCCGAACTAGATATTTGTTCCAAACATCTTAATCTAGCTTGTGTTAAAATTTTATGGATTTTCATTAAGGTTTGATATCCCAAATCGCGTCGAACTTATTCTATTGTGCATGAGCCTTTCAAAAACTGAGACAGATTATGTGGTCGAACTTAATGTGCGTTTTTCTATCACTTTTAGTCAAAACTAGTCTTTGGTGAAAAGATAAAAGTTGTAGATAAATGTCTTGAGAATAGGCCTGTAAAATTTCATGCATTGTCATTAATGTTTGGATAGTCAAAACAAGTTTTGAATACACTGTGATCGAGAAGGAAAAGTCGACAGATTTTATGTCCGAAATTAGTGAATTATTCTGACTTGATCCGTAATGTATTAGCAAAATTTGCCTCTAATAAAAATTGTTTATTTTGGTATCTTTTAAGTGCAGGTAAAAGTTCATAAATTTTGGAGGTTGTTTGCTATGTCAAAAACTCTTTTAAAAATCAGTGCGCTGTGTAGACAAAGTTGACAGATTTTGTACTTTACAAAGATTGTAAAATTTCACTCGTTTCCTCACATAATTTTGAAAAAATTAAAACACAAAAGTTGTTCGTTAGCGTGTTTTTGAGCGACTGTGAAAATTTCAAGTCGATTGCCTTTGAAACGAATTTTAACATTGAGATGGCGTAAACTGTGGCAATTGTTTGGTTGAAACGTTGAAAAACTCGACTTTTGAGAAATACATGATTTGTGAGATATGTCTAAACACTAAAATATTTTTTTTACAAAATCCTATTAATCTAGGCTGAGCTAGTGATAATGGCCAGAAATGACCATTATTTTCAATCCATTTCCGTGTCTAAAACGGGCATTTGATCGCATTCCGGTCTTATATTAAATAAGGAAGCAGTTGAATTGGACTGATTTATGCATAATTGTAAAAATATTGAGCTGGTGTGAAAAACGCGTAAATATGTGATTTTGTTACACATTTATGTTAGAAAAATCCAAAAACATGAGAAAAAGAAAAGAAAAGAAAAAGGAATACAAAAAGATGGGAAAAGATAGAAAAAGCCCACAAAAAGAACAATTTCGGCCCATCTGGCCCATTCAGCCCAGTCCTGGAACACCCGGTCGCGGAAGCTCCTGTGTCGCGGTCCATGGCCTAGCGACACAAGAGGGTTTAGCGACACAGCATGCAGCATGAAGAAGAGACCAGTCCAGATAGGCTGTGTCGCTAGGTCCGAGTCGCGGACCATGGTTTAGCGACACAGGCCTCATTAGCGACACAGACGCACCAATAGAGACCCAAGACCCAGTCGAGAAGCCTTACCACATGCAGTGATGTTCCGCGACAGTCTTCCAGTTCCGCGACACAGTGTGATGTGTGTGATGTCTTGAGACACAGTAAGCCTCAGATCAAGCCCATGGGCCTAGGGTTCCACTTCTATAAATATGAGGTGACCCCCATGAGCTCAGTGTGTGGAAAAAGTTAGAAATTCATTCCCTTGAAGACAGTTTGGAGGATTCTCTCTAGGTAGTTTAGTTTAGTTTTAATTTTTTTTGTATTATTTAATTTTCTGCCCTAGTTTAGCTTAATGTAGGTTATTTATCTTGTTATTTTCTGTTTTCAGTAGCCTAAGCTACTCAATTTAATATGTTATTTCCTTTTCAAACCTTGTCTTTATGGTTTTGAAATACCCCAAATCATGGGTATTATCAAACCCATCTTATAAAATGGGAAGTTAATATGGAAATGAGTCCCAAAAACATGAAATGGGTGTTATTAACCCATGGATTTTTATTGCTTTCACTTTATTTGGGTCATTTGACCTCTATTGCTCCTACTAGTGCTTACTGCTTCTTTATTTGTGGATATTATGCATGTTTCTTGTGTGGTTCAACCCTAGAGTAGGATTTGCTTTATTTTAAACACTGTTTTAGGTAGATTTATTTTTGTATAAGCTTGTTCTTGTAGATTTTGAATTCTGTTTGGTTATTTTAGCTCAGAAATGCTTTTTAATCTGAAATAGGGTGAGATCACGCTATTTGCATGCCACTGTTCAACTCTGCTTTTACTGACTTGTGTCCTGAACCATCCATGTCGCTAACCGACTCCTGTCGCGAGGCCATATCTAGCGACAGGGAGGCTGTTCCGCGACATGGATGTTTAGGGACACTTGTCTTGAAATTTTGAAAACCCTCGGTCGCGAGGCACTCCTGTCGCGGACCCACGGTCCGCGAGACAAACCCTGCTTAGCGACCAGGGACCCAAACTCTTGCTATTTTTCTATGCATGGCTCCTGTCGCGGAACACCCCTGTCGCGGACCCACGGTCCGCGACACACTCTTTATTCCGAGACAGGAAATTAGGCCTTGTCAATATTTTGAAAACCCAGTCGCTAAACATCCTGTCGCGGAGCCACGCCTCGCGACATAGTTCCCAGATTAGCGACTGGGAGCCAAATACTTTGAAATTTTCAGAAAATCTTGTGTCGCTAAACTCCTGTCGCGGACCCACGGTCCGCGACACAACCCCTGCTTAGCGACACAAGGTGAAACTCTGCCAAAATTTCTAAAAACCTGTCGAGGTACCCATGTCGCGGGTCTAGGCTCATGACACAATTTATGGTCTCTCGACAGAATCCTCTCTTTTATTTAATTCCAAACAGTTCTGATCTCTTACTCTCTATTATATTGCAAACACTCACATCTTAATCCCACGGATTAAGATGTAATATCCCAGAATTGCAGTATAAGGCGCTATGCTGCCAAATTTTTGATTCTCCATTTCCATCATTTAATTAATTGAACCCTCTAGTCAGTAATGATTAATGATTGTAATTATCAATGGTTAAATCACTAATTTTTATGATTAAAGGATCTTTGTTCAATTGTGAAACTTTTGACAATTTCCCACACGAGTATTTTTCGAAATAATATAACCCCGATCTTGATTTTATTTAAGGAAAATCATTTTATGATGGCGGAGTTGGGATTAGGGATATATTTATAGGTTGTCACGTTTTTATTTACTCGTGTTAAGAAATTGTGCCCCCGAAAGCGCACGGTGTCAAAAATTGCAGTAATTTATAGTAAGATCGGATCGTTCGCTGGAGGATGTGCGATAGAAGCAGGGCCCACGTCGTTTTTACTAGATTTTCCATTCGTATTGCTCCAATTGGTTTGAAAAGTGATTAACAACTACTTGACATGAATTTAAACTAAACTATAAAAGCGTTTAAATTTATTCTACAAAGCAAATAAATCTATTCTAAGAAGCGGGCAAAATTATTCTAAGAATGCGATAAACACTATCTATGGAAGCAGTGAAAATTTACATTATGCTAGCTATGAAGCTATATCACAGTGTAGACAGAAGGGACAGGAAGAGAAGAATAAAATTGGACAAGATTTAGATAAGGCAGTATCAAACTTCCATTTTTTATACACAAATCTTTGGTTGGGATAATCCTATCAGATAGCTAATTCTCATGCTCTCAGTACAGCTTTCCCTTTAGCAGGCAGGTACTTACAGTGTGAGTTTACATGTTCTGAAGATCGCAGATTCTAAGATACCACCGATTTGTAACTGCCCTGGCCTGGGTATGTTACTTCATCTGTGGTGGACAAGCAACACCTGGCAAATCATTTATTGAAATGCCAAGTACTACTATCATTCCCCCATGTCACACCCAAAGATTCTAATTAAGCCCTGAACTATCCCTTAACTATCAATCCTAGTAGCAGTTACACAACTCTCAATACAACCGAGTGACCTCTAATGAAAGCATTTAAAAGAAAGCGATAAAGAAAGCATTTAAAACCTATCACTCGGAGGTTTTGAAGGTCTGACCCTGGTAGTAAAAGACAGCTCCCCATCAGAATGAAGGGGTATGGATCAAGAATTCCCGGCTCTTGGTGAACTGCTCGTGTGTTCACTTCCTTTCGGGTGGTTATGAGATACAAACTAATGAAACGAACTAATAAATTAGTTCGTTCCGGATGCACTCACCCAGGACTCAAAAATAGGCTTTGGCAGAAGAGGATATCAGTTGAAAGAAAACTCAACCCTATCTTAGAAAATAACCAAGGCCTGGATGATGTTCCTCTAAGATTATTTACTACACTGTATTTGAGTCCAAGTGAACCCCATCTCGGTGTAATATTTAATCTTAGACTCCCAACAAACAGCAATTTTGGAAAATAAAAGATTTGAAAATCATTCCCTAAACAGGTACTAGACTCCCAGTTAAAACACAGATCCTTTCAGTCTAGATGAGACCTAATCGCTGACTCTGCTTCTATTTTCCCAAAATCAACCCTTGATAGAATAAGAATTAGTCATAACTGATGAATTTATCCCTTACTCAGATCCGGATTTTACAAAGGAGTTTTTATCGGAAATTTAATATGCAATATCTGTTATGATCTAGACTTCTATTGTCCAAGGGAAGGATCCCAAAATATTTTAGACCACAATAGTACATAATATTATCATGCATAAGGATATATGGAAGTGTAAAATCAATTGACCCAAAATATAGATGCGGGTCTAGACAGAAGGTGAAACACAGAGATGAAGTGGTCAGGAGACCAAAGTATTGGCAGAATAATCGGGTGGACTGTAAACATCTACATGCCAGTTTCCCAATTACAGCTTAGACCCTGTAATGGCAGTGTCAATGCCAGTTGGGCCTCCACTGTCTGTGAATTCGGATAAAAACCTACATGCTTCCTCTCTGCAATACTTATCAGCTAATATTGACAGACATTAGCAGAGTTTTACTACAGATTGGAATTTGGGTTTGGAAATTAAGATAAACAAAATAAAACTGTATCTGGATAGGAGTCAGCTGAGCAGCTATTATAACCCCGGATGGGCGAACCGCCAAGGCTTCCACTGACTGCCATCCAGACCATGCAAAATAACACTTAGTAACTAATACCCAGATTACGAGCTAGTTATCCGTGAGGGAATACCTGCCAATATTAATCTGATGTATTCTTTACTAATTGTTACACACAATACACAAAAGACAAAATAGAATGAAATAAAGAGAAGAACTTGCATGAGAGACATTGGTTTCTCATGCAAGGTTATGGAATCAATCCATAATTGATGGCTTAAATAATCCCTCCTACCATAATTAATTACAGTCCGGATTATATGTTTAAGATATCATGATTTTGTTTATAGAAAAATGTTTTAGTGCCAATTGAACAAAGGTCCTCTAATCACGACAATTAGTGATTTAATTATTGCTAATTAGAATCATCAATCATTGATGACTAGAGGATTCAATTAATTAACAGGTAGGAATGGAGAATCAAAATTTTGGCAGCATAACGCCTTATATTGCAATTCTAGGGTATTATATCTTAATCCGTGGGATTCAGATGTGAGTTTTTGCAATATAATGGGGGGTAGAAGATAAGAATTTTGGGATTAAATAGGGAGGAGGATTCTGTCGAGATACCATAAATGGTGTCATGGGCCTAGACCCTCGACATGGGTGCCTCGACAGGTTTACAGAAATTTGGGCAGAGTTTCACCTTGTGTCACTAAGCAAAAGTTGTGTCGCGGACCGTGGGTCCGCGACAGGTGTTTAGCGACACAGAGTTGCCTCTGGAAATTTCTAAGTATTTTGGTTCCCAGTCGCTTATCTGGAATTGTGTCGTGGAGCATGGTTCCGCGACAGGAAGCCTAGCGACTGGGATTTTCAAAATAAATGTGCATGGCATAATTTCCTGTCTCGGAATAAAGGTTGAGTTGGTCCGCGACAAGGGTGTTCCACGACTGGAGCCATGCAGATGAAAATAACAAGAGTTTGGTTCCTGGTCGCTAAGCATGGTTGAGTCGAGGACCGTGGGTCCGCGACAAGATGTTTTGTAACACCCCGGATTTGATAACCCAGGCCGGGATGCCACCGCCACACCTCCTTAGCAAAACACGGTTTCTCCGAGCTTGCTAAAGAGATGCAAGGCTAAAGGTATTCGGAAAATTTTAAAAATAAGTCCGGAATTGATTAAAATAATAATGTAACATCATCCACACATGCAATAATAATAATAATAAATTTGCAGCGGAAATTTAAAGATAGGGCCTACATGACCAAAGTCGGGTTAACAAGCCCGTATGCAAGTCATGTAAAATAAATAACTAAATGTCCAAAGTGATCCCCCGATGCATGATCATGCTCCGTACTCTGTAATAGAAAGAAAATAAACAACGGGTTTTATCAGTATATAAAATACTGAGTAAGTTAATCCCCAACAAAACAATTTAAGGGGTTACATGTGTTTAAATCCAAAGATTTCACTTTTCATGCATTAATTTAAAAATCCATATTTTATTCGCAGCGGAAAAACATGATTAATTTATTCAAGGGGAGAATACATAATTTAAGGACTTAATTTAAAAGCGTGATTTAAAAGCATAATTTAATGACGTAATTTAAATGCGTAATTTAAAGACATGGTAGATAAGATTTAAGCATAATTAACACTCACACAAGTCTTTTATAATTTATCCCGCAAACTAAGAAGAGGGCACCACACAAGAGAGATCACTAACGAGGCAATCTCAAAAATCATAATCAGTTAGCCGGTGAACCGGCGGCCGCAGCCATATCAGTATTGACTGCCGTTTTGGCTAGCCATGTATCTCGATTGCCATTTCGGCAAGCCGTGTGTATCTACTGTCAATTTGACAGGCATGTGTATCAACTGTCGTTTGACAGGCCTTTCAAACGGTTTCACTACCACTCGGGCAGGCCGTGTATTTCCCACTGCCGATTTGGCAGGCCATGTGCACAACTGCCGTTTTGGCATAGGACCACTAACGAGGCAGTCCAAATAAAGCGCAGCGCGCGAGATCACTAACGAGGCAATCTCAGATAGTAAGGAGACCACTAACGAGGCAGTCTCAAAGATAATGATAGTATGAAGATCGGCTCAGCCTAGTGAACGGGATTTTTCGAAAGTTCGTATTTCAAAGTTATCAAAGGATCGATATCGCGTTTTCATAGTTCGAGTTTTCTCAAGTTCGAAAAATCCTATTCGAGGCAGTTCACGCCTTTCTTAATTTAAAATTCGTTTTTCCTCCAAAAATTCTGAAACTTGGCCAGTAATTCAAAAACACACACACGAACAACTTTCATGTTTTAAGTTTTTGGAAATAAGGTTCCGACGTGAGTTAAAATTTGAGTTTATTGCAAAGAATAATTTATGTCTTAAAAACTGTTTTCGTCACAGGTTCGTGTAACGCCGATTAAAAATTCATTTCAAAACCAATCGATGTGAAATTTTTACAGTAACTACACGACACATTAAGGAACAACTTTCATGTTTTAAGTTTTTGGAAATAATGAATTCCTGGTACTCAAAAATCGTGTGCAACTCACTGCATACTCATGGCCCTTAAAACGAATTCAAAACAGTTCTAAAAACTTGGCCGATTGACATAACAAATGAACACCAAAATTCGTGAAATTTTGTAGGCATAATCTAGACACAATTATCTACAACTTTTGTTTAGAAATGCAAAGTTAAATCATTCGAAAAATGGGTGAAAAACATGCATCAAGTTGAATGAAGGAATCTGTCACAGATTTGAATCGTTCGGTTTGATACAGAAAGTTCATGGCGAAAATTGGGATAGCAAAACTTAATGTCAATGGCTGAAATTTGGCCACAAGATAGATAAAGGTGTTAGGAACAACTTTTATGTTGACAAGTTTTCGGTTTGAATTCCCGAAGGTCGAGTTTTTGGCGAGTCTTTAAAATTGGACGAAAATAGGGTTTTTGAAAACCGATTTTTGTTACAAGCCTATATCTCAAGATTTAAACAACAAACAACCACGAAAATTTGTGAGTAAGGTTTTAACTTACTTAGAATGAGGATGGGGTCGCTGAAAAGGGTTCCCGGAGATCCTAGGGTCGCGACGAACGGCCAACTTCTCCGATCGCTTTTTATTCGTTTTCCGGCGTGAAATCGTAGTAAAGGAAACGGGTTAGATTTTGAGTTTCTAAGTGTTATGGACGAACTAAAACATTAATCTATGGCTTACCAAAGGTCTAGGAAGCAGAGGCCTCGTCCCGTTTGCCTCGTCGTCGCCGGAATACTCGCCGGAAAGTTGTCTCGGAGGGATTTTGGCTTGGAGAGGAGAATTTGAGAGGGTGAGGCTTTTGTTTTCTGTCCAAATGAGAATGAGGGCACCCCAATCCGCCCTTAAGCCTTCCCTAAAGGCTGTGATCCGGTTGCCCTCGATAGGGATTGGATTTTTGGCAAGAAAATCGCAATGGAAGGGAAGTTTACACCTCCTGCACCTCTGGCGCGCTGGTGACGCGCACATAGGCCTTTGTCCGCGCGGAGCACGCGTGGTCTGCCCTGGAGTCGCGACTCCTCCGTCCGCGCGGTGGCCGCGCGGCGGCGCGCGGAGGGCGCGGGCCGGCCGGACCGGCCGGTTCGGCGGTCTGCGTGGTCCGTCGGGTCTTTTCTTCTTTTCTCGATCGGGTTTCTATCCCCTACGTTTTCGGTTCGACTTTTCGGGTCATTTCTGGGGTTATGATTCCTTTCTAAATTTTATTTTGACTCCAATGAATTTCATATTCGAAACCTTGAATCCGTCGAGTTTGAATTCATCGTCTTTCGACTCCCGTGTAGTAATTTATCTGATTAAATTACTTCCGACTTCACGGGTTTTTGGAATTAAAATTCTTTTCCTTCTTGAATTTAATTTCAATTCTTTTAACTCGATTCATGGAATTTCTTCGGCTTCCTTTCCCTCTTTTATTCCATTTCGAGTTTTTGAATCTATCGGCGTTTCATTTCCGAGCAATAATTTATTGTAATAAATTATTTTCTTTTCGGAAATAAATTTTTATTTTGCTGTAAAAATCCCGGGTATTACAGTCTACCCCCCTTAAGAATCAACTTCGTCCCCGAAGTTGCGCCCTCACTTCCTTTTGGCTCAATTTAATGTTGGGGTATTTCCATCTACCTTCCTTTAAGGATGAACGTCTTCCACGAGAAATTAATTACATTCCTTTGAATGTGAATTAAATTCCTCGGGTGTTACATCCTCTCCCCCTTAGGAATCAACTTCGTCCTCGAAGTTGGGCGTTAGCTCCTCGCGAGCTCGGTCGTTGTTTGGTTGCGTGATTGTATTATTGCGTTTTATTGTTTGTTATTATTTGACTGAACCCAGAATTGAAATTTCCAAGTTGCCTACGTACCTTGTGAAGGGATCAAGTCATTACGTAGTTCAAAACAATTTGAATTCATTTATTTTTGATTGGATACAATTCTTAGAGTCGTACTCAAAAAAATAAATGTAGTTTGTCGATGCTTGAAAACTTCTTACGGTTACTTGGGCCGAGTGGTCACGTCCTCCCTCTTGTTTATATTCTCTATTCGCGTCCGGCAGTCACGCAGCCGATGACCATGTCGACCGCACCGAAGGCATGCTCCAGGCTGAGGGCATCCTCTCGCATAGTGTGGTTTACCACACTTTGGACATGGTAGCGCATAGTCGCCATGGTTGAAGACTATCCCCTTGTTTCGTCCATTGTCGTTTTGATGTGGTCGGTCCAAGTTTCTACGGGAATGGTCCTTATTCCCCTTGTATCGTCCTTGTGGTCCTTGCTTAGTCCCACCTACCGGTTTCTGTTTCAGTCCTTGAACTCGTGCAAGCGCTACTGCACGATTATACACAGCTTGTAGGTCAAGATAGTGCTCGCCCGTGATCACCTCTCTAATAGATAAGTTCAGTCCCGTCTCAAACTTCTGTGCCTTCTCTACATCAGTTGGCACCAGTCTCGGCGCGAACCGCACCAACTCCTTGAAACGGTTATAGTATTCTTGGACCGTCTTTCCTCCTTGCCTCAGTGTCAGAAATTCCTCATACATAGCAGCCTTCATGCTCATGGGATAAAAATGATCCCTAAGCAGATCCGTGAATTCTGACCATGTGTAGGGCTCGTCGCACTCTGCACGTTTCCCTTGGGTGACTTGCCACCAATCATCCGCCTCGCCTCCTAGGTAGTATGAAGCTACGTGAACCTTTTCCCCGTCGGGACACTTTACAGCGTTCAACAGCTTGTCGAACGTCCGTATCCATTCCTCTAGCTGAGTCGGGTCCTCTTCGCCGGCGTAGTGGGGTGGTTGGTAAGGGTTTACCAAGGCTAAGTAGTTGACCCGGGTTACCGGTGGTGGTACACCCGCTTGTGCACGATGCACTTCAGCATTTCCTAATACTACGAGAACTTCCTCGACAGTCCTTAGACGCTCATCCATATTGTTGGGAACATGAGGCACTCGCCCTCCTACGTTCTAGGGATCTCATTATTGTTCGGTGTGTTGGGGAGGTCAGCGTTAGTGTTGTTTGGGATTTCCTTTCTCGATTTTCCCTTAGGTGCCATTCTCTGTTATCAACGCACGTGAAGATGAGTTTCTAATGTAAGGCAAGTTAGCGTTCAAGAAAATCTATAAGGTAGGATTGGAAAGAGGTAATAGATAGGAGAATGCTAAACTTAGGTGATCAAATGATAAGACTGAGGCAGAATTAGTTTAAAGCAAACACTTCTAAGTCAAGGTCATGACCAATTTGAAGGTAAGAGTTTTGACACTGTTAATTCACATAAAAAAATTAGCGCGATATTCATGTATGTATGCGAATGCATGTATGCTTTATACAATGCTACCCCAACCCCGAAAAATATTTTCGTGACTTTAAAAACTTGTTGGAAAAATTTCTATGCATATGTAAATATTTTCCATGGGTTTAAAATAAATTTTGTTCCATGGAAATAAAACTTAAAATTTAAATAATAATAATGGTACTTAAAAATTTTAAAATAATATTAATATTTGTTTAAAAATCTTGGGCCTCTATATTGGCCAAAATAATAATAATAATTTAAAAATATTTCCGGGCTCTGATACCACTTTGTAACACCCCGGATTTGATAACCCAGGCCGGGATGCCACCGCCACACCTCCTTAGCAAAACACGGTTTCTCCGAGCTTGCTAAAGAGATGCAAGGCTAAAGGTATTCGGAAAATTTTAAAAATAAGTCCGGAATTGATTAAAATAATAATGTAACATCATCCACACATGCAATAATAATAATAATAAATTTGCAGCGGAAATTTAAAGATAGGGCCTACATGACCAAAGTCGGGTTAACAAGCCCGTATGCAAGTCATGTAAAATAAATAACTAAATGTCCAAAGTGATCCCCCGATGCATGATCATGCTCCGTACTCTGTAATAGAAAGAAAATAAACAACGGGTTTTATCAGTATATAAAATACTGAGTAAGTTAATCCCCAACAAAACAATTTAAGGGGTTACATGTGTTTAAATCCAAAGATTTCACTTTTCATGCATTAATTTAAAAATCCATATTTTATTCGCAGCGGAAAAACATGATTAATTTATTCAAGGGGAGAATACATAATTTAAGGACTTAATTTAAAAGCGTGATTTAAAAGCATAATTTAATGACGTAATTTAAATGCGTAATTTAAAGACATGGTAGATAAGATTTAAGCATAATTAACACTCACACAAGTCTTTTATAATTTATCCCGCAAACTAAGAAGAGGGCACCACACAAGAGAGATCACTAACGAGGCAATCTCAAAAATCATAATCAGTTAGCCGGTGAACCGGCGGCCGCAGCCATATCAGTATTGACTGCCGTTTTGGCTAGCCATGTATCTCGATTGCCATTTCGGCAAGCCGTGTGTATCTACTGTCAATTTGACAGGCATGTGTATCAACTGTCGTTTGACAGGCCTTTCAAACGGTTTCACTACCACTCGGGCAGGCCGTGTATTTCCCACTGCCGATTTGGCAGGCCATGTGCACAACTGCCGTTTTGGCATAGGACCACTAACGAGGCAGTCCAAATAAAGCGCAGCGCGCGAGATCACTAACGAGGCAATCTCAGATAGTAAGGAGACCACTAACGAGGCAGTCTCAAAGATAATGATAGTATGAAGATCGGCTCAGCCTAGTGAACGGGATTTTTCGAAAGTTCGTATTTCAAAGTTATCAAAGGATCGATATCGCGTTTTCATAGTTCGAGTTTTCTCAAGTTCGAAAAATCCTATTCGAGGCAGTTCACGCCTTTCTTAATTTAAAATTCGTTTTTCCTCCAAAAATTCTGAAACTTGGCCAGTAATTCAAAAACACACACACGAACAACTTTCATGTTTTAAGTTTTTGGAAATAAGGTTCCGACGTGAGTTAAAATTTGAGTTTATTGCAAAGAATAATTTACGTCTTAAAAACTGTTTTCGTCACAGGTTCGTGTAACGCCGATTAAAAATTCATTTCCAAACCAATCGATGTGAAATTTTTACAGTAACTACACGACACATTAAGGAACAACTTTCATGTTTTAAGTTTTTGGAAATAATGAATTCCTGGTACTCAAAAATCGTGTGCAACTCACTGCATACTCATGGCCCTTAAAACGAATTCAAAACAGTTCTAAAAACTTGGCCGATTGACATATCAAATGAACACCAAAATTCGTGAAATTTTGTAGGCATAATCTAGACACAATTATCTACAACTTTTGTTTAGAAATGCAAAGTTAAATCATTCGAAAAATGGGTGAAAAACATGCATCAAGTTGAATGAAGGAATCTGTCACAGATTTGAATCGTTCGGTTTGATACAGAAAGTTCATGGCGAAAATTGGGATAGCAAAACTTAATGTCAATGGCTGAAATTTGGCCACAAGATAGATAAAGGTGTTAGGAACAACTTTTATGTTGACAAGTTTTCGGTTTGAATTCCCGAAGGTCGAGTTTTTGGCGAGTCTTTAAAATTGGACGAAAATAGGGTTTTTGAAAACCGATTTTTGTTACAAGCCTATATCTCGAGATTTAAACAACAAACAACCACGAAAATTTGTGAGTAAGGTTTTAACTTACTTAGAATGAGGATGGGGTCGCTGAAAAGGGTTCCCGGAGATCCTAGGGTCGCGACGAACGGCCAACTTCTCCGATCGCTTTTTGTTCGTTTTCCGGCGTGAAATCGTAGTAAAGGAAACGGGTTAGATTTTGAGTTTCTAAGTGTTATGGACGAACTAAAACATTAATCTATGGCTTACCAAAGGTCTAGGAAGCAGAGGCCTCGTCCCGTTTGCCTCGTCGTCGCCGGAATACTCGCCGGAAAGTTGTCTCGGAGGGATTTTGGCTTGGAGAGGAGAATTTGAGAGGGTGAGGCTTTTGTTTTCTGTCCAAATGAGAATGAGGGCACCCCAATCCGCCCTTAAGCCTTCCCTAAAGGCTGTGATCCGGTTGCCCTCGATAGGGATTGGATTTTTGGCAAGAAAATCGCAATGGAAGGGAAGTTTACACCTCCTGCACCTCTGGCGCGCTGGTGACGCGCACATAGGCCTTTGTCCGCGCGGAGCACGCGTGGTCTGCCCTGGAGTCGCGACTCCTCCGTCCGCGCGGTGGCCGCGCGGCGGCGCGCGGAGGGCGCGGGCCGGCCGGACCGGCCGGTTCGGCGGTCCGCGTGGTCCGTCGGGTCTTTTCTTCTTTTCTCGATCGGGTTTCTATCCCCTACGTTTTCGGTTCGACTTTTCGGGTCATTTCTGGGGTTACGATTCCTTTCTAAATTTTATTTTGACTCCAATGAATTTCATATTCGAAACCTTGAATCCGTCGAGTTTGAATTCATCGTCTTTCGACTCCCGTGTAGTAATTTATCTGATTAAATTACTTCCGACTTCACGGGTTTTTGGAATTAAAATTTTTTTCCTTCTTGAATTTAATTTCAATTCTTTTAACTCGATTCATGGAATTTCTTCGGCTTCCTTTCCCTCTTTTATTCCATTTCGAGTTTTTGAATCTATCGGCGTTTCATTTCCGAGCAATAATTTATTGTAATAAATTATTTTCTTTTCGGAAATAAATTTTTATTTTGCTGTAAAAATCCCGGGTATTACATGTTTGGCGACCAAGGGTTTTCACATAATGGAGACAAGTGTCCTTAGACATCCATGTCGCGGAACACCCTCCTGTCGACAAACGTGGCTTGTCGACAGGAGTCGGTTGGCGACAAAGGTGGTTCAGGACCCAAGTCAGTAAAAGCAAAGTTGAACAGTAGCATGCAAAAAGTGTGATCTCACCCCATTTCGGAGTAAAAAGCTATTCTAAGCCAAAAGCAACCAAACAACATTTAAAATAACAAGAACATGCTTGAACAGAAATAAACCTATCTAGAACAGTATTTAAAATAGAGCAACATCCTAATCTAGGGTTTGATCACACACGTACATGAGTGCCATCCACAAAAAGTACAATAGGCATAATAATAGGAAATGTGGTCAAATGATTCCAAAAAGGAAAATGAAAGCATAAAATCCATGGGGTGTGAGACCCATTTCATGATTTGGGACACATTTGGTGAATATTTTCCCATATTATTAAATGGGGTTTGTTAATACCCATCATTTGGGTGATACAAACCCTAAATCAAGCTTAATAACAAAAATGAAACTGTGAACAATGGCTACCTATGCTATTTAAATCAAGAACATGAATATAAAACTACCCTAAGCTAAGCTAATGAAAGAATTAAATAATACAAAAAATAAAACTAAGCTAAGAACTACCTAGAGAGAATTCCTTCAATCTGTCTTCAAGAGAAATGAAAATCTAACCCTGAGCTCATGGGGGTCTCCTCATATTTATAGGAGTGGAGCCCTAGGCCCATGGGCTTGATCTGAGGCCCACTGTGTCTCAAGACATCACACACATCACAACTTTGTCGCGGAACAGGGTTGCATGTGGCAAGGCTTCTCGACTGGGTCTTGTGTCTTTATCCATGTCCGTGTCGCGGAAGCATGGACCGCGACAGGGGTTCCTCGACTGGAGTGTGGCTTGGCCTCCCAGGTGTTGGTGGCGCGGAGCTTGGTCGTGTCGCGGAACCATGGTCCTCGACCAGGGTTCCTCGACTGGAGGTTCCCAGACTGGTCTTTTCTTCATGTTGCATGCTGGTCGCTATTCTCTCCTGTGTCGCGGAACCATGGTCCTCGACCAGGGTTCTTCGACAGGTGTTCCCAGACAGAGCTGAATGGGCCAGATGGGCCAAAGTTATTCTTTTTGTGGGCTTTTCTATCTTTTTCCATCTTTTTGTATTTTGTGGGCTTGTTTATTCTTTTGCCCATCTTTTTGTATCCTTTTCTTTTCTTTTCTTTTTCTCATGTTTTTGGATTTTTCTAACATAAATATGTAATAAAATTACATATTTGTGCATTTTTCATACCAGCTCAATATTTTTACAATTATGCATAAATCAGTCCAATTCGACTGCTTTCTTATTTAATATAAGACCGGAATGCGATCAAATGCCCGTTTCAGACACGGAAATGGATTGAAAATAATGGTCATTTCTGGCCATTATCAACATCCTCACATTTAATATTGATCGTCCCCGAGCAGTCAGAGTCAATGTTCCTGAGAACACGGACTCTACATATTCAATTCATTTTCGTGGCTTCATAAATCACATTCTTTTTGGATTGGGATAAGACAATCAAAAACTACAAGTATTAAATTCCCTTGATTGCAGTGTTTAATGAAATGATACTTGCTCACTACATCGGGCCTACAAATCAAACATTATTATCAACCCTTCATGAATATCATGTTTGAAAGATGCAAAGATTAAAAATGAGAATTAAGGGATGACACGAACATATCACAATTCATGAAACAGTGCCTCACATATAAGAGAATCGGAAAATTCACTCACTCTCAATTGGGGTTTAATCATGAACGCTCAAAATCAATTCAATTAAATTATCCCAAAAGCTTGCAATCAGACCAACTCGCCACCGGCTCATTTCCTCAAATCGAGATCATGAGGTCTTATTTAAGGGTTGTAATGGGGCATACGGTTGTAACATTTGGTAGGAGAGGGAAATGTTGGGTTAATAAGTGGCAAAGATTAATTCTATCATAATATGGCATATTTATTTAAAAATTTATGATCATCAATATTTTTCTTTCTTTTGCTTTTCTTTTCTATTGCATGACATTAGACTATGTCTAATTTGCTTTGTCATTTGCAATTTATTTATGTTGAATGGAATTCAACTTCTTCTCTCTCTCTCTTTTTTTTTTTTAATCGGATTCTTGAATGCCGATTGAAATTTTTGTTGATGATCAAAAATTGTAATGCCATGATAAAATTTATTCTTGCACACTTGGGTTTGAAATTCTTGGTCTCTTTGTAGGCTGGGAAAAATATAGTGGGTTTCAAAGAAAAATTAGGCTTAAGGCTCAAATTGGTTAATCCTAAAGGGAAAATATTTTTTTGGGTTTGGATTTCAAACGAAGGCCAAAAATTTGGGTTTTCTAGGTGCCTCGATCATATGCTCGATTTTGGGAATATGACATGGTCTTGACTCGGTCCCAATTGCAAGTTCTAGTTTCCGTTAATCAAAATGATTTACACATCAAAGAAAATGAATGAGTAAAAATGACTCATGGCTCAAATCTCACAAGGTTAGATTGATTCATGTCATACAGTATTCTTCAAATTTAATCAAAGCTTAATTCTAACAATTTATTCAATCAAAATTTCTAACATGCAGATTTATTACCCAATAAGCTGATCGCATCATTAAATTTTTATAGCTCAAAACCTTAGGAATCCATGTCATGCATGTTTTCAATTATATTATCCCAATTTAAAAGTTTGAAAATTTGATCACAAGCCTAAATTCAACATGTGAATTTAGAGCAGTTTTATGCATATTTTTGCTGGTTATTTAATTTAAAGCAGTAAAGAGGCACTGCTAACATACAAGGTATGTCAACAGCATATTTTTGGCCTGACAGTCACTTATTCATCTCGGACTGTCAGACATCTTTTCAAAGGAAATAAAAATTGTTGCAGATCTCAAACTTGAGTTCAATTTTGTGGAAAGCGGTAAAGTACAATAATTTTAAGAGATTCCTATGCAGTTAGTGTAAACCTGCATGCAAAAGAGGAAATCCCTTATATAGCGCCGATACTAGGGCATAAAAAGGAACTAGGGCATACTAGGATTCATCTCTCCTTCTTCCTTTTCTCAGAACATGTATCTGAGCCAGTGGACGTAGCTGGTCAGCTCACAGCGCAGGCACCAGTCGCGGTTTCTCAGGGGTGCATGCATCCTTCTGCAGAAAACTCGGGGTGGTTGCCCTGCAAACAAGTAGGGAGCATGATTGTCTGCCATCCACGCGAGGGTGTTGGTGGATGTGTAGTTGAAAACCTCTCGATTGGTCACCATCCTCTCTATCATTGCGATCCCCTGATTGACCTGGCCTTCATCCAGCTTGCTCATGAGCATCAGTCCGCGGGTGAGGACTGACGCTTTATGATTGTCTTCGATGCCTGGCCGTAGCAGCTCGCATGCTTGCTCTTCATCCCCTTCTACAAATGCCATGAGTGCTGGAACAATTTGGAGATTGAAGTTTCCAGCCTCCGTGCATGTTTGCAGAAATCTCTCTTTCTGCCTCCGTATCTCCTCCTGCCAGTGCCTCACCCTAGCCGCATCCAACTCGCATCGCCTGTAAACGATGGCAAGGTTTCCTGCGTCTCTCAGTTTCGTGCAAGTTCCCCTAGCTCTGAACACTTCTTTTATTTCATCCTCCCCGATTCGGGAGAGAATTTCTCCTAGAAGCTCTAGCGGAAGGTCCATGAGCTGGGTTCCTCCGGGCACTGGGTCTGGGTTTGGAAGATTGCCCCTGAAAAGATAAGAAGTGATGAATCCAATTTTTTATAAAATTTTCTTTGAAGTTATTCAAGTTCAGCAACCAACATCCTCACATTTAGAGTGTTGCTCTAAATGTGAAATTATTAAGTTCTTGACTTGAAATTTTTTTTTTTTTTTTAAGAAGCATAGGTAAAATGGATTTTTATGAAAGGATAGGGGTCATTGGGCCCCTATATATATATTTTTTAATGGACCATTGGGTCCAAAAGTTTGATTTTCCAATGTTATTAAACAAGTCCGAGACACTTGCTGAAAATGGAATGAGATGGACGGATGGAGATGAAATGCTCGAATTTTGGAATGTGCTATTCTGGACTGCCTGGACTGTCTTGGACAGCTAAAACATCCAAAAATTGCAAACACTATTTTTTTAATTTTCAAAGGGTTGACTTGTTTTATTTAAGGAAAGTGGGATGTGAATGGTCCCAATTTGGATTTTCGAAAAGAATAGCAGTTGGGTGACAAAAATACTGCTATTTACTCACACTACAGTTCCATTGGGAACAAAAGAACGTAAGTCAATTATTAAATCTATTAACTCTTTTTGTCTTTTTCCAAAAGGTCACCTTTATTGAAAGTGGAAGTTTCTCATTGGGTGTTTGTACTATGTTTCCATAAACAAACAAACATTTACTCCCACAAGATTATAACATGTGGGAACAAATATGCCAAAAAGATCTTTCCATTTTAATGTTCCAAGATAACACTCCAGAAACATTTATTTCAAAAACACGAACTACACAGGAAAGAAAAATCAAACACAAAACCCTAAGCTCAAGAATAAAAACCAATAATATTATGGTGCTCGCAACAACACCCCAACATTCATCAGTTTGCTTTCTCAAGTTTTAAACTTTCCCAAAATTTTACTCTTGACAGTTTTGAAAATGGGTTTATGTAAGGATCCAAAAAGATCTCAAAACACTGCTCAAAACCGAGAGTACTCAAAATCTCAAAAACTGAAACGAGGGTGCACACACAAATCGCATTATGCTTCTCAAAAATCAAAATAGAGACAAAAGAACAAGGGAAAACCGAGGGAGTTATGAACAGGGGGGGAAAGAAGGAATGGATTTCTACCCTGCCCTCCATGGTTCGGGCCTAGGTAGAGGTCCCAGATTTGGAAGGATCCCGTAGAATCGGTCCATAGTCTCCCTTTGAAAAAGAAGTGTTTGAGTGCGAAGAACACGGTGGTGTTCGTTCGGTAGAGAGAAGGAGGAGCAAGAGGAAGATGAAAAGATGGAGTTAGGAAGAAACTGACGTATATGCAGGGAAATGAGGCGGAGGGGGGGGGGGTTATAAATACTAAAAACACTGGTCGCGGAAACCGGACCATGTCGCGGAACAGGGTTCTTCGACCAGGGCATGGCGACATTACACGAGTCGCGGAATCTGAGTCTGGTCGCGGAGCCATGGTCTGCGACAGGAGTTTCGCGACCAAGTTCTGGAATGGAAAAAGTCAACGGGGAATGGTGTCGCAGAATGGAGGGTCGGTCGCGGACCCATGGACCGCGACAGATGTTCCGCGACATCGAAAGGGGGAACATGTGCGAGTGTGTCGCGGGACCAGGCCTGGTCGCGGAGCATTGTTTCGCGACACAGTGGTTAGTTCCGCGACACGATTTTTGAATTATCAAATTTTTAGTGAACTGGGCCCGGATGTGGTGTTGGGCTTGAGTTCATTTTATTTGATTTGGGCCTGAATAAATTCAGTCCAATTATTCAAAAACGCACTGGGCTGAAATTAAAGTAAAATCTACTTGCAAAAATTAGGTTGGGTTAATTCCATTTGTTTGCAAAAATTATTCCGGATTTAAATTGCTTTAATTTCCGGAAATATTTTCTTAGATTCATGGAATTAATCCAACCAAGAACCTGGTTTTCCGGGTTGCTTCACTGTTCCTCTTTTTGATGGTTCCGTTCTTTCTGCAAGACAGATAATTAAAATGCGTTAGATTTTCTCCAAATATCAACATCCTCACATTTAGAGTCTTAGTACTCTAAATGTCTAATTGATTTTTGGGTACTTTCTTGTTATGAAATAATATGCTATATATATAAAATGAAATTTTTTGTGTTTTTAATGCTGTTTCTTATTGGGTGTAAGCCGGGTCTGCCACTGCTTGGCTTTCTTTCTCCGGATCGAACTGTCCGAGGTATTCCTTTAACCGATGTCCATTCACCACTATGTTGCCCTTGTCAGTTCGGATCTTGACGGCCCCATTCTGAAACACTTCTAGCACTTCATGTGGTCCTTCCCATCTGGATTTAAGCTTCCCAGGGAACAGCTTCAACCTAGAATTGAATAATAACACATTTTGACCAACATAGAAATGCTTAGGCTTAATCCTGCGATCATGCAACTTCTGGGTCCGCTCCTTATAAATTCGAGAGCTTTCATAAGCTAGCGCTCGTATTTCCTCAATTTCATTGAGGTCCAACTTACGTTTGCTCTGAGCAACTTTCGGATCAAAGTTAAGCATTTTAACGGCCCAGTAAGCTTTATGCTCTAACTCTACAGGCAAATGACAGGCTTTTCCGAAGACAAGTCTGTAAGGGGACATCCCAATGGGAGTCTTAAATGCTGTGCGATATGCCCATAGAGCATCATTGAGCTTACGTGCCCAATCCTTACGGGTTATCCCGACAGTGGCTTCGAGTATGTGTTTGATCTCGCGATTGGATACTTCGACTTGACCACTGGTCTGAGGATGATAAGGCGTGCCTATCTTATGGAGGATTCCATTTTTACTCATTAAAGTTTCAAAAGCTTTATTAATAAAGTGTGTTCCTCCATCAGATATCACCACCCTAGGTATGCCAAATCGACTGAAAATGTTGTTCTTGAGGAACTTGATGACTTGGTTACCATAATTGGTCGGTAATGCGACAGCCTCAACCCATTTGGACACGTAATCGACAGCTACCAAGATATAGTAGTTTCCACCAGATGGCGGAAACGGTCCCATGAAGTCAATGCCCCATACATCGAAAATCTCAAGTGTGAGAATTCCCTTTTGAGGCATCTCATCCCTCTTGGAGAGGTTTCCTAATCTTTGGCATTTGTCGCAACCTTTCACAAATGTCCTGCAATCCTCATAGATGTGAGGCCAATAAAATCCACATTCGAGGACCATGTGGGCCGTTCGAGCGGGACCATGGTGACCTCCATATTCTGATTCATGGCATTTTCTGACAATTTGATAGGCTTCATGCTCGGTCACACATCGCCTGATTATTGAATCGGCGCAGTGTTTGAAGAGGTAAGGTTCTTCCCAGAAGTAACTTAATACATCTCGTTTGAACTTATTCTTCTGATGATAGTTCGAAAACTGTGGGGTTATTCCGCATGCCAAGAAGTTGGCGATGTCGGAAAACCATGGACAAGCTTGATTATGCAGATGCAATGCGAACAACTGTTCGTCCGGAAACTCTTCATTAACGGCTTTTTCCTTTTTATCATTATCTAATCGAGATAAGTGGTCAGCAGCACCATTATCTCGTCCTCGCCTATCTTTTATTATGATGTCGAATTCTTGCAACAGAAGTACCCACCTGATTAATCGAGGTTTTGCATCTTGTTTGCTAAACAAGTATCTCAATGCTGTATGATCGGTGTACACTATGGTCTTCGTACCTATCAGATACTGTCTGAACTTGTCAAACGCGAAGACTACAACATACATCTCTTTCTCCGTTGTGGTTTAGTTAATTTGGGCTTCATTCAGGGCATGACTTGCGTAATGAATTACGTAGTGTCTCCCATCCTTATGTTGTCCAAGAACTGCGCCCACGGCGAGACCACTAGCATCACACATTACCTCGAAAGGTATTGACCAATCGGGTGGTTGCACTATTGGTGCAGAAACCAACATCTTCTTGAGCGTGTCAAAGGCTTGGACACATGCTTCATTTATTAAGAAAGGATTTTCTTTACAAAGCAAGTTAGTGAGCGGCTTGGCAATTTTAGAGAAATCCTTTATGAATCTCCGGTAAAAACCGGCATGCCCTAAGAAGCTCCTAACTGCTTTGATCGAGTTAGGAAGAGGGAGATTGGAAATGATGGAAACTTTGGCTGGATCAACTTCAATGCCTGCACGAGAAATGCGATGACCTAACACTATGCCCTCAGTGACCATGAAATGGCACTTTTCCCAATTTAAAACCAAGTTAGTGTCCTCACACCTCTTTAAAATCTTAGCAAGATTAGTCAAACATTCATCAAACGTATCTCCATATACAGAGAAGTCATCCATGAAGACCTCAATGCATTTTTCGATAAATTCAGAGAATATAGACATCATGCATCTTTGAAAAGTAGCAGGTGCATTGCATAATCCAAAAGGCATGCGCCTATAGGCAAAAGTGCCATAGGGGCATGTAAAGGTAGTTTTTTCGTGATCTTCACTGGCGATCACTATTTGATTGTATCCAGAATAACCATCTAAAAAACAATAAAACGCCCTTCCGCCAATCGTTCCAACATTTGATCGATAAAAGGTAAAGGGAAATGGTCCTTGCGAGTTGCCTCGTTCAACTTCCGGTAGTCTATGCAGACTCTCCATCCGGTGACTGGGCGCGTGGCAATTTCCTCCCCTTGTTCATTCTGCGTAATGCACATCCCACCCCGCTTCGGAACAACCTGCACAGGACTGACCCATTTGCTATCAGAAATCGGGTATATAATACCGGCGTCTAACAGCTTGATCATTTCCTTTCTTACCACTTCTTGCATGGGTGGGTTCAATCTTCGTTGGGGTTGGCGAGAGGCCTTGAAATTCTCCTCCATCAAAATCCTGTGCATACAAACAGAAGGGCTTATTCCTTTGATATCAGAAATGGTCCAACCGATTGCACGCACATAATTTTTAAGAACGACCACCAGAGCATTTTCTTGCTCTTGGGAGAGCTTAGCCGAAACAATCACAGGTAATTTTTTATGTTCTGCGAGAAACGCGTACTTGAGATGATCGGGTAATGTTTTAAGTTCAAGCTCTGGTGGGCATTCAACGGAAGGGAGTAATTTGCGAGAATTAGATGGGAGAAGATCAATTTTACCTTCCGGACCCTGCATCAGTACAGGATCCGCCTCCTCTTGATCGGCGTCGTCATGGAAGTCTGTGCCGTCAAACTCCTCCAAATCCCCTGTTTCGGGATCAGCAAAGTGAACGGCCTTGCATCCTTTGTGCTCCACGCCAGCAGGCTTCAGTACCTGCTTTGAAATCTCATCCAGCATCATTTCATGATCAAATCCAGAGTCAAGCTCTCTCTCCTCACAATCAATTTTCTCTCCACTATCTATTACAGAAAACATGGAACAAGCTCCCTCATTTGGAAACTTCTGCAGCTGCTCCATATCAAAGGTGATTTCCTCGCCATCGACCCTCAATGTGACCTTTCCAGATTTAGCGTCAATTAGTGCACCACCAGTGGCCAGGAATGGGCGTCCAAGGATAAGTGGCATTTCAGAATCTTCTTCAATGTCGAGGATAATGAAGTCAACCGGGAAGAGAACCTGGCCGGTTTTGACCACAACATCCTTGAGGATTCCTACGGGCTAAGTGATTGATCTGTCTGCGAGCTGCAGTCTCATCTTGATTGGTTGAATCTCTCCAAGCTTAAGGCGGATTGCCATAGCTAGTGGCATCACGTTGATGCTCGATCCTAAATCACAAAGCCCCATACTCACTTTGGCCTTTCCGAATTGTACTGGAAGTGTGCAGCATCCGGGGTCCTCTTTCTTTTCGGGCAATCTCCTCTGAACTATGGCACTGCATGTGCTGTTGAGAATAATCACCTCCTCTTGCTCGACCTGTCTTTTTCCTCCACCTGTACCCTTATCCGTTTCAGCCGTTTCAGGTGCAGCGTCAGTCTGCAGATTGGCTGTTTCTTTTTCGGCTTCCTTTTCATTCTCCTCAATATCACTTCCCAGTTCATTTTCTTGTACCAGTTTCTCTTTGCCCTTGGGTCCTTCCAGAATTTTGCCAGACTTCAGTGTGATGGCTTTACACTGAGGATTTTTCTCAGCAGTGCTGGTAGAGTTCCTTGGTCTCTTTTCTGCATTTCCTTGGCCATTTTTGTAACCTGCGTCTCCACATTCCGGATAGAGGACTGCAACTGAGTGTTGATTTCCTTATGACTGGGGATGAAGTCAGTCATGAGAGTCTCTAATCTGGAAGGGGGTTTCTGCTGGTTCTGGTTCCAATTCTGGTTCTGACCTTGGTTTTGAACAAACTGATTCTGATTTGGGACAAACTGATTCTGTGGCTGCTGAAAGTTTTGGAAATTTTGGTTTTGAGGTGGCCTAGCTAGAATCTGAGGCTGAAAGCCTGGGTTAAAGTGCTGGGGCCTTGGTTGGTTGAACTGTTGAGGTTGGGTCAACATGTGGGAATTCAAAGCATTGTTGTTGGAATATGAAAGGTTCGGGTGCCGATTTTGGAATCCACCTGCATAGTTACAGCTTTCATTTGCCACTTGCTGACAGGATTCAGTGGAATGCGGGCCTTGGCAAGTCCCGCAAACAGCTTCAGCATTTTGAGCCTGTGTAGAGCTCCCAGCTTCCTGATTCAAGGCCAAGACGGCCACTTGGTCTTTCAGTTTGTCCAATTCAGATTTCCCCACTGTACCTACAGCACATAAACCACGAGGGGGAGGGGAATTAACATCATCAGAAAGTACAGTTCTGTTTACACTCATTGCTTCAATCTTGGCCCAAGCTTGGTCCATGGGAATGTATAGCAGGTGTTGACCACCGGCAGCATCAAGCATGTTCTTCCATGCTGGGGTCAAACCGCTATAGAACTTTCTCAATTTCTCCCACTCATGGAAACCATGCTGGGGGCATTTCCTGAGCAGGTTGAAGAACCGTTCCTTTGCATCATACAAGGACTCGTCTGGTTTCATCTTGAATTCCGCAATCTTAGAGCGGCATTCATCCACCTTGGATTCCGGGAAGTACTTTGTCAAGAAGTTTCTGATCACGTCTTCCCATGCAGACTTCTGATTCACGGGCAGTGATTTGTACCATGTTCTCGCTCCGCTAGTCAGAGAAAAAGGAAACAGCCTCAATCGGATGGTGTTAGCAGATACATTTTGATTCTTAATGGTGTCACATAGCTCCAAGAATATTTGCAAATGATCATGCGGATCTTCATGATTTGCTCCTGCGAACTGGTTGCTTTGAACAAGATTGATGAGTGCCGGCTTCAATTCGAAATTCCTGGCCAAGAATGGAGCTTGTCCAGGAATGTTCAAATATGGTTCTAGAATGGGCTGCATATAGTCAGCTGCGGCTGCCTGTTGATTGTTCCCTGGCCCTCCTTGGTATTGCTGTGGGTAAAAGTTCTGATTTGGATAGTAATTTCCGGGATCATTGAAATCGTTAGGGTTAGGATGATTCTGATTTTGGTTAAACTGGGGGTTTGGAAATTGAGGATTCTGAAAATTTTGGTTATTTGGATTATTCTGGTTAAGTGGGTTGTTTTGGGGGTTTTGGTGGTTTGGGTTGGGTGGAGGCACCTCGAAGGTTGCTGGTCGAGATTTGGGGGGTTCTCACCTCCCTGAATGACCTGAGGGGGGAGATCCTCCAAGTTCTCATTATCAACGTCTTCTGGGTCCTCTTGGATGTTTTGGAGTGGTGGATTAGGTGGAATGTTTAGGGGATTGCCATGGTTATCCGCCATGTCTGAGATGTCACTGCTTGTGCTTGGAGAGAGTAGAGCTTGTCTTTCCCGTTCCTTTCTTTTTCTAGCTTCCGCCCTCAGACGACGAGCTGTTTTCTCGATTTCTGCATTGAACGGGATCTCGGCTGGAGTCTCCTTTCTCTTTTGCATAGAACAGAGGTCTTAGCTATGACAGTACCTGCACATTCCCCAGGTTAGAATCGGTTTCGGGGTGAATATTTATATTTATATGTATAAGCTAACTAGGAGCAATGAGGAATGTAATTCTCTAATAAAACGGCGCTGCATCCTCCCCGGCAACGGCGCCATGAAACTTTTGACAATTTCCCACACGAGTATTTTTCGAAATAATATAACCCCGGTCTTGATTTTATTTAAGGAAAATCATTTTATGATGGCGGAGTTGGGATTAGGGATATATTTATAGGTTGTCACGTTTTTATTTACTCGTGTTAAGAAACTGTGCCCCCGAAAGCGCACGGTGTCAAAAATTGCAGAATTTATAGTAAGACCGGATCGTTCACTGGAGGATGTGCGATAGAAGCAGGGCCCACGTCGTTTTTACTAGATTTTCCATTCGTATTGCTCCAATTGGTTTGAAAAGTGATTAACAACTACTTGGCATGAATTTAAACTAAACTATAAAAGCGTTTAAATTTATTCTACAAAGCAAATAAATCTATTCTAAGAAGCGGGCAAAATTATTCTAAAAATGCGATAAACACTATCTATGGAAGCAGTGAAAATTTACATTATGCTAGCTATGAAGCTATATCACAGTGTAGACAGAAGGGACATGAAGAGAAGAATAAAAATTGGACAAGATTTAGATAAGGCAGTATCAAACTTCCATTTTTTATACACAGATCTTTGGTTGGGATAATCCTATCAGATAGCTAATTCTCATGCTCTCAGTACAGCTTTCCCTTTAGCAGACAGGTATTTACAGTGTGAGTTTACATGTTCTTAAGATCGCAGATTCTAAGATACCACCGATTTGTAACTGCCCTGGCCTGGGTATGTTACTTCATCTGTGGTGGACAAGCAACACCTGGCAAATCATTTATTGAAATGCCAAGTACTACTATCATTCCCCCATGTCACACCCAAAGATTCTAATTAAGCCCTGAACTATCCCTTAACTATCAATCCTAGTAGCAGTTACACAACTCTCAATACAACCGAGTGACCTCTAATGAAAGCATTTAAAAGAAAGCGATAAAGAAAGCATTTAAAACCTATCACTCGGAGGTTTTGAAGGTCTGACCCTGGTAGTAAAAGACAGCTCCCCATCAGAATGAAGGGGTATGGATCAAGAATTCCTGGCTCTTGGTGAACTGCTCGGGTGTTCACTTCCTTTCGGGTGGTTATGAGATACAAACTAATGAAACGAACTAATAAATTAGTTCGTTCCGGATGCACTCACCCAGGACTTAAAAATAGGCTTTGGCAGAAGAGGATAGCAGTTGAAAGAAAACTCAACCCTATCTTAGAAAATAACCAAGGCCTGGATGATGTTCCTCTAAGATTATTTACTACACTGTATTTGAGTCCAAGTGAACCCCATCTCGGTGTAATATTTAATCTTAGACTCCCAACAAACAACAATTTTGGAAAATAAAAGATTTGAAAATCATTCCCTAAACAGGTACTAGACTCTCAGTTAAAACACAGATCCTTTCAGTCTAGATGAGACCTAATCGCTGACTCTGCTTCTATTTTCCCAAAATCAACCCTTGATAGAATATGAATTAGTCATAACTGATGAATTTATCCCTTACTCAGATCCGGATTTTACAAAGGAGTTTTTATCGGAAATTTAATATGCAATATCTGTTACGATCTAGACTTCTATTGTCCAAGGGAAGGATCCCAAAATATTTTAGACCACAATAGTACATAATATTATCATGCATAAGGATATATGGAAGTGTAAAATCAATTGACCCAAAATATAGATGCGGGTCTAGACAGAAGGTGAAACACAGAGATGAAGTGGTCAGGAGACCAAAGTATTGGCAGAATAATCGGGTGGACTGTAAACATCTACAGGCCAGTTTCCCAATTACTCGGATGGAGCGAATTTAGACAGCTTAGACCCTGTAATGGCAGTGTCAATGCCAGTTGGGCCTCCACTGTCTGTGAATTCGGATAAAAACCTACATGCTTCCTCTCTGCAATACTTATCAGCTAATATTGACAGACATTAGCAGAGTTTTACTACAGATTGGAATTTGGGTTTGGAAATTAAGATAAAGAAAATAAAACTGTATCTGGATAGGAGTCAGTTGAGCAGCTATTATAACCCCGGATGGGCGAACCGCCAAGGCTTCCATTGACTGCCATCCAGACCATGCAAAATAACACTTAGTAACTAATACCCAGATTACGAGCTAGTTATCCGTGAGGGAATACCTGCCAACATTAATCTGATGTATTCTTTACTAATTGTTACACACAATACACAAAAGACAAAATAGAATGAAATAAAGAGAAGAACTTGCATGAGAGACATTGGTTTCTCATGCAAGGTTATGGAATCAATCCATAATTGATGGCTTAAATAATCCCTCCTACCATAATTAATTACAGTCCGGATTATCTGTTTAAGACATCATGATTTTGTTTATAGAAAAATGTTTTAGTGACAATTGAACAAAGGTCCTCTAATCACGACAATTAGTGATTTAATTATTGCTAATTAGAATCATCAATCATTGATGACTAGAGGGTTCAATCAATTAACAGGTAGGAATGGAGAATCAAAATTTTGGCAGCATAACGCCTTATATTGCAATTCTAGGGTATTACATCTTAATCCGTGGGATTCAGATGTGAGTTTTTGCAATATAATGGGGGGTAGAAGATAAGAATTTTGGGATTAAATAGGGAGGAGGATTCTGTCGAGATACCATAAATGGTGTCATGGGCCTAGACCCTCGACATGGGTGCCTCGACAGGTTTACAGAAATTTGGGCAGAGTTTCACCTTGTGTCACTAAGCAAAAGTTGTGTCGCGGACCGTGGGTCCGCGATAGGTGTTTAGCGACACAGAGTTGCCTCTGAAAATTTCTAAGTATTTTGGTTCCCAGTCGCTAATCTGGAATTGTGTCGTGGAGCATGGTTCCGCGACAGGAAGCCTAGCGACTGGGGTTTTCAAAATAAATGTGCATGGCATAATTTCCTGTCTCGGAATAAAGGTTGAGTTGGTCCGCGACAAGGGTGTTCCACGACTGGAGCCATGCAGATGAAAATAACAAGAGTTTGGTTCCTGGTCGCTAAGCATGGTTGAGTCGAGGACCGTGGGTCCGCGACAAGATGTTTGGCGACCAAGGGTTTTCACATAATGGAGACAAGTGTCCTTAGACATCCATGTCGCGGAACACCCTCCTGTCGACAAACGTGGCTTGTCGACAGGAGTCGGTTGGCGACAAAGGTGGTTCAGGACCCAAGTCAGTAAAAGCAAAGTTGAACAGTAGCATGCAAAAAGTGTGATCTCACCCCATTTCGGAGTAAAAAGCTATCCTAAGCCAAAAGCAACCAAACAACATTTAAAATAACAAGAACATGCTTGAACAGAAATAAACCTATCTAGAACAGTATTTAAAATAGAGCAACATCCTAATCTAGGGTTTGATCACACACGTACATGAGTGCCATCCACAAAAAGTACAATAGGCATAATAATAGGAAATGGGGTCAAATGATTCCAAAAAGGAAAATGAAAGCATAAAATCATGGGGTGTGAGACCCATTTCATGATTTGGGACACATTTGGTGAATATTTTCCCATATTATTAAATGGGGTTTGTTAATACCCATCATTTGGGTGATACAAACCCTAAATCAAGCTTAATAACAAAAACGAAACTGTGAACAGTGGCTACCTATGCTATTTAAATCAAGAACAGGAATATAAAACTACCCTAAGCTAAGCTAATGCAAGAATTAAATAATACAAAAAATAAATCTAAGCTAAGAACTACCTAGAGAGAATTCCTTCAATCTGTCTTCAAGAGAAATGAAAATCTAACCCTGAGCTCATGGGGGTCTCCTCATATTTATAGGAGTGGAGCCCTAGGCCCATGGGCTTGATCTGAGGCCCACTGTGTCTCAAGACATCACACACATCACAACTTTGTCGCGGAACAGGGTTGCATGTGGCAAGGTTTCTCGACTGGGTCTTGTGTCTTTATCCGTGTCCGTGTCGCGGAAGCATGGACCGCGACAGGGGTTCCTCGACTGGAGTGTGGCTTGGCCTCCAAGGTGTTGGTGGCGCGGAGCTTGGTCGTGTCGCGGAACCATGGTCCTCGACCAGGGTTCCTCGACTGGAGGTTCCCAGACTGGTCTTTTCTTCATGTTGCATGCTGGTCGCTATTCTCTCCTGTGTCGCGGAACAATGGTCCTCGACCAGGGTTCCTCGACAGGTGTTCCCAGACAGAGCTGAATGGGCCAGATGGGCCAAAGTTATTCTTTTTGTGGGCTTTTCTATCTTTTTCCATCTTTTTGTATTTTGTGGGCTTGTTTATTCTTTTGCCCATCTTTTTGTATCCTTTTCTTTTCTTTTCTTTTTCTCATGTTTTTGGATTTTTCTAACATAAATATGTAATAAAATTACATATTTGTGCATTTTTCATACCAGCTCAATATTTTTACAATTATGCATAAATCAGTCCAATTCGACTGCTTTCTTATTTAATATAAGACCGGAATGCGATCAAATGCCCGTTTCAGACACGGAAATGGATTGAAAATAATGGTCATTTCTGGCCATTATCAAATTGTCATTAAAACATTTTTCTATAAACAAAATCGTGATGCCTTAAACAGATAGTCCGGACTGTAATTATTTATGGTAGGAGGGATTATTTAAGCTATCAATTATGGATTAATTCCATAACCTTGCATGAGAAACCAATGTCTCTCATACAAGTTCCTCTCTGTATTTTATTTTATTTTCTTTTGTCTTTTGCGTATTGTGTGTAACGATTAGTAAAGAATACATCAGACTAATGTTGGCGGGTATTCCCTCACGGATAACTAGCTCGTATTCTGGGTATTAGTTACTAAGTGTTATTTTGCATGGTCTGGATGTCAGTCAGTGGAAGCCTTGGCGGTTCGTCCATCCGGGATTATAATAGCTGCTCAGCTGACTCCTATCCAGATACAGTTTTATTTTATTTATCTTAATTTCCAAACCCAAATTCCAATCTGTAGTATAACTCTGCTAATGTCTGTCAACATTAGCTGATAAACACTGCAGAAAGGAAGCATGTAGGTTTTTATCTGAATTCACAGACAGTGGAGGCCCAACTGGCATTGACACTTCCATTTAGCGTCTAAGCTGTCTAAATTCGCTCCATCCGAGTAATTGGGAAATTGGACAGTAAATGTTTACAGTCCACCCGATTATTCTGCCATCACTTTGGTCCTTTGACCACTTCATTCTGTGTTTCACTTTCTGTCTAGGCCCGCCATTATATTTTGGGTCAATTCATCTTACACTTCCATATATCTTTATGCATGATAATATTATGTATTATTGTGGTCTATAATATGTTGGGATCCTTCCCTTGGACAATAGGAGTCTATATTTGTAAACAGATATTGCATATTAAAATTCCAACAAAAACTCCTTTATAAAATCCGGATCTGAGTAAGGGATAAATTCTTCAATTATGACCAGTTCAAATTCTGTCAAGGGTTGATTTTGGGAAATTAGAAGCAGAGTCAGCGATTAGGTCTCATCTAGACTGAAAGGATCTGTGTTTTAATTAAGAGTCTAGTACCTGTTTAGGGAATGGTTTTCAAACTCATTATTTTCCAAAATTGCTGTGTGTTGAGAATCTGATATTAAATATTGCACTGAGATGGGGTCCACTTGGACTCAAATACGGTGTGATAGGTAATACTAGAGGAACAACATTCGGGCCTTGGATATTTTCTAAGATAGGGTTGAGTATTCTTTCAACTGCTATCCTCTTCTGCCAAAGCCTATTTTTGAGTCCTGGGTGAATGCATCCGGAATAAACTAATCTATTAGTTTATTTCATTAGTTTGTATCTCACAACCACCCGGAAGGAAGTGAACACACAAGCGGTTCACCGAGAGCCGGGAATTCTTGATCCACACCCAGTCATTTTGACTGAGGGCTGTCTTTTACTACCAGGGTCAGACCTTCAAAACCTCCGAGTGATAGGATTTTAAATGCTTTCTTTACCACTTTCTTTTAAATGCTTTCGTTAGAGGTCACTCGGTAGTATTGAGAGTTGCGTAACTGCTACTAGGATTGATAGTTAAGGGATAGTTCAGGCTTGATTAGAATCTTTGGGTGTGACATGGGAGAATGATAATGGTACTTGGCTTTTCAACTAATGATTTGTCAGGTGTTGCTTATCCATCACAGATGAAATAACATACCCTGGCCGGGGCAGTTACAAATCTGTGGTATCTTAGAATTTGCGGTCTTAAGAACATGTAAACTCATACTGTAAGTACCTGTCTGTTAAAGGGAACATAGTAACGAGAGCATGAGAATTAGCTATCTGACAGGATTATTCCAAGCAAAGATCTGTGTATAAAACTGGAAGTTTAAGTATGCCTTATCTAAATCTTATCCAATTTTTATTCTTTTCTTCCTGTCCCTTCTGTCCACTCTGTGAATCAGCTTCATAGTTAGCATAGAGTAGATTTTCATTGCTTTTGCAGATAGTATTTACTGCATTCTTAGAATAACTTCATTCGCTTTCTAGTGTAAATTTACCCGCTTTCTAGAATAGAATTAATACGCTTTGTAGAATAAATTTAAACGCTTATGTAGTTTAACTTAAATTCAGTCAGTAGTTGTTAGTCATCTTTTCAAACCAATTGGAGCAATACGAGTGGAAAATCTAGTAAAACGACGTGGGCCCTGCTTCCATCGCACATCCTCCAGTGAACGATCCGATCTTACTATAAATTACTGAAATTTTTGACACCGTGCGCTTTCGGGCCACAGTTTCTTAACACGAGTAATAAAAACGTGACAACCTATAAATATATCCCTAATCCTAACTCCGCCTTCATAAATTGGTTTCATTAGATAAAATTGAACACCAGGATTATGATTTTTCAGAAAATATTCATGTAGTGGGAACTTGTCAAAAGTTTCATGGCAAGGATCTTCAAGGCACGAAATTGTCAAAAGTTTCATGCCGGGGAGGTCCATAACGCCGTTTGAACTCAAAGTTTCCCCTCATGAGTAATAAAAAGTGAACTATATTCTTAAACCCCTTTCCCATGAATCATAACTCTTTTCATTTAATAAATTTAACCCGGGATATTTTAGAAAATACTCGTGTGACGAATTTGTCAAAAGTTTCATGGCGCCGTTGCCGGGGAGGATGCAGCGCCGTTTTATTAGAGAATTACATTCCTCATTGCTCTTAGTTAGCTTATAAATATAAATATGAATATTTACCTCCAAAACCAATTCTAACCTGGGGAATGTGCAGGTACCGTCATTATTGAAGCCGTTGTTCTATGCAAAGGAGGAAGCAGACGCCATCCGAAATCCCATACAACGCAGAGATAGAAAAGACAGCTCGACGTCTTAGGGCGGAGACTAAACGAAGAAGGGAACGGGAAAGACAAGCTCTACTCTCTCCAAGCACAAGCAGTGACATCTCAGACATTGCGGATAACCATGGCAATCCCCCAAACATTCCACCTAACCCGCCACTCCAAAATATCCAAGAGGATCCAGAAGACGTTGATGATGAGAACTTGGAGGATCTCCCCCCTCAGGTCATTTAGGGAGGTGAGAACCCTCCAAATCTCGAGCAGCAACCCTTCAAGGTGCCTCCACCCAACCCAAACCACCAAAACCCCCAAAACAACCCACTTAACCAGAATAATCTAAATAACCAAAATTTTCAGAATCCCCAATTTCCAAACCCCCAGTTTAATCAAAACCAGAATCATCCTAACCCTAACGACTTCAATGATCCCAGAAATTACTATCCGAATCAGAACTTTTACCCGCAGCAATACCAAGGAGGGCCAGGGAACAATCAACAGGCAGCCGCAGCTGACTATATGCAGCCATTCTGGAACCGTATTTGAACATTCCTGGACAAGCTCCATTTTTGGCCAGGAATTTCAAATTGAAACCGGCACTCATCAATCTTGTTCAGAGCAATCAGTTTGCTGGGGCAAGTCATGAAGACCCACATGATCATTTGCAAACTTTCTTGGAGCTGTGTGACACCATTAAGAATCAAAATGTATCTACTAACACTATTCGATTGAGATTATTTCCCTTCTCTTTGACTAGTGGAGCGCGAACATGGTACAAATCGCTGCCAATTAATCAGAAGTCCACCTGGGAGGAAGTGATCCGAAACTTCCTGGCAAAATACTTTCCGGAATCCAAGGTGGATGAACGCCGTTCCAAAATCACGGAATTCAAGATGAAGCCAGATGAGTCCCTGTATGACGCAAAGGAACGGTTCTTCAACCTGCTCAGAAAGTGCCCCTAACATGGCTTCCATGAGTGGGAGCAATTAAGGAAGTTTTACAGCGGTTTGACCCCATCCTGGAAATACATGCTTGATGCTGCTGGTGGTCAACATTTGCTATACATACCAATGGATCAGGCCTGGGGCAAGATTGAAGCAATGAGTGTAAATAGATCTGTTCTAAATGATGACGTTGATCCCCCCCCCCCCCTCGTGGTTTATGTGTTGTAGGTACAGTAGGGAAATCTGAACTGGACAAACTGAAAGACCAAGTGGCCGTCTTGGCCTTGAATCAAGAAGCTGGGAGCTCTACACAGACTCAAAATGCTGAGGCTGTTTGCGAGACCTGCCAAGGCCCGCATCCCACTGAATCCTGTCAGCAAGTGGCGAATGAAAGCTGTAACTATGCAGGTGGATTCCAAAACCGGCACCCGAACCTTTCATATTCCAACAACAATGCTTTCAATTCCCACCTGTTGACCCAGCCCCAACAATTCAACCAACCAAGGCCCCAGCATTTTAACACAAGTTTTCAGCCTCAGATTCTAGCTAGGCCACCTCAAAACCAAAATTTCCAAAACTTTCAGCAGCCACAGAATCAGTTTGTCCCAAATCAGAATCAGCCGCAGAATCAGAATCAGTTTGTTCCAAACCAAGGTCAGAACCAGAATTGGAATCAAAACCAGCAGAAACCCCCTTCCAGATTAGAGACCCTCATGACTGACTTCATCACCAGCCAAAAGGAAATCAACACGCAGTTACAGTCTTCTATCTGGAATGTGGAGACGCAGGTTACACAAATGGCCAAGGAAATGCAGAAAAGAGACCAAGGAACTCTACCCAGCACTGCTGAGAAAAACCCTCAGTGTAAGGCCATCACACTGAAGTCTGGTAAAGTTTTGGAGGGACCCAAGGGCAAAGAGAAACTGGTACAAGAAATGAACTGGAAAGTGACATTGAGGAGAATGAAAAGGAAGCCGAAAAAGAGACAGCCAATCTGCAGACTGACGCTGCACCTGAAACGGCTGAAACAGATAAGGGTACAGATGGAGGTACAACTTCCTTCCCCTTACCACAAAAACAATTTGATAATAAAAAGTTCATGCCAAGGGTGCCATACCCGGCCCGACTTAAAAATCAAGAACACGACCTTAAATTTGAAAAATTTCTGAAAAGGCTGCAAAAAGTAGAAATAACTATTCCTCTTATCGAAATGATAGCTGAAATGCCAGCATACGCTAAATTTCTGAAAGAATTAGTTTCAGGAAAAAGGAGAATTGAGCAGGAAGAACTGGTAGTTCTTAACAATATATGCAGTGCTATCATCCAGCGTAAGCTTCCTAAGAAGCAAGAAGATCCAGGCTGTTGCACGCTGCCGATTCAAATCGGGAAAATCAAAGCAGGAAAAGGCCTTTGTGATCTTGGTTCTAGCATCAATGTTATGCCTTTGGCAATGGTGCAACGCCTCAAGCTGGGACATATCGAGCCAGTCAAGATGTGACTCCAATTAGCAGACAGATCCATCACGAAGCCTGTCGGCATCCTCAAGGACATCATAGTGAAGACTGGGAATATCTTATTCCCAGTTGATTTTGTGATTCTAGACATAGAGGAGGATCTGGACATGCCATTGATCTTAGGGAGACCATTCCTTGCAACAGGCGGAGCACTGATAGATGCAAAAGCTGGACGAGTAACACTGCGAGTCGATGAGGAAGAAGTTACATTTGACATGGCACAATTACAGAAATACCTAGATGACGGGTTCTGTTCATCAAAATCTGTAATAGTTAGGAGTGAGGAGAGAGAGCTTGACTCTGGATTTGATCATGAAATGATGCTGGATGAACTATCAAAGCAGGTACTGAGACCTGATAGCGTGGAGCACAAAGGATGCACAGCCGTTCACTTTGCCGATCCCGAAACAGGGGATTTGGAGGAGTTTGAAGGCACCGAATTCCATGAGGACGCCAACCAAGAGGAGGCGGATCCTGTACTGATGCAGGATCCGAAAGGTAAAACTGATTTTCCCCCATCCAATTCTCGCAAATTACTCCCTTCAGTGGAATGCCCACCAGAGCTTGAACTAAAAATCTTACCGGAACATCTTAAGTATGCGTTTCTCGCAGAACATAAAAAATTACCGGTAATTGTGTCAGCCAAGTTGACACAAGCTCAAGAAAACGCTTTGGTGGGAGTGCTTAAAAATTATGTGCGTGCAATCGGTTGGACCATTTCTGATATCAAAGGAATAAGCCCTTCTGTTTGTATGCACAGGATTTTAATGGAGGAGAATTTCAAGCCTTCGCGCCAGCCCCAACGAAGATTGAACCCACCCATGCAAGAAGTGGTAAGAAAGGAAGTGATCAAGCTGTTAGATGCCGGTATTATATACCCGATTTCTGATAGCAAATGGGTCAGTCCTGTGCAGGTCGTACCAAAGCGGGGTGGGATGTGCATCACGCAGAATGAACAAGGGGAGGAAATTGCCACGCGCCCAGTCACCGGATGGAGAGTCTGCATAGACTACTGGAAGTTGAACGAGGCAACTCGCAAGGACCATTTCCCTTTACCTTTTATCGATCAAATGTTGGAACGGTTGGCGGGAAGAGAGTTTTATTGTTTTTTAGATGGTTATTCTGGATACAATCAAATAGTGATCGCCAGTGAAGATCACGAAAAAACTACCTTTACATGCCCTTATGGCACTTTTGCCTATAGGCGCATGCCTTTTGGATTATGCAATGCACCAGCTACTTTTCAAAGATGCATGAGGTCTTCATGGATGACTTCTCTGTATATGGAGATACGTTTGATGAATGTTTGACTAATCTTGCTAAGATTTTAAAGAGATGTGAGGACACTAACTTGGTTTTAAACTGGGAAAAGTGCCATTTTATGGTCACTGAGGGCATAGTGTTAGGTCATCGCATTTCTCGTGCAGGCATTGAGGTCGATCCAGCCAAAGTCTCCATCATTTCCAATCTCCCTCTCCCCAATTCAATAAAATCAGTTAGGAGCTTCTTAGGGCATGCCGGTTTTTACCGGAGATTCATTAAGGATTTCTCTAAAATTGCTAAGCCGCTCTCACTATTCTGCTTTGTAAAGAAAATTCTTTCTTAATAAATGAAGCGTGTGTCCAAGCCTTTGACACGCTCAAGAAGATGTTGGTTTCTGCACCGATAGTGCAACCACCCGATTGGTCAATACCTTTCGAGGTAATGTGCGATGCTAGTGATCTCGCCGTAGGTGCAGTACTTGGGCAACATAAGGACGGGAGACACTGCGTAATTCATTACGCAAGTCATGCCCTGAATGAGGCCCAAGTTAATTACACCACAACGGAGAAAGAGATGTATGCTGTAGTCTTCACGTTTGACAAGTTCAGACAGTATCTGATAGGTACGAAGACTATAGTATACACCGATCATTCTGCATTGAGATACTTGTTTAGCAAACAAGATGCAAAACCTCGATTAATCAGGTGGGTACTTCTGTTGCAAGAATTCGACATCATAATAAAAGATAGGCGAGGTCGAGATAATGGTGTTGCTGACCACTTATCTCGATTAGATAATGATAAAAAGGAAAAAGCCGTCAATGAAGAGTTCCCGGACGAACAGTTGTTTGCATTACATCTGCACAATCAAGCATGTCCATGGTTTTCCGACATCGCTAACTTCTTGGCGTGCGGAATAACCCCACAGTTTTCGAACTATCATCAGAAGAATAAGTTCAAACGAGATGTATTAAACTACTTCTGGGAAGAACCTTATCTCTTCAAACACTGCGCCGATTCAATAATCAGGCGATGTGTGACCGAGCATGAAGCCTATCAAATTGTCAGAAAATGCCATGCATCAGAATATGGAGGTCACCATGGTCCCGCTCGAATGGCCCACAAGGTCCTCGAATGTGGATTTTATTGGCCTCACATCTATGAGGATTGCATGACATTTGTGAAAGGTTGCGACAAATGCCAAAGATTAGGAAACATCTCCAAGAGGGATGAGATGCCTCAAAAGGGGATTCTCACGCTTGAGATCTTCGATGTATGGGGCATTGACTTCATGGGACCATTTCCACCATCTGGTGGAAATTACTATATCTTGGTAGCTGTCGATTACGTGTCCAAATGGGTCGAGGCTGTCGCATTACCGACCAATGATGGTAGCCAAGTCATCAAGTTCCTCAAGAACAACATTTTCAGTCGATTTGGCATACCTAGGGTGGTGATATCTGATGGAGGAACACACTTTATTAATAAAGCTTTCAAAACTTTAATGAATAAAAATGGAATCCTCCATAAGATAGGCACGCCTTATCATCCCCAAATCAGTGGTCAAGTCGAAGTATCCAATCGCGAAATCAAACACATACTCGAAGCCACTGTCGGGATAACCCGCAAGGATTGGGCACGTAAGCTCAACAATGCTCTATGGGCATACCGCACAGCATATAAGACTCCCATTGGGATGTCTCCATATAGGCTTATCTTCGGAAAAGCCTGTCATTTGCCTGTAGAGCTAGAGCATAAAGCTTACTGGGCCGTTAAGACGCTCAACTTCGATCCGAAAGTTGCTCAGAGCAAACGTAAGTTGGACCTCAATGAAATTGAGGAAATACGAGCGCTAGCTTATGAAAGCTCTCGAATTTATAAGGAGCAGACCCAGAAGTTGCACGATCGCAGGATTAAGCCTAAGCATTTTTATGTTTGTCAAAGTGTACTATTGTTCAATTCTAGGTTGAAGCTGTTCCCTGGAAAGCTTAAATCCAGATGGGAAGGACCACATGAAGTGCTAGAAGTGTTTGAAAATGGAGCTGTCAGGATCCGAACTGACAAGGGCAACATAGTGGTGAATGGACATCGATTGAAGGAGTACCTCGGACAGTTCGACCCGGAGAAAGAAAGCCAAGCAGTGGCAGACCCGGCTTACACTTAATAAGAAACAGCATTAAAAACTTAAAAAATTTCAGTTTATATATATAGTATATTATCTTCATAACAGGAGAGTACCCAAAAATCAATTAAACATTTAAAGTACTAGGACTCTAAATGTGAGGATGTTGATATTTGGAGAAAATCTAATGCGTTTTATTTATCTGTCTTGCAGAAAGTTCGGAACCATCAAAAAGAGGAGCAGAAAAGTAACACAGAAAACCAGGTTCTTGGTTGGATTAATTCCATGAATTTAAGAAAATATTTCCGGAATTTGAAGCAATTTAAATCCGGAATAATTCTTGCAAACAAGTGGAATTAACCCAACCTAATTTGTGCAAGTGGATCTTTCTTTGATTTCAGCCCAGTACTTTGAATTTATTTGGACTGAATTTATTTCGGTCCAAATCAAATAAAGTGGATTCAGGCCCAATACCACGCTCGGGCCCAGACCACGAAAAATTTGAAAATTCAAAATTTTGTGTCGCGAAGCAACCACTGTGTCGCGAAGCAATGCTCCGCGACTAGGCCTGGCCAGCGACACACTCGCATTTATCTCTAACTCCTTCTGACGCTGTCGCGGAACCCCTGTCGCGGGCCATGGCCTCGCGACCGGTCTCCTATTCCGCGACACGTTTCCCCCGTTGACTTTATTTCCTTACCGAACTCGGTCGCTATACCCTGTCGCGAGGCATGACCTCGCGACCGGACTCCAATTCCGCGACATGTCTAATGTCGCTAGGCCCTGGTCGAGGAACCTTGTTCCGCGACACGGCCTGGGGTTCCGCGACCAACTTTTTCAGTATTTATACCCCCCCCCCCACCTCCTTTCCCTGCATTCTCCTCATTTTCACTCATCTCTCCAACTTCTCCTGTTCACCCTCCTCTCTCCCGAACGAACACCACCGTGTTCTTCGCATTCAACCATCCGTGTTTAAAGGGAAACTATGGACAGATTTTATAGGATCCTTCCAAATCTGGGACCCTTACCCCGACCTGAACCAAGGAGGGCAGGATAGAATCCCATTTCTCCTCCTGTTCATGGCTCTTTCCGTTTTCCTTGTTCTTTTGCCTTTACTTTGTTTTGAGAAGAACACAATGTGGTCTGTTTGGACTTTTGTTTTTCTGTTTTTGAGGCTTTTGAATGCTCTCGATCTTAGGCACTGTTTTGAAATCCTTTTAAAGCCCTCAAGAACCTGTTTAAAAACTGTTAAGGGCTTGAAAATTTTGGAAGTTTAAAACTTGAAAGAACAAACTGATGAATGTTGGGGTGCTGTTTTGAGCACCATGATATTGTTGGTTTTTTTTTTTTCTATCTTGAGTTTTTGAAAAAGTAGGGTTAAATGCTTGATGTTTTTGTTCAACTTTGCTTTTGATCTTGATATGTATTTCTGCAGTGTTGGTTTGAAACATTAAAGTGGAAAGATCTTTTTGGCATATTTGTTTCCACATGTTACAATCTTGTGGGAATAAATGTTTGTTTGTTTATGGAAACATAGTACAAACACCCAATAGGAGACTTCCACTTTTTAATAAAAGCAACCTTTTGGAAAAAGACAAAAATAGTTGATAGGTTTAAAATGGGCTTGTGTTATTTTTGTTCCCAATGGAACTGTAGTGTGAGTAAATAGCAGTATTTTTGTCACCTAACTGCTATCATTTTCAAAAATCCAAATGGGACCACTCACATCCCACTTTCCTTAATTAAAAATAGTCAACTATTTAAAATTAAAAATAGTGTTTGCAAATTTTTGGGAATGCTTTAACTGTCCAAGACAGTCCAGGCAGTCCAAAAATAGCATATCCATTGTGCCACGCCTCCACTGCACATTCCAATATTCGAGCATTTCGCCCCCATCCATCCATTTCATTCCATCTCCAACAAGTCTCTCGAACTTGTTTAATAATATTGGAAAATCAAATTTTTGGGCCCAGTGGCCCATTAAAAATATATAGGGGCCCAATGACCCCTATCTCTTCATTTACCCATGCTTTAAATTAAAATTCAAGTCAGAAACTTAATAATCTCACATTTAGAGCAAAACTCTAAATGTGAGGATGTTGGTTTCTAAACTTGAATAATTTCTGAGGAAATTATAAAAATTGGATTCATCACTTCTTATTTTTTCAGGGGCAACCTTCCTATTCCAGATCCTGCACCCGGAGGAACCCAGCTGCTGGACTTGCCACTAGAGCTCCTAGGTGAAATCCTCTCCCGAATAGGAGAGGATGAAATTAGGGAAGTGTTCACTGCACAAGAGACATGCAAAAAGCTCAGGGACGCAGGAAATCTCGCCATCGTGTACAAGCGATGCGAGTTGGACACTTCTAAGGTGAGGCGGTGGCAAGGGAGGATTCGGTGGCAGAAGGAGAGATTCCTGCACACATGCATGGATGTAGGAAATTTTAACCTCCAAATTGTCCCAGCACTCCTAGCATTCGCAGAAGGGGATGAGGAACAAGCCTGTGAACTACTGCGGCCAGGCATCGAGGACAATCACAAAGCGTCAATCTTCACCCGTGGACTGATGCTTATGAGCAAGTTAGATGAAGGCCATGTCAATCAGGGAATCACAATGATAGAGAGAATGGTGACCGATAGATCGGTCCTGAACTACACATCCACCAACACTCTCTCATGGATGGCGGACGATCCGAACACTCCCTACCTATTTGCAGACCAACCACCCCGGGTCTACTGCACAAGGATGCATGAACCCCTGAGAGACCATAATGGCTGGTGTCTGCGATGTGACTTGACAAGTTTTGTCCACTGGAGCAGATACATGTTCTGAGAGAGGGAAGAGTGAAAGAGGAATGAATGTTAAATATGCTTTATCTTACTTAAGCTATAGTGTAGGCATCATATAAGGGATTTCTTCTTTTGTATGCAGGTTCGTACTAACTGCATAAGAATCTCTTATAAATGATGTAATTTATCGCTTTCCACGAATGGAACTCAAACTTTCGAGATGAATTCTTCTTTTATTTGAAAAGATGTCTGACAGTCCGAGATGAATAAGTGACTGTCAGGCCAAAAATATGCTGTTGACATACTCCGTATGTCAGCAGTGCCTCCTTACTGCTTTAAATTAAATAACCAGCAAAATGTGCATAAACCTGCTCTAAATTCACATGTTGAATTTAGGCTTATGATTAAATTTTCAAACTTTTAAATTGGGATAATATAATTGAGAACATGCATGACATGAATTCCTAAGGTTTTGAGCTATAAAAATTTAATGATGCGATCAGCTTATTGGGTAATAAATCTGCATGTTCGAGATTTTGATTGAATAAAGTGTTGGGATTAAGCTTTGATTAAATTTGAGAATACTGTATGACATGAATCAATCCAACCTTGTGAGATTTGAGCCATGAGTCACTTTTACTCATTTAATTTCTTTGATGTGTGAATCAATTTGATTAAAGGAAACTAGAACTTGCAATTGGGACCGATTCAAGACCATGCCTTATTCCCAAGATCGAGCACATGATCGAGGCACCTAGAAAACCAAATTTTGGCCTTCTTTTGAAATCCAAACCCAAAAAACATCTTCCTGTTAAGATCAACCAATTCGAGCCTTTAAGCCTAATTTTTCTTTGAAAACCACTATATTTTTCCTAGCCTGTAGAAAGACCTAGAAATTTAAACCCAAGTGTGTAAGAATAAATTTTATCAAGGCAATACAAATTTTGATCATCAAAGAAAATTCAATCGGTATTCAACATCCGATTCAAAAAAAAAAAGTGTGTGTGTTGAGTTCCTTTCAACAACAATAAACTGCAAATGACAAAGCAAATTAGACTTAGTCTAATGTCATGAAAATATATATATATATATATATATATAATAGTGATGATCATAAATTTTAAATAAAAATGCCAAGTTATGATAGAATAAATTCTTGCCATTTCTTAGCCCAATAAATTCCCTTTCCTACCAAACGTTACAACTGTATGCCCCGTTATAACCCTTGAATAAGACCTCATGATCTCGATTTGATGAAATGAGCCGGTGTCGAGTTGGTCTGATTGCAAGCTTATGGGATAATTTAATCAAATCTGATTTTGAGTGTTCATGATTAAACCCCATTTGAGCGTGAGTAAATTTTTCCGATTCTCTTATATGTGAGGCTCTATTTTATGAATTATGTTCGTGTCATACCTTAATTCTGATTCTTAATCCTTGCATTTTTCGAACATGATATTCATGAAGAGTTGATAATAATGTTTGATTTGTAGGCCCGATGTAGTGAGCAAGTATCATTTCATTAACAAGGGGATTTAACACTTGTAGTTTTGATTATCTTATCCCAATCCAAAAAGAATGTGATTTATGAAGCCACGAAAATGAATTGAATATGCAGAGTCTGTGTTCTCTAGAACATTGACTCTGACTGCTCGGGGACGATCAGTATTAAATGTGAGGATGTTGATAATGTCCAGAAATGACCATTATTTTCAATCCATTTCCGTGTCTAAAACGGGCATTTGATCGCATTCCGATCTTATATTAAATAAGGAAGCAGTTGAATTGGACTGATTTATGCATAATTGTAAAAATATTGAGCTGGTGTGAAAAACGCATAAATATGTGATTTTATTACACATTTATGTTAGAAAAATCCAAAAACATGAGAAAAAGAAAAGAAAAGAAAAAGGAATACAAAAAGATGGGAAAAGATAGAAAAAACCCACAAAAAGAACAATTTCGGCCCATCTGGCCCATTCAGCCCAGTCCTGGAACACCCGGTCGCGGAAGCTCCTGTGTCGCGGTCCATGGCCTAGCGACACAGGAGGGTTTAGCGACACAGCATGCAGCATGAAAAAGAGACCAGTCCAGATAGGTTGTGTCGCTAGGTCCGAGTCGCGGACCAGGGTTTAGCGACACAGGCCTGATTAGCGACACAGACGCACCAATAGAGACCCAAGAACCAGTCGAGAAGCCTTACCACATGCAGTGATGTTCCGCGACAGACTTCCAGTTCCGCGACACAGTGTGATGTGTGTGATGTCTTGAGACACAGTGGGTCTCAGATCAAGCCCATGGGCCTAGGGTTCCACTTTTATAAATATGAGGTGACCCCCATGAGCTCAGTGTGTGGAAAAAGTTAGAAATTCATTCCCTTAAAGACAGTTTGGAGGATTCTCTCTAGGTAGTTTAGTTTAGTTTTAATTTTTTTTGTATTATTTAATTTTCTGCCCTAGTTTAGCTTAATGTAGGTTATTTATCTTGTTATTTTCTGTTTTCAGTAGCCTAAGCTAGCCAGTTTAATATGTTATTTCCTTTTCAAACCTTGTCTTTAGGGTTTTGAAATATCCCAAATCATGGGTATTATCAAACCCATCTTATAAAATGGGAAGTTAATCTGGAAATGAGTCCCAAAAACATGAAATGGGTGTTATTAACCCATGGATTTTTATTGCTTTCACTTTATTTGGGTCATTTGACCTCTATTGCTCCTACTAGTGCTTACTGCTTCTTTATTTGTGGATATTATGCATGTTTCTTGTGTGGTTGAACCCTAGACTAGGATTTGCTTTTAATTTTAAACACTGTTTTAGGTAGATTTATTTTTGTATATGCTTGTTCTTGTAGATTTTGAATTCTGTTTGGTTATTTTAGCTTAGAAATGCTTTTTAATCTGAAATAGGGTGAGATCACGCTATTTGCATGCCACTGTTCAACTCTGCTTTTACTGACTTGTGTCCTGAACGATCCATGTCGCTAACCGACTCCTGTCGCGAGGCTACATCTAGCGACAGGGAGGCTGTTCCGCGACATGGATGTTTAGGGACACTTGTCTTGAAATTTTGAAAACCCTCGGTCGCGAGGCACTCCTGTCGCGGACCCACGGTCCGCGACACAAACCCTGCTTACCGACCAGGGACCCAAACTCTTGCTATTTTTCTCTGGCTCCTGTCGCGGACCCATGGTCCGCGACACACTCTTTATTCCGAGACAGGAAATTAGGCCTTGTCAATATTTTGAAAACCCAGTCGCTAAACATCCTGTCGCAGAGCCACGCCTTGCGACATAGTTCTCAGATTAGCGACTGGGAGCCAAATACTTTGAAATTTTCAGAAATCTTGTGTCGCTAAACTCCTGTCGCGGACCCACGGTCCGCGACACAACCCCTGCTTAGCGACACAAGGTGAAACTCTGCCAAAATTTCTAAAAACCTGTCGAGGTACCCATGTCGCGGGTCTAGGCTCATGACACAATTTATGTTCTCTCGACAGAATCCTCTCTTTTATTTAATTCCAAACAGTTCTGATCTCTTACTCTCTATTATATTGCAAACACTCACATCTTAATCCCACGGATTAAGATGTAATATCCCAGAATTGCAGTATAAGGCGCTATGCTGCCAAATTTTTGATTCTCCATTTCCATCATTTAATTAATTGAACCCTCTAGTCAGTACTGATTAATGATTATAATTAGCAATGGTTAAATCATTAATTGTTATGATTAAAGGATCTTTGTTCAATTGTCATTAAAATATTTTTCTATAAACAAAATCGTGATGCCTTAAACAGATAATCCGGACTGTAATTAATTATGGTAGGAGGGATTATTTAAGCTATCAATTATGGATTAATTCCATAACCTTGCATGAGAAACCAATGTCTCTCATACAAGTTCCTCTCTGTATTTTATTTTATTTTCTTTTGTCTTTTGCGTATTGTGTGTAACGATTAGTAAAGAATACATCAGACTAATGTTGGCGGGTATTCCCCCACGGATAACTAGCTCGTATTCTGGGTATTAGTTACTAAGTGTTATTTTGCATGGTCTGGATGGCAGTCAGTGGAAGCCTTGGCAGTTCGTCCATCCGGGATTATAATAGCTGCTCAGCTGACTCCTATCCAGATACAGTTTTATTTTATTTATCTTAATTTCCAAACCCAAATTCCAATCTGTAGTATAACTCTGCTAATGTCTGTCAACATTAGCTGATAAACACTGCAGAAAGGAAGCATGTAGGTTTTTATCTGAATTCACAGACAGTGGAGGCCCAACTGGCATTGACACTGCCATTGTAGGGTCTAAGCTGTCTAAATTCGCTCCATCCGAGTAATTGAGAAATTGGACAGTAGATGTTTACAGTCCACCCGATTATTCTGCCATCACTTTGGTCCTTTGACCACTTCATTCTGTGTTTCACTTTCTGTCTAGGCCCGCCATTATATCTTGGGTCAATTCATCTTACACTTCCATATATCTTTATGCATGATAATATTATGTATTATTGTGGTCTATAATATGTTGGGATCCTTCCCTTGGACAATAGGAGTCTATATTTGTAAACAGATATTGCATATTAAAATTCCAACAAAAACTCCTTTATAAAATCCGGATCTGAGTAAGGGATAAATTCTTCAGTTATGACCAGTTCAAATTCTGTCAAGGGTTGATTTTGGGAAATTAGAAGCAGAGTCAGCGATTAGGTCTCATCTAGACTGAAAGGATCTGCGTTTTAAGTGAGAGTCTAGTACCTGTTTAGGGAATGGTTTTCAAACTCATTATTTTCCAAAATTGCTGTGTGTTGGGAATCTGATATTAAATATTGCACTGAGATGGGGTCCACTTGGACTCAAATACGGTGTGATAGGTAATACTAGAGGAACAACATTCGGGCCTTGGTTATTTTCTAAGATAGGGTTGAGTATTCTTTCAACTGCTATCCTCTTCTGCCAAAGCCTATTTTTGAGTCCTGGGTGAATGCATCCGGAATAAACTAATCTATTAGTTTATTTCATTAGTTTGTATCTCACAACCACCCGGAAGGAAGTGAACACACAAGCGGTTCACCGAGAGCCGGGAATTCTTGATCCACACCCAGTCATTTTGACTGGGGGCTGTCTTTTACTACCAGGGTCAGTGTAATACCCGAGAATTTTCCAACATAAAATAAAACAATAATTAAATAAATAAATAATAAATAAAATAAATACCATAAGTAAATAAATGAATCCAGCAAATAAAGAAATAAATAAAGGTAAGGAAAGGAAAAAAACGAGATTTAACTTAAAAAGGAATTAAAGGAATTTAATAAAAGGATGGATTAAAGGTAAATAAATTATACACCGAAACCCGACTAATGAACTCGAGGATTCGAGTCCAAACATCCAATTAGACCCGAGTAAAAACTTAGAGAGAAAGTAGAAACCCGATGATACCCCGGAAATCGGAATTCGGGAGCATAGAGGGATAGAAACCCGAAAGAGAGGCGGAAAAGCACGACGGATCGCACGACCCGCCTGGACCGAAGTCCAGGCGAAGTCGGCGCGGTGGCCGCGCGGTCCCAAGGATTGGGCGCACCACGACCGCGCCACACGACAGATTCGCCCGTTGCGTGAATCTCTCGCCCGAACGCGGATTTTTCGACTTTCGGTTGAACATCTCTCGACCCAAGACCCTTGGGGTCAGATTTTGGACGCCCTAGGTCTTAGACATCTATAAATAAGACCTTCTAGGAGCTCCGAATACTTTTACGAAACCCTACAACTCTCTACACATTCGAAACCCTAAATCCGGAGTCGTCGGAGGCACGAAACCAAGGCGAACGCTGTTGGACGAAAATTCTAAGATCTCCATAGTCGTGGTAAGTCTCGATCCAATCCTTGTTCAATATACGATTCGAAAATGAATCCTAATCTTCTTCTTTTCTCTTCTACACCTCGTATTGGATCTAGATCGTAGAACCCGACGAACGGAGAGGAGAAACGGTGGACTGGAAGCCACGCCTTCGAATAGATGATCCCGGACGTTCACAAACTCTGTAAGTTAACTCTTACATGGTTTTGGGATGAATTAAAACATTCAAAACTAAAAGATTAACAAGAAATCGAAAATCTGTCAATTTATACTTTCTACCGACGCAACAGATTTGATGAATTTTTCCGAACCTTAAAAAGAATTCAAACGGAGAAACTTAAAACACAAAAACGTTCCTAAGACGAAGATCTATCTACTGTAAAATTTTCATAATTTTTCATCATGTTTTGATATCCGAAAATGACCACGAACAGACCTGCCTGTGGTTTAGATCTTGAAACGATGATAGATTCTTTATTCGAACTTGTTGGTGATTTCTACCTTAGATCTAGACCGATCTAGGCTTGGCGTTGAACATAAGAGTTGTAGATCTATACGTTATGAATACCTCCGTAAAATTTCAGAATCTTTCGTGATGATTTGATATATGAAATCCACTCCAAACCGAACTGCTTGAATCTAGATCTTGAAATTCTTGACAAAACTTAGGAATGATCTTTATCACGTTTTTGACATAGGATCTAGACTGTTTTAGATCTTTGGCCGAACATGAAAGTCGTAGATAATGGTCTTAAAATGATCTCTGTAAAATTTCATCAAATTTGGAGTTGAATTGCTATGGTAGAATTCGAAATCTTTAAACTGTGGTACATTAAATTCGGACAGAATTATTCATCTACGACAATTGGTGATTTTGACCTCTTTACGTATCTCGGATTGAAAAAGTTAAAACACGAAAGTTGTAGATCTCGATGTTTCTGAGTCAGTCGTGAAATTTTGGAATTTTTGGAATTAAATCTGATTTTAGACGAATTTTAGAGTAAACTGTGGTTTATCGGAAACAAAATCTTGAAATCTTGTTGAAACATGAAATTAGCCTTTAAGGTTTAAATGATTGGGAATTCCTTTGAAATAAAATACACATGAAATACGATGCTTGCCGAAAGGCAATTGAAATATCCTGCTTGCCGAAAGACAATTGAAATATCCTGCTTGCCGAAAGGCAATTGAAATATCCTGCTTGCCGAAAGGCAATTGAAATATCCTGCTTGCCAAAAGCAATTGAAATATAGTGCTTGCCGAAAGGCAATTGAAATATAATGCTTGCCGAAAGGCAATTGAGATATAACGCTTGCCGGAAGGCAATTGATAAATAAAACTTGCCGAATGGCAATTGAGATATAAACTTGAAACATGATACATGAGATATGAAACTAGGAGACTCGAAAATTGTTCCTTTTGGATTATGCTTTTAAATTATGTCCTACCGTTACATTACTTTGCAAATTATATTTTTATGATCTTATGAAGTCTCTGTCGTTTGAATTATTGTTAGCGAAATAAATTAAATTATGTGGTGTTGTGCACATGTTTTCTTTAAATATTAAATAATGGCTTTGAAACCCCATAGTTATGTATGTGTTAACTTACTCAGCACGTAGTGCTGACCAAAACCGTATTTTTTCCCCTGTTTCTTTCAGAGCTGAAGAATATGCATCATCATATGCATTCATGGGAATTTTAGGGAAATACTTTATTTTTAAATGTTACGTTAGACTAGAAATTGCATGAACGGGCCTGTTTAACCCGTATTCTGGCCGTGTTGGCTATATTTAAATTCCGCTGCTTTATACTTATGTAAATATTATTTGCCGCTGCAACTGTAATGACATTGTTTTTAAATTATATATAAACGGGCTGTTTGAATGTTTCAAATTCTAAAAAACCATAGCTTTGCATCTCTTTAGCAAGCTCGGAGAAACCGTGTCTTGCTAGGGAGGTGTGGCGGTGACATCCTGACCTGGGTGACCAAAAACCGGGGTGTTACAGAGTGGTATCAGAGCCCAGAATATTTTAAAGCTATTTATTTGAAAGAAAATATCTGATACCAAAAGTGGTATCAGAGCCCGACTATTTTTAAACTATTATTTTTTTAAACCCTTATTATTTTTTAAAGTACTATTAATATTTTGACTATTATTTAAATTTTAAAGTATTATTTCCATGGAGAAATTTTTATTTTAAAACCCATGGGAAAAAATATATATATATAGTGCATAAATTATTTTTGGGGGGAAATCATCATTGCATGTGCATGTTGCATCTCTTTTATGAAGAAAACTTAGAATCTTGGCGAATTTCAACTTAGAACCTTGGCGAATTTTAACTTAGAATCTTGGCGACGTTAATTTAGAATCTTGGCGAATATTAACTTAGATCTTTTGCTTGCACTAGATGGCTTAGACGCTTGACATCAAATTAGACACGCTCACTAGAGACTGATCTTGCCTTAGTTCTAGATCGCGTTCATCTAAGCGCACACCTATGAATTCTCGGCCTTAGCCATTCCTACTCTTGTACGAACTAGAAAACTTCCTCATGTGGAACAATAAGAAAATCAAGTTTTATTAAAACACTCTTTATTCCAAAAATCTTGTTTGATTTCCCAAACAACAAATCCGAAAATTTGAAATTAGAAATTTACGAAACGTCTTGTTCGAGCGATCTATCTAAACCAAGATAAGCTAATCTATACACGTTATAACAGAAAATGGCGCCTAGAAGAAAACCAAGGAAGGTGAGTCCAAACGGCACTGACGCTAACCTTTTCAACACGCCGAACAACAGTGAAAGTCCTCAGAACATAGGAGAGCAAGTGCCTCCTACACCCAACAACATGGAAGAACGTCTAAGGACTATGGAGGAAGTCCTTGTAGCATTAGGAAATGCCGAGGTGCATAGGGCACAAACAGTACCTCCGCCAGTAGCCCGAGTCAACTACTTGGCATTAGTGAACCCTTACAACCCACCCCATTATGACGGCCAAGAGGATCCGGCGAAGTTGGAAGGTTGGATCCGTACCTTTGATAAGCTCTTGAATGCTATCAAGTGCCCTGATGAGGAGAAGATACACGTAATGACCTACTACCTAGGAGGCGAAGCCGATGAGTGGTGGCAAAATCTCCAAGCAAATTCAGTGGAAGACGAAGAAGCCTACACCTAGGAAGAACTTAAGGAAGCTTTGAGGGAAAGATTCTACCCACTGAGCACCAAGACTGCGAAGTACGAGGAATTCATCAACCTAAAGCAAGGTGCGCAAACAGTGCAAGAGTACTACAGCAAGTTCAAGGAGCTAGTACGATTCGCTGTGAGGATAGTACCAACCGACTCTGACAAGGCTCAAAAATTCGAGATGGGTCTGAACCTTAGTATCCGGGAGATACTGGCAGTAGGACAATTCACGAACCTGCAGACGATATATGATCGCGCTGTATCAATTGCTCGAATCCAGCAATTGAAGCGTAAGGAACATGGTGAGTCGAGCAAGGACTCGCACGGACTTGAGAAAAAGAATCGGAAAGACAACAATAACAACTCTAGGAAAGACAATGGATCCCGAAGGAAAGGAAATAAAGGTCTCAACAATGGGGGAGACGGCAACCGTGGTGCGTTTATACCACGTTGCCCACGATGCAACCATGCACATCTGGTGCGCCAATGCCCGAAGCCTGGAACCTGCCGTAGGTGCGGCAAGCTTGGTCACAAGGCTAGTAGATGTCGAACCTAGAGGAGGCGATCGAAAACAGAGTAGATTTAGTGAACCTTCAGCAAGGAGAGAGTGACGAGGAACAAGACCAAGACCCGAACCTTCTTGAGAATAATGAATAGGCAGTTATGGGGACATAACTGAAGCCCTAAGGGGGAGAGGATGTGATACCCCGTAATAATTTTTTTTGGAGTTCAACTCGATAAGATGTATCCTGAATATATATATATATATATATAATAAACAACTTCAAATTGTTTTGAACTACGTTATGGCTTGATCCCTTTACCGAGTACGTAGGCAGCTTAGAAGTTTTAATTCTAAGTTCAGTCACAACATAAGAAAACAAACACAAGACCTTAGCACGAGAAAAGCCGAAACACAACTTCGAGGACGAAGTTGATTCTTAAGGAGGGTAGACTGTAATACCCGAGAATTTTCCAACATAAAATAAAACAATAATTAAATAAATAAATAATAAATAAAATAAATACCATAAGTAAATAAATGAATCCAGCAAATAAAGAAATAAATAAAGGTAAGGAAAGGAAAAAAATGAGATTTAACTTAAAAATGAATTAAAGGAATTTAATAAAAGGATGGATTAAAGGTAAATAAATTATACACCGAAACCCGACTAATGAACTCAAGGATTCGAGTCCAAACATCCAATTAGACCCGAGTAAAAACTTAGAGAGAAAGTAGAAACCCGATGATACCCCGGAAATCGGAATTCGGGAGCATAGAGGGATAGAAACCCGAAAGAGAGGCGGAAAGCACGACGGATCGCACGACCCGCCCGGACCGAAGTCCAGGCGAAGTCGGCGCGGTGGCCGCGCGGTCCGAAGGCATTGGGCGCGCCACGACCGCGCCACACGACAGATTCGCCCGTTGCGTGAATCTCTCGCCTGAACGCGGATTTTTCGACTTTCGGTTGAACATCTCTCGATCCAAGACCCTTGGGGTCAGATTTTGGACGCCCTAGGTTTTAGACATCTATAAATAAGACCTTCTAGGAGCTCCGAATACTTTTACGAAACCCTACAACTCTCTACACATTCGAAACCCTAAATCTGGAGTCGTCGGAGGCACGAAACCAAGGCGAGCGCTGTTGGACGTAAATTCTAAGATCTCCATAGTCGTGGTAAGTCTCGATCCAATCCTTGTTCAATATACGATTCGAAAACGAATCCTAATCTTCTTCTTTTCTCTTCTACACCTCGTATTGGATCTAGATCGTAGAACCCGACGAACGGAGAGGAGAAACGGTGGACTAGAAGCCACGCCTTCGAATAGACGATCCCGGACGTTCACAAACTCTGTAAGTTAACTCTTACATGGTTTTTGGATGAATTAAAACATTCAAAACTAAAAGATTAACAAGAAATCGAAAATCTGTCAATTTATACTTTCTACCAACGCAACAGATTTGATGAATTTTTCCGAACCTTAAAACGAATTCAAACGGAGAAACTTAAAACACAAAAAATGTTCCTAAGACGTAGATCTATCTACTGTAAAATTTTCATAATTTTTCATCGTGTTTTGATATCCGAAAATGACCACGAACAGACCTGCCTGTGGTTTAGATCTTGAAACGATGATAGATTCTTTATTCGAACTTGTTGGTGATTTCTACCTTAGATCTAGACCGATCTAGGCTTGGGGTTGAACATAAGAGTTGTAGATCTATACATTATGAATACCTCCATAAAATTTCAGAATCTTTTGTGATGATTTGATATATGAAATCCACTCCAAACCGAACTGCTTGAATCTAGATCTTGAAATTCTTGACAGAACTTAGGAATGATCTTGATCACATTTTTGACATAGGATCTAGACTGTTTTAGATCTTTGGCCGAACATGAAAGTCGTAGATAATGGTCTTAAAATGATCTCTGTAAAATTTCATTAAATTTGGAGTTGAATTGCTATTGTAGAATTCGAAATCTTTAAACTGTGGTACATTAAATTCGGACAGAATTATTCTTCTACGAAAATTGGTGATTTTGACCTCTTTACGTATCTCGGATTGAAAACGTTAAAACACGAAAGTTGTAGATCTCCATGTTTCTGAGTCAGTCGTGAAATTTCGGAATTTTCGGAATTAAATCTGATTTTAGACGAATTTTAGAGTAAACTGTGGTTTACCGGAAACAAAATCTTGAAATCTAGTTGAAACATGAAATTAGCCTTTAAGGTTTAAATGATTGGGAATTCCTTTGAAATAAAATACACATGAAATACGATGCTTGCCGAAAGGCAATTGAAATATCCTGCTTGCCGAAAGGCAATTGAAATATCCTGCTTGCCGAAAGGCAATTGAAATATAGTGCTTGCCGAAAGGCAATTGAAATATAATGCTTGCCGAAAGGCAATTGAGATATAACGCTTGCCGGAAGGCAATTGATAAATAAAACTTGCCGAATGGCAATTGAGATATAAACTTGAAACATGAGACATGAGATATGAAACTAGGAGACTCGAAAATTGTTCCTTTTGGATTATGCTTTTAAATTATGTCCTACCGTTACATTACTTTGCAAATTATATTTATGATCTTATGAAGTCTCTGTCGTTTGAATTATTGTTAGCGAAATAAATTAAATTATGTGGTGTTGTGCACATGTTTTCTTTAAATATTAAATAATGGCTTTGAAACCCCATAGTTATGTATGTGTTAACTTACTCAGCACGTAGTGCTGACCAAAACCGTATTTTCTCCCCTGTTTCTTTCAGAGCTGAAGAATATGCATCATCATATGCATTCATGGGAATTTTAGGGAAATACTTTATTTTTAATGTTACGTTAGACTAGAAATTGCATGAACGGGCCTGTTTAACCCGTATTCTGGCCGTGTTGGCTATATTTAAATTCCGCTGCTTTATACTTATGTAAATATTATTTTCCGCTGCAACTGTAATGACATTGTTTTTAAATTATATATAAATGGGCTGTTTGAATGTTTTAAATTCTAAAAAACCATAGCCTTGCATCTCTTTAGCAAGCTCGGAGAAACCGTGTCTTGCTAGGGAGGTGTGGCGGTGACATCCTGACCTGGGTGACCAAAAACCGGGGTGTTACAGTCAGACCTTCAAAACCTCCGAGTGATAGGATTTTAAATGCTTTCTTTACCGCTTTCTTTTAAATGCTTTCGTTAGAGGTCACTCGGTAGTATTGAGAGTTGCGTAACTGCTACTAGGATTGATAGTTAAGGGATAGTTCAGGCTTGATTAGAATCTTTGGGTGTGACATGGGAGAATGATAATGGTACTTGGCTTTTCAACTAATGATTTGTCAGGTGTTGCTTATCCATCACAGAGGAAATAACATACCCTGGCCGGGGCAGTTACAAATCTGTGGTATCTTAGAATTTGCGGTCTTAATAACATGTAAACTCATACTGTAAGTACCTGTCTGTTAAAGGGAACATAGTAACGAGAGCATGAGAATTAGCTATCTGACAGGATTATTCCAAGCAAAGATCTGTGTATAAAACTGGAAGTTTAAGTATGCCTTATCTAAATCTTATCCAATTTTTATTCTTTTCTTCCTGTCCCTTCTGTCCACTCTGTGAATCAGCTTCATAGTTAGCATAGAGTAGATTTTCATTGCTTTTACAGATAGTATTTACTGCATTCTTAGAATAACTTCATTCGCTTTCTAGTGTAAATTTACCCGCTTTCTAGAATAGAATTAATACGCTTTGTAGAATAAATTTAAACGCTTATGTAGTTTAGTCTAAATTCAGTCAGTAGTTGTTAGTCATCTTTTCAAACCAATTGGAGCAATACGAGTGGAAAATCTAGTAAAACGACGTGGGCCCTGCTTCCATCGCACATCCTCCAGTGAACGATCCGGTCTTACTATAAATTACTGCAATTTTTGACACCGTGCACTTTCGGGCCACAGTTTCTTAACACGAGTAATAAAAACGTGAAATATATCCCTAATCCTAACTCCGCCTTCATAAATTGGTTTCATTAGATAAAATTGAACACCAGGATTATGATTTTTCAGAAAATATTCATGTAGTGGGAACTTGTCAAAAGTTTCATGGCAAGGATCTTCAAGGCACGAAATTGTCAAAAGTTTCATGCCGGGGAGGTCCATAACGCCGTTTGAACTCAAAGTTTCCCCTCATGAGTAATAAAAAGTGAACTATATTCTTAAACCCCTTTCCCATGAATCAGAATCATAACTCTTTTCATTTAATAAATTTAACCCGGGATATTTTAGAAAATACTCGTGTGACGAAAATGTCAAAAGTTTCAGCTAGATCTCCACGTAAGTGGTGGGTGAGTGCTCTGTAGGGTGCCCATCTATCTTGAAATTTGTGCCCGAGTGGACGAAATGTGATATGTTGTAAAATTGTGCCAAAACGGCCATTGTGAAATTAGCCTACACTCTCGGGTGTATCCGTATGGGTTACCCGAGGCTCCGGAGTGGTACTGTGTATGGCGCGATACTCGGATTGCTTCAGCAATTCTGAAACTTGATATATGAGAAACTTGATACATGAGAAACGAGATACTTGAGATATGTGGTTGTGGCGTGATAATGGCCAAAACTGACCATTATTTCCAATCCATTTCCGTGTCTGAGACGGACATTTTGATCGTGTTTCCATCTTATTTTAATAAGAAAGCAGTTGAATTTGACAGATTAATGCTAGTTTGTAAAAACATTGAGCCGGTAATAAAAAGACACAAAATATGCAATTTTTAATTGTATTTGTGTTAGAAAAATCCAAAAACATGAAAAAAGGTAAAAGAAAAGAAAAAGGAAAAAAGATGGGAAAAAGATTGAAAATCCCACAACTGAAATTTGGTTAAGTGTTGAAGCACAATTCGAATTGTGCAATTCGAATTAATTCGAATTGCACACAATTCGAATTGCTGAAAAGAACAAAAAAAATTGGTTAAGTGTTGGGAAGGGGTGCAGAAGAGCTAATTCGAATTGGCTTGAATAATTCGAATTAGGGAATGAAGAAAGAAGGAACCCAAAGGCAAGAAGAAGATGCAATTCGAATTGTCCAATTCGAATTAATTCTAATTAGCACAAACAATTCGAATTGCCAACAGATGCAAAGAGGCCAAGCAGAAACCCTCATCCAATTCGAGAAAAGACCAATTCGAATTCTTCACAACAATTCGAATTGACAACTGAAGGCCACATTTCCAGCTCAAGGAGGAAATCTCACAATTCGAATTAATTCGAATTGGATGAGATAATTCGAACTTCACTCAAAAATTCATCAAAAGCTATGGAGCATGAGCACAACATTGGTGGGCCTAGGGTTTCGAAATTTGTCTATAAAAGCAGACCTTCCACAACTGAGCAATGAGATCAAGAATTTTGCCAAAAAACAGCTGGGGACAAAAAGAACAGCAGGAGGTTCCACACCCCTTAAGGGTTAGGTAGGTAGTTTAGTTTAGTTTAGTTTAGTTTATTTTTCTTGCAAGTAGTGTAGTTTTTACATGCTTTAATCTTAGTTTAGTATAGAAGCAGTGTGTAACCCTTAGAGTAGCCATTTCCAGAATTTTTACATGCTTTCTAGTTAGAATAAACCCTACCTTCAAGTTAATGATGGTTTTGGGTTCTTTATTTTGCTTTCAAAGTGTCAATACAAGAAAAATTTCCAGAAATGGTGTTATTCATGTGTTTTGGCACTCTTCAATGCTTTCTTTAGAAATAAATGCTTAGTGTGTTTGTTTGTTTCAACTAGGTCACATTTATTATGTCCTAGTTGACATTCAAACTTAATAAATGCATGTTTGGTGGGTTTTTGGTTTGATTTTGTGCCTTAGAGCTTCAAATAGGTGTTCTTAGGTTTTATATGTTTTTAGGGTTTGTTAAAATTTACTTTTATGTCGTATTTTTCTGCCTTGGTTATGTTTTCTTGATGCCTTAGATAACATAGGTGTTCTTAGTTTTATTCATGCAGTTCTTGATTTTCTAGATGTTTTAGGTTCTTAATCTTTGAATCCTTTGTTTGTGGAAATAGGGTTTGAATCTTGCCAATACCCACTGGACATGTGTTTGTTTATCTGTTGAAAACCTCACTAGGGTGGCTGTGAAGTGACATTGATGTGAGATGAGGGATTTGGTAAATCTAACCCATCATTAACCGCACAGTGTGCACCTAACCCATACTTGTGAGAACAAAAATTGTTATTGTTCGAAAATGTGTAATTCGAATTGAGGCAATTTGAATTATCTCGAATTGCCTAAGAAATTCGAATTGCACAACCAAAAATTTCTTCATGTGGTTTCTAACCAATTCGAATTCTCTAATTCGAATTAATTCGAATTGGTTCACACAATTCGAATTGGCATGAGAAACCACATTGTATTGCATACCACCCATTCATGCCTTGGTTTATTTCTTCATCTCTAACCAATTCGAATTGCTGAACAATTCGAATTCACCTTCCTCTTGAGGTAAATGCCTTAGTCAATTTGAGCAAGAAAAGGACTTCGCCAATTCGAGTTGTCCAATTCGAATTAATTCGAATTGGCCAATAATTCGAATTAGATGATGTTCCAATTTCTGGCAATGATCAATTGGGTAAAGTAATACTTCATCCTTCATGCATTCTCATTTCGAATTACTCCAATAATTCGAATTGAACTATCCTTTTATTTTGAAAACTCCAAAAATATTTTTCTTCCATGATTTGTGTAAGTTGCATAGATGTATTGGGCCTGGGCCCAATTCATCTGACTTCTATCCATTACACATTTCAACCCATTAGTGTCCACTTATTGTGTGCTTAACACCCACACAATACCAAAAATATTTTCTTACCTCTATGTTTTTCTCTTTCATTGTGTGTATGAACGGATAAGGAGAAACGCACAGATTAATGTTGGTGAAAGGTTCCTTCACAGGGATATCGACTAACCCGTCTTCTGTGTGTCAATCATTATCTGTTATTTTGCATGATCTGGTTAGTGGTTGGTGGAAGCTTCGGCGAACATTCTCTTCACTAAGAGTTTCGATTAGTCACTCAGCCAATTCCTAATCAGATACAGTTTTAATTTTCTTTATCTTAATTTCTCAACCTGAATTCAAGTTGCAATAGTATTAACTGATGTCAACCAACATCAGTTAAGAAATATTACAGCAAGAAATATGTGGGTTCTTCTTCCACTCACAGACAAAAGAAAACTAAATGACGGCGGTCACCGTTGTTTGGAATTCTTTCTGTCTAAAATCATTCATCTTGGATAATTGGGAACCGGACAGCAGATGTTTGCAGTCCGGAAAACCCCAATTATCTCTGGCACCCCTTTTTAGCCAATTTCTTCTCATCTCAGGCTAATCCACCTTTGTGTTTCGCATTCTGTCTAACCCCACATATATTTTGGGGTATTTTATTTTCCTTTTCATATACTTGTATGCATGATACTATTATGTAGATGTTCTTGTCTTATTGCTATTTTGGGGATCCTTCCCCTTGGACACAGAAGTCTTGATTTAAATCAGATGCTGCATAATAAACTTCCAACAAAAATTCCTTTATAAAATCCGGATCTGAGTAAGGGATAAATTCAACAGTTATGACTAATTCATATTCCACTGGGGGTTGATTTTGAGAGCTTAGAAGCAGAGTCAGCGATTAGGTCTCATCTAGACTGAAAGGATCTGTGTTTTAATTGAGAGTTTAGTACCTGTCTAGGGAATGATTTTCAAATATTCATTTGCTTCTCGAAATTGCTATATGTTGGAAATCTGATATTAGATATTGCATTAAGTCAATATCCACTTGGGTGTAGATGAGATGTGATAAATAATACTAGAGGAACAACATATAGGCCTTGGTGAATTTCTAAGGTAGGGTCGAGCATTCCTTCGACTACTATCTTCTTCTGCCAAAGTCTAGAATTGAGTCTTGAGTGAGTACATCCGGAATAGGTTCATTTATGGATCTGTTTCATTTAGTTTGTATCTCATAACTACCCAGATGTTGTAAGCCCTGTGGCTTATTGATATCTCGGGGGTTCTTGATCTGCATCTGGTCACCAAGACCGGGGGCTCTTTTATACTAACGGAAAGAGACGTTTTTAACGCTTCCGAGTGATAGATTTAAATGCTTTCTTTACAGCTCTCTTACCGCTTTCCTTTAAAATGCTTTCATAGAGGTCACTCGGAAGAATTAGGGGCTGTCCATCTGTTAAAAGGTTTGAGAGTTATGGAATGGTTTGGGGCTTGATTTGAAACTTTGGGTGTGACATGGGGGAATGATAGGAGTACTTGGCATGTCAACTAATGATATGTTAGGTGTTGCTTATCCACCACAAATGAATAATACGCCTTAACGTGGCCATGTGAGGGCATTTGTGAGTCTGTGGTATCTTAGAAATTGCTGTCTTAAGAGCATGTAAATTCTCACCGTAAATACCTGTCTGTTAAAGGGAACATGGTGTAGAAAGCATGAGAGTTAGCTAACTAGAGGATTATTCCAAGCTAAGATCTGTGTAACAAAATGGAAGTTTAATTGTGCTTCATGTGAATCTTGTCCAATCTTTATTATTTCCTCCCTGTCCCTTCTGTCATATTTAAATCTGCTTTCTAGATAGTGTAGCAAGATTTTTAATCGCTTTTGTAGTATAGATTTAATTGCTTTCCTCGATCTAGTTTACCATGCTTTGTAGAATAATTTTTTTTACTGCTTTCATGATCTGGTTTAAATTATGTCAAGTAGTTGTTAGAAACCCTTGCAAAACTTGAAACGAGTAACCGAGTGGAAAATCTTAGTAAACGACGTGGGCCCTGCTTCCATCGCACATCCTCCAGTGAACGATCCGGTACTTACTATAAATTACTGCAATTTTTGACTCCGTGCGCTTTCGGGAGCACAGTTTCTTGACACGAGTAAATAAAAAGACAACATTTTAGAAAATACTCATGTAGTGGGAAGATGTTCAAAAGCTTCATGGCAGGTGCTTTCGCGACAGGAAATTATGGGAAACATCATGGCGCAGATACCAGGAACTTCCAGGGTGACAGACTGAAGGTCAATCCCGGTTGCACCGTGATATTTGTCAAAAGTTTTATGGCGGGAAGGACCACAGCGCCGTTTGAGATTAAAACACCCTACATGAGTAATAAAAAGCGGGAATCATAACATATCCTTAAACACCTACCCTACATCATAACTCTTTTCATTTAATAAATCCACACCTGATAATTCAGAAAATTACTCGTGTTAATGAAACTCGTCAAAAGTTTCATGGCGCCGTTGCCGGGGAGGATGCAGCGCCGTTTACTAGGAGAATTACACTCCTGATTTACTCATAGATAGTTTTTGTATATACTATCAGACCATCACTGACTTGGGGATTGTACAGGTACTGTCAAAATCTTGATACCAACTGCTTATGCAACGGAGGAGGAACACATTGCCAGAGCTACCGTTCGATCTAGAAATAGAAAGGACCGCTCGCCAACTGAGGGCAGAAGCCAGAAGACGGAAAGAGCAGGAGCGTCGGACCCGCACTTCACCTGAAACATCGAGCAGCGATCTATCAGACATGGCAGATAACCAAAACATTCCCCCGATCTTACCCATAGACCAACCACCAAATAACCCTGGTAATGGAGCTGACGGGGGAATGGTAGAACATCCTAATCGTGCCAACGAAGAGGAGAATCTACCAAATCCCAATCAGCAACAATACCAGCAATTCCACCAACAACCACCACCACCCTTAAACCAATTTCACCAAAACCAAAACATACCAAACCAACAATACCAAAACCAAGCTTTCAATCCAGCTCAGTTTCAGAACAACCCACAAGATCCACATAACTTCCAGCAATTTCCCAATTACCACCAACAGTACCAGAATCAAGCTGAACAAGGAAATCAACAACAGCAGCAAGCAGCAGCAGACTTCATGCAACCAATAGTAGAGCCCTATCTGGATGGACCTGGGAGAGCACACTTTCCTGCACGCAATTTCGAGCTCAAACCGGCACTCATTAATTTGGTGCAAAACAATCAGTTCTGCGGTGCAAATCATGAGGACCCTCATGATCATCTCCAGACCTTCCTGGAGCTCTGCGACACGATCAAAAATCAAGGAGTCTCTCCTGATGCTATTAGGCTAATGTTGTTTCCATTTTCTTTATATAGTGGTGCCAGGGACTGGTATAAGTCATTGCCTATCAATCAGAGGAGCACTTGGGCAGACTTGGTGAGAAGTTTTTTGCTGAAGTATTTTCCGGAATCAAAGATTGAGGAAGGACGAGCTAAGATTGGAGATTTTAGAATAAAGCCAGACGAGTCATTATATGATGCGAAAGAAAGATTCTTGGGCCTCATCAGGCGATGCCCCCAACACGGGTACGCACCATGGGAGCAATTGAGGAAATTCTACGGAGGACTCACCCATCCATGGAGAACAATGTTAGACGCTGCGGGCGGACGACATTTACTCCACCTGCCTATGGACCAAGCTTGGGAGAAGATTGAGACAATGTCTGTCAACAGATCCATCCTAAACACAGATGATAGGAAGGAGGATCCTCCTAGAAAAGTCTTTGCTGTAAGTGAAGGGAAAACAGATTTTGAAAAATTGCAAGAACAGGTAGCTGCGATACAGCTAAGCCAGGATAAAGGGAAGGGAATAGACGCTTCCCAGGCAGGAACCTCATCAGACCAAGTTCAAACACAGCAATCGGGAGTTGTCTGTGGGCTGTGTCAGGGACCTCATCCAACTGATACATGCCAACAGATAGCTACCGAGAGTTGTAATTATGCCGGGAACTACCAAAATCGCCATCCCAATCTCTCATATTCCAACAACAATGCACTTAATGCGCATCTGTTGCAGCCAAACCAGCCCAACCAGTTCGCAAATCAAAACCCACAGCAAAACTTCAGAACTCAGAATCAAGGATTTGTCCAGCAAAGAGTGCAGAACTTTCAAAATCAGAATTAGAATTTCCAACCTCAGATCCAACAGAGGCCTAATCAGAACCAAGGCCAGAATTTCCAGAATTTCCAATCCCAACCTGATCAGAATCAACAATATAACCAAAGGCCACCATCTCGTCTGGAGAATCTGATGACTGAGTTTATAGCCAACCAGAAGGATATAAACCAACAACTGCAGTCATCAATCAAGAATGTGGAGACGCAAGTCACCCAATTGGCCAAGGAACTGCAGAACAGGGGGAAAGGAACACTTCCAAGCAGTACTGAAGCCAACCCGCAGTGTAAAGCAATCACATTGCGGGGAGGCAAAATTCTACAAGGAATTGTTGGACATGGAAAAGAGACAGCCGAGGAGGAAAAGGATCCAGTGGAGGGTGAAAAAGAAAATGAAAGGATTGAAGGAGGAGACGGTATTGGACTGGTCGAGGACAAATCAGAAACAGCTATTCCGCAGGCTGAAGCTGCAAAGGGAGCTGAAAAGGGTAGGGTTGAAGGTACAACTTCCTTCTCTTTACCACCAAAAACAAACAATAATAAGTACATGCCAAGGGTGCCATACCCAGCACGTCTTAAAAATAAGGAACATGACCTTAAATTCAAGAAATTTCTAGAACGGTTAAGGTCTGTAGAGATAACCATTCCTCTCGTGGAAATGATTTCAGAAATGCCCACCTATGCTAAGTTCTTGAAAGAATTGATTTCAGGGAAAAGGCAGGTAGAGCAGGAGGAGGTGATTGTTCTCAACAGCACATGCAGTGCCATAGTTCAGAAGAAACTGCCCGAAAAGAAAGAAGACCCTGGATGTTGCACGCTACCAGTACAGATTGGGAAGGCCAAAGTGAGCATGGGGTTATGTGATCTAGGATCCAGCATCAATGTGATAACCTTGGCCATGGCAATTCGCCTAAGGCTCGGGGAGATTGAACCAGTCAAGATGAAACTGCAGCTTGCAGACAGATCAATCACAAAGCCCGTAGGAATCCTCAAGGATGTGGTAGTCAAAACCGGTCAAGTTCTTTTCCCGGTTGACTTCATCATCCTCGACATCGAAGAGGACTCTGAAATACCACTTATCCTGGGACGCCCGTTTCTGGCCACTGGCGGTGCACTGATTGATGCCAAATCTTGAAGAGTCACATTGAGGGTCGATGACAAAGAAATCACCTTTGACATGGAACAGCTGCAGAAATTTCCGAATGAGGGATCTTGTTCCATGTTTGATGTAATAGAAACTAGGAGTGAGGATGAGAGCATAGACTCTGTAACTGATGAGCCAAACAAAGTTTCAAAACAGGTACTGAAGCCTGAAGGTGCGGAGCAACCAAGGAGCTGCAACGCTGTCCACTTCGAGGACCCTATCTCTGGGGACCTTGAAGAATTCGACGGGGTTGAGCTCATCCCGGAGGAAGAGGAAAGCACCGCTGAGGAGGAAGTGGATCCTGTACTGACACAGGATCCTGAAGGTAAATCTGATCTCTCTCTCCCATCCATTTCTCGCAAATTACTGCCTTCCGTTGAATGCCCACCAGAGCTTGAACTTAAAATACTTCCGGATCATCTTAAGTACGTCTTTCTCGCTGAACATAAAAGATTACCGGTAATTGTGTCTGCCAAGCTGACACAAGAACAAGAAAAAGCTCTGGTAGACATTCTAAAGAAATATGTACATGCAATCGGATGGACCATTTCTGATATAAAAGGAATAAGCCCCTCTGTTTGCATGCACAGAATTTTAATGGAAGAGGAGTACAAGCCCTCAAGGAAACCACAAAGGCGTCTGAACCCCCATATGCAGGAAGTGGTAAGGAAAGAAGTTATCAAGCTCTTAGATGCTGGTATCATCTATCCTATCTCTGATAGCAAATGGGTTAGCCCAGTGCAGGTCGTATCGAAACGTGGGGGGATCTGTGTAACGACTAATGAGCAAGGAGAAGAAGTGGCGACGCGCCCAGTGACCGGTTGGAGAGTTTGCATCGACTACCGGAAGCTCAATACCGCTACCAGGAAGGACCATTTCCCCTTGCCATTCATTGATCAGATGCTGGAGCGGTTGGCCGGAAGGGAGTTCTATTGCTTTTTGGATGGGTACTCTGGCTACAATCAGATTATAATAGCTAGCGAGGATCACGACAAGACCACATTCACGTGCCCATATGGAACCTTTGCGTACAGGCGCATGCCTTTTGGACTTTGTAATGCGCCTGCCACATTTCAAAGATGCATGATGTCAATTTTCTCAGAATTTATCGAAAAATGCATTGAAGTTTTCATGGATGACTTCTCTGTGTATGGAGATACTTTGATGAATGTTTGACTAATCTTGCACAAATTTTGAAAAGATGTGAGGACACCAACCTAGTTTTGAACTGGGAGAAGTGCCATTTCATGGTCACCGAAGGAATAGTGTTAGGTCACCGCATCTCGCGCGCAGGTATCGAAGTCGACAGAGCTAAGGTCTCAGTCATCTCAAACCTACCATTGCCTAATTCAATAAAAGCAGTTAGGAGTTTCTTAGGGCATGCCGGTTTCTACCGGAGATTCATTAAAGACTTTTCTAAAATTGCCAAGCCGCTCACTAACTTGCTTTGTAAAGAAAATCCTTTCGTAATAAATGAAGCATGTGTTCAAGCCTTTGACACGCTCAAAGAGATGTTGATTTCTGCTCCAATAGTGCAACCACCCGATTGGTCAATGCCTTTCGAGGTAATGTGTGATGCAAGTGATCTCGCCGTGGGTGCACTTCTTGGGCAACATAAGGAAGGGAAGCATTGTGTAATTCATTACGCAAGTCATGCCCTGAATGAGGCCCAAATTAACTACACCACCACGGAGAAGGAGATGTATGCTGTGGTTTTTGCATTTGATAAATTCAGACAATATCTTATTGGTACGAAAACCACAGTGTACACAGATCACTCTGCACTGAGATACTTGTTTAGCAAACAAGATGCCAAACCTCGATTAATCAGGTGGGTACTTTTGTTGCAAGAATTCAACATTATAATAAAAGATAGAAAAGGCAGAGACAATGGTGCTGCTGACCATTTGTCTCGACTGGAAAACGATAAAAATGAGCTAGCCGTAAATGAGAATTTTCCGGACGAGCAACTGTTTGCCTTGCATCTTCATGATCAAGCTTGTCCGTGGTTTCCCGATCTTGCTAACTTCTTAGCATGCGGAATAACTCCACCATTTCAAAGCAGGGGCCACAAAGCGAGGTTCAACCGAGATGTAGTTAACTACTTCTGGGAAGATCCTTATCTCTTCAAGCATTGTGCAGATTCGATTATTAGACGATGTGTGACTGAGCACGAGGCTTATCAAATCGCTAAGAAATGTCATGAGTCGGAATATGGAGGTCACCATGGCCCCACTCGAACAGCCCATAAGGTGCTCGAGTGCGGTTTTTATTGGCCTACCATTTACGAGGATTGCAAAGCGTTTGTTAAAGCTTGCGACAGATGCCAAAGACTATGGAATATCTCCAAGAAGGATGAGATGCCTCAACAAGGAATTCTCACTCTCGAGATTTTCGATGTATGGGGTATTGACTTCATGGGACCATTCCCGACATCTGATGGGAACCATTACATCTTGGTAGCTGTCGATTACGTTTCCAAATGGGTTGAGGCCGTTGCACTGCCAACCAATGATGGCAACCAGGTCGTCAAATTTTTGAAAAATAACATTTTCAATAGATTTGGTGTACCCAGGGTGATCATATCAGATGGAGGAACCCATTTTGTTAATAAAGCATTTGCAAATCTTATGAGCGAAAATGGGATTCTCCATAAGATCGGCACGCCTTACCATCCCCAAACCAGTGGTCAAGTCGAGGTCTCAAACCGCGAAATCAAACACATACTCAAGGCCACTGTGGGGACAACTCGCAAAGATTGGTCACGTAAGCTCAATGATGCTTTATGGGCATACCGCACTGCATTCAAGACTCCCATTGGGATGTCTCCATACAGACTCGTCTTCGGAAAGGCCTGTCATTTGCCCGTAGAACTAGAGCATAAGGCTTACTGGGCCGTACGAACGCTCAATTTTGACTCACGAGTTGCTCAGAGTAAGCGCAAGTTGGACCTCAATGAAATTGAGGAAATTCGTGCGCAAGCTTATGAAAGCTCGAGGATTTATAAAGAGCGGACCCAGAAGTTACACGATCGTCGTATTAAGTCTAAACACTTCTATGTTGGCCAGAATGTCTTGTTATTCAATTCTAGGTTGAAGCTGTTCCCCGGAAAGCTTAAATCCAGATGGGAAGGGCCATACGAAGTGGTGCACGTGTTTGAAAGTGGAGCTGTCAGGATCCGAACTGACAAAGGAGAGCTGGTAGTGAATGGACACAGATTGAAGGAGTATCTTGGGCAGTTCGACCCCGAAAAAGAAGCTCAATTGACAACAGAACCGGCTTATGCTCAATAAATATTATACATATATTTACTTACTTATTTATTACTTGCTTTGTCTATTTTATTGGAAAAAAGTATCCAAAAATCAATTGAACATTTAGAGTACTAAGACTCTAAATGTGAGGATGTTGATATTTGGAGAAAATCTAATGCCTTCTTATAATTGTTTTGCAGGAATTCAAGGAACCGACAAAAAGAAAGATAAAGCTTCCAACAAACCAGGTTCCCGGTTGGGTTAATTTTATATTTAATGAAAATTAATTCTGGAATTTAGAGAAATCTAAAATCCAGAATAAATTCATAAAATAAAATTGTTAACCCAACCTAATTTATACAAGCAATATGTTTTAGATTCTAATTCTGTGTAGATATGTTTGCTTTTGAGTTCATCTTAATGAACATAAATTTTTGAAAACTTAAAAAATTTTTCCTAAGTCTTGAATGTGGTTTATTTTTTTTTTATTATTTCAAGAAAATTCGAATTAATTCGAATTGCTTGGAACAAACCACATAAGACATTTTGCCTTGGAAATTTTCACTCTCAGATTAGTTAGTTCGAATTATGCAGGCAATTCGAATTAATTCGAATTGACATGAAAATTCGAATTGGCACCCAAGGCAGAACTTTCGGATGTTTTATTTGGCCAAGTATTGCAATTCGAATTATAAGGCAACTCGTGTTAATTCGAAATTGCCTGACCAATTCGAATTGGCATACAAAAGGCATCTTCCTCAGCAAGCGAGCAATTCGAGTTATTCAAGCAATTCGAATTAATTCGAATTGGCCACAATAATTCGAATTAGCTCACTTGGGCACCTTGTGCAAATTTTACCCTCAACCTCAAGTTCGAATTGTGAGTTAATTCGAATTAATTCGAATTGATCTCAGAATTCGAACTTGCCTTGTTTCTGTGTCTTTCAAGCCAATTCGAATTAATTCGAATTGGCCTGAATAACTCGCATCTCTCACAGAAACCATCAATTCGAATTAATTCGAATTGATGAAATAATTCGAACCTCTTTTCCGAATCTTTTTTATACCCCCTTTTCCCTCTCATTTCCCTCACTTTCACTTTTCACATCCCAAAACCCCCCGTGTTTTCTCTCGCGAAACTGTCTTCCTCGCGAAACCAGTCTCATCTTCTCGACCTTTCCTCCGTTCAAACTGCTTGGAAATGGCTTCTTCGTCATCTAATCCGAGTGGGAGTCGGGGGTAAGTGGTTCTTTTTCATTTTCGCACTCTGTTTTCGTAGATTTCAGTTTTCGTCTTTTCATCTTCCTTGTGAAATCGGGGATGGGGAGGGGAATGTGCTCTGTTTTAGCGTCAGGGATGGTCGGAAAATGGTCGGAGATGACTGGGAATAGTCGGTTATGGGGTAGAACCGCTTAAGGCAGAAACTAGGTTTCTAGAGTCTTTTGTTGAAACTGCCATTTCTAGGGTTCGAAAGTTTCTGTGTTTTTAGGCTGTTCATTTTGAAAATAGGGGTTGCAAAACCCCCAAAAATCTGTTTTTGTTTGTTTTTGTAGTGTTTAGATGTTTTACTCTTGTTTTTGTGATTCTGTGAAGACATGGGTAACACAGTATTTTTGTTTATTAGTCACTGTGTTGTTAGTTTTGACATATATTTGATGATGATGATTGATAATGCATGCTGATGTTAAGTGTTGCATTACAGTAGTGTTCTTAGACCAATTGTGTTGCTTATTTGATGTTTGCATGTATTATATTATATGAGTATTTTTGTAATAAATGCTTTTGTCGGGTACATGTTGCCCGCACTTTGCAAACTCAATTCTAGAAGTTGATGTTTGTACATCCGGGATATATGGTACAGACGAAACCATGCCAAAATATTTTTTCCAACACTTCTGGCAAGTCATTTATGTATAAAAAGACAAAATGATAGAATGTTCTTGGCATTAAAGGTGTTTGATCTTTGTCACTTTGGAACAAGTGGGGAATATTCATGAGGAATGTTTTGTTCTATTCCTTAAAAACCCGCTTTCCAAAACAAAATCCAAATGGAGGACTACTTACACCCCCAATTTTACTAAATAAACAAATCAACACTTTTTCATAAAAATCCAAAAATTACCTTTTGTGCATGCATGTTTGTTTTTATTTTTCATTTTGATGGTCTATTTATGCATACTGAAGATTACATAATTCATCTCTTGCATTTGCCGTACATCATTAATCTCTTATCTCCCCTATCTCACATGATTTCAATCACTTTTTAAGTGATAAAAATTCAAAATCCTTTCGTAGGCTCAACAACCTACGAAATATTCTCTTTTTGGTCCTTCGACCACCCAAAAACATCTTAGACTATTTATAGTCCAAAAAAAAAAATTTTTAGGATCCAAGATCCTTATATCTCTCTTGCTTTCCTCATTTCTGCTATAATAAGAGTTAGATTTAACAATCCAGCTCTATGTTGTTCTTTCTATAAGTTCGATTAGAAAACAATTAACTCACATTTAGAGCTTAGCTCAAAATGTGAGGATGTTGACTTTCAACTCGAATCCACTTATCAAAAATTTGTTAAAAATAGCTCCAACTCTTTTTCTCTCCAGGGATCAACTCGTTATAGATTCTTTGATGGGTCTTCCAAAGACAACTCCAGATCGTGCCTTCTTGGAAATTGAGAGGCTGAAGAAAGAGGCAGAGGACAATAGGTTGGCCATAAGGAATGAGCATAACTTGAATATGGACCACCAGATTGAATGGAGGTTCGAAATGAAGGATCATTGGTGGAATGCAATTCCAGAGAAAGAAAGAAATGATAGAGCGATGGGCCTCGAAAGAGACTTTTGCCAACATGTATGGAACTTCTGGAATCAGGAATTTGATGAAGCAAGGTTCGATCAACGGTTTGACGACCCGAAGGTTCACTATGAGCGGATGGTTTGGAGAATGAAATGACAGAAAGCTTATTGGAACAGAATGCTTGAGATTCACTCCGGGGATAGAAGAGCATCCGCCTTTGATCCAATCCTCATCCAACCACCCATTACAAGGGAAGTAAAAATGCATTATGCCCCCATGACGCCTTCACCGCACTTAGTTGCGTCAACTGGTGTACTCTCCATGCCAGAGGCCTTCCCATTTACGTACAAGAAGGAGCTATTCGACAATGGGACCATTTGCGGACCGGAGGAGCAGCTATGGCTGACATTGCGTGCAAAAGAGCGTCATACTGAAATGTCATACTACTTCTGGGACTCTCTCCAGGCAGTACTGAACTACGGACAAGCCCACCACACTCCCATGCTGGATTCGATTATTGAGAAAACAAAAGCAGTCAGGAAACTGTGGGGGGAATACATGATTGCATGGGGAAAATGGGAAAAGGACATCAGAAAGTCTGTACTAAGACCGGGAGTAGTAATACCTCCGGAAAATGTGGAGATTATTCCAGTCTTCTTACCACAAAGGATTCCGGCAGTTGAGCCCCGAGAAACTACAATGAAGGGGATGCCAAATTTCGAGCTAATGAGAACTGAATGCATCGCGATGATTCGAAACAGATCATGGGACAGAATGGGACACAAGTGGAAACAGATCTCAGTCATGGGCAAAAACAAGTGTTTGGAGTTTCTCAACATTCCACCAGTCCGAGACCTAGGACATCTAAAGGAAAAAGAGGCGGACATCATGGACACCTTGTACACGGAGATGAAAAAGAAGTTCCTCGACCTGCTACGTGAAATGGATGCAGAGGGTCTAAGGCACTGTCAAGAACACCGACCTCGTTTGCAGTATAACACGGGATTCCAAGGTGTCCTAGGCAGATATTTCACACTAAAATGGACTGCACAACTCACAGCCATGTCTGAGCCTGAATTCATCCAAAAATTTCTGAAGATCAAAGGACCGGAATTTGGATTGAGTGTTGAGGATGAAGAACAGATCATTGACGATTATGTTGATCCGACCTCCGAGCAATCTGAGCCTGCCGAATCTGAACCCTCTCAAACTGAATCCGAATCAGAGCCACCCAAGAAGAAGAGAAAACTGATAAGGTTGTCAGATAAAGAAAAGTCTGAAAAGTCTGCTGAGCCTCAGATCAAAATCCAAGAACCTCCGAGTCAGCCAAGGATCATTCCCCCTGTGCCCAAATTTCATGATGAACCTTCCAAGCCGAAGGACAAAGGCAAGAAGCAAGCCATTGAGCTATCCAAGAAAGAACAACCGCGTAAGGCCCAAGCACAAGCCAATGCAGAATTGGCAAAGAAGGCTCAGGAAGAGGCTGATGCAGAAGCAGCAAGGATAGCTCAAGAGGAAGCTGGAGTAGATAGGATGGAGGCACAGAGGAAAGCCGAATACGATGCCCGACAAGATGAAAGAGCAAGAAGGGAGAAGGAGGAGGCTGAGATCGAAATGGCAAAAGAGACGGAGGAGTGGAAGCAGAAAATGGAAGCCGCAAGGGCTGAGAAAAATCGACTTTTGAAAGAACAGATGGCCAAGGCAGCTGAGGGGGAGGCCAAGAAAGCAGAAGAAGATGCCAGGAAGGCAGAAATGGAAGAAAATATTAGAAAAGCCCGAGAGGAAGAGGAGAATAGAAAAGCTGCTGAAAAATTGCAGACTGAGCTAGAGAGGAAGAAGAAAGCTGACACTGAAATACAGGTTGAGGTCGGGGACGATGATTGTCAGATAATCCGCGGAACCGACATTATTCCTGTCAAGGTGAAAGCTGAGCCAGCAGAATGGGCCAAGGACAAGCAAGAACAAGTGAAGAGATCCACTGCTCGCAGAAATGACACAAGGGCGGATGTCGAGAAAGCAATGGAGGGAATGAAGCCTACAGAGGAAATAGAGGAAATGGTGCACGAGAGCAATGAAAGACTTGAAGAGTCAAAGAAAAAGTTAGCTGAGCTTGCGAGTGATTTGAATGAAATAGCGGCACAAACTCTGGCGGCAGCGACTACTCAACCGCAACCCACAGTGCAAGAAACAGCGAGAACTGAAAGCAGTAGTGGTGTCAAGCGAACGGACTTGGAAACCATAGAAAACTATTTTAAGGACAAGTCGTTTCAGCAAATACTCCAATATGATCTCAATATTCCTGTGGAACAAGGAGATGATATGGGGGAGGAATTCGAAGATTTGACCTTCAGGAGGGAAGTCGAGGCATCACAAAAGGAATATCAACATGTAGATGATCCTTATCTTCACGAGGATTTCCTAGACTCCGTATTCCCCGAAGATCCTTGTAATTTGCACGAGCAGGGAGCAACTCAACGAGGTGAAGAAACTGAGTTGGAACAAACTGAGGAAGAGCCACAACCGAATACACAGGTTGAATCAGAACAGCACGAGCAAACTGAACAGAGGGAACAGCCAAGGGAGAATTCCGACTCTGATGGAGAACAAGCAGGAACTGAAGGAACCCAAGAATCAACCGGATCAGTGCGATCGGCTGATTATTGGGCCAACTCAACTTCAAGGGGCAGACTGGGTGTATCCACTAAGAAGTTCAGAAAATTCTGCATCAGGGATGATGCTGATATAATGAGGAGGTTCAACGGGAATGAGCAGAATGCGGGACGATACATGGCACTGGCTGGAGTATTCGTCCCTGATAAAGGATTCAGTCCAGAACTGATAGATCATCCAATGCTACTCAGGCTAAAAGAAAACCACGGATGGACTGAGTTCCTTAAGCATCACGCTGAACCCGGGATAGCAGAATTGGTTCGGGAATTCTACTGCAACATCAATGCCACACGAAAGACAAGTTGGGTGCGAGGAGTTGACGTCAACATCTCTGGAGAATACTTGAACAACTTCCTTGGCACACCTAACTGGAGGTCAGAAATTCCGACATCTGAGCATTTCGAGAAGGGAGCAAGCAGGGCAGCTGACAGGCAATATCACGACAACATCACTAAGTCTCTTACTGCTGAGAGCTACACTGGTGAAATCCCCTTCAAAGCAAAGCACCTGAAGCTGGAGTTTCAACCCTCCTATGACTTCTACATATCGAAGATTAGGCCAAACCCTCATGCACATGAAACATCTGGTCGAATGTTGAAGGGTTTTGCCAAGATTTGGCATGGACTGAAGATCAACGTGGGGGAGCAGATTTTTCATGTCATGACAACAAAAGTCACAGGCACCAGAGCTGCTGCTTTATGCTATCCCAACCTCATCAGGAGAATTTGTGAGGCCCAAGGAGTAGATCTAACAGTTTTTGCAGAGAGCGATCTTATTGATATGAGCCGGCCGATCCCAGTCCCAAAGACAAGGATAACTAAACCAGTTACATACATTATTCCGGAAGAATCAGACGCTCAATCCAGATACACTCCTAGGACACCAACAGCCGGACGCAAAGGACGCAAGAAGAAGGACCGTACTGAAGCGGTACCTTCAACAGAAGAAGCTGCAGTCACGCCAACAGAACCTGCTCCCACTCCCAATCATCCTGGAACTGATGTTTCCACTCCAAGCTTATCACGAAGACATCCAGTCCGACCCTCTCGCAGAAGCCCGACTGTGTCTCAGTATCAAGCTGATTCTCAAACTCTAGAAGCAGTGAGCAGAATGGGAGAGTCAATGATGCAGAATGTCAGATCTTTGGCCGATGTCATTGTTTCGACTCACGAGAAACAAATGCAGAAAGAGGAAGAGTTTAGGCTGAGAATGCTTGAGAGAGAAGAGGAGTTCAGAAAGGAAGCAGCAAGGCAGCATCAAGAAAGGATTCGACAATCAAGCCGAAATGATGAAGACCATCCTCAGCAAGTTCCCATCACATCCAGGAGATGCCACCGGATCCTCCACACAGCCCACGGAGAAGAAGGACTAAGCTAAGTGATCACATTCATGCGAGCTCCATTGTAAACATCATGCATTAGATTTTCCATTCATTCAGTGCACTTTCAATCCTCACCATGGAAATCTATTGTAACTAATGTACATTTACTGCTTTCCACAAGAGAATTTCGTCTTGAGTTCTCTATTATTTAAAAAAGATGTGTGGCAGTCCAAGATGAATAAGTGACTGTCACGCCAAAAACAAGCTGTGACATGCTTGCATGCCCACAGTGTCTTTTTTTTTACTGCTTTCAATTAAACAAACCGGCATAAAACAAGCATAAATCTGTCACCTAAATTCACATGTTGAATTTAGGCTGATGATGAAATTTTCCGACTATTACATTGGGATAAAACAATTAAAAATATGCATGACATGAATTCTTGAGGTTTTGAGCTATAAAAATCCAATGATATGATCACTTGAAAGAAAAACGAACTTTCATGTTGAGAATTTGATTGAATAATTGCAAGAATTTTTCAAAGGCTAAGTTTGAGAATAAATGTATGACATGATCAAACCATACCATGTGAGATTTGAGCCATGAGTCACTATCACTCATTTCTTTCTTTGATTGTGTGAATCAATTCGATTAAAGGACACTAGAACTTGCAATTGGGACCGATTCAAGACCATGCCATATTCCCGAAATCGAGCAAATGATCGAGGCACTTAGAAAAACCAAAATTTTGGCTTTCGTTTGAATTCCAAACCCAAAAACATTTTCCCTTTAGGATTAACCAAATTGAGCCTTTAAGCCTAATTTTTCTTTGAAGCCACTATAATATTCCTAGCTTTACAAAAAGACCAAGAAAATCAAACCCAAGTGTACATGAGCCATCCCATCAAGGCATTGTAATTTTTATCATCAAATATGTATCAATCGGTAAGCTATAAACCGATTCAAAAAAAAAAGAAGTTGAGATCTATTCAACAAGAACAAATTGTAAATGACAAAGCAAATTAGACAAAGTCTAATGTCATGCAATAGAAAAGGAAAGAAAAACAAAAGAAAGAAATAACGATGATCATAAATTCTAAAAAAAAAAAAAATGCCAAGTTATGGTGGAATGGTGTCGTGTCACTTTTTAGCCCAATAATTCCCTTTCCTACCAAATGTTACAACCGTATGCCCCGTTATAACCTTGAATAAGACCTCGGGATCTCGATTTGAGGAAATGAGTAGGTGGCGAGTTGGTCCAATTGCAAGCTTATGGGAGAATTTAATTGAATTTGATTTTGAGCGTTGATGATAAAAGCCAATCTTGAGAGTGAGTGAACTTTCCGATTCTACTATATGTGAGGCTCTGTTTCTATTAATCAATGATCATGTCATGCTTGAATTCAAGGAGTAATCCAATGGTTTTTTCTAAACACTTATTCAAGAAGAATTAACAATAATGATTGGGTTGTGTGTTCACGCAAGTGAGAAGTATCATTCCATTAAACACTGCAACCAAGAGAATTTAATACTTGTAATTTTGATTGTGTTATCCCAATATAAAAAGAATGAAATTTTTGAGGCCACGCAAATGGATTGAATATGCAGAGTCCAAGCTCTTAGGAGCACTGACTCTGACTGCTCGGGGACGATCAGTATTAAATGTGAGGATGTTGATAATGGCCAAAACTGACCATTATTTCCAATCCATTTCCGTGTCTGAGACGGACATTTTGATCGTGTTTCCATCTTATTTTAATAAGAAAGCAGTTGAATTTGACAGATTAATGCTAGTTTGTAAAAACATTGAGCCGGTAATAAAAAGACACAAAATATGCAATTTTTAATTGTATTTGTGTTAGAAAAATCCAAAAACATGAAAAAAGGAAAAAGAAAAGAAAAAGGAAAAAAGATGGGAAAAAGATTGAAAATCCCACAACTGAAATTTGGTTAAGTGTTGAAGCACAATTCGAATTGTGCAATTCGAATTAATTCGAATTGCACACAATTCGAATTGCTGAAAAGAACAAAAAAAAATTGGTTAAGTGTTGGGAAGGGGTGCAGAAGAGCTAATTCGAATTGGCTTGAATAATTCGAATTAGGGAATGAAGAAAGAAGGAACCCAAAGGCAAGAAGAAGATGCAATTCGAATTGTCCAATTCGAATTAATTCGAATTGGCACAAACAATTCGAATTGCCAACAGATGCAAAGAGGCCAAGCAGAAACCCTCATCCAATTCGAGAAAAGACCAATTCGAATTCTTCACAACAATTCGAATTGACAACTGAAGGCAACATTTCCAGCTCAAGGAGGAAATCTCACAATTCGAATTAATTCGAATTGGATGAGATAATTCGAACTTCACTCAAAAATTCATCAAAAGCTGTGGAGCATGAGCACAACATTGGTGGGCCTAGGGTTTCGAAATTTGTCTATAAAAGCAGACCTTCCACAACTGAGCAAGGAGATCAAGAATTTTGCAAAAAAGCAGCTGGGGACAAAAAGAACAGCAGGAGGTTCCACACCCCTTAAGGGTTAGGTAGGTAGTTTAGTTTAGTTTAGTTTAGTTTATTTTTCTTGCAAGTAGTGTAGTTTTTACATGCGTTAATCTTAGTTTAGTATAGAAGCAGTGTGTAACCCTTAGAGTAGCCATTTCCAGAATTTTTACATGCTTTCTAGTTAGAATAAACCCTACCTTCAAGTTAATGATGGTTTTGGGTTCTTTATTTTGCTTTCAAAGTGTTAATACAAGAAAAATTTCCAGAAATGGTGTTATTCATGTGTTTTGGCACTCTTTAATGCTTTCTTTAGAAATAAATGCTTAGTGTGTTTGTTTGTTTCAACTAGGTCACATTTATTATGTCCTAGTTGACATTCAAACTTAATAAATGCATGTTTGGTGGGTTTTTGGTTTGATTTTGTGCCTTAGAGCTTCAAATAGGTGTTCTTAGGTTTTATATGTTTTTAGGGTTTGTTAAAATTTACTTTTATGTCTTATTTTTCTGCCTTGGTTATGTTTTCTTGATGCCTTAGATAACATAGGTGTTCTTAGTTTTATTCATGCAGTTCTTGATTTTCTAGATGTTTTAGGTTCTTGATCTTTGAATCCTTTGTTTGTGGAAATAGGGTTTGAATCTTGCCAATACCCACTGGACATGTGTTTGTTTATCTGTTGAAAACCTCACTAGGGTGGCTGTGAAGTGACATTGATGTGAGATGAGGGATTTGGTAAATCTAACCCATCATTAACCGCATAGTGTACACCTAACCCATACTTGTGAGAACAAAAATTGTTATTGTTCGAAAATGTGTAATTCGAATTGAGGCAATTCGAATTATCTCGAATAGCCTAAGAAATTCGAATTGCACAACCAAAAATTTCTTCATGTGGTTTCTAACCAATTCGAATTCCCTAATTCGAATTAATTCGAATTGGTTCACACAATTCGAATTGGCATGAGAAACCACATTGTATTGCATACCACCCATTCATGCCTTGGTTTATTTCTTCATCTCTAACCAATTCGAATTGTGCAATTCGAATTAATTCGAATTGCTGAACAATTTGAATTCACCTTCCTCTTGAGGTAAATGCCTTAGTCAATTTGAGCAAGAAAAGGACTTCGCCAATTCGAGTTGTCCAATTCGAATTAATTCGAATTGGCCAATAATTCGAATTAGATGATGTTCCAATTTCTGGCAATGATCAATTGGGTAAAGTAATACTTCATCCTTCATACATTCTCATTTCGAATTACTCCAATAATTCGAATTGAACTATCCTTTTATTTTGAAAACTCCAAAAATATTTTTCTTCCATGATTTGTGTAAGTTGCATAGATGTATTGGGCCTGGGCCCAATTCATCTGACTTCTATCCATTACACATTTCAACCCTTTAGTGTCCACTTATTGTGTGCTTAACACCCACACAATACCAAAAATATTTTCTTACCTCTATGTTTTTCTCTTTCATTGTGTGTATGAACGGATAATGAGAAACGCACAGATTAATGTTGGTGAAAGGTCCCTTCACAGGGATATCGACTAACCCGTCTTCTGTGTGTCAATCATTATCTGTTATTTTGCATGATCTGGTTAGTGGTTGGTGGAAGCTTCGGCGAGCGTTCTCTTCACTAAGAGTTTCGATTAGTCACTCAGCCAATTCCTAATCAGATACAGTTTTAATTTTCTTTATCTTAATTTCTCAACCTGAATTCAAGTTGCAATAGTATTAACTGATGTCAACCAACATCAGTTAAGAAATATTACAGCAAGAAATATGTGGGTTCTTCTTCCACTCACAAAAAAAAGAAAACTAAATGACGGCGGTCACCGTTGTTTGGAATTCTTTCTGTCTAAAATCATTCATCTTGGATAATTGGGAACCGGACAGCAGATGTTTGCAGTCCGGAAAACCCCAATTATCTCTGGCACCCCTTTTTAGCCAATTTCTTCTCATCTCAGGCTAATCCACCTTTGTGTTTCGCATTCTGTCTAACCCCACATATATTTTGGGGTATTTTATTTTCCTTTTCATATACTTGTATGCATGATACTATTATGTAGATGTTCTTGTCTTATTGCTATTTTGGGGATCCTTCCCCTTGGACACAGAAGTCTTGATTTAAATCAGATGCTGCATAATAAACTTCCAACAAAAATTCCTTTATAAAATCCGGATCTGAGTAAGGGATAAATTCAACAGTTATGACTAATTCATATTCCACTGGGGGTTGATTTTGAGAGCTTAGAAGCAGAGTCAGCGATTATGTCTCATCTAGACTGAAAGGATCTGTGTTTTAATTGAGAGTTTAGTACCTGTCTAGGGAATGATTTTCAAATATTCATTTGCTTCTCGAAATTGCTATATGTTGGAAATCTGATATTAGATATTGCATTAAGTCAATATCCACTTGGGTGTAGATGAGATGTGATAAATAATACTAGAGGAACAACATATAGGCCTTGGTGAATTTCTAAGGTAGGGTCGAGCATTCCTTCGACTACTATCTTCTTCTGCCAAAGTCTAGAATTGAGTCTTAAGTGAGTACATCCGGAATAGGTTCATTTATGGATCTGTTTCATTTAGTTTGTATCTCATAACTACCCAGATGTTGTAAGCCCTGTAGCTTACTGATATCTCGGGGGTTCTTGATCTGCATCTGGTCACCAAGACCAGGGGCTCTTTTATACTAACGGAAAGAGACGTTTTTAACGCTTCCGAGTGATAGATTTAAATGCTTTCTTTACAGCTCTCTTACTGCTTTCCTTTAAAATGCTTTCATAGAGGTCACTCGGAAGAATTAGGGGCTGTCCATCTGTTAAAAGGTTTGAGAGTTATGGAATGGTTTGGGGCTTGATTTGAAACTTTGGGTGTGACATGGGGGAATGATAGGAGTACTTGGCATGTCAACTAATGATATGTTAGGTGTTGCTTATCCACCACAAATGAATAATACGCCTTAACATGGCCATGTGAGGGCATTTGTGAGTCTGTGGTATCTTAGAAATTGCTGTCTTAAGAGCATGTAAATTCTCACCGTAAATACCTGTCTGTTAAAGGGAACATGGTGTAGAAAGCATGAGAGTTAGCTAACTAGAGGATTATCCCAAGCTAAGATCTGTGTAACAAAATGGAAGTTTAATTGTGCTTCATGTGAATCTTGTCCAATCTTTATTATTTCCTCCCTGTCCCTTCTGTCATATTTAAATCTGCTTTCTAGATAGTGTAGCAAGATTTTTAATCGCTTTTGTAGTATAGATTTAATTGCTTTCCTCGATCTAGTTTACCATGCTTTGTAGAATAAGTTTTTTTACTGCTTTCATGATCTGGTTTAAATTATGTCAAGTAGTTGTTAGAAACCCTTGCAAAACTTGAAACGAGTAACCGAGTGGAAAATCTTAGTAAACGACGTGGGCCCTGCTTCCATCGCACATCCTCCAGTGAACGATCCGGTACTTACTATAAATTACTGCAATTTTTGACTCCGTGCGCTTTCGGGAGCACAGTTTCTTGACACGAGTAAATAAAAAGACAACATTTTAGAAAATACTCATGTAGTGGGAAGATGTTCAAAAGCTTCATGGCAGGTGCTTTCGCGACAGGAAATTATGGGAAACATCATGGCGCAGATACCAAGAACTTCCAGGGTGACAGACTGAAGGTCAATCCCGGTTGCACCGTGATATTTGTCAAAAGTTTCATGGCGGGAAGGACCACAGCGCCGTTTGAGATTAAAACACCCTACATGAGTAATAAAAAGCGGGAATCATAACATATCCTTAAACACCTTCCCTACATCATAACTCTTTTCATTTAATAAATCCACACCTGATAATTCAGAAAATTACTCGTGTTAATGAAACTCGTCAAAAGTTTCATGGCCTCCTCTTCTTAGTTAACGGGAGAAAAATTTAAATGTCTTAAATTTTATTTATTTATTTATTATGCTCTTTAAATTATGTCTTTAAATTTATGCCTATACCGTAAACCATTATTTTTAAATTAAATTGGTTATGAGATAGTATGGATTTCATTGTTGTCTAAACATGCATGCTAAAATGAATTTTTAAAATTTAATAATTAATAACCCCTTTATTGCTATGCTAGGAATTGACTTACTCAGTATTCTTTAATACTAATAAATGTTGTTTATGTTTTTCTATGACAGAGTATGAAGCATGAGCATTCATCCGGGGGAAAATATTTTTGGACATTTAATTATTTTCTACAAGAGACTGCATACGTGCCTGTTTACCCGTGTTTTGGCCATGTAGGCCCTATATTTTACTTCCGCTGCATAAACATATATTTTTCCGCTGTGTAGACTTTATGAGTATTATATATGGATGATTATTATTTTTAAATATAAGTACTTCCGGACTTGGTTGTTTGAAATTATTTTATACCATTAGCCTTGTATCTCTCAAATGAGCTCGAATGAAGTCGTGTCTTGCTTGGGAGGTGTGGCGGTGGCATCCCGGCCTGGGTGATCAAATCAGGGGTGTTACAACAGCACTTCTTGATGAGCTTGTTGTAATCGCCGTGAATCGCCCATGCCGCTTCCCATCTAAAAGGCCTATCCCTCTTCACCTCCATCGGGTCGTTACATGGCAGTAATATGGGACAATGATCCGACCCGAGCCGAGGGAGATGTTGTATGCGGCCTTCTCCGAACATCCCGTGGCAATCCATAGAATTTAATTTATTTATGCATTTATTTATCCATGGGTTTTAAAATAAATTTATTTTCATGAATAATTAAAAAATAAGGGTAAAAGTTTGGGCCACTATGTTGGGCCAAAAGTAATAATTTCTTGGGCTCACATAAAAGTATATGTATTGGGCTAAGAAAAGTATTTGGGTTAAAAACGTTGGGCTAAAATTTTGGGCTCAAGAATTTGGGCTTTAAGTAAAATAATTTGGGCTCCAAAAGTGATAACTTTAAAATAATGGTTTAAAAGTAATACTAGTTTAAAAATAATAGTTTAAAAATAATAATAGCTTTAAAATATTTCGGGCTCTGATACCAACTTGTAAGACCCCGGTTTTGGTAACCCAGGCCGGGATGCCACCGCCACACCTCCCTAGAAATACACGAATTCTTCGAGCTTGCTAAAGAGATGCAATGCTATGGGTATTTAAAAGAGTTTTAAAAATAAGTCCGGAATTATATAAAATAATAATAATGTAACGTCATCCACACATGATTATAATAATAATTTGCAGCGGAAATTAAAATAGGGCCGACATGGCCAAAACTCGGGTTAAACAGGCCCGATATACGTGTCATATAAAACGATAAAATAATGTTCCAAAAAGAGTCCCCCCAAATGCACATGCTTATGTATTATCGCCATACTCTGAAAAGAAAAAAAAAAGAAAGAAAGAAAACGACAGTTTTATCAGTATATAAAATACTGAGTAAATCAACCCTATCATAGCAATAAAGGGGTTAAACTTTTAATAAATAAAATTATACTTTTAGTCATGCATATAATAACATTTTATCTACCAAATTAAAAGTAAGAATTTAATTCGCATAATTTAAAGACACATTCAAAATTATAAATAATAAATTAAGCATAGGCATGAATTTAAAAATATAATTTAAATGCATGAATAACGACATAAATAAATAAATAAAAATCTAAGTCTTTTAATTTTCCCGTTACGCCACAATCTCAACAATATCTCATTTAGCCGGTGATCCGGCGGCCGCAACCGTTTCGTAATTTTCATTTAGCCGGTGATCCGGCGGCTGCAGCCTATCTGCCATACCCAGTACCACTCCGGAGCCTCGGGAAATCCATACGGATACTCCCGAGAGTGCAGGCCCAAAATACATTGCCGTTTTGGCACAGTTTTTCATTTAAGCTTCTCTCGTCCATTATAGCCACGCATTGGAAAGGCTAGAGGGGCACCCTGCAGAGCACTCACCCCCTACCTATGTAATCGATATCATTTCAACTTAGTGTAACAGGATTTTCGAAAATATAGCTTTATAATATAACGAGGGTTTCGATCGTTTGTTTAGAAATTTCAAATCTAACAAGTTTAAAAACATTCGTTGTCGCAGTTTATTATGGATTGTGTTTCCATAGTCGGGGGTCGAAAATAAAGTAAGAAAAACGTGCAAGATGACCGCAGCCTATGTGACCACGCGGTCGTGGCCCGGGATCCTTCCAGACCGCGCGGCCTCCGGCGTGGCTCCGGTCCGGGCCGGGCCGTGCGATCCGTCGGGCCTTTGCTTCTCTCTTTCAGGTTTCTATCCTCTATCGTTCTCGGGCTCGGTTTTCCGGGTCATTCTCGGATTATGATTCCTATCTTAAATTTATTTCGACTTGAATTGATTTCCTACCCGAAATCTTGAATCCGTCGAATTTGAATTCGTCGGCTTCGAATTCGTCGACCTTCGACTCCCGTGCAATGATGTATTTATTTAAATCATTTCCGACTTCACGGGTTCTTGAAATTAAAAATTCTCTTACTCTTCGAATTTAATTCCATTTCTTTTTATTAAAATTTCGGGTTTTTCAAATGGAAAGAATGGTTAAATTGTTTTTACAATCTAACTATGTGGTTGGTTTACTTGCTCTATTTCAGGCTGGAAAATTCATCGAAAGACCAAGCCTCTTCAAGCTGAAGTAGAAATTCACACGGCTTTTGAGAAGGGCTTCATATTTATTGTGGTACTTCACCATCATTTCCCCTAATCCTGTTGATTTATTTTTAATCCAAGGAATTTTCTTCCCGTAAAATATTATTTCAATTTTCTCATCATTTCATGTTTAAACGTCCTCTTTTTATATGATTTACATGATTCATATTAATTTGTGCTTTCATTTTTTTAAGTGTCGGATAAATTATGTATCATTAATTTTGTATAATCTTAGGTTCATGTGGCCTATTAGATTTCTTTATCTTAGGTTAGAACATACAATTGAGTGTCTTTTTGTAATTTCTGAAGCCAACAATAACTGGGTGTCCTTTTCAAATTCAACACATGGGATTGGGTTTGATCATGATATTTATGATTACCTTTGACTCTGAAATAGTTTTTATGTAAATACTTGGATGTTTTTTTGTAAATACTCGGATAGTTTAGTACTTCCTCTGTTTTTATGAATGTGCAATATTTACTCTGTGCACGTAATTCAATGCATAGTTTTAATAGTTAATAACTCATGTTGTGTACGAGTAAAAAATAAAAAATTTGATATTCTAAAACTACAAGATGAGACGATGCTAATAAGATCTCACCAGACTATGTTTTTCTTCTATAACTATTGTATAAATGTGAATCAAAATTAAATAATGAATAGTGTCAAAAACACAAACGTTTCGCATTCTTGAAAACGGAGGTAGTATGAGAAATGGTACGTAAATTTTTTGTTGAATAGAGTTTTCAAAATAGTGTTATCTTTAATGTCGAAACGTCTTTTTTATATGCACATTTTTTGTGTTGTTTAGAAGTATTGATTTCTCTTATATGCGCTATATAATTTCTTCTTCAAAATACTCCATATAATATTCACAAAACAATAGTACCTGTACATTGTTCTTTATAAACCATATTTTTCGTGGGAGCGACACGAAATAGTTTATCTTATTGCACAAAGTACATTTCTTTTTTACATAACCATATTATCAATATATTTTTTACAACCCATATTTTTCATACTAGTCACATAAAATATTGTACTCAATTCTATAGCACAAAATGCATTTCTTTACTGCCACTATCTATTGTAAAAGTCGTCATCATTATCTTGTTCATGCATCATCCATTTAATTCTAAACAATTGTACCTTCATTCAAGAATTATACTGCATCATCTTCAAACCTTGCACTACCTCCACATTTTTTGGTAGTATCCCAAGTATGTCCATTCTTCTTTTGCCATAGTGAGGTCTTTGTATTTGTTGTCCCCTTTATATTTTAGAATTTCGAGCATGACATATTGTAAGCGAAGCTAACTGTAGTTGAGCATTTTAGGGTCAAAAGCTTGATATGCATCATTCACAACATTTACAAGTTCCTCAATGGTTTTTGGATGTTCTTGCTGTCGTGAGGATTTAATTGACTCTAAATAAACCAAGTTCTAGTACATTAAGATCAGAAGATTGAGTAGGCTGATTTACAATCTTGTAGTCAAACTCATCCACTTGTGAATCCTTATTAAATTCAGTGTCATTTGGTAAAATATGTGGTCTTGCATTGCCATGTTAAATGAAAATGTGTAACATCCCGGATAATTATTTCATAACTAAATTATTTAATTATGGTTTACTAAATAAAATGGGCCCAATAAGTTATAAATTGTGTGGCGTAATTGGTGGTAAAAGCCCAACCATAATTAGAAGAGACAAGAGAGCTCAAGATAAACTCAACCCACATACCCGACCCGACCCATCTTTTAAACCCCTTTTATTGAATCTGTTAATAGGAAATTGGGCATCATCCTCTTTGTTTCATTCCCGTCAATGGAAAAGCAAAGCTAGGGCTTTGGTTGGGAAAAGAAATGGACATGTAAGAACGAGTAACAGCTACAAGGAGGTGGATCGGAACTCTTCTTCTCAAGGGTGCAACCGTGAGTTGGTAATGGAGCCATTGGAAGGTTGTAGACTTAACAAGAAGGAAGCTTTAAGTATCGATTATAAAAGGCAAGGGTTATGCTTGCATTTTTATGTGTGTTGGGGTGATATTGGATGATATTGGAGTTTTTGCTTGTTTTCTCTTTCGTTTAATTCACAAGTGTATTATTCACAATATTTATGATTGTTTAAACTTAAGATATGATAATTTTGATGATGAGACGCTTATCGGGTTATCATATCACTTAGATGGTGTTGAATGTCTATTCGTGTGTTCTTGTCGAAATCCTCGCTCTAATGTTGAATCATGATATCGTTAATTATATGTGGATTAATGGATTGTATCATTGATGCCTTAGCCTAGGGGCTATGTAATGAATTCTTTATGTGTTGAGAAGCATGAGAACCTAGTGATTAGGTGCTTGAATATCATGGCATTGCCATATGCATGGTATTGCATTGGAATTGATGGTTATTAACCCGATGGTTTTTTATGGTGTTTATTTGATCGGGCAACCTTCTCAGGTGTTTATGGCTGTTATGCCTGTTTTTATTGGATGTTATGTCTGTTGACCCTTCGGGGTGGATGATTTGGGATGTGATGCCTGTGATATGATATTCAGCTACGGCTGGCGCGGTTGCGGATCCCTGCGGAGATGGTGTATGTTATCCTGTAACGGGTTGGAATTGATGATATCCTCACCCGTAGGTTCATAACGGGTTCTTAGGTTGCTGGCTAGGCATATTCATTGCATTTGTATGTAGGGTAATAGGTGTATGTTAGGCTATGCATCACTTGCATAAATTGTATGTTTGTGGTTGAAGCATCGGTATGGGACGGTGTGATGTTTTATATGCTTTATTTATATTCTGATTATTCTTAACTGTTTCCCCTTAGTTCCCCTGCACGTATATCCCTTGCTCAGTACATTGTACTGACTCCTTGCTTTGTTTGTTTTATAGATCCTCCTGAAGGCGCTGGAGCATGATTCGGGTTTGGGTTTTTAGAGATCACATAGATAGGATGTTATGTCGTATTTTTTTATGTTTATGTGATACTATGTTATTATTAATTATTGGTGCTTGGTATTTTGCTAGTTGACACCGGTGAGCTTAGGATTTCCATTTTGTTGGCCTGTGGCCCTGTGCGATTTACTACTTTGGGTTGGTAGCCCTTTATTCAAGATAATTGGCTTGTTGTCTGCTTTCGATTCATGAGGCTTGTAGCCTGGAGATTATGTTGGATGTAACACCCCGGATTTGATAACCCAGGCCGGGATGTCACCGCCACATCTCTCTAGCAAGACACGGACTCTCCGAGCTTGCCAAAGAGATGCAAGGCTATAGGTATTGCAAAAAGATTTAAAACAAGTCCGGAATCTATGTAAAATTAATAAATGTCATCCACACACATAGTAGTAAATATATTTTGCAGCGGAAAAATGTAAATGGGCCGACATGGCCAAAACTCGGGATTTACATGCCCGTTATGCAAGTATCGTAAAAAGCAAACAACAATGTTTAATAATCCATCCCCCAATGCACGTGCTATGCATCATCTCCGTACTCTGAAATAAAAAGAGAATACAACAATTTTATCAGTATATAAAATACTGAGTAAGTTGATCCTAACATAGCAATAAAGGGATTTAATTAGACAATTTAAAATTTCACTCCTAGCATGCATTCACAACGTTTAAAGGAAATAATAATTTTAATTGTGTACTTAAACATGCATCTAATCTACAGTAATAATTTAGTCATGCCATAAAATTTAAAGACATAATTTAAATGCATGATTTAAAGACATGCAAAAATAAATAAATACTTAAAAACATTAAATCTTTTATTTTCCCCCGTTACGTAACCATTTCTCAGTGTTTTGTATAGCCGGTGATCCGGCGGCCGCAGCCGTGTCGTAAGTATCTTGTATAGCCGGTGATCCGGCGGCCGCAGCCGTATCTGCCATACCCAGTAACACTCCGGAGCCTCGAGAAATCCATACGGACAACCCGAGAGAGTAGGCCATGTATCTCCCGCCAACTGGCGTAATATTTCATCAAATTCTCTCGTCCATTATAGGCCCGAAGAGAAAAGGCTAGAGGGGCACCCTGCAGAGCACTCACCCTCCACCAAGTATCTCATGTATCGTTTAGATTTAATGTATCGGGGTTTTTCAAAAGTGTAGATGTATCGTGTTTCAAATCTTTGACCGTTTGTTTCGAAATTTCAAAACTCTTCGATTTAAAAGTATCTTGGCGTCACAGTTTGCGCCTTTCTCATTTAAAAATCCGTTTCTAGCCCGAAAATTCTGAAATCTTCACACTTTATGCAAAACACCCTAACGAACAACTTTCGTGTTTTAACTTTTTCGAAATAAGTTGAGGAAACATGTCAAAAATTGATTTTATCATGCAATCAGAAAACTGTCCGAACTCAGGTTTGACACAGTTCAAAATCTCGACTTTTTAACATATCAAATGGACTCCAAAAATTCTGAAATTTAATATGCACATACTAGACATGATTATCTACAACTTTCATTTAGATGGTAAAGATCAAATCGGACTAGAAACTATAGAAATAAATTCACTAAGTTCGAACATATTCATAGACAGATTTCCACACGTTTTGTCAAAGCAGTCTCTTTTCGATGCGATTTAAAATAGCAAACGTTAACGAAAATGGCTGAAATTTTTACACAACCTAGATTTATGTGTTAGGATTAAAAGTCTAGTTTTGAGTTTTTCGGATTGAATCCTCGAAATATGGGTTTTAGGCCGATTACAGAAACTGCGCAAGATGGGGTTTTTAAGTTCGATTTTTACGTTTCGTTACATTACGCCTATACCGGACGCCCCGAAATCACCCGTATTGATATGGAAGGCTCAACTTACAGTGATAGAGAGTTTTGGGTCGTCCTAAAGTCTCTGGCTCGTCCAAAATCCTACGAACGGATCTCCTCACCGTCAAGCTCCCGACTTTGGCCACGGTTTCGAATCGGACGAAGAAATCCAATGTTAGTTCGGGTTTTTGGGTTCAAAAACTTAACTAGAAGTATATGAACGACTTACCAATGATCTAAGGACTGTGATCCTTGATCTATTCGTTCCTACGGCCGTCGGTGGTGGTCGGGATGTCGCCGGAAGTCCGTCGGAAGTTCGTCGGGAGAGCTTTTTGGCTTGGGAGGGTTTGAGAGTGACTTGGGGACTTGGTGACTGAAGAATGGGCAAGGGAGGCAGCCCTAGGTCGCCCTTATTCCCTTCCCCCGTCCAAAATTCGCCTTCCAAAGTCGGGAGGTCGAATTATGGTAAGAAATCGCCGAAAACGCGCGAGTTGCCAAAACCTGTAGGGCCACGCGGGGTTGGCGCGCCTTTTAGCCAAACCCCGCCCGGCCAGCGCGCGAGACTCGCCTGGACTGCGGTCCGGGCGGGTCCGTGCGATCCGATCCGTCGGGTCTTTTCTCCTCTCTTTCGGACTTCTATCCTTCCCCGTTTTCGCGCTCGATTTTTCCGGGTCATTTCCGGATTATGCTTCTCATCATAAATTTATTCCGTCTCAATTCGATTACGTGCTTGAAATCCTAAGACCGTCGGTTTTGGTCCGTCGGGTTCTAATTCGTCGTCCTTTGATTTCCGAGCATTTTCGCGTCTACGGGTTTTCGGAAACGAAACCTTCTCTCCTATTGGATTAATTCCTATATTTTATATTCTAAAATTTACGGGTATTACAGTCTACCCCCCTTAAGAACCAACTTCGTCCTCGAAGTTGTACTTCATCCTCCCGCGAGTTCGGGAATTGTTTGATTAAGCGATTGTATTATTGTGTGTCGTTGTTTGTTATTATTTGACTGAACTCGGAATTGAAATTTCCGAGTTGCCTACGTACCCCGTGAAGGGATCAAGTCATTACGTAGTTCAAAACAATTTGAATTTGTTTATTTGGGGTACAAAGTATTCGTACAAAATATTCAGAAATACTCGGGTCGTCACATCCTCCCCCTCTTAAGATTACAGTTATGTCCCCATAACTGTTGCTGCACCGTCTTGGAATAGGGTTGGGTAACGCTCCCTCATGTCTGCTTCCAGCTCCCACGTTGCCGTCTCGGCTTCGTGGTTAGACCAAATAACCTTAACCATCCTCACGGTCTTATTCCTTGTTACCCTCTCCTTCTTGTCGAGTATTCGCACCGGAATTTCTTCATAGCTTAAGTCATCGTCCAGCTCAATTTCTTCCGGTTGGAGTACGTGGGTCGGATCATGGACGTATTTCTTCAGTTGCGAGACGTGGAACACGTCGTGGACACGAGCAAATTGTGGCGGTAATGCCAATCGGTATGCAAGATTCCCCACTCTTTCTAGGATCTCGTAGGGTCCTATGTACCGTGGGCTTAATTTTCCCCGCTTGCCAAAGCGCATTACACCCTTCATCGGTGATACCTTTAACATGACCTTATCGCCTATTTGGAATTCCAAATCTTGCCGTCTCACGTCGGCATAGCTCTTTTGCCGGTCTTGCGCGGCTCTCATCTTCCCTTGGATTATTTTGACTTGTTGAGCCATATCCTCAACAAGTTGCGGTCCAATTACCATAGTCCTCTCGCCCTCTTCCCAGCTCAATGGGCTTCGGCATTTGCGTCCATACAGTGCCTCGAAAGGTGCCATGCCGATGCTAGCATGGTAGCTGTTGTTGTAGGAAAATTCGATCAAGGGTAAGTGATTTTCCCAACTTCCCTTAAACTCTAATACGCATGCCCTCAGCATGTCTTCCAAAGTTTGGATCGTCCTTTCCGTTTGTCCATCCGTCATGGGATGGAACGCGGTACTCATCTTTATCTTCGTACCGAGGGCTTCTTGTAGTTTTGTCCAAAAATGTGAGACGAATCTACTGTCTCTGTCCGAGATGATGTCGTGTGGTACTCCATGTCGTCGTACCACGTTGTCGACATATGCCCTTGCCAATTGGTCCATGGACCAGGTATCCTTCATGGGGATAAATATGGCAGCTTTTGTCAACCTATCCACGATCACCCAGATTTTATTCATCCCCTTCGGTGAACGTGGTAACCCCGAAACGAAGTCCATTGAAATGCTATCCCATTTCCAACTTGGGATTTCCAATGGCTGCATTAATCCTAAGGGTTTCTGCCGTACGGCCTTGACCTTCTGGCAGGTAAGGCATCTCGCCACAAACTCGGCTATTTCTCTCTTCATGTTCGGCCACCAATAGTTCTTCTTTATGTCCTTGTATAGCTTCTCGCCTCCGGGGTGGACCGAATATGGGGTATTATGGCCTTCCTCCATTACTCTTAGCTTCAGGTCCTCGCATTTTCGTGGTATGCACCACCTTCCTTTGAAGCGGATGCTTCCGTCCTCATGGATTTTAAAATCCATTGCCTTTCCCTCAGCAATGCTCTTCCTAATTTCCTCCAACTTTTCATCACCCTGTTGTGCTAGTCGTATCTCATCAAGTATGGTAGATCCTACTACCATCGTGTTGACGACCTCACTTACTTCGCCGGAGTGTACCAACTCCAGACTTAATTTCGCCAAGTCTCTGTACAACTCGGCCGGTACTACGAGTGAGTTCACCACGTGTTGAGTCTTTCGACTCAAGGCATCGGCCACGACGTTGGCCTTTCCTTCGTGGTACGCGATTTCCAGGTCGTAATCCTTAATCAGTTCCAACCATCTTCTTTGCCTCAAATTCAGCTCTTTTTGCGTGAATATATACTTGAGGCTCTTATGGTCGGTGAACATCCGACACTTTCGCCCATAGAGGTAATGCCTCCATATCTTTAGAGCGAACACGACTGCGGCTAGCTCCAAGTCGTGCGTCGGGTAGTTCTCTTCGTGTGGCTTTAGTTGACGTGATGCATATGCTATAACCCTTTGATCTTGCATTAGCACGCATCCTAATCCTTCCTTCGAGGCGTCGCTGTACACCTCGAAGTCTCCATCTTCCGATGGTAATGTCAACACCGGTGCTGTAGTAAGCCGTTTCTTCAATTCTTGGAATGCGGAATCACACTCACTGGTCCAGTCGTATTTCACCCCTTTCTTTAACAGCTGCGTCAATGGGCGAGCGATCCTTGAGAAATCCTTTACAAACCTCCGGTAGTACCCTGCCAATCCGAGAAAACTTCTTATCTCGGTTGGATTCTTCGGTGGCACCCATTCGGTCACTGCCGAAATCTTTGCTGGGTCTACTGCCACTCCGTTGGTGGATACGATATGTCCCAGAAATGCCACCTCTTTTAGCCAGAAGTCGCATTTGGACAGCTTGCCATACAGCTGATTGGCTCGTAAGATCCCTAACACTTTGTGTAAGTGTTCGGCATGCTCTTCTTCGCTTTTCGAGTAGATCAGGATGTCATCTATGAACACCACCACACATTGATCTAATAGTTCTCGAAACACGTTATTCATGAGATTCATGAACATCGCTGGGGCGTTCGTCAGCCCGAATGACAGCACCGTGAATTCGTAATGCCCGTAGCGAGTTCTGAATGCCGTCTTTGGGATATCTTTTTCGGCGATCCTTAACTGGTGATATCCGGATCGTAGGTCGATCTTTGAAAATACTGAGGCTCCCTTCAGTTGGTCGAACAAATCCTCGATTCTTGGCAACGGGTACTTGTTCTTGACCGTGACTTGGTTAAGTCCTCTATAATCGATGCATAGTCGTAGACCTCCATCTTTCTTCTTCACGAATAAGACCGGGGCTCCCCATGGGGACGTGCTCGGCCTTATGTAGCCCTTTTCTAGCAACTCCTCGAGTTGTTCTTTTAGTTCCTTCATTTCCAGCGGCGCCATGCGGTAAGGAGCCTTCGAGACAGGCTCCGTTCCCGGAATAAGATCTATAGTGAATTCCAGATCTCTCTCAGGCGGCATGCCGGGAACGTCTTCCGGGAATACATCCGGGTATTCTCTCACCACCGGAATGTTATCCACCTTGACCTCTTCGGCCTCAAGGTTATGAATGTAGCATGCATATAACGCGCAACTCTTACGCATTAAGCTACATAGCTTCATGGCATTAACTACCTTGGTAGACTTCTTAGGGGGTTGGGAGTAAAAGATGACTCTCCTTCCCCGACTCTTTGACAACGTGATCTTTTGTTTTTGGCAATCGATCACGGCTTTATATTGGGTTAGCCAATCCATTCCTAGTATGACGTCAAAATCCTGTAGTTCGAATTCTACTAAGTTCGCGAAAAACTCTACGTTCTTTATAACTATCGGAATTCCGTTATATCGCTTAGAGCATGATACTACCTCTCCCGATGGAAGTTGAATCCCTAAGTTAATCAGTTCGCACTTAGGTAGATCTAGTTCAGGTAAGACTCGAGATGATATTATCGAACAACTAGCTCCTGAATCAAATAGAACTCTAAGGGGTGTACTTAAGACATGGAACGTACCTCCCATTACGTCCCCTTGCATAGGCACATCTGCCTCATTGATGACATTCAATCGCCCCATTGGACGTCCCGGGTTGCCTTGCTGATCCCGGTTCGGGTTCTGATTCTGTTGCTGATTTGGATTCTGTGGGGGACGTTGATTCTGATTGAGATTCTGGTTCTGAGGGGGTCTATACCCCTGGTTGTTTCCATTCCGTCCATCCTGGTTGCGAGGCTGAGTTGGCCCCGTGCCTAAATCCTCTCTCTTGGTGATGTTTTCCAGTCGAGTGCGGCACTCATTCGCCATGTGGCCGTTGCGACCACACCTGTAGCAGGCGCCCTGTTGGGGGCACCCTCTGGCCAAATGAGGCCTGCCGCATCTCGGGCAAGGTGGTACTGGGTTACCCCGGAAAAGGGTTCTATCGTCATATCCTCTGTTGTTGTTTTGAGGGGGTCTGTTCAGATCTCCCCGAAAGTTGTTCCCTACATCATTGTTTCCGGAACGGTTGTCTCTACCTCTCTTATCCTGACCCTGAGATCCTCGGCTGGGTTCTCCACTCACTTTCCTTTTTAGTTGTTGCACACTTGCAACAGCTACCGCACGATCGTACACCGATTGTAGGTCTGGGTATGGGACGCCAGTGATCACCTCTCGTATAGCCAAGTTTAGCCCCATTTCAAATTTCTGTGCCTTCTCCACGTCTGTCGGCACGAGTCTCGGTGCGAAACGCACCAACTCCTTGAAACGGGTGTAATATTCCTGGACTGTTTGCCCTCCTTGCTTCAGAGATAAGAACTCCTCGTACATGGCGGACTTTGTGCTCATGGGATAAAAGCGATCCCTGATCAGACTCATGAATTCCTCCCAAGAATAGGGTTCCTCGTCCTCGGCTAGCTTTTCTTGCATGGCACGCCACCAGTCATCCGCCTCCCCTCCGAGATAGTACGACGCCACAGGCACCTTCTCGCCAATTGGGCACTTCACCGCGTTTAGTAGCTTGTCGAATGTTCGGATCCACTCTTCAAGTTTGGCCGGGTCCTCTTCTCCGGCGTAGTTCGGCGGACGATACGAGTTCACCATAGCTAGGTAGTTAATGCGGGCCTCGGGTGGAGGTACCGCAGCGGCCTGGCCTTGGTTCACATGCGCGTTCCCTATCGCGATGAGAACCTCCTCTAGAGTCCGTAGGCGCGCGTCCATGTTGTTTGGCATGGGGTTTGCCGGCTCCTCTTGAGCGTGTACCCCTTCGCCGGGTATGGGCATTTCTGGTTGCATAGGGGTTTCGTTGGTGTTTGGAGTAGTGGGCTGAGCGCGTGCTCTTCCTCTCGGTGCCATGCTGTTGCAAGAACAAGCGAGTTTAGATTCTTTTGTTGAAGTATTATGTAATACTTAGGGAATAATTTGACTAAATAAATGACGATATTAACAGGTATCAGTTCTGTTGGAACCTGTTAGTATAGGTTGTTGGGGTTTAGCGTATTGTTTGTTGTCATTCGGGGTTGGTTCTACTTACTGCTTTGTTTTTGTTTTGTTTATATTTTCTTTTTTTTTTTTTTTTTTTTTTTTTTGGCGTGAACAGTAACCTGTTCAGGTTTTTTTTTTTTTTTTTTCAGACCCTAGGGTTCAGGGTTTAGGGTTTAGGGTTTAGGGTTGGAGATACCCTTGTCCGTTATCTCCATACAAAGTATATTCATATATATTTACTACTTGTATTTTTGTTTAGTTGTTATCTATAGGTCATTGATTATTATTAACTTGTTCGTTTGTTGATCGGGTTTTAGTAGGGTATTTGAAGAGAAATAATTTAATTAAAATGTAAGGAATACTTTAAATATAATTGTATAAAATAAATGCTTGTAGATTTATTACTCAAGAGAAAATTTTTCAGCTGATTACAAGCATTCGTAACAGGAAAGAAATAGTAGTGCTGGTACTAAAAAAAGAATATAGATAGTAGTGCATCAGTATGGACTCCTAAGTATAGGGTGACTAGGCAGGTACATCCTCGATGGGGTCGTCCTCGTCGCTGGATACGTCAATCGGTGCTGCGGCATTAGGGTGAGGTCCCGGGTTCTGAAGGACCCCCCCGTCAATCTCATTGGCCAAGGTAGTCAACTCCCAAGCTACGTTGCCTATTTGTTCCTCCAAGTCATCACCCTTGTCTTGGAGTTGGGCCATTTGGGCTTGGAGTTCGGCGACTTGATTTTGCAGCTGGGTTATGTTATGATGATCGGTCTCCCTAAGATGCCCCAGATGGGCCACTTGGCCCTCTAGTTGTCCTACTCGAGTCTTGAAATAGTTGACATGTTGTTGGGACTCTAAATATGCGTTAGTCAGTTTCACCATCAAGTTGACCATGTTCATGTTGGGTTCGGCCATCTAGTGTCAACAAGGAGGTTAGAGTTAGAGTATGTTTCGGATATAAATCATGACATGCGTGAATTTAAATCTATATGAATATGCACATGCAATCCCCCCCCCAAAAATTGATCTTAGTGTATTTAATCGTGGGTAAAAAAGTTGGGCCTATATCGGGCCACAATAATAGTTTGGACTTTAAAAAGTAAAAACATGGGTATTGGGTCGAAATGGTTGGGCTTAAAATAAATAATTATAAATATTGGGTCAAAATAATTTAACCCTCTTTTGGGCTCAAAATATTATACTACTTGGGTAAAAATTTTTTTTTTTTTTTTTGGGCTCAAATTTTGGGCTAAAATAATAATACTAGTAGTCTTAAAAATAATAATGATAATAATAAATTTAAAAATAATACTTAGTTCAAAATAAAATAAAAATAGTAGTAGCTTCAAAATATTCCGGGCTCTGATACCAACTTGTAACACCCCGGATTTGATAACCCAGGCCGGGATGTCACCGCCACATCTCTCTAGCAAGACACGGACTCTCCGAGCTTGCCAAAGAGATGCAAGGCTATAGGTATTGCAAAAAGATTTAAAACAAGTCCGGAATCTATGTAAAATTAATAAATGTCATCCACACACATAGTAGTAAATATATTTTGCAGCGGAAAAATGTAAATGGGCCGACATGGCCAAAACTCGGGATTTACATGCCCGTTATGCAAGTATCGTAAAAAGCAAACAACAATGTTTAATAATCCATCCCCCAATGCACGTGCTATGCATCATCTCCGTACTCTGAAATAAAAAGAGAATACAACAATTTTATCAGTATATAAAATACTGAGTAAGTTGATCCTAACATAGCAATAAAGGGATTTAATTAGACAATTTAAAATTTCACTCCTAGCATGCATTCACAACGTTTAAAGGAAATAATAATTTTAATTGTGTACTTAAACATGCATCTAATCTACAGTAATAATTTAGTCATGCCATAAAATTTAAAGACATAATTTAAATGCATGATTTAAAGACATGCAAAAATAAATAAATACTTAAAAACATTAAATCTTTTATTTTCCCCCGTTACGTAACCATTTCTCAGTGTTTTGTATAGCCGGTGATCCGGCGGCCGCAGCCGTGTCGTAAGTATCTTGTATAGCCGGTGATCCGGCGGCCGCAGCCGTATCTGCCATACCCAGTAACACTCCGGAGCCTCGAGAAATCCATACGGACAACCCGAGAGAGTAGGCCATGTATCTCCCGCCAACTGGCGTAATATTTCATCAAATTCTCTCGTCCATTATAGGCCCGAAGAGAAAAGGCTAGAGGGGCACCCTGCAGAGCACTCACCCTCCACCAAGTATCTCATGTATCGTTTAGATTTAATGTATCGGGGTTTTTCAAAAGTGTAGATGTATCGTGTTTCAAATCTTTGACCGTTTGTTTCGAAATTTCAAAACTCTTCGATTTAAAAGTATCTTGGCGTCACAGTTTGCGCCTTTCTCATTTAAAAATCCGTTTCTAGCCCGAAAATTCTGAAATCTTCACACTTTATGCAAAACACCCTAACGAACAACTTTCGTGTTTTAACTTTTTCGAAATAAGTTGAGGAAACATGTCAAAAATCGATTTTATCATGCAATCAGAAAACTGTCCGAACTCAGGTTTGACACAGTTCAAAATCTCGACTTTTTAACATATCAAATGGACTCCAAAAATTCTGAAATTTAATATGCACATACTAGACATGATTATCTACAACTTTCATTTAGATGGTAAAGATCAAATCGGACTAGAAACTATAGAAATAAATTCACTAAGTTCGAACATATTCATAGACAGATTTCCACACGTTTTGTCAAAGCAGTCTCTTTTCGATGCGATTTAAAATAGCAAACGTTAACGAAAATGGCTGAAATTTTTACACAACCTAGATTTATGTGTTAGGATTAATAGTCTAGTTTTGAGTTTTTCGGATTGAATCCTCGAAATATGGGTTTTAGGCCGATTACAGAAACTGCGCAAGATGGGGTTTTTAAGTTCGATTTTTACGTTTCGTTACATTACGCCTATACCGGACGCCCCGAAATCACCCGTATTGATATGGAAGGCTCAACTTACAGTGATAGAGAGTTTTGGGTCGTCCTAAAGTCTCTGGCTCGTCCAAAATCCTACGAACGGATCTCCTCACCGTCAAGCTCCCGACTTTGGCCACGGTTTCGAATCGGACGAAGAAATCCAATGTTAGTTCGGGTTTTTGGGTTCAAAAACTTAACTAGAAGTATATGAACGACTTACCAATGATCTAAGGACTGTGATCCTTGATCTATTCGTTCCTACGGCCGTCGGTGGTGGTCGGGATGTCGCCGGAAGTCCGTCGGAAGTTCGTCGGGAGAGCTTTTTGGCTTGGGAGGGTTTGAGAGTGACTTGGGGACTTGGTGACTGAAGAATGGGCAAGGGAGGCAGCCCTAGGTCGCCTTTATTCCCTTCCCCCGTCCAAAATTCGCCTTCCAAAGTCGGGAGGTCGAATTATGGTAAGAAATCGCCGAAAACGCGCGAGTTGCCAAAACCTGTAAGGCCACGCGGGGTTGGCGCGCCTTTTAGCCAAACCCCGCCCGGCCAGCGCGCGAGACTCGCCTGGACTGCGGTCCGGGCGGGTCCGTGCGATCCGATCCGTCGGGTCTTTTCTCCTCTCTTTCGGACTTCTATCCTTCCCCGTTTTCGCGCTCGATTTTTCCGGGTCATTTCCGGATTATGCTTCTCATCATAAATTTATTCCGTCTCAATTCGATTACGTGCTTGAAATCCTAAGACCGTCGGTTTTGGTCCGTCGGGTTCTAATTCGTCGTCCTTTGACTTCCGAGCATTTTCGCGTCTACGGGTTTTCGGAAACGAAACCTTCTCTCCTATTGGATTAATTCCTATATTTTATATTCTAAAATTTACGGGTATTACATTGGATGACTATATGTATATTTTATGTTGACTTATTCTATGTCTATATTTTAATTGTTTTAGTTTCCGCATTTAATTAGTTAATCAAAGAATTACTAAAGGTTTGTGCTCAGTCTTGTACTAGTTGTTCTAAATTAGTTGGCCACTAGTTTAGGATAGTTAGTACAGGGGTAATGCTTGCGAAAATCAGGTTTGGATTTTCGGGGCGTTACAAAATGTGTGTTGGCGCACCTCTTGGCCAGTTTGCTGTGATACACGGTAACACTTCACTGATAATTTTTTTAAATCCCTTCTATTGTTTGGATTGCCTTAATTTCTATAGTGCCTCTCTATCTGTTGCTGCTACTTTTTTACTGATCCGAAAACTTCTGTTCATGGAAAGTTTCCAATTTTTTCATTCTAAATAACCTCACCTATTAACCAAATTTTTTTTGATTGAATAGTGTCGAGGATGATTACAAGACTTACTCAAAGGAATTACAAGGATTTAAATAAAACTGTAAAGGAATGACAAAAAATTGCAGAAAGGAAGAATAGAAATTAAACTTGCAGAAAGGAAAAATATGAAAAGTGCGAATTCCTCAAGGGGGTTTGTGGTTGATCCTCTACTAGACTGGTGCCACCAATATTTATAGGGGCTCTTGAACCTTAATGTGGCTGCAGCAATCATTCCTAATCTCGTGCTATTTTGAACCTTACTGGATCTTGGAGTAACCTCTCCTTGATCCGCTCCCCTTGATTGCGTCTGTCTTCAATGCTCCCATGATCCTCTCCATAGGTGATGCATGGTCTATAACGCTGCTCCGATTCTCTCCAAAGTCTTTAGCGATGCCATGATCCCCTCTCCAAGCGCTGGCTCTCACCACGGTCACTATCCAAATTAGTCATGAATTGGACCGGGCCTCTCGAAAAGTGGATTGGGCTAAGTTGGGCCTAATAATTTATCGGGTTAACAGATGCTCCCCTCACATAATTTGTTTGTTAAGAATTTAAGACAGATTTGTGCGTTTTAACTAGGCCCAAGAAAGCCCTAAACCCTAAGCCCATTTAGTTTCTATAAAAAACCATAAGGCTTCATTAGGTCAAAATTTTTTACTCCTTTTTCTTCTCTCTTCCTTCTTATGCCACCGCTACCATTGATGAAAATTTGAGCGCTCCGGCCATGCCATCATCACCTGCCGCTGCCGCGTGACCCTTTCTCGAGATCGTCTCCCGGCGCTGCCACCTCATCTCTTCGGCTTGTCATTGTTGCCTGATTCCTCAAACTAGGCTACACTCTGTGCTTCGCCTTCAACTCCGTCGCCCTAGCTCCTTAGCGTCGCCAACACCCTGCGGGCCGCCAACCTGTCAAGGTGGAGCGCCGCCAACCACCTCTTGAGCCGCCAGCCCCAAGTGCCTCCGCCAGTCCAGACACTGCCATCGCAAGGAGCACCGCCAACAGCTCTCTGAGTGCCGCGATCGCCTGCCGCCAGCGAGGAGCACTGCCAACCCTCGAGATCCGCCAGCCCGAGGGACGCCGCCACCTTCTAGCCGGACCCCGCCATCATTGAGGAGCGCTGCCAGCAGTCCTCCGAGTGCCGCCACCGCCTGTCTCAAGCGCCGCCAATGCCTATAGCTCGCCGCCAGCCCCCGGGTCACCGCAATCTTGAGGCCGACATCGCTTCCCGGGCCGCCAGCCCCCCCTCGTCGCCACCCAGAATACGAGCACCGCCAGCCTGTCTTCGGCCGCCATCAGCCAGCCTTGGACGCCGCCAGCCCTCCGAGCCAGGCCGCCGCCTCACCAGGCCGCCACTCCTCTTCGAGAGCCGCCAGTCATCGAGGGTCACCAGCATCGAGGAGCTGCCAGCACGAGGAGCGCCGCCAGCAAAGGCCGTCATCCCGAGAAACGCCGCCAGCTCTCCAAGGGGCGCCGCCACTTTGCTCCGAGAGCCGCCACCAATATCATGAGCCGCTATCTTCGCCTTGCTTCCGGCCACCACCATCGCTTCTCATCATAAGCCACCATCAAGTCCAGGGTGACATCCTCTGTTAGGCCGCCATACTCGGCCAGGCGCCATCCTCAGTCACCAACTACTCGGCCTCCAAGGCCGCTGTCGATGGAGTTCCAGGGCCACTATCAAGGGTTTCTACCACCCAAGGTTACTGCATTAGCCACCACCCTTGGTTCGTCTTCCTTTTTATCGTGTTTCAATTTCTCAAAACAAGTCCCGTGTATAGGTAGACGCTTCTCATCTTGTTCCTCAAGGAAACTTTTCCAAGCGGGCCGGTCTCTCGGCCAGCTGGGCAAGATCAATCGCATCTTGCACAATTAAATGTTCCTTTAATCTTGGCAACATATTAGCCACCGCTATATTGGCTATTCTGCTATATAGGATTGCTATAGTTTACCGGCCTTTAAGCCATTGTAATCTATTGATAAAAGTACTTGCTGCCTCATCGGCATACTGTTTGGCATTAGTAAGGTCTGCAAGGCTTACCTTTGATAATGGAGTGTAGAACCTATCATGGAATGCCCATTCGAGATCGGCCCAATTTTGAATTGAATTAAGCCGCAAGGAAGCAAACCATGCGAAGGCAGGTCAGGTGAAGGATGAGCTAAAAAGTCTTAATTTCAGCCAATCATTTGCCGCTGCTTCCCCGCACTGAGCAGTGAACCTTCTAACATGCTCCACAGTGGACTTGTTATCATCCCCTGAAAAGGTGGTGAACTTGGGCGTCTTGAAGCCCCTTGGGTAGGGTTGCATGGTATCTACCCAGTCAGGATATGACTTCTTGTATGTGTGCCGCTCCATCGGTCTTAGTCGAATCCCAAAGTACTTCTGCATCGTATTTGCCAGCAACTCGGGTGAGACCGCTGGTGCCTGCGTAGGAGGCATGGTGGCTAGAGGAGGCATGACGGCTTGAGCGACAGGTGTCGCGGGCATTCCACATGGTTGTGGCGTCTGCCCTCCTATGGCGGCTAGATTAGGTATGGCGGCTCGTGTGATGGGTGCCGCCGCCACTCTATATGGTTGTGGCGCCTGCCCCCCCAGGGTTGGTGGCATCCAACCAGGATTTAGAGGTGCCGCCACATAGGGTGTGGTCGGAAAGTTCGACACATGAGTTGCCGCTTGACGTGGCTCCATGCTTGGCCGTCGTACAGCCCGGCGTAGCGCTGGCCGCCATCCAGGGACTCGATGGAGCATAGATCGGCACCGAAGGTGCCGCGTAACCCAAGTTCGGCATGCTGCGTGCTGCAGGAGCAAAGGCATAAGCAGCCTGATATGAGAATGGGAACATAATGGCCACGCCTCTGGACTCCTGGAGTGGCGGCTGGCCAAGTGTGGTTCCCCAAGTCCGCTGGTGGGGAACCATATTGTCGGAGCTTGGCGGCACTGGATATGGGGTCCTTGGCGGCACCATATTATCATTTGCCGAAGCAGTTCTATCTTGCTGAGTGCGCAAGGAACCACATATCCGGTCAATTTGGTTGGCCATGGCAGCCCGCAATACATCCATTAGGTGCCTCGTGAGTAAATCCGTGAATTCGGCCATCGATTCAGTCATCGATAGCCGCATCTGTTCAGACAGAGTAGGGATCTGCATTACTCCCTGTTGCGGTTGAGAGGTGCTCGCCGCAATATTGGCGTTCTCATAGGGTGTTCTAATTGGGGTACTTTCTTGAAGTGACATTTCTTCATATTTTAGGGTTAAGTCTCTTACTACCCGTCCAGATCTAAGTAGCATAAACTCTTAAGCGGATATGGTTTCCACTCGTGTCCCACTGGGCGTGCCAATTTGTTAACCAAAATTTTTTTGATTGAATAGTGTCGAGGATGATTACAAGATTTACTCAAAGGAATTACAAGGATTTAAATAAAACTGTAAATGAATGACAAAAAATTGCAGAAAGGAAGAGCAGAAATTAAACTTGCAGAAAGTAAAAATATGAAAAGTGTGAATTCCTCTAGGGGGTTTATGGTTGATCCTCTACTAGACTGGTGCCACCAATATTTATATGGGCTCTTCAACCTTTATGTGGCTCCAGCAATCATTCCTAATCTCGCGCTATTTTGAACGTTACCGGATCTTGGAGTGACCTCCCCTTGATCCGCTCCCCTTAATGTCAATGCTCCCATGATCCTCTCCATAGGTGATGCCTGGTCTATAACGCTGCTCCGATTCTCTCCAAAGTCTTTAGCGATGCCATGATCCCCTCTCCAAGCGCTGCTTATGGCGCTGCCTCTCACCACAGACATTATCCGAATTAGTCATGAATTGGACCGGGCCTCTCGAAAAGTGGATTGGGCTAAGTTTATTGGGCCTAATAATTTATCGGGTTAACAGAAACTTTATCGATCACAAACCTTGCTACGACTGCCAAGAACATTACCTTTAGAATATAATTCTTATTTTTGTGTTGACCTGTATAGTTCATACTCCTTTGGTAGAGATAGAATTTTCATGTTTTTGAATTTAAATAAAATCACTTTTCATCAATATGCACATAATTCAATAATCCCTCAAATATTGCTTTTTGTGCTAATTGTCCTTGGGAGTATATGCTTCAATATCCACGTACTTTTTTGTTCTTTATGAGAATGAGTTAGTTTTGGCTTGATAGAATTGAAATGAGTCCTAATTTTTGCCCTTTTAATTAACTGTAGATAGAACTAGGGTTGACTTGTAAGGCTTTTGCATATGATCTGATTGTAGTTCTGTATGCACTGAAACTATCTGTAACACCTCTTAACTTAGCTCCTTACATTTTCTACCCACTTTTTCTTGTATTTTATTTTTGACATTGATACATTACTACATTTTTTTTTTGGTAACTTTGTAACTTTTCACAGCCTCCAAATGGTCTGCCTGCAACAATGTTATTCTAATGCAATTTCATTAATTATGCACTTTGGAAGTTTATCATCAGTATTTGCAACATAGAGTAGTTTTTTAACTATACAAGTTCGTTGCATATTTGACAATCAAGTTTTCTTTTTAGCTGTTGTTTCTACTTGTGTCATTTCTTATTCAGACATGTTATCCATTTGTTGGTTTGGGCCGAATAGGCTGAGCCAATGACCTCTTTTCAACTCTCAAAGAAGGTTGGCCGGCAAAGGTGCAAAACCAGTTGGGTTAGTATCTTAATATGAGCCCAATTTTGATGGTACAAAATTTCAATTGCTTTGATAAAGAGAATTCAATTCACCAAAATAGGGAAAATTCGAATAATAAATTTTACAACTTGAAAATAGTAACAATTTGATACAACCATCGCTAACTATTACCGTTGCCCAGTGGTCAAGGGGAGTACGGCCAGTTGTAGCTCTCAGTGGTGAAGGATAATACTACCGGAAAGAACTAATGATCACCAAGTGGTCCAAGAGGAGTATGGTCACCATCGAATCTACGATGAGCAGAGGAAGACTAATGCTAGGAAAAGATACTAAAGGAATTTTAACATAGTAACTTTGCTTTGATTTTGGGTTGGTCTCTTCCTTTAGTTTTGGGGTATTTATAGATTCTCCATTGGTAACTGCCAATAACCGCCACTTAGCAGTGTCTTTTCTCGAGGTTCCTTCGGCCAAAGTGCCTCATGCATGTCCCATCTTTCGCCAGAATTAGAATTCCTAGTCTGCCCCTTTTTCGATTGAGATCCTCATTCTCGTCCGAAATGACTTGTCTACGGAACATATCGCATTCACTCTTCCTCTCGACCCTATGTCTGCTAGTGATCCAGGGCCATTAATCATTTCTAAAGGCCCTGCTCTAATAAAAATTTTACGCCCCATTAATTATATTTAAAAAATTAGTCAAAAAATTTTTAAATTATTATTCTTATTTTGTTGGACTACCTATACAGGTTAGGAAATGGGGATGAGAGCCACGCGACACTAATTACAAAGGGAATAATGAGAAGGGTAGTAGGTTGGGTGGAGAATTGAATATCGAAGTCATGTGACTTGATCACTTGGCTAAGTCATCATCCCTAATTTTTTAAATTATTGGAGACACAACACTATAATAAAAAATATAAAACATAAAAAAATTAAAACAAAATTGAAGCACACTATTTATTATTAAATAGTTGGGAAATAGTAATTAAGATTTAACAAAAAATTTAGAAGATCATGGGAGATGGAATTCAAGTATTGATTATTGAATAAATATGAAATTCAAATTATTAAGAGTATTTCTTTCATAGAGTATGAGATATAAATAAAAAGTCCAATACATTATAAAACCAATGAGATATACATATTAGATAAAATATATTCTTTTTAAAAAAGAAAAGAAATGGGCCCCTAAAAATTGGGGGCCTTGTTCAGGATGAACAACTTGTTCATAAGCCATGTACTGATCTATTAGGCCGATTAGGCCTTGATTACGACTCAATGCACGTTTGGGGTCTAAGAGATGCCCCCATGCTTGAACCCTACTTGATCAAAGTGTGCCAAGCACTAAACCTACGACCTACTTTCGACGTCTTTCAAAATATCCTCCTTGGGTTTCATAACTGTCACTTGTACATTATTGTTCATCATTAACATCCGCCCGCCGGTTGTGATCGTTGGAGATTTCGGAATTCACTCTCTCTTTCTCATTGTTCTTCTTATTCCTTGCCTGCTGATATTCTAAGATAGGGGTATCAATTTCAGGTTTAGGGTCGTGTTCATATTAGGTTGAGTAGGGGGTAAAACACAACATCTATAACCCAAACACGACCCAAAACCCGAAATTAATCTCAATTACTAAACTCGAACACAACCTTAAAATTTTCAGGTCGGATTTTCGGGTAAAACCCAAATTGAGTAAACTCAATCCTGAAAACTTTTCTCATATCAGCTGGGTTCGTTTTTTTGGGGTCGTGTCCAAAATTGACATCCTTAGATAAAAAGTACACTCCAAAAACGACGGTAGGGGTGTCAACTTCAGGTTTCAGGTGTGTTCGTATCGGGTTGAGCAGGGGGTATAACACAAAATCTATAAACACGAACACGACCCGAAACCTGAAATGAACTTGAAAGACAAACCCGAACACAACCAGGAAATCTTCAGTTCGGGTTTTGGGTCGACTTGATTTAGGATGAACCCAAAATAACTAAACCCAAACTTAATTTTTTTTATGTAAGTCGGGTTTGTTTTTTTGGGTCGTGTCCAAAATTGACACCCCTATTCTAAGGTTTCTCTCACTTCCCCCTTTTGCCATGACTCCTCCTCGCATTTCCATGTCTGCCTTTTCCAAAGCGCTTTTAAAATGTGAGGCACTCGCCACCACGTTTTCCATGCATCACACTCCACATGATTTATGGACTATTGGCGAACTTGGTGTGCCCAAAGATATTAATTAATGCACCACCCGTCTCTTTCCTCTCTTTCCTGATGGCTACTCAATTCATTTGTATGCAGAATGGTTTAATGGTTCAATATTTTTCCAAGCTTGTAGTACTTGGCCAGTCACTACTGCGGAATACATTGGGTGGTTCCATTATGTGCATTGTAATTGTAAACCAGACTATGAGAGATGGGGCCTTCTTCATATTATTTCTCTGAACATTAAACAGATTCTCTATGATCATCGGCTGATCCAGGCCCTTCTCTATTTCTAGAATTCTCCTGTGAATTGCTTCTATTTTCCTTGGTGATGATGACTCCTATAGATCATGATGTAAAAATCCTTTTGCGACTACCAGTGTTGGGAGATAATATTGAGGTTTCTGGTTACCCTCGCACTACAACGGCCAATACTGGCCTTAACTCTAATGCTACCTACAATGGATAGATAACCTCTTACTGAAGCAATGACGACGCTCAAACTTTAGAAATCCAAAGCCATAGCCTTTTTGGTTTATTAGTTCAACTAATATTTCTAGTTTACACCTTCTAAGAGTGTCGTGCTTGAAACCTACCCTCTTGCCAAGGAGCTCATAGAGGGTACAAATTTTCCATTGGCTAACATTTTCCTAGCAAAGCTTTACGCGAGCTTGGCTACCCAAGTGAATGGGTGGGAAGGAGGCAATAGAGATAAAGCTCATGGGACTTTGCGGGTTTTGCATCTTTGGCTGATATGACATTTTCGTGAGTTGACCACTTTTCACTCCGAAAACTATGACCTGAAAATTCCTATGTGTTTTCCTTTAACAGATTAGGTTTTTTGTCGGCCGAGAGGTTTCGAATGCCTTCACTCATTACCCTTATTAGAATTATTCTGCCGAGTGGGCTAAGGTTCTCTTCTCCACTTCTCATAGGGAACCTCTTCCCAAGAGCGCAGCCAAGGTCTTGATCCGGATCCTTCTCCCTCTGCCAACTTTTATGGATTCGAAGAGTTATAGGAACGTGCCAATTCATTATGAGATTTACAACCCTCAGTTGTTCTGTCGCCAATTTGGCCTTTTCCAAGATCTAGTGCTTGCTCTACACAAAAAGGATTGTTCGGCTTTGCTTAAGCAATTAGATTCTTTTGGAGTGTTCAACATTCCTCTTCGGTTTGACATTACTCCTCGATTTTCAGCTTGATGGGATGGTATTAATCATAAATTCTTTAATACGGACTTAACTATCCATCTAAAGCAAAGTGGTATTCCATTTCACTTGACCCCTCATTTCTCCTATAGATCTTATTCGAAAGTTCAGGCGAAGGGGATGATCAAAGGTAAAATCATGCCACAATCTCGGACGAGTAAGATTTCTTGTTCTTCTTTCAATGTCTGACCTTTTCCTTTTGAGGTGTTCCTAACACACACTCATTATAAAAAAATTAAAAAGAGTGGTCCGAATGCACCCGCCCCTAGTAATATTCCTTCAGCTTCATGTGGTTTGTCTATTCCCGACCGAAATAGGCCAACATGCCCCGTTCTTTCTTCAGGGGGTTTGTCCAATGAGACAGCATGCCGCCTCCAACTAAAGTTCGCGACTGAAAGTGTCATCGCTCGCTGTAATGACTAATGCGTCCATGCATCAGGTATTGCTCTTTACTTAGGTGGCCCTGCCACTTAGTTGTTGTATTTAAAATCCCTTTGCTTACCATTTTTTGTTTTGGATCATCATTTCCTTGTTCAGTGATTTCTTTCAGTTTTTGTCATCTGTTATTTCGGTCGGTCCCATTCAATCAGTTCAAGTTCCCCCTCTGTCGTAGATCGAAACTTGTTTAGTGACAATATCCGGATTAGTGTTGTCTGAAATTTAGGGTTAGGTAAAATGATTATTAGGAGGATAGGGGTATGAAGATTGATGAAGAACAAGGACACACTCAAAAGGATGATTATGATAGAGAAGATGAGACAAAGTTGTAATATAAAAGATAATGAAACTTATGAATGAAGGGGACCCGAACTTGCCAAGGGAAGTGAGTCAAGCTCAAGACAAATGGCTTCCTTCAAGTGCATCATTCATTGACAACCCATCGAGCAAGTTTCCAACTGGATGGCGTGAGGGAAATGAACATAAGTTCAAGACAAACACGAATGGGGGGAGAACACTTTTGAAAGAGTGCTCTCGGTTGTGAACTTTGAAAATATGAGAATTGATTCAATATTAAGCAAAGTTGTTTACAAATGAAGGGGGAGGTCATATATATAGGCCAAGCCCCTTGGGAAACAAGAGAAAAGAAAAATACATCAAAATTGGCCTAATTCGGTTTAAGGGGAATCAATTCGGTCTATGGTGTAAACCGAATTGGTATGGCCTAGATCGAATTGGGACCAAACCTATCTATTACAAAAGAGAAAGGGGTGCCAATTCGGTTTAGACCAAATTGGTCATAAGACCGAATTGGACACTTACAAACATTACAAGTAGTAATAATAATAATAATAACAGTCAGAGGGCAATTCGGTTTATGGGGTGCAATTCAGTTTAGGCCGAATTTGGCCAATAGACTGAATTGGAAGTTTTGGAAAATAATTGCTCACTGATACGGTATAGGCAATTCGGTCTAGGAAGCAATTCGGTCTAGACCGAATTGGGTTATACCGAATTGAGAGAGAGTGGGAAATTTTTCTAAGGCATGTGGTAATTCGGTTTAGGCCAAATTTCTACCTTGAAATTAAGATTTGCTATCCCAAATTGCGCCGTAAACTTTTTGTGACAAACCGAACATTTAAAACTGTTGACAGATTTTCTTATTCGACTTGATGCATGCTTTTCACCCGTTTTTAGAATGATTCAACTTGCAAGAGTTGTAGATTATTGTGTCTAGATTATGCATATAAAATTTCATTAATTTTGGAGTTCATTTGGTATGCCAAATGGCCGAATTTCAGAACCTGTTTTAAACCCTCTTTCGAGTCCGTGCGTATACAGCGTGTTGTAGTCGATTTTTGAGCATCTAAAATTCATTATTTCCAAATTCTTAAAACATGAAAGTTGTTCCTTAATGTGTTGTGTATCTCCTGTAAAAATTTCGGATCAATTGGCTTTGAAATGAATTTTTCATTAGCGTCGTACGAACCTGGGACGAAATCAGTTTTTGAGACAGAAATTATCTTTTGTAAAGAACTCAAATTTTGACTCACTTCGAAACCTTATTTCCAAAAACTTAAAACATGAAATTTGTTTGTGTGTGTGTTTTCGAGCTACTGTATAAATTTCAGAATTTTTGGTGTAAAGATGAATTTTTAATTAAGAAAGGCGTAAACTGCCTCGAATCGGATTTTTCGAACTTGAGAAAACTCGAACTACGAACCGCGATATCGAATATTTTGATAACATTGAAATACGAACTTTCGAAAAATCCCGTTCACTAGGTTGAGCCGATCTTCATGCTATCATTATCTTTGAGACTGCCTCGTTAGTGGTCTCCTTACTATCTGAGGTTGCCTCGTTAGTGATCTCGCGCGCTGTGTTTTGGACTGCCTCGTTAGTGGTCCTACTATCTTTTGAGACTGCCTCGTTAGTGGTCTCCCATTATTATGGACTGCCTCGTTAGTGGTCCTATGTTGAGATTGCCTCGTTAGTGATCTCCCGGTATGGTGTCCTCTTCTTAGTTTGCGGGATAAAATATAATAGACTTGTGTGAGTGTTTATTTATGCTTAAATCTTATTTACCATGTTTTTAAATTACGCTTCTAAATTTCGTTCTTAAATTATGCCTTTAAATTACGCTTTTAAATTAAGTCCTTTAATTATGCATTTTCGTCTTGAATAAATTAATCATGTTTTCCGCTGCGAATAAAATATGGATTTTTGAATTAATGCATGAAAAGTGTAATCTTTAGTTTAAACACATGTAATGTAACACCCCGGATTTGATAACCCAGGCCGGGATGTCACCGCCACATCTCTCTAGCAAGACACGGATTATCCGAGCTTGCCAAAGAGATGCAAGGCTATAGGTATTGCAAAAAGATTTAAAAAAACAAGTCCGGAATCTATGTAAAAATAATAAGTATCATCCACACATATAGTAGTAATAATATATCGCAGCGGAAAAATGTAAAATGGGCCGACATGGCCAAAACTCGGGATTTACATGCCCGATATGCAAGTATCGAAAAAAAGCAAGTAAACAATGTTTAGTAAATCCATCCCCCAATGCACATGCTATGCATTATCTCCGTACTCTGAAAGAAAAGAGAAAACAACAATTTTATCAGTATATAAAATACTGAGTAAGTCGATCCTAACATAGCAATAAAGGGATTTAATTAGATAATTTAAAATTTCACTCCTAGCATGCATTCACAACGTTTAAAGGAAATAATAATTTTAATTGTGTACTTAAACATGCATCTAATCTACAATAATAATTTAGTCATGCCATAAAATTTAAAGACATAATTTAAATGCATAATTTAAAGACATGCAAAAATAAATAAATACTTAAAAACATTAAATCTTTTATTTCCCCCGTTACGAAACCATTTCTCAGTGTTTTGTATAGCCGGTGATCCGGCGGCCGCAGCCGTGTCGTAAGTATCTTGTATAGCCGGTGATCCGGCGGCCGCAGCCGTATCTGCCATACCCAGTAACACTCCGGAGCCTCGAGAAATCCATACGGACAACCCGAGAGAGTAGGCCATGTATCTCCCGCCAACTGGCGTAATATTTCATCAAATTCTCTCGTCCATTATAGGCCCGAAGAGAAAAAGGCTAGAGGGGCACCCTGCAGAGCACTCACCCTCCACCAAGTATCTCATGTATCGTTTAGATTTAATGTATCGGGGTTTTTCAAAAGTGTAGATGTATCGTGTTTCAAATCTTTGACCGTTTGTTTCGAAATTTCAAAACTATTCGATTTAAAAGTATCTTGGCGTCACAGTTTGCGCCTTTCTCATTTAAAAATCCGTTCCAAGTCCGAAAATTCTGAAATCTTCACACTTTATGCAAAACACCCTAACGAACAACTTTCGTGTTTTAACTTTTTCGAAATAAGTTGAGGAAACATGTCAAAAATCGATTTTATCATGCAATCAGAAAACTGTCCGAACTCAGGTTTGTCACAGTACAAAATCTCGACTTTTTAACATAGCAAATGGACTCCAAAAATTCTGAAATTTAATATGCACATACTAGACATGATTATCTACAACTTTCATTTAGATTATAAAGATCAAATCGGACTAGAAACTATAGAAATAAATTCACTAAGTTCGAACATTTTCATAGACAGATTTCCATACGTTTTGTCAAAGCAGTCTCTTTTCGATGCGATTTAAAATAGCAAACGTTAACGAAAATGGCTGAAATTTTTACACAACCTAGATTTATGTGTTAGGATTAAAAGTCTAGTTTTGAGTTTTTCGGATTGAATCCTCGAAATATGGGTTTTAGGCCGATTACAGAAACTGCGCAAGATGGGGTTTTTAAGTTCGATTTTTACGTTTCGTTACATTACGCCTATACCGGACGCCCCGAAATCACCCGTATTGATATGGAAGGCTCAACTTACAGTGATAGAGAGTTTTGGGTCGTCCTAAAGTCTCTGGCTCGTCCAAAATCCTACGAACGGATCCCCTCAACGTCAAGCTTCCGACTTTAGCCACGATTTCGAACCGGACGAAGAAATCCAATGTTAGATCGAGTTTTTGGGTTCAAAAACTTAATTAGAAATATATGAACGACTTACCAATGATCTAAGGACTGTGATCCTTGATCTATTCGTTCCTACGGCCGTCGGTGGGGGTCGGGATGTCGCCGGAAGTCCGTCGGAAGTTCGTCGGGAGAGCTTTTTGGCTTGGGAGGGTTTGAGAGTGACTTGGGGACTTGGTGACTGAAGAATGGGCAAGGGAGGCAGCCCTAGGTCGCCCTTATTCCCTTCCCCCGTCCAAAATTCGCCTTCCAAAGTCGGGAGGTCGAATTATGGTAAGAAATCGCCGAAAACGCGCGAGTTGCCAAAACCTGTAGGGCCACGCGGGGTTGGCGCGCCTTTTAGCCAAACCCCGCCCGGCCAGCGCGCGAGACTCGCCTGGACTGCGGTCCGGGCGGGTCCGTGCGATCCGATCCGTCGGGTCTTTTCTCCTCTCTTTCGGACTTCTATCCTTCCCCGTTTTCGCGCTCGATTTTTCCGGGTCATTTCCGGATTATGCTTCTCATCGTAAATTTATTCCGTCTCAATTCGATTACGTGCTTGAAATCCTAAGACCGTCGGTTTTGGTCCGTCGGGTTCTACTTCGTCGTCCTTTGACTTCCGAGCATTTTCGCGTCTACGGGTTCTCGGAAACAAAACCTTCTCTCCTATTGGATTAATTCCTATTTTTATATTCTAAAATTTACGGGTATTACAGTCTACCCCCCTTAAGAACCAACTTCGTCCTCGAAGTTGTACTTCATCCTCTCGCGAGTTCGGGAATTGTTTGATTAAGCGATTGTATTATTGTGTGTCGTTGTTTGTTATTATTTGACTGAACCCAGAATTGAAATTTCCGAGTTGCCTACGTACCCCGTGAAGGGATCAAGTCATTACGTAGTTCAAAACAATTTGAATTTGTTTATTTGGGGTACAAAGTATTCGCACAAAATATTCAGAAATACTCGGGTCGTCACATCCTCCCCCTCTTAAGATTACAGTTATGTCCCCATAACTGTTGCTGCACTGTCTTGGAATAGGGTTGGGTAACGCTCCCTCATGTCTGCTTCCAGCTCCCACGTTGCCGTCTCGGCTTCGTGGTTAGACCAAAGAACCTTAACCATCCTCACGGTCTTATTCCTTGTTACCCTCTCCTTCTAGTCGAGTATTCGCACCGGAATTTCTTCATAGCTTAAGTCATCGTCCAGCTCAATTTCTTCCGGTTGGAGTACGTGGGTCGGATCATGGACGTATTTCTTCAGTTGCGAGACGTGGAACACGTCATGGACACGAGCAAATTGTGGCGGTAATGCCAATCGGTATGCAAGATTCCCCACTCTTTCTAGGATCTCGTAGGGTCCTATGTACCGTGGGCTTAATTTTCCCCGCTTGCCAAAGCGCATCACACCCTTCATCGGTGATACCTTTAACATGACCTTATCGCCTATTTGGAATTCCAAATCTTGCCGTCTCACGTCGGCATAGCTCTTTTGCCGGTCTTGCGCGGCTCTCATCTTCCCTTGGATTATTTTGACTTGTTGAGCCATATCCTCAACAAGTTGCGGTCCAATTACCATAGTCCTCTCGCCCTCTTCCCAGCTCAATGGGCTTCGGCATTTGCGTCCATACAGTGCCTCGAAGGGTGCCATGCCGATGCTAGCATGGTAGCTGTTGTTGTAGGAAAATTCGATCAAGGGTAAGTGATTTTCCCAACTTCCCTTAAACTCTAATACGCATGCCCTCAGCATGTCTTCCAAAGTTTGGATCGTCCTTTCCGTTTGTCCATCCGTCATGGGATGGAACGCGGTACTCATCTTTATCTTCGTACCGAGGGCTTCTTGTAGTTTTGTCCAAAAATGTGAGACGAATCTACTGTCTCTGTCCGAGATGATGTCGTGTGGTACTCCATGTCGTCGTACCACGTTGTCGACATATGCCCTTGCCAATTGGTCCATGGACCAGGTATCCTTCATGGGGATAAATATGGCAGCTTTTGTCAACCTATCCACGATCACCCAGATTTTATTCATCCCCTTCGGTGAACGTGGTAACCCCGAAACGAAGTCCATTGAAATGCTATCCCATTTCCAACTTGGGATTTCCAATGGCTGCATTAATCCCAAGGGTTTCTGCCGTACGGCCTTGACCTTCTGGCAGGTAAGGCATCTCGCCACAAACTCGGCTATTTCTCTCTTCATGTTCGGCCACCAATAGTTCTTCTTTATGTCCTTGTATAGCTTCTCGCCTCCGGGGTGGACCGAATATGGGGTATTATGGCCTTCCTCCATTACTCTTAGCTTTAGGTCCTCGCATTTTCGTGGTATGCACCACCTTCCTTTGAAGCGGATGCTTCCGTCCTCATGGATTTTAAAATCCATTGCCTTTCCTTCAGCAATGCTCCTCCTAATTTCCTCCAACTTTTCATCACCCTGTTGTGCTAGTCGTATCTCATCAAGTATGGTAGATCCTACTACCATCGTGTTGACGACCTCACTTACTTCGCCGGAGTGTACCAACTCCAGACTTAATTTCGCCAAGTCTCTGTACAACTCGGTCGGTACTACGAGTGAGTTCACCACGTGTTGAGTCTTTCGACTCAAGGCATCGGCCACGACGTTGGCCCTTCCTTCGTGGTACGCGATTTCCAGGTCGTAATCCTTAATCAGTTCCAACCACCTTCTTTGCCTCAAATTCAGCTCTTTTTGCGTGAATATATACTTGAGGCTCTTATGGTCGGTGAACATCCGACACTTTCGCCCATAGAGGTAATGCCTCCATATCTTTAGAGCGAACACGACTGCGGCTAGCTCCAAGTCGTGCGTCGGGTAGTTCTCTTCGTGTGGCTTTAGTTGACGTGATGCATATGCTATAACCCTTTGATCTTGCACTAGCACGCATCCTAATCCTTCCTTCGAGGCGTCGCTGTACACCTCGAAGTCTCCATCTTCCGATGGTAATGTCAACACCGGTGCTGTAGTAAGCCGTTTCTTCAATTCTTGGAATGCGGAATCACACTCACTGGTCCAGTCGTATTTCACCCCTTTCTTTAACAGCTGCGTCAATGGGCGAGCGATCCTTGAGAAATCCTTTACAAACCTCCGGTAGTACCCTGCCAATCCGAGAAAACTTCTTATCTCGGTTGGATTCTTCGGTGGCACCCATTCGGTAACTGCCGAAATCTTTGCTGGGTCTACTGCCACTCCATTGGCGGATACGATATGTCCCAGAAATGCCACTTCTTTTAGCCAGAAGTCTCATTTGGACAGCTTGCCATACAGCTGATTGGCTCGTAAGATCCCTAACACTTTGTGTAAGTGTTCGGAATGCTCTTCTTCGCTTTTCGAGTAGATCAGGATGTCATCTATGAACACCACCACGCATTGATCTAATAGTTCTCGAAACACGTTGTTCATGAGATTCATGAACATAGCTGGGGCGTTCGTCAGCCCGAATGACAGCACCGTGAATTCGTAATGCCCGTAGCGAGTTCTGAATGCCGTCTTTGGGATATCTTTTTCGGCGATCCTTAACTGGTGATATCCGGATCGTAGGTCGATCTTTGAAAATACTGAGGCTCCCTTCAGTTGGTCGAACAAATCCTCGATTCTTGGCAACGGGTACTTGTTCTTGACCGTGACTTGGTTAAGTCCTCTATAATCGATGCATAGTCGTAGACCTCCATCTTTCTTCTTCACGAATAAGACCGGGGCTCCCCATGGGGACGTGCTCGGCCTTATGTAGCCCTTTTCTAGCAACTCCTCGAGTTGTTCTTTTAGTTCCTTCATTTCCAGCGGCGCCATGCGGTAAGGAGCCTTCGAGACAGGCTCCGTTCCCGGAATAAGATCTATAGTGAACTCCAGATCTCTCTCAGGCGGCATGCCGGGAACGTCTTCCGGGAATACATCCGGGTATTCTCTCACCACCGGAATGTTATCCACCTTGACCTCTTCGGCCTCAAGGTTATGAATGTAGCAAGCATATAACGCGTAACCCTTACGCATTAAGCTACATAGTTTCATGGCATTAACTACCTTGGTAGACTTCTTAGGGGGTTGGGAGTAAAAGATGACTCTCCTTCCCCGACTCTTTGACAACGTGATCTTTTGTTTTTGGCAATCGATCACGGCTTTATATTGGGTTAGCCAATCCATTCCTAGTATGACGTCAAAATCCTGTAGTTCGAATTCTACTAAGTTCGCGAAAAACTCTACGTTCTTTATAACTATCGGAATTCCGTTATATCGCTTAGAGCATGATACTACCTCTCCCGATGGAAGTTGAATCCCTAAGTTAATCAATTCGCACTTAGGTAGATCTAGTTCAGGTAAGACTCTAGATGATATTAACGAACAACTAGCTCCTGAGTCAAACAGAACTCTAAGGGGTGTGCTTAAGACATGGAACGTACCTCCCATTACGTCCCCTTGCATAGGCGCATCTGCCTCATTGATGACATTCAATCGCCCCATTGGACGTCCCGGGTTGCCTTGCTGATCCCGGTTCAGGTTCTGATTCTGTTGCTGATTTGGATTCTGTGGGGGACGTTGATTCTGATTGAGATTCTGGTTCTGAGGAGGTCTATACCCCTGGTTGTTTCCATTCCGTCCATCCTGGTTGCGAGGCTGAGTTGGCCCCGTGCCTAAATCCTCTCTCTTGGTGATGTTTTCCAGTCGGGTGCGGCACTCATTCGCCATGTGGCCGTTGCGACCACACCTGTAGCAGGCGCCCTGTTGGGGGCACCCTCTGGCCAAATGAGGCCTGCCGCATCTCGGGCAAGGTGGTACCGGGTTACCCCGGAAAAGGGTTCTATCGTCATATCCTCCGTTGTTGTTTTGAGGGGGTCTGTTCAGATCTCCCCGGAAGTTGTTCCCTACAGCATTGTTTCCGGAACGGTTGTCTCTACCCCTCTTATCCTGACCCTGAGATCCTCGGCTGGGTTCTCCACTCACTTTCCTTTTTAGTTGTTGCACCCTTGCAACAGCTACCGCACGATCGTACACCGATTGTAGGTCTGGGTATGGGACGCCAGTGATCACCTCTCGTATAGCCAAGTTTAGCCCCATTTCAAATTTCTGTGCCTTCTCCACGTCTGTCGGCACGAGTCTCGGTGCGAAACGCACCAACTCCTTGAAACGGGCGTAATATTCTTGGACTGTTTGCCCTCCTTGCTTCAGAGATAAGAATTCCTCGTACATGGCGGACTTTGTGCTCATGGGATAAAAGCGATCCCTGATCAGACTCATGAATTCCTCCCAAGAATAGGGTTCCTCGTCCTCGGCTAGCTTTTCTTGCATGGCACGCCACCAGTCATCCGCCTCCCCTCCGAGATAGTACGACGCCACAGGCACCTTCTCGCCAATTGGGCACTTCACCGCGTTTAGTAGCTTGTCGAATGTTCGGATCCATTCTTCAAGTTTGGTCGGGTCCTCTTCTCCGGCGTAGTTCGGCGGACGATACGAGTTCACCATAGCTAGGTAGTTAATGCGGGCCTCGGGTGGAGGTACCGCAGCGGCCTGGCCTTGGTTCACATGCGCGTTCCCTATCGCGATGAGAACCTCCTCTAGAGTCCGTAGGCGCGCGTCCATGTTGTTTGGCATGGGGTTTGCCGGCTCCTCTTGAGCGTGTACCCCTTCGCCGGGTATGGGCATTTCTGGTTGCATAGGGGTTTCGTTGGTGTTTGGAGTAGTGGGCTGAGCGCGTGCTCTTCCTCTCGGTGCCATGCTGTTGCAAGAACAAGCGAGTTTAGATTCTTTTGTTGAAGTATTATGTAATACTTAGGGAATAATTTGACTAAATAAATGACGATATTAACAGGTATCAGTTCTGTTGGAACCTGTTAGTATAGGTTGTTGGGGTTTAGCGTATTGTTTGTTGTCATTCGGGGTTGGTTCTACTTACTGCTTTGTTTTTGTTTTGTTTATATTTTTCTTTTTTTTTTTTTTTTTTGTGTGAACAGTAACCTGTTCAGGTTTTTTTTTTTTTTTTTTTTTTTACCCTAGGGTTCAGGGTTTAGGGTTTAGGGTTGGAGATATCCTTGTCCGATAATTATCTCTATACAAAGTATATTTATATATATTTACTACTTGTATTTTTGTTTAGTTGTTATCTATAGGTCATTGATTATTATTAACTTGTTCGTTTGTTGATCGGGTTTTAGTAGGGTATTTGAAGAGAAATAATTTAATTAAAATGTAAGGAATACTTTAAATATAATTGTATAAAATAAATGCTTGTAGATTTATTACTCAAGAGAAAATTTTTCAGCTGTTTACAAGCATTCGTAACAGGAATGAAATAGTAGTGTTGGTACTAGTTTGAAAAAAAAAAGAAGATAGTAGTGCATCAGTATGGCTCCAAGTCTAGAGGGTATGGGTAGGTACATCCTCGATGGGATCGTCCTCGTCGCTGGATACGTCAATAGCAATGGGTGTCCCCACCGGGCTCGGGCTCGGAGGAAAAATGTCAGCCTCTAGGCCTAGCAGCTCAGCTGCTAAGTGTCCTAATTGCATCGTCCGTTCGTTGTCCTTGTTTTGGAGTGTGACCACTTGGGTTTGGAGTTTGGCGACTTGGGCCTTGAGTTGGGTTATTTCCTGATGGTCAGCTTCCCTAAGATGTCTCAAATAGTCCACGTTATTCTCTAGGCGCCCCACTCGAGCCTTGAAGTGATTGATATGCTGTTGGGATTCGAGGTATGCGTTGGTCAGTTTCATCATCAGATTAGTCATGTTCGCGTTGGGTTCGGCCATCTAATGTCAACAAGGAGGTTAGAGTTAGAGTAGGTTTCGAATAAAAGTTAGGATATGCGGGAATTTAAATCTATATGAATATGCACATGCAATCCCCCCAAAAATTAATCTTAGTGTATTTTTAATTTAAATTTAATCATGGTTTTAAGTAATTTAAAAAGTTGGGCCTCTATATTGGCCAAAAATAATAATTTGGACTTAAGAAGTAAAAACATGGGTATTGGGTCGAAATGGTTGGGCTTAAAATAAATAATTATAAATATTGGGTCAAAATAATTTAACCCCCTTTTGGGCTCAAAATATTATATTACTTGGGTAAGAAAAATTTTTGGGCTCAAATTTTGGGCTAAAATAATAATACTAGTAGTCTTAAAAATAATAATGATAATAATAAATTTAAAAATAATACTTAGTTCAAAATAAAATAAAAATAGTAGTAGCTTCAAAATATTCCGGGCTCTGATACCAACTTGTAACACCCCGGATTTGATAACCCAGGCCGGGATGTCACCGCCACATCTCTCTAGCAAGACACGGATTATCCGAGCTTGCCAAAGAGATGCAAGGCTATAGGTATTGCAAAAAGATTTAAAAAAACAAGTCCGGAATCTATGTAAAAATAATAAGTATCATCCACACATATAGTAGTAATAATATATCGCAGCGGAAAAATGTAAAATGGGCCGACATGGCCAAAACTCGGGATTTACATGCCCGATATGCAAGTATCGAAAAAAAGCAAGTAAACAATGTTTAGTAAATCCATCCCCCAATGCGCATGCTATGCATTATCTCCGTACTCTGAAAGAAAAGAGAAAACAACAATTTTATCAGTATATAAAATACTGAGTAAGTCGATCCTAACATAGCAATAAAGGGATTTAATTAGATAATTTAAAATTTCACTCCTAGCATGCATTCACAACGTTTAAAGGAAATAATAATTTTAATTGTGTACTTAAACATGCATCTAATCTACAATAATAATTTAGTCATGCCATAAAATTTAAAGACATAATTTAAATGCATAATTTAAAGACATGCAAAAATAAATAAATACTTAAAAACATTAAATCTTTTATTTCCCCCGTTACGAAACCATTTCTCAGTGTTTTGTATAGCCGGTGATCCGGCGGCCGCAGCCGTGTCGTAAGTATCTTGTATAGCCGGTGATCCGGCGGCCGCAGCCGTATCTGCCATACCCAGTAACACTCCGGAGCCTCGAGAAATCCATACGGACAACCCGAGAGAGTAGGCCATGTATCTCCCGCCAACTGGCGTAATATTTCATCAAATTCTCTCGTCCATTATAGGCCCGAACAGAAAAAGGCTAGAGGGGCACCCTGCAGAGCACTCACCCTCCACCAAGTATCTCATGTATCGTTTAGATTTAATGTATCGGGGTTTTTCAAAAGTGTAGATGTATCGTGTTTCAAATCTTTGACCGTTTGTTTCGAAATTTCAAAACTATTCGATTTAAAAGTATCTTGGCGTCACAGTTTGCGCCTTTCTCATTTAAAAATCCGTTCCAAGTCCGAAAATTCTGAAATCTTCACACTTTATGCAAAACACCCTAACGAACAACTTTCGTGTTTTAACTTTTTCGAAATAAGTTGAGGAAACATGTCAAAAATCGATTTTATCATGCAATCAGAAAACTGTCCGAACTCAGGTTTGTCACAGTACAAAATCTCGACTTTTTAACATAGCAAATGGACTCCAAAAATTCTGATATTTAATATGCACATACTAGACATGATTATCTACAACTTTCATTTAGATTGTAAAGATCAAATCGGACTAGAAACTATAGAAATAAATTCACTAAGTTCGAACATTTTCATAGACAGATTTCCATACGTTTTGTCAAAGCAGTCTCTTTTCGATGCGATTTAAAATAGCAAACGTTAACGAAAATGGCTGAAATTTTTACACAACCTAGATTTATGTGTTAGGATTAAAAGTCTAGTTTTGAGTTTTTCGGATTGAATCCTCGAAATATGGGTTTTAGGCCGATTACAGAAACTGCGCAAGATGGGGTTTTTAAGTTCGATTTTTACGTTTCGTTACATTACGCCTATACCGGACGCCCCGAAATCACCCGTATTGATATGGAAGGCTCAACTTACAGTGATAGAGAGTTTTGGGTCGTCCTAAAGTCTCTGGCTTGTCCAAAATCCTACGAACGGATCCCCTCAACGTCAAGCTTCCGACTTTAGCCACGATTTCGAACCGGACGAAGAAATCCAATGTTAGATCGAGTTTTTGGGTTCAAAAACTTAACTAGAAATATATGAACGACTTACCAATGATCTAAGGACTGTGATCCTTGATCTATTCGTTCCTACGGCCGTCGGTGGGGGTCGGGATGTCGCCGGAAGTCCGTCGGAAGTTCGTCGGGAGAGCTTTTTGGCTTGGGAGGGTTTGAGAGTGACTTGGGGACTTGGTGACTGAAGAATGGGCAAGGGAGGCAGCCCTAGGTCGCCCTTATTCCCTTCCCCCGTCCAAAATTCGCCTTCCAAAGTCGGGAGGTCGAATTATGGTAAGAAATCGCCGAAAACGCGCGAGTTGCCAAAACCTGTAGGGCCACGCGGGGTTGGCGCGCCTTTTAGCCAAACCCCGCCCGGCCAGCGCGCGAGACTCGCCTGGACTGCGGTCCGGGCGGGTCCGTGCGATCCGATCCGTCGGGTCTTTTCTCCTCTCTTTCGGACTTCTATCCTTCCCCGTTTTCGCGCTCGATTTTTCCGGGTCATTTCCGGATTATGCTTCTCATCGTAAATTTATTCCGTCTCAATTCGATTACGTGCTTGAAATCCTAAGACCGTCGGTTTTGGTCCGTCGGGTTCTACTTCGTCGTCCTTTGACTTCCGAGCATTTTCGCGTCTACGGGTTCTCGGAAACAAAACCTTCTCTCCTATTGGATTAATTCCTATTTTTATATTCTAAAATTTACGGGTATTACATGTAACCCCTAAAATTGTTTAGTTAGGGATTAACTTACTCGGTATATTTTTATACTGATAAACCGTTGTCATTTTTCTTTTACAGAGTATGTCGAGTGACGCATGCACTTGCACTTGAGGGGAAACATTATTGAACATTTTAAATTTCTGCATCGTACTACTAATTTACCGGGTCTGTTAAACCCGAGGTTTTGGCCGTGTTGGGCGTGATTACCTTTCCGCTGCATTTACTTTATTTCTTGCATGATGATTATTACCCTCGTATTTCGAATTAAGTATTATTAATTCTGGACTCAATCTTGAAATGTTTTTAAATCTTTTACGTACCCATAAGCCTTGCATTTCCTTAGTGAGCTCGGGAAGCCGTGTCTTGCTAGGGAGATGTGGCGGTGACATCCCGGCCTGGGTTATCAAATCCGGGGTGTTACAGCCACCCTCTTAGGGTTCCGGTTGTCAATTTAGATCAGGGGACCAGCCATGAGGCGGTATCTCCTGATCTTCATCCGTCGGGCTTTCAGGACCATTTAATTGAGCTTCATTCAGGATTTTATCAAGCTGATCCTCGAGAGGGTTCTTCAACTATAGAGCATTCTCGTGAAATTTCTTCGGATTCAGCCGACAAAGGGAATTGAGAGGAAACCTTAATTCCTGCTTCTTCTTCCCGACTAGAGTAGAACTGGATGAAGATAATCGGGTAGTTTGATAATTTTTTCCAACCGTCTAGCAACGATGTTATCCGCTATCACGGTTAGTCTTTCGACTCATCCATTGGGAATGAAGGCATGTTCGTTGACCCGGAATTCATCATCTATGACCCTTCAGGAGGATCAATAGATAAATTCCCTGCCTCGGTTGTGGTGATACAACTGAGGGCGGTTTGATCTCCAGCACTAGCCATTTCGTGTGACTTATATCGGAGATTTCTCAAACGTTTTGCCCGGCTTCTTTTAATCTTTTTACGGACCTTGCGGCTCCGAAGATTGTACAAGGGGAGATCCTTGATCACTTTGAGAAGTTTTGTCTCCACTGTGGTCGCTAATCTGTTACCGTCGTTTCGGCCTAATGCTTAATCCTCCAGACGGTGCTTTCGGGACGGAAAGTTCGATGAGGACTATCCCAAAAAATGTTAGAAACTAGAGCATTGCAGAAATTTAAAAAAACGTAAATACGTAAAGTATTAAAGGAAAGCAGTAAAAACGAAACAAAATGAATTCAATAAAATAGACATTGTAGAAATATAAAGTTATTGGAGTGGTGTTGGAACCCTTCTCCAGTCTAGGAGTTGCCTATTTATACAAATATAGGTGGCTTTCTATGAAAAGACACCTTTTAGGAAGAGTCATGTCTTAATCGGACGCAAGTCACCTCCCACCCTTTCCTTCCCTTGGCGTGGATAAGCCTTTCCCGATAATAGAGGTGCTTCCTGGCTCGAGATGATATTGTCTTGAATATAGCTCGGAATTATTCCTCTCGGGTAGTAATGCTCTGGTAGTTCGATTGCTCGGCTCACCATCTTCGGGCTGTGCCTTTATTTAGAATAGGTTGCTTACTCGGGATGATCTCTTCGGGGTCCATGGGTTGATCTTGAGCTTATCTTCCTTTGTCTAAGCCTAGTTTTTGTGCCCTATATACAACTTGGGTCTGGAATTGTAGTGGGCTTTTATTAACATATTTTTTATGTGTTAACAATAATATTTTCTTTGGTGAACAATGCCAAAAGGCGGGCAAAGGAATGTGTTAACAATGATATAAATATATAAATAAATATATTTATTTATTCCCGTAATCGGATTGAGTATTCAAGTCGGGTAATCGGATAATATATAAAATCTACACCCTTCCCGTATCCGATATTATTTATTTTGATTTCGAAATATACCTGACTCGTTACCCGATAATATCTACCCTACCCACACCCCAATACCCAATTAACCATTAGGTTACCTGACCCTACGGGTAAAGTTGACATCCCTATTTACACTTATTCCTGCTACCAAAATTCTGAATGACTAGCTCGCGAAACCCTCCTTAAAAAACCCCCTCCTCCGGCTCGAGCTGCACGCGCCTTTGTCCTTCCTACAATTATTCTTTTTTGTGCAAAACAACCCTGTTGTATCCCTTCCCTAGTGTTGTATCCCTTCCCCCGTTTGTACATATATGTTCCCTATACATAATCCCATTTTTTTATGTAATGAAATTAAACATAATCCCATTTCATCTCTCTCTCTCTCTCTCTCTCTCTCTCCCTCCCTCCCATTAGTTGTCACATTTGTAATCATGAAAGTGGGGTAGAATTTTTTTAACATAATATTTTAAAGTTATTATTGAATGAAAAATCCTCCGAACATAATATGAGGCGACTCATGGATATAGGCATTTCAGAGGCCATATGCTATTCTGATTCGCTTGAAGCTTTGAGGATCCTTCGGCATGGTACCTGTGAAGGGCATTGGTTGCGAACATTGTCGCTTCGCATTGTGATTTGCGGACTACAGTTCCCAGATCCCAGGGGCTCTTTGGTTCCATATTTTGTGCGAGGGAAATGCGATTGCGGATTCACTAGCTAATCCACGTGCAAGGACGGAAGATTTTTTTACGACTTGGACCTTTCCTCCTGATGAGGCTCTCTAGGCATTGGCGACAGATAGAGCAGGCATTTGGTTTCCGCGTTTTGATGTTTTTGTAGTTTTCCTTGCTTATCTTTGTTGACACATTGGCGTCATGTTCACAAAAAATATCCTCCTAACATAATTTTAAAGTTCTTACCTCAAAATTCTTCTGAATCCAATCACAAAAATTTCTTGAATAAAAAATTATAAAAATTCTTCTCCTACTTTCCTTTCTCTGACTTCGATTAAAAAAAAATTGGATGCAGAATTTTTGAAGTAAGAACTTTAGAATATTATAATGTTAGGAGGATTTTTGGTGTCCCATTTAACTTGTCTTGTTTGACTTCTACACACAATCCAATGCACTTTTTCGATCGTTAATATCTCAAAATATTACAGTGAAAAATTATGTAAAATATATAATATAAAACTACATGATCACACGATTCTAACAAGACCTAACTCGACTATTTTTTTCCAAATATATATGTACAATAACATTGAGTCAAAGCTGAACAATTAATAGTGCCAAAAAGTCAAACAAGATATGTTACCTGGGACGGAGGCAATATAATTTTATTTGGCTACATTAATTTGAACCCTAACCCAAAATACTACTCCTTCGTCACATTTAACATGTCTTATTTCATTTATGCACACAATCCAATGCACAGTTTCAATAATTAATATCTTAAAATATGTACAACAAAAAATTATACATACTAAAACTATAGGATAATACGATTCTAAGAAGACCTAATTCGATTTTTTTTTCAATACATACTTGCAAGAATATTGAGTCAAAGTTAAACAATGAACAATGATAATAAGTCAAACAAGATAACTAAACTAGGACAGAAAAGTATTAGACCGCGGCTATTCCTACTCCAAGATTTACTAACATCACCCCATTGTTAAGTATACCCCATCCACAAATTCAAAAATCATACCATATTCTACATACACCCCATAGCAAAAGACATAGATACCCTTATAGAAAAAATAGAAAAATAGAAACAAATCCTACACCCTAAATGCTTCATACACCCCACCCCTACACCCCATTCACTTCCTCTCTCCCCATTCGATCGAGACACAGGGAATAGAAAAGAAAGAGCATTTCATACACCCCACACGAGAAGGAAGAGCAGGTAACCGGAGGATCCCAAAACCGATCGAGAAAGAAGAGCAGCTTCAATCTAAGCAGGAAACAAGCACCATGGATAAATTCAAAAGTAAGTAATTTAGAGAAGTTAGGGTTCACTTGTTTTCTTGACTCATTTGTTGGAGATGTTAATTTGAAGTGTTAAAACACTTTCATTTAGGTCTAATACTAGTACATTGATGTTTTTGTTATTTAAAATTGCATTTGGGTAGAGTTTTGAATGGCCAAGCGTGAAATTTTGGAGGTTGAAGATGGCCTCTGTTCGGCCTCTGTTCGGCACTGGTGTGCCGAACAACATGTGACGTGCGCGGCGCGATTGGCCGCGCACAATGGTAGGCGTGCGGCATAGGCGGCCGCACGCTACCGAGACCGTGCGGCCGGTTTGGCCGCACTGTCATAGACCTGTTCGGCAGTTTGCGGCCGAACAGGTCTGTTACTTTTTTTTCCTTCTCTTTCTCTTTCTCTATTATGCATGGTATTTATACTTATGAATTTCACTTTAATTTCAGATATATTACACTTTCATCGTGATCGTAAACGGCCTACAGCATCGGCCCGATCCGAATGGGTACGACAGCGTAGAGATGCTGGATATGCAGCGATTCACCTGTATGACTATGAGGAGCCTGTTGTAGATCATGATGTACCTCCAGTCGAGGCTGTTCCGGATTTTGCACCTCCAGTTCATGATCCTCTTCCACTTGAGCCCGTTCAGGATTTTGCCACCGAGGAGCCAGTGGCCCATGTTCCGGATTTTGCACCTCCAGTTCATGATCCTCATCCACTTGAGCCCGTTCAGGATTTTGCCACCGAGGAGCCAGTGGCCCACCGATCACCTGTTGTAGATCATGCTCCGCCTCCAGACGAGCCCGTTCAGGACGACGGTGATGACCATATCGCACCGCCTTTGCTCAGGCGTTTTAGGTACCACGTCGCATATGATATATGGAATGGCCGTGAGCGAGAGCCGCTCAAGTTCGTTAGCCATGCCGTGAAGTTAACGACGTGGGAGATTGCGAACGGGCGCGAGAACAGACGGTTCCGGCACTACATCAGGCGATCTTGTATTGACAAGATTAGACTGATCACTTTTAGAGCACTGAACAAGAACCTGATCGAGGCCTTTATCGAGAGATGGCATCCAGAGACTAACACATTTCATCTACCATTCGGCGAGATGACGATCACGTTGGATGATGTGTTTTGTCTCATTGGTCTGCCGGTGACAGGGCGACCCGTTCTCTCCGGTCGCGGAGGTATTCTTACATTTAGTTTTGTATTAATTTCATGTGGTGTATGGTTCATTAAATAAAATTGACTGCCTACATTTTCGACTTCTAGGTGTATCTACGGGCCACGAGGACGTTGCAAATGTGCTTAGGTACCCCACAGATCCGGTGAGAGCAGAGATGGTGAGGGTTAGGGGGGCTCAAGTTTCTTTGGAGTGGTTGAGAGTAACATTTCAGACGGGTATGATATCGGAGGAGCGCGACGTTATGAGGAGGACCGCAAGGGCTTACATTTTATATGTATTGGGGAGTGTCTTGTTTCCTAACAAGAGCGGGTCACGTGCCGATGTGAAGTGGCTCGAGTTTCTGGATAGCATCAATGGCGTTTCAGACTATGCTTGGGGAGCTGCAGTCCTTGCATACCTGTATAAGCAGCTCACTGTGGCTGCCACCGCATATATAAAGCAGGCGGTGGGATATTGGACATTGATGGAGGTATGTAGTTTTCTAATCACATATTCTGAACAGATACATTCAATTAATGACTTTTATGTAACGTTTGCCACAGGCTTGGATATACGAGCACTTCCCTACGGTGGGCAGGCCACCCGAGGATCCCGATTACACAGGTGATGGACCCATGTGCGTTAGGTGGACGCAAGAAGGGCATACTGCACAGACGGTCGACCGTAGACGTGCATGGCGGGACAGGTTGGACGAGCTCACAGCGGACGAGGTACTCATTGTAACATAGATATACATATGGTAAATATTGTGGATTTATTTACCTAATCAACTAAAATGAAATGTAGGTGATATTCGATCCATACACTGAGGTGCGGGGGGTTTTCCCACGGCCGGAGTCTGCTCTTTACCGGGGCTATTTATCTGCTGGTGACATTGTTGAGCCATACATGCCCGATCGTGTACTTCGACAGTTCTGGTATGTACAGACGATTCCACCTGCCCCATTGGCGGAGCACTTAGACCGCCCGGCTAGGGAGCCTCGGAGCACAAGGCCTTACTGGCGTGAGCTAGGGGAACAGTTCACGACATGGAATATACACGTTCTTATCGATGTCCGTTTGGGTCGACTGGCGGGATACCCACATGAGTGTTCCCCTTCATATATGGATTGGTATACCGCGCATTCACACCCCAGGGTTCATAGACCGATTCAGCAACCTCATCCTAGGCACCGTGCACCTGTCCGTGTAGACCACACCATGCGAGATCACCAGGTTAGAGCATATCAGAGACAGTTTTTGGACGACGATGATCCGAGAGTTCGCGATATTGTCCATACTGTCTATGCGATGATGGGTGGTCGGGATGGGGCGGGACGAGATGATTGACTTCGTGCGCGTGATGAACTTCAGTGTTTTGGGGGCATTGATTTTGTTACTTAAAACGATGTTTGATATTCGATGTTATTCACGCTGGCATATTCGGGAACATTTGGATATTAATCTATGATGGCTACAAGATGAATTTATTTTAGATTTTGAATGTTATAAATTTTGAATGATTATGTTTGTTGATTTCATGTTTGTTTGATAGCAGCTGGACGAAGTGAAAAGAAATGAGAATTGGGTCAAATACGAGAAATTTGTGAAAAAAATTGAAAAAAAAAAATACTAGGAATCAGGTCTGTTCGACCAAGGCGGCCGAACAATGAAAGAACTGCACGGCAAAGATTTCCGTGCGGCGAGCAAAGCGTGCGGCGACGGGCGCCGCGCGTATTATGCGGTGCACGGCCACTTCGGCCGTGCACCCTGAAGGCCGCGCGGCTGTCTTGGCCGCGCGTCACACGTCGTGTTCGGCCCTCTCGGCCGAACATACCTGTATCATGAACAGTAAAATAAAAATACAAACTCCAATTTTCAGATTCAAATTCACTATAAAAGTTCAAATTCAACTATATAATCATATGTCTCATACAAATACAAACTTAAACATATCATTGTCAATTCTAATACATGATCACATTGCCCAATGAAATTTATCCAAATTCAATGGTTCCGGATCCAGGTCGACGGACTCGCCCGTGCTCGGTCTAGAACAATCCGATAAATGATAGCCATCGAACCGATGTCTGAGCGTGTCACTCCAAGTAGTGGCATTCAGGGAGTGATACTCCGTCCACTGAGCAATCACGGGCGGTAGAGGGCATTCATGGGCTAGGTATACCTTTGAACAAAAAACAACGCATTAATAAGAAATATGCATAAATGCTGAAATTGACCAAATAATTGACATAACGGATACTTACAGCAATGAAATGACAGCCATTCAGAAGGGCAATGCAAAAGGTCTGCTTTAGATCCCCGGGAGGTGTGAGCAGCGGCAGGTATGTGTTGTTCACATTGGCCGACAGGGCAACAAGAGGTACATTGTACACTGTAGCAACAAGGTGGCCCATCTCAAGCAGACAGAACCAATGCTCAGGATCGGCTTTAGCCTCATAGAAATGCAACACATTGAGAATATACTCCACTCGGCCATGCTCAAGAAACACCTTATCGTACAATGTCTTATTGTTCTCTAAGTGATGCATCAAATCGGATCTGACACGAGACCACGACTCCTCTGTCACTTTTAACAGCTCAGCAATGGCCCGAAATCCACAATGTCCATCTGCCTTCACATCCTTGATCCCAACTATGTATGTTTTGAAATGATCTGGTGCATTAATGCACGCTGGCAGTGGACAATTACTTACAGCACGCCCCCGACGGACCTGTAAAGGATAAACACGATACGCGTAGGTAACACAACATGCTCGATATAGATATGTGGATGAAAATAAAAATGATTACCCATACCTTGGGTTTCGGCGGTCGTCTGGCCGATGTAAAAAATGGAACTGCTGAGACCGGGCCGGCATTGTAAATGATCTTAGAGACATCGGGGGAGCAACTGTCCACCAGCTCAAATGCACTGGGATCCCTCTTTGTGGAACCCTTCTTCTTCGCTGACTTTGGTGGTCTCCCCCGAGGCCGGATCGGTACAGAAGGCTCATTCAATGAAGTGGTGCTGGGATTGACCAATTCATTGAACTTCCTCCACATCATTTTTTTCCCCGCATCATCCAACGCATTCCACTTGTCCGTTGCACTCCAGAACAATTCATTAATATCCAGGATAACATCCTGTTTCACACCGTCCACAAAACGAGGTGTCCAATCCAGTTTCTTCCAGTGGTCATCAATCTGATCAAGCGGTATAGGCATCTTTTTGGAAACATACTCTGACAGCTCATGAGCACACGGCAGCCCACAAGTAGTACGTAGAACGCATCCACAGAAATCGGCATCCATCACACCCTCGGGTAGATATTTGACCACATCAACCATCATATCTAGTGCATATGCCGACAAAAATCCTCGCAGCTCTTGAAAGATAACATTCCGGTATTTTTTGGCTTGCCTGTTCCGACTCACTTCAAACGATTCTGTAATTGCTCGATGTGCATTCACCCACAAGGTATTGATGGTCGCCCAACAAGTCTCAAAATTCCCCATAGAAGTTTGCAGCTGCCTTTTCAATGCTGAATGGTGACTCTCCACTCTGCAACAGTTTCAAATAAGGGAAATGTATCAGTACACGATTAATAATATAACTACTTGGACAGTTATAATCAAATGTATATTTAAAACATACCGGCTTGTCGTAGTGTTCCCATAGTGTTTAATCTTATTTGTGGAATAACCCACAAATTTCTCCCTTCAAGTTTCACACCATTGCTTAAGACAGTATTCAACGGCCGGTACTGCGTAGGCAAAATCATTGCACGGACGGTTCACTTGTTCTTTAAACATATCCTCGGAATCTGCCTCCATCACATTTTGCCACTTTCTGTAAAATAAGTCCCATTTTGCCTTTGATTGCAAGTGTTTCTTGCAATTTGCCACCACATTCTTGTTTATATGCCATCGACACAATAGTTGCGTGGCATCGGGAAATATTTTTTCGATTGCATTGATAAGGGCTAACTCTCTGTCTGTCAAAATCACACTTGGCATACTTTTTGAATCCATCAACGTAAGCAACATCTCAAGTGCCCACATATAGTTATCCTCCTTTTCCGCCTCCAAATAGGCACAAGCAACGAAAAATATCAAACCCGTAGAGGTAACACCCACAATCTCCAACAATGGGGAATTTAAATCGATTTGTCTTGTAGGTACAGACCATCAACAACACATGTGGAAACGCACGCAACAAGTCAATGCTCTTCTTATGCGCAAAGAAAATATCTCGCACCTCACTTGTTGATTCATACTTGCGATGATTGTGGTGATAGCCGTTCTCATCTAACTTTCCCAACACGTACTGCATTTGGGTACGCCCCGCTCTATCCTTCACACGGTGTTTCTGGCGGCAGTTGTATATTGTCTTCATTGATGACACATTATTGGGGAAGGTACCCTTTAGGTCGAAGCATAGTTATCAAAATCGCGATCCTGATCGTAGGATCGCACGATCCTACGATCCCACCCATAAAAAACGATCCGGATCGCCATAGGATCGCAAATATGGTAGGATCGCAGTAGGATCGGTAGGATCGGAGTAGGAACGTAGGATCGCTGAGCGATCCGATCCTACCCCTTTGGGTTTTTTTTTTTTTTTTTTTCGGAGCAAAATTACTTATTATCTCTAGCTCTTTGTGATTTTGGTCATGATGTTATTTTTGTCAATTTTATTTAATGTATCTTTGCATATATTGAACTCAAAATTGTTGGGTTCTATGTCAGTGTTTAACTTCTATTGGATCATTAATAAGCATACAATTAACTATCAAATTCTTGTTAAAAATTGATCTAAAATATATATTTTCAATTATACATGTCACCAGTTTAATGAGATAATTAACAAATATTAAATTTTAAAAATATAAATAATAATTTCATAGGATCTTAGGATCCCGATTCGATCCTACGATCCCGATCTTGCAAAGACAAAAACGATCCTACTTAGGATCCCGATCTTGATAACCTTGGGTCGAAGTACAAGTCCTTGGGCCTCACATTATGCAACGAACCTTTCACCACCAAAGCCTCCTCATCGAGTGTCAACCGCTGCATGTATGCATGTCCCTCAAAATAATTTGCAAGCCCATGATTATGGATTGCATGCACGACCACAACTTCCCATTCCCCACCAATGGTCGCCTCTTGAGCTTTTAGTTCAAATGGGCACCCACATTTCTTTGATTTCCCTTCCCTCCGCCGGACAGCCTTCCCTTGACCATCTTCACATTCACCGGTACCTTCTTCATTTGGTAAGTTTGGATTCTTCTTGCCTTTCCATTCACGGTACTCACCTCCACGCTCACATTGAAAATAAACACGGGATTTCCTTGTGCCCCCACCCGCATCTGACCTCTTAATAATAACAACCATGTGTTCCCTTTTCGCAGTGCCCTTTACCCAGTCTACCACAGCATCTCTCGAAGGATAGTGAGCATAAGTAGTGAATATGTGTGTGTAGTCTTGGCCAACGACATCTGTGCTCAACTCATTTCCAATTGGATTCTCAATGGCTAGTGTACCACTCCATTTCGTCTCAAGAGAAGGTGGTTTCTGCAAAAAAAAGTATTGAAAGAGGAATGGGAACAAAATAAAAAAAAATTATTCTGTTCAGGACCGTTCGGCCATCACGGCCGAACGAGCAGAAGACCGCGCGGCCGTATCGGCCGTGCGGTAAAGGCTGCGCGCGGCCGGTTCGGCCGTGCTGCCTATGTGGTGCGCGGCACTCCCGTCTGAACGGTGGGCTACGCGCACGGCTTGCTTGGCCGTTCAGCGTACTGTTCGTTCGGCAGACCAGTGCCGAACAGCTTTGCGAAAATTTTGAAATTTCAGAAACTTTAAAATCATTACCTCTTCATCCCAAGGTGGCCATTGTTCCTCTATTGTTGGGCAATTACTCTACACCACTGTTCCTTCGATTTTTGCTATTTTTGGGGAAGAATGTGTGGGTTTGTGAGTTGTGTAAAATTAGGGTTTGGAGGGTTTTGGTGGGTTGGAAAGGGTTTAATTTTGGTGGGTTGTTATTTGGAAATGTTATAGTTTTAATGGGGTGGGAAGGGTTTGGATTTGGGGTGGGAGTAGTGGGGTGTATGTAGTAAATTTGTGTGTGTATGTTTTTTTTTTTTTTAATGTTGAGGGGCATTTTGGGTATGGTAAAAAGTTGGTGGGTGATGTTAGTAAATTTTGGAGTAAAAATAGCCCGGGTCAAAGTATTATTCAAAATTATTTTTTGCCTCTAACTCAGAAATGTTAAATTGTGAACTCTAAATTTTAAAGTTTCTTAAGTGGAGGGAATTTTCTTACATATGCAGTTTACCAAAGAACTGAGGGATGGGGCTTTGTAGTATGTCGCTCTTTCCTACATTGGGCTGTTTGGAAGACAACATATTATCAGCATATAGCATATTGGAAGAGTTCTCTCTCCGAATCTGCTATCTGCTAGCGAATCCGCTGACTCCCAAACATCCCCATTATATAGCTGTCCAGGAAACAAAAAAAGAGAAAAAAAAAAAAAAAAAATTATTCAAAACTGGAAAAACACACTACTTGGATGCATACGGAACTCTGAAGAATGGCGGTTGCAGTTTTACGATTCCCATGTATCCCGCGGTGGATTACTCCATTTACATTCAACTCTCGCTTCAAAATCCCTCAAATCTGCAAGCCTTTCCGTCTAATTGTTCGCTGCTCTTCCGAGTCCGCTCTCAAATGGGAACCATTTCGCAAGAAGAAAGTCGTCATGCGCGTTGGATATGTTGGTTCCAATTATCGAGGTTTGATGTTTCTGACTGTATTATGATTTCTTTTCTTTCTTTCTTTCTTTTTTTCTTTTTACTTTCTCTATCTCTTTTCAATTTATTGCTCGTACTATGGACTTTTGTGCTGAAATGCCCTAGGTTTGCAAATTCAGAGAGATGAGCACGAACTATCCAGTGAGATTCCTTTGCTTCCCTTCTATGTTTCTAATTGTATTTTTGTTGTTGTTGATTCTTTGTATCCCTAGGTAACTGGCATATGCGCGAAGTAAAAATTTTTGGTATTATTTGAGAAAGTGTCTAATTGTATATGATATGATGTTTTTTTTTTTAAAAAAAAAAACATTTCTGTTGGGCAATTCGGATAAATAATTTAGGTATAGGCATAAGGCAGTAATTGGCTAAAGTGCTATTTGCATGCTATAGCCATTGAAGGAGAACTAGAAAATGCTATTTTTAAGGCGGGAGGAATTCGAGAAAGCAATTTTGGGGATCTTAACAAAATTAGCTGGGCAAGAAGTAGCCGGACTGACAAAGGGGTAAGCACATTGTTGGATTACAAGTTATTTTCCACCAATGTAGTTATGGAAAAATATACTACTATATAGTCCTTTTTCTTTTCCAAAAATCCAAAATAGTCATTTTTCTATTTTTTGCCCTATTTTTCACCCTTGCAGCTTTTGTTTACAAATGTCAAACCTTATCAGGTTCATTCATTGGCAACGATGATTTCTTTGAAAATGGAGATTCCACAATCAGCATGGGAAAATGATCCAAATGGCTTTAACCTTGCTAGTTGTATAAATTCTCATTTGCCTGAAAGCATAAGAGTTTTCAGCATCTTACCGTCACAAAGGTATATACTTCTATAAAATCCTGGCGCCTTTTTGATATCTCTAATTGCAAGATCTCTGTGTGATGTTTTCTTGAATGCTCTCCTATGTGTTGACACCTCCTAACTTTCCCTATGGTTTCCATGCAAAGTGATAGAAAGCAGGGAGGCGGGCTTAGGCCCAATTATGGGCCTGATTTTATAGGGTTTACTAGTAGTTATTATTTGTTTTTAGGGTTTGTTATGTTAGTATTTAAAGGATTGTTATTAGGGATTTGAGACATTTAAAAGTTTATTAGAGTTTTGAGCCTAAGGCTGGCCAGCGGGTTCTCCAAAGAGGATTTTTCTTTTTATTCTATTATTCAAAATCTGTTTCTATGACAAAGAATGTGGAATCAATGGAAACATGAATACAAATAAAGAATAGGGATGACCAGTGTAAAATAAGGGAAAAGAAAGTAGAAAGCAGAAAACTCAAATAAATTAAAGATAGGTGAGTATCTCCCTGCCAAGCAGATTTTCTGGTAAGGTGGTGACCAAAGTGAATCTAAATTAAGAAGTTGTAGGGTTATGACTTGCCATGCAATTGGAATGCAGCTGTGTTGGTTGAATTTTAGGATAAGGACTGATTAACCAAGCATCTCTTAGTTACCAATATTAAAAAGTGAATTCTCTGTCTGTGAGAGAACTAATAAGCATTGCAGTTCGTTAATTCTGTATACTGATAATTGTGTTTGGTGTGATGCTAAGAATTCCCATGTATAAATGACTTATGGGGAAATGGATTTGCCTTAATATAACCGGGTCAGGTATCTACTTTACAGTTGGTATGCTTAGTCAATTCATGGGAAAACCTCGACCCATAGATTGTGATGCAACAATTTGGATTCTATGGTAACATTAAGAAATCTCCTGGGAAAAAGTTTACTTATTTAAGAAGCATGGACTCTTAGAATGTGATGAAGACTAAGGTGGGTCGAAGAATGGTTGGAAATCCATTTCTGGTTATTGCATCTCTGTTGGAGGCAACCTCATAATGTTGTGGAGCTAGTGGCGAAGCTGAATATAGATCTCCAGCCCACATGGCTAAAGTTTAGCCGCTAAAGTAATTTTGTTGATGAAAATTTGGTTGGATGAATTAGCGTATCTCTACAAAGAGACTACTACTATGGGCTGTGAGGAAGGCAGCAATCCAAGTAGCCCGTAATCCAGTTTTTTATAAGTGAGGAAAACACATTGAAGTTGAGGTTGTGATGAAAAGAACAGTTATACTCCATTAATATCTTCTTTAAAGCAAATGGCTGATGTGTTCACAAAGGTTTTAGGGGTTCAGCGCTTAAAGTTGTGTGACAGGTTGTGCCTGATGTATATGCTCCCAGTTGAGGGGGAGTATGCTTGTATTTATTATATTGTAGCTCATAACTTACCTCATAACACTACTTCATAACACTATCCAAATCAAAATGTTCAACTCCCTTATTCCAAGTATTAGTCCCAATTCAAATTCAACCCCTTTTATTAGAAACTCCCCAAATAATAAATGACCATAGCAGCTATTACAGATATTTCATGCTTAAGGGCCTGTCATTAAAAGTGGATGATGTAAAATTTCTGTGGAATTCTTCTATCCCAGCTTATTAGATGAAGATAAACATTCTTAGTGAACTAAGATAACATACTCAATTCATGGGTGAAGCCTCCTGCATTATGAATTGTGTCTCAACAAAACATTATCTTTCATGCGTGGAAATTAATGCTAATAATATTTTAGAAACAAACAGGATAAATATAGAGCATTAAGATTTAAGAAGGAATGCTAAAAATTATTCATTGCTCCTTTTGCTTGTCATAATTCTTTCCTGGTTGTGTTCAGGATACTCTTCGGGGATCTCACTAATCTTCTGTGACCTCATAAACTTCTTTTTATATAATTATCATTGTTTCTCACATTATTTCTATTATACTTTTATTTTTATTTTTTCATTGTTTATTTATTTTAGGAGTTTTGATGCTCGTAAGGAATGTAGCGTTCGTAAATATTCATATCTTCTTCCTGCTGAAATAATTGGAGTTAAAGGAAGTCTTACTGATGGTGAAGTTGATCGTCACTTATCTGATTTCAATGAAATATTGAAGACTTTTGAGGTGTGTTTAAAGCTTAGAATAGCTTATTTATCTTTCAGATGTTCAGTTTTCTTTTATGGTAAATTTGGATATGCTTGAACTGGCTGCCTTATGTTTCGAGGCTATAGAAGGAGAAGAGTTCCATTTCATAGTATCCGAAGATGAATTTTCTTCGTTACCATATTTTATAGCCTATGTAGTTGAATATAACTATTGTTAGTGGTTATTTGATTGCTCTAGAAAATTATGCATGCCTCACACATTTACTTCAGTAGCAGTTGTGAACTTCTCGGATGCATAACACATTTGGATTGAAAATAACTTCAGTTTCATCAACTACTATTTACTGTTGGGATGGGGTTTCAGGGAGAGCATCCATTTCACAATTATACAATTCGATCTAAATACCGAAAGCTGCTTCATAGGACACGTAATTCCGGAAAGGGTTCTATAATAATTAAGAAATCAATGGTGCAATGTAGCTCTGAGTCAGAGGGAAGTGACAATGAAGATACTCTTGGATGTAATGATCCTTTAGCAGAAGTCTGTGAGGAGAGGAAGAAAGATTTGCCTAGCTCTGACATAGCTGCAGATGAAGTATTTCATGACGATGAGGACAGGGAGGACAAATTGAAAGGAAAAAATCTTATTACACCTGTACGTGCGAGGTGGTTATATGAACCTGATGAGAAAGACAGACTCAGTGGTTCACATTTTAGAAAGATTTTCCAGTGTTACTGTGGACAACTGGAGCAGCAATCTGGTTTAAATTATGTAGAAGTATCAATCTGTGGTGAGTCGTTTATGCTGCATCAGGTACATTTGCTGGCCACTCAAGTTATCTTTACAATGTCTCACTAGATTGATTAACACATAAATTGAGATGACTGCACTTAATTACTCAGTTTGTGTTTTGTTTGAAACACTACCTAATAATGGGATTGAAATGCATTTCACCTAATAAAAGTACTGCTTAGAAACTATTTTTGACCTTTATTGCAATTTCCAGTAATCATTTATTATGCACTATGTTTGCATGTTGCGATTCTCAGTACGTGATATTTGTTAGGCAAAGCTCTCAGTTTCGTAATGTACTGGCCAAACAGCCTCTTTCTGTTTGGAAAGTGCATCATGTGGAAATTCTTTTCCCCTGCTTTGGAAACGGTGCATAATGGTTAAAATATCTCTTCAGACTATTTATGACATAGGTGACAATTCTTTCCCCTTTGCCACCCCTCCCTTGCATATATGTAACTCCTCAATATCTGAACAATAGTGGCATCTAGCGGGGGTGCTTTCGGTTGTGCATTTGATTTTAATTGTGTTATTCTTGCTAATCGTAATGTATAATGTGCCAGCAGATACGTAAAATGGTAGGAACTGCCATCGCGATAAAGCGGAATTTACTCCCAAGAGACATCTTGAATCTATCTCTTTCAAAGTTCTCACGAATCATCTTACCACTTGCTCCGCCTGAAGTTCTGATCTTGAGGAGCAACAACTTCACCATTAGAAAACGACCAGCTGTAAAAAGGCCTGAGATGTTAACATTAGTTGAATCAGAAGACATCCTCAAGTTTGTTGATGAGTTTTATTATTCTGTAATGTTGCCTCAGATATCTGTGTTTTTAGATCCATCAAAGGTCCCGTGGAAGGAGTGGGTAGAAATATTGGATGCAAACACTCATATCCCTGAATCCCAATTAAATGATGTCAGAATTGCTTGGAAGTCATGGAAAGAGATGTTTGAAAGTCGAAAAAAGATTGCTGTGTAGACTTCAAAGGTTATTCTCTCAGGTAGCCGCTAAACCTCAGCTTACAGAGTACATGGCCAGTGTTACCTCTGATGAATTCATTTGCTATTTACTACTGCTTCCCTGAGTGAATAACCATTTAAAATGCTCTCTCGATCTTTCCCTTAATTAGTATGAATTTCTCTTATTGGTATCATTAAACTGTTTTATTGCATTTTGTTTGTGTTATTTCTCAACTCTCCAATTTTACCAGGGTCATGAATATGTTCAACTTTGGGATCAGGCTTTCAACCGCGTGGTCGTAACCTTGGTCAACATACATGTTGTCATGATCGAATGCTCCTGGAGTTGGTATATCACAATAGTCAAGTGACCGCGCAATTATTTTTTAAAAAAAATTGAGAAATGCAGATGTGATGGGAAGGGAGAAGTGAGATGAGGTCTGTGAGGCTGTGACTAAAGGAAAGGTAAATTATTCCCAGTGAACTGTGCAATGATTTCTGGTAATGAAGGGTATATGCTGTGATGGGCTGACAATATTTGAGAAGACCATTGTGCACACGGCACACCTGCTCATTAAAATTTTGAACAATGTCATGCAATTCATTAGCATTATTTACACCAACATAGGGTTTCATTATGCAAATCGCTGCTTATTCATATACAGCTTAATGTTTATGATTTCTATGGATGTCATATGTAATTGTGCAGCAACTAGAAATGTTAATTGAATTTGATAACATTATTTCTAAAATATGAGTTCGACCATAGCTATAGATGTAATGTTGTAATTAATCGTAAAAATGGGAAGGATAATATAATCGATAGGGGTGAAAGCGGTACGGTAAATATCCGACCGATCCGATGCCGTATCCGATTATATTCGAATCCGAATCCGTTTTTGACTATCCGGTCGGATATTTCAATATTCGTATCCGAATCCGAATTCGTCTTTTAATATCCGCATTCGTATTCGTATCCGAAAATATCTAACCGTATCCGATAATATCCGACCGTATCCGAAAATTGATAAGATATTATCCGGATTTTAAATATGGATATCCGAATATATTAATATATTATGATTTAATAATTAAAAATTATTAATAATTATAAAAAAATATCAAATTTTTAAAAAAGATTATAAAAAATTATCCGATAATCTGTATCCGATTGAATCCGAATCCGTCATATATCCGTCATGTATCCTACCTATCCCGTAATCCGAAATATCCAAAACCGTATTCATATCCGGCCCATCCGTATTCGATACCGAATTCGACAAAAAAAATATGGATAATATCCGTATCCGACACTATCCGACCGTATCCGTACCGTTTTCATCCCTAATAATCGAGAGATAAATAATTTTTTAATCCATTAAAGGGCAGGAAATTCAGTTTTGGGCCATGAATATTTGAATTATCGATTTTGGGCCAACAAAAGGATTTCGGGCTGATTTCGAGCCAAATGGACCAAGTCAACGGATGTGTGGGCCGAGTGCAGGCGACGCTCCTGCAATGTTTATGCGCCGGTTTTTGGGGGTATGGGACCGGGTTTATTTCTGGAGTTTAGGGTTGCGGGTTTGTGAAGTGGATCGGGTTTATTCTTTTTTTTAAGGGCACAAGTCTCACAATTAAGAGAACATCGAATGTTTCTCTTCCTCAACCCAAATCTCGCAATCGGCCATCGTCACAGGTGTATTGCTGGGAGTTGGAGAAGAATCGTTGTGTGAAGGACAATGGCGGCTTCGGAGTCCTCTGTTGGTAGTGTGTACGGGCTTCCAGTTAGGGTGTGCGATTGCGGAAACACGGCGAAGCTAACGATGAGTTGGAAGTATCCAAACTGCAGGCGGAGGTTTTATTGCTGCGCCCAATGGCCGGTAAGCCCTATTTAACTTTGGCATTGTTATTTTGCGAGAGAAATAAGGGTGATGGAGATGGTGTTTCAGTGTGTATTTGAAACGGTGTCGGAAATTATTCAATGGGTAGTGTGGTGTAATTTGTGAATGGAGTTGGAATTCCATATGTTTCAACAATGTAGTTAGGGTTTATTGTGTTGATCGGAATGTGGTATGAATGAATTTAGTAGTCGTTTTTGGTAATGGGTAGTTTGGACGATGGTATCGGTGTATGAATTCTACCGTGTGTTGGAAATTACGTATGAATGTGGTATGAATGATTTTGGTAGTCGTTTTTGTTAGGATTTAGTGTGAACCGGAATGTGGTATGAATGATTTCGGTAGTCGTTTTTGGTAATGGGTAGTTTGGATTATGGTTGCCGTGTATGAATTCTTCTGTTAGGATTTAGTGTGTTAATTGGAATGTGGTATGAATTCCTTTGTGTTTTTATGTTAATCGATCAGTTTATGAATTTGCTTGCAGAATGGTGGGTGTCAAACATTTCTGTGGGCAGAAGAAGAAATGTGCCGGAGATCGCAGCAAGTGATGCCGGGGCTGCTGAAAAAGTGCGATATTCTGCAAGGAATTGTGGCAGCACTAGAAGAGAAGAAAGAATGGGACGAGAACGAGATTTTCATGCTAAAGAAAGAGAATAAGAAGTTAGGGGAGGAGAATGCCCTGCTTGAGAAGAAATTAAGAATGTCCGTGTTCATTGTGATTCTCATTATGGTGTTGGTTGCTATGCTGATGGCAGGTATTGGTGAAGAAAAAATCGTCCCCCGAAAATGAAGCAGTTGTATTAGTGGAGCAGCGTCTAGTGTAAGGCCAACTACTGAGTTGGGTTTTTGTATGTCGGGCAAGTGGCATGTCTTTTGTAAACTGGAGGCTTAATGTAGGACCTCATTTTCGAAGCATGTGCGATGGGAACCAATTGATTTTGAAACAGGCATATGGCTGTTATTGGTCCCGAATGATGTATATGTATGTATGGATGGATGCCTTTGTGTGGCACTATTTTATGACAATTGGCTTTTTTAATAGTATGTTATTGGAACCAACTTGCACTGTTTTTGTATGTTATTTTATGACAAAATGTAAAATTTAACCAGCCGAAACAAACTTTTTTCATAAGAACTGAACAACTTGTCATTGCAAAATGCCTTCACCACCAAAATAAGGACATACATCCAAATGCCAAGTGTTCAAAGTGCATGACACTTACATCAAAATGCAGGACACTTCCTACATCAAGCAGATAAAGTAGTGTTCAGAGTACAAGACACTTTCATCAAAATGCAGCAAGTCCTAAGGCCATAAATTCCAAATCGTTTAACTAGTGTTCAAAGAAAATGACACTTTCACAAAGTCACAATAACCACAAAAATTAATTGCCAATAGCCACTTTCTTGCTTCACAACCTTCACTTGCGCCTCCCTCCTTTCTTCCCTCCTTTGCTGCTCTCGGTAATGTTAAAAACTGGAGGACCCTTGTTACCAACAGAGAACTGAGGGGCTCTCCATGCTCCACCTCTATACGGTGGAGGTCTTTGAATGTTCGATGGACCTAACCCACGCATTTGTTCAGTTATGGAAGGCCCTGGAACAAGCGGCTGTTGGGTGTAATAGTTCTCTTGGGTAACAACCGGCTCGGGAGTTTCTTCATCCGGTGAGGCATCAACCGTTGAGTTGGGAGGCAATATGATTGGCTGTACGATTGTTAACAAATTATATTAGATTGGGAATTTAGTGGAAACATTCAAATAAAGACCAAGTGAGAAACGGTGCACATACAGTTGGAGTCACAATTTCTTGCGTTGGTGTCCCTTGCAGTGCTTGGCTTGTGTTAGAATTACCATCCTTTTTTTTCTTCACCTAAACACCAGCAATTCAGATACATGATGTAATTTATAATGATAGAGAAATTGTCAAACCTATTGAACGTACCTGTGATGCGCTAGCACTTGATGAACCACCCTTTGTTTTATTTTGATGTGCAGCAGGTCTTGGCTTTGGAGCAGCCGTAGTTGGAGGTGCAACAACACTTGGTGAAGTTCCAACAGCCGTAGATGGTTCACCATTAGGAGTTGCCGATGTAGCAGCGCCACCAACACCATTCCTCTTCCTCAACTATGCAAAATGTAACAAATTAACAGTGAATTGTGATATGTAACAAAAAAAGACCAATCAACTATGAAATGTAATACCTTTGCTAGCCTCCTTTTCTCACGAAGTTCATCGGGGAAGTCTGCACAAGTGCTAATCAAATGCCCGGGCTCTCCACAATATGAGCAATGAAGTGTCACCTGCCTTCGTGTAGCTTTGGTAGGATCTTTTGTATACCTCCTCCTCGCCCTATTGGTCTTCTTACCCTCCAGAATATCACTCTTCCTTCTTGCCTTACGAGGTCTTCCAACCCCTCTTTTTAATGTAGGAGGTGCAGGATGTATATAAGCTGTTTTCTGCCAAAATAGATCACTAGGAACACCAATTATGGGAAATTGATAAGCTTTCTTGTAGGCTGATACCTTAAAACAGTCCTCAACAAAGTCTTCCGGGTCTTCCCCTTGCTTGTGAATGGCAGCCAATCCATGAAGACATGGATAACCATTAAGTTGCCATAATCTACACGAGCATTCTCTTCTAATCAGATCACATACAAACTGGGAGTTTTCATTCATCATCCATATTTGATAGTGCCTGTCACTTGATTTTATAGGGATACAACTCCCTATCTTCATAGAATTTTTCTGAATGATCTTCCTAATCCGTGGACAAACAGTGAAGTTGCTCCATTTAATGCATGTCCTATCCAGATTATCACAATGGCGCTTCATTATCCACTCTCGGATCCACTCAAGCGATGTAAGGATTGTTTTCGACCGTGCTTCCTTGATGCATGAATTAAACGATTCACATAAATTATTGAGCAACATGTCACACATTGGACCTTCAGAGAAGTGTGACTTGCTCCACTCTGTTGGTGGTCTGTCACATAACCACTTCCATGCTCCTTCCGAGTACTCTTTGATCTTCTTCATTTGGGCCATAAATTCTGGTACCGTGGCAGATCTAGCAGCATTCCACAGTAGATTTTTCAGTGCAACACCCCGGAATCCTGATGTCACAAAATTGTTATGCATGTGACGCACACAGAACCTGTGGTCCACCCCGGGAAATAATTCTTGCATGGCCTGTATAAGTCCCTTTTGCCTGTCACTTATAAAGGTCAAATATCTTACATGATCAAGGTTTAAGTCGACCTTCAACACGGACAAGAACCACCCCCAATTATCCTTATTCTCAATAGGAATGATGGAATAAGCAATCGGGTACAGAGCATTGTTCGGATCCACCCCAACAGCAGTTAGCAGGATGCCCTTGTGTGGACCACTGAGGTGGCAGCCGTCAACACCAATCAGTGGCCTACAACCAAGCCGCCAGCCCCTCTTGCAAGCATCGAAGCAAATATAGAACCTGTCAAATCTTGTTTGTCCCTCAACGTTTTCAGTGCCAAGTATAACTGTACTCCCTGGATTTCTCTTCCTTAACTCCTCTGCATAATCCCATAACCTTGAGAATTGATATTCCGATGAGCCACTTAGCACTTGCAACGCTATCTTTTTTGCACTCATTGCTTGATGCTTAGTGACATTCACCTTTAGATCATCAATGACATCAAGCCTGAATCCTTCAGCAGATCTCTTCGGGTCACTTATGAACTTGTTCATATATTTCTTACTCAACCACCGGCTGTTGATTGCTGGCACATCATAGGACTCGGTGCAAGTATGTTTGTCTTCAAATCTGGTCACTTGAAATGTAGACTCCCTCTGCACCATATGAGCACATATCCTCCATTTACAATCCTTTGCCGTGCATTCAGCATATACACGTGTTTTTGCTGTCCTTGTGAATACAACTTTCCTCTTTTCCTTCACAGCTAATGACCTATCCGCATCCTTGAATTCATCACGGGTACCAAACAACATTTGAAGAGTAATAACAGGATTATAAGTCTCTGTAGGGTTGAAAACAGGTGCTCTGTTCACTTCTTCGTCCTCTTCTGACACCACTAACTCTTGGAAATCGGGCCGAGTTGTAACCAAATCATTTTCTGACTGATCCCCATCACTTAAATCTTCCAAGTTCCTGCCATGGACATGCTCTCCAACATTCACCCTTTACCCGCCCCTTGGTTATCTCCATCACCAACTTGGTCATCACTGTCATCGTGTTCTTCAGGTCCTTCCTCACCATAGTCACTTTCATTAAAATAATCATCCTCTCCAGGATCCTCCTCATCCATTGTATCTTCGTCTTCAACAGCCCCCTCTTCACCCATAACAGACTCCACTTCAATCCCAAATTCCTCCATGCCAGCCTCTAACTCAATCCTATCTTGATCCACTCCATCTTCATGTTCAGTCCCCAACCCCTCCATACCAGCATCTACTTCAGTCCCAGATGTATCCCTTCGAGCTTCAAACTCAGTCCCAATTTCCTCCATAGCAGACCCCTGAAATTCAACCCCATCATCCTTCCATACAGCCTCCTCTCCATTGCTCTCCGATTCACTTCCGCTCCCACCCCCCACCATTGCTCTCAGATTCACTTCCCTCCTCGGACTCATCTTCACTACCACTCTCAACAAAATATAAGTGTAGAATCCTTGACTCTATGCACTTAACCGCAACCTCCTTCAAATGTTCTTCATTTTCAATCTCTTTGAATGTGTTATCTTCTTTGATAAGATACCTCATATTCCCATTCACTTCCACATCATCCTCCACCAAATGAGAAAGCCACCAGTAATCCAATACATTAGCGATCACATTATCATAAATCACCTCTTGACCACCTCTGTATTCTGGCGTATCACCATATATGCACTCCCCACCCCAGTGTACTACAAGAGTTAATGAATTGCACCCCGGATCTGCATAAGTCAACAATAATCAATATAAAAGACCAATCCATTGATGAGTTAAACAATAAACAGTTAAAAAATAGAAAAAATGAAGAGTTAAAGCTGAACCGACAAGGGGACACAACTTGCAACTAAAAAAGTGATAAAATCCGACAAGGGGTCACAACTTGCAACTAAAAATACAATATGCAATGGTGGAGCTTGTACAACCTGTTGGGACCACTCCCTTCCCAACAAACACTAAACCGACAATAAGCCCCAAAAAACACATGCCTCATAGTAACCCTTATCCGACAACAAAACCTTATCTCCACAAACTCAACACAGCACAAATATACAATAATTCCTATCGGTGGTCAACCCTACAATAAACCCCAAAAACCACATGCGGCATTTCACCCACATCCTTAAAACACAGTGACACCGACAATGCACCCATAACTTCCGAATACAAACCTATCTAAAAACATTCGTAACCCTAATCGACGATTATTGGATAAAGGAACTTACAGTACGGAGGCGGCGGCCAATGCTTCTTCCCTTCCTCCCGCCGGATTCCCATTTGCGAGCACTGTGGCCAATGGAGCAGCTCGTTTGTACTCGATTGCGTATCTACGGCGGCTAATATCTCCGAAATTGCTTCGAGTATGTGGGATTTTTTATGGGTTATGCGTCGTCTTCAATAGAGCCTTGCCCCTTCTTCATCGACGGAAACTAGGGCATTAGAAGGAGAAAACAACTTGAGTTCAAAATCCGGTTTTCGATCTCCGATTCATTATGGGGGTGTTGGGTAAATCGTGTTTTTACAAACACGTTTTTTACATTTTCGCCTGGGATTGATTAAATGGGGCATGTGTGGTGCACGCGGCCCGTGTGGGTTGTCCAATGTTCATTTGGCTCGGAAATCAGCCCGAAATCCTTTTATTGGCTCAAAATCAATAATTCAAATATTCATGGCCCAAAAATGAATTTCCTGCCCTTTAATGGACAAAAAAATTATTTATCTCTATAATCGAATGTCTTATTTGATGCTGGGTATTTGTCAGACCCACACAAAGTCAAGTCCCGGACGGGCTATATATTTACTTGTGGCAATACTGTAGTTTTTTGGAGATTTGTTAAACAAACATTAACTCCCAAATTTTCTAATCATGCTGAAATATTGGCAATTCATGAAGCCAGTCGAGAATGTGTTTGGTTAAGATCAACGACCTATCATATCCCGAAGAATTGTGGTTAATGTCTGAGAAAAAACTTGCCCCAACATTATTGTATGAAGATAATACAGCTTGTATAGCTCAATATCAAGGGTGATCGAACAAAATATATTTCACCAAAGTTCTTCATTCATGATCTTCAAAAGAATGATGAAATTGAAGTGCAGTAAATTTGATCAGACAATAATTTGGCGGATCTATTGATCAAGGCATTGCCGACGAAAACATTCGAGGAAGTCGTGAACAAAATTGAAATGCGGCGGCGAAAGAATCTCCAATGATGTACAAAACAGTGGAGCAATGAATACAAGAATACTGTATTCCTTTTCCTTCACTAAGATTTTTTTCCCCGTTTTTTTGTAATTAATAAGGTTTTAACGAAACATATTCTTTCACTACAAGAAAATGCGCGATTACTGACCCCAAAATGGGGTTTTACAAGTCGTCTTCGCCGTTACCGACCCCAAACGCGGGTCGATAATATTCTGGTAGGTAAACTGGCGCCGACCAAGGGAGCTTGGGGTCGGCAGTTTTACCGACCCCACGTGGGTCGGTAGCTTTCCCGACCCCTTTACCAACCCCGAATGGGGTCGGTAATCAGGGGTCGTGGACCTTGTGGTCCAGAAATTACCGACCCCAATTAAATCTCTTACATGAAATAAAATGTGCTGGGCTAATAACTCTCCAGACCACTAATTAGATCCCGCCATGTATCATTATATTAAAGCCCTAGTGGGGAAGTCCCTCGCGCGCGCGTGTGTTATCCGGATAGCCTGCATTTCATGTCATCATTTGTAAAACTTTATATATAACATATATAAATAAAAATATGTAAATTAGTAACTAAATAAAATAAAAACTCAAATTATATTAATTAAATAATAAATAATTTTTAATTAAATAAAACATAAAATAAAATTAATTAAATTTAAAAATTGAAATCCATGAATTAAATAAAATAATAAAATAATTCAAATAAATAAATAATTAAAGTATAAAAATAATAAAAAAATATTTAATAAAAATATTAAATAAATAATAAAAAATGGATAAAATAATAAAAATTTAAAAAAAATTGAGAAAAATTGGGGTCGGTAATGGGCCACTAATACAATAATTTTTTTTTAAAAAAAAATAAAAAAACTACCGACCCCAATTGGGGTCGGTAATACCATAAAAAATAAAAAAAAAGGAAAAAAACTACAGACCCCAATTGGGGTCGGTAACAATTACCGACGACATTTGGGGTCGGTAACGCCGACCATATTTATTGTGGTCGGTATTTTGGTTATCGAATGCCCTGGGTCCCAATAACGGTTAAATATTACCGACCCCATTTTGGGGTCGATAAATTCGACCCGGACTATGGTGGTCGGTAATTGGGGTCGGTAATTGGTTTTTTCATGTAGTGTTTGTATCAAAGATATCCAAGGTGAGTGTTACAAATACATGAATGTGTAACATACATGAATCATGACGTAGATATCTTCGATTCTACGCAGCAATATAAAGCCAAACACCTGTATAATGACTCTTGCTGAGAGACGGTTAAAATGTCCTATGTATATCCTCGTATTGATGTATTAAATCACTTGCGATTGAATACAATTCTGAAACTCTCCTCTATCATTATAATCCTTTGTCATCATTACATTTATATACATATCCATATTACTCCCAAGTCCCAAGTATATAGTCATAAATAATTAAATTGTACAACAAAAAAGGAGTAATAATAAGCTCTTCAAACTATATCTAAAGTACTGTAATTATTATTATTCCATTCAAACATTATTCATTTAATTTACAGAAAACATTATATCCCATGCCAAGCTGTAAACAAATTTACTAGTATTAAAAACACAAACACCAAATGCCAAATGTTACCCATCTTTCAACCATGTCCATTTGTTTGCAGCCAGCTGCCCATTCACACGTCATCAACCAACAGCTAGTCAACTAAAGTCAAACGATGCGTTTGTTAGCCCAATACGGCGCCCTAGGGCTAAAATGCACAGACATAACACGCGCATTCAGCATCTCCACAATGGGCATGAAGCTAACGCACCGCGACGGCTTGTACTGACTGATGGAGGCACCGCGCGGGAAATGGCGTAGTCCATCACCTCCTCAAACGTGCCGTTGCTCACCACGCGAATCTCCAGCGACCCAATTGAATTGTCCGCCACTCGGCACTGCCGGTACACCGAATTCAACGATTCCTCCGTCGCCAGGAAGCAATTCGACAGAACATCGTCCCCCGGCGCGTTCTTCGCCGGGTCCTTCACCAGCAACTCCCGATACACGACGTAGTGCCCCGGAATCGAACCTGTATCGGCGTAGCTCGTGTATTCCACCACAGTCGTGTCAAATTCCTTCAACAAAGCCGTAGCATTCTCCACGGCCGCCTGCAGCTCGGACTCATCCGTCTTGTCGGAGTCGATGCTCAGGAGGACGTTCTTCTGCCGGATAAATTTGAATTGCGGCGCCGCATTGTAAAACTCGGTGACACGGAGAATGTCACCGACTTGATACCGGCATAAACCGGAATGCGTGGTGGCCTCCAGCTCGTACTCTTTTCCGACCTCCACATCAGCCAATTCCACTAGGGATTCGCAGGAGAATTCGACCGGCGGATTGTCGTCGGGATTATGGGGGATGAATTCGAAGTAACCCTTATTAGGCATGATGGTGTACGCCACGTCCTCGGGCCGGGCCATGGGCTTCATATTAAGCCCGAAATAGCATTCCGAAGATGCGTACCTGGTACAAGCTTTAGGCAATCATCCACTGTAGAAATCGAGAAGGGGAATATACTGCGCCATTGCGCCGGTGACAATTACGTCAAGATATTTCGTGTTGGGCCAAATTCGGGTGACGATTCATTCCCAGTTGTCTCCGGCCTTCACACTCCTTGGTCATGAATTCAGCGAGATCGGGATCGGGCTTCTCGAGAATCTGATCAGCCATACGAGCTTTGATCGCGGGATTGGTTACATTAGGGTTTAGGGTTCCAACAGCTATGTCGTGAGCGAGTTCGCGCCAGTTGACTTGAAGAAACTTGATAGCACGGAGGAGTCCAAAGGCGAACACGGCTCCGACACAGAGGACCTGTTGATGCATCAGGATGCCACAAAGCATCTGAGTATACATCGTTTGGAATGTATCGCAGCAGAGAATTGCCACGTCGGGGCTGGTGTAGTCGTGGTAAGGGTCGTATGATCGGTTCCTGAATTGATCGCTTTTTGTAGTAGCTAGTGAGGACCGGCTGGGCCACCAGGCCGCCGGGAGTCTTGGTTTCAGCCTTTATGAAAAGGAAGTAGAGGGTCTTCCCTTTGTCCAAGTCTGCCACGTATCTGTTGGTTCATTAACAATTCTAGCTGCTAGGTTATTGGGGTTTAACTAAGGGGAACTTAGACAAAGCCCCCTCTAAAAACATTCCTTAGAGTCAACCACCCCACTTGGATACCTTACACTTTACCCCTCCCTAAAAGTTTAAAACCATAATAATGTTTAACAAATTAATTAAGTTAGTTTACTAATCTCTCAATTGTGAAATAACAAAAATACCCCTAATGTGGTAACAAACCAAGAAGAAATGCGGTAACTATCAATATGAAAGTGTGGTAAAGCCATACTTAGAAACTTGGTAAAGAACGAGGTTGACTGTGGTAACCATAACCAAAGAAGTGTGGTAACCAATTTTTTTGGGGTTAAAAGGATATTAATTTATGAGGATTGGAGTAATAAAACAAGTGGTAACGGACCAAGAACAACGTGGTAACCATCAATATGAAAGTGTGGTAGAGTCATACTTAGAAACTTGATAAAAGAACAAGGTTGACTGTGGTAACCATGACCAATAAAGTGTGGTAACCAATTTTTTTGGGGTTGAAAGGACATTAATTTATAATGATTAGGGTAATAAAACAATTGGTAACGGACCCGGAACAGCGTGGTAACCATCAATGTGAAAGTATGGTAAAGTCATACTTAAAAACTTGGTAAAAGAACAATGTTGACTGTGGTAACCATGACCAATGAAGTGTGGTAACCAATTTTTTTGGGGTTGAAAGGGCATTAATTTATAATGATTGGGGTAATAGAACAATTGGTAACGGACCTAGAACAAACATGGTAAACGTCAATATGAAAGTGTAGTAAAGCTAGACTTAGAAACTTAGTAAAAGAACGGGGTCGACTGTGGTAATCATAACCAAAGAATTGTGGTAACCAAATTTTTTTTTTGGGTTGAAAGGACATTAATTTATAATGATTAGGGTAATATAAAAGAAGTGATAACAAACCAAGGTGAAATGTGGTAACCGTCAATATAAAAGTATGGTAAAGCCATACTTAAAAATATGGTAATACAACGAGGTTGACTATGGTAACCATGACCGAAAGAATGTGGTAACCAATTTTTTTTGGGTTTGAAATGACATTTATTTGAAATATGTACATTAATGTTCCATGATAACATTTATTTGAGGTAACCAACTACATCAAAAAAAGGTAACAAATGAATGTAGTGTGTGGTAACTAATAAATCATAGTGTGGTAGCCATTGTTTTCTTACATATATGGTATGGTGGTATAAAAAATAAGTTAATATGGTAACCATAGAAATGGCGTTGTAGTAACAAATCTTTATAAGTTGTGGTAATGTATAAAGAAACAATGTGGTAATGTGATGATATAACAGTGTACATCGCAATACTTGAATTTATTGTGCATGGTTGTAGTTTTTGTGCACATGCATATTGATGTGATGAACCAATTAAAACTGTGAAATGAATCAATGTTGCATATTAATTTATCACAGATCAATTAAAGATGCGAAACAAATAACGGTTTAACAGAGGTTGAATATCGAGTTATTATACATACTTGTACTTAATGTGCACGCTCATTTATCGAATGAAAAAATAAACGTTGTGAGATATAATGAACTAATTAATCTTACGATGTCACATAAATGTTATTTATATTATAATCCATGTGTATATTATAAGTTGTTTAGTTCTATCGAACTAACATTGAGTGTTGAAGTATGATACAATACTTTAGTCATCGTGGTTTTTAGGATTGATTGATACAATGCTAGGAAAAGGATATAATGGGTGGGTCTTCTAGATTGTGGCACTAAATGAGGAAACCCGATTGCGGTATGTATGAAAAACACGATAAACGGTGTGTGGTAATCGAATACTCATGAGTGTGGTAAGCAATTCATAAGAGGTGTGGTAACTGATGATTAAGGAGTGTGGTAACAAAGGATCGAGGAGCGTGGTAAGTAAAAATGAACATAAGATGTGCTAACAAACCAAAGCAAGTGTGGTAATGAATTAGATGTAATTGTGGTAGACGATTACATATTAGCGTGGTAACGAAATGCATAATTGTGGTAACTAACTATTGAGATAGAATATATAGAACTTTTGGGTATAAGGACAGTATTTAGGACGGTCAATTAGGGTTAATTGACGGTCAACTAGTGTTTGGGACCTTCCCTCAAAAGAAATGGTAACCGACCAAGTACAAACGTGGTAACCGGCAATAGTAAAGTGGTAAAATCATATATAGGAACATCATAACATATCAAGGAGGATTTTGGTAACTTTGTATTGTGAGCTGTGGTAAAGTAACATAAAGTAACATCATAACACATCGAGGAGGACGGTCTTTGGGACGGTCAACTAGGATTTGGGAAAGTGGTAACAATCAATAGTAAAGTGTGGTAAAATCATATTGAGGAACGTGGTAACATAGCGAGGAGGATTGTGGTAACCTTCTATATGTATAGTAGTGTGGTAAAATTACATTTAGGAAGTGGTAACAAAGAGAGGCGGATTGTGATAAAAGCCATTGAGAAGTGTGGTAACCAATATTTTTTGGATTGAAATAATATTAAAATATTAAATTATGTGGATTGGGATAATAAAAACAAATGGTAACCGACCAAGTACAAACGTGGTAACCATCAATAGTATAAAGTGTGGTAAAATCACATTTAGGAACGTGGTAACATAGCGAGGCGGAATGGAGTAACATAGCAAGGTGGTTTGTGGTAACTAAGTAATGAGGATGTGGTAACCGAGTTATATGAGTGTGCTAACCACATATTTAGTAGTGTGATCACTAAATATATGGGTTGAAATAAATTGAGATTTTATGTGGATGGGTTAATAAAATTTATGGTAAACAACTAATTACAAGTGTGGTATCCAATAATCTAAAGAAGTAGTAACCAATATTTCATATTGTGATAACCAAGTAATGAGGAACGTGGTAACCGAAAATCTGAAAGGGTGGTAACCATTGGAATAGTCACGGGACGGTCATGGGACGGTCCTAGTGGACCTTCCCAATGTGTAATTTCAGAGTTTTGGACGGTCTCGGGATGGTCATGGGACGGTCCTGGTGGACCTTCCCAATATTTTCTCATTTCAGAGAGTTCCGGACGGTCGTGGGACGGTCCCATGGACCTTCCCAATATTTTTGTCCATTTTAAAGAGTTCGGATGGTCGTGGGACGGTCCTGGATGGTCATTTAACAAGCACAAATGCATATCTAATATGAAATTTTATTTAACAATACCAAAATCTTAAGGAATCACATAACATCAAATTCATCCATTTCATAGTCGTGGGACGGTCCTGGTGGACCTTCCCAATATTACGTCCATTTCAGAGAGTTCCGGACGGTCGTGGGACGGTCCAGTCCCAATGGTTTTGTCAATTCCAAAGAGTTATGGATGATTGTGGGGTGGTCTACGAGAATCGTTCCCTAACAATGAGCGACCAAACAATTTGAATCCGCAATTTTTCTAATCATCTATCTCCAAACAACGAGCTTCTCATTTCTATTATGATCGTATGTAGGTATTGCACTCTTAGTTCATCAATGTAGAGGCATGACTATTTCGTTTCTCTTCACATCCCCGCTCTTAGTTCACCAATGCACTCTCCTTGCTCGCTTTAGTAAAATGCCCAAATTCGGTGGCTTCGAATTGCTTCTCTTTGCTTCCCCGACTACCTCACCTCTACCTCATCCACAACATCTTTAAGGTGTTTTCCCGGGCATCATGGAGCCTAAAATTTCTTCTCCTTTCACCACCCCTATACATTAAACAACCAAACCAACATCAATATTAAAATCTTAAAATTCACAACTTTAATACAACATACAATAAATTCCCATTCACAATCACCATTGAAAGATTTATATTTATCTACACACATAAACAATATTTTCAATGTAATCAACAAAGTCACATTGATCTCGGCCTATACCAAGCATCGACACATCCTAAACCAACCTACAAATCTTGTAACTCAAAATCGTGGTAAAAAATAAAAATTTATCCATTCGGCCATTTAATCGAACACCTTGCTTGCACTTTCATATTACTAACATTTCATCAACAATTATTCCCACTAATTCACTCATTTCAACATACAAATCAACTACCACATTATCAAGCATATTAACATAAATCAAACCCACACAATTTTCATTTCAAAATCACAAACCAATTCAAAACCCAACACAATTACACAAAAATGAGAAGAACATTCAATTACAAATATGGCTGTAACCATATATCCAACATATTTCACACAAGGCAAGAAATAGAGCAATTAAGTAGAACATAAAATATGAAGCTAAAATTGAATAAACCACATTCAACTTACACGAAGACCACAACTTTCAATAATGCAATTAAGCAATATTCATAAAGACCCCAATTTCTACTAACTGAATTGCCTACATTAAAATCATACACTGCCTTAAATCAACAATCTACAAGTACACAATCTATGTTTATCCCAGTAATAACCAATTCAATTAAAATTAAAAACACAATCCACGAATTTAACAAGAATTTCATGGGAATCAAATGAACTCTAAATGAAAATTGCTCAAATCTTTCAACTGCACGGATAAAAAGAGGGAAAAGGCCAAGCAAACAATTCATAAAACAACCCAGCCCCGTTCCATTAGAAAAAAAAATAAAGAAAAAAGAAAAAAAGGAAGATTCGAATCCCTACCGTCGGGAGTCGTCTCGTCCTCCGCCCCTTTGCTCCTCTTCTTTGCTCGCTTCCTCCCCACTGGCACCTCCTCCTTGCCTTCATTCACGGTTGAATCTTCGTCATTGCTTGCCATTTTTCTCTTTTTCTTTTTGATATCGGTCTTCTGGTTTTAGAGGAGATGGGTTGCGTGAGTTGTGTTGTGTTGTGTTGGGGTATGTGTATTGTAGTAATAGGTTGAGTGTTGGGGTGTGGTAAATTATATAGAATTGGTGTGGTAATTTAAAAGGGGTTGTGTGGTAAATTATGTTGGTGTGGTATAAAGGGAGTATTTGTATGTTAATAGTATGAGTGTTAATGTGGTAACTTAAGTGTGGCCTCCTTATTTTAATAATTTTTATTAAGAGTAAATGAAAAAATGGATTACGTTTTGGAGATTGAAGGGGGGTTAAGTCTAGATCGAAAATTGAAGGGAGGGGTAAAGTCTAAGATTTGATGGAGGGGTATTTTTAAAACGGAAACTAAATTGGAAGGGAGGTAGACTCTAATTTTCTCTTTAACTAACTGTGTAAGTACCGAAAGAAGATGCGTTCTGTCCAATACTTTTGTGGATAATTAATAAAGACAAAATCTTTCTTACAAGTTCACCACTGGCATGAGTAACGAATAAAGCAGTTGCCGGCGGTCCATGTCCTGGCTAATAGTCGGCATGAGCTTTCGTTCTCCGGCGGATGTTCCTGAACTGAAAACACAATATAAATTTATACATAAAATAATAGATTGATCATACAATTAAAAATTTATACTCCCCTTTCCCATTTAATTTTTCTTCTTGTATTTTTGCTCACAATCCAATATACTTTTTTAAGCGTTGATATTTCAAAATATGTCTAATGAAACTTTTGACAATTTCCCACTGTATGAGTATTTTCTGAAAAATAATAATCCCGGTTTAATTTTCTTGAATGAAACCAAATTATGAAGATGGAGTTGGGATTATGGATATGTTTATAGGTTGTCACGTTTTTATATACTCATGTAGGAAACTGTGGCCCGAAAGCGCATGGTGTCAAAAATTGCAGTAATTTATAGTAAGACCGGATCGTTCACTGGAGGATGTGCGATAGAAGCAGGGCCCACGTCGTTTACTAAGATTTTCCACTCGGTTACTCGTTTTAGGTTTTGCATTGATTTCTAACAACTTTTTGACATAATTTAAACTAGATTATGAAAGCAATAAAATTATTCTACAAAGCATGGTAAAGTTATTCTAAAAAGAAATTAAATCTATTCTAAGAAAGCAATGAAATTACACTAAGAAAGCAGATAAAATTATTCTACGAAAGCAAATTTAAAATGTGACAGAAGGGACATGAAGAAAATAATAAAGATTGGACAAGATTTCAGATGAGACACAAGTAAACTTCCATTTTTGTTACACAGATCTTTGGTTGGGATAATTCATCAGTTAGCTAACTCTCATGCTTTCTAGACTATGTTCCCTTTAACAGACAGGTACTTACAGTCAGAATTTACATGCTCTTAAGACCTCAACATCTAAGATACCACAGATTAATAACTGCCCCTGCCGAGGTGTGTTATTTCTCCATGGTGGATAAACAACACCTAACATATCATTAGTTGACATGCCAAGTACTCCTATCATCCTCCCTTGTCACACCCAAAATCCAAATTAGACCCTGAACTAATCCATAACTCTTAAACCTTACAACCGGCGGCCAACCTCTAATTCTTCCGAGTGACCTCTATAAAAGCATTTAAAAGTGAGCGGTAAAGAAAGCAGTAAAGAAAGCATTTAAAAACCTATCACTCGGAAGTCTCAAAAGCTATCTCATTCCGTTAGTATAAAAGAGCCCCTGGTCTTGGTGACCAGATGCAGATTTAGAACTTCCCAAATATCAGTCATCCACAAGGCTTATAACATCCGGTTAGTTATGAGATACAAACTGAGTGGAACAGACCCGTGAGAATCTATTCCGAATGTACTCATTCAAGACTCAATTCTAGGCTTTGGTGGGAGAAGATAGTAGTTGAAAGAATACTCAACCCTACCTTAGAAATTAACCAAGGCCTATATGTTGTTCCTCTAGTATTATTTATCACATCTTATCTGAATCCAAGTGGACACTGATTCAATGCAATACCTAATATAAGATTTCCAACACACAGTAATTTTGAGAAAACAATTGATATTTGAAAATCATTCCCTACACAGGTACTAGACTCCTAATTAAAATACAGATCCTTTCAGTCTAGGTGAGACCTAATCGCTGACTCTGCTTCTAGTTTCCCAAAATGAACCCCCAGTAGAAGATGAATTAGTCATAACTGTGAAATTATCCCTTACTTAGATCCGAATTTTATAAAGGAATTTTTGTGGAAATTTATTATGTAGCATCTGATTTAGATCAAGACTTCTATGTCCAAGGAGAAGGATCTCCAAAATAAATATGACCACAATAGCTACATAATAATAGCATGCATAAATGTATATGAGAAGTAAAATAAAATATCCCAAAATATATGGTGGGATTAGACAGAATTTGATACACAAAGATGGATTAGCCTTGAGAAAAGAAGAATGTGGCTAAAAAGAATGCCAGAAATGACTGGGGTTATCTGGACTACAAACATCTGCTATCCAGTTCCCAATTATTCTAGATGGAATGATTTTAGATAGTGAGGAACCCTTAATGACAGTGATCGCTATCATCAAGAGTCCTACTATCCATGAGAGAGTAAAAACCCACATGTTTTCTTACTACATTACTATTAGAACAGTGTTCATCGACACTGTCTGTTATTACCATAGCTCGAAATTCAGGTTTGAAATTAAGATAAAGAGAAGAAAACTGTATCTAATTAGGAGTTGGCTGAGTGGCTAATCGTTATCCTCGTGAAGGGACCTTTTTGCCGGAGCTTCCACCAATCACTAATAAGACCATGCAAAATAACGAGTAATAATTAATACACAGAAGACGAGCTAATCGTTTTCCCGGTGAAGGGACCTTTTTGCCAACATTGATCTGTGATATTCCTTATTACCCATTCATACACACAATTAATGAGAAAAGATGTGATTAAAAGAATGTTTTTGGGTATTGTGTAAGTATTAATCACACAATAATTTAGACACCAATGGGTTGAGGTGTGTAATGGATAAAATTAGATGCAATGGGCCTAAGCCCAATACATCCGTGCAACTTACACAACTCAGGAAGATAAAATATTTTTGTGGTTTTAAAATAGAGAGAGGAGGTCAATTCGGTCTACTGGTTTAGGTGCAATATAAACCGAATTGACTATGCATGAGAAATGAAGTATTATCTTACCTAATTAATCATTGCAAGGATGTGAGATAGCATTTTCTAATTCGGTTTGTCTAGCAATTCGGTATAAACCGAATTGGACAAACAGAATTGATGGGGTTATCCCCTTACTCAAATTTGGCTAAGGCATTTGCTTCAAAAAGAGTGTTTAATTCGATTTACCCGGGTAATTCGGTATAGACCGAATTGGCAAATTGAATTGGTTTAACAAGAAAAATAAACTAAGGCATGAGGGGATGATAATGCATACAATGTGGTTTCCAAGTCAATTCGGTCTATATGTGCAATTCGGTATAAACCGAATTGCATGGACCACATGAAGAAATGAACAAACAACATTTTTAACCATGTAATTCGGTCTTCATGGGCAATTCGGTACAGACCGAATTGCATGTAGTTTTCACATAGGAAATAAACAAACATTTTTACCATGCAATTCTGTCTTCATCGGCAATTCGGTGCATAAGGAAATAGACCGAATTGCATGCCATTTTCACATAAGTGTATTTTTGTGTTCACAAATATCACTGCGGTTTCTAAGCTGATGTGGTTTATGATAGATGGGATTGACCCCATCACTCATTTCACATCAGTGTCATATCGCAGCCATACTTGTAAATATTTTGTGGTTATCCATAATTATGCAAATTCAATGGGTAATAGATTGAATTAAAATCCTAAATCTACAAACAAGGAATTTAAGATTAAAAACCCTAAACAGCCTAAGATTCCAAAAGCATCATGCATAAGAATAAGAACACTTAAATCATCTAAGGCAACAATAAACAAGATATCTAAGCAAGAATATAAAAATAAAGCATGTAAAACCTATTTCTAAGAAGTCTTAAATTATCTAAAACACCTAAGAACACTTATTTGAGCTCTAAGGCATAAAACCACACCAAAAACCCACTAAATATGCATTTATTAAGAATGAAAGCCAACTAGAAACACAATGAATGCAACCTAGTTGAAACAAACATTCATTCTACCATATTTATTGCTAAAGAAAGCATTTAAAGAGTGTAAAATACATGAGACAAAATCCATTTCTGGAAATCTTCCTTGTATTAAACACTTGAAAGCATAATAAATAACCCAAAACCATCATTAGATTGAAGGTAGGGTTTATTCTAACTAAAAAGCATGTAAAAAAATATGGAAATGGCTACTCTAAATGGTAGTAACAAGCTTTTACAAACTAAACTAAGATCAAAACATTTAAAACTAACCTAAAGTGCATGAAATTAAACTAACTAAACTACCTACCTAACCCTTAAGGGGTGAAGAACCTGGTACTCCTTGTTCTCTGCCAAGTGTTTAGGGTTGGAATCTGTATTCTGAGATATGTTTAGTGTTGGTGAGAATTAGCTTTTATACTTGTTCTTCAAAACCTTAGGCCCATCAGGGCCCATTAGCAATGGCATGCCTTTCCCACGTGTTCCACAGCTTCACCTGGATGTTTTTGAACTTAATTTGGTCTCCAAATGCAATTCGGTATAGGCCGAATTGGTGGACATCGAATTGCTTGAAGACTTTCTTTCTTGATCTTTGGCTGGAATGTGGTCTTCAACATCAATTCGGTTTAAATGTAGACCAAATTGCATTTTTCGAATTGCTCATGGTCTCCTGCTTGGCTTCCTTGTCTTGAATCAATTCGGTCTATGCAATCAATTCGGTGTAAACCGAATTGCATAGATCGAATTGGGCATCTTGCTTCTCTTCTCAACACTTTGTCTATTTTTCTTCTTTCTTCTTCAGCAATTCGGTCTATATGGGCAATTCGGTATAGACCGAATTGCTTTAGACCGAATTTGTCTTCAACACTTTGCCAAAAATTCATTTTGTGGGATTTTCATTCTTTTCCCATCTTTTTGATTTTTGTGGGCTATTTTATTCTTTTGCCCATCTTTTCATTCCTTTTTCTTTTCTTTTTCCTTTTTTTATATTATTGGATTTTTCTAACACAAATGCAATTAAAATTGCATATTTTTGTGTTTTTCATTACCAGCTTATTATTCTTACAAACTCGCATTAATTTGTCGAATTCAACTGCTTTCTTATTAAAATAAGATGGGAATACGATCAAAACGTCCGTCTCAGACACGGAAATGGATTGGAAATAATGAACAATTTTGGCCATTATCAACATCCTCACATTTAATACTGATCGTCCCCGAGCAGTCAGAGTCAGTGCTCCTAAGAGCAAGGACTCTGCACATTCAATCCATTTGCGTGGCTTCAAAAATTTCATTCTTTTTATATTGGGATAAGATAATCAAAATTACAAGTATTAAACTCTCTTGATTGCAGTGTTTAATGAAATGATATTTTTCCACTTGAGTAGGTATACAAATCAATCATTATTGTTAATTCTTCTTGAATATATATATAGAAAATCTCATTGGTTTAATTCTTGAATTCAACCATGACATGAACATTGATCAATCAAAACAAAGCCTCACATATAGTAGAAATGGAAATTTCACTCACTCTCAAATTGGATTTTGGACAATACGCTCATAATCAAATTCAATTAAATTCTCCAATAAGCTTCCAATTAGACCAACTCGCCACCTACTCATTTCCTCAAATCGAGATCCTGAGGTCTTATTAAGGGTTATAACGGGGCATACGGTTGTAATATCGGTATGGAAGGGAATTATTGGGTTGAGAAGTGACATGAATCCATTCCACTATAACTGGGCATGTTTTTATATAAAATCTATGATCATCAATACTTTTTTCTTTCTTTTGTTTTTCTTTTCTATTACATGACATTGGACTATGTCTAATTTGCTTTGTCAATTGCAATTTATTCTTGTTGAATGGATCTCAACGTTTTTCTTCCTCTTTTTCTTTTCTTTTCTTCTTTTTTTTGAATCGGTTTTTGAATGCCGATTGATGTTTTCTTTTTGATGATCATAAATTAGAATGCCTTAGTAGAATAGGTTCGTGCACACTTGGGTTTGATTTTCTTGGTATTTTTATAAGGCTAGGAAAATATAGTGGTTTCAAAGAAAAATTAGGCTTAAAGGCTCAGATTGGTTAATCCTAAAGGGAAAAATATTTTTGGGTTTGGATTTCAAACGAAGGCCAAAATTTGGATTTTTCTAAGTGCCTCGATCATATGCTCGATTTCGGGAATATGGCATGGTCTTGAATCGGTCCCAATTGCAAGTTCTAGTTTCCTTTAATCGAATTGATTTTCACATAATCAAAGAAATGATGAGTAAAAGTGACTCGACTCAAATCTCACATGGTATGGTTTGATCATGTCATACATTTATTCTTGAACTTTAACCTTTGAAAAATTCTTGCATTTTATTCAATCAAATTCTCAACATGAAAGTTTGTTTTTCTTTTCAAGTGATCATATCATTAGATTTTTATAGCTCAAAACCTCAAGAATTTATATCATGCATATTTTAAATTATTTTATCCCAATTTAATAGTTTGAAAATTTCATCATTAGCCTAAATTCAACATGTGAATTTAGGTGACAAATTTATACTTGTTTTATGCCGGTTATTTAATTGAAAGCAGTAAAAAGACACTGTGAACATGCACGCATGTTACAGCTTTGTTTTTGGCATGGCAGTCACTTATTCATCTTGGAATGCCACACATCTTTTTCAAAATATTTTTGAGAATTCAAAACGAAATTCTCTTTGTGGAAAGCAATAAATACATCGGTTACAATAGATTTCCAACAGTCTGATCGAAAGTGCACTGAGTGAAGGGAAAATCTAATGTATGATGTTTACATTGAAGCTCACATAGATTTGATCATTGAAGACTCAATCTCTTCTTTCCCGGCTACTGAGGGGGAGGTCTGGCATCATCTCTCGGTGGGGAAGGAAGCTTTCTGATAACGGCCTTCATTATTTCAGCTTGATTGGAGAACAACATTTTCATCAACTCCCTATTTTTCTCCTCGCTCTCCATCCTTTCCTTGTGCAGTCTCTCCTCTCGTTCAACTGCTTTTCTGTTGAACTCTTCTTCTCTTTCGAGCGCTTTTCTTTTGAAGTCTTCTTCTCGTTCGAGCATTATCAGTCTGAACTCTTCCTCCTTCTGTGATTGCTTTTCCTGGTTGGAGATGATGACGTCGGCAAGCGATTTGACACTCTGCATCATCGACTCTCCCATTTGGCTCACTAATAACAGAGTTTGAGAATCAGCTGGAAACTGAGACACATCTTGGCTTCTGCGAGGGCGTTGGACTGGGTGTTTTCTTGGTTGGCTCAGGGTGGAGGCATCAGTTTGAGGGTGAGTTGGAGTGGTTGCCTCATCAATAGGATGTTCTTCTGCAGCAGGTTCTGTGGAGGGGACTCCAGCTTCTTCTGTTGAAGGCACCGCTTCAGTACGGGCCTTCTTTTTGCGTGATTGGCGCTTGGCTGGCTTCCTCGGAGTGCATCTAGACTGGGCATCTGATTCCTCTGGCATGACATACACAACTGGATCAGATACCCGAGTCTTTGGAAGTGGGATAGGGGGATTCATTTGAATGAGATTGCTCCCCTGGAAAACTAATAGATCTACTCCTTGAGCTTCACAGATCCTCCTGATCAGGTTGGGATAGCAGAGAGCAGCTACCCTGCCGGAGCTCCTTGTGGTCATAACATGGAAAATATGCTCTCCCACATTGATCTTCAACCCGTGCCAAATCTTAGCAAAACCCTTCAACATTCGACCAGATGTCTCATGTGCGTGAGGGTTTGGCCTAATTTTTGACATGTAGAAGTCATATGAGGGTTGGAACTTCAGCTTTAGGTGCCTTGACTTAAAATAGAATTCTCCAGTGTAGCTCTCGGCAGTGAGGGATCTTGTGATGTTGTCATAATATGGCCTCTCAGCTGCCTTGCACGCTCCATTCTCAAAAATCTCAGCTGCTGGGAATTCTGAATTCCAGTTGGGTGTGCCGAGGAAGTTGTTCAGATATTCTCCAGATATGTTGATGTCAACTCTTCGCACCCAACTTCTCTTCTGTGCCACGTTTAAATTGCAGTAGAATTCCCGAGCCAGCTCTGCTATCCCAGGTTCGTCATGGTGCGTAAGGAATTCAGTCCATCCATGTTGTTCTTGCAGATTGATTATCATGGGATGATTTACCATTTCCGGACTGAATCCTTTGTCGGGTATGAACATGTCAGCCAGTGCCATATATCGCCCCGCATTCTGCTCGCTCCCATTGAACCTCCTCATTATATCCGCATCATCCTTGATGGGAAACCTCTTATATTTCTTGGTGGACACCCCTAGTCGACCCTTTGAGGTGGAGGTTAACCAATAACCAGCAGGTCGAACTGATCCTGTTGATTCTTGGGTTCCCTCAGAACCTGCTTGCTCCCAGTCGGAATTCGAGCTTTCCTTAGGCTCCTCCTACTGCTCATGCTGTTCCTGCTGTTCGCCCTCAAATTGATGTTCAGTTTCAGCTTGTGCATCTGCTTGCAGTTCTCCCTCAAATGTTCCCTGTTCAAACATATTACAAGGGGTTTCATGAAATACAGAGTTGAATAAAACATCGGGAAAGAAGGGATCAACAACAGGTTGATATTCTTTTTGTGGTACCTCCACTTCCCTCCCTTTTTTTAATTCTTCGACTCCTTGTTCTGTCATTCCATCTCCCTGATTCCTTGCAATGTCAAAATCACCTTGGAGAACTTGTTGGATGGTCTTGTCTTTGAAGAGGTCCTCCATGGTTCCCAAATCTGCTTGCTCATTACCCTCGCTACTTTCATTTTTTAGAGTTTCTTGCACTGTGGGTTGAGGTTCAACGGCAGTGTCAGTTGGACTTTCCTCAGTGACATGTCCCGGTTCTTCCATCAGTTTGGCACCTCTTTTCAGCACATCTCCAATTATTTCACCGCTCTGGTGCACCATTTCCTCTATCTCTTCTTTGGGTTTTACCCTTCAGCAATCTTGTCCATTTTCTCCTCAATCCCACTCTTTCTAGCAGCTATCTCCTTCTGTTGCTTCTCTTTGTCCTTAGCCCATTCACTCGGCTCAGCTTTTACTTTAATAGGCACGATGTTGGTTTCACTGATTATTTGACAATCATCGTCCCCAACATCGGCCTCCTTTGTGGCCTCAGTCTTCTTTCTCAGCTCCATTTCAGCTTGCAATTTCTCAGCAGCTTTCCTATTTTCTTCCTCTTCCCGGGCTTTTCTTACATTTTCTTGCATATCAGCCTCTTTCTTTTTCTCCTCCTCATTCTTCCTCATTATTTCGTCCCATTCTCTTCTCCTTTCGGCTCTCTCATCCTCCCTCTTCTGTCTCCATTATTCATTTTCTTTGGCCATTTCCGCCTCTGCTTCCGCTTTCTCCCGCCTTTCTCTTCAACTTGCCTTGCCTCGTACTTAGCAATCCTTTGTTCTTCAACCCGTTCAGCATCTGCAAGTCTATGTTCTTTCTCAGCAATTTCAGCGTCGGCTTTCTCTTGTGCTTTCCTTGCCACTTCAGCATCAAACTTTTCTTGGGCCAGCCGCCGCTGTTCTTTCTTAGATAGCTCAATGACTTGCTTTTTGCCTTTGTCTGTTGGCTTGGAGGGCTCATCATGATATTTCGGCACAGGTGGGATCACTCTAGGCTGGCTGGAAGGCCTCGGTTCCTGAATCTTAATTTGTGGCTCAGCTGGCGTTCTAGCTTTCTCTTTTTCAGCCAACTTTATCAATTTTCTCTTCTTCTTCGGTGGCTCTGGCTCAGATTCAGCTTGGAGGGGCTCCGATTCGATTGACTGGTGGGATTCAGGAGTTGGGTCCACATAATCATCGATCATCTTATCATCAGCTTCGGTCCACAGCCCCAATTCCGGACCTTTAATTCTCAGATATTTCGTGATGAATTTAGGCTCGGTCATAGCTGTAAGCTGGGCGGTCCATTTGTCCGTGAAATATCTACCCAAAACCCCTTGGAATCCCACATCATATCTCAATCGCCCTCTTCTATTTTCCTGGCAATATCTCAGGCCTTCCCTATCCATTTCCTACAAAAGATTGAAGAATCTTTGTTTCATATCGGCGTAGAGGGTGTCCATTATATCTGCCTCCTTCTCCTTCAGTTTTGATAAGTCCCGGACCGGTGGAATGTTCAAAAAGCCCAGGCACTGATTGTCATCCATTAGCTTTATCTGCTTTTTTCGTCTGCCCATTTTTGTCCAGTTTCTGGTTCGGATCATCGCAGTGCATTCGGCTCTGATGAGTGCAAAATTTGGCATCCCATCCATCATTGCTTCTCTAGGCTCAACCGCCGGGAATTTCTTTGGCAAAAATGCCGGAATGATCTCCTCATTTCCCGGGGGTATCACCACTCCTGGGTTTAGCACGGAGACTCGGATGTCCTTCTCCCAACCCCCCCATGCTTTCATGTACTCGCCCCACAGTTCTCTTATCGCCTTTGTACGTTCGATGATTGTATCCAGCATCGGGGTGTGATGGGTTGTTCCATAACTCAACATGGGCTTAAGGGACTCCCAAAAATTGTATGCCATTTCAGTATGGCGTGCCTTGGCGTGCTTTGTGAGCCACAATTGCTCCTCCGGTCCGCAGACGGTCCTATTGTCAAATAACTCTTTCTTGTACATGAATGGGAAAGCGTCTGTCATGGAGAACATCCCGGTTGAGGTAACTAATTGTGCTGGAGGGACTCTTCTGGCATAATACCTCTTTGTCGCTTCCATGATTGGTGGTTGAACAGGGATTGGCTCGAAGGATGCCACTTTCTTGTCTCCAAGTTTCTGCTCCAATAATCTATTCCACCTGCCTTTCTGCTCAATCATCCTCCAGACCATTCTTTCATAGTGTACTTCGGAAGAGAATCTCTGATCAAACGTGGCGTGTGTGAACTCATTATCCCAGAAGTTCCAAACATGTTTGCAGAAATCTCTTTCGAGCCCCACGGCCTTGTAGTTTCTCTCCTCTTCGGGGATATCTCTCCACCAGTGTTCTTTCATCTCGAATCTCCATTTGATCTGGTGGTCCATCTTTAATTTGAATTCGTTCCCCAAGGCTCGTCTACTGTCGTCTATTTCTTTCTTCATCCGTTCAATTTCCAGAAAGGCAAGGTCTGGGGTTGTCTTTGGAAGGTTCATCACAGAGTCCTCAATAATGTACTGGTCCCTGAAGAAGAGAGGATGAGAATATTTTTTGGCAATTTTTTTTTAACAAAACATTATCCACGTTGGAAACCAACATCCTCACATTTTGAGCCTTGCTTTAAATGTGAGTTAATTGGTTTCACTTGAATTTATTGAGGCATAATATAAATACTGAGATACGAAGTTAGATTATAAAATCTAACATTATTGCAACCACAAAGGTTAAAGAGAAAGAGAATAAGGGTCTTGGACCCTTACAATTTTTCTTAGACAAAAAATAGTCTAAAGATTTTTTTTTAAAATGGCCAAGAGACCAAAAGATGGAGTTTTATAGGCTATTGAGCCTACAAAAGCAATTTTGATTTTTAATCACTATAAAAGTGATTTAAAACATGTGAAGTGGGAAGAAGAATAATCAATGATGGAGAAAGAATGCACATGATGAATGATGCAATTGCTAGCATGATGCAATGGACTAGAGAAAAATAAAAACAAACTAACACACATAAATACACAAAGACTATTTTTAGATTTTATTAAAAGTGTGGACTTTTTTATTTATTAAAATTGAGGGTGTGAGTGGTCCCCATTTGAATTTTTGTTGGATAATGGGTGATGAAAAGTGAGTAAAATTGCTACACTTTGTTGATTCCCCACATATCCCCACACGTGTAAGTCAAACACTTAATACAAACAAACATTCTACCAACTTTTTGTCTTTTTCCATACATAAATGCCATACCAACAATACTTGGAAAGCATTATGTCTGGAAATTTTTTTGCATGGTTTTGTTTGCAACCCAAGTTACTGATTTATTACAAACCTCAACTTTTCAGTTGAGTTTGTAGGGTGTAGTAAATTGGATACCCACAAAACATTTATTAACAAGATTCACATAATACAGTAGCATGCAAAAAAATACACAACACAATTTATTCATGCCAATATTTTTCAAAATTTTCAAGCACTCATGCTTCAAAAACTCATCAAAGCAGGTTCACTCAATCAATCATGTTTATTCAATCACCATCAAAACACATATAAACACAGTAGTACAGGGGCAAAAGGGAAAAACCACCCCTGTGTTCATCATTATCACATTTTTTAAGTACTATCACAGTCACCAATCAATGGAATGACAACAATATTTACACAATGGGCAAAAACAGAATTTTAAGGGTTTTGAAGCCCAAAAATTTCTTCAAAATAACAACATTCTAAACACAGTAAGCTTCAAAACATCAACAATGGAGGTTTGAACTAAAACAGTCAAAAGCCCTAGTTCACACTACTCTGTTCTAGGTTATTCCGATCATGCCCAACACATTCCGACCGCAATGCGACCATCTCCGACACAAAAACAGACTACAATTCCTTTTTCACCCCCGATTTTGCGAAAACAATGAAAACCCAAAAACTGAAATCGCAAGAACAGGGTGCGAAATCGAAAATGAGGAACTTACACCATGCTCCCACTTGGATTAGAAGACGAAGAAGCCATTTTCGAAGCTTCGGGAGTAATTGGATGGAGTGAAACTCGGACTGAGCGACTGGTTTCGCGAGGAAGAAGGTGTTCGCGAAAGGGGGGTTCGGGAAAAAATTTCTAAGTATGAAAGTGGGAATGAGAGGGAAGAAGGGAAAAAGAGTATAAATAGGGTAGTGGAACAGGAGGCAATTCGGTCTAATGGAGACCGAATCATCAATTCGGTCTAGACCAAATTGATGCGATCTCCAATTGTTTGTGAGTGATTCGGTCTCTAAGCCAATTCGGTATAGACCGAATTGGCTTGTAGACCGAATCTGGAGAAAGGCACAAACAACTCACTTCAATTCGGTATTTAAAATCAATTCGGTATAGACCGAATTGACATAAGACCGAATTGGGGTGAGTATACCGAATTGGACACTTAGAAAGATAAAGGGTGCTTTTGTGAGGCAATTCGGTAATTGCATAGACCGAATTGCCTTGTAGACCGAATTGGTCACTTGCAAAAATGAGACTAAGAATAAAATAAAGCCTTTTGTAGATCAATTCGGTCTTTCAAAATCAATTCGGTATAGACCGAATTGCTTAAACCGAATTGCTACTTAGTAATATTAACACCGAATGTGCCTTGGAGGATCAATTCGATCTTTTCAGTCAATTCGGTCTGAACCGAATTGGCTTGGAGACCGAATTTGGAGAAATTACCAAGGCAACACTTAGAAGAATTTTGAAATTTTCCCAGTTTTTAACATTTTCTAAAATTATGCATTTTCTACAATTCAAACATACTGAGCATGCATATTTACACACAATAATTATTCTAAATATTTATTGCTTGCATAAATTAGGTTGGATTAACACTGCTATTTTGTGGATTTATTCCGGACTTTAAATTTCTCTAATTTCCGAAATTAATTTCCATTAATTGCAATATTAATCCAACCAGGAACCTGGTTTTTGAAGCTTTATTTTTCTTTTTGTTGATTCCATGAATTCCTGCAAGGTAAACATAAGAAAATTATTAGATTTTTCTCCAAATATCAACATCCTCACATTTAGAGTCTTAGTACTCTAAATGTTTAATTGATGTTTGGATACTTATTGCCCAAGAAAATGAATATGCTATGTAATAAATAAATAATATATAAGTATATATTATTTTATTGAGCATAGGCCGACTCTGATATCATTTGGACTTCTTTTTTCGGGTCGAACTGTACGAGGTACTCCTTCAATCTCTGTTCATTCACCACCAGCTCTCCCTTGTCAGTTCGAATCCTGAAAGCTCCATTCTCAAACACGTGCACCACTTCATATGGCCCTTCCCATCTGGATCTAAGCTTTCCGGGGAACAACTTCAACCTAGAATTGAATAATAAGACATTTTGGCCAACATAGAAGTGTTTAGATTTAATACGACGATCATGTAACTTCTGGGTCCGCTCTTTGTAAATCCTTGAGCTTTCATAAGCTTGCGCACGTATTTCCTCAATTTCATTGAGGTCCAACTTGCGTTTGCCCTGAGCAACTCTTGGATCAAAATTAAGCATTTTTACAGCCAAGTAAGCCTTATGCTCTAGTTCTACGGGAAAGTGACAGGCTTTTCCAAAGACAAGTCTATAAGGGGACATCCCAATGGGAGTCTTGAATGCAGTACGGTATGCCCATAGAGCATCATTGAGCTTACGTGACCAATCTTTACGGGTTATCCCCACAGTGGCCTCGAGTATGTGTTTGATTTCGCGGTTTGATACCTCGACTTGGCCACTAGTTTGGGGATGATAAGGCGTGCCTATCTTGTGGAGAATCCCACTTTTGCTCATAAGATTTGCATAGGTTTTGTTAACAAAATGGGTTCCTCCATCAGATGATTACTCTAGGTACACCAAATCTATTGAAAATGTTATTTTTCAAAAATTTGACGACTTGGTTACCATCATTGGTTGGCAGCGCAACCGCGTCAACCCGCTTGGACACGTAATCGATAGCTACAAAGATGTAATGATTCCCATCAGATGTCTGGAATGGTCCCATGAAGTCAATACCCCATACATCAAAAATCTCAAGGGTGAGAATTCCTTTTTGAGGCATTTCTTCCCTCTTGGAGATATTCCCTAGTCTTTGGCATCTGTCGCAAGCCCTAACAAACGCCCTGCAATCCTCATAAATGGTAGGCCAATAGAAACCACACTCGAGCACTTTATGAGCTGTTCGAGTGGGGCCATGGTGACCTCCATATTCCGATTCATGGCATTTTTTAGTGACTTGATAAGCCTCGTGCTCAGTTACACATCGTCGAATAATCGAATCTGCATAATGCTTGAAGAGATAAGGATCTTCCCAGAAGTAGTTGACTACATCTCGGTTGAACCTTGCTTTGTGGCCCTTGTGCTGAAATGGTGGGGTTATTCCACATGCTAGTTAGCAATGTCGGAAAACCATGGACAAGCTTGATCATGAAGGTGCAAGGCAAACAGTTGCTCGTCCGGAAAATTTTTATTTACGGCTATCTCATTTTTATCATTTTCTATTCGAGACAAATGATCAGCAGCACCATTGTCTCTGCCTTTTCTATCTTTTATTATGATATCGAATTCCTGCAACAGAAATACCCACCTGATTAATCGAGGTTTGGCATCTTGTTTGCTAAACAAGTATCTCAGTGCAGAGTGATCTGTGTACACTATGGTTTTCGTACCAATGAGATACTGTCTGAATTTATCAAACACGAAAACCACAGCATACATCTCTTTTTCCTTGGTGGTGTAGTTGATTTGGGCTTCATTCAGGGTGTGACTTGCGTAATGAATTACACAATGTTTCCCTTCCTTATGTTGCCCAAGAACTCCACCCACAGCGAGATCACTTGCATCGCACATTACCTCGAAAGGTGTTGACCAATCGGGTGGTTGCACTATTGAAGCAGAAATCAACATCTTTTTGAGCGTGTCAAAGGCTTGGACACACGCTTCATTTATTACGAAAGAATTTTCTTTACAAAGCAAGTTAGTGAGCGGCTTCGCAATTTTAGAAAAGTCTTTAATAAACCTCCGGTAAAAACCGGCATGCCCTAAGAAGCTCCTAACTGCTTTTATTGAATTGGGTAATGGAAGATTGGAGATGACTGAGACCTTGGCTCTATCGACTTAGATGCCTGCGCGCGAGATGCGGTGACCCAACACAATACCTTCGGTGACCATGAAATGACACTTTTCCCAGTTCAAAACAAGGTTAGTATCCTCGCATCTTTTTAAAATTTTTGCAAGATTAGTCAAACATTCATCAAAAGTATCTCCATATACAGAGAAGTCATCCATGAAAACTTCAATGCATTTTTCGATAAATTCGGAGAATATAGACATAATGCATCGCTGAAAAGTTGCAGACGCATTGCAAAAGCCAAAAGGCATGCGCCTGTACACAAAAGTTCCATACGGGCAAGTGAAAGTAGTTTTGTCATGATCTTCACTAGATATTACAATTTGATTATAGCCCGAATAACCATCCAAAAAACAATAGTACTCCCTCCCGACCAACCTCTCGAGCATTTGATCAATGAACGGCAAGGAGAAGTGATCCTTCCGCGTAGCGGTATTGAGCTTCCGGTAGTCGATGCAAACTCTCCAACCGGTCACTGGCCTTGTCGCCAATTCTTCTCCTTGTTCGTTAGTCGTTATGCACATCCCCCCACGTTTAGGTACTACCTGCACTGGGCTAACCCATTTGCTGTCAGATATAGGATAGATGATACCAGCATCTAAGAGCTTGATAACTTCTTTCCTTACCACTTCTTGCATATGGGGGTTCAAACGCCTTTGAGGTTGCCTTGATGGCTTGTACTCCTCTTCTATTAAAATTATGTGCATGGAAACAGAGGGGCTTATTCCTTTTATATCAGAAATGGTCCATCCAATTGCATGTACATATTTCTTGAGAATGTCTACCAGAGCTTTTTCTTGTTCTCTTGTCAGCTTGGCTGACACAATTACCGGTAATCTTTTATGTTCAGCGAGAAAAACGTACTTAAGATGATCCGGGGGTATTTTAAGTTCAAGCTCTGGCGGACATTCAACGGAAGGCAGTAATTTGCGAGAAATGGATGGGGGTGAAAGATCAGTTTTACCTTCAGGACCCTGTGTCAGTACAGGGTCCACTTCCTCGTCCATGGTGCTCTCCTCCTCCTCCGGAGTGAATTCAACACCGTCAAACTCTTCAAGGTCCCCAGTTATAGGGTCCTCGAAGTGCACAACATTGCAGCTTGGCTCGGCACCAGCAGGCATCAGTACCTGCGTTGCAACTTTGTCCGACATCATAGTCACAGAGTTAATGCTCTCATCCTCACACCTATCATCTATTACATCAAACATGGAACAAGATCCCTCATTCGGGAACTTCTGCAGCTGCTCCATGTCAAAGGAGATTTCCCTGTCGTCGACCCTCAATGTCACCTTTCCAGATGTTGCATCAATCAATGCACCGCCAGTGGCCAGAAACGGGCGTCCCAAGATAAGTGGCATTTCAGAGTCCTCTTCAATGTCGAGGATGATGAAGTCAACCGGGAAAAGAACCTGACCGGTTCTGACTACCACATCCTTGAGGATTCCTACGGGTTTGGTGATTGATCTGTCTGCGAGTTGCAGTTTCATCTTGACTGGTTCAATTTCTCCAAGCCTTAGGCGAATTGCCATGGCTAGAGGCATCACGTTGATGCTGGATCCTAAATCACATAGCCCTATACTCACTTTGGCCTTTCCAATTTGCACTGGCAGCGTGCAACATCCACGGTCTTCTTTCTTCTCGGGCATTTTCCTTTGGACTATGGCACTGCATGTGCTGTTGAAATAATCACCTCCTCCTGTTCTACCTGCCTTTTCCCTGAAATCAGTTCTTTCAAGAACTTAGCATAGGTGGGCATTTCTGAAATCATTTCCATGAGAGGAATGGTTATCTCTACAGAGTTTAATTGTTCCAGGAATTTCTTGAATTTAAGATCATGTTCCTTATTTTTAAGACGTGCAGGGTATGGCACCCTTGGCATGTACTTATTATTATCAATTTTTGGTGGTAAAGGGAAGGAAGTTGTACCTTCACCCGTACCCTTATCAGCTTCAACTGCAGCTTCAGTCTGCGAATTAGCTGCATCTGATTTGTCCTTTACGAGTTCAACACTTTCATCTCCTTCAATCTTTTCCTTTTCTTTCTCAACCTCCACTGAATCCTTTCCCTTCACAGCCTTTTTCTTTCCGGACCCAACATTCCCCTTCAGAGTCTTACCTCCCCGCAATGTGATTGCTTTACATTGCGGGTTGGTTTCAGTACTGCTTGGTAGTGTTCCCTTCCCCCTGTTCTGCAGTTCTTTCGCCAGCTGAGTGACTTGTGTCTCCACATTCTTAATTGATGACTGCAGTTGCTGGTTTATCTCCCTTCGGTTGGAAATAAACTCGGTCATCATGTTCTCCAGACGAGATGGTGGCTTTTGATTGAACTGCTGGTTCTGATCAGGTTGGGCTTGAAAATTTTGGAAGTTTTGGCCTTGGTTTTGGTTGGGTCTTTGTTGGATATGGGGCTGGAAATTCTGATTGTGATTCTGGAAGTTCTGTACTCTCTGTTGAACAAACCTTGATTCTGTGGCCGGAAGTTTTGCTGTTGGTTTTGGTGGGCAAACTGGGTAGGTTTATTTGGCTGAGATAACAAATGCGCATTGAGTGCATTGTTATTTGAGTAGGATAGGTTGGGGTGGCGGTTCTGGTAGTTTCCAGCATAGTTACAGCTTTCGGTAGCTATCTGTTGGCATGTATCAGTTGGATGTGGTCCCTGACACAACCCGCAAACAGCTTCCGATTGTTGTGGTTGTGCTTGGCTTGAAGAAGCTCCTGCCTGTACAGTACCCTTTCCTTTATCCTGACCCAGCTGAATCGCAGCTACCTGTTCCTGTAATTTTTTGAAGTTTGTTTTACCTTCACTTACAGCAAAAACTTTTCTAGAGGAGTCAGCCTTCCTCTCATCAGTGTTCAGTATAGATCTGTTAACAGACATGGTCTCAATATTTGCCCATGCTTGGTCCATGGGCAAGTGGAGTAAATGTCTTCCTCCAGCAGCATCTAGCATCATTCGCCATGAGTGGGTGAGTTCTCCGTAGAATTTCCGCAATTGCTCTCATGGTTGGTATCCATGTTGGGGGCATCTCCTCTAGAGGTTGAAAAACCTCTCTTTGGCATCATAAAGTGACTCATCCGGCTTCATTTTGAATTCTCCAATTTTTGCTCGTCCTTCCTCCACTTTTGATTCAGGGAAGTATTTCAACAGAAAACTCCTCACCAGATCTGCCCATGTGCTTCTCTGGTTGATAGGCAATGACTTATACCAATCCCTGGCTCCACTAAACAATGAGAAAGGAAACAACATCAGTCTTATAGCATCAGGGGATACCCCCTGATTTTTGATCGTATCGCAGAGCTCCAGGAAAGTTTGAAGATGATCATGAGGGTCCTCATGATTTGCACCGCAAAATTGATTATTCTGCACCAAGTTGATTAGTGCAGGTTTAAGCTCGAAATTGCGGGCGGCAAATTGTGCTCTCCTGGGCCTCTTTAGATAAGGCTCCACAATAGACTGCATAAAGTCAGTTGCTGCCTGCTGTTGCTGATTTCCTTGCTCTGCTTGATCTTAATATTGCTGGTGGTAATTGGGATTCTGTTGGAACATGTTGTCTGGATCTTGAGGCTTATTCTGAAACTGGTCTTGATTGAAGGGTTGATTATGGTATTGTTGGTTTGGTATATTTTGATTTTGGTGGTTATATTAGTTTGGAGGTGGTGGCGGTTGTTGGTGGAATTGCTGGTAATGTTGCTGATCAAGATTAGGTAGATTCCCCTCCTCGTTAACACGATTTGGATGTTCTACAATACCCCCATCAGCTCCATTACCAGGGTTATTTGGTGGTTGGTTATGGATGGGTGGTTGGTCTATGGGTAAGATCGGAGGAATGTCTTGGTTTTCTGCCATGTCAGATAAGTCACTGCTTGTGGTTTCAGGTGAGGTACGAGTCCGTGCTTCCTGTTCTTTCCTCCGTCTCGCTTGTGCCCTCAACTGTCGAGCAGTCCTTTCTATTTCGAGATCTAACGGTAGCTCAGGCAATGTATCCTTCCTCCGTTGCATAAGCAGTTTATATCTCAACTTGACAGCACCTGCACAACCCCCAGGTTAGCAATGGTTCAAGAGTATATACAAAAACTATCTATGAGTAAATCAGGAGTGTAATTCTCTTAATAAACGGCGCTGCATCCTCCCCGGCAACGGCGCCATGAAACTTTTGACAATTTCCCACCGTATGAGTATTTTCTGAAAAATAATAATCCCGGTTTAATTTTATTTAATGAAACCAAATTATGAAGATGGAGTTGGGATTAGGGATATGTTTATAGGTTGTCACGTTTTTATATACTCATGTAGGAAACTGTGGCCCGAAAGCGCACAGTGTCAAAAATTGCAGTAATTTATAGTAAGACCGGATCGTTCACTGGAGGATGTGCGATAGAAGCAGGGCCCACGTCGTTTACTAAGATTTTCCACTCGGTTACTCGTTTCAGGTTTTGCATTGATTTCTAACAACTATTTGACATAATTTAAACTAGATTATGAAAGCAATAAAATTATTCTACAAAGCATGGTAAAATTATTCTAAAAAGCAATTAAATCTATTTTAAGAAAGCAATGAAATTACACTAAGAAAGCAGATAAAATTATTCTACGAAAGCAAATTTAAAATGTGACAGAGGGGACAGGAAGAAAATAATAAAGATTGGACAAGATTTCAGATGAGACACAAGTAAACTTCCATTTTTGTTACACAGATCTTTAGTTGGGATAATTCATCAGTTAGCTAACTCTCATGCTTTCTAGACTATGTTCCCTTTAACAGACAGGTACTTACAGTCAGAATTTATATGCTCTTAAGACCTCAACATCTAAGATACCACAGATTAATAACTGCCCCTGCCGAGGTGTGTTATTTCTCCATGGTGGATAAGCAACACCTAACATATCATTAGTTGACATGCCAAGTACTCCTATCATCCTCCCTTATCACACCCAAAATCCAAATTAGACCCTGAACTAATCCATAACTCTTAAACCTTACAACCGGCGGCCAACCTCTAATTCTTCCGAGTGACCTCTATAAAAGCATTTAAAAGTGAGCGGTAAAGAAAGCAGTAAAGAAAGCATTTAAAAACCTATCACTCGGAAGTCTCAAAAGCTATCTCATTCCGTTAGTACAAAAGAGCCCCTGGTCTTGGTGACCAGATGCAGATTTAGAACTTCCCAAATATCAGTAAGCCACAGGGCTTATAACATCCGGTTAGTTATGAGATACAAACTGGGTGGAACAGACCCGTGAGAATCTATTCCAAATGTACTCATTCAAAACTCAATTCTAGGCTTTGGTGGGAGAAGATAGTAGTTGAAAGAATACTCAACCTACCTTAGAAATTAACCAAGGCCTATATGTTGTTCCTTTACTATTATTTATCACATCTTATCTGAATCCAAGTGGACACTGATTCAATGCAATACCTAATATAAGATTTCCAACACACAGTAATTTTGAGAAAACAATTGATATTTGAAAATCATTCCCTACACAGGTACTAGACTCTCAATTAAAATACAGATCCTTTCAGTCTAGGTGAGACCTAATCGCTGACTCTGCTTCTAGTTTCCCAAAATCAACCCCCAGTAGAAGATGAATTAGTCATAACTGTGAAATTATCCCTTACTTAGATCCGGATTTTATAAAAGAATTTTTGTGGAAATATATTATGTAGCATCTGATTTAGATCAAGACTTCTATGTCCAAGGAGAAGGATCTCCAAAATAAATATGACCACAATAGCTACATAATAATAGCATGCATAAATGTATATGAGAAGTAAAATAAAATATCCCAAAATATATGGTGGGATTAGACAGAATTTGATACACAAAGATGGATTAGCCTTGATAAAAGAAGAATGTGGCTAAAAAGAATGCCAGAAATGACTGGGGTTATCTGGACTGCAAACATCTGCTATCCAGTTCCCAATTATTCCAGATGGAATGATTTTAGACAGTGAGGAACCCTTAATGACAGTGATCGCTATCATCAAGAGTCGTACTATCCATGAGAGAGTAAAAACCCACATGTTTTCTTACTACAGTACTATTAGAACAGTGTTGATCGACACTGTCTGTTATTACCATAGCTCGAAATTCAGGTTTGAAATTAAGATAAAGAGAAGAAAACTGTATCTAATTAGGAATTGGCTGAGTGGCTAATCGTTATCCCCGTGAAGGGACCTTTTTGCCGGAGCTTCCACCAATCACTAATCAGACCATGCAAAATAACGAGTAATAATTAATACACAGAAGACGAGCTAATCGTTATCCCGGTGAAGGGACCTTTTTGCCAACATTGATCTGTGATATTCCTTATTACCCATTCATACACACAACTAATGAGAAAAGATAAGATTAAAAGAATGTTTTTGGGTATTGTGTAAGTATTAATCACACAATAATTTAGACACTAATGGGTTAAGGTGTGTAATGGATAAAATTAGATGCAATGGGCCTAAGCCCAATACATCCGTGCAACTTACACAACTCAGGAAGATAAAATATTTTTGTGGTTTTAAAATAGAGAGAGGAGGTCAATTCGGTCTACTGGTTTAGGTGCAATATAAACCGAATTGACTATGCATGAGAAATGAAGTATTATCTTACCCAATTAATCATTGCAAGGATGTGAGATAGCATCTTCTAATTCGGTTTGTCTAGCAATTCGGTATAAACCGAATTGGACAAACCGAATTGATGGGGTTATCCCCTTACTCAAATTTGGCTAAGGCATTTGCTTCAAAAAGAGTGTTTAATTCGATTTACCAGGATAATTCGGTATAGACCGAATTGGCAAATCGAATTGGTTTAACAAGAAAAATAAACTAAGGCATGAAGGGATGATAATGCATACAATGTGGTTTCCAAGTCAATTCGGTCTATATGTGTAATTCGGTTTATGCATAGACCGAATTGCATGAAGACCACATGAAGAAATGAACAAACAACATTTTTAACCATGTAATTCGGTCTTCATGGGCAATTCTGTATAGACCGTATTGCATGTAATTTTCACATAAGGAAATAAACAAACATTTTTACCATGCAATTCTGTCTTCATGGGCAATTCAGTGTAGACCGAATTGCCTTAGACCGAATTGCATGTCATTTTCACATAAGTGTATTTTTGTGTTCACAAATATCACTGCGGTTTCTAAGCTGATGCGGTTTATGATAGATGGGATTGACCCCATCACTCATTTCACATCAGTGTCATCTCGCAGCCATACTTGTAAATATTTTGTGGTTATCCATAATTATGCAAATTCAATGGGTAATAGCATGAATTAAAACCCTAAATCTACAAACAAGGAATTTAAGATTAAAAACCCTAAACAGCCTAAGATTCCAAAAACATCATGCATAAGAATAAGAACACTTAAATCATCTAAGGCAACAATAAATATGATATCTAATCAAGAATATTAAAATAAAGCATGTAAAACCTATTTCTAAGAAGCCTTAAATTATCTAAAACACCCAAGAACACTTATTTGAGCTCTAAGGCATAAAACCACACCAAAAACCCACTAAACATGCATTTATTAAGAATGAAAGCCAACTAGAAACACAATGAATGCAACTTAGTTGAAACAAACATTCTTTCTACCATATTTATTGCTAAAGAAAGCATTTAAAGAGTGTAAAACACATGAGACAAAATCCATTTATGGAAATCTTCCTTGTATTAAACACTTGAAAGCATAATAAATAACCCAAAACCATCATTAGATTGAAGGTAGGGTTTATTTTAACTAAAAAGCATGTAAAAAAATATGGAAATGGCTACTCTAAATGGTAGTAACAAGCTTTTACAAACTAAACTAAGATCAAAACATTAAAAACTAACCTAAAGTGCATGAAATTAAACTAACTAAACTACCTACCTAACCCTTAAGGGGTGAAGAACCTGGTACTCCTTGTTCTCTACCAAGTGTTTAGGGTTGGAATCTGTATTCTGAGATATGTTTAGTGTTGGTGAGAATTAGCTTTTATACTTGTTCTTCAAAACCTTAGGCCCATCAGGGCCCATTAGCAATGGCATGCCTTTCCCACGTGTTCCACAGCTTCACCTGGATGTTTTTTTAACTTAATTCGGTCTCCAAATGCAATTCGGTATAGAACGAATTGGTGGACATCGAATTGCTTGATGACTTTCTTTCTTGATCTTTGGCTGGAATGTGGTCTTCAACATCAATTCGGTTTAAATGTAGACCGAATTGCATGTTTCGAATTGCTCATGGTCTCCTGCTTGGCTTCCTTGTCTTGGGCATCTTGCATAGCCCGAATTGGGCATCTTGCTTCTCTTCTCAACACTTTGTCTATTTTTCTTCTTTCTTCTTCAGCAATTCGGTCTATATGGGCAATTCGGTATAGACCGAATTGCTTTAGACCGAATTTGTCTTCAACACTTTGCCAAAAATTCATTTTGTGGGATTTTCATTCTTTTCCCATCTTTTTGATTTTTGTGGGCTATTTTATTCTTTTGCCCATCTTTTCATTCCTTTTTCTTTTCTTTTTCCTTTTTTTATGTTTTTGGATTTTTCTAACACAAATGCAATTAAAATTGCATATTTTTGTGTTTTTCATTACCAACTTATTATTCTTACAAACTCGCATTAATTTGTCGAATTTAACTGCTTTCTTATTAAAATAAGATGGGAATACGATCGAAACGTCCGTCTCAGACACGGAAATGGATTGGAAATAATGGACAATTTTGGCCATTATCATCTAACAAAAAATTATGTAAAATATATTTAGTATATTCTAAAGCTATATGATTATACGATTCTAACAAGACCCAACTCGACTATTTTTCCCCAAATATATACTTGCAATAAAATTAAGTAAAGTTAAACAATGAACATTGTCAAAAGTCCAAACAAAACATCTTCTCTGAGATGGGGGAGTATATTTTTTAAAATTCTTGTATAATTATCCATGTATATAAAGGACTGATATACTATTGTTTTGAACTACAACCCATTTACCTCGTGAGAAATTCGGAGATAGGATGGGAGTTAAAAATTGGGCTGCGATCGCCGTTGGCTATGCACTGGATGTACGGCTGAAGATCATTGTAGGTAATGATCGGAACCCTAGATTTGAAGGTGCTCCGATCAATTGAATGGCCAAGATTAAACTTGTTCAAATATTCAGTGTCGGCATTTTGGGCAAAAATTTCACCCAAAACTTTTTCTTGCACCTTATCAGTATTCGCAATCATCTCTTCAATAAATTCTAGAACACTGGCAAAATTTTTCCGACTGTGCCGGAGAACTGACAGCCATGATAAGAGAGACAACTAAGGAAATGAGCTTGAGTAGTTAAAAATTCTTTGAGGAATGAAGGACTGGTAGTGTTGTGGATTGTGAGGGTGAAAGACAGTTATTTATAGCTAGGACACACGTGCCGCGTCGGAGGGCTGAGGGCACACATGGCTGCAGGATTAATAATTTTTTTTGTTTTGGATAAGCCAATTTAATGGCCGAAGAAAAACACAAACACCTCACACGAAAGTACAAAAAAAGGAAACAAAAAGAAGACAACACAGAGGAAGGAAACTAAAGAGCAAAAGGCAGGAAAGGAAAACAACAACATAAAATAGAAATTTGTCTAACAAACACCTAAGGCATCCAAGGCTTCCCAAGACAAATTCCGGTGGGAACGCCCAATTGATAAAGAACCTCTTCTTCAAATCGCCATCCGGCAAATAACCCGATTGCACAAAGACATTCTGCGATTGACTGAATTTAACTTGAGGCTCCAAAATAGCTACCAGAAATGGCATGTAACTCCTCAAATTCTCCATCAAAATTCTCTTGGTAGCCTTGTTACCCATCCTCCAATATTCCAAGCAAATATTTTTGTGCTTGTAAAATCCGTAAAATAAAAAAAATAAAAAAAAAACAAGGTTTAGGGGGCAAGATACACACCATTGCACTACATCAGCGGCTGACAACCGCTTTCACATTTGTTCCCCTTTCCTCCGTAGCAGCTTCCGCCATGGATTTGTCTTTTCCCTCCTCCGTCTCGCCTTGGCCGCTCTTACCTTCCTCATTATTGAGCGTATGTATTGCCTCAGAGTGCCCTTGCTTCTTACTTTCATCCATAGGGGAGGAATAAAGGGGTGATCGAGTATCGAGCTTGAACAGTAAAAAAAATTTTAAGTTCAAGCCCGAATTTAACTAGGCTAGGTAGTATATAATTTGAATTTTAATTGACAGTTTTACTTATTATGTTGCAAAATATAAGTTTGTAAGGCTTGATAAAGCTTAAATTGTATCTAATAGTTTTTCTATTTTTCTATTTTTAAAATTTAATAGTCTAATCGAGTATCGAGTCGAGTTTTCCTCACCCCTAGGGAGGATCAAGCTCTCTTAGCAATCATTGGATTGCCATCTGTGTTATTTGAGCTTTTCCCCAGTTGGGCTTTGTCCCAATGTTGGGCCTTCCCACCTTTTATGGGCTGCTTTCCTCGGCTCATGTGTGAGTTGGAAATGGGTCTAAGTGGCCTCCCATAGTCGACTGGCCCTGTAGGAGTTAAGCTCCAGTCCTTCCTCCGTACCCCTGGCCATTACTTTCGTCCTTTTTTTGCTAACCTTAATCCAGTCGCCACTTTCTGGTTGATTTGGCATCCCTTGCAGCACGTGATCGGTAGGAAAATACCCCCTCGCTTTTGTCTTCAACATGTGGGGGCATCCGACGGGTCTTCCGCTGGCAGAGATGGAGACGAGGACATAGAGAGCATTTTTTATCTAGAGAGAGAAATGTATAATAGTCCTATTTGAATTCACTTTACTAATAATTTAATAATTATTAGCAAAAAATTAGCAATCAAAAAGGAGGAAAAAAATAAATCAAAAAGTCAGTTTAAACAGAGAGAAAAGGATAATAGTCCTATTTGAATTCAGTTTACTAATAATTTAATAATTATTCACTTTCCTTACCCTGGCCATTACTTTCGTCTTTTTTTGCTAACCTTAATCCAGTCGCAAAAAAGACCAACACAGTGAGAAAAAATACCAACTCAGTGAATAATTTTAAATTATATTATTTGATTGTCGCGTTTATGCAAATAATTTAATCCAGTCACTTTACTAATTCAATGGAAACGTGTAGAAGGAAAGACCAACACAGTGAGGCAAATGTAAAATAACTTTCTCAACTCTTTCAATTAATGTACATTTTGGTTGAAATTAACAATTGCCTAAGCATTTAAATCCATATAGTTTCTGCTCTTCTCTAAATGTCGAAATTGTATTACGTCCTTACCTATGGCCTACAGGCCTAAAAAACTAGCCACATTTATAAACATGAATCACCAATCACCAATCCTTAGCTTTGAATCCAAGTGAAACAACAAATAGTACAAAACCCTAGGACGGAGGTATACATATTTTTGTTGTGTAAAAACGTAAATCCTTACTTTTGTTGTTTAAAACAAATTTCAATGCGACGTTACTGATCAGTCAAAACTAATATATCAAGTTAAACATCTAGAAATGGAAGAAAGCTAAAATCTGAAGTATTACGATGCAAATTGAATATTATTACATATTTAAAGTTTGAATCTGTATGTGTATGTAGGTGGTGACTGTGAGTGATAAATGGTTCGATTATTGTACTGAATGTAAGAGATTCGACACAATTACCATTCAAAAGCACTGGAGTAACACTAAAAAAATGTTGAATCTATATTTCTAGCATCAGTTAGTTAATATGATAAATATTTATTCAACACATATAAGGTAAGTACATGCATGTAGTGAATGCTGGCCGGTTCGGTTGAACCGACATTTACGATCGGAACCTCCCGTTCCCCTTTTAGAGTTTAGGGGAATCAGAACCTTTTTAGGGGACCAGAATAGTGAACCGACCGAATCAATTTGATCTGTTCACGGTTGAAATGTGAATTTTATGGTTAACGGCCTGTTTAAACCGATTTTTTGATTTATTTTTTATATTTTAATAATTTTATTTTAAAAAAAATTAAAAACATAAAGAAAAAATTGTGCGAACTAGGTTTCGATTACTTTGGCCAAGTCCACCTCCATGATATATATTGAATTTCTTGGAACACATTAAACTGGAAGTGACACGTGGATATTTTGACCACGCACTAGGCCTCATACGGTGAGTATTTATTACTGTACATGGAAAGGGACAACACTTAATGGTCATGCATATGGTTGTACCATATACCTATATATAGCTTTATCATCATTATACTGTAGTTTTTTTTTTTTTTGGATGAGATCATTATATTGTAGTTAGTAAACAAGTTTGAGTTCTGTGTCCATTTGATTATAAAATAACACCCATTTTTTAATTTAACTGTCAACAACAAAACAAGTTTTATTTTGTGTTCGAAGATAATGAGAAGCAACATGTATATATGCAGAAATTTGTGAAACGTCGTCTTCAAACACTGTACCTAGGTGATTGCATTCCAGAACATCTACATAGAGAATTTGTAAGTGACGGTGAGAACGAATTGTGTTAAGTGGACATGGTGCGGATAAAGGACTTTTTTACATCAATAACTTGGACACCATATCCGATTGATCAAACTTATGGGATGTAACGATGTGAAAAAAACAAGAAAAAAAAAAGATTATATAATGACATATATAAATGACATTACAAATCTAAAGTAGCTCAAACTTAACAGTATTCATTCATTTTTTGCCCACACTTACAAGTTTTGTATGTGTGTTTGAGGTTTCACAGCCTCTGCTCAGATTTCTAAAGCTTGAAGATCCATCCACCTGGAGGAATGATGACTGTATATGGCAATCGTACCTAGGTCCATCGCACCCCCCATCAAGCACAGGGGACATTGGGTGAAGCAACTACGGTATAATACCCTTAACCCAATCGCATATCAAAAATATTACAACAAACACCAACCTCACCCACCACTTCCCAACAATATAATCGAACCTGGGAGATATGCAGACCAAAACAAATTAGAACCATCCCTCCACCATTTCATTACGGGCAGCCCCTTGTATTGCCCAGTAGTCGGCTAAGGAGTTCCGTTCATGCCAAATATGGGTGACCCTCACCTTTCCAGCGAGTCGCAAAATAGAGGCAATCAGTCCAATAAGTTTGTTAAAGTTCCATGGAATCCTCCCCAGAACACCCAACTAACTAACTATATTTTGAGAATCGCATTCGAACACTAGCCTTTGCAATGGGAACCCTTGATCTCGAATGAGTGCCTGGAAAACCCGATTCAATGTTGTGATCTTTGCCGTAGAAGAATCCACCCAGCCTATAAAATCTGACAGGAGGAAGATCACTTTACCCTCATCGTCTCGAATGACCCCACCAATCCCGATCGGGCCCGGATTACCAAACGACGAACCGTCCACATTGACCTTCCAACCTTTTTCCAAACAAATCCAAGTTAAACCTCGACGCGGTGCCTTCACCCAGATGCGACCTGCATTTGAAGGACCATCTATCAATAATATTTCCGGGCTGTGGTGATTAACATTAACCCCATTCCAGACTACCTTACACCATAGCCACATCTGCCACTTGATATCTTCGATGGCATCAGACATGACCAACCTCTTTCCATTAAAAACAACAGCATTCCGAGATTTCCATATAGTGCAACAAATAGCCAAACAAGTCATCAGCCACACCTCCTTACTCCCTTGTATGATATTACAGCTCATCCACCACTTCAACAGCCCTACAATCCTGTCCGGAACAACCCACTTCATATCAAACCATCCTACGCCAACATACCACAGTGAACTCGCCACCTTACACTGGCTGAATAGATGATCTATAGATTGCACCTCATCCTCACATAAAGCACATTGGATGCTCATATTCAAGAGACATCCACGCTTGGACAACTCCTCCCGAACTGGCAGCCCATGATGATAAGCCTTCCAAACCAACAATTTAGCTTTCATAGCCTTTACTTTCCAAAATAGACTCCAAAACCTCTTCAGTTCAGCCTGTCCTCTATCAGTCCCATTTTTCCAACAGGACCTTGTTTTAAAGCCCCCATTACTCTCTTTTAACCACACCACTCGATCTTCCACATATCTACTCATTTGCGGCCTATGAATAACCATTAAAAACTCCTCCCATATCTCGTGCTTCCAATCAAACAACGGTCTTCTAAGTTGTATATCCCGCCCCCATTGTAGACCCAACCACCTTCCATAATCAGCCACCCTCCCGTCTTTATTTGAAGCTAGAGCGTATATGCGAGGGAAAATCTCACTCAACGGCCTCCCCTCCTCAACGCAAATGTCATGCCATAAGAGTTTGGATCCGTTTTTCCAATTCAGCCGTGCCATAACCATCCCACTTCCGAATCTTACCTTTCAAAGCACGCATCCTTTGAAAAATGTCCACAGTCCGAATCAGACCATTCTCACTGCCCACCCCATTCCACACCTCATTAAGTAGGAAATCTTTCTCATCCATCAAATAATTGTAGAATCGAAAAGGTTTAGGACCCCAAGAAACCTCTCCAGTTTCAAGACACACTGGATAGTGATCCGACAGGACCGAATCACCTCTCCGTTGTACTGGACCCCCATTTAAACACAGCCACCCTAGAGACATAAGGAATCCATCTAACCTACTACACACTCTCCCACCCCTCCCGAACCAAGTCAAATGACCCCCCTCCATTGGAATATCAACTAGACCCAATCTATCAATGAAGCCTCTAAACTCCCTCATAGATCCACTATCTGCACTAACCCCAACTCTTTTCCCATCTGAAATGACAGCGTTAAAATCCCCATTGAGACACCATAAGTCCCCATCCCCTGTATGGCATTTTTGAACTAAAAGATCCCAAAAATCCGCTCTATCCTTCATGTTATTGGGAGCATGGATTGAAATCATATTAACCACCCCCTGTACTCCTTGAACACTACCCCGAATCCACACAAAATGATGACCCTTCTCTACTACATCGAACGAGCAACAATGGTTATCCGAAACCACTAATATCCTACCCGCATTACCCTCGGCCGGCTGGAAACAAAACTCACACCCCTTCGAACCCCATAACCTCCAAACCAACCGTTCTTGATTATTATCCATTTTTGTCTCTTGGCAACTCAAAATAGCCGGCCTCAATCATTTACACAATCTAACCACTGCCCTCCTATGCACTCCCCAATTCAATCCCATTAAATTGCATGTAATCAACCGCGTAGTATAAAATAGGCTCATTCAAAAGTTACAACTATCCCCTGGACACAACACTCCTAACCCAATTCGGCCCTAACCTGATCCACCGCCTCGTCCCAACCCTCCTTACACTTCAAGGCCAAGGACTGTGCCAAATCAGGAATAACTTCAGCTTCCGAGAAGTCTAACAATTGAACCCCTCCATGCGTCCGGACGGTTGCAAATTGCAATTTAGCAAACTCAACATCCCCCACCCCACTCACACCCTTGCCGACCCCAGCCACAACCCCTGCTTTGTTGGCTACCTTATTTCCCCTCTTGTGCCCCCCCCCCCTCCTCACTCATTTCCTCCCCATCATAACTTTCAATAATGCCTCTTCGATACGCCTCAAACAGGAGAGTACCCAAAAATCAATTAAACATTTAGAGTACTAGGACTCTAAATGTGAGGATGTTGATATTTGGAGAAAATCTAATGCGTTTTATTTATCTGTCTTGCAGAAAGTTCGGAACCATCAAAAACAGGAGCAGAAAAGTAGCACGGAAAACCAGGTTCTTGGTTGGATTAATTCCATGAATTTAAGAAAATATTTCCGGATTTTGAAGCAATTTAAATTCGGAATAATTCTTGCAAACAAGTGGAATTAACCCAACCTAATTTGTGCAAGTGGATCCTTCTTTGATTTCAGCCCAGTATTTTGAATTTATTTGGACTGAATTTATTCCGGTCCAAATCAAATAAAGTGGATTCAGGCCCAATACCACGCTCGGGCCCAGACCACGAAAAATTTGAAAATTCAAAATTTTGTGTCGCGAAGCAACCACTGTGTCGCGAAGCAATGCTCCGCGACTAGGCCTGGCCAGCGACACACTCGCATTTATCTCTAACTCCTTCTGACGCTGTCGCGGAACCCCTGTCGCGGGCCATGGCCTCGCGACCGGTCTCCTATTCCGCGACACGTTTCCCCCGTTGACTTTATTTCCTTACCGAACTCGGTCGCTATACCCCTGTCGCGAGGCATGACCTCGCGACCGGACTCCAATTCCGCGACATGTCTAATGTCGCTAGGCCCTGGTCGAGGAACCTTGTTCCGCGACACGGCCTGGGGTTCCGCGACCAGCTTTTTCAGTATTAATACCCCCCCCAACTCCTTTCCCTGCATTCTCCTCATTTTCACTCATCTCTCCAACTTCTCCTGTTCACCCTCCTCTCTCCCGAACGAACACCACCGTGTTCTTCGCACTCAACCATCCGTGTTTAAAGGGAAACTATGGACATATTTTATAGGATCCTTCCAAATCTCGGACCCTTACCCCGACCTGAACCAAGGAGGGCAGGGTAGAATCCCATTTCTCCTCCTGTTCATGGCTCTTTCCGTTTTCCTTGTTCTTTTGCCTTTACATTGTTTTGAGAAGAACATAATGTGGTCTGTTTGGACTTTTGTTTTTCTGTTTTTGAGGCTTTTGAATGCTCTCGATCTTGAGCACTATTTTGAAATCCTTTTAAAGCCCTCAAGAACCTGTTTAAAAACTGTTAAGGGCTTGAAAATTTTGGAAGTTTAAAACTTGAAAGAACAAACTGATGAATGTTGGGGTGCTGTTTTGAGCACCATGATGTTGTTGGTTTTTTTTTCTATCTTGAGTTTTTGAAAAAGTAGGGTTAAATGCTTGATGTCTTTGTTCAACTTTGCTTTTGATCTTGATATGTATTTCTGCAGTGTTGGTTTGAAACATTAAAGGGGAAAGATCTTTTTGGCATATTTGTTTCCACACGTTACAATCTTGTGAGAATAAATGTTTGTTTGTTTATTGAAACATAGTACAAACACCCAATAGGATACTTCCACTTTTTAATAAAAGCAACCTTTTGGAAAAAGACAAAAATAGTTGATAGGTTTAAAATGGGCTTGTGTTCTTTTTGTTCCCAATGGAACTGTAGTGTGAGTAAATAGCAGTATTTTTGTCACCTAACTGCTATCCTTTTCAAAAATCCAAATGGGACCACTCACATCCCACTTTCCTTAATTAAAAATAGTCAACTCTTTAAAATTAAAAATAGTGTTTGCAAATTTTTGGGAATGCTTTCTCGAACTTGTTTAATAATATTGGAAAATCAAATTTTTGGGCCCAGTGGCCCATTAAAAATATATAGGGGCCCAATGACCCCTATCTCTTCATTTACCCATGCTTTAAATAAAAATTCAAGTCAGAAACTTAATAATCTCACATTTAGAGCAAAAGTCTAAATGTGAGGATGTTGGTTTCTAAACTTGAATAATTTCTGAGGAAATTATAAAAATTGGATTCATCACTTCTTATTTTTTCAGGGGCAACCTTCCTATTCCAGATCCTGCACCCGGAGGAACCCAGCTGCTGGACTTGCCACTAGAGCTCCTAGGTGAAATCCTCTCTCGAATAGGAGAGGATGAAATTAGGGAAGTGTTCACTGCACAAGAGACATGCAAAAAGCTCAGGGACGCAGGAAATCTCGCCATCGTGTACAAGCGATGCGAGTTGGACACTTCTAAGGTGAGGCAGTGGCAAGGGAGGATTCGGTGGCAGAAGGAGAGATTCCTGCACACATGCATGGATGCAGGAAATTTTAACCTCCAAATTGTCCCAGCACTCCTAGCATTCGCAGAAGGGGATGAGGAACAAGCCTGTGAACTACTGCGGCCAGGCATCGAGGACAATCAGAATGCGTCAATCTTCACCCGTAGACTGATGCTTATGAGCAAGTTAGATGGAGGCCAGGTCAATCAGGGAATCACAATGATAGAGAGAATGGTGACCGATAGATCGGTCCTGAACTACACAACGACCAACAGTCTCTCATGGATGGCGGACGATCCGAACACTCCCTACCTATTTGCAGACCAACCACCCCGGGTCTACTGCACAAGGATGCATGAACCCCTGAGAGGCCACAATGGCTGGTGTCTGCGATGTGACTTGACAAGTTTTGTCCACTGGAGCAGATACATGTTCTGAGAGAGGGAAGAGTGAAAGAGGAATGAATCTTAAATATGCTTTATCTTACTTAAGCTCTAGTGTAGGCATCATATAAGGGATTTCTTCTTTTGTATGCAGGTACGTACTAACTGCATAAGAATCTCTTATAAATGATGTAATTTATCGCTTTCCACGAATGGAACTCAAACTTTCGAGATGAATTCTTCTTTTATTTGAAAAGATGTCTGATAGTCCGAGATGAATAAGTGACTGTCAGGCCAAAAATATGCTGTTGACATGCTCCGTATGTCAGCAGTGCCTCCTTACTGCTTTAAATTAAATAACCAGCAAAATGTGCATAAACCTGCTCTAAATTCACATGTTGAATTTAGGCTTATGATTAAATTTTCAAACTTTTAAATTGGGATAATATAATTGAGAACATGCATGACATGAATTCCTAAGGTTTTGAGCTATAAAAATTTAATGATGCGATCAGCTTATTGGGTAATAAATCTGCATGTTAGAGATTTTGATTGAATAAAGTGTTGGGATTAAGCTTTGATTAAATTTGAGAATACTGTATGACATGAATCAATCCAACCTTGTGAGATTTGAGCCATGAGTCACTTTTACTCATTTAATTTCTTTGATGTGTGAATCAATTTGATTAAAGGAAACTAGAACTTGCAATTGGGACCGATTCAAGACCATACCTTATTCCCAAGATCGAGCACATGATCGAGGCACCTAGAAAACCAAATTTTGGCCTTCTTTTGAAATCCAAACCCAAAAAACATCTTCCCGTTAGGATCAACCAATTCGAGCCTTTAAGCCTAATTTTTCTTTGAAAACCACTATATTTTTCCTAGCCTATAGAAAGACCAAGAAATTTAAACCCAAGTGTGTAAGAATAAATTTTATCAAGGCATTACAAATTTTGATCATCAAAGAAAATTCAATCGGTATTCAACATCCGATTCAAAAAAAAAAAGTGTGTGTTGAGTTCCTTTCAACAACAATAAACTGCAAATGACAAAGCAAATTAGACTTAGTCTAATGTCATGGAAAAATATATATATATATATATATAATAGTGATGATCATAAATTTTAAATAAAAATGTCAAGTTATGATAGAATAAATTCTTGCCATTTCTTAGCCCAATAAATTCCCTTTCCTACCGAACGTTACAACCGTATGCCCCGTTATAACCCTTGAATAAGACCTCATGATCTCGATTTGAGGAAATGAGCCGGTGGCGAGTTGGTCTGATTGCAAGCTTATGGGATAATTTAATCAAATCTGATTTTGAGTGTTCACGATTAAACCCCATTTGAGAGTGAGTGAATTTTTCCGATTCTCTTATATGTGAGGCTCTATTTTATGAATTATGTTCGTGTCATACCTTAATTCTGATTCTTAATCCTTGCATTTTTCGAACATGATATTCATGAGGAGTTGATAATAATGTTTGATTTGTAGGCCCGATGTAGTGAGCAAGTATCATTTCATTAAACACTGCAATCAAGGGGATTTAACACTTGTAGTTTTGATTATCTTATCCCAATCCAAAAAGAATGTGATTTATGAAGCCACGAAAATGAATTGAATATGCAGAGTCTGTGTTCTCTAGAACATTGACTCTGACTGCTCGGGGACGATCAGTATTAAATGTGAGGATGTTGATAATGGCCAGAAATGACCATTATTTTCAATCCATTTCCGTGTCTAAAACGGGCATTTAATCGCATTCCGGTCTTATATTAAATAAGGAAGCAGTTGAATTGGACTGATTTATGCATAATTGTAAAAATATTGAGCTGGTGTGAAAAACGCATAAATATGTGATTTTATTACACATTTATGTTAGAAAAATCCAAAAACATGAGAAAAAGAAAAGAAAAGAAAAAGGAATACAAAAAGATGGGAAAAGATCGAAAAAGCCCACAAAAAGAACAATTTCGGCCCGTCTGGCCCATTCAGCCCAGTCCTGGAACACCCGGTCGCGGAAGCTCCTGTGTCGCGGTCCATGGCCTAGCGACATAGGAGGGTTTAGCGACACAACATGCAGCATGAAGAAGAGACCAGTCCAGATAGGCTGTGTCGCTAGGTCCGAGTCGCGGACCATGGTTTAGCGACACAGGCCTGATTAGCGACACAGACGCACCAATAGAGACCCAAGACCCAGTCGAGAAGCCTTACCACATGCAGTGATGTTCCGCGACAGACTTCCAGTTCTGCGACACAGTGTGATGTGTGTGATGTCTTGAGACACAGTGGGCCTCAGATCAAGCCCATGGGCCTAAGGTTCCACTTCTATAAATATGAGGTGACCCCCATGAGCTCATTGTGTGGAAAAAGTTAGAAATTCATTCCCTTGAAGACAGTTTGGAGGATTCTCTCTAGGTAGTTTAGTTTAGTTTTAATTTTTTTGTATTATTTAATTTTCTGCCCTAGTTTAGCTTAATGTAGGTTATTTATCTTGTTATTTTCTGTTTTCAGTAGCCTAAGCTAGCCAGTTTAATATGTTATTTTCTTTTCAAACCTTGTCTTTAGGGTTTAGAAATACCCCAAATCATGGGTATTATCAAACCCATCTTATAAAATGGGAAGTTAATCTGGAAATGAGTCCCAAAAACATGAAATGGGTGTTATTAACCCATGGATTTTTATTGCTTTCACTTTATTTGGGTCATTTGACCTCTATTGCTCCTACTAGTGCTTACTGCTTCTTTATTTGTGGATATTATGCATGTTTCTTGTGTGGTTGAACCCTAGACTAGGATTTGCTTTATTTTAAACACTGTTTTAAGTAGATTTATTTTTGTATAAGCTTGTTCTTGTATATTTTGAATTCCGTTTGGTTATTTTAGCTTAGAAATGCTTTTTAATCTGAAATAGGGTGAGATCACGCTGTTTGCATGCCATTGTTCCTGAACCATCCATGTCGCTAACCGACTCCTGTCGCGAGGCCACGTCTAGCGACAGGGAGGTTGTTCCGCGACATGGATGTTTAGGGACACTTGTCTTGAAATTTTGAAAACCCTCGGTCGCGAGGCACTCCTGTCGCGGACCCACGGTCCGCGACACAAACCCTGCTTAGCGACCAGGGACCCAAACTCTTGCTATTTTTCTCTGCATGGCTCCTGTCGCGGAACACCCCTGTCGCGGACCCACGGTCCGCGACACACTCTTTATTCTGTGACAGGAAATTAGGCCTTGTAAATATTTTGAAAACCCAGTCGCTAAACATCCTGTCGCGGAGCCACGCCTCGCGACATAGTTCCCAGATTAGCGACTGGGAGCCAAATACTTTGAAATTTTCAGAAATCATGTGTCGCTAAACTCCTGTCGCGGACCCACGGTCCGCGACACAACCCCTGCTTAGCGACACAAGGTGAAACTCTGCCAAAATTTCTAAAAACCTGTCGAGGTACCCATGTCGCGGGTCTAGGCTCATGACACAATTTATGGTCTCTCGACAGAATCCTCTCTTTTATTTAATTCCAAACAGTTCTGATATCTTACTCTCTATTATATTGCAAACACTCACATCTTAATCCCATGGATTAAGATGTAATATCCCAGAATTGCAGTATAAGGCGCTATGCTGCCAAATTTTTGATTCTCCATTTCCATCATTTAATTAATTGAACCCTCTAGTCAGTAATGATTAATGATTGTAATTAGCAATGGTTAAATCACTAATTGTTATGATTAAAAGATCTTTGTTCAATTGTTATTAAAATATTTTTCTATAAACAAAATCGTGATGCCTTAAACAGATAATCCGGACTATAATTAATTATGGTAGGAGGGATTATTTAAGCTATCAATTATGGATTAATTCCATAACCTTGCATGAGAAACCAATGTCTCTCATACAAGTTCCTCTCTGTATTTTATTTTATTTTCTTTTGTCTTTTGCGTATTGTGTGTAACAATTAGTAAAGAATACATCAGACTAATGTTGGCGGGTATTCCCTCACGGATAACTAGCTCGTATTCTGGGTATTAGTTACTAAGTGTTATTTTGCATGGTCTGGATGGCAGTCAGTGGAAGCCTCGGCGGTTCGTCCATCCGGGATTATAATAGCTGCTCAGCTGACTCCTATCCAGATACAGTTTTATTTTATTTATCTTAATTTCCAAACCCAAATTCCAATCTGTAGTAAAACTCTGCTAATGTCTATCAACATTAGCTGATAAACACTGCAGAAAGGAAGCATGTAGGTTTTTATCTGAATTCACAGACAGTGGAGGCCCAACTGGCATTGACACTGCCATTGTAGGGTCTAAGCTGTCTAAATTCGCTTCATCCGAGTAATTGGGAAATTGGACAGTAGATGTTTACAGTCCACCCGATTATTCTGCCATCACTTTGGTCCTTTGACCACTTCATTCTGTGTTTCACTTTCTGTCTAGGCCCGCCATTATATTTTGGGTCAATTCATCTTACACTTCCATATATCTTTATGCATGATAATATTATGTATTATTGTGGTCTATAATATGTTGGGATCCTTCCCTTGGACAATAGGAGTCTATATTTGTAAACAGATATTGCATATTAAAATTCCAACAAAAACTCCTTTATAAAATCCGGATCTGAGTAAGGGATAAATTCTTCAGTTATGACCAGTTCAAATTCTGTCAAGGGTTGATTTCGGGAAATTAGAAGCTGAGTCAGCGATTAGGTCTCATCTAGACTGAAAGGATCTGTGTTTTAAGTGAGAGTCTAGTACCTGTTTAGGGAATGGTTTTCAAACTCATTATTTTCCAAAATTGTTGTGTGTTGGGAATTTGATATTAAATATTGCACTGAGATGGGGTCCACTTGGACTCAAATACGGTGTGATAGGTAAAACTAGAGGAACAACATTTGGGCCTTGGTTATTTTCTAAGATAGGGTTGGGTATTCTTTCAACTGCTATCATCTTCTGCCAAAGACTATTTTTGAGTCCTGGGTGAATGCATCCGGAATAAACTAATCTATTAGTTTATTTCATTAGTTTGTATCTCACAACCACCCGGAAGGAAGTGAACACACAAGCAGTTCACCGAGAGCCGGGAATTCTTGATCCACACCCAGTCATTTTGACTGGGGGCTGTCTTTTACTACCAGGGTCAGACCTTCAAAACCTCCGAGTGATAGGATTTTAAATGCTTTCTTTACCGCTTTCTTTTAAATGCTTTCGTTAGAGATCACTCGGTTGTATTGAGAGTTGCGTAACTGCTACTAGGATTGATAGTTAAGAGATAGTTCAGGCTTGATTAGAATCTTTGGGTGTGACATGGGAGAATGATAGTGGTACTTGGCATTTCAACTAATGATCCGTCAGGTGTTGCTTATCCACCACAGATGAAATAACATACCCTGGCCAGGGCAGTTACAAATCGGTGGTATCTTAGAATTTGCGGTCTTAAGAACATGTAAACTCATACTGTAAGTACCTTTCTGTTAAAGGGAACATAGTAACGAGAGCATGAGAATTAGCTATCTGACAGGATTATTCCAAGCAAAGATCTGTGTATAAAACTGGAAGTTTAAGTATGCCTTGTCTAAATCTTATCCAATTTTTATTCTTTTCTTCCTGTCCCTTCTGTCCACTCTGTGAATCAGCTTCATAGTTAGCATAGAGTAGATTTTCATTGCTTTTACAGATAGTATTTACTGCATTCTTAGAATAACTTCATTCGCTTTCTAGTGTAAATTTACCCGCTTTCTAGAATAGAATTAATACGCTTTGTAGAATAAATTTAAACACTTATGTAGTTTAGTTTAAATTCAGTCAGTAGTTGTTAGTCATATTTTCAAACCAATTGGAGCAATACGAGTGGAAAATCTAGTAAAACGACGTGGGCCCTGCTTCCATCGCACATCCTCCAGTGAACGATCCGGTCTTACTATAAATTACTGCAATTTTTGACACCGTGCGCTTTCGGGCCACAATTTCTTAACACGAGTAATAAAAACGTGACAATCTACAAATATATCCCTAATCCTAACTCCGCCTTCATAAATTGGTTTCATTAGATAAAATTGAACACCAGGATTATGATTTTTCAGAAAATATTCATGTAGTGGGAACTTGTCAAAAGTTTCATGGCAAGGATCTTCAAGGCACGAAATTGTCAAAAGTTTCAGGCCGGGGAGGTCCATAACGCCGTTTGAACTCAAAGTTTCCCTCATGAGTAATAAAAAGTGAAATATATCCTTAAATCCCTTTCCCATGAATCATAACTCTTTTCATTTAATAAATTCAAACCTGTGATATTTTAGAAAATACTCGTGTGATGAAATTGTCAAAAGTTTCACATCTCTCTTAGTAGCATCACTGAATACTTCCAGCACCACATGACCCCCCCCCCCCCCCCATATAGAATATCTTCACACACTGGGTGTGAACTAACCGTCCGTTCTTGAAACTCTATAAGCACTTCAAGTTTCCTTAACTCCACAATTGCAGTCCGCCGGAGCCATCCCACATCACTTTCGACCTCCTTGAGATAGACTTCATCAGTCTGATTTACCCCCACCCTCTTGGAGATCTATCTCTGTCTCCCTTTTATCACATACACAAAGGATCGTTCGTCCCTCCATGCATTTTTATCGTAGGTTAACCTTCCTTCTTCCCTCAAAACCCTAGGGTTAGTTCTCGCGTCCCTTGACAAAACCCTAGGGTTTCCCATCCGTCCCCTCCATCTATCATTCCTAACAAAGGTCCCAACAGCTTTCCTGCTTGGAACTGCCCAGGCTGCCCTTAACTTGCCTCCCCTCTAATTCCGCCAATGCAGATCCCTCATGACCTTCTTCGCCTCTTCTTTTCTGTTGAATCGGAAGAATCCGAACTTATACCCATTTTCCGGCCACCTTCTATTGGGAAAGTACCAATCTCGAACTTTTTCTACCTTATCCACCTCAATGAAGAAGTCTCTGCTTGCCGCCTCGACTGGAATATTACGCCGCTTTCTGTGTGTTCTGTGAGCTCCTAACATTCCCTCTCGACGACTCTGGGTTTCACGCTGCTTCACACCATCAACACCACTGGCCTTTCGGAGAGAACCTTCTGAACCATCGCCGTCTTCCTTCCTGCTCCACCGATCTCCACGGCCTTGCCACCTCCGATCGCCACTGCCTTGCCACCTCCGATCCATATTCACAGTATTGTTGAACATTGATGTACTCCGTATTAGTTATCTTAGGCAAACCTAAGGAGTTAGTTTAGTAAGTAAGACGATTGTTAACCATACATTATTAAAATTTTAATTATTTATATCCATAAATAAATATCAACAAATTTGCAACTTAAATATTTCAATTTCTAACAGAAAAAGCTTTGATAAATATGTAATTTCAAAATTTAGCTTTAACGAATGTATTTAACAATTACTTTACAAAATAATAAGTTGATAAATAATTGCTTAATTTTTCATTGCTAAAAACCTCTTGGCAAGTCGCTGAATTATTCTTTATTTTTATTAATCTCTTGGGTGCTTTCGTGCCTCATAGTATGCTATTTCTTTATTTGGAATTTATATAATTTGATAAGATATTTCAATTCATTGAATTGAGCAGATATATTTGCATATAAAGAACGTCCAAATCTAAGTCCGTTAGACAAAGTTAGAGCCATTTGAAGTTTGTCACATCGGGTTTGTTGTAAAGGCTATGTGAATGAAATTTATAAATCATGTCACTGAATTGTAAAGTTCCCGTTGTTGAATTGTTTAGCCACCATCGCTAAAATGTAAAGGCTACGTTTCTGAGAATCGCAATGAACTTTAAATGGCTCTAACTTTCTCAAATAAACTTGGATTTTATCGTTCTTTACATGAAAATCTACCTATTCGATGCAAGGAATCCAAATAGCATAAAATTTTATAAATTTCAAATGTATTAATAATAGATTTTCAAAAGAAAGTTAGAGCCATTTGAAGTTTTTCACATAGGATTTGTTGTATAGGCTATGTCGCTGAAATGTACAAACTATGTCGCTTAATTGTAAAGCTCTAATCGCTGAATTGCAAAGCCACCGTCGCTGAAATGTAAAGACTATGTTTTTTAGAATCGCATTGAACTTTAAATTGGTCTAACTGTCTCAAACGAACTCGAATTTTGATATTTTTTATATCAAAATCTACCTACTCGATGCAAGGAAAATAAATATCCTATCAAAATTTTGAAATTCCAAATAGATAAATACCAGATTTTCAAAAAAATATATCTTATGCTTGTTATTTTGAAAATATGCTATTTTTCTATTTGTAATTTCTAAAATCTGATAGGATATTTAAATTCATTGCATCGAGTTATTAAATTTTCATATAAAAAACGTCCAAATCCGAATTCGTTTGAGAAAGTTAGAGCCATTTGAAGTTGTCACATAGAATTTATTGTATAGGCTATGCCGCTGAAATGTACACACAATGTCACTGAATTGTAAAGCTCCCGTCGCTGAATTGCAAAGCCATCGTCACTGAAATGTAAAGGCTATGTTTTTTAGAATCGCAATGAACTTCAAATGGCTCTAACTTTCTCTAACAAACTCGGATTTTGATGTTCTTTATGAAAATCTATCTACTCGATGCAAGGAATCTAAATATCCTATCAAAAAATTTTGAAACTCCAAATAGATAAATACCAGATTTTCAAAAGAAATATATCTTATGCTCGTTGTTTGAAAATATGCTATTTTTCTCTTTGTAATTTTTAAAATCTAATAGGATATTTAAATTCACTACATCGAGTAGATAAATTTTTGTACAAAGAACGTCCAAATCCGAGTTCGTTTGAGAAAGTTAGAGCCATTTGAAGTTTATCAGGTAGACTTTGTTGTATAGGCTCGGCCTCTGAAATGTACACACTATGTTGCTGAATTGTAAAGCTCCCGTCGCTGTATCGCAAAGCCACCGTCGCTGAAATGTAAAGGCTGTGTTTTTTTGAATCACAATGAAGTTCAAATGGGTATAACTTTCTCAAATAGACTCGAATTATATTTTCTTTTATATGAAAATCTACCTGCTCGATGCAAGAAATCTAAATATCCTATCAAAATTTTGAAATTCCAAAGAGATAAATATCAGAATTTCAATATGTTGATTTCGCTAAAATGAATCAAACTATGTCGTTAAATTAATGTAATTTTGTCGGCTATTGTTCTCTCTTCATTTATCTCTACTTACCTATTTCTTTGGTAGTCCTCCGTTTTTAAAATTATTTCTTATAAATTAAATATGTGTAATTACCAACTTACCCTTATAATTAATTTGAACAATTAAAATTAAAAACAAATCAATGGCTTAAATCAATTGTCTTGATGTACTACCAATTGTTTGGTAGTATCATAAACATTCTCAATCATTACACTTTACCACAATTAATTCAATTCATGCAGATGAATTTGGAATATGGGGCCCACAGTATATTAATCCCCACATTGCAATTCAATTTCGTTTAAAACTGACATTTGAGAAATTAACTGTAGGGATGTGGATGCTCTTAGCCGAGGGCAAGATTACACTGTCATGTGGGCTTTCCAACACAACTATCAATTACATGTGAGAAATTCAATGGGTGTCTTACAATTAATGGGGTGGAGCATACTACAAAGGAGGACATAGAAGAGTTGAAGCCCAAGAAATATGTAGTGACGAGCTACTCCCTCCGATCCTTTTTAGTTGTCTTTTTAAAAATAAAAAAGCATTCTAAAATAGTTATTACTTTACATATTTATCTCCTACTAATCCAATATTACCCCTATATTATCCTAAAAGATATTTGACATTCCATGGCAATATTAATAGAATACTGTGCATCTTTCTCCACTCCAATTCTATTTTTATTCCCAAAGAAAACATATAGGGGTAAAAGTGGAATAATACAGAATAATGAAATCCTTGGTATACGTGTTTTTTCCTAAAACGATTACTAATAAGGAACGGCGGGAGTATGTCATTACTTAATAAGAAAGGACTCGTCAGAAAGTACTTGATATATCTATAGTGTCCGAAAACAACTGGAGAAGTTGTACCTTACACCACACTTTCCCTTTAAAATGTCATTTTATTTTATTTAACTGTCAGCAACAAAAAAAGTTTTATTTTGTGTTCGAAGATAATGAGAAGCAACATGTATATATGCAGAAAGTTGAGACACGTCGTCATCAAACCACTGTACCTAGGCGATTGCATTCCAGAACATCTACGTAGAGAAGTTGTAAGTGACGGTGAGAACGAATTGTGTTAAGTGGACATGGTGCGGATAAAGGACTTTTTTACGTCAATAACTTGGACACAATATCTGATTGATCAAACTTATGGGATGTAACGATGTGAAAAAACAAGAAAAAAAAGATTATATAATGACATATATAAATGACATTACCAAATCTGAACTAGCTCAAACAGTATTCATTCATTTTTTGCCCACACTTACAAGTGTTGCATGTGTGTTTGAGGTCTCACAGCCTCTGCTCAGATTTCTAAAGCTTGAAGATCCATCCACCTGGAGGAATGATGACTGTATGGTTCCAATATAGTAGCCTCTACAACTTTTCTGCCACTTATGTGGGCATCTTGATCATCTAGAAGGATCTGCAATCTTGAGATATGAAATGGAGGATGAAATTCTCATGGAGACTGGCCATATCACTCAAACAGTACTGAGAAGAGCAGCTAGCCCTGCTACCATTGAACAAACTTGGATGACCAACTTCCAGCTATGAACATGCAAGAGATGATGCAAGAATATGCCCACTTCCAGTTGTCATTATGTCATCCCTGATCCTCACCCTCCTATTGAAGACATATATATTGCTAAAAGTAACTACTCTGTACAGGCATACAAACAGGAAGGCAAAGCTCTTCGAGCAAAATGGACACCACCCAAACCCGTTTAAAGTTCTCACTTCGCTTGACTTAAGTCCTACGATTCTTTGGAAGTTTCGGATATTCATCCGAGGCCCTTGAATCCGCTTATGAACATATATCTCATAAGAAGAAATGAACACCGTGTTAAACTCGTTTACTTTCTGTCATTGTATACTTTGGTAATGTCTTGCATGTTGTTTTTAACTTGCATGCAAGTGGTGACTCAGATAAACATGAAAATCACGATACGTCTAACCTCTTCACATTTTCCAAATCAGCAAAGCAGTGAAAGAAAAGAAAAAAATCATTCATGATGCTATGCCTTGCCAAACCAACAAGGCGAGGAAAAAGTCACCTTTTTGGAAGCTGAAAAATTGCAGAATACGAGTAACACTTCACAAGACTGGTTCTGGTTACCACAGGGCGACTCTGAATCTTCAAGAAAAAGAAAAAGAAAATGTGGAAATCTACCAACGACTGAGATGGAAAGATCCAAATCTGAAGGATAGAAGGAGAGTTAGGGCCTGACCAAACTAATGGCTTTCTTAAACGATATATCTTGTAGCGATCAATTTCTTAAGAAGCAGAAATACCCGGATGATCCTATGTACCCTTCTCCATATTACTTCATCGCAAATTTTGCGGAGTCTTTGACAATGATGGTCCTCAGCTGGAATTGTCAAGGTCTAGCTAGGAGAAGCTTTGGCTATCAGAAACCTTAAGGGGAATTTGGTGTAATATGTTCATACTTTTGTCTTTTCAATGGAAACAAGTTTATCTTTTGGATATGATTGAATTGTTGTAGACTCCTTAGGTGCTGGAGGGGGTTTGTTACTTTGGTGGAAACCTGCAATGAAATATCACTTTATCTTAATTCTTACCTTTCAAAAATCACATCGATGTAATATGGCTCAAGGATATATTATAATATTACTAGATTAACTGGTTCCTATGATGCCCCTAGAACTTTTTGATCGTTTATATACTTGGAATCTCCTTCGAAAACTTCAATTTCAATACAATCACCCTTGGATATGCTTTGGTGGTTTTAGTGAAATCATTTTCCAGACTGAAGAAACTGGGAACACTCTAGACCTTGGAATCAAATTGATGCATTTTCGATCTGTTTTCCAAGACTGCTACTTTAAACAGCTGCTCCTTTTGAATACTGAATTTACATGGTCAAATAATAGACTTGGAGATGATAATGTGATGGCTAAATTGGATAGAGTGTTCTTCAATACAAAGTGGTGGAATCAAAACTTGAATGGATTGTCTGGCAAAGGTAGAAGTCAGGGAGGAGTTTGCTCAATTCCAATTCACTACTGTCCGACTGCAAGAGGGAGTCAAGGTGGTAGATTTTTCGGAGGCCGAGTCTATTCTGGAGCTAGCAGAATGGCTGGGGTTGGGGTGTTTGTTGGGTAGGGAGGAGGCAGTGTCTAGGATAAGGAAGGAGGTGGAAAGGGCGTAGAGGCTGGGGGTTTTGCTGCTGGGGTTTTTAAATATGCGGATAATAACTAGCAATTTAAGACGTTTGAATGGGGGCGTGAGAATGAAGGCTGTAACAAGGATGTGTAAAAAGTATAGGTCGGGGATTCTATGTTTTCAGGAGACGAAAATGGGAGAGGTGAGGGAGCGACTGATCTATAGTATTTGGGGGTCTAGGGGGTGCGAGTTTATATTCCAACCATCAATAGGGAATGCTGGGGGAATGGCTGTGATTTGGGACACGACCTGTTGCTCATTTCAATTAGTGGAGCAAGGTCACCATTTTATCTGGATAAAAGGGAGTGTACACGGGTGGAATGAGGTTGTTAACCCGGTGAGCGTGCATGCGCCTAACATCAGGCGGGAGAGAGGGAAGTTTTGGGGATTTCTCCATAATAAGTGTGACATAGGTAATAGAGAGGTATGGACAATCTGTGGCGATTTTAATGCCGTAGTATCAGAGAGTGAAAGTGTGGGGGTTAGTGTAGACGCAGGGTCAGCTAGGGACTTTAGAGAATGGATAGATGAAATGGGGTTGGTCGACTTACCAATGGAGGTGGGACAATTCACATAGTTTGGGAGGGGTGGGCAAGCTGCGAGGAGGTTGGACAGGTTCTTAGTTATGCCGGGATGGCTTTGTCTCGATGGGGAGATTACACAAAGAAAATGCGAGTCAATCCTCTCGGATCATTATCCGGTATTGCTTGAAGTTGGAAACAAATCATGGGGTCTTAAACCGTTTAGGTTTTTCAACTATTTGATGGACGAAAAAGGTTTCATAGAAATTGTGTGAGAGGTATGGGAGGATGGTCAGTCAGAGAGTGAGGGTAGCAGGGGAGGTGGTTTGTTTGGTAAGCTCCGGCGTTTAAAGAATAAGATACGGGGATGGGAGGGGTATGGGGCGGCTGACTTAAACAGCCGGATCAACAGGCTTCTTACAGATGTGGAGGAGATTGAGACTGGTCTACAGGGGGGAGAGATGAGTATTAAGAAGAATGATGCATGGTTAAGAAAGAAAGAGGAGGTTAAAATATTATTTTTGGCCGAAGGGAGGAGGTGGCTCCAAAAGTCGAGGATTAGATGGATGAAAGAAGGAGATCAAAATACTCGTTCTTTTCACTCCGTGACGGCTTTAAACAAGAAGAAGAGTTTTATTGGATCAATCAAAAGCAATGGATGTATCGTGGATGACCCGAGGGAGGTAAAGGAATTAGCTTATAAATTCTTTCAGGCAGCACCAAAAATATGGAGGAAATATTTACGGTGGAGGAGATTGGATTGGCTCGCCTAAATGAAATCGACAGGGATTGGTCGGAAAGGGACTTTTCTGAGGAAGAGGTATGGTTGGCTATTTCGACTTGCGATGGGAACAAGGCACCGGGGCCGGATGGGTTTAATATGAGTTTTTTTAAGAAATATTGGAATTTGTTGAAGGATGATGTACTGGCAGTGTTTCGGAAATTGGAAAGAGGTGAAAAATTGCCTATGGAGGCTGGAGGGTCATTCATTACCCTAATTCCCAAGGTGGATTGTCCTATGGAGTTCAGAGAGTATAGGCCAATCTCATTAGTGGGATGTGTTTATAATATAGTTGCTAAAGTATTGGCGGGGAGACTACAAGGAGTGTTGTCGGGATTAGTTGGGAATTCTGGCATTTGTGAAAGGTAGGCAAATTCTAGATGGTGCTTTGATAGCGAGATGATTTATTCCACGGCAGTGACAGGTCGAAAGAGCTTTGCAATTAAATTAGATTTTGCCAAAGCTTATGACGACGCGTCATGGGGGGCATTGGAAGGGGTCCTGGATACTATGGGTTTTGGGGACAAGTGGAAAGGTTGGGTCAAGGAATGCATTACCTCGGCCTCAGCGGCGGTGTTGGTTAATGGCTCACCAACAAAATTCTTCAACATGGAGAAGGGCTTGAGGCAAGGAGATCCGTTATCACCGTACTCGTTTGTGTTGGTTGGTGAGGTTTTGAACATACTGGTGACCACAGCATCGGAATTGGGAGGGTATCTAGGGTTGGCAGCAGGGGTTAGGGGGCCAACAACAACCCACCTCCAATATGCGGAAGACACCATTTTATTTTGTGAAGGGGAATTGAATCAGGTGGTATTAATCAAGCGAATTCTATGGTGCCTAACGCTAGCAAAAGGGCTAAGAATTAATTTTGGCAAGGGTAATATCATCAGTATCAACTATGCCCAGGAGCTTGTGAGTGAAGCTGCGACGATCCCAGGCTGTAGGGAGTGTTCTTGGCCTCTGAAATATCTTGGAATCCCAATAGGTGGGAGAATTAATGGGGTGGAGATTTGGAAGCCGGTGTTGGAAAGGGTAGAAAAGCGCTTGGCAGGGTGGCAAGGAAAATTACTTTCACAAGCTGGGAGGGTTTGTTTAATAAAGTCAGTAACGAGCAACATGCCATTATACTTTTTTATCTCTCTTTAAAGTCCTAAGGTTGGTGGCGGACAGATTAGAGAAGTTAAAAAGAAATTTTTTTTTGGAACGAATGGGAAGGGACGAGGAAACTTCATTTAATTTCTTGGGAGAAAATCAATATGCATAGGGAAGATGGAGGCTTAGGAATTCGAAGTACGGTGGATGTAAACTTAGCATTACTACTTAAGTGGAGGTGGCAGTATGGGAGGGATGATTCTCTATGGAAGAAGGTCATTGATGCGAAGTATTATGGGGCCTTGCCCCTCTGTTTTGCCAGGTCCAACTAGAAGCAGATCACTATGAGGCAGACTGAGCAGCACCTGGGAGAGGTGGAGAAGGGATGTCAGGGGTAAGGTTTCAAAGTTATAGTGGGAAATGGTGCTGCCACTCGATTTCGGACTGATAGTTGGGTGGTGGAGAGTAGGCTTTGAGAGAGTTATTTCCACGAATATTTGCTCTAGCTGTTAACAAGGAGGGGGTGATATGTGAGTTTGGAAAATGGAGAGGCTTTGAATGGGAGTGGCAAATACAGTTGAGACGACCCCTCTTTGATTGGGAAGGAATCGTGTGGGACGAAATGTTGACAGCTATTCGCAGAATTAGAATGAGTCGGTATGTGGAGGATAGGGTGGTTTGGTTAAAAGAGAGTAATGGTCTGTATACCGCAGGATCATGTTGGAGGCGGGATGAAAGAGAGGGGGTGACTGAGCGTAGATGGCTGTGGCAGTCTGTTTGGAAAATAAAAATTCCTTTGAAGGCGAAGTTGTTGGCTTGGAAGATGGCTCAAAATGCATTACCAGTTAAGGAAATCTTGGTAAGGAGAGGGTGTACACAGATAACCAATATGCAATGTCCTTGCCATGGGATGGATATTGAGACAATCGACCATTTGTATAGTAGGTATGAACTCACAGGTCGCATCTGGTACACGGGTGCAGGGTGGTTCGGGGTTGGTTGGGTGCAACCAGGCACCGCAGCCAATCTCTTGGACGGGTGGTTTAGGGCTTGTCCATCGCAAGGTAAGAAGGTGTTGTGGATGATGACCGGGTTGGCAATTATTTGGTCGGTATGGAAATATAGGAATGGTGTTGTGTTTAAGGGCCAAACTTTCGTAATAAAAGAGGTGGTGGATGAGGTCAGGTGGCGGGTGAATTTATGGTGGTCAGTTGCGATGAAGGAAGAAGTGAACATCGTTGGGAATCTGGAGGCAGTTTTCCTGGACGGCCTCTGTTAATCCCATAGGAGAAGGGTTCAAGTTCATCGAAGAGGGTTAGTTTGGGAAAGAACGGAGGCGGGGTGGTGGAAGATAAATACGGATGGTTCTTCGCTAGGAAATCCAGGGCCGGCAGGGATTGAAGGGCTGATTAGAAATGTTGAGGGGGTGGTGTTCTTTTCCATGTCAGACTACATTGGCGTTACAGACTCAACGGAGGTAGAAGTGAGGGCCATCAGCTGGATCTGTGAGACGTTAATCCGTGATCAAATTTTTCCCACTCCCAAAATTATTATTCGAGTGTGATTCATATAATGTGGTATCATGGCTAAATGATCCAGGGAAGATTCCTTGGAAGTTCAGAGAATTGTTGGGTCCTATCATGGATGTATTGCGGTTCGCTGGAGAGGTTCGAGTCTGGCATATTCTAAGGGAGAGAAATGGACTTGCGGACGAGTTGGCGAAGCTTGGGGCGGTAGGAGAAGGAAGGGGAGAGGAATGGTTTTGAAATGGGATATGATGCGGCTATGTATTTTTGTTGCTGTTAATTACAGACTGTATTGTTATTCGATGTTGATGATCAGTGTGGGGTGGGCATATGCAGAAGCTTCCACCAATGCTGGTTATGGTAGACCCCGTGTGCAGAAGTCTCCATCAATGCTTGTAGCCAGTGTACAGAATTGTTTGCGGGTGAAGATTTGTGAGAGTTGTTGTTGGGGGCGTTTGGGATCCCTATCTCGGTGTCGTGCGGTGCAATGCAGATTGCTGAGGTGATGGGAAGAATTTCGGAGTGGACTCAGAACTTGAATCTGTTGGCAAGGGCTGCTTAAGATTCGAATCTGCTGTGCAATGGTGACATTAGTTCCTCGAGCTTTATTTAATTCAGTATGATCCAATTGGTGTTTAGTTTTTGTGTTAGCTGTTGCTGTATTATTTGCCAGTTGAGCATATGTATCTGGAACTCCTTTGTACACTGGTTTGGTCCCGAGAATAAGAGCAGATTCCCCTAAAAAAAAAAAAACTTGAATGGATTGCTAATGCTCAATTTATGAGATCCTCAGACAAAAGTGTTAATAGTTAAATACTTCATCCGTTCCTTCTAAATGTTACAGATCTACATTCATGCAATACACATTTTTAATCATTAATAACTCAAATTGCATACATGTAAAAATTATGAAAATTTGATATTCTAAATCTATGCGATTGGACGAATCCAACAAGATTCCACTCGACTATATTTTATCTTAAATAATTGTATTGAAACGTTGAATCAAAGTTACTTAAATAAACAGTGACCAAATCCCAAACGTGCACTTAAAAAGGAACGGGTGTATGTTGAGTTTTCGTGTGGTTGATGGGTCGTGGATCCATGGTTTATGTGGTAGAATTGATACGGATGATGTTATACTGTACATACCAAGTTATTTGAACTGTGGACGGGATTTAGCTTTGCCTTTTTAGAGGGGATCCCAACATATAAGCAAATGTGGGATAATTAACACCCTTACTCAAATCAGTACTACTATCTTAGAAAGACGAGATGGATATGAGGTTTCAACCCAAAACCAATTTAGAATGACCCATATTCATATAAACAAGAGAGGATCACGATATGTAAGCGATGTGGGGTAATTAACAGTGTTCTCCTTTGGTCTTTCCAATGTGATTGCTACATTTGACTCTATGAGCGCCATCAGGCTTATTTTGGATCCCATGTTGAAGTTTCATGCATCTGGAACACTAATCAATACTATTTTTAATATGCTTGCAAATTCTGAAATTAAACTAGTTTTCATGTCCTGTTTATGCCACCTTTTTCTTTTAGCTCATCGGGTAAAAAAAATTACATTTACATTTGAATGGGACTTTGAGAAATCAATAGATAAATAAATGAAACCAAAATGCAGCAATGCATAACAAATTCCCCATCTTTATTTTAATGAATCAAACTTCTCTAAATAAAACCCAACATTCAAATTTTTCTCCTTTTTACAATTGGAAACTTCAATGTATAATGTTAAGGTTTGTTTACACCTTTTGAGAAACAAAATTACAAAACTAAACCCCCTTAAAAGAATGGCAATGAAACAAAGTAGTAAAAGAAATAGAAATCAATTATGTAGATCAGAATGGTGCACAGTGAGAAGGCAACCCTGTTTGATGATCCACTGCGACAGTCTGACCTGCAGTGCATTCCAGCACATCCTGCCCCAGCTTTGCCCCGGCGGCCTTCAGCCCTTTCAAGGACACTGCCTGGTTGAACAGGTTCAACGAGGGCAGCTTTGACGCCGGTGGCAGTTTCCCATTGGGCAACAGAGGCCTGAAGTCCTGACTTACCAATGGCACTTCGAAATCTGACTTGTCGTGGCGCACCACATTGTCCTTGGCGCTGATATGCGCCCCCGGCTCCATGTGATTGGTCGAGAAGCTTGCTTGGTTCGGGAAGTTTGGGTACAGACTCACGTAACCTCTCAGGTACATCATGTCGATAAGGAACTTCTTCCAGGATGCTTGCCATCCGTTGGTTCTCGACTTGGGGATCTGAACCGGGTTCTGCTTGGCGTCCTCGGTGAATCTCATGTTAATGTACACGTAGAATTCCCTCCAGTGTTTCGGGAAGAAAACAGCGCCCCAACTGCAGGGTAGTTGGTGGAGATACGGGGTGTTTGGATGGATGCGTTTGAAGAATTCAGTAGCATTCCATTTGGGCCTCTCTTTCACAACCTCGACTAGTTTGGGCGTGTAGAGTGAGATCGATGAGAGCTGGGGGAGCGACACTTGTGGATCGTAGTGGTATGCAAGGAGCGCGTATTTGATCCACAAGTAGTAGTAAGGCGAGACTTCGATATCATCCTCAAGCAACAGGCCAAAGTCATCATCTGACGATGGATACCAGCTTTCGCTCACTGCACGGATCAGCCCCCCTTGGATGATTCTTCTGCGAAGAAGTTTAGGTCCGTGAGGCCAGTCGAATGAGTTGACGAGTTTCAAGGTAGCTTCGTCGACCTTGCTGTCCATGTTGAAGGATATTGGGACCTCATCTCCTAAGTAGAAGGCCTGACTTAAAGACTTCAGAAGCCTCGCCAGAGACCCCGCTCGATTCTGTGTAATGATGCTCACTGAAAGCCTCATTCTGTTCCAATCTATTCATAAAATCGTCAAACCAAAGGGACTAGTAAGAATCGAAATCAAGATCAGCAATAAGCTAATTTTAGTAAAAACAGTAAGAATCGAAATGAAATCAACAACGGATGAATTGTCGAACAAACAGCACTCTTACTTGGCAAGGCCGTTGGTCGAAGATCAGCCATCCACAACACCTTTGTGACTGAAGCTCTTGGCAGAAGTACCAACGCGGAGCTATTGCTATTACTCTCTGATGCCATTTTCAAGGCTTTCTTCACGTTTGTGTCGATATTTGACACCGTGATGACCAAGCTTGGGTTGTGGATTTTAATCAGTCCTTTCATGCTGGCGTACACGGCTTGCAAAACAGGCACCTCCGAGTTTGAAACCCCGGATAGAGAACCAATTCCTAGGTCGAAAATCTTGAACCTCCTTTCCTTGCACACTGCCTTAGGCCATTTCAACGCTGCTGCAGCATCTTCACATGGGCAGAAGTGACCTCCTGAGACAACGATATACGCCTTCTTCCCGACAGTAGTTCTGAATTTTTCTAGGAGAGGAGAAAGAGCTTTAACTTCTTCCACGGAATGTGCATAAAAGAGGGCATCAATCTTTTGAGGGTACATGGCAGCCCACTGCGTAATGTAGCCTGTCGAGAGGGCTTTCCACCATTGATCATCACGAACTTGAACTATGTCTTTGAAGATCACAGTCGTCTCAGACACATAAGCCAGCCGGTGTTCACTGTCACCCCATGTTTCTTTGTCCTTTGGATCAACTGGCAACACATACGATCCAGCGTTTCTATACTTCTGTAGCTGATAGCTGCATTGATATTATCATATTATACAACACAATCATGACAGCCAAATCGCAATAAAAATCAAATGAGGAATATGTGCATAATTATCAAGTTCTTAAATGACACCATTCGTCGAAATATCTGAGACCAAAATAGTCATTCAACTAAATCAAGATAGTTAAAAAGCTTTCTAAATGCACTGCATTGATAACTACCAAAGAAAAACATCAGAAAGTAATAGCTTTCATACCTCAAGTGTAAGTCTTCTCCGGTCATGAAGGTGAAAGGCGTCTCAATGAAAAGTGTTTTAACAAGTTCAGCAGAAAGAAACCAGGAACTCGAAAGAAAATCGACCTGGACAACTCGATCTATAGTGATATCATAAGCAGGATCAGGCAAATAAAGTCCAGCCTCTTTCGAACGAAATTTTCTGTAGCTAGGGAATGTAAAGTCCTTTTGTCGAAAAGGTAAAATCCTTCCAATACTTCCAAGAACAGAGTTCTTATACTTCTCTGTTCCGGCCACATGTGACAAGATTTGAAGCATCTTCTTTCCGGGAATCATGTCATCATCCAGTATATAGACGAGATCTGCTTCGGTCTGCAAAGCCATTTGGAACCTCCCATAGTACTTAAAATCGTAGCTCGAACTAATGAAACTGATTTTTGAGTTATTGTAGCTATCGACAATTCTCTTCAAGGATTGCTCATTGGGACTCCCAAAGGAAAGAACCCAAACATGATGAAATGGAAGTGTTTGATGGAGTAATGACTCGATTTGCGCGCACAAGGTCTTCCGCTTAAAATGGTTTAGAATCACCGTGACTTTAGGAATGTTTTGCCCTTTCAAATCCCACTTCGACTTCATTGCCATCAACTCAGAAAGTGTTTCGGTACCAACTTTTTGTCTCTGAAACTCGAGTACTTCTCGATAAAGTTCTGTCTTCAACTTGATCATCACAGCATCATTGGACTTCTTCTGCACGAAATTTATCTTCTCATGCTCGCAGACTTCTGACGGACTAATTGGTTGGATTTCGGCTTTGATAAGGGCATTGGCTTCCTGGTAGTGGCTCACAACGTGTGGGGTGGTGACAATCAAGTTTTTCCATTGCTGCGCGAAACGTGTGGCCCACGTGAAGTCCGGTTTGCTTCTCAAATCTACAGAGGGACTCATGTAATACAGCAAGAACGTCGCATATATTGCGAATGCAAACTGTAAACACGTCAGAAATGTGACCAGCCGCGCAGAGGATCCCTTCTGTTGTGCTCTCAACTTTGTCTTCCCTCCCATGTAATCATTCAACATCCCTTCCAAGTAGTCTCCACTTCTGGTTGTTGGACCCCTTGACAACCACATTGCACAGAATTCACTCAAAATCAATAAAGACCTGCAACATGTAACAAAATAATACTACAAATCAACAATTGGATTGCAAACAAACAAATAGAATTGAAGGTTTTTGACTAGACACTAAAATCTATTCAACCTGGGAAATGAAGATCTACTTGAACAAGGAGAGCAAATTGACTAGACTAAAATTTATTCAACCTGGTGAAGATCAATTAGCAAGGAACCTTATATAACTTGACTAATGTATACTATAAGTTTATATAGAAAACCCTTAAGAGAAGTGTGTACAAAGTAATAAAGTGTGTTGAAGACACTATGGAAAATGCAGCAAAGTCACATGGGGTTAGCCCCCCTACAGATATAAAAACTAATAGAATGTGTGAACCATGAAATCTCCCATCACAGGCCAATTAAAAAAATCCCTCAGGTTCGCCGTAAAACGAGGCCACCCCTTGCTTTTTTTTCTCCTGCATTCTAAATCAAGAATCTCCTACATTTATCCCAGGTAATGAATGCAAGTGGTAACAAACAAAGTTTTACTCATGTTCAGAACCAGAAAAGCAGAGCAAAACAGGGAGGGAGAGTCTACAAATACAGTTTACACAATGCTGTTAAAATGCAAAACACAGAAACTAGAAAGCAATCTACTCAAGAGTTAAAGCATTTTCCAAAAAGCCCTAATTAGAGATCAAGCATTCAATCAGAATCAGAAATCAGAAAGTACCACTTTATTCATATTTTTCTCTTCAGGACAACTCAAAGCCCTCACATTTCCCAACCATGAAATGAATTAAAATAACATAAACTTGTCAAACCCTTGAATAAGCAAAAGGGGACAAATAAAATAAACACAAACCGAAGCTTAACCATCACTGCATCGCGTTGCTATACTAAAAAACAAAGTAGTATGAACTAAAAATACAGGGATTTATACACGTATTCAAGAATCATGAATATACCTTGAGAGCAAAGGCAAAGGCAAAATACTGTACACGAATCAAGAAGTGCAATGTCCCTCTCCTTTCCTTCCTCAGCAAATCAAGCTAAAACAGAAAACAGATGGGCCACAAAAACAGCCTCGAACATGCAGCTTATGGGATTCAATAAAGGCATATTTATGCATCAAGAAAGTTATACTCAATAAAAAATGAAGATTAAACGACAAATGGGTTGACTTTTCCATTCTGGCAGCGATTCAAGGACTCCAAGGTGTGAAATGCAGATGAATATTTTCACAAAAAAATTTATTAGTTAATGGGTTCTTGCCAAACTTTGGCTTTCACTGGATTGATTTTGGCTCTTTGCAAAATTGTGGATGAATATTCAATTCTGAAATTTGGGGGGGAATTGTGTCGTGTTTGGCCAGTTTATGGAGTTTGGTGTGTGCTGTGGAAGCATTAGTAGTGCTTTGCACAATCAGTGGTGGAAGAGATGAAGGAATCAACAGGGTTTAATTAAAACAGGAATTAGGTATTTTGAGGAATAAATGATGATTATTTATCTGAATATTGAAATAGTTAGATGGATAGATTTGACACTCCTAACAGCAATGGTGGACAAAAATTTCTAAATTCAATTTTTATTTTCAGATCAGTCGTGTGAAAGAAAAAGATGACATCCAATTTTGAGATTCTTTGGGTGGTGATTTCATCAGCTTAAAAAAAGAAAATAGGGAAGAAATAACAAAAGAAAAGAAGAAAAGGTGGAATTAGTTGAGCTTCAGAATGATGATGTTCATTAATTTGCTATTTTTATTATACTTCATTTATCTGATTTTTGTTTTAAGGTATGGAAAAAATGCCAAATATATCCTTTTTGTTTCAAAAAAAACCAAATCTATCCTTTTTCTATTTTATTACCGAATTTATCCTCTACATATGCTAATTATATCCGAAAATATCCTAAATTCACTAATCGTGGAATGCCTGCTGACGTGGCAATAAATTAACTTAAACCCTACACGCTGGATGGGATTTGAAGTGTCTCTCAATTAAGGCTGAGGAAAAATACCGAGTATACCGCATACCACACATACCGTATCGAAAAAAGAAATATCGAAATTTTCGATATACCGTAATTTTCGGTACGGTATCATACCGAAAAAAATTCTCCGTACCGTATACCTTACCGAACTTTACGGTATGAAAAATTTCATACCGTTGCCGTACCGAACATTTCGGTATACCGATCTTCAGTTTTGGTATACCGAAAGTTTCGATATGAAATATTTTCATACCGTTTCCATACCGACATTCCGGTAAGTTCGGTATATTCCGCTATACCGAACATTCAGTACATACCGACATACCGTATCGCAGTATATACCGACATACCGAACATTCACTACATACCGACATACCGGTATTACGGTATATACCGGCATACCGAACTTTCTCTATATACCAACATACCGATAATGCGGTATATAATGGTATCGCGGTATATACCGATACCGTGGTATATACCAAAGTTCGGTACGGTAGCGATATATCACGGTATCAAAAAATTTATACCGTTACCGTACCGAAATCTTACGGTACGGTATGATACCATACCGAAAATTACGGTATACCGAAAATTTCGATATTTTCGATATTTTTTCGATACGGTATGTGCGGTATGTAGTATATTCGGTATTTTTCCCCAGCCCTAATTGAGACACACTTCAAATTCGATCCAGCGTGTATGGTTTAAGTTAATTTATTGCCACGTCAGCAGACATTTCACGATTAGTGAATTTAGGATATTTTCGGAAATAATTAGCATATGTAGAGGATAAATTCGGTAATAAAATAGAAAAAGGATAGATTTGGCTTTTTTTTAAACAAAAATGATATATTTGGCCTTTTTTCCTTTAAGGTATAGTTCTGCTAATGTATGAGTGTGTGCAATGCATGTTATAATCCATACATCATGGCCTTTTGTCGGCTTAATGGTGCGTTTGGATAAGTTTTTCTCAAGCGGGTTTTAGCTTCTACTCCTATTAAAGAAGATATTTTTACAATTTGAGGATGATTAGGAGAAGAATTTATTCATTTATTTATCTTCTATATTATTATTATTATTATTATTATTATTATTATTACTAGTAACTAACCCGCCGAGACTCGACGGGCATAATTATATATTTGATATAATATTTATACTTATATTATATAAAATAATAATAAATTGTATTTTGAGTAATGAAAAATGTATAATGATTTTATATATATTTGAAAGAGAATATATATGTTAATATAATTTAATTATTTTTCAGACTAACAAAGGAATCATATTATACTGACTTCTTTAGTTTCTGTGGCTTTTCTGGTACAAACTTAACAGATCACTAAAAATAATTATTAAAATAATATTTTATTTAATTTAAAATTTAAATTAAAATAAAATAAAATTTAAATATAAGTATTAAGCATAATATGAAAAATTACCTCACGATTTGTTGAAAATCTCATTGATAGGGGGTAGACACTAACTTAAAGTTTTATTTAAATATTAAAATAAAACAAAATATCTGATTGTAAATATTCAAAATCATTACCGGTTTTGTAACACAAAAAAAAAATCAATATCAGCTTTACCATCACCTTCATCGAGTATCAATTTTACAAATTTTTTGTCATATATAAATTTCACTGTAAACAGCATTTCTTGTGGTATCTTGAATTAATCACTCTTAATTGCATATTAATACTTTGAGCCATATTTTGCTAATGACGCGAAATATTGCAACATAACTGTTCATGGCTAAAAACTGGTTTTGGAAGATAAAGTCCAATATTATTTAAAGATTGACATTAACTTTTTTTTTAATAATCATAGCAAAACAAATTGTGAGTTAAAGTTTTCTCATCTGAAATCGAATGGGGAATTTGGTTAAATCAGATAGGCTTATAATCATTCTACCAATCAAAAAAAATTTACTTTCATGGTTTCCCGCAAATTAGTTTAACCTCAATTATATGGTTTCGCATCTTGGTTACTATCAACCTACTTTCGTTGCATAATTTATTTGATGGATCTATATTCCTAAAAGCATCCCTATGCAACCTTCATTCAACTATATTTCATGATTCGGTAATTCAGAACAATTGATCGTGTTTAGATATTCTAGTGAAAATAATTCATTAGCATTATTCATCCCCTTGACAAATATTGTAGAACTGGTATATACTCCCTTCATTTTTTAATTCTTGCCCCATTGGCAAATATGCTACTGTTCACACTTAAAAGTTTTTTATTATAGTTATACAAGTTAAAATATAGTCAAGTGGGATCTTGTTCGATTCGTCTCGGCTTGTAGTTTTTAAATATCGAACTTTTAGAAAATTTACTTGTACCGAAATTGAGTTATTAATGGTTTAGAATATACATTGGACTATGTGCACCGTGTGTCCGGAGCAAGAATAAAAAATGGAGGAAGTATACATTTTCATTTGCAGGCATATGTTCAATGATGTAATCATTGATCGTATCAAATCATTTCATTGGTAGGGATTAATATAACATTATCTTTAAAAATATCTGGATTTGAAGTGGTGCAATTTATATTTGTATAAGTACCCTCAACAATTTTCGCTACAGAATCTCCCGTAGAGTTTATAAAATTATCATATGCAAATATAACATCTAATTGCACATCTCCAAGATCAATACCAGTTTTACCAATTACCATGACCTACATGAAGTATTTATTGTGTAAATTTCTGTCACATATGATTTTCATTGTAAACAACATTTCTTGTATAGTATCTTGAGAATAACTTCGATTCCCCTCTTTCCAGTGACACGAGATATTGTAACATATCACTCACATGGGTAAAAACTGATTATTGAAGATAGAGTTCAATCCTTTTTAAATATTGAAATTCACTTTTTTTTTTGTCATTGTAAAATAAAATGCGAATGGGATTGTTTTCCTCCGAAATCGAATGGGGAATTTGGTTAATTCAGACGGGCTCATAATCATTCTACCAATCAAGAATTTTCATCCCAAATAATGAGCTTTGTTTTAATGAGAATAGAGGTTAAATAATTTTATGGGATAAGTTTTTTGCAGGTAGAATTCTCGTCACAATCTAGTGGAATACCAAATCTAGAAGTAGACCTACCTCTTGGAAGGAGTAGGATTGATATTCCACTGGATGCTACTGGCATCACAATATCACATCTCCCATGAAATGCTAAACATAATGTTCTCTTGATAAATTATCGATAAATGTCTTGCGGTTCCACCACATAAAGAAAAAAGAATCAACCCTCCTTACTATCAATTATATATATTATTTTATTATAAATATTTTTCTAAACATCAATCAACAAATGTAATAGCTTATTATCACCAAAAAACAAAGGTAATAGCTTATCATGATCTGCCTTCATTTCTTCCTTATTATAAAATGTCTCTTCTAGTATCAATAAATTATTTATTTCAGACTTCAAAACTTCATTCAATACCAGCATTCTAGAGAAAAATTTCAAATTTATAGAATTTACAGCAATTAGCCTTTCAATTTCTAACAAAGCTATATTTGTTCTTCCGTTAATTGCAAATCTGTTAAAATATAGATTAATAAATTACTTCATCCGTTTGTTTTTTAAGTGTTATACTTTCCTTTCTTCTAAACATCAATCAACAAAGGTAATAGCCTATCATGATTTGCCTTCATTTCTTCCTTATTATAAAATGTCTCTTCTAGTATCAATAGATTATTTGATTCAGACTTCCTTATTATAAAATGTCTCTTCTAGTATCAATAGATTATTTGTTTCAGACTTTAAAACTTCATTCAATAATAACATTCCAGAAAAAAATTTCAAATTTATAGAATTTGTAGCAATTAGCCTTTCAATTTCTAATAAAGCTATATTTGTTCTTCCGTCAATTGCAAATCTGTTAAAATATAGATTAATAATTTACTTCCTCCGTTTGTTTTTTGAGTGTTATACTTTCCTTTTTGGGTGTTTGGATATAAGTGTTACGTTACTATATTTGGAATGTTTTGAAGGTTAATAATTTTTATTATTACTAATTATACTTAAATTATTAATTTTTTGATAAATTTTGAATGGAACCAAAAAACAGCATTCAGTTTTCAAACAAAATATAGTAAATGGAATATGAAAGAAGAGTAGGGCGCCAACATATGAATGGAACTTATACGCACATGGATGAGTGGTATTTATAGGTTCAACAAATAAATAAAAATGTGGGAATAAAAAATACAAAAATCTAAAATAAATAAATAATATATGCAAAAATTGAAGTTTCAAGTTTCAAATCTTTTATAAACTGATATTGTGTAAATTCCATAAAAATTAAAAATTAATATCTTTTAAAAACTAAAAATTGGGTAAAAATTAAAAATTGTTTGGGAATAAAACAATGCAAAAATCTAAAATAAATAAATAAATAAATTGAAATTTGAAATCTTTTAAAGCTGAAAATTGTACAAATTTCATATAAATTAACAATTTTATTTCTTTTAAAAACTGAAAATTGGGTAAAATTAAAAATTGTTTGGAATAAAAATGCAAAATTTAAAATAAATAAATATAAAGACGAAATCTAATATAAATAAATACAAATATACAAAATTTCAAATTTCAAATCTTTTAAAAATTGGAAATTATGGAAATTCCATATAAATTGAAAATTTCATATCTTTTTAAAAATGAAAATTAGGATTTCCATATCCAAATCAATATATTTTAACATAAATAAATAATAAATAAATAACAAATACAAAAATCTAAATTTAATAAATAAAAAACACAAAAATCTATGAAAATTGGAAATTTAGAATGTAGACACCACATTAAATGTTGACTTGGTTGACCACTAATGGTTTTAATAATATATAGATTATTCTTTAGGTAGTTTTGAAACGAAGCAAAGTTTAAAACAAAATTTATTTGGATATGTTATTTGATACATTATTTAAATAATTAATATTTCAACTTCTATATATTAAAAGTTATATTAAATATATATTTTTAAAATTATCTAATTAAATGAATCTAATCAAACCCAAGTTCATTAAATCTTTATCGCATATAATTGTGACCACATCATATCATGTCAAAGTTGATAAAGAAGAAAAATTAAAAGTGTGATGCCACAAAAATTACTAAGGGAAAAAGGGGAGAGACAGGGCTGAGTGGGAAATCAAATCAAACTCTCAACCTAAAGTTGTAACGCAGGGACTTTGCCACTTGTACAAGTCCCCATTTGTTTTAGTAACATTTAATTCAAACATTAAAGCTTCTATTTTGTTTTTTTTTTTCTTCTACTTTTACTTCAGAGATGATTTCTAGTATTTTTTAAGAAGTTTTATCCAAAGTTTGTGAATTTAAATTTGACAATAAAACTTTTTTCTTAGAATAAATATAAAAAATATAAATAGAATGTATTACTACAAGACTACAGCACCTTACGCTAAAATAGTTCATGATATGTGGAAAGACAACGAACAAGGCGGTGAATATCGCGTATAAAACATCGTCAAACTTTTGGGTTTCGTCGCCTGATGCGCCAGGCAACGAAACCTAGAAGTCACATTATATGAAAAATTCAATTATAAATCATTTTAGTATTAGCAACCATGGTTACAAAAATTATAAAATCTACCTATTAGGCTATTATCCCTATAGAGCTATTATATACATAAAAAAAAAATTATAAATCTTTTCAATATTAGCAACCATGCGTGCTCATAATTAATGTTTATATTTCAAAGTTAGAGTTTGAACTTGTAATTAATTGTAAAAAAAGAAAAAAAAAATGAAACGTATCCTATAATTGAAATTCAACTAGAGTTTAGAAATTATAATATCAAAAAATTAGAGGGATAAGTTATCTAAAATTTAGAGTGTAGATTGAAGAGTGAAATAAGTGTTGGTATTTAAAGCCTTTAATTTAAAGCCTTTTTAGTGTTCCAAAAACTAGCAATAATTGGGGTGTATTCAATCCAAAGTTTGTTGGATTTTATATGAAGAAAATCCAGACTCCATATAGAGAGTTGACTATCGTTGTATAAAATTCAGGTAGAATTTGACTGATTTTGTACATAATCCGTAAAATCTTTGATTGTTTGTAGTAAATTTTTTTTGGTAAACTGTGACATTCATGTGTCGGCAAATGTGTGTGGGAGCCCAAACCACACAAATTACAAATGGGGATAAAGGGGAGGGATAGCGGGCATGGTGGGGATCGAACCTCCAACCTATGGTTGTGAGACGGAGGACTTGACCACTAGGGTAAGTCCCCAACCCCAGTAATTTTGTATAATTATACTTTTTTTTTTATAATTTTTATAAAGAATCTATTAACATCCAATGGAGTGGTGAAGTCAATAGACATAATACCTAAAGATTTTTTATTTTTTTTTAAGGTCTTAAAATATGTATTAAAACCCTTAAAGATTTTTAAAAGCTTTTTAAAATTTGTATTGAATATCCAAATATATTTTTAACTACGTTTTGAAATTTAGATTTAATACATCTTGAGAGTTCAAAAAAATCTGCATATACTCTTGATTAACTATGCTCCCTTAAATGCCAATTGTCAAACACTAATTCCCAATGCAACTCAAGAACTCTATGTATAAAAAACGCTTTTAAAAAATCTATGAATAAGAGCTGATCACGGGGCCGCGAGTACATGATGCATGAAAATGCCGCGTCAAATGAAAAACAAAAGACAAAAAGAACAACCTCCTAGAATTAGAAAATCCAATGGTCTTTGAACATTAATCAAATTAGGCATGCCACTTTAAGTAGTTGAAAGTCAAACATCCAGCTTAAATCATTTACAACAACTCATCAGTACTAATTTAATTAATCATTATATACATTGTTTACGTTTCCATAACGGTGTGTCGTACGTCTGTATTTGGGTTAGTGGGGTTTAACCTAGAATTCGAATTTTATCTATAAGGATGAAATGAGTACTTAGCTTGTTTCAGTTATCAAGTTCTCTGACTTCCAATCTTATGGTGGCGGTTCGATTATTTGCAAATTTCGATCGATGGAACATAAAATTATTGTAGTGTTTATATTTTGTGTGGCATGGTCCCCACTACCACTTTCATCGATATTCGAGTGTGTGTAAAAAACTGGATAAGGATTAGCTTAAAAATTGTAATTAAGAGTTAATCAATTCCTTTAATAAATCTAATTATAATGTGTATTTAAAATATTCTTTTTTTAAAAAAAATGGTAGTGCGTAGGTGCCATGGATCATAGGATACAATCTTGTAAGGAACGAACAACAAACAAAGAATTAAAAGGATAGGGAAGCTATCAATACCAAGATCAAGCAAGGAAGAAGCAAACACGCCCCTACGTCGTATCCTCAACTTCTCACAAGTCCAAAGTGTTGATTGTAATCATCTTGGAGAGCTTCAAATCCAAGTTGATGGAGTTTGCCCAAGAATGAGCTTGGTGTGATCCCTCGGAAGAGAATGCAAAGTTGCAAAATTTCATTCAACAAAAGATAGATACAATGGTGTGGGAGAGGACATATATATAGAGGTCCAAGGATCCCTACATGGTTACAAGACTTGAACATAATTTAAGAAAAGAAGTGCACTAGCCTAACATAAGTTTGTGCACTATTTTAAACTAGAACAACATAAAATAACCACAAAAAGATCACATAAGAGGGCACGGGTCAGCTGGCACGGGTCAGCTACTGGATATCGGGTCCTTTTAGGTGGATCCTGAACTTTCTTCTGGATTGTACTGAAGCAGGATCCTTGGTCCGGATTGGCATCCTATGGCCTTCAGCATCTCATCATCAAAGTTTTGCTCCAGTAGTTCAGCAACTTGGGATGTGAACTTCTTGACTTGATTCCTCGTACAAGGACCAGTGGGAAACGTAAGTGCTACAGTTGCGGCTTCCATGCCATTCCCTCCCCCATCGGAAGGTTGAGCCATCAACCGATAAGAATCTTCCTTGTCTCGTTCGAACAGTACAAGATCTGCAACATTGAAACTAGGATTAATGTTTCCATATTCATCAGGCAATTCTAACTTATACGCATTATCATTAATCCTTTCTAAAACTTTAAATGGGCCATCTCCTCGTGGAGATAGTTTGTTGCGTCTCTTGGCTGGAAATCTTTCTTTCCTCAGATGGAGCCACACCCAGTCTCCTGGCTTCAGCTCCAGTTTCTTCCTTCCCCTGTCATGATACTTGGCATATGACTCCGCAGACTTGATCAGGCTATCTTTAACATTCTGGTGTAGTTCTTTGATAGCTCTAGCCCTGTTCCTGCCATTAACATTAAGATGCTCATTGCTAGGCAATGGCAGAAGATCAATTGGAGTCAGGGGGTTAAAACCATAAACTATTTCAAATGGAGACATGTGAGTTGCACTATGAATATGTCTATTGTATGCGAATTCTATATATGGAAGACATTCATCCCAACTCTTATAATTTGAAGCAGTAATGATACGAAGTAGGTTACCTAATACCCTGTTGACAGCTTCAGTCTGGCCGTCGGTTTGTGGATGAAATGCAGTTGAGAACAACAACCTCGTACCGATTTCACTCCAAAGGGATTTCCAGAAGTAGCTTAGAAACTTAACATCCCGGTCCGACACAATGGATTTTGGAATCCCATGCAGTCTCACAATCTCTTTGAAAAATAACTTTGCAATGTGCAGTGCATCGCTGGTTTTTGTGCACGGTAAGAAATGAGCCATCTTTGAGAACCTATCTACCACCACAAATATTGAATCCTTTCCTCTTGCAGTTCGTGGTAGACCAAGCACAAAATCCATGGAGATATCTAGCCATGGTCCAGCTGGAACGGGTAAAGCTTGGTATAATCCGTGAGGCTTGACCGTAGACTTGGCTTTCAAGCACACGATGCACTTAGCAATGAAATCTTCAACTTGTTTCCTCATACCAGGCCAATAAAATCTCTCAGATAAGATCTCAGCTGTAGCATTCTTCCCAAAATGTCCCATCAGATGTCCATTATGGGCTTCATGAATCAACAATTCTCGAACGGAGCCCCTAGGAATACACAACCTATTTTCCCGATATAGAAAACCATCCAATCTTGAAAATTCCTTAAAAGCATGTACCTCAGTTTCTCGGTACGCTTCTTCAAAATCAGGATCCGTGGCATATAGAGCTTTGATGTGCTCGAATCCCAATAAATGTGTTGTGGCAAGAGCTGCAAGGGTCGATCTCCTGGATAGAGCATCTGCGACTACATTATCCTTTCCCTTTTTGTAGCGAATGACATAAGGGAATCCTTCAATGAACTGGCTCCAACGCGCATGGCGCTTGCTCAATTGTCCTTGACCCCGGATGTGCTTCAAGGTTTCATGATCTGTGTTGATCACAAATTCTCGACCTCGAAGGTAATGTTGCCACACTCTCAAAGACCTCACCACATCATAAAGTTCCTTATCATAGGTGGAATAGTTCAACTGTGCTCCCGAGAACTTTTCACTGTGATAGGCTATCGGACGACCTTCCTGAATTAACACTGCTCCCATTCCCGTTCCTGATGCATCGCATTCAACTTCGAACGGTAGATCAAAATTTGGCAAGGCAAGCACTGGAGCATGTGTCAACTTCTCTTTTAATGATCCAAACGCTTTTTCTTCTGTCGGCCCCCACTTAAAATGATTGTCTTTTTTAAGTAGCGTTGTCAGGGGCGCGGCAATCACACTGAACTGTGCCACAAAGCGTCTGAAGAATCCGCAGAGACCTAAAAACTGGCGAATCTCATGTACATTCTTTGGAGGCGGCCAATCAGAAATGGCTTTGACCTTGGTTTCGTCAACCTTGAGACCTCCTTGTCCAACAATAAACCCTAAGAAGTTCAGCTCGGTTGCGTGAAAAGTACACTTCTCCATGTTGGCGTATAGCTTCACTTCTCGTAACCTGTTGATCACCTGTTGGACATGAAAAAGATGATCAGATTCGTTGGCACTGTATATCAAAATATCATCGAAATAGACAACAACAAATTTGCCAATGAAAGAACGAAGAGTCTCATTCATGAGACGCATAAATGTAGACGGGGCGTTGGTTAGACCAAATGGCATCACGAGCCATTCGTATAATCCGAACTTGGTCTTAAAAGCTGTTTTCCACTCATCTCCGGGTTTCACTCGAATCTGATGGTATCCACTTCTAAGATCAATCTTGGAAAAGATATTCGCATGCCCAATCTCGTCTAGCATATCATCAAGACGTGGGATGGGGTGCCTGTACTTGATGGTTATGGCATTGACAGCCCTACAATCGACGCACATTCTCCACGTCCCATCTTTCTTAGGAACTAAGAGAACTGGTACCGCACACGGTGATAGACTTTCGCGTACCCATCCTTTATCCAACAAATTTTGCACTTGCTTCTGAATCTCCTTAGTCTCTTCAGGACTCATCCTATATGCTGGTCTGTTTGGAATAGAAGCCCCTGGCACAAAGTCAATATGATGTTCAATACCTCTCAAAGGCGGTAAACCTGTGGGTACTTCTTCAGGAAATACATCTTTGTTTTCTTCCAGCATCCTAGCAAAATTCACAGGAATTTCAGGTGTAGCATTGCAAGTCCTTTTAGTTAACTCAACAGGTTTATAGTAAGCAAGAAAACAGTGACCTGTTGTGTTGTCGCCTTGAATTGCTTGCTTGAAATCAGTCTTTGTCAGCAGGAGGCAAGGTTCGGATGCAACATCACAAATCTCTACAGTGGAAATCTTAGCCTTTCCTTTCTGCGTTGCCTTGTGTTCTTCTTCTTCTTTCTTAATATTCTCCCTAAGTCTTTCCTGATCTAACCTTATAATCCTAGGAGGAAGTGGCTTTACAGTGTACAACTTATTACAATACAAAAAGGTTAAAGAATTGGCACGACCTCTATATGTTACGTCTCTATCATACAACCATGGTCGGCCTAACAGAATATGACATGCAGTCATAGGTACAACATCACATAAAACCTTTTCAGAGTAGGAACCAATCTTGATGGGAATTTTGGCTCTTTGATTCACCTTCAAAGTTCCATTATCATTCATCCAATGCAGATGATATGGCTTCGGATGTTCTTCAGTTTGGATACCTAACCTGCGAATAACATATGTACTCACAACGTTAGTACAACTACCATTATCTACTATCACAGAAGCCAAATTACCATTCATATCACAATGACAATGAAAGAGATTCTCCCTTTGTTCATCCTGTGGTGGATTAATCTTGTCAGTGCTGAGGGTTCTCATGGCCACAAATGTGGTTAAGACCCTTTCTTCCTCTTCTTCGATGATCTCATGATCACCACTTGGTTCCGCGACATCGAAACATTCAGGATTCTCATCCGATCCCTCTTCATCTGATTCCAAAATTTTCAAATGGCCACTTTCCAACACTGCGACTCTCTTTGTGAAAGGACAATCAGGAGAATAATGTCCCTTTCTCTGACACTTGAAACATATGACATCCTTGATGTCTCTTTTTGGTCGCTCTGGTTGTGCTCTCGGTGCTGGAGGCTTGTAGGTTTTGAACTCTTTGGCTAGTTCAAATCCTTTCGGTTGGTTTGGCTTTTCTTCAGGCTTGGGCCACGATTTACCTGTCCAATTCTTAGCAGACCAAGGCTTGCTGGGTCCGGCTAAACTGTTTCCAAAAGTAACACGTGGTGCTCTGCCTTTATGTTGTGATTCAATTTTGGCGGCTAGGTGAACTAAATCTTCGGTATGATCATAGCCACGTAGATCGACCTCATCTCTTATGTCCTTGCGAAGCCCTTCCATGAACCTAGAATTGGTGATCTCCTCATCTTCTCTGACCCCTGCACGTGTCATAAGTTTTTCCATTTCTTGGTAGTACTCGTGCACAGTCTTGCTGCCTTGGGTTAGAGTTTGCACCTTATGATACAAACTTTTGCGGTAATATGATGGTACAAAGCGCTGCTGCATTAGACGCACAAGATCATCCCAAGTCTCTGTTGGCCTAAATCCGCGTTCCCTAATCTCCTTTGTGGTCTTTTGCCACCAGGCTAAGGCATAATCTTTGAATTGAGTGACTGCGATCTGTACCTTCCTCTTTTCTGAATAACTGTGGCATTCAAATATCAGTTCCATGGAATCCTTCCACTCAATAAACTCGCTCGGATCAGGAGTTCCCTTAAAGATTGGAATGTCGAATTTAATCCCCTTGATTTCTGACTCTTCATCATGATTATTATTGTGCCGGCCTCTTTGAGCTCTTGGTCCTCGAGGTATCGCTGCTGCAGGAGGAGGTGCCTGCCTGACTCTCCTGGCATTTGCTGGTGGTCCTCCTCGCCTATCGAAATGTCTATCGAGCTCCTCCTCGGCCACGGCCATGTCATCATCGGGATTATTCTCACTCTGCTCACTATCTGGATTGTTATGAGCGGCATCTGGAGCTGTCAGTTCCATATCACCTGCTAAGTGTCTCTGAACCATCCTAACAGCATGTTGCTCGACTGTTTGTCTGTGCTGTCTCAGGCGAGTAGTAACTTCAGTATGTAACCCCTCAATTTGACTGTCAACCTTGTTATTCATGTCATCCATCCGCTTATCGAGGTTATCCATTTTCTGACTGAGTGATTGTAGGACATTGATAATGTCTGAATCAGGTGATCCGGATATACCTGCCATTTTTTTTTCTTTTTCTTTTTTTTTTTCTTCTTTTTTTTTCTCTCTCTCTTTTTTTTTCACTCTTTTTTTTTTTTAAATATACAAACTAACAATATATGTATAAAAGTGTTAGTAAAAATAAATAGAGAAAATAACACTCGAAAAATCACAAGATTCTTACAACCAAATATTCAAGCTTGGACTGGTCCACAACCGGTCTGATGCCTCCGCAATAAATTCCAATCACACCTTGATAGTGGGAATTGAGGATAGAATTCGCATACGCACAATGCAAGAACCAGATTGCTATTGTTCGACTCGATGAAATAAAAGCACGGAGTGTATGTAAAATGCAATGCAAAAGATGTATGTTCACTGTATTAATCAGCAATTGCAGTCAAATAATTCCAATCCTCACAATATAAAAGTGAACTCACCAAAATATGAAAAGTGGTATCTCACAGCACTTGACTCCCAAATATTTAATTACACACAAAATTTCCAAAATAAAATTACCCAATTTCGTGCCGCAACAATTAAAACCAACTAGTTGTTGCTGGGTCCCACGAGGCTAACCAAAATTTTCCAAAATTGAGATTGTACGTGTAGTGTGGATAAGGGGATGTACAAAATATATATAGGCGGGGCCCACGGGTGGAGACACAATTTTGGAGATTGGATTTGTATCTTGTATTTCAGCCGCTCTATTGGACAATTTGGTGACAAGTCTCCCCAAAATTTAGCAAGGCACATGGGTAAGGGTGCTTATAGGAGTACAACCAATTAATTTATTTTCCCTACTTCTTGCTACAGCCGAAAATGAGGACCTTTGAGCCTTAAATTTCATCTACCCAACCACTTTGTCAATCAAGGACCCATACACTATTTAGTATAGCAATAATTTCCCTAGCCTTTTGAGCCAACTTCCCTGACTTTCTTGGCAATGACTTGCAGCAAAAATTCAATCCTTTCAAATCAAGTAGCTAGGATTTGGAATTATGATGGCTATCCATTATTGACTCACACACGGCTTCCTAAAGATTTTTAGATCAAACAACTTTGCTCAAGAATTTATGAACACTGACCATGAACTTGAAGAACACTCAAATAAACACTCAACACTCTTTTGGAATTTTTGAGGCAAATAGTCCAATTAATCAAGCAAACAAATTTCAAATGCAAAGTATATCACATACAAGAATTCAAGAAATGAAAACTAACACAAAAACACAAGAAAAACAAGATCAAGAACCAAAAGTTGGTGGAATTTTCGGTTTTGGCAAGAATATACACATAAACTTCAATAGGCCATAACTTTGTCATACGAACTCGAAATTGAGCATATCGTATATGAAAATTCATCTACTCGACGAGAGGATTCTAAATATAAGCCCAGATTTTGAAGACTCCAAATATTCAGTTCGGAAATGGCCAAATCAGATTCTGTCCAGATTTCAGATTTTTTTTTTTTTGGTTTTAAAACACAAGAAAGATCCTATAGAGGCTCTGATACCAAATTCTAAACTACTGCCATGGATCATAGGATACAATCTTGTAAGGAACGAACAACAAACAAAGAATTAAAAGGATAGGGAAGCTATCAATACCAAGATCAAGCAAGGAAGAAGCAAACACGCCCCTACGTCGTATCCTCAACTTCTCACAAGTCCAAAGTGTTGATTGTAATCATCTTGGAGAGCTTCAAATCCAAGTTGATGGAGTTTGCCCAAGAATGAGCTTGGTGTGATCCCTCGGAAGAGAATGCAAAGTTGCAAAATTTCATTCAACAAAAGATAGATACAATGGTGTGGGAGAGGACATATATATAGAGGTCCAAGGATCCCTACATGGTTACAAGACTTGAACATAATTTAAGAAAAGAAGTGTACTAGCCTAACATAAGTTTGTGCACTATTTTAAACTAGAACAACATAAAATAACCACAAAAAGATCACATAAGAGGGCACGGGTCAGCTGGCACGGGTCAGCTACTGGATATCGGGTCCTTTTAGGTGGATCCTGAACTTTCTTCTGGATTGTACTGAAGCAGGATCCTTGGTCCGGATTGGCATCCTATGGCCTTCAGCATCTCATCATCAAAGTTTTGCTCCAGTAGTTCAGCAACTTGGGATGTGAACTTCTTGACTTGATTCCTCGTACAAGGACCAGTGGGAAACGTAAGTGCTACAGTTGCGGCTTCCATGCCAGTAGGGGTGAAAGTGGGGCGGATAATATCCGCCCGATCCAACGCCGTATTCGATTATATTAGAATCTGAATTCGAATTTTTATATCCTGCGGATACGGGACAGGATATGGAATTGTAAATATCCGCCCGTATCCGAAAAATTCGAATATAATTGTAACACCCCAGATTTTTTTTATCAACGTCCAAGGGAATAAAAATTTATTCCGATCAATGTTGAAATATTTCCGAGAAGAAGAAAATAATTTATCACAATAAATTATTGCTCGGATATGAAACGCCGATAGATTTAAATTCAAAATGGAATAAAAGAGGGAAAGGAAGCCCGAAGACATTCCATGAATTGAGTAAAAATAATTGGAGTTAAGTTCATGAAGGAAAAGAATTTTAATTCCAAGAACCCGTGAAGTCAAAAGAAATTTAATGATACAAGTTATTGCACGGGAATCAAAAGCCGACGAAACCGAGACCGACAAACTTAAGATTTCAAACATGAAATTCATTTGAGTCAAGATAAACTTAAGATAAGGATTTAGGACCGAGAATGACCCGAAAAATCGAGCCCGAAAATGTAGGAGGACAGAAGTCCGAAAGAGAGGAGGAAAAAGCACGACGGATCGCACGACACCGCCCGGACCGAAGCCCAGGCGGGTTCGGCGCGCACCCGGCGCGGGAATCCTTGGTTTAGCGCGCCAACCCCGCGCCGGGACGAAAGACGCGTTGTCGCGTTACGGTGGCGCGCACCCGGCGCGGCTTTTGACCGATTCGCGCGCCAACCCCGCGCCAAGGTCCTGACAGCAACACCTTGTCGCGTTTTGGCGACTTTCTCGCCAATTTTCGGGGCCCAAGGTTGGGAATCCGATCTATCACGGGTGTGGCATCTTTTGGACGTTATGTATGGAGTCCCAACTCCATTTTCAGCTATCCTCATCAACCATTTACCCCAAAAACTCTCCCAAATCTCTTCCTAAGCCAAACACTCTTCCGACGAACTTCCGGCGACTTTCCGACGAGTTTCCGGCAACCAAATCCAACCAAGGAAGTATGTAGATCAAGGATTGCAGGCTTAGGATTGTTGGTAAGATGTTATTCAAGTTTCCATATGATTTTAAGATCATAAACATCATCCTAACTTACGAATCTTCGTATTCAAACACAAATCGGAGCCAAGGGAAGAATAGATCGGGTGGAAGAGATTCGTTCGTGACATCCCGTGGATTCCGGACGACCCCGTGACTTCCTAAACATCATCCCCACTGTAAGTTAACCTTACTATGGTTTTGAGTGACTTAAAATGCAACCAAACATAGAGATTCAACTCAAGAAAATTTATAAAAATCTGTCAACAAGAGAAACCCTCAACGCAGCATTTTCGTATGAATTTTTCAAACCTCTAAAGCTGCTCAAACAAGAAAACTCAAAACATAAAAAGTGTTCCTAAGACATTAATCTAGCTTCTGTAAAAATTTCATAATTTTTCATGATGTTTTGAAACCTGAAACCAACCCAAAACCGAAGAGTATTAAATCTGGATCTTAGAACTTTGGCAGATTTCACTCTCAATCTTGTTGGTTATTTTGACCTTGGATCTAGGCCGATCTAGGATTGGAGTTGAACATAAGAATTGTAGATCTATGAGCTTAGAACATTTCTGTAAGTTTTTAGAATTTTTCATTAAGATTTGAACCTCCAAACTCGAGCCGATCCGATCTGCGTTAGAACCGATGTCAAGAACCTTGACAGATTTCTTAACCGAACTTGATGAGCATATTTCTATTACTTCGAGTGTTCAAACCTGAAAACTCAAAACTAAGATTTTGATCCAAAGATCTTAAGCTATATTGTGTAAAAATTTCAAAGATTTTCATCAAGTTTTGATACCCCAAATCGTATCGAACATATTCTGCGTTTTTAAGAATTGTCAAAGGATGACAGATTTCATAACCGATCTTGATGAGCTTATTCCTATCACTTCTAGCCTGAACCAATCTTTGAGATCTAAACAAAAGTTGTTGGAAATCATGTCTAGTATGTCTCTGTAAAATTTCAGGATTTTTGAAGTTCATTTGATATGTTAAAAAGTCGAATCTTTGAAAGGTGTCGAACCTGAATCCTGACAGCTTATTGATTGTGTAGAAAACTTGATTTTTGACATGCTTCCCATCATTTTTCCGAAAAACTTAAAACATGAAAGTTGTTTTTTCTGAAATCCGAACAAAACTCTTACTTCGAGCATTCAAACCTGAAAACTCAAAACTAAGATTTTGATCCTAAGATCTCAAGCTATATTGTGTAAAAATTTCAGAATTTTTCATCAAGTTTTGATACCCCAAATCAAGTCGGACATATTCTGCGTTTTAAGAACTTTCAAAAATTTACAGATTTCTTAACCGAACTTGATGAGCATATTTCTATCATTTCTAGTCCGAACCAATCTTCATGATCTAAACAAAAGTTATAGATCTATGAGTCTTGAATACCTCTGTAAAATTTCATGCATTTTCATCAAGTTTTGAAACCCCAAATCGAATCGGACATATTCTGCGTTTTAAAGAATTTTCAAAGGTTCACAGATTTCTTAACCGAACTTGATGAGCATATTTCTATCATTTCTAGTCCGATTCAATCTTTGAGTTCTAAACAAAAGTTGCATATAATCATGTCTAGTATGTGCATATAAAATTTCAGAATTTTTGAAGCTCATTTGATATGTTAAAAAGTCAAATCTTTGAGATGTGTCAAACCTGAATCCTGACAGCATACTATTTGAGTAGAAAACTTGATTTTTGACATACTTCCCATTGTTTTTACGAAAAACTCAAAACATGAAAGTTGTTCATTGGGATGTTTTTGAGCTACTGTGAAAATTTCAGATCAATCGCCTAAGAAATGGATTTTTAAACTGAAAAGGCGCAAACTGTGACATCGATCGACTTTTGAAATCTTTTAAACAACGATCGAAATCTTGTGATACGATAAAGCTATATTTTTGAAAATCCCGTTATACTAAAGTTGAAACAATATCGGTTACATAAAAATCAGGGGGTGAGTGCTCTGCAGGGTGCCCTCCTAATTGTGAAATTTGTGCCAAAACGGCTATGACTATCACGCGCGAAAAATCAACAAAACGGCATCTTATATTTTTGCCTATCCTCTCGGGTGTATCCGAATGGGTTACTCGAGGCTCGACGGAGCGGTACTGGATATGGCATATTTGGTCACAAGAGACCAACTGCCTACCCTCTCGAGTGTATCCGTATGGGTTACTCGAGGCTCGACGGAGTGGTACTGGGTATGGCGTATCGGCTGCGGCCGCCGGATCACCGGCTAGATGAGATGTTACTTATGAAATTGGCTGAGGCCGCCGGATCACCGGCTAACTGTTACTATTGATATCTGCCGTTATTATTTTGGGCCTATCCTCTCGAGTGTATCCGTATGGGTTACTCGAGGCTCGACGGAGCGGTACTGGATATGGCGTATTTGGTCACAAGAGACCAACTGCCTACCCTCTCGAGTGTATCCGTATGGGTTACTCGAGGCTCGACGGAGTGGTACTGGGTATGGCGTATCGGCTGCGGCCGCCGGATCACCGGCTAGATGATATGTTACTTATGAAATTGGCTGAGGCCGCCGGATCACCGGCTATCTATTGTTGAGATGATGGCGTAACGGGAAATAAAAGAAATATATTAAAAAGCTCAGATTTTATGAAATTGGCTGCGGCCGCCGGATTGCCGGCTAAATTAAATATTGTTGAAATGGTTATGTAACGGGAGAGGAAAATAAAAGATTTGATATTTTTAAGTATTTATTTAGTTATGCCTTGCAAATCATTTTACTACAAGAAATCTTTTTATTAAATTTAACTAAAGGCTTTGAAACCCCTAACCCATGCTATGTGTTAACTTACTCAGCGCGTTTTTGCTGACCCAAACCATATATCTCCTTTTTCTTACAGAGAGTGAAGAATATGCATCATCATATGCATACTGGGAATTTTTGGGGTTTACATCATGAACGGACCTGTTTAACCCGTGTTTTGGCCATGTTGGCCCTTATACATTATTTCCGCTGCACAACTTATAAATTCCGCTGCAACTTTGATGTATTATCTTTAAATTATATATGAATGGGCTGTTTGAATATTTTAAATACTGAAAACCATAGCCTTGCATCTCTTTAGTGAGCTCGGAGAAACCGTGTCTTGCTAGGGAGGTGTGGCGGTGGCATCCCGGCCTGGGTTATCAAATCCGGGGTGTTACAGAATGGCATCCCGGCCTGGGTTAACTTGCATTTTAAGTCTCCCATCACCAAAACGATCGAAATCTTGCGCTAGATGGCTAACCAAGACATGACGAACTTAATGATCAAAATGATGAACGCTCACTTTGATTCCCAACAAACCATACAATAAATGGAACATCGTATGGCCCAATTGGAGGCAAATCTGCACCATATGGGAAAACTTAAGAGAGGCGGACCACCACCGCATAAACCAACTCAAAGACCAAATCCAAAACCTCACCACATAAAATCTATTTCTAAAGGAACTTGTTGATGCTCATGGGGAGGTTGAACGTGATCAACCAGGCTGACATACCCGAACATGGTGACGTGATGACAGGTACTTTCCATGTCCTAAGTACTCCACTTAGAGTCTTATTTGATTCCGGAGCCAGTTGTTCGATTTTATCTTCGAGAGTCGTAACTGAACTAGATCTACCTAAGTGCGAGACGATTAGCTTAAGCATCCAACTGCCCTCTGGAGAAGTAATAACCTGCTCTAAACGCTACAATGGAATACCCATAGTGATAAAGAACGTAGAGTTTTTCGCAAACTTGGTAGAGTTCAACGTCAGAGACTTTGACGTCATACTAGGAATGGATTGGCTAACCCGGTATAAGGCCGTGATCGAGTGTCAAAAGCAAAAGATCACGTTGTCAAAAAGTAGGGGAAAAAGAGTCATCTTCTACTCTCAACCCCCTAAGAAATCTAACAAGATAGTCAACGTCTTAAAGTTAGGCAGCCTAATGCGTAAGGGCCACACGCTATACGCATGCTACGTTCACAACCTCGAGTCTGAAGGAGTAAAGATAGACAACATTCCGGTGGTGAGGGAGTACCCGGATGTGTTTCCAGATGACGTTCCTGGCATGCCCCCTGAGAGGGATCTCGAGTTCACCATAGATCTCATCCCGGGAACGGAACCGGTGTCAAAGGCTCCTTACCGCATGGCACCGCCAGAGATGAAGGAACTAAAGGAACAGCTCGAAGAATTGCTGGAAAAAGGATATATTCGACCGAGTACGTCTCCATGGGGAGCACCGGTCTTGTTCGTCAAAAAGAAGGATGGGAGTCTGAGACTGTGTATCGACTATAGAGGACTTAATCAAGTCACTATCAAGAACAAGTACCCGTTGCCCAGAATCGAGGATCTATTTGACCAGCTAAAGGGAGCTACTGTGTTCTCCAAGATCGACCTGCGTTCAGGATATCATCAGATGCGAATTGCTGAGAAGGACATCCCGAAGACAGCGTTCAGGACTCGCTATGGGCACTACGAATTCACAGTACTGTCATTCGGATTGACGAACGCCCCGGCGATGTTCATGAACCTCATGAACAACGTGTTCCGAGGACTATTAGATAAATGCGTTGTGGTATCAGAGCCCGGAATATTTTAAAGCTATTATTTCACATAGCCCGGAATATTTTTAAACTACTATTTTAAAGAGCCCAATTATTATTTTGAAGTTAAAGCCCAAATTTTTAGCCCAAATTTTTTTTTTTTAGAAGCCCAAGAAATTATCTTGGCCCAATAATTTTGTTTTTATTTAAAGCCCAAATAATTTATTTCTTTCGGCCCAATATAGTGGCCCAAACCTTTTATCCTTATTTTAACCTATCCATGGAATAAATTTATTTTTAAAACCCATGGATAAATAAATGCATGCATAAAATTTTTTTTATTGGGGGATCACATATGCATATGCATACATAAATATTTACACTAACTCTTTTTATACGAATTATCGGTGATAAGAAACACTCCTACCTTAGAACTTGACGTGATCTTGACTTAGGAGCGCTTGCTAAAGACTAACTTTGCCTTAGTCCTAGATCTTGATCACTTAGAAACTCATCTTCGCGTGCTTCTATAACAGAAAATGGCACCTAGGGGAAGACCTAACAATCCACCCATCCCACCCAACACCAATGAAGAGCTACGACAACCCGATGAACCAGTGCAAGACGTTAGTGCAACCAATCAAGGAGGGGAAGTAGCCTCCATGCCTAAGAACTTAAGTGACCAATCAAGAGCTATAGAGGAAGCTGTGGTTGCCTTGGGGAATGCACTAATCAACCAAGGGCAAGGCAAGAGAAAACGAGACCACAGAACCAATAACTACTTAGGAATGAACCATATTCGGGGAGGCCCGAATAGACCACCTCAAGGCAACGGTGGAAGAAACAGAGGGATGGTTTACAACCATGGTGACTATACGCCACCGTGCCCAAAATGTGGTAACCCACATTATGCGAGGGGATGCCCTAAGCCCGGAGCGTGCTTTCGGTGTGGTCGATTTGGTCATCGGCTACGTGACTGCCGAACGCGGATAGAGACTACTAACAAGAGAAAGGAAGTGACTATTAAACCTGACCAGCCACAGAACTCAAACAGTCGGGATGACAACCATGAAGCATCCATACCACGCTGCCCACGATGCAACCATGCACATTTGGTGCGCCGGTGCCCGAAGCCTGGAGCCTGCTATAAGTGCGGCAAGTTTGGTCACAAGACTAGGGAATGTCAAACCCATATTGAGAATATAACCAAAAGAGACGACCTGGTCGCTGGACCTAACTAGCCACAAGTAACCAAGGGGGACTCATGGGGACATAACTGTAATCTTAAGGGGGGGAGGATGTAATACCCCGTAAGAATGCATAAGTATTTATTTCGAAACTCGAATATTTTGTATCCCAAATAAATTCTTTTTGAACTACGTAATGACTTGATCCCTTCACAGGGTACGTAGGCAACTTGGAAATTTCAATTCTGGGTTCAATCAAACGATAATCAAACGATAATCAAACGATAATCAAACGATAATCAAACAATAATCAAACAATAATCAAACAACAAACGACGATCAACAATCGAACAATAATTCAATAACACAATATCGCAAATAATAAACAAAAAGGACCATAACTCTTCGCGCGAGAAAAGCCAAAGCACAACTTCGAGGACGAAGTTGATTCTTAAGGGGGGGAGAGTGTAACACCCCAGATTTTTTTTATCAACGTCCAAGGGAATAAAAATTTATTCCGATCAATGTTGAAATATTTTCGAGAAGAAGAAAATAATTTATCACAATAAATTATTGCTCGGATATGAAACGCCGATAGATTTAAATTCAAAATGGAATAAAAGAGGGAAAGGAAGCCCGAAGACATTCCATGAATTGAGTAAAAATAATTGGAGTTAAGTTCATGAAGGAAAAGAATTTTAATTCCAAGAACCCGTGAAGTCAAAAGAAATTTAATGATACAAGTTATTGCACGGGAATCAAAAGCCGACGAAACCGAGACCGACAAACTTAAGATTTCAAACATGAAATTCATTTGAGTCAAGATAAACTTAAGATAAGGATTTAGGACCGAGAATGACCCGAAAAATCGAGCCCGAAAATGTAGGAGGACAGAAGTCCGAAAGAGAGGAGGAAAAAGCACGACGGATCGCACGACACCGCCCGGACCGAAGCCCAGGCGGGTTCGGCGCGCACCCGGCGCGGGAATCCTTGGTTTAGCGCGCCAACCCCGTGCCGGGACGAAAGACGCGTTGTCGCGTTACGGTGGCGCGCACCCGGCGCGGCTTTTGACCGATTCGCGCGCCAACCCCGCGCCAAGGTCCTGACAGCAACACCTTGTCGCGTTTTGGCGACTTTCTCGCCAATTTTCGGGGCCCAAGGTTGGGAATCCGATCTATCACGGGTGTGGCATCTTTTGGACGTTATGTATGGAGTCCCAACTCCATTTTCAGCTATCCTCATCAACCATTTACCCCAAAAACTCTCCCAAATCTCTTCCTAAGCCAAACACTCTTCCGACGAACTTCCGGCGACTTTCCGACGAGTTTCCGGCAACCAAATCCAACCAAGGAAGTATGTAGATCAAGGATTGCAGGCTTAGGATTGTTGGTAAGATGTTATTCAAGTTTCCATATGATTTTAAGATCATAAACATCATCCTAACTTACGAATCTTCGTATTCAAACACAAATCGGAGCCAAGGGAAGAATAGATCGGGTGGAAGAGATTCGTTCGTGACATCCCGTGGATTCCGGACGACCCCGTGACTTCCTAAATATCATCCCCACTGTAAGTTAACCTTACTATGGTTTTGGGTGACTTAAAATGCAACCAAACATAGAGATTCAACTCAAGAAAATTTATAAAAATCTGTCAACAAGAGAAACCCTCAACGCAGCGTTTTCGTATGAATTTTTCAAACCTCTAAAGCTGCTCAAACAAGAAAACTCAAAACATGAAAAGTGTTCCTAAGACATTAATCTAGCTTCTGTAAAAATTTCATAATTTTTCATGATGTTTTGAAACCTGAAACCAACCCAAAACCGAAGAGTATTAAATCTGGATCTTAGAACTTTGGCAGATTTCACTCTCAATCTTGTTGGTTATTTTGACCTTGGATCTAGGCCGATCTAGGATTGGAGTTGAACATAAGAATTGTAGATCTATGAGCTTAGAACATTTCTGTAAGTTTTTAGAATTTTTCATTAAGATTTGAACCTCCAAACTCGAGCCGATCCGATCTACGTTAGAACCGATGTCAAGAACCTTGACAGATTTCTTAACCGAACTTGATGAGCATATTTCTATTACTTCGAGTGTTCAAACCTGAAAACTCAAAACTAAGATTTTGATCCAAAGATCTTAAGCTATATTATGTAAAAATTTCAAAGATTTTCATCAAGTTTTGATACCCCAAATCGTATCGAACATATTCTGCGTTTTTAAGAATTGTCAAAGGATGACAGATTTCATAACCGATCTTGATGAGCTTATTCCTATCACTTCTAGCCTGAACCAATCTTTGAGATCTAAACAAAAGTTGTTGGAAATCATGTCTAGTATGTCTCTGTAAAATTTCAGGATTTTTGAAGTTCATTTGATATGTTAAAAAGTCGAATCTTTGAAAGGTGTCGAACCTGAATCCTGACAGCTTATTGATTGTGTAGAAAACTTGATTTTTGACATGCTTCCCATCATTTTTCCGAAAAACTTAAAACATGAAAGTTGTTCATTGGAATGTTTTTGAGCTACTGTGAAAATTTCAGATCAATCGCCTAAGAAATGGATTTTTAAACTGAAAAGGCGTAAACTGTGACATCGATCGACTTTTGAAATCTTTTAAACAACGATCGAAATCTTGCGATACGATAAAGCTATATTTTTGAAAATCCCGTTATACTAAAGTTGAAACAATATCGGTTACATAAAAATCAGGGGGTGAGTGCTCTGCAGGGTGCCCTCCTAATTGTGAAATTTGTGCCAAAACGGCTATGACTATCACGCGCGAAAAATCAACAAAACGGCATCTTATATTTTTGCCTATCCTCTCGGGTGTATCCGTATGGGTTACTCGAGGCTCGACGGAGCGGTACTGGATATGGCATATTTGGTCACAAGAGACCAACTGCCTACCCTCTCGAGTGTATCCGTATGGGTTACTCGAGGCTCGACGGAGTGGTACTGGGTATGGCGTATCGGCTGCGGCCGCCGGATCACCGGCTAGATGAGATGTTACTTATGAAATTGGCTGAGGCCGCCGGATCACCGGCTAACTGTTACTATTGATATCTGCCGTCATTATTTTGGCCTATCCTCTCGAGTGTATCCGTATGGGTTACTCGAGGCTCGACGGAGCGGTACTGGATATGGCATATTTGGTCACAAGAGACCAACTGCCTACCCTCTCGAGTGTATCCGTATGGGTTACTCGAGGCTCGACGGAGTGGTACTGGGTATGGCGTATCGGCTGCGGCCGCCGGATCACCGGCTAGATGATATGTTACTTATGAAATTGGCTGAGGCCGCCGGATCACCGGCTATCTATTGTTGAGATGATGGCGTAACGGGAAATATATTAAAAAGCAATGATACTTTTGAAATTGGCTGCGGCCGCCGGATCACCGGCTAAATGATATTTTGATGAAATGGTTATGTAACGGGAGAACAAAATATTTAAGGTTTTTAAATCTTTATGCCTTGCAAATCATTTCCTACAAGAAATCTTTTTACTAAATTTAATTAAAGGTTTTGAAACCCCTAACCCATGCTATGTGTTAACTTACTCAGCGCGTTTTTGCTGACCCAAACCATATATATATCCTTTTTCTTACAGAGAATGAAGAATATGCATCATCATATGCATACTGGGAATTTTTGGGGATTACATCATGAACGGGTCTGTTTAACCCGTGTTTTGGCCATGTCGGCCCTTATACAATATTTCCGCTGCAACTTTGATGTATTATTTTTAAATTACCTATGAATGGGCTGTTTGAATATTTTAAATCCTGAAAAACCATAGCCTTGCATCTCTTTAGTGAGCTCGGAGAAACCGTGTCTTGCTAGGGAGGTGTGGCGGTGGCACCCCGGCCTGGGTTATCAAATCCGGGGTGTTACAATAATGCGGATATTATCCGTATTTTCTATCCGAATATCCGAAAATTTTTATATATTTTTATATGTATAATATCATATATTATATTAACTATAAAATAAATAAGTAATACTATATGTATAAATATAATCAAAAGCTTGAAAGCCATATGTAATTTATTAAATCAAATCATATCAATCAACTCAAATACATCATTAGGTTCTTTGCATCAAAACTGTAGTATGTAACATCTTGTAGTGATGTTATTTAGATGTTTTGAACGAAATAACTAATGATCTTGGAAAATTTAAAAATTTAGTTTAGCTTACATAGTAGTATATTCCGATTTCACTTAAAATTTTTTTAAAAAAATTAATTTTAGTAATTATAAGATTATCCGAGTTAAAATCCGAATCCATCTCATATCCGTTTACCGAAATATTCGAATTCGTATTTGTATCCGGTCTATTCGTATCCGATTCCATATTCGACAAAAAAATATGGGATAGGATACGGGATGAGTACTATCCGCCCGTATCCGTCCCGTTTTCACCCCTAGTAGTGCGCATTAACCATAGTATCCGGCCCACTGGGCCAACTAATTTGGCTCGGGTTAACTTCTGGCGGTGATGTTAGGGCGCAGAGCGACAATTCCACAGTATGTACGGTGGTCAATATTAATTTTCACCGCTCATCTATTTTAGATTTCAATGGTTCAAATTCATTCAAACGATAAATAGAAAATTCGCAAAACACAATTTTATATATTTCAACGATGCATTGATATACATTTCAGTAACACATTAATATACATTTACAACGAGATGTGTATACCATTTCAGCTATATTTGGCTTTGGATTCCAAAAGCAACTCTCCATGCATTTTTGCTGAAAGTGCATTGTCGTCGCTGGAATGGGCATGCTTTGTCGCTGAAATAGTCTAGCCATTGTTGCTGGAATGATTTGTTACCAAAATTGTCTACTGATGTGTTACGACAATTATTTCCTTTTTAATCTACAACCATATAATGCTTTTCAATGACCATGATTTCATGTCTTGATGTACTCTGATTTTGCCAACAGTAACCGTTCCCAATTTCTAGGATCAAAGTGGTTCCATCCACCTCCCAATGCGGGGTATCGGATCGTAGTCCACCATTTCAAAACCAGAACTAATCACTACTGGACCATCCATCAGTTAATAAAAAAAAAAAATCATCGAACTTCTAATTTATTATAATTTCAAATATGAATAATTATTAAGCTCTAAATTTGAATCAAATAAAAATAATGACTAAAATAAATTAAATTTTACAATATATTTGAAGTTAATTAATGTACACATCCATCAACAGTAATAAGCTAAGTACAAGTGAAGTGAAACCGGCCTTTTGGTTCAGAAAAAAGGTACAAGTTAAATAATTGATAATGTTAATCTATATTTTACACAAAATATTTAAATTCGCTTTACCAATTGAATTTAGTGCATTGGCACTAATTAAACCAACTTAATGAATGGAATAATTTGTTATAACTAAATAATACGAATAATTATCAATAATAACTTTAACTATTAATCATTTCGTTGCGGAAATCGTTTGGGTGCTGGCGGCCTGTAGGTGCTGGCACATTCAAAAGTGATGGATATGTGTATATGAAATGATGTGTGAATATAAAAAAGTGATGGATGAAGGTTATGAACAAAAAACTAATAAAAAGACAAACTATTGTAAGGCTTTTATAAGGCTTATACATCACTTTACAAAAGGCTACACATCATTTTTAGCGCTGCCTGCACCTGCTGCTGGCAATTGTTATGCCATTACAGAAACCGGATTGTTTCGTTGCAAGATGCGCTCTTTTACAGTTTTTTTTAAAAATGTAACGGTGTGTTTATTGTGCGACCACATTGCTTACGTATTAATTTTATTAATATCTGAATTTTGAGCAATTACATTGAGAAGTTAAATAGCTGTTCAAAAAATGTTGAATTTTAAGCTTAGAAGAAGTGGACCTTTGTATTACACCTCCTGAGTAGACCGGCAATATGGGTAAATACACGTAGACATGACACGTACACGACCTGTGTTTTACATGTACGGGTCTTCAAAAAAATAGATACGGGTCAAAACAGGTCGACCCGTTTAGTACACGAATACAATTTGGGTCAAATGCAGGTTTATCTGTTTTACCCGAATTGACCTGTTTTTTACCCGAATTGACCTGTTTTTTTATACAGGTCACCTGTTATCTGAATCAGACACATATCTGTATTTTACCTGTATTTTACCTGTATATATTTAAGTACAATAGAATTAAATTTAAATAAAATACGCACAAGGTAAACTTTATGTTTAATATTGGATTTGAACTTTGGATTTTTTTTTAAGTTTGAACTTTTGTATTTGAATGTTTGTAGATGAATTGCTGAGTCTATTAGGAATTTTAAGATTTGAATTATGAAAATGTAATATTTTATATTTTATTTTAAAAGTTTAAAAAGTAATTTGATAGGAGTATAATTTAGTAGAATAGAAGTAAACGGGTAAAATACAGGTAAACAGGTCACAGGTAAATTCGACACGCGTGTCCACATGTTCAAATTCACGTGTATACAGGTCGACACGCATGTGATCCGTTTTTGAAACAGGTCGTGTACAGATACAGATCAAACAGGTAAACAGGTACTTGACACGTATAACATACACGACCTGTTTACCCATATTGTCAGGTCTACTCCTGAGTCCATCCAAAATAGCTTATTAATTAATACTCCGTCCGTCCCATTTAAAACGTCTTGTTTCATTTCAGCACATTATTCAATGCACTTTTTTTTATTGTTAATATCTCAAAATATATAAAACTAAAAATTATGCAAAATATATATTCTAAAACTATATGATTAGACGAATCTAACAAGGCCGAACTCGACTATTTTTTTCAAACATTTTTATAATAATATTGAGTCAAAGTTGAACAATGAACAATGGTGATGTTTGGGAGTCAGCGGATATGCTAGCAGATAGCAGATTTGGAGAGAGAATTGTGAGAGGATATGCTACTCCAATCCGCTATATGCTCCCTATTCTACCAACAACCAAACACACCCAATATCAAAAAGTCAAACAGGACACTTCTACTGGGACGGAGGGAGTATTGTTTATAATAGTCTTTGATACGGCCTGCAGTACGATCGGACGACGACTAGTCCAAAATTTGTCTCTGATTCTTTGTATGGCGCTAATCACGATCGTGCATTCAATTATATATATATGTATATGGTTGACTTCATTATATTCTATTCATATTTAATAGTATACATTATTATATATAACCGAAACACTAATAAATCAAACACCACCAAGATTTAAAGATTTCCGTCGGAAGGCCACGAAAGTCGTCACTGGTCGTACGAGCGACGCCATTCGTCTATCTTTTTTTGATGTCGCCTTTCAGTAAATTCTTGTAGTGAAAAATAATAGCATGGTGTAATAATGTAATGTCACAATCTTCCAATGCATGGGGACATGTCAAGTTGTATATACTGACTAACCTAAACTTGTAGCCAATTGATTTAGACTCATCACTACTGGACGACGTACGTGGCAGGTATGACACAACCACAAAACACAAAAAAGTGTTCCCATTTTGAATTTATTACTCCCTCCCATTATCAATGCCCTACTTATTATTTTTGTTGGATGTTCATTACAAATGTTTACTTTCTATAAATAGAAATGATTTTCCCCTCCAACAACTATGTGGATCCCACCATATACTCACAAATTAACTCTACATTAATTCTCGTACCCAATAGTAACAAGACGTTTGAGGTGGGACGGAAGGAGTATTTACGAAAAGAGGAAAGAATAAAATATAATACTTGATAAAACACCACAATTTTAAATGAGTCTAATGCAAATACAAATAACTCATCAAGTTCAAACATTGGGCTCTCAAGTGTAGCATCAATACGCAATCCAACAACAACGACAACACTGATCTAGAAGAAATTAAATAAAAACAATTAATGCCTAGCTTGTCTACTCAATCCCGATCGACCCAAATGATATGATGCCATGTCCTACTAATCATATACTATCAACGCCAGCAGAGGGAGCTAGCCCATGCATCCATGTGGCTTAATACAATAACAATAATCAACTCACCCGTCCCATACTAGGCGTCATCAGATGATTAACAGTCAATATAATTATCCTGCTGGAATACGGCACACAAAATATATATAGTATTATATATATCTACACTTAGCTTAATTATTCTGTATTTTGTGATAGCCAGGACTTGTAATAATATCTGTGATGAAAATAGTACTGAATTAATATCTATGTACTATAATTTTTATTTTTTTTAATGTTAACACTACTAATACGTATTGTTGTTATTGCGTTTACACATAGACATATGACGTTAAATCTCGAGGTATATATATATATGACTTTTGGCATTAAGCAAAGATGCATGAATTATAATTTGACAGGATTGCTGATCGAACTAGGGTGTTAAATGATGGACCTTGGATGGTCTTTGATAGTTATCTCATGATTTCTCCTTGGAAACCTAATTTCTTGTCCACTGATCTTGCACCCAAGAAAACTATTGTGTGGGCTAGGCTACCGAGAATTGGTATTGAGTTATATGATGAGTTCCTGCTGACGAAGATGGCTTGGGCAATTGGCACTCCGGTCAGGGTCGATGACACGACGAAACATATCCATAGAGGAAGATATGCAAGAATATGTGTGGAGATTGATCTTAGCCAACCGGTGGTCACTAGCATTCTCGTTGGGGACTATTGGCAAAAAGTGTCCTATGAGGGCCTCCACCTCTTGTGCACTACTTGTCAAAAGTATGGACATGGAAGCAATGTGTGCCCGGATAGGGGAGCTCCGGTGACTGCCAATGAGACTCTGGCCTTGGTACCTCTACCAGTAACCAAGGTGGACAGGGGGCTATCCCAAAATGGCTTCCAAGACAAAAGGGATTCTGAAGCTTTGCAGGGATCTTCTGTTTCTATCACCACTGAGGAAAAGAGCAAGGGGCAGGATTCAGAAATGGTTGACTCTCAACCGAGGGCAGAGAGTGAGACAAAAAATGCTGACCGTATGAAAGATAGTACGAAAGAGATACCAAATAAGGAAAACCAAGTTGTTGACTTGGCTACTGTGCCTACACCTACACATGATTTTAAATCATGTGACCACCCCTTGCAACCTGAGTGTGGTGACTGGATAAAGGTGACCAAAAAGAAACATAAACCAGTGAATAAGGCTAAAGAGCAAGGGACTAAGCCCAATTCCATTATGCTGGGCTTTAAGGAGACTCGAAAGGGGCCTAAGACCATTCCATTCTCTAATGGATCCAAGCCCCTAAAGTTAATTACCAATATTTGGCAGCAGAGGGGGAAAGCTAAAGCTGGTGGCCGGGCTCCACCTGTTCGAGAATTGAAACCTAGTACTGAATTGGGTTCTGTTAAGGAGGATGGACCGTTGCTTCCTAAAAGGGCCCGACCTTCGCCAGAACATAAAGAGGAATCCCCACCAAGTACAGAGGGTGATAATGTAGACCAGGAAGACAACTACCTTGATAAGAAGATGGAGGTGGCTGTCAAAGAGGACCTGGATATGTCTGAGGCTTTGGTTGGAGAAGGTACTACTGCTTCCCCTTCCCTAGTTTCCCAATGATTAGTTTCAGAGAATTTACTCTCCTCTCATGGAATATCCGTGGTGCCATGGGAAGGAATACACGTCGCCACATTAGAGACGTTGTCCAGAGGTTGAAGCCTTCTGTGCTTATGATCTTGGAACCGAGGGGTCCGTTTGATCGCCTCAAAACTGAGCTGTACCGCCTTGGTTATGATGTGATTTGTGTGAATGAATGTGTGGGGCAAGCTGGAGGGTTGTGGATCCTCTTCAGACTTGGGCAAAATTTCAGCTTTAATATTATCACCATCCACAACAGGATCATTACTGTGAAAGTTTGTCATGGGACGGATTCTTGGTACTTCTCGGCGGTTTATGCCAATCCCTGTGCTACTGGTCGTATTGACGATTGGAATGATATGCGATCTATTGCATCAACTATGTGTGGCCCTTGGATGGCTATTGGGGACTGGAACGACATTACTCACTTGGGAGAGTCGATTGGCATGGCTCATCATCCGCGCAACTGTGCCCTTTTTACCAACATGCTTGATGACTGTGGTCTCTCCACTGTGCACACAATCGGAGACGAATACACTTGGCAAAGAAACACCTCCGGAGGCCCCCCTGGGAGGAAAAGACTCGACCGGGCTGTTGCCAACATTGAATGGACGCTTAAATTCCCTCAGGGACTTGCTGAAGTCCTCCCTAGAAGAGTTTCTGATCACAATGCCATCCTTCTCAGATGCAGCAAAGTTGATCAGCAACAAGCTCCCCGGCCCTTTCGATGGGAGTTTGCATGGACCTACCACCCTCTTTACCATCACGTAGTGGATACTGCCTGGAATGTTAGTGAAGGGTCTATCCATAATCGTCTTGATCAGGTTCGGAGTTCATCCAAGCACTTTAATGACTTCACCTTTGGGAACATTTCCAAGCGCAAGAATCGTATCCTACGTCGACTAGCTGGGGTTCGACGCTGCCTTGTGGGTGTTGACTCGGCTAGGATGCAGTTGCTTGAGAATTATTTGCTGCATGCTCTTGATGATATCCTTAAACAAGAAGAAGCCCTTTGGTTCCAAAAATCGAGAGACAAATGGATCAAACTAGGGGAGCGGAACACAAGATATTTTCATGTCCAAACACTTATACGGAGACAGAGATCAAAAATTTGTGGGCTGGAGATTGATGATTCTTGGGTCACAGATGAGCATACTCTGAAGGATCATGTAGAGTCCCACTTTAAATGGCTCTTTAGAGCAGCGGACATCCCTCATGGAAATTCTTCTCCTCTGCCTCGATTACCTACTGTTCGGCAAGGGGCTGATTTGGGTAGGGACGTCCTTCCTCAGGAGGTGGATGCGGCTGTCAACAATATGAAGGGCTTCTCCGCGCCGGGGCCGGATGGGTTTCAAGCCATATTCTACAAGACATTCTGGAGCTCGGTTGGGCCGACCTTATGGGAGTTTATCCGGAAGGCTTTTGCAGAAGGTGAATTTGACAGTCGCCTATCACATACGCTAATTTGTTTGATCCCGAAAGTTGATATTCCTAAATGCATCCGCCAATTCCGCCCGATTAGTCTTTGTAATGTATCTTATAAAATACTTACAAAGGTCATCGTGAATAGACTTCGTCCCATACTTGTTGATTATATTGGGCCGTTCCAATCGGCCTTCCTCCCGGGTCGCGGCACTGCTGGAAACGCTATCATCCTACAGGAGGTTATAACTGCCTTCAATAACAAACATCGGAAAGCGCAGGAATTTTTGGTCAAGATCGATCTTGAGAAGGCATATGATAACGTGGATTGGAACTTCCTAGAGGGCTGTCTTGTGGATATGGGGCTGCCGAACCCTCTCACTCGGATCATCATGTATTGCGTGCGATCCCCATCCTACTCTATTCTTTGGAATGGAGCGGCCTTGCCTTCTTTTAAGCCGGATAAAGGTCTTCGCCAAGGTGATCCTCTCTCCCCTTACCTCTTCATTATCGTTATGGAAAAGTTGTCAAGAGCCATTCTTGAGCTGGTAAATGATGGCAAATGGGAGCCTATCGTCCTATCCAGACAGGCGCCTCCCCTTTCTCATCTTTTGTTTGCGGATGACGTCCTCCTTTTCTCCAAGGCGACACTGAGCGGTGCTCATTACATGGATGAATTCCTCTCAGCCTTTTCTAAACAAGCTGGTCTGAAGTTAAACATGAGTAAGTCCCTTGGTCATGCATCTTATGCGGTGGGGCACTCCCTGAGGATGGGCATCTCTAATATTCTTGGCTTCCAGTTTGCGGATAGTGTGGGAAACTACCTGGGGTTCCCTATGATTCATGGTTCTATGCGCGCTTCTAACTTTGATTTCTTGAAAGACAAGATTACAGATCGGTTTGGCACCTGGAAAAGAAAGTTGTTGAATAAAGCTGGTCGGGTTACTTTAGCCCGCTCTGTGCTTGCGGCTATGTCTACTTATTTCATGCATAATGTCTGGTTTCCATCTTCTGTCTGTGCCACTATTGACCAATGCATCAGGAATTTTTTATGGAAGGATGGAGAGGGGAAAGGTCTTAACCTTGTTAAATGGAGTAAGGTGACGCGGCCTAGAGGTTATGGGGGTCTCGGTATCCGCTCATGTAGAGACATGAATGTCGCATTTTTGGGTAAGATCTACAGGGATTTATTGGTGGGAAGTGATAAACCTTGGGTTCATATCTTGACTGCTAAGTATGGATGCAAGAATGGAATTTTTCCGCAGCGACCTGGAGCCTCCCCGATCTACAAAGCCTTGACGCGAGTCGCTCCATTAATTGTTGATGGCTTCAGATTACGTATGGGGGCTGGTACTTGTAATATGTGGGTGATGGCTTGGCTGAAGGGAGGACCGATTGGCCCTCGCATCCCCTTCATCCACATCATTGACTCTGACCTCCGAGTGAGAGATTTATATCAAAATGGGGCTTGGGGATGGTCTTCTCTTCACACTCCCATCCCCCCTGTCATCATGGAGGAGGCAAAGGAACTTGGGCCACTGGTTCTTCATTCTGCTGCTAGGGATTCTTGGTGTTGGCTTGGATCTGTGTCTGGGAATTATTCGGTCCGGGATGGATATAGATGGCTGTTGGAACAACGTGGTGTTCAGAGGGACCGTCTAAGGGCTTGGGTATGGCGCATCCCAGCGCCGGAAAAAGTCCAAATGTTGGCTTGGCTTTTGGTGTGTGATTCACTGCCTACCAATGAACTCAGACATCATCGTGGCCTTGCTTCATCAGCAGCGTGTGATCGATGTGGTTGCAATGTTGAGACAGCCACTCACATCTTCTTCTCCTGCCCACCTGCAGTTGCTGCCTGGAATGGGATTGAGCACCCACTGCCTGCGCTTGACTTACCTATTGAGAACCTTGCTGTCATGCTGCAACGCTTGTGTCGTGCATGGAATGGCCTTCAATGGGCTCTTATTTGGAACCTTTGGAAGGCTAGGAATGCTTTCATATTTCGCAGGGAGGAAACCAGTTGTCATGAACTTGTCCGCCACACTAAATCCTTGGGAGAAGCTTTCAACAGAGCTTGCTGCTCCATCCCTAAGCACATTCATCAGAAGCTTGTCTCCTGGAACCAGGGTAATTGGCAAGGTATCCTATTGCATGTGGATGGTAGCTCTTTGGGAAATCCGGGGCCGGCGGGTTTTGGAGGGGTAATTCGAAACGGGGATGGATCTTGGGTGGAGGGATTCTCTGGCTCAGTTGGGAGAGACTCGATCATAGTGGCAGAACTACATGCTATTTGGCAGGGAATGCAGCGACTTATTTCTATGGGGATCGTTCGTGCTAGGTGCTTTTCGGACTCCCTGGAAGCACTTAGACTACTCCAATCAGAGGTTGATGTGGATCATGCTCTATTTCCCTTGGTGAAGAATGTTGCTGACCTTCTTCGTGAGTTCCCAGATCTTAGATGGAGCCACATTCTTCGGGAAGGTAATGCGGTGGCCGATGCATTGGCCAAGAGAGGTGCTCGATCGGTTGATTTCTTCACTACGTGGGCCTTTCCGCCGGATGACACCCGACCTTTGTTGTCGGCGGATATGGCCGGTGTTTGGTTTCCTCGCTCTTAGCTTTCTCGTTTGCTCCCTTCCCCCTGCTCTATTGTAGTTTTTTTTCTTAGCTTTTCCCTCTTTGCCGACGCTCGTGCGTCATTGTTCACCCAAAAAAAAGATGCATGAATTATATACTCCCTCTGTCCCATTCCAAATGTCATACTTACTATTTTTGGATGTCACATTACAAATGTCTTCTTTCTATAAATAGAAATAATTTTCCCCTCCAACAACTACGTGGACCCCACCATATACTCACAAACCAACTCTACCTTAATTCTCGTGCCCAACAGTAACAAGACACTTGGAGTGGGACGGAGGGAGTACTATATATATGGTGTGCAGAGAAATTGCATGAGGCAATAATATATAATGGCGCAAAATTTAAGCAGCAGCTTCCAAAAGAGTCCCATAAATAGATTAATAGAACATGAAGTACATAATTAATCCAGTGTTTGACTATCTTAGCTTTCTGATGAAGTTGACTTATTATTATAAAATAAATAAAGGTTCACATGCTGTCTGAATTGCAAAATAGTATTATCTACATTTTCTGCGGGGTTTGACTTACTGTTCTCTTCATTTCTTCAAACTATGGATTCTTTTTTCCTCACCTTTCTGGAATCACTTTATTATATTATTATTAATATAGATATATGTACAATAATTACGCTTATTGTGGGGGTTTTTTTCATCATATTCTATTTAATAATAATTTATTTTTTTTGGAAATTTTTAGAAGTTTTAGTCTTTAGAAAAATCTTTATAAACAGAAACTAGTATCAGTAGTTTTTACAAGCTCTTTTGTAATTTAATTACTTTTAAATTTTAACACTCTTTCGAAAGTTATAATTATTACTTCTAACAAATTAAATTAAATACTCTATATATATATATATGTTCAGTTTTGAATTTTCATGGGATCTTTTAATTAAATAACTACATTCATATTATAGTTAATAAAATTTTACTACAAATAACTACTTTAATAATTTCTTATTAAATTAAATGTTATTTCTGAATCTTATTTCCTGTATAGGTTGTTCAGCAAAAAAATAAATTTATATATATGTGCTCAATGAATGTGTATTTTAATCTTATAATTTAAATTACGTGGCAAAAAAATGAATAATAATACTGTTATAGAAATAACTATCTTTATTTATGTATGTGTACAATAAAATGGTATATGGCTTATTAGCTTGTGTTTATAGTGGAAGTATTGTAATGGAAATTGGGATTAAATGGTGAAAGAAAGGAAGTTTAAAGGTGGGATAATAAAATGGATAAAGTGTAATAATTATGGCTATGAAATGAAACAAGTATTAAGCTTGCATAAAATTTTTCTAACTTAACTTCTCAATACATTACATAGGCTATTTATAAACTTTTTTATCCTCTCACTATTTACTAACCTCATAATCAAGGCATATACATTTCAAGACTTTCACATGTCTAACCTTATGATCAAGGCATGAACATGGATGTTGAACACTAGACATTCACATGTTTTGTTTACATGCATAATACTCCCCCTTGAATGTCGTCAATACGAAGAATATGCCTCGTTAAAACCTTACTTGGAAAAAACCCAGTGGGAAAAAATCCAAGTGAAGGAAAAAGAGTACAGTATTCTTGTATCAGATGCTCCCCCTGATTTGGACATCATTTTAAATCTCGAAGCCGCCGCATTCCAATTTTCTTCACGAGCTTCTCGAATGTTGCAGTCGGCAATGCCTTGGTAAATAGATCCGCTAAATTATTTTCTGATCGAATTTGTTGCACATTGACTTCACCATTCTTTTGAAGACCATGAGTGTAGAAGAATTTTGGTGAAATATGCTTCGTTCTATCTCCTTTGATATAACCCCCTTTCAACTGGGCTACACAAGCCGAATTATCTTCAAATAAAATTGTTGGGGGCATTTGTGGTTCAATGATTAAACCACAACTCTTCAATATATGTTGAGTCATTGACCTCAACCAAACACATTCTCGACTTGCTTCATGGATTGCTAATATTTCGGCATGATTAGAAGAAGTAGCAGTTAGAGTCTGCTTCATTGACCTCCAAGAGATAGCAGTTCCACCACACGTGAAGATATAGCCTGTTTGAGATTTGGCTTTGTGTGGGTCTGATAAATAACCAGCATCGGCATAGCCAATTAACTCATGTCGAGAGTCTTTTGGGTAAAATAACCCAAGATCAATTGTTCCTTGGAGATAGCGAAAAACATGCTTTATGCCTTTCCAATGTCGTTGAGTAGGGCAAGAGCTGAATCTTGCGAGTAGATTGACTGCAAACGCGATATCAGGTCGCGTGCTGTTTGCAAGATACATTAACGCACCAATTGCGCTTAAATATGGGATTTCTGGGCCAAGTTGCTCTTCATTATCTTCTTTTGGCCTAAATGGATCCTTTGCAGGATCAAGTGTCCGAACGACCATTGGATTATTTAGCGGATGAGCATAATCCATTCGAAATTGCTTTAATACCTTTTGGGTATAAGCTGATTGATGAACAAATATGCCCATTTCCAAATGCTCAATTTGTAGGCCAAGGCAAAATTTCGTTTTCCCGAAATCTTTGATTTCAAACTCCTTTTTCAGATATTCGACCGCCTTTTTCAACTCTTCAGGAGTTCCAATTAGATTTAAATCGTCAACATAGACTGCGACGATCACAAATTCTGACCCATTTTTCTTTATAAATACACAAGGGCTGATCGGGTCATTTGTATAGCATTCCTTTATCAAACTTTCACTGAGGCGGTTGTACCACATTCGGCCAGATTGCTTGAGCCCATACAACGATTTTTGCAGTTTGATGGAATAATTTTCTCTGGGTTTTGAGTTGCAAGACTCAGGTAATTTAAACCCTTCAGGTATTTTCATATAAATATCATTTTCCAATGAGCCATATAAATATGCAGTAACAACATCCATCAGCCTCATTTCGAGATTTTCTCGTACTGCTAGACTCATTAGATACCTGAATGTTATTCCATCCATAACTGGGGAATATGTTTCCTCAAAATCAATTCCCGGTCGTTGTGAAAAACCTTGGGCTACAAGCCTTGCCTTATATTTGGCAATTTCATTATTTTCATTTCTTTTTCTCACAAACACCCATCTGTAGCCAACAGGCTTCACATTTTTTGGTGTTTGGACAATAGAGCCGAATACTTTTCGTTTATTCAGTGAATCTAGTTCAGACTGAATCGCATCTTTCCATTTTGGCCAATCATTTCTTTTCCGACATTCTTCAACTGATCTTGGTTCAGGATCCTCGTTATTTTCCATTACATCGAGTGCAACGTTGTATGCAAAGGCATTATCAACGTTTGTTTCTTTTCGGTTCCAACATTTCCCAGTATTGATATAATTGAAAGAAGTTTCAATAACTTCATTTTCTTCTGGGTGAATATTTTCAGGTTCAACCTTTTCGGGGGTTGAATCAATTTCTCCTTCGGGAGTATCATCTGTGATTGATTTATCACCCATATGGATAATTTTCTTATTTCGTGGATTTTTATCCTTGGAACCCAAAGGCCTACCACGCTTCAGGCGTGCAGTAGTTTCATTTGCACTTGGAATTTGCCCTTCTGGGACATTTATATTGGCTGGTGCATTTGCTGCATCATTTATATATGATTTTGTGACTTTAGCAGCATCATTAAAAGCATCGGGTAATTGATTTGCAATTCCCTGCAAATGCACAATTCTTTGAACTTCAAGTTCGCATTGCCTTGTACGAGGATCAAGGAAATCAAATGGACTTTGCCAAGATATTTCCTTTTTCAGTTGATCATTTCCTCCCCCTAATGTCGGGAATTGAGTTTCATCAAAATGACAGTCTGCAAATCTTGCAGTAAATAAATCACCCGTTTTTGGCTCAAGATATTTAATAATCGAGGGTGATTCATACCCGACATATATGCCCAACCTTCTTTGAGGTCCCATTTTTGTGCGTTGTGGTGGCGCAATCGGTACATAAACCGCACACCAAAAAATTCGCAAGTGGGATATATTGGGCTCCTTTCCAAACACAATTTGTGTAGGGGAGTAGCTATGATAGCTTGTCGGCCTTATTTTCACAAGTGCGGCTGCATGCAATATAGCATGTCCCCAAGCAGAAACAGGGAGTTTTGATTTCATTAACAAGGGTCTTGCAATTAATTGCAATCGCTTAATAAATGATTCTGCCAGACCATTTTGCGTGTGCACATGAGGCACAGGATGTTCAACAGTAATTCCAATCGACATGCAGAAATCATCAAATGCATGTGATGTATATTCTCCAGCATTATCAAGGCGTATTTTCTTTATCGGATGATCTGGAAACTGTGCTCGCAATTTTATAATTTGTGCAAGTAATCTTGCGAATGCCAAATTGCGAGTTGATAATAAACAAACGTGTGACCAGCGTGATGACGCATCAATTAATACCATAAGGTACTTGAAAGGTCCACACGGTGGATCAATAGGTCCACATATATCGCCTTGAATTCTTTCTAGGAATGTAGGGGATTCAATTCCCACTTTTACTGGAGATGGTCTGGTTATCAATTTCCCTTGTGAACAGGCTGCACAATTGAACTCATTTGGGTTCAATATCATTTGCCTTTTCAATGTATGGCCATTTGAATTTTCAATAATTCGCCTCAGCATTATACTGCCAGGATGCCCAAGTCTATCGTGCCAGGTAATAAATTCACTAGTAGCTTTCAAGCCTACTAGGTTATGTATTTCTGCGGCACATATTTTTGTATAGTATAAGCCAGAGGAGTAACATGGCAATTTTTCATTCACAAATTTTTTGCCATTTTCAATTCGAGTTATCAAAAGATACTCGTGATCTGCCTCTTTTGAAGTTTCAATGTGATATCCATTTTTTCGAATATCATTGAAGCTCAGTAAATTTCTTCGAGCTTTGCGTGAGAACAAGGCATTTTCAATTGCCATTTTTGTCCCTTCAGGGAGAAATATAACAGCTCTACCGGAGCCTTCAATGCATTTTGCATTACCGCTTATAGTTTTCACTGCGGTCTTTTCCAATTTTAAATTGGAGAAATAGCTTTTGTTTTTCAAAATGCTATGCGTTGTTGCACTGTCAATGAGGCAGATATCATCTCCGACTTTTGAATTTCCAGCATCCATTTCTTTACAAGAATATAAGAATGTTATTAAACATCAGCAATATAAATATTATTAATACAAAAGCATATTTATATTATACATGGATAATAAATGGGAAGTACAAGATATCATTATTTATATTAAACAGGAATTATAAAAGACAAGTAAAATACATATATAGCTATATAATATATTATTTAGTAACAGTATATGGCTCAACAAAATCATCAGCTTCCAGGTGCGTGATATTATCATTTAATATATCATCATAAGTATCATCGTGGGCATTATGGTGTGCTTCAACACCTGATCTTTCTTTTCGTTTCGAGGCCTGATACAGTTCAGCTAAGTGTTTAGCTGTGTGGCATGTTTGAGCCATATGGCCTTTAATTCCACAACGATCACAAATTTCATCATTTTGTTTATGCTTTCTTGCATAATTTCTTTGTTGTGGTTTGTAAGGCCTTCTGGTATCATATCTGCGATTTTGCTCAAATCGAGGCTTATTTCGATAATTATTTTGACGAGATGATTCACCTCTGCCTCGATTGTGATACCGATTTTGGCCACGATCATCATTTTGATTTTTAAAGTGCCCACGATCACGCACATATTTCGATGATTGAGCCGCGTTCACCTCAGGGAACGGTTTTGCACCTGCGGGCCTAGATTCATGATTTCTCAACAACAATAGGCTGTTTTGTTCAGCCAATAATAAGCAGGTGATAAGATCAGAATATCTCTGAAAACCTTTTTGACGGTATGTCTCACTCAATACTGTGTTTTTAGCATGAAACGTAGAATACGTTTTTTCAAGCATTTCTGCTTCAGATATCTTTTGCCCACATAATTGCAATTGGGCCGTAATTTTGAACACAGCGGAATTATATTCCCGGACTGTTTTAAAATCCTGAAGTCTCAGGTTTGTCCAGGCATCAAGGGCTTTTGGAAGCACCGTCTTTTTAAGATTATCATATCTTTCTTTCAGCTTTTCCCACAATGCCAGTGGGGATTCCACAGTCACGTACTCCATTTTAAGTGCCTCTTCGATATGATGACACAAGAAAATCATGGCTTTTGCCTGATTTTGATGGCTGGGATTTTTGCCTTCAGCAATAGTATCTTCCAGACCCATTGAAGTAAGATGCATTTTTACATCTCGGGCCCAGGACATATAATTGCTTCCTTCAACGGTTAAGGGAGCAAATTCCTGCTTTGCAAGGTTAGCCATAATCTTATTGAAAGTTTAGAAATAAGAGATTATACCTCAAATGATAATCTGAACAGAGTCTCCTCGTGCTGATAACGTGTTATAGAAATAACTATCTTTATTTATGTATGTGTACAATAAAATGGTATATGGCTTATTAGCTTGTGTTTATAGTGGAAGTATTGTAATGGAAATTGGGATTAAATGGTGAAAGAAAGGAAGTTTAAAGGTGGGATAATAAAATGGATAAAGTGTAATAATTATGGCTATGAAATGAAACAAGTATTAAGCTTGCATAAAATTTTTCTAACTTAACTTCTCAATACATTACATAGGCTATTTATAAACTTTTTTATCCTCTCACTATTTACTAACCTCATAATCAAGGCATATACATTTCAAGACTTTCACATGTCTAACCTTATGATCAAGGCATGAACATGGATGTTGAACACTAGACATTCACATGTTTTGTTTACATGCATAATAAATACATAATTTTGCAATTTTAGTTGATCTCGTGATGATTGTGGTATTAGACTTGCATTACAAGAATTTTGTGTTTTAGCGACCGAAAAAATTTGGTTGCTAAAGAGGTTAGCGACCGAAATTCGTCAACGACTACAATTTCAGCGACCGAAATTCATTATCTAACCACAATTTTAATTGGGAATTTTTGTAGTTGTGTTGGTACGAAGGACTACAATTCTATTCCTTGAAAGGCGAACTAGAAGGGGTCGTCTACGGAACCACTATAATGCCATAACTTGCCCTCATCCGACCTACCAAAATGGATTATGAAATTTCAAAATATATGTACAGTAGACCCTGAGATTAACATAATAGCATATATATATTATGTTGACGGTAGACGTGTTGAGCATGGTATGCAGGGGCGGATGTACTTGTAAGTCGGTGGTGGCACGTGATACCACTCAAATTGATAAAATTGCTATTTTAAGCTTAAAAAGAAAATAGATTTAACTTAATTTTGCTTTGTGCAACCACTGAATTTTTGTGGTGATACCACAATAATCATTTATAACTTAGTCCTTTTCAATAGTTTTTGTATTTTGACTACCATTTTTAATTTCAATATAATTTTCATTATTATTGTGATACCACTGAAAATAATTTCTGGATCCGCCGCTGATGGTATGTGCTGTGTGCATCAGTGCATGCACATTGTACAAATTTTTTGAACTCAAATTAAAATAGTTATAATTGAAAATAATATAATTTAGAAATTTTAGTAATTAATAAATACAGTAGAATATTAACTTTTAAATCTGGTAGAGAATATAAATGGAGTGAGTTATTGAAAATTTGATGAATAGAGAAGTATTTGACTTGGGAGGATGAGTGAGTCGAAATGGCGATATGATAATCACATGGTGCAGATGATTGGATCTCCTTCACGTGCAATGGCGGCACCACTTTTCATCATTTCTCTTCTTCTTGTAATTCTTATTATGCGAGCGAGATTGTAAAATCCACATTATATATGAAATTGCATATGGTTAAATTTTAGGGGAGTAATTGACGAACCCTTATGTTATTTTTGGATTGATGGATTTGGAAGAAATCTAAAATTTCTAAGACAAGTCTTTCCACTTGTTTCGATAAAGGATGTCCGGATGAATTCTACATCTAATATTTACCTTTATTAAATACTAATTTTAGGTTGATTTCAAAAAGAGAAAGCCATTTATATAATTTCTTTAAACCCCTTTTTAAATCCAAATAAATTTGTCCATCTAAATGCATTTGGATGATGAATTTGGGAGGATATTTAAATGCATCATAATAAATCCTTCTACTTGTTTGGATTAGTGGAAGGATTTTAAAATTTCCTTTAATTTTATATACGTACTACTTTAGGGTGAATTTAAATCCATCATTAAATGAGTCATTTCTTTTTTTTTTTTTGGTAAACGTGACACTCATGTGTCGGCAAATGTGTGTGGGAGCCCAAACCACACAAATTACAAAGGGGATAAGGGGGAGGGATAGAGGGCCGGGTGGGGATCGAACCCCCAACCTATGGTTGGGAGACGGGAGACTTGACCACTAGAGTAAGTCCCCAACCCCAATGAGTCATTTCAAATCCCTCTGCAAATCCATATCCATCCAAATGGACTCGTACAGATGGTTAATGACCCGTTTGGATTGGCTTTTAAAAAAAGCAGAAGCAGAAGTGAAAGCCAAAAGCAGAAGCAGGTAACTTTTGTGTTTGGATGAAATGTTTGAAAAGCAGTTTTTTTTTTGAATTTCAAAAGTGTGTTTGGATGTGTACAAGTGAAAAGTGCTTTGAAATGAAATGTGTACGTAAATTACCAAAAAGGATATGCTACTTATATAGGATAGTATATATTTATAGTGTAATTTAAATAAATTAATAGGGGCATTTATGACTCTGCACACATTACTAGGTACTTTTGGTTTATGCTTTTCGGAGAAGCACCCCTGGGCTGCTTATCCCAAAAGCACTTTTGCAGCTTTTCGAGGTGCTTTTGCTTTTTCTAAAAAGTCAAAACAAACACTCTTTTTCTTCAAAAGTGTTTTTGGCAGAAGCAAAAGCCAAAAGCACTTGAATAAAAACCATTCTAAAATCTAAACAGGCTCTAAATTTGCTGGAATATTATTGTCCGATTTGGAATTAGGAAGAATACGGATTTAACAGGATATGGATGCAAATCTAAGAAATTTGTGAAATCATATTTTACATTTATATCTAAAATTTTTATATATTTTTATTTTATAATTTTTAATTTAATGAATTTTGAATTTCTATATTTAAAGGATTTTAAAATACCAAGGGTTTTTGAAATTTCGTATTTGAAGGGTTTCAAAATACCAAAGGATTATCACACATTTGCTCTATTCTTTTTACTAAACAAGATTTAGGAAGGATTTGCACTCCAAATCTTTCCAATTCCGGCAAACCAAATGCTTTATATACACATACATATTTAATAAAACAATTAATATATTAAATCTTTACTCGCAAATTACTCAACTATAGAGTATTAAAAGTACATCGTTAACAATCTTCGGTTACCATGCTGAAATTTAATATTAAGCATATTCAAAATGTATTTTATGGTTTTTATGATGTATTTTAGCGTTTCTGTGATGTGTACGTATAATGTAATTTAATTTTGTATGATCTTATGTATATACTATATACTATAGATTACAAAAAAAAAAAATTATATATTATATTTTTTTTTCGAGAAAATGGGGAGCCGAAGCCAATTTATTTCATCAAAGGTTGTCATGATACAAGCCCATATTATCATGGTTGAAATAATATTTATATTTTGTAATGAAAATTATTCATATAACCCGAACCCAGATCGACAACCAATTTTACCACATCAATAATAAATTAAGCATTATTTAATGGAATTAAATTTCTGCCGACAGATTTAGAATCCACATTCAATTAATTAGAACTGATAAAATTCCATCAAACAGATTCAGATGTGATATGTGGAGTCAAAAGGGCAAACGCCAATCAAATTATTATATAAATATAGAACTCTTACAACACAGCTCGTATAATAATAAAGAAATGAAATAGCATGGGAATACAACAGATTCGAAGGGAGCTGCAACTTATTATTAGCCAATGATTTAATTTTATTTTCGATGGCTAAGATTAAACTAGTGAATAATTAAGTAACATAATTTGTTTGTTGAAACAATCATCACCACCCCTATATCCCTCTCATTTGGTCATTTGTAATTGGTGTGACATGAGTTTTTATAACCCATTTCATAACCTGTTTAGGCGGTTTAGCAAAAAAAACCTATCATGGGAGCTTTCCACTATTTGTTCATTCAATGGCCATTTGGTTTGAGGATGTTAGAATTTCAATGGGAATATTCCTTTTTTAATTTAAAAATAAGGCCATTGTTGTAAATTAGTTTAAACTGTAAATTTATGATTCATAACTGAACCAAACAAAGAAATGTTACAATGACAAAAAATAAATTCTTGATAACTTCATATTCGCAACAATTTTAAATTCTTTTAATAATATTCCCATTGGTAATGTAATATTTCTCCAACCAAATGACAAATGCCCTATGTATTAAATTTAATTTGTTATGATTTCTTTTTTTATTTACCTGGGAAATCACCTTCCTTAATTAATAAGAACGACTTCAGCCCTCATCTTCCATCGAAAAAACTTACTCAATTAATACATAATTGTTATCCAAATAAGAACTACTATATGATTGTATATTTGAAGTAGAAAGTAGTGGCGTGGTTTTTTTTGTTTTTTTGTTTTTTTGTTTTTTATGCTCAACAATTAGTTTAGTGTGGAGGAAAGACCATGGATAAATATGGATGAAAAAGGAAAATTTGAGAAGTTATTTTCAAAAACATTTCTTTAGTATCAGCATATTTGTGAATGTGGGGTGATTTGGGAGAGAGCGAATGTGGGTGGTGAAAAATCAATACGGATGAGTCTTGTTTTAGCAATCCGGGGCAAGCCGGGGTGGGCGGTGTGATTAGGGACGAAGAAAGAAAGATTATATTTATTTTGTCAGATTCCATTGGGGTTACTGATTCCACCGAAGCGGAAGTCACTGCCATCAGTCGAGTATGCTCGGCGATCATTCGAGATCAAGGCTTTCCACTCCCAAAACTTCTCTTTGAATGTGATTCTTCAAATGTTGTTGGATGGATGCAGCAACTTGGTAATATTCCCTGGCGGCTGTATAATCTTCTTGGACCTGTTATGGCGATTTTGAGGTTTGGCGGAGAGGTAAGGATTTCTTATATTTTAAGGGAGAGTAACGAGATGGTCGATCATTGGTCTCGTCTTGGCGCCAAGGGAGAAGCAATGATTAAAGAATGGTTTTAAAATCGAATTCGGTTCCATTGAGTTTGTGCAAAACTGTTAAGTAATTTCATACTACTCGATTGTATTCTGTTCCCCGTAGCCTTGCTGACTAATGGCGTTGGTGCTTGTAATTTTGGCTACCATTTTCCCTTGGGAATAAAATCCTTGTTCTAAAAAAAAAACAAAAAAATCAGCGTATTTGTGAATGGGAAAAACACAATCGGCGAAAAGTCAAGTACTTTCACTACAAGAAAAAAGCTATTTACCGACCTGCATTTTGCGATCGATATTACCGTCCGCAAGCTGTGGTCGGTAATTTATACCGTTTATTACGTTCGAAGGTTTTTTGCCGATCGATTTACCGACCGCAACAAAGGCGGTCGGTATACCGACCGAATTTTCAGTTGCAAGTTTTTTTTCAAATTTTTACACTTTTTTATTATTTTTTAATAAAAAAAATTATTTACCGACCGAAATTTTTGGTCGGTAAATTTTTTCCCCATTATTTAATTTTTTAATTTTCTTTATTTTTTATTTTTATTGAATATTTTTTTTACAATTTAATTTTTGAATGTTTTTTATCAATATAAAGAATTTTATTTTTATGATTATTTATTTTTGTAACGCCCCGAAAATTTAAAACCATTTTCGTGACGTCACCGACGTATTAACTATTCTAAACTGTCGATCACTCAGCTTAGATAGTCAATACGAAGCGAGGTATAAATACAAACCTGTATCACAATCAAATAAATGCCAACAAAACAGTACATAACCCCAGGAACAGTACACGGCATATCCGGGCGACAAGTCCTGAAATAATGTAATGAAATGGCCACACATCCAATACTAGGAATAACCAATAAATAAATCATATGTAAACCACCGATCACATTTAGGGAATAACAAATATTCTCATCAAAGATCAGACAAGAGCATATAATATATATTCTAACAACAATTATAAGGAATGCAGCCTAACTAGTCCGCTCAACCCGAACCCCCATCATCGTGCTCTGCGCTATCCGTAGGAGGATCTATAAAACAGACAACAGCAACAAGCTGTCAGTACAACGTACTGGCAAGGAATAGATATAGCAGGGGACATTGGGGGTACTTTAATAATAATACTATGCTAATATTAATAACAACAATAATAATAATAACAATATCTAAAGACATAAATAAATGCAGGAATTAAACATCACATCGTCCCATACCGGTGCTTTAACCACTGCAATAAAAGATGCATGATGAATGATGAGATGAAATGTTATGACCTATGATGTCTATCTACTCTAACTGCAACACATAAGAATGTCTAGCGCGCAACCTAAGTACCATGGCCGGCATTCCTCACCAAATAAGGGTCGACTCCCCTTAATGGTCGGAGAATATGCCTACTGTGCCCCCGCCGCGGACACAACAGCTGAAATAAGTGGCTTACGGACTAGCGGGTCTGGCTTAGAGCATCTCGCTCACACAAGCCCAAAGCCCAGAAATCACTTCTAGAGGCATTTAGAAATTCACAGTCATATACATGCTCAGATTACAAATCAATAGCATAACAACATTATAAACAACTCTCCACAAGTACAATACATAAATAGCAACTCTCCACGAGTTAAGTACAATCAAGGGTGTGTCAAGTCCACGTATCGACACTCTTTTCATAACATAAAAATAGAGGCAACGCAAGATTCCATCCTAAACTAAGGCATGGTAGATCTTCTCTAATTGCAAACTAAGTTCCAGGTTATGAGCATAATAATTAGTGAGATATTCGCAAGCAGTTCTAGCCTAATTCTAAGGCATCCTCATTACACGCAGGGAATACGTACACACGAGAGTTCCCAATACTAAGGTAACATAGACTATACTAGTCTATTCCTAACCCCTATCTAATTTGCTATTCTAAACCTTGCCTTTATTAATCTTCAAAGCTTCCATTTTTGAGCATTCTCAACCTTCCATGGCCTCAACACGAACTCTCGGATGTTCCTATACAAGAATACAATTATAAGAACATAAATAATTCCTCTCATACCAATACCATAATCTCCTCCTTACTCCAACACTCCACCCGCCTTCACTCCTTTTCCAACATTCCACAACCAAACACCAATACAACATTTCCCATTCTAGTTTACCGACATAGAATTAGGAAATTTTAGAAATAACTCAACAAAGCCAATACATAGATACACCTCTATAATCAACAATGTCAAAGGACTTAAAAGAGTTTATAGAAGCCCCAACAATTTAAACAATTAAATCTCATTTACCAATTTTACATAACAATCATATTTTCACCAACCTCAACTTCAAGACCTATCTAAATTCCTTTTAGAAAATTTAGTTCAAGAATACTCAACACAAAATATTACCAAATGAGTTCCCACACCAAATCCATACTAGCCACATTCAAATTATACCAAGAACCTCATATTGCCATCCCTCAATTATTTAACATGCTCATAGAATACATTAAACAAGAAACTCTCTTTCAATTTGCACACATAGAGTTCATAGGGGTTAAGCTCATATTCTCACAAGAATAACACCCAACTTAAATCAAGAATCCCAAGTAAAATCCACTTATAATAGGACTCAAGAATATAAATAGAACATTTTCTACACTAGAATGCCAAACCCAACAATTTTCCTGTATTCAAGAATCAACATAATCCAATAATCCCCAAATTCACAATCTTTCACAAATCTCAATTTCATCCATTTACCAAACTAATCACCAACACCATGTAACTTTGGAAATCAACATTCAAGCAATAATCAACGCTTAAAATACATTTCTAGCACTCAATCTACATTTGGGGAAAAAGAACTCACTAAAATTCCAAAAACACCAAAATAGAAGAACACCCAAACACCACCACCACCACTGCCGCCAACACCACCGCGGCCACCACCATGCACAACCATCACCACCACCACGCCACCGGAAACAGGCCGGCGCCGCCCCCCGCAGTAGCAGCGGCAGCAGCCGCTGTTCACAGCCACAGCGCACCACCGTGCTGTGGCGTTGCCACCACCGGAGGCACTGCCTCCGGCCTCGCCATGGCCAGGGTCGACGACCCTAGCTCTCCCGTCGCCGCCGCAGCAGCGGCACAGCCGCTGGAGGCAGCCCCATCTCCGGCGAGAAACAGAATTGGAGAGGAAGGGAAACTTGGGAAGAAAGAGCAGGAAAGCTAAAATCCTCACCTTAGCCATTCATCTTCTTCAAGCTCTAAGCTCCAACAATATTTGTTCTCTTGCTTCTCCTCTTGTAACCCATCGGCCCTCTTCTCTAAATCCCTAATTTTTGCTCTCAAGAATGTGACGGGAATGAAGAAGAATAAAATGTCCCCAATTTCTTGTCCACCACCGGTATAAGCAAAGAAATGGGTTATGGGCTTGGGCCATTTGGTTGGGCTTCTTTCACTACTCATCTTAATAAGTTGGGCTCTTTATAACTCTTTGATGTCTTCTTACACATGTTGCCTATCAATTTATTTGCACAATAATTTAATTTATGCAATGGCCCAATTTTTATTAATTACTCATAATTAACTCAAATAATTATGAAATAATTATCCGGGATGTTACATTCCCTCCCCCTTAAGATCATTCGTCCTCAAATGACATAAGAGTATAGATCAACTTGTTATCTCCACGGAATTGAGGTAAGATCTAACTTTAAACATTGTCGACATGCTTCGTCTTGTCTTTTAAATTCTCGGCAACCTAGTTTTCTCTTGAAGAGTTCGGAAACTGTTCTCATTTAGAAGAATCACTCATTTGATGAAAGATTCTTTACTTTTCTTTTCAATTAGTTCTAAGACAGTGCCAATATGACACTCGAACGTTGTTGACTTTTGCAAGAGAAACCCAACATCATCAGACGTTTCTCCCATTTACACTGGAAAACAATTCACCAACTCCTATTCAGTTATAAAAATCCAGTTACAAGCAATAGCTTTTCTCTATAAACCTCTGTCAACTTCCGACGGATCAATTAAATACGTCGCTTATAAATGAGCTCACTATCTGATGGTAACCTGGGAGTCTCAATACCCTGCCATGTCTCTTCTCACACTTGTACATCACACCCTAAGATTTCTGGAATGCAGTCATTTTGTTAGTCTTAAACTATGTGACTTGTTGCATCTTGTCCCACACTTATCCCGCCGGTCTTGTTTTCTCATTAGAACGTTGGAAGTTTAGTAAAATTCACTCAATTTCCATGCTTCCGACCCAACTTCAGTGAATTTTATCCCGGGAGCCATCTCAATCTACGGCTCGTAATGTTAGTCTTGATGGCATTCCGAGATTCCATCTCATTCTGAGGATATATTACACAATTCGCAACTGTTAAAACAGTTAAGTATTCCCCCATAATTTATTGGGATTATGTTAGGACTGAGTTCTGCTCCGGATAGTCCATTTACATCTTGAATCAGTCGCTCCCAGCTTCGCACTGTTGAATGTTTTGCTTCATACCCCCTTACGACAATTGCACAAGGTGCAGTGGTATCTCAACAGTTCCATATGATTCCTCGCCTAGGGATAAATCCGCATCGCATGTTTTGCTTCATACCCCCTTACGACAATTGCACAAGGTGCAGTGGTATCTCAACAGTTCCATATGATTCCTCGCCTAGGGATAAATCCGCATCGCAAAAAGAAACAAACAATCTCCAACACAAGGTAGAAAGTGATACCGACTCTCTAGGAGTACGATAACTTCAGAATTATATGGGAGTCAAAATCTTCCGATACAGGTGGAAAGGAATGCAAAACAACTAAAATCGTTGTTTGCGGAAGTAAGGTTATAGAGACGGGAGTCATTTTATAATGGAACAGATTTAATTATATAAGTGAACCACTAACGAGATGACTCTGAGTAGAAAGAGGAACGACACCGACAAAGAATGACTCCAAATTATCGTAGGGATAATAAATAAGTAGAGGAGTAACTACAGAATGCCCGGTAAGTAACTACTCTACTCCGGGTAGAAATGAATAGTAGTATGAACCAAGAATGGCGAATGATAACGAGGAAGAAAGAGCGAACTCCAAAGGATATACAAGAAACTTCCAGAAGACGTAAGGAAGTCGATGGCAAAGCTATCATATAGTTTTGGAGAACGATAGAGGAGTTTGAAGAATTTAGATAAATGCATTTACATATATCAGTGCAGCTGAAATGAAATTCGAATTATTTAAAATATTGAAACGGCAGGAAAATATCAATGCTGACAGAGTATCAATGAAAACCATTCAGATGGCCTCAAGAGTGATTTGACAGTACATGCCACAACCAAAAGAGTTTAACTTGGACAGAAGAATTGGTACTGAAACGTACACAGTAGGATCTTCAAAGAAGCAATAAAAAAAATAGTAGAGATATTCACTTTCTCATAATTAAGAAAATGAAATGAAGGGATTGAAAAATAAAGCATAACCAATAAATATATATACTTCCTCTGTTCTCTTTTAAATGCACCATTCCTGCATTTCACGCCGTCCAAGACACATTTTTAAAGGTTAATAACTCAAATTGTACATAAATAAAAATTATAAAAATTTGATATTCTAAAACTACGTGATTAGACGAATCTAACAAGATCTCACTTGACTATGTTTTTTCTTATATAACTATGTTAAAAAATTAATCAAAGTTACTCAATGAATAGTGACTACTATGCAAATGGATCACTTATTTGTGAACGGAGATAGTATATATGTATATATATCAGCACTACGAGCATCGCGCCTTCCGTCATTAACTCGCCTCAACGCCTCCAATTAACCTCTGCGGTATACTCAATTCGATGTCTCGAGTTAAATGTCATCTTAATTCCGTCAATCGCTACAACCGGATGAGTTACCATATATCTTTAAGATTTAAAGACGTCTGAGATATTATTCTCCTGATGTTCTAATCATCTGCCGACAATGGATCATCATCACATATCCGCATGGCATGGATGTGCGTGTCCCATTGTTCAATACCTGCAATTATCTTAAAGACAAACCCATACATTATCACAATGCCATAAGCTAACAGAATTACCAAACACGCAGTAGTAATAATAGAAATAATTATTCAGCAACTTCTAAACAAGTTGCTAACAAAATTAAAGGATAGATCTTCTTGGAATATCCTTGTTATTCGTCCATAGTTGTCTTGCAAACCATGGCTCGAATCCACAAGGTGCGCAATATATAAACAGAATACCACAGCATAAGAATAAATCTAACAAGCATATGACAATGCATACCTATCCTATATGCAATCCCCACACACCTCACCACATGTTTTTATCAAGTTTTAAGCACATAATAGAGCAAACCCGCTCTGATACCAACTGTAATGCCCCGAAAATTTAAAACCATTTTCGTGACGTCACCGCCGTATTAACTATTCTAAACTGTCAATCACTCAGCTTAGATAGTCAATACGAAGCGAGGTATAAATACAAACCTGTATCACAATCAAATAAATGCCAACAAAACAGTGCATAACCCCAGGAACAGTACACGCCATATCCGGGCGACAAGTCCTGAAATAATGTAATGAAATGGCCACACATCCAATACCAGGAATAACCAATAAATAAATCATATGTGACCCACCGATCACATTTAGGGAATAACAAATATTCTCATCAAAGATCAGGCAAGAGCATATAATATTTATTCTAACAACAATTATAAGGAATGCAGCCTAACTAGTCCGCTCAACCCGAACCCCCATCATCGTGCTCTGCGCTATCCGTAGGAGGATCTATAAAACAGACAACAGCAAAAACGTGTCAATACAACGTACCGGCAAGGAATAGATATAGTAGGGGAAATTGGGGTACTTTAATAATAATACTATGCTAATATTAATAACAACAATAATAATAATAACAATATCTAAAGACATAAATAAATGCAGGAATTAAACATCACATCGTCCCATACCGGTGCTTCAACCACTGCAATGAAATATGCATGATGAATGATGAGATGAAATGTTATGACCTATGATGTCTATCTACCCTAAATGCAACACATAAGAATGTCTAGCGCGCAACCTAAGTACCATGGCCGGCATTCCTCACCAAATAAGGGTCCACTCCCCTTAATGGTCGGAGAATATACCTACAGTGCCCCCGCCGCGGACACAACAGCTGAAATAAGTGGCTTACGGACTAGCTCTAGCTTAGAGGATCTCGCTCACACAAGCCCGATGCCCAGAAATCACTTCTAGAGGCATTTAGAAATTCACAGTCATATACATGCTCAGATTACAAATCAATAGCATAACAACATTATAAACAACTCTCCACGAGTACAATACATAAATAGCAACTCTCCACGAGTTAAGTACAATCAAGGGTGTGTCAAGTCCACGTATCGACACTCAACTCATAACATAAAAATAGAAGCAACGCCAAGATTCCATCCTAAACTAAGGCATGGTAGATCTTCTCTAATTGCAAACTAAGTTCCAGGTTATGAGCATAATAATTAGTGAGATATTCGCAAGCAGTTCTAGCCTAATTCTAAGGCATCCTCATTATACGCAGGGAATCCGTACACACGAGAGTTCCCAATACTAAGGTAACATAGACTATACTAGTCTATTCCTAACCCCTATCTAGTTTGCTATTCTAAACCTTGCCTATATTAATTTTCAAAGCTTCCATTTTTGAACATTCTCAACCTTCAATGGCCTCAACACGAACTCTCGGATGTTCCTATACAAGAATACAATTATAAGAACATAAATAATTCCCCTCATACCAATACCATAATCTCCTCCTTACTCCAACACTCCACCCGCCTTCACTCCTTTTCCAACATTCCACAACCAAACACCAATACAATATTTGCCATTCTAGTTTACCGACATAGAATTAGGAAATTTTAGAAATAACTCAACAAAGCCAATACATAGATACACCTCTATAATCAACAATGTCAAAGGACTTAAAAGAGTTTATAGAAGCCCCAACAATTTAAACAATTAAATCTCATTTACCAATTTTACATAACAATCATATTTTCAACCAACCTCAACTTCAAGACTTACTATCTAAATTCCTTTTAGAAAATTTAGTTCAAGAATACCCAACATAAAATATTACCAAATGAGTTCCCACACCAAATCCATACTAGCCACATTCAAATTATACCAAGAACCTCATATTGCCATCCCTCAATTATTTAACATGCTCATAGAATACATTAAACAAGAAACTCTCTTTCAATTTGCACACATAGAGTTCATAGGAGTTAAGCTCATATTCTCACAAGAATAACACCCAATTTAAATCAAGAATCCCAAGTAAAATCCACTTATAATAGGACTCAAGAATATAAATAGAACATTTTCTACACTAGAATGCCAAACCCAACAATTTCCCAGTATTCAAGAATCAACATAATCCAATAATCCCCAAATTCACAATCTTTCACAAATCTCAATTTCATCCATTTACCAAACTAATCACCAACACCATGTAACTTTGGAAATCAACATTCAAGCAATAATCAACGCTTAAAATACATTTCTAGCACTCAATCTACATTTTGGGAAAAAGAACTCAACTAAAATTCCAAAAACACCAAAATAGAAGAACACCCAAACACCACCACCACCACTGCCGCCGTTCACCACCACTGCCGCCAACACCACCGCGGCCACCACCATGCACAGCCATCACCACCACCACGCCACCGGAAACAGGCCGGCGCCGCCCCCCCGCAGAAGCAGCGGCAGCAGCCGCTGTTCACAGCCACAGCGCACCACCGTGCTGTGGCGTTGCCACCACCGGAGGCACTGCCTCCGGCCTCGCCATGGCTAGGGTCGACGACCCTAGCTCTCCCGTCGCCGCCGCAGCAGCGGCACAGCCGCTGGAGGCAGCCCCATCTCCGGCGAGAAACAAAATTGGAGAGGAAGGGAAACTTGGGAAGAAAGAGCAGGAAAGCTAAAATCCTCACCTTAGCCATTCATCTTCTTCAAGCTCTAAGCTCCAACAATGATTGTTCTCTTGCTTCTCTTCTTGTAACCCACCGGCCCTCTTCTCTAAATCCCTAATTTTTGCTCTCAAGAATGTGACGGGAATGAAGAAGAATAAAATGTTCCCAATTTCTTATCCACCACCGGTATAAGCAAAGAAATGGGTTATGGGGGCCATTTGGTTGGGCTTCTTTCACTACTCATCTTAATAAGTTGGGCTCTTTATAACTCTTTGATGTCTTCTTACACATGTTGCCTATCAATTTATTTGCACAATAATTTAATTTATGCAATGGCCCAATTTTTATTAATTACTCATAATTAACTCAAATAATTATGAAATAATTATTCGGGATGTTACAATTTTAATTTTTAATTAAATATTTCTTTTAGTTAGTTTATATTTCATTTTTATTTTATGTTATAATTTAGTTATTGAATTGTATTTTTAGTGTAATTAATTAATTTTATATTCAATAATTATATTTATTTCATTAATGAATTCTTTATCTTTTAAGTAATACTCCCTCCGTTTTCAAAAAATTTTAACATTCCTTATTTCCACGCAATCCAATACACATTTTTAAAGAGTAATATCTCAAATTTTATAAAATAAAAAATTATAAAATTTTAATATTATAAAACTACGTGATTAGACGAATATAACAAGATCTTACTTGACTATGTTTTATCTTATGTAACTATGTGAAAAAAATGAATCAAAATTACTCAATAAATAGTATTTACTATACAAACGTGAGAATTTTAAAAAATCGGAGGAAGTATAATTTTAGTTTTTATTTTAAATTTCAATTTAGTTATTAATTTATAAATTTATATTTATATATGTATATTTATGTTATATAAAGATTTACATACAACGAATGAAATGTAAAATATCCCGGAGGCACGTGCGTGAGGGAAACTCTCCCCAACAAGGTTTCAAGCCCTCTCTACATCATATCCCAAAACATATTTGGGGGAGGCTTTAATATATGACACATGGAGGCATGTAACGGGTGGGTTAGAGAGCTAGCCAAGCTGGTTAAGGTGAAGGCTGGGTGATGCTCTGGTGGGGTTCGAGCCTTCTTTAGCACATTTTTTTCATAAAAGAGAATTACCGACCGCAAATTGTGGTCGGTAAACTTCTCCAGAACCTTTTGGGACCAGATAGTACCAACCGCATGTGCGGTCGATAATTCGGTCGGAAAATTTACGGACCACCGTACAGTCGGAGGGTCCCCGACGGCAAATTTTTCTGGTCGGCGGAAAAATCCATACCAGCGGATTCCCGACCAAAATATGCGGTCGGTTTCGGTCGGGAATCCATTTTTTCTTGTAGTGTTTTCTTTTTCTTTTCATTTTTTTATTTATAATTTTTATTTATTTATAAATGTTTGCTTTTTATTCCATTTTATTTTTATATATAGTACTCTAATTTTTATGAGGTGTTTAGTCCAAACTTGAAAGAATTATTAATTCACTTTTAAAACTCATTAACACTATATGTTTGAGAAATAATTTAAATTTAGAGTGAAATTTAAAGTTTAGAGTGAAAGGTTTAAAATTCTTGTCTAAAAATATTTGTATTTAGAGTGAAATAATTTCCAAAGCCCATACCATATAGTCAGGGCCAACTGCGTTTAGTGGATGACCATAATTGCGGAACAATAATTTAATAAAATCTAATAAAATAAATAGCATTATTTTTGTGTAGAATATTAATACTATGTGCCCGTATCTAATACTCCCTCCGTCCCACTAATAGTGTCTCATTTCTTTTGAATACGGTAATTTATGTGGGGATGGTTAGTATTTAATATAGGGGATAGATTAGTGTTTAAAATAGGGTAAATTAGGAATTTATGTGATATGATTGTAATGTATTTGAATTTTTAAATGATTTATTTATGTGGGATGTGATAGTTGTGTGTTTAAAATTTTAATATGTTTATAATGTGATGTGATTGTAGTGGGTTTTGTAATTAAAATATTTAATTATTTTCAAAAAGGAAAATGTGACAATTATAGTGGGATTGACCAAAGAGGAAAATGAGACGGAATTAGTGGACGGAGGGAGGGAGTACATCCTAATACACGTGCCAAATGGAAAAAAAAGATAAAATAGTCCTTTTTCTTTTCAAAAAATTCAAATCAGTCCTTTTTCTATTTTATTACCAAAACAGTCCTCTACAAATGCTAATTATGTCCAAATCAGTCCTTTTTTCACTAATTATATTCTAATTGCTGACGTGGCAAGGGTTTTAATTTAAACATGACACGTGTGCATAATATTAGTCATTTTTCTTTTATCTTTTGCCAATTCAGTCCTAAACTTTTATTTTGTTCTATTTAGTCCTCTACCCCAATCACTCATTTTTATATTAATTGGCATCAAACCTTTCAAATTATTTCATTTTAGGCCCATAATCTTAAATTTTTTATTATTACTAATACATTTATCAAATAAATGCCCAACATACTTCCGTAAATAAAATTAAATACCAAACCTCATACATTGGGTTTGACCGCCTTGTTACCGGGTCTTCGAAGTTCCGAATTTTACGGACTCTCTCTAACCACCCGACCGTAACGATGGTTCATTGGTTCTGGTTTCCTTCAGCAACAATCAGCACAATCATACTTTGTGGACAATAAAATTCAGGCTATTTTTTAATATTTTTAATAATATTAATATTTTTCAATAAAACCAAGGCTTCCTGTATCCATAACCTTCCAAAAATTCAAGTTAAATCATTTACTCAAATATTGCTACATCCTAAGGTAGGACGCAAAGTAAGATTCTGTTGATTGTTACTGAAGGAAACCAAAACCAATGAACAATCGGTTGCGGTCGAGTGGTTATTAGAGAGAGTCCGTAAAATTTCGGTACTTGAAAGACCCGATAACAAAGCAGTCAAACCCAATATATGAGGTTTGGTGTTTAATTTTATTTATGAAAGTATGTTGTGCATTTATTTGATAAATGGATTAGTAATAATAAAAAATTTAAGATTCTGGGCCTAAAATGAAATAATTTAAAATGTTTGAGGCCAATTAATATAAAAATGAGTGATTGGGGTAGAGGACTAAATAGAACAAAATAAAAGTTTAGGACTGAATTGGCAAAAGATAAAAGAAAAAGGACTAATATTATGCACACGTGTCAGGTTTAAATTAAAACCCTTGCCACGTCAGCAATTAGAATATAATTAGTGAAAAAAGGACTGATTTGGACATAATTAGCATTTGTAGAGGACTGTTTTGGTAATAAAATAGAAAAAGGACTGATTTGAATTTTTTGAAAAGAAAAAGGACTATTTTATCTTTTTTTCCCGTGCCAAATGTACCATTAGAAGATAACCAGCCTATTTTATTTTAAATTGCGTTATAAGTCTTGGGCTAACACTACTATAATTTTACTGGGCCCAATTTTCTTTAGAAATTCTTGCCTAAAATGGTTGGCCCAATCTATTCGTTATCCTTGGCCCAGACTCATCATCAGTTCACCACTATCTCCTAATAATAATAATCATCATCACCCATTTCATCATCTTCATCGACATCGTCCTATCAGTATCACCGCTGCCATCATCTGCTTCCATCATGTCTATCAATCAACATTCACCATTGTCTTCATCGTCTCACACACACCAGACCTCCTCTTCCGGGCTCACCTTCACTGTCATCCCAACTAGAGGCGGACTCAGGATTTTTTACTCATGGGGTCCTAATTAATATTTTGTACGGTATTTTCAATTTCGGAGCCCCATTTTTAAAAATTTGTTTTATTTTAATTTGTTTTAACATTTTTTACATATTCCCTATTTTTTCTTTTGATATTCCTTTAGCTTTATTATTGCAATGCAACGTTGCTTTTCTTTACGAAGAATTTAAATTTGGAAAAAAGGACAAATAGGTCATTTTTCTTTTCCAAAAATTCAAATCAGTCATTTTTCTATTTTATTACCAAAACAGACCTCTACAAATGTTAATTATGTCCAAATCAGTCCCTTGTTCACTAATTATACTCTAATTGCTGACGTGGCAGGGTTTTAATTTAAACCTGACACGTGTGTATAATATTAGTCATTTTTCTTTTATCTTTTATCAATTCAGTCCTAACTTTTTGTTTTGTTCTATTTAGTCCTCTACCCCAATCACTCATTTTTATATTAATTGGCCTCCAACCTTTCCAATTATTTCATTTTAGGCCCGGAACCTTAAATTTTTTTGTTATTACTAATCCATTTATAAATGCCAACATACTTCCGTAAATAAAATTAAATACCAAACCTCATACATTAGGTTTGACCGCCTTGTTACCGGGTCTTTGAAGTTCCGGATTTTACGGACTCTCTCTAACCACCCGACTGTAACCGATGGTTCATTGGTTCTGGTTTCCTTCAGCAACAATCAGCACAATCATACTTTGTGGACAATAAAATTCAGGTTATTTAATTTATGGAAGTATGAGGTTTGGTGAACCACCCAACGTATGAGGTTTGGTGTTTAATTTTATTTATGCAAGTATGTTGGGCATTTATTTGATAAATGGATTAGTAATAATAAAAAATTTAAGGTTCTGAGCCTAAAATGAAATAATTTGAAAGATTGGAGGCCAACTAATATAAAACTGAGTGATTGGGGTAGAGGACTAAATAGAACAAAACAAAAATTTAGGACTGAATTGGCAAAAGATAAAAGAAAAAGGACTAATATTATGCACACATGTTTAAATTAAAACCCTTGCCACGTCAGCAATTAGAGTATAATTAATGAACAAGGGACCAATTTGGACATAATTAGCATTGTAGAGGACTGTTTTGGTAATAAAATAGAAAAATGACTGATTTGGATTTTCGGAAAAGAAACCGGACTTATTTGTCCTTTTTTTCCTTTAAATTTTAGTGTTTTTTTTCTAAATCATTTATAAAGAATTATGTAGGTGTTGATCCTTTTGGACATATAGACAGTATTTTGGGTGTATGGCTTAAAAATAAATAAAAATTAATTTTGTCTTTTAATTTTTTCTGTTATCTTTTATAAATAAATTGAAAATTATGATTAGTTTTAGAATAAAATAAGGGGCTCTTCTTTATTTAAAAAATGGGCCACCGAAAATAATTAGACAACCAATAATTTTTAAACCTGGAAAAAATGAATTTTAGAATTGAGAATTTACGAAATTAGAGAAATTTTGAAAAGAATTTCTAAGTCATATTTTCTTAAGTTACTTTTAACAAATTTCTTTTAACAAATTTTATTTTTGTTGTAGTATAATTATAATTATATGCCTATTGTTCAAATGTGTATATATATGAGAGTAATATATGAGTATATAGGTGAATAATAATCTGATTATAATATGGAGTGAGAACAAAAAGAAAACAAAAGATAGATGGGAAATGGAGTAGTATGCAAAGAGAGAATGAGCAGATAGGTAATGGAGGAAGTATATGAATTATTGATGTTAATTCAAGGATCCGTTCTTATATTTATAGTACAAATCAACCAACTAAATTGGACTTTTGGTAAGAAGTAGGGATGTCAATTTCACCCGCAACCGCCCACCACCGGGCCCACCCAACCCGATGAAATAGATGAAAACCCGAGAAAATATGGATTCTTATAGGGTGATGGGTGGATCGGGTCGGAGATGGATTTGGGCTCATCCAACCCACCACCCGATCCATCATCCAACCCACCATCCAAATCACCCATCACCCGCTTCATTTATTAAATATATAAAATTATATATTTTAAAAAATATAAATATCCCAATCATATTTATATATAAAATAAAATAAATAATATTAAAAACTAATAAAAAGTTAAAAACCCATAAATTGAGAATCCCCAAAGGCCCAATCGTTTGCCAATTGCCACATTGAAATTAGAATTGTCTTACACGGCCACCATTCATTCATTCCAAAAATTGAAATCATTCTCTTCTCCCAAATCGCAAAATTGTGACTGTTGCTTCGCCGTGTCTTGAACGGTTGAATCGACGCTTGCCCGAAGCAACGCTGCCGCTGACACCATGGTTCTATCATCACCCTCATCTTTGCTCCTCCCTCAGCTGCAGCACTGCACCACACTCTGACTGAGCGACGCCTGCCTCTGATGCTTGATACTCTCCCAGTCGTCCTTATGGGTAATCTTTTGTGTCTTTGGTAGTTTTAGTTCATGGGTTCTATGTTATCCAAATATTTTGACTTTTTCTTACATAATGGAGAACAAGAAGTGTCTATTACTGTCTACTTGGTTGTGTTTGTTGCTCGTATAATTTCTTAATCTGGTACTGCAGAAAATATTGCTAGTTCTTATTATTCAGTACTTCATCAAAAGTGAAAATAGCAACATGTTAAATCGCACATTGAATAATAAAGAACACTATCCACCTTAATAAACTGTAGATCATTCATGTTTTACAAAAAAATTGTCATTCTAGATTTTGATTGTTTTGAACATATAATGTGTTTTTTCTTATTTAATTATTTAATTGAACATGCACAGATATGGAAGATAATACCACTGGTTCCAAATCTTTTACTTCCACCCCATCTTCAAGTTTGGCTCCATGTCTTCCATCTCTTTCATCATCTTCTTTACCTTCTGCCCCACCTGAAGATCTATTGAAAACACCATCATTTCAAATGGGTACTGAATCTATTGTGGAAAATTCTGACATTCCACATGAAAGTCAAACTATGCCTCCTCCACTTCCAAAAAAAAGCTCGAAAACTTAAATCTTTAGTGTGGAATCACTTTGAGAAGGTTATAGTTAATGGCGAGGATAAAGCAAAATGTTTGCATTGTGGACATTTCTTCTCAGGTAGGAGCAAGAATGGGACAACTCATTTGAACATATTGATTTTAGGTGTCCCAGAAAGCACATGAAAGTTGACATTCGCCAAAAATTGTTGCTTGTTAATCGCAAACAAGATTCAAGTGTGAGGTTGGAGAACTATGTCTTCAATCAAGAAGAGTCCAGAAAAGAGTTGGCTAACATGGTTATTCTTCATGAATATCCATTAACTGTTGTAGAGCACATTGGGTTTAAAAACTTTGTGCATAGCCTCAATCCCAGTTTCAAAATTATAAGTCGAAACACTTTGAAAAGCGATATTCTAAAGATATTTATGGCTGAAAAGGCAAACTTGAAAAAGATGTTTGATGGACATGGGGAAGGGTTGCAATTACAACTGATATGTGGACTTCTTCACACCAAAAGAAGGGGTATATGGCAGTCACATCATCACTTTCTTTCCAAGAGCACAAAGCAATTTTTATCTCACAAACTTGCCTAAAGAATAAGTTCGCAGTGGGATATTTTCTTCCAGAAAATAACTCAGTAACCTTATGAAACTTTTTCAACTTATCACAGATTGTTTCAACTATCTCCCAGTCATGACGAGTAGGAACCACAAATTTGAATTTGGGATTTTGAGTTCTCAGGCTAGAGAACACACTTTTATAGGGAATAGCACTTTGCATCATTAAGAAAGTTGAATTCCATCTAGTCTTGCAATCAAGAGACAACTTTTTTGAACAATCAACTTTAGAAGCTCTAGCTTTATCCTCAAATTTTTGAATCCTTTTTGGAGTTGATGACCAGAATCCAATAGAGTTTCTAATACTCTCAATCCCAGGACCAGTCCTTTCTAAACCATCTTGCACAATTAGGTTTAGAATATGTGCACTACAACGTACATGTAAAAACTCACCTGAAAATAAGGAGCTTCGGAATCAAACTTTTCATGTAAGAGATCAACCATAGCATCATTGGTGGTACAATTATCCAGCACTACAGATGAGATTTTCTCAACTATGTTGTACATATTTAAAGAATCCACAAGCATTTGAGCAAGCATGTTAGCCGTATGGGGACACGGAACATAAGTAAACCTATTTAGAACATATTAAAAGACACTTAAAAAATTATGTAGAAAGAGAAAATAATTATGCATACATCACATGATGTAATCAATGGTAAAAAAAAAAAAAAGAATAAGTTACCTCAATGTTTTATTATGCAAAACCCATTGATCATCAATGATTGCAATTCCCTGCAAATGCACAATTCTTTGAACTTCAAGTTCACATTGCCTTGTACAAGGATCAAGAAAATCAAATGGACTTTGCCAAGATATTTCATTTTTCAGTTGATATTGTCCTCTCCCTAATGTCGGGAATTGAGTTTCATCAAAATAACAGTCTGAAAATTTTGTAGAAAATAAATCACCCATTTTTTGCTCAAGATATTTAGTAATCGAGGGTGATTCATATCCGACATATATGCCCAACCTTCTTTGGGGTCCCATTTTTGTACGTTGTAGTGGCGCAAGTACATAAACCACACACTCGCAAGTGAGATGTATTGGGCTCTTCTCCAAACACAATTTGAGTAGGGGAGTAGCTATGATAGCTTGTCGGCCTTTTTTTTACAAGCTGTTGTGTGCAATATAGCATGTCCTCAAGCATAAACATGGAGTTTTGATTTCATTAACAAGGGTCTTGCAATTAATTGTAATCATTTAACAAATGATTCAGCCAGACCATTTTGCGCGTGCACATGAGGCGCATGATGTTCAACAGTAATTCCAATCAATATGCAGAAATCATCAAATGAATGTGATGTATATTCTCTAGCATTTTCAAGGCGTATTTTCTTTATCGGATGATCTAGAAACTGTGCTCACAATTTTATAATTTGTGCAAGTAATCTTGCGAAGGCCAAACTGCGAGTTGATAATAAACAAACATGTGACCATTGTGATGATGCATCAATTAGTACCATAAAGTACTTGAAATGCTCCCACGGTGGATCAATAGATCCACATATATCGCCTTGAATTCTTTTTAGGAATGTAGGGGATTCAATTCCCACTTTTAAATGGAGATGATCTGATTATTAATTTCTCTTGTGAACAAGCAGCACAATTGAATTCATTTGGGTTCAACATCATTTGCTTTTTCAATGTATGGCCATTTGAATTTTCAATAATTCGCCTCAGTATTATACTGCCAGAATGCCCAAGTCTGTCGTGCCAGGTAATAAATTTACTAGTAGCTTTCAAACCTATCAGGTTATGTATTTCTGCGGCACATTTTTTGTATAGTATAAGCCAGATGAGTAACGTAGCAATTTTTAATTCACAAATTTTTTTGTCATTTTCAATTTGAGTTATCAAAAGATACTCATAATCTGCCTCTTTTAATGTTTCAATGTGATATCAATTTTTTCGAATATCATTATCTTATCACACGATGACACTTATTTTAAAATCCTTCAATGATCTTATGCATTTTAAGTAGAATAATAATACTTGTACGATCCTACGAGCATTATTGGGATCGTAACAACCTTGTTATTTATTCTTTTCTATAATAGCTGTAGTATTTTTAATGGTATTATAAAGCATTGATTAGAATCTCACAACGTGAAAAAAGTACAGACATGATAACATTCAGCAAGTGATAGATCTGATATATGATGAGAAAGAAATACACTAAAACTCCATATATCTCATATGTATGTATGGTATCAAGAATTGAAAGCTTTACATTGTCTACCACTTTCATGTCTCAACAAACGAATGAAACTCAATCTATATATGTTCAAAGCTAGCATTTCAAACTATGTATCTCCCTCACCAACCAGTGATTTCTAGATATAAATAAAATCCAAATGGTGTATTGAACAAATGCAAATCCATTGCCTGGAAATATGACTTGTTTTCGGAGGACCATCGAAGACGCCCAGGCAACGTCTGGAATACCTATCAGACATCTCACTCGACCTGGGGCAAACTGAAAGTCTCGAACCTTGGTTCAGTCAAATCCACTGATTCATCATCTTGCAAGTGACAGCTTCGGGATTTGGTGGTCAGGAGCATCAGGTTTTCAATGTCGAAGGATGAATCACTTCCAGGATTGATGGGAGATGAGGTTTGAATGGGTATTTCAGAGGTGATTTGCTTGATTTCCTCTGATGCTGAGCTTCTGTCATAAAATTCTTCGTCACTTGCACCGGGGTTTCCACTTACGGTGCCACCATAGGATGTACAATGATGCTGAAATATATCTAGTGGTCAGATGGTCACACAAGATGATTTTGTATGTGCAATAAGCATGTATGCAGTGTGTGTGTATCCACCATTTCGTGACATTTGTGCATTATCCATGTCGATTACCTGAAAGGTGTGTATTGACAAATTCTTTCTTCTCGATTTGTCTGGTGCGATGGTTGAAAGAATTTGGACAACCTCACTCATGCTTGGTCGAGAATCAGGATCCAGTAACAAGCACTCCTTTGCTAAATAGGCCATCACCTGCATCTCTTCATCTTGGAATTTGCCTTCGAGGCAAGGATCGGGCAGCTCTGAAATCACTCGCTTACTGTCGTGCAAAAGAGGCGTTGCCTGCATGAAGTTGGAATAAATTTGTGGTGATTAATGGATAAAGATATGAGACATTACAAGGTGCAATGGTTTCAGCCATACATACCCAGATTACAAGGCTTTCTTCCCCTTTATTAGATGACTTGTGGATGGGATTTCGACCGGTGATCAACTCAAGAAGCACCACCCCAAAACTGAAAACATCTGACTTTAAAGAAGCTCTTCCAATAATTGCATATTCTGGTGCAAAGTAACCGAAGGTCCCTTGCATTCTTGCGGGAGAACTGGGGCAGCTGAGAATACCATCATTTTGTAGGTGTTTAGCCATCCCCAGATCAGTTATCTGCAAGCATAGTCACAATTAATAATCGCCCCAAAAGTTTTCGAACAAATCCAACAAGGTGCAGCTTCAAATGTACGCAATCAGGACATACCTTGGCTCTCCAGTTCTCATCTAAAAGAATGTTAGTAGATTTGACATCTCTGTGCAGAATTCTAGGGGCAGCAGCTTCATGGAGATATTCCAAGCCACGTGCAGCTCCAAGAGCTATAGCAATCCGAGTATTCCAGTCCAAACATTGCCCCATATCCCCATCAAGGCACTCCCTCAGATTACCATTGTGAATGTATTCGAACACTAGAAGTCTCTCAGCATGCTTTCCTTGGTGTTCCAAGCAGTATCCGAGCAAAGGAACGACGTGGCAATGATGAAGTCTTGATATCAGTTCTATCTGAATGCACAGAAGATGATACTTATGACATCTGAATGATAACCAAGATGTGAAGTGCAAACAATCACCCAACTATAATTGATATTTTAGTAGGTACCTCAGTCAAGAAAACCTGTTCAGCATCTGGGCCACCTTGAGTTTTCATTCTCTTGATTGCAACAGTTTTACCATCTCTGAGATTACCGCGGTAGACGTGGCTACTTCCTCCACCTCCAATTAAGTTCGCATCTGAAAATTTGCTTGTTGCACTTTCAAGTTCAGAGTACGAAAACTGCATTATTGTTCCGTGGATTGCACCCTTTTTGTCTCTGAATAGGAAGGCGGTATTGGGAAAGCATCCTTCAGGGAAATTTTCAAATTTTAGAATAAGCACACAGAAATCATGAGATTGATGCAATCCTCCTTCATAGTAGAATAACTTTTATAGGTAATTAAATATAAACAGGAATATTTACCTAAAAAGGGTTTGTACGAGTGATCCACGTATCCTTTGTATGTTGACACCGAAGAACCTGCTCGGCTCATCAAGTTCGCAGCACTGCTACAACTCGTAAGTCTATCCGAAGGGGATGATAAAGCCCATTGCACAGAACCTCTTTTATCCTTTCGGTAAACATGCCATAGTACAGAACCAATAATCGCAAGTACTGTGAGGAATACACATAGTAAGAGAATTATCATGACTAATTTGCTGGAAAGACGCTTCTGCTTCTTTGTAGGTTCCAACGCAGTTAAAGTCCCTGTAAAGAAATATCACAAGAATCATAAGTGTGGCTAAAAGATACTTCATGGAAATTAGAGAAACAGCAAAGAGGTGTTTTTTGGTTGTTTGGAGCATAATAAAAGATATATGGCCAAAACTGGATCTTCATACACGCCAGATGCCACAAAGGAAGTGTTTTGCATAACATCACAGGAAAGGAAATTACCAGCATCGCAATTGCATGCTGAGAAACAACTACTGCCATTGTTTTGACCTACTAATCTGGGCAATCCACCAGTAGCGCAATTGCATGTCCACTTGTCCTCTTTTGATCCTCCTGCAACTGCATTTTTTAAGGAAAGAAAGTTATGCTCATTAAACAGCATACAAAAAAGAATTACAAATGTAGCAAGCCCAATAGGGGAGGGGGTTAAACTCCTCAACCCCAGGGTTCTATTCTTCTTCCCGTATTGTAACTCATATTCTACTGTGAATGGTGGTTTCAATCCTATTATTCGGAAGTGATATCTGTAATTTCAATGTTGATACGTAAAATAAAAACCCCTGAACCTTATGTAAATGGAGAGACATCATTTGGCCTAGTTTCTGTATGCCTGTTATCCTTTTGGAATGTAGTAAATATAGAAGCAAAACTGATCCAGAAAGCAAGTTATACAAATTTTACTAAAATACTTGTCTCCTGGCCATTAAAATTGAAAGAATACTGTCAAAATAATCAAATGACATTCAATACAGGCTATCAGTTCATTTTACAATAAATGGAAAGAATCAACATAACCAAAACAATCAGATGACGCAGACCAGAAGCAAGTACAAGAAACTATCAGTGTACCTAGGCTGCAATCACAGGATGAAGAGCAGTTTGCTGGTACAAAGCTCAAGTTCTCCTGATGCACTATGGAACAGGTGCACGTCCACTTGTTTGCCTCAGGATTTGTTGAAAGCCCATCTGGAATATGGTATGAACAATCACTTTTGTTTTAAATATATGTTATTCTCATAGTTACAACAGCAAGGAGGAAAGTAGATTATCTATTATCGGTTTCATAGAATGCTGCAAGAATTAATATGCCCAATGTAACATTCCAAGAATATAGTTCCGGGGCATAAATCGTTCACAGAAAAAGAAATTTAATAATATAGGATTTAATACAAGAGGTTACCACAAAGACTGTGCCGAATCCAGATTGCACTAATGAGGTAAAGAACAATTTCCAAATGAAGCCCCATTTACCTTACCTGGATCCAACAACAAAACTGAGATCAAGGGAAGAAGAATTACAAAGGGAGAAGTGAATAAACCAAGGGGAAAACAAGTAATGGAAGTGGAAATGACGAAAATGAATGTTAAAGTTGAATGGGAAAAGGAAAGAGCCCACAATCTTCCATGAGTGTAAGGACAAGTAATGTCTTTGAGCAGAACATGAGAACATGATTAATCCAAAAATTAATCATAACATTCTGCGAGAACAATTTTTTATTACATTTTCAGAATATACAATAACACAACCTACTTTCATTTATTACAACTTCAGGCTTTCAAATCGTGCTCTTCAGATATCCTTCACCCACTCTCTCTAAGCTTCACATGGTGAAACCATACATTCTACGTAATACATGGACATACATCAAGTGGAGTATATGTCAATAACAATGTTGAAGATGGGTTCACTATGCGCTGCATTTTAAATTGCACATAAAGCGATGGAGTACACAGAAACAGGCACCTTAATAGGAACTGTGGGAGATTCATTAGATGCAGGCACCTGGGTAATACCCACCCACTGCACAGTCTAGGTATCCCACAGTGCAAGCATCGAAATTTCCCAGAATTTATTTATAAATAAAATATTTCTTGAAGAATCTACTACTAGTAAGATAATCAAAATTTGAGCAATCTGCAGAAAAAAACAAAACTGGAAATTTGATAAGTAACAGCTGAAGGAACTATTAACCATTTTTGGCATCAACTTCGCCTCTCTCGGCAATTAATTACTCAAAATTGAGGATGTGCTGTGCTGGATGAATGTATTGAAAATGCAAACTTTGGGGGAACAACAACATAAGAATCATAAAAGAATGGCATTGCAGGCATGACTTTTCTATAATGTATAATTTGTGTCACCTAATCTCTGACTTTCTACGTTGCACTATTTACAAATATTATTCAATCTGGAAAATCTAATCATTTCCAAATCAGTTTTGACTTCCACTACTAGTACTCTGCAGGGGCGACTTAACATTGAAAACACTTATTCATCATCTACATCTCTAATTGTCCAGTTATCTTGAAATGGGGTAATGATCAACTTCCAGAGAATGTGAAAAGGATTTGATACCGAAACTATGACAGCCATGATATTAATTCACATTTCTGGCCACTTTCCATCATATAAAACGCCTAATTTAGCAATACAAACGTCATGATCGGAAAAGAGAGCATAAAAGTAATTGAATCAAAACAAATTTGTCATTTTTACCATACCTGGAGTCGGCCATGGAACGCCAGGTGAAAGCAAATTCAAATACCCTGAAGGTATTCCAGCCAAAATTTTCACAAATGGAAAGAAACCTCAACAACCAGTGAATGAAGCCCAGAGTTGATTCAGAAACTAGAAATCTGACAAACAAATATACAAGAAAAAGACTTTTTGGGGTATGCAATAATGAACTCAAGAATATCAGGGAGCACAGTACACAGAGTTTGGGGGCCAATCAAGCAAACTCAGAGGGATGCCACTTTCAAGGATGACAGACTACCTAACAATTAAACTGTAGTATTAAAAACTAATAAACTTTGATCTCCATATCTGGTAGTATAAAAAGTACTAGTAAATGTGATTTGTACAAGGTAATCACTAATGAATCACATTTGAAATGCAGATCATTAAGAGAGGCAAAGAATTCAAATTATTCAAATGGGCCACATTACGTCAGTCGATACACCCCAACGGTTATAAAAGACTTTGCTTCCAAGACAAATTGAGAAAGGTTAAAAGTCAGGTACCGGATACAAATTTTATATGTATTTTGGGAAGATAATGAGGTGTTGTAGAAAAAGACGTGTTGATGTCTACTGAATCAGCCCCACCACCTTGATATCCAATTGTCGGTAAAATAGAAAAATCAAATAAATTGAATATTTCAAAATAAAGTATGAATGAAACAACCCAATTCTTGAAAGAGAAAGCACAATAAAGGCAGTGGGGCTGATAAAAGATTCTGCAATTCTGAAATGCTCTCCAATGTTGCAGCACAGCAGTAACCAAACAGAAGTATTAATTTTTTTAAGTTATGGCAAAAAATTTCAGAGTGCCCAGATGGCCAGATGAGCATTAATTTTGTTCAAAACTAAAGATGCAGTTTTTGTGGTGGAATACAACTGAAAATAGTTAATGAGGTAAGTAGTAACGGCAGCAGAAACAATAGTGAAAGATACCTGGAAGAAAAGCAAACAAGGTTTCATTCAGAAGTGGGTTTGGGAGTGGAAGCAGATTATTCCATCTGGGCTCTGCCTCCCAGAGTGAGGAAGAACTTAAAATGGAGCCTTCAACTTCAAGGGGAACCTGCCCAACTGGGAACTGGGAACTGGTAAAATGTGACTTAACAATGGGTAAAATGTTGCGTCTTTACATAAAGAAGAATACACGAAAAACGAAGTATTTGAGTACATAAATTACTTCTATTAGATGCAGTAGAACTGTAGAACTCATACCTATATCAAAGTGGAGCTCATTTCACATAAAATAAATAAGTTGGGAATCCAACCTCAAGCAATAAGTTGGGAGTGAAAGCAACTTATTCCATCTGGGCTCTGCCTAGTAATTTGAAATGGCAATCTTTTTCTTTTTTGTTATAAAAAAGAAATAGTATAAATAAAATTATGAAAGCAATGAGGATTGAGATGTGGAGGAAAATTTTAGGAAGTGTCTATAAAATACTAATAAATGAAAGTATTTCCTAACATAATATGCCTATAGCTAAGACCACTTTGGGTGGCTTGATAATAATTATTAATCGATCTCACAAAATCTATTCCTAAGCACCAAATCTGATTTAGAGATTACAATGAATAACTAGATAACTAGATATTACAATGATTTAGTTATGGCATACATAGAACTTATGTTTGATGCATGATTCCAACAATCCCGACAGAGTGGAAATAGCGAGATGAAATGAATGCAATAATACAACTCTGCCTCAAGAAATACTATTGCTTAAGGGTCTACTCTGTACGTAGGGCTGTAGCTGGGTTGTAACTGCGATGTACAGGTATAGGGAGTTGTAGGAGCTGTAGCTATCAGTTTTTGCATAAGTGTTCGGTACAAGTAAGTGTAGGTGTCATAAATTATAATTTGAAGAGAAAAATTATTTAAATTTGGCAAGTAGCATTCAAAAGCTCCCAGAAGTTACTTAGCATAGCTTCTTATTGTAGAGCTTTTGAGAGCTGCAATTCATATTTAAAACCTTTAAAAACTAGTGTGCAGAACGGGACTATTATTTTGAAATAAAAACTAAAGCTCTTCAAAGCTTCCAAAAGTTGCGTGCAGAACAGATCCTAAGTAAATGCAGTTCATTATGACTATGAACTCACCTAATTTTGCGTCGAGCATACTCCTGGCGACTTTGGATGAGTATTTTATTTGTTTTTCAACGTAACCTATTTCTTCCGACAATACTTTGAACACATTAAGTTATAAATTATACATAGCCATAATTAAATCAGTAACGAACTAACAAAAGAACAATAATTTGTTAATCCAATTCGACCATAGCCTCTATCTGAAAGATATCAATCCATAGTAGTTTCACTATCAGATTGAAAATAGGGTTACATACAGCCTCCCACTCCAGTCGACAAGTGAAAAGTTGTGCATGTGACCAATCAAGAACCCTTCTTGGTGTAGAGCGCAGTTAGGTCTCTATCTTGAACTCCTTGATAACACTTTTTCCAAATTTCTCTTGCCCAACTATATATTGTGTGGCAAGGTCCTCTTGATATTCTTCTGTTATGTGCATATATCAAGATCTTCTTCTGTTATGTGCATATATCGAGATGACCGTCTTGGAAGCTCCTTGGATTTGTTATCTTCACCCTCAAACACAAGGTCATAAAAAGTCTTTTCCTTCACCTCTTCAACCAATCTTGGTGACACCTAGAAGAATTAATCACCAGTGTATCACTGTAGGAAACCACCCGACCAGTTTCTATGAAGATGAATTTAGGGGTTGGATGATCTCAAGTAGCACGTGCCGGAATGAGTGTGAATTCTTGGCTAGTAGATAATTCAAAGAATAATTGTTGCAACCTTCTTTTGTCATTGTTGTAGTCTAGTTTCAGTAAACATGGAAGCTCATATTAACCAAATTACATAAAGAGGAGTGATAGAGGAACAAGTTACGGTTCGATCCAACCCCACCTATAAAATTGAAAATTAGATGACTTAACCACTAGTAGAAGTCTTCATTACATTTATCTTTATCAAAGAAGTCAAATACATAATATATACTCCCTCCGTTTTCTTTTAAAGGTTACGTTTTGACTTTTTTTTTACTGTTCATTGTAGCATTGTGACTTCTATTTTTGTTATAGTCATAGAAGACAAAATATAGCCAAGTGAGATCTTGTTGGATTCGTCTCATCTTGTAGTTTTTAAATATCAAATTTTTTGAATTTTTACTTGTACCGAATTTGAGTTATTAATCATTCAAATGTGCATTAGCATACGTGCAAATGAGAAGTGTAACCTTTAAAAAAAATGGAGGAAGTATATATCACTACAAGAAATTTTGCATTTACCGACCGTCAAATGCGGTCGGCAACCAAAAGACGCGGGTCGTTTCTGGAGTTACCGACCGAATTACTGACCGCAAATGACGGTCAGTAATATCTTGGTATGGAATCGAAGGCCGACTACCAGCTTGGGGGTAGGCGAACGTGCCGACCGATTTCCCAATCGAAGTTCGGTCGCCCAATTTTCCCGATCGACTCCCCGACCGGACGCACGGTTGGGGGATACATCTTGAGGACCTTCTGGACCACGAGTTACCGACCGTAGCTGCGGTCGGTAAGTCGGTCGGTGTAGTTTGGAGACCAGACGCCGACCGCATATTGCGGTCGGTAATATCTGTAACAGCATCTCAGAATGGTTGTTTCTTACCTGCCATCCCTGATGCTAAAACAACAACAAACCAATATCCATCTAAAACAACAACAAACCAATATCCATCAAACAATTAACAACCAAAAAAACAACACCAAAAATGCATCAAACCATCCGGATTCATACCAAACGTATTTCAAACACAACTACAGAGACATATAAATATATCATTGCTAGTCAACGATATTTAGAAAACGAACAAGTTCACAAATGTAATATCAACAATTTCTACCAACAAGTGCAAGCCCAACACGACCTAATTCACAAATGTAATCCAATATCCAAAGACAATAACAAGTCATATGAACATAACCACAAGAAGAGTCAATGAACAGCAACATCACCTCCTCCATGACCATCATCCTCGCGGTCTGGGGATCGAGGACCTCGAACTCCCAGCCATCTCTCCATCTGCTCCGCCATGGTCATCTGTGTATGGGAGATCCGATCTAGAGTCGCCATGTACACCTCAAACTGGGCATCCAACTGGGCCTGAGTGACATACTGAGAGGTAGGTGGTGGAGGGGTGGAATCAACAGCATCCAATGGCCTGATCGACCTGGCTACAGAGCCTATGCCATATACTGCCTTCGCCTGTTGTGGCCACCAGCAACGTCAAGGAAGACGCAATCCGGATCAAAGCTACCACCAATCTCTGGATCCTGGCTCAAAGTCTCAGCAACGGCGTTAAACTCCTCCTGTTATAGAAGGTAAAAAAAGGGTCGGCAAGTAAGTTCGTATTGAAGCAATCCATGCATACTTTGATCACGATATTTAGACTATGTACCTGAATATTCTGACTTATCATGTACCCAATTATCCTTTTGGTGTTTTCCTGTATGTGTGTGCTCGTGGAGCTCATGCAAGTGGACAGGCCCATCCTTAACAGCCGACTATAAATTTTTTAAAAATGTTAGTGTTGAGTATGTGTCATTAAACTACTTTATTAAATTATAACTAAGGGATATTAAAAAAATACCAGATCATCAAGGGTGGCCCGAAATGTCTTGGATCCTGCAGTGTGTGTTGGGAGGGCTGGTGAATCATCATGACCGCGGCGTCTGTTCAGCTTTCCCCTTTTGCTCTTCTCCTTGAACGCTTGTTTATCCCATATTCGCCTCCAATTCCCTGCCACAACTGCATCCCCTGGCATCAGTTTTTTCTTACTTCTTATGTCCAACGTGTAATCCTTGTACCTGTTGTTTGCAATTAAGGTAATGAATATCTCCCGTATTACTCGATAAAACACTGTAGTTGTAATTTAGAACTCACCGTACTATGTTTTTCTTCTCCCACTCTTTCCTTACAGCAAGGGCATGCTCGGGAGCCCAACGAGCAACCTTCTGCAGATTGAGTTAATGTTCATTAGATTTAGTAGTTTGAAAATTACACATTATTACTGTCTTATGCAAATCATACCTGAAACTTTCCCCAATAAAACTCCTTTGTCTCTTTTGAAACCTTGCCCCAGCTAATCCCATTTAGATCTGCACGTCTGGAATACATTCTTCTCAAAGTATGAGAGCAAAAAATTGATGCCCCGCGCATCATATATGCATTGCAGATGCTACCTTCAACGTGTGCCTTGTTCCGCACGGTACTCTTTAATCGATTGAGATATCTAGATTAACAATGGTAAATATGGATTACGGGTACGACAATTCAGATTCAATAATTCATACATTAAAGCCGTAACAACATATAAATAATATCTTTCATACGGGTACATCCATCTGAATTTAACGGGACCGGCAAGTGAAGCTTCGTAAGGCAGGTGGACAGGTAAATGTTCCATGCAATCAAAGAAGGTTGGCGGGAAGATTGTCTCCAACTTACAAAGGACTATCGGTATATCTATGGCAAGCCTTTCTATATCCGCCACTTTCAATGTCTTCGCAGTTAGGGCCCGGAAAACAATGAACAATTCTGTTATTGGTTCCCACACACTCTTAGGAAATAGTTCCCGCCATCCAATTGGTAGAAGCCGCTGCAAGAATATATGGCAATCATGACTTTTCATGCCAAATATTCGATGTTTATACATGTCTACGCATCTACCTAGGTTGGATACACAACCATCCGGAAATTTTAAACTTGCGACCCATTTCAAAAATACATCCCTCTTATCCTTGTCCATTGTGTACACTACCTTTGGATATTTCCCTGTCCGGGGGTCCCTATGCAATTCGGGCCTGTTACACATGGCGACAATGTCCTCACGTGATTTCACATTGTCTTTGGTCTTCCCCTGCACATCCATGACAGTATTGAACACATTTTCAAACACATTCTTTTCAATGTGCATGACATCCAGGTTGTGTCGAACCAAATTCGTCTTCCAATAAGGTAGATCCCAGGAAATACTCCTCTTTTTCCATCCACATGTCTTACTTATTATTCTATTCTCTTCCTCTCCCCCTATTTCGGTTACACGCCATAGACCAAGTGTTTCTATATCATTCAATACTTCTTCACTAGTCCTATGCCTCGGTGGCATTCCATGTTCCTCTCGATCCTTCTTGAATTTTGACTTATCAAGTTTAAAAGGATGATGAGAAGGAAGAAACCTCCTATGCGCATCAAACCACGACTGTTTCCCACCCTCTTTAAGCCGTGTAGATTATGTATCTTCCATACATACTGGGCATGTTGTTTTCCCATAAGTGCTCCAACCCGACAACATAGCATACACCGGAAAATCACCAATCGTCCACATCAATGCCGCTTTCATCTGAAAGTTCTGTTTAGAAAATGTGTCATATGTTGTGGTCCCAACATCCCACAACTCCAAGAGCTCGTTGATTAGGGGTTATAGGTAAACATCAATTCTCTGTTTTGGGCTTGATTTCCCAGGAATTATGCAAATCAGGAACATATATTCATCCTTCATACACATATCAGGAGGGAGGTTGTAAGGTGTTAATATGACTGGCCAGCAAGAGTATTATGAGCCCGATTGACCAAACGGTTGAAAACCATCTGTACATAAGCCCAATCGGACATTTCGACCCTCTGTACCGAAATCTGGATGTACTATATCAAAGTCCTTCCATGCCTTCGAGTCACAAGGGTGACACATCTCCCCGGACGAGCCATGATGATGTCCACATGCCACGTCATACGCTTCGCAGTCGCCTCAGAAGAATACAATCTCTTCAATCTGTTTTTCAGTGGAAAATAGAACATATATTTCCGTCCAATCCGTGAATTCGAACTCCCTTCTCTATAGCGAGACTCGTCACAGAACTTACATCTATCTAAGTCCGCATCATCGCGCTAGAATAACATACACCCTTTGTCACAACAATCAATTTTCTGAACAGGCAACCCCAATCCCTCAAGTAGTTTCTTAGCCTCGTAAAAAATTTTAACCATAGAATTATCCTCGGGGAGTGTGTCAAGAATTAGTTGGCACAAAGTATCGAAGCACCTCTCCGATAAGTTGTGTTCAGCCTTAATATTCAACAACCTAGCAATAGTGGACAGAAGAGTCATTTTCTTGCATTCAGGCCGCAAATCCTTGTCTGTCGCCTCCAACATATGAAAAAACAATTTCTCCTGTGCATTAGGCTCCTCGGGAGGCCTCGGTACATCATTATCCTCATGTGATACTGTGTCGGGGATACCAAATCCCGTTCCATCGCACACCATTTGTATGTAGTCACTTTCTTGTGCCGACACTAATGCGGTGCCCACATCAGCCTCGTAGTAACGACTAAATTGATGTGGCTCACCGTGACACGTCCACCTCTCGTAGTTGGAGACAAATCCATAACGCTTTAAGTGATATCTAATGTCATCATCTACTTGATAACATTTGTTCCTACATTTATTACACGGACACCTTAATCTTCCTTGGGCTCTATCCGCATCTGGGTTCTGATGAGACATCCGTATAAATAATTCAACTCCATTCTTAAATTCAATCGTGAGTTCTCCAAGTTCACGGCAAGAGCGGTACATCCAACTTCGGTCCATTCCTACGAATATTATAATACGTCCCTAAATTATACTCCCTCCGTCCCATTCCAAATGTCCTACTTACTATTTTTGGATGTCCCATTACAAATGTCTTCTTTCTATAAATAGAAATAATTTTCCCCTCCAACAACTATGTGGACCCCACCATATACTCACAAACCAACTCTATCTTAATTCTCGTGCCCAACAGTAACAAGACACCTGGAGTGGGACGGAGGGAGTATATTACATGACTTCATCAAGATTTTGTTACAACTTCAATATTATTGATCACTCATTTGGCTTCATCAATTATTGTTTTCGATTGGTACTCATTTTGTATTTTCAAAATATTATGAATTATCATACTACCATACAAATCTTCTATAATCTTTTATAACAAATTATGATAATGTTTTAAGAATTGCATCTAGAAATAGGGAGGTTCAAACAAATCTCAAACCATGGGACGTAATATTCTTTAAAAATCAAAGTCCACAAATTGAATAATATTAAATGAAAAAAATTAAAATAAATTGATTTAATGTAAACAAACCATGAAACTTATAAAATCTTATAAATTCTTATAGTACATTAAATAAACATAGATCAAAGTATATTACCTTGCTCTACAGGAGATCAATGCAGATCGCCTGTTGCGTTCGATATTGCAAGCCAAATTAGCACCCAAGTGTGTCTGACAATGCAATATTCGAAATTAACATGGGAAAAAATAACCCTATTGGACACCCGAAATGATTTTATATCCAATTTATTCAAATACAATAAAAGACAACCGATTCACCCAACTCCAAAATAAAGAATTTTCGAAAATAAGACAATATCCAATCGATCCATATTCTTTAAAAAATGGAAGAACGTAAAAATATGTGAAATAGAACATCAAAAATAATTCATCCAACTCCAATAATACATATAACTACTACATATCAAAGAATCCACAAAATTCAACAAGAACAACGCATAAACTTCAACACGACTTAAATTCCTCATACGACATCCAAATTGAGCCAATCTTATATGAAAATTCATCTACCCGACGAGAAGAATCCAAATATGCGCCCAGACAAACAAGAATCCAAAAATTGAACTCGGAATACGCCAAATTCACTGTCTTAAGCAATCGAATGTCTACGGTTCATCATCGCAAAATAATATTGCACGCACGAATGACAACAACATAAAGGATTGGAAAGAGGTAGATTATAATATAATAACCAACAATTGACCAAAAAAAAAATTGATGCAGGGCATGCCTGCACTGCCCCAATGGAGAAACAAAAAAATTTCACAATTCCATTATAGAACACCAATCGAATACACATTCGAATACAATAAGTAGAACAACAATCGAATAGGCTATTGGAGAAATCATGTGCAATCGAATACCTTGTTGTTGCAACTCCTGTCGATTGAAGCAGATTACAAGGGAGGAGGTGCATGGGTCGAGGCGTTCGTGGGGGTGGCCGGAAATGTCTCCACTTTTGCGCGCTGTGAGCGGCGGCTCGAGGGAGGGGCGGAGGACGACGGCGGCGCGCGGCGGAGTAGTTGGCAGAGGGCTCGGATTGAGACCAAACGCCTCCCCTTACTTTGCTCGAATGGCGCGTCGAGTGAAGGGGTCTTCGGAGGTGTCGTGGTCGGCGGCGGAGGGTGTTGGTCGGGGATGTGGTCGGGATGGCGCCGGTGAGACGAAGGGAGGAGTAAAATTTTGTTTGGGCGAATTGTGTGCTGTAATTCACGATTACAACGAATTTTAATTCCCTAGGTTGCCGACCGAATTGCGGTCGGCATTCCAACCGAACATATGGTGGTCGGGGCCTAATCCCCCAAGGCACCATCGGCTATTTTTTCCCGACCAACGGTTGCTTTTGGGAATGCGGTCGGTATTCTCGCATTTTCTTGTAGTGTATGTATATTAAAATGAAACAAATATATATATATATATATATAGTACATATATGACAAATGTGTATAATAAATTAATTAATTTGAATGAGAAATCCCTCAAAAATTGACTTATTAACCAATGAATATAAGAAAATTGATAAGTTATTTGGGAGTTTCATTCGAGAGTTGTTGTAATGTAGATCAACAACTTAATACAGTTAAACATTAATTTCAGTAAAGCTGAGCTCCGGACTAGTTACTACCTATGTTCAATATTAATTTACATTATATGTCGAATGTGTATCGTGTTTGTGCTGAAATATGGCATGAATTAATTATTTTCTAATTTGGCTGCAGAACTTATTCATCATAATTAGCATAACAACAATACAAAATGAACATATCCAGAACATTCATTGCATATGAATGTTGAACATACACCAAATTCGTTGAGCGACTGCACCTTTGTTGTCTCCTCTCCTGATGAGAAAATTTTCCAACAACTAGATATTGCAAGATTCAATTTGGAACTATTCAAGACACTCGAAGTTTAAGACACCATCAAAACATAAAAATGATTTCATTGATATATACTAGTATAAAGCGAAGAAGATAGTATTGAATCACAATCAATTTGAATGTTTTGTGATCAATTTGGGTATTTTTTATTATATCAAACTAATGCATTCGATTATCATATTTTATTATTTATATTTATAAAAGAAATCAAATATATTTATCATTGATATATGCATGGGCTTCGTAATTTCGCACGTGGTGCTCGATCGAACTAAGAAGCGCCGTACGCTTTTTGGGTTTTATTTTAATTTGTCATTTTATTTTAATTTCGATTTTTTTTCTGTCGTACGGACAGGTCTGTCCGGATTAAAAATAAATCGGGCATTTTATTTCCTTGAACGAGATTTTAGTACAAAAGTAGAAATATTTTCCTAGCAAAATAGTATCTACTATAAGTAGAATTCCTAGCGTCTCAAGACGTCATCCGGTGGGGTAGCGGGATCCCCTTCCGGGTCTTCCTCCTCCGAACTTGGCGGCAGTAGATCGTCAAAGATAGTGTTCAAGTCTTGCCCATGAGCATCGATGTGTTCCTTCAGTATTAGGTTTTGTATAGTGAGGGTTTGGACTTGGCGTTCGAGTTGGTTTATGCGGTGGTGATCCGCCTCTCTCAAGTTGCCCACGTGGTGCAGATTTGCCTCCAATTGAGCCATACGATATTTCATTTGTTCTATGGTTTGTTGGGAATCAAGATGAACGTTCATCATTTTGATCATCAACTGCATCATATCTTGACTAGCCATCTAGCGCAAGCAAAAGATCTAAGTTACTATTCGCCAAGATTCTAGGTTTAAACTTCGCCAAGATTCTAAGTTGAAATTCGCCAAGATTCTAAGTTGAAATTCGCCAAGATTCTAAGTTCTCAACATAACAGAGATGCAATATGCAAATGCAAATGATGATTCCCCCCAAAAATAATTTAATGCACTATATATATATATATATTCCCATGGGTTTTAAAATAAAAATCTTTCCATGGAAATAATATTTTAAAATTTAAAATAATAGTCAAAGTACTAATATTAGTTTAAAAATAATAATGGTTTAAAAATAATAGTTTAAAAATAGCCGGGCTTTGATACCAACTTGTAACACCCCAGTTTTTGGTCACCCAGGTCGGGATGTCACCGCCACACCTCCCTAGTAAGACACGGTTTCTCCGGCTTACTAAAGAGATGCAAGGCTGGGTATTTCAGTGTTTAAAAATATTTAAAGTATTTGCAATCAGCCCATACAATATAGTCTAGAAAATAATAATATCATAGCGCAGCGGAAATAGTATTTAAGTATAATATTGCAGCGGAAATGTAAATACGACCAACATGGTCAAAACACGGGTTAAACATGCCCGTTTATTCTAATGTCTAATGCAAGAATTTAAATAATAATGTTTGCAAAATATAAGTTTCCCCCATGCATGAATGTGCTCATGATCATTGCACATACTCTGTAAGGAAAAAGGAAAATAAATGGTTTGGTCAGCATAACTTGCTGAGTAAGTTAACACATGCATGATCGTAGGGTTTAAAAGCCATTAATTTAACATTTACATAAAAACATGATAATATTCATAAATAATTTAAATAAAGCCATAATTAATTTAAATAAAGAATTTAATAATTTAAAGGACGACAATTTAATATTTAACTATCCCCATTACACCCAAAATTTAGTATTTCAAGAGTTTCACGATTGTATCGCGATGTCAACAAGTTTAGCCGGAAACCGACGGCCGCAGCCGTATCTGCCATACCCAGTACCACTCCGGAGCCTCGGGAAACCCATGTGGATATTCACGAGAGTGTAGGCCATATATCTCATGCCGTTTTGGCAACATATCTCAAAAATTTCGCCCGGGGTCACCATCGTCCATAAAGGCACGAAGTGAATCGTTAGGAGGGCACCCTGCAGAGCACTCACCCCCTAATTTTAAAGATCAAGTTTGTAAAGGAGATTTCCTAAATTTCAGATTTCTTGTATTTATTTCAAAGAGTCTTCTACTCGTTTAAACCTTAAAGGCTAGTTTCACCATTTCAACACGATTTCAAGATTTGACTCGGTCAACCACAGTTTACTCAAAAATTCATTAAAAATCGAGTTTAATTCCAAAAATTCTGAAATTGTACCAGTGATTCAGAAACGTCGAGAGGAACAACTTTCATTTTTTAACTTTTTCAGTCCGAGATACCGAAATAGGTCAAATACATCAATTTTCGTCATAACCTTAATCTGTCCGAAATTCGTATACAGCAGTTCAAGATTATCAAGATCTACCATAGTAAATCAACTCCAAATTTAATGAAATTTTATAGAGACCTTCTTAAGACATTTATCTACAATTTTCATGTTCGGCCAAAGATCTAAAACGGCCTAGAACAAATGTCAAAAATGTGATCAAGATCAGACCTAAGTTCTGTCAAGAATTTCAAGATCCAATTTCAAGCAGTTCGGTTTCGGGTGGATTTCAAATATCAAAACGTCTCTAAAAATTCTGAACATTTTATAGTAGATAGATCTAAGCCTTAAGAACGTTTTTTGTGTTTTAAGCTTTTCCGTTTGAAGTCGTTTTAAGGTTCGAAAAAATTCGACAAAACTGTTGCGCCGGTAAAAAAATATATTGGCAGATTTACGAAAGATTTGTTTAAACTTTTAGGTTTGAATGTTTTAGTTACTCCCAAAATCATGTAAGTATTAACTTACAGATTTGTAGATATCCGGGATCGTCTATTTCGAAGGCGTGGCTTCCAGTCCTCCGTCTATCCTCTCCGTTCGTCGAGTTCTACGTTCTAGATCCGATTCGGGGCGTAGAAAGAAAAAGAAGAAGGTTAGGATTCGTTTTCGAATCGTATATGGAACAAGGATCGGATCGAAGCTTTCCACGATGTTAGAGATCTTCAAAATTTCGTCCACGCAGTCCTTGCCTTGGTTTCGTGCCTCCGACGACTCCGGAATTAGGGTTTTCGACGTATCGAGAGTCGTAGGGTTTTGGAAAAGTGTTCGGAGCTTTCAAGAGGGCTTATTTATAGGTAAATAAGACCTAGGGGCGTCCAAGGTCTACCTCTAAGGGTCTTGAGCCGAATGGTATTCAACCGAAGTCGGAAAATCCGGATTCGGGCGAGTAAATCTCGCACCAAACAAATCTGTGGGGTGGCACGGCCGTGGCGCGCCCATTGCCCATTGACCGCGCGGCCACCGCGCGGCTGCCGCCTGGACTTCGGTCCGGGCGGGTCGTACGATCCGTGGTGCTTTTCCTCCTCTCTTTCGGACTTCTATCCCTTTATGCTCCCGGATTCCGATTTCCGGGGTATCTTCAGGTTCCTATTTTCTCTCTAAATTTTTACTCGGGTCTAATTGCATGTTCAGATTCGAATTCTCGAGTTCATTGGTGTCGGGTTTCGGTGTACAATTTATTTACCTTTAATAATTCTTTTTATTTAATTAAATTCCTTTAATTCCTTTTTAAGTTAAATCTCATTTCTCATTTCCTTATCTTTATTTATTTCTTTATTTGCTGGATTTATTTATTTGTTGTATTTATTTTATTTATTGTTTATTTATTTAATTATTGTTTTATTTTATGTTGGAAAATTCTCGGGTATTATAATTTTTATACTGATAAACCCGTTATTATTTTTCTTTTACAGAGTATGTCGAGTGACGCATGCTCATGCATTTGGGGGAAAAACTTTTATGAACACTTTCGATTCTTGCATTTCATTACTGTTTTAAATCGGGCCTGTTAAACCCGAGTTTTGGCCATGTTGGCCGTGATTACTTTCCGATGCATCATTTACTCTATTGCGTGCATGGATGACTGTGTCGGTGTCGGTTTGGAATAGTGTCGGGTAGCGTTCTCTCATGTCGGATTCTACCTCCCAAGTTGACGTCTCACTTTCATGGTTCGACCAAAGAACCTTAATCATTTTGACGGTTTTGTTCCTCGTTACTCGCTCCTCAGTGTCTAGAATTCGTACTTGGACTTCTTCGTAAGTCAAATCCTCATCGAGTTCAATTACCTCAGGCTGAAGTACATGTGTCGGGTCCGGCACATACTTCTTTAGTTGTGAGACATGGAAAACATTATGAACTCGATCTAATTGTGGCGGTAAAGCCAGTCGGTAGGCCAAATTTCCGACTCTTTCTAGAATCTCATAAGGTCCTATGTATCGAGGACTCAACTTTCCTCGTTTGCCAAAGCGCATCACCCCCTTCATGGGTGATATCTTCAGCATGACCCTATCTCCCACTTGAAATTCTAGGTCTCGTCGTCTCATGTCAGCGTAACTCTTCTGACGGTCTTGATCGGCTTTCATTTTTCCTTGAATCACTTTGATTTGTTGAGCCATGTCTTCGATAAGTTGTGGTCCCACTACCACCGACTTATCTTTTTCTTCCCAGCTCAACGGGCTTCGGCACTTTCGTCCATACAACGCCTCGAAAGGTGCCATGCCAATGCTAGCATGGTAGCTATTATTATAAGAGAATTCGATTAAAGGATAAATGGGATTCCCAATTTCCCTTAAATTCCAACACGCATGCTCTCAGCATGTCTTCTAGTGTTTGGATTGTTCTCTCGGTTTGACCATCCGTCATCGGGTGGAATACGGTGCTCATTTTGATTTGAGTACCGAGAGCTTTTTGTAACTCCGTCCAAAAGTGAGAGACAAATCTACTGTCTCTATCGGAAATGATGTCATGTGGTACTCCATGTCGTCGTACCACATTATTAATGTAGGCTCAGGCCAATTGGTCCATAGTCCACGTGTCCTTCACCGGGATAAATATGGCTGTCTTTGTTAGCCTATCCACAATCACCCAAATCTTGTTCATGCCTTTAGGTGATCGGGGTAATCCCGAGACAAAGTCCATTGAGATGCTATCCCACTTCCAACTTGGAATCTCTAGTGGTTGCATCAGTCCTAAGGGTTTATGTCGCACTGCCTTAACCTTTTGGTAGGTGAGACATTTCGCCACGAAGTCTGCCACTTCCTTCTTCATTCCCGGCCACCAATAGATCTTCTTCAGATCTTTGTAAAGCTTGTCGCCTCCGGGATGCACTGGATATGGCGTGTTGTGCCCTTTCTCCATCAACCTTCGCTTCAACTCGGCACATTTAAGGGGCACGCACCATCTCCCTTTGAAACGAATGCTTCCATCCTCGTGGACAGCAAATCCTATTGCCTTTCCTTCGGCAATATACCCCTTTATCTTCTCGAGTTTCGCGTTGCCCGGTTGGGCGAGCTTAATCTCGTCCAATATTAGAGTTTCTACCACCATTGCGTTGATCGTTTCACTCACTGTGCCAGGATGCACAAGTTCCAACTCAAATCTTGCCAACTCCTTGTACAATGCCGGCGGAATTACCAACGAGTTCATCACGTGTTGGGTTTTCCGACTTAGGGCATCGGCTACCACATCCGCCTTCCCCTCGTGGTAGGCTATCTCCAAATCGTAGTCCTTAATAAGTTCCAACCACCTTCGCTGTCTCAAATTCAACTCCTTCTGAGTGAATATATATCTCAAGCTCTTGTGGTCGGTGAACATTCGACACTTCCGCCCATAAAGATAATGTCTCCATATCTTTAGAGCGAAAACGACCGCTGCCAACTCCAGGTTATGTGTCGGATAATTCTCCTCGTGAGGTTTCAGTTGGCGTGATGCATACACTACGACTCTCGAGTCTTGCATCAAGACACAACCTAAACCTTCCTTCGAAGCATCGCTGTAAACTTCGAAGTCACCATTCTCTGATGGTAGTGTCAATACGGGTGTGGTTGTGAGTCTTTTCTCCAGCTCTTGAAACGCTGTCTCACAAGCCTCTGTCCACACGTACTTTACTCCCTTCTTCAGTAGCTGGGTCAAAGGTCGTGCGATTTTTGAAAAATCCTTCACGAACCGTCTATAGTACCCGGCTAATCCAAGAAAACTCCTTATCTCGGTTTGGCTCTTTGGAGTTGCCCATTCAGGTACGGCAGAGACTTTTGCCGGATCCACTGAAACTCCATCAGCGGATACTATATGTCCAAGAAATGCTTCCTCCTTCAACCAAAAGTCGCATTTGGACAATTTGCCGTATAGCTGATTCTTTCGCAAGGTCCCTAACACTTGGTGCAAGTGCTGGCCATGCTCCTCCTCGTTTTTCGAGTAGATCAGGATGTCATCAATGAACACCACTACACACTGATCTAACAGCTCTCGAAATACATTGTTCATGAGGTTCATGAACATTGCCGGAGCATTTGTTAACCCAAAGGATAGCACTGTGAACTCGTAGTGACCATATCGAGTTCGAAACGTCGTCTTCGGAATGTCTTTATCGGCAATTCTCAACTGGTGATACCCAGATCGTAAGTCGATCTTCGAGAATACTGAAGCTCCCTTCAGTTGATCAAATAGATCCTCAATTCTCGGCAAAGGGTATTTATTCTTGATAGTCACTTGGTTCAATCCTCGATAATCTATGCAAAAATGTAATCCTCCGTCTTTCTTCTTAACAAATAATACCGGTGCTCCCCAGGGGGAAGTACTCGGCCTTATATACCCCTTTCCTAACAGCTCCTCAAGTTGGTCTTTTAACTCCTTCATTTCCAGTGGTGCCATCCGGTACGGAGCTTTTGAGACAGGCTCTGTGCCCGGAATGAGATCTATAGTGAACTCAAGATCTCTCTCAGGTGGCATTCCGGGGATGTCTTCAGGAAACACATCCGGGTATTCTCTTACCACTGGTATGCTATCAACCTTGTTCTCTTCCGCCTCAAGGTTGTGCACGTAGCACGCATATAACTCATACCCCTTTCGCATCAAGTTATTTAGTTTAAGTGCACTAACGATTTTGTTACTCTTCTTAGGGGGCTGAGAGTAAAAGATAACTCTCTTTCCCCTACTTTTTGACAAGGTGATCTTTTGTTTTTGGCATTCGATCACCGCTTTATACTGGGATAACCAATCCATCCCCAGTATGATGTCAAAGTCTCTTAAGTTAAATTCTACTAAGTTCGCGAAGAATTCTACGTTCTTTATCACTATAGGAATTCGGTTATATCGTTTAGAGCAAGATACTACTTCTCCAGAGGGCAATTGAATTCCTAAGCTAATTCTCTCGCACTTAGGTAGATCTAACTCAGGCTCTATCCTTGATGCTATGATCGAGCAACTAGCTCCAGAATCAAATAGAACTCTAAGGGGTGTATTCAAAACATGAAATGTACCTGCCATCACTTCTCCTTGTGCAGGCACGTCCGCTTGGTTAACCACATTGAGCCTCCCCACAGGGCGTCCTTGGTTGCCCTGCTGATTCGCATTCTGCTGCTGATTTTGCTATTGGTTTTGATTCTGCGGTGGCGGAGGTCGTTGCTTCTGGTTCTGGTTCGGCGGCCTAAATTGGTTTTGAGGGGGTCTATACCCCTGGTTATTTCCGTTCCGCCCATTTTGGTTCTGAGGCTGTTCCTGCCCCGTGACCAAGTCCTCCCTTTTCGTTATGTTTTCAAGCCTAGTTCGGCACTCCCGACGTATGTGACCCATTCGACCACATCGGAAGCAGGCGCCCTGTTGAGGGCACCCCTCGCCAGATGGGGTCGTCCACATCTTGGGCAAGGTGGTACCGGATCTTCTTGGTTGAACCTCCTCCCATTGTTGTTTTGTTGTGGCCTATTCGACCCTCTCCGCTGTTCGTTCCTTCCAGTGTTGTTCTCGCTTCTCGAGTCCCGGTTTCTCTTGTCTTGGGGACCCCTGCTGGACTCCCCACTCACCCTTCTCTTCAGTTGTTGCACACGCGCTACTGCCACAGCGCGGTCATACACAGCTTGCAAATCGGGGTAGTGTACCCCCGCGATCACCTCGCGAACAGACAGGTTCAGTCCCATCTCGAACTTCTGTGCTTTCTCTGCATCCGTGGGTACGAGTCTTGGTGTGAACCTCACCAGCTCCTTGAATCAAGTGTAGTACTCTTGTACGGTTTGGCCTCCTTGCTTCAGTGACAGAAATTCTTCATACATGGCAGCTTTAGTACTCAAGGGATAGAATCGATCCCTGAGTAGTTCCATCATCTCCGTCCACGAGTAGGGCTCGTCATCTTCAGTTAGCTTGGCTTGAGTTGCCTGCCACCAGTCGTCCGCTTCGCCTCCCAAGTAGTACGAAGCGACATGCACCCTTTCTCCTTCCGGACATTTCACTGCTCCCAGCAGCTTGTCGAAGGTCCGGATCCATTCCTCCAGTTTGGCTGGATCCTCCTCACCAGCATAGTGGGGTGGCTGGTAGGGATTCACCATAGCCAGGTAATTGGGGCGAGCTTGGGGCGGAGGTACCGCCGCAGCTTGGCCCTGGTTGACTTGCGCGTTCCCTAGCGCAATCAAAACCTCCTCTATCGTCCGAACACGATCGCTCACATTGTTTGGTGCGGGGGCGTCCTGCGCACCTTGGGGTTGTTCCTCTACAGGTTGGGCCAGTTCCGTGACATTAGGAAGTGTTTCAGTAGGTATTTCAGTGGTGGTTTGGGGAGCGGGTTGAGTTCTTCCTCTTCCTCTTCCTCTGGGTGCCATTCTGGTACAAATAGGGTGGATTAGGACTTGTGAATTTAACATATAGTCTAAGCAATTTCTATAAATGTGTATGTGGTTTGTAATTTCGCACGTGGTGCTCGATCGAACTAAGAAGCGCCGTACGCTTCGGGGTTTTATTTTAATTTGTTATATTTTATTTCGATTTTTTTTGTGTACGGACAGGTCTGTCCGTTTTTTTTTCGATTTATTATAAGTAAATCGGGCATTTTATTTCCTCAAAGAAATTTTAATACAAAAGTAGAAATATTTTCCTAGCAAAATAGTATCTACTAAAGTAGAATTTCCTAGCGTCTCAAGACGTCCTCCGGTGGGGTAGCGGGATCCTCTTCCGGGTCTTCCTCCTCCGAACTTGGCGGCAGTAGATCGTCAAAGATAGTGTTCAAGTCTTGCCATGAGCATCGATGTGTTCCTTCAGTATTAGGTTTTGTGTAGTGAGGGTTAGGACTTCGCGTTAGAGTTGGTTTATGCGGTAGTGATCCGCCTCTCTCAAGTTGCCCACGTGGTGCAGATTTGCCTCCAATTGAGCCATACGATATTTCATTTGTTCTATGGTTTGTTGGGAATCAAGATGAACATTCATCATTTTGATCATCAACTGCATCATATCTTGACTAGCCATCTAGCGCAAGCAAAAGATCTAAGTTACTATTCGCCAAGATTCTAGGTTAAACTTCGCCAAGATTCTAAGTTGAAATTCGCCAAGATTCTAAGTTGAAATTCGCCAAGATTCTAAGTTGAAATTCGCCAAGATTCTAAGTTCTCAACATAACAGAGATGCAATATGCACATGCAAATGATGATTCCCCCCAAAAATAATTTAATGCACTATATATATATATTTTTCCATGGGTTTTAAAATAAAAATCTTTCCATGGAAATAATACTTTAAAATTTAAAATAATAGTCAAAGTACTAATAGTAGTTTAAAAATAATAATGGTTTAAAAATAGCCGGGCTCTGATACCAACTTGTAACACCCCGGTTTTTGGTCACCCAGGTCGGGATGTCACCGCCACACCTCCCTAGTAAGACACGGTTTCTCCGGCTTACTAAAGAGATGCAAGGCTGGGTATTTCAGTGTTTAAAAATATTTAAAGCATTTGCAATCAGCCCATACAATATAGTCTCGAAAATAATAATATCATAGCGCAGCGGAAATAGATTTAAGTATAATATTGCAGCGGAAATGTAAATACGACCAACATGGTCAAAATACGGGTTAAACAGGCCCATTTATTCTAATGTCTAATGCAAGAATTTAAATAATAAAGTAGGCAAAATATAAGTTTCCCCCATGCATGAATGTGCTCATGAACATTCCACATACTCTGTAAGGAAAAAGGAAAATAAATAGTTTGGTCAGCACAACTTGCTGAGTAAGTTAACACATGCATGATCGTAGGGTTTAAAAGTCATTAATTTAACATTTACATAAAAACATGATAATATTCATAAATAATTTAAATAAAGCATTTAATAATTTAAAGGACGACAATTTAATATTTAACTATCCCCATTACACCCAAGATTTAGTATTTCAAGAGTTTCACGATTGTATCGCGATGTCAACAAGTTTAGCCGGAAACCGGCGGCCGCAGCCGTATCTGCCATACCCAGTACCACTCCGAAGCCTCGGGAAACCCATGTGGATATTCACGAGAGTGTAGGCCATATATCTCATGCCGTTTTGGCAACATATCTCCAAAATTTCGCGCGGGGTCACCATCGTCCATAAAGGCACGAAGTGAATCGTTAGGAGGGCACCCTGCAGAGCACTCACCCCCTAATTTTAAAGATCAAGTTTGTAAAGGGGATTTCCTAAATTCCAGATTTCATGTATTTATTTCAAAGAGTCTTCTACTCGTTTAAACCTTAAATGCTAGTTTCACCGTTTCAACGAGATTTCAATATTTGACTCGGTCAACCACAGTTTACTCAAAAATTCATTAAAAATCGAATTTAATTCCAAAAATACAGAAATTTTACCACTGACTCAGAAAAGTTGAGATGAAAAACTTTCATGTTTTAACTTTTTCAATCCGAGATACCTAAATAGGTCAAATACATCAATTTTCGTCATAACCTTAATCTGTCCGAAATTCGTATACAGCAGTTCAAGATTATCAAGATCTACCATAGCAAATCAACTCCAAATTTAATGAAATTTTACAGAGACCTTCTTAAGACATTTATCTACAACTTTTATGTTCGGCCAAAAATCTAAATCGGCCTAGAACTAATGTCAAAAACATGATCAAGATCGGACCTAAGTTCTGTCAAGAATTTCAAGATCCAATTTCAAGCAGTTCGGTCTCGGGTGGATTTCAAATATCAAAACGTCTCTAAAAATTTTGCAAATTTTATGGATAGATATAAGCCTTAGGAACGTTTTTCATGTTTTAAGTTTTTCCGTATGAAGTCGTTTTAAGGTTCAGAAAAATTCGACAAAACTGTTGCGCCGGTAAAAACATATATTGGCAGATTTACGAAAGATTTGTTTAAAGTTTTAGGTTTGAATGTTTTAGTTACTCCCAAAACCATGTAAGTATTAACTTACAGATTTGTAGATATCCGGGATCATCTATTTCGAAGGCGTGGCTTCCAGTCCTCCGTCTATCCTTTCCGTTCGTCGGGTTCTACGTTCTAGATCCGATTCAGAGCATAGAAAGAAAAAGAAGAAGGTTAGGATTCGTTTTCGAATCGTATATGGAACAAGGATCGGATCGAAGCTTACCACGACGTTAGAGATCTTCAAAATTTCGTCCACGCAGTCCTTGCCTTGGTTTCGTGCCTCCGACGACTCCGGAATTAGGGTTTTCGACGTATAGAGAGTTGTAGGGTTTTGGAAAAGTGTTCGGAGCTTTCAAGAGGGCTTTTTTATAGGTAAATAAGACCTAGGGGCATCCAAGGTCTGCCTCTAAGGGTCTTGAGCCGAATGGTGTTCAACCGAAGTCGGAAAATCCGGATTCGGGTGAGTAAATCTCGCACCAAACAAATCTGTGAGGTGTCGCGGCCGTGGCGCGCCCATTGCCCATTAACCGCGCGGCAACCGCGCGGCTGCCGTCTGGACTTCGGTCCGGGCGGGTCGTGCGATCCGTCGTGCTTTTCCTCCTCTCTTTCGGACTTCTATCCCTTTATGCTCCCGGATTCTGATTTCCGGGGTATCTTCGGGTTCCTATTTTCTCTCTAAATTTTTACTCGGGTCTAATTGCATGTTCGGATTCGAATTCTTGAGTTCATTGGTGTCGGGTTTCGGTGTACAATTTATTTACCTTTAATAATTCTTTTTATTTAATTAAATTCCTTTAATTCCTTTTTAAGTTAAATCTCATTTCTCATTTCCTTATCTTTATTTATTTCTTTATTTGCTGGATTTATTTATTTGTTGTATTTATTTTATTTATTGTTTATTTATTTAATTATTATTTTATTTTATGTTGGAAAATTCTCGGGTATTATAATTTTTATACTGATAAACCCGTTGTTATTTTTCTTTTACAGAGTATGTCGAGTGACGCATGCTCATGCATTTGGGGGAAAACCTTTTATGAACACTTTCGATTCTTGCATTTCATTACTGTTTTAAATCGGGCCTGTTAAACCCAAGTTTTGGCCATGTTGGCCGTGATTACTTTCCGCTGCATCATTTATTCTATTGCGTGCATGGATGACTAGTATCTCGTATTTTGAAACTTATTATTATTATTCAGGACTCAATATTTAAAATGTCTTTAAATCTTTTAAGTACCCATAAGCCTTGCATCTCCTTGGCGAGCTCGAAACGCCGTGTCTTGCTAGGGAGGTGTGGCGGTGGCATCCCGGCCTGGGTTATCAAATCCGGGGTGTTACAGACACTCCCACCCCCACCCCCCCAATCCCCAGTCCACAAGAAGTATTACATTTGACTTTTTGACAGTCTTTATGCTGTGGTGGGTAATGTTTACCGATTGAAGGTGTAATGGTGTTGATGGTGTTTTTCAGAATATCTGTACTTTTTGTTTGATGTTTTAGATCTTTTTATAGGATGGTTATCTCTTATTGTTCCTTTATTCAAAATTTTTTGAACAACTGAGATCACATGCTTTTTTTTCTTTTGTTCTTGTTAAACAATTACATATTTGTTTAATCTGTTGCTTGTGTTGCCAATGCTCCACATTATGCTAATAAGCATCATGATAGGTTTATCAAATTTTTCAAATTATGGATTTATTATTACATGTCCATCAGTTTAAAAGACATAACAATAACATGATTTTCCAAACAATCTAGCGGATTTTATTGAAAAACTCACTTCATCTTCTTCTCATTCATCACCTTATACACAAGTATGTTCAAGTATTCTGCAAACCTGCCAGATGTTTTATGGGTAATAGTGTAGATGCTATTGCACACTTCTTGTGTACTGTATGCTGAGGGTTTTTTTTTTTTTTTTTGGAATTCTCCTAGATGTGCCATGTGCAAAGGCCATGGTAGGCCGACAACATCACTTTCCAGATTGTAGTTGCAATCGCTGGGTCTTGGTCGGTCTGTAACACCCCCATTTTCAGCGCAGTGGAATGAATGGGTATTACTCTAGATGTTTCCGGCTCGAACATGAAGACTGACCCCACAAACGAACATGAGCTCTTTTCAGTGTACTTTGGCCTCACTCACACATACCTTGGGAGACTTTCCAGGAGGTCATGAATCCTAGAATTACTCCAAAGCAAGCACACTTAACTTTGGAGTTCTTATAGGAAAGTTACCAAGAAAGAAATGAGTCTTGTTGGTATGAGTAGTTTATTTCCCTCCATTTAAGCAATTCTCTGGGGTATTACATTCTTCCCCCTTAAGATCGCAACGCCCTCGTTGCGCTCTGCCATCCACATCCTTGGATGCCTCAACCATCCACATTCTGTGGATCTTTCACCCCACTAGGCACCTGAAGACCACAACACGCGGTTAGACTCTGATACCATCTGTAACACCCCCATTTTCGACATAGCTGAAAGATATGGTGTTACTCTAACTGTTGTTCGCTCGAACATGAAGTCTGACCCCACAAAACCAACATGAGCTCTTTCCAGTGCGCTTTGGGCTCATCTACACATACCCTGGGAGACTTCCCAGGTGGTCACACATCCTAGTATTACTCTAAAGCAAGCATGCTTAACTTTGAAGTTCTTATAGAGGTTATCAAGAAAGAAAGTTATATTGTTGGTATGATTGGCATATTTTACTTCATTTAAGCCATTATCTGGGGTATTACATGTTCATTATTCCTTGTTGATATACCTTTCATACATATACAAAATAAATACATCACATAAATGTCGTACCACAAGCACATGCAAGGGTACAACTCAACACATTATCGAGGGTGACCCAACACATTGTGCAATTAAGGCTAGTACACATTTCCATTACTTTCAGCACACACCTTAAGTCGTACCAGCACACTACTCATCAAAACTTGTAATTTAAGCATAATTTCATATGGCATTGGCACAATCATGGGAAATGGGCTATATTTTTCTATGAATTCAACCTCTGAATGCTACAGCATATGACATTTTCTAAATTCAAGTATGGTACATGCATATAATGTGTCATACTTCCTTCATTCCTTTTTAAATGCTCCATTTATACGTAAACGCAATCCAAAATACATTTGTAAATCTTAATAACTCAAATTATATGCAAGTAAAAATTACAAAAAAATTGATATTATAAAACTTCGTGATTAGACGAATCTTACAATATCTCACTTGATTATATTTTTTCTTATATAATTATGTTAAAAATTTGATTAATATTACGTAATGAATAGTTGACACTGTGCAAATGGAGAAATGGAGAACGGGGGAAGTATAAATTAGGAATCCAACTCCCAATTCCATTAATAGCATGCTTACTAATTTTTGTATTAATTTCTCAAACCTAATGTCCAGTTAGCACCAATTCGGTTATTGTGCAGACTTAAAATTAGTCTGCATCTGCAACATGATTTCTCCAATTGTAAAAGTGATGTCTCCCACATCCCACCATATCATATCCCTAAAAAAGTGGAAGAAAATCATATCCCTAAATTTAGCATCCATAACCGCACATACTTGTGGAAGAAAATCATATCCCTAAATTTATTGGCATCCATAATCCGTAAAAGATAAATCTGAAACTTGCAAATTGTGTAATCTATTAACCGCATCCTTGAGATTTCTCAAAAATTACAGATTGCACAAAACCTTTTACGAGCTTCTTCCTGAACGTCACCATGGCAGCCAGCAGATCGTCCATGCAAATGAATATAGATTTGAATGTATTACCGGCCGGTGAATGTGATTTAGATGATGGTGCAGGGGATAATTGCTTGATCTCGGATCCAAACATGAAGTCACCGTGCAAAGATGGATGTGTTGAAGAGGCGCCGAAGATGATGCCGGAGAACTCCACCGAATCAACGGGATTGGGATTTGTTATTAACCCAATTTTCACAGGTATGTGCGTGGTTTTTAACATGGAATAACACGATCACCTATTCCTCATCATTCCCATGAGCTTTTTTCGGTTCATTAATTTAAAGATTGATATTGAGACAATTGAGACAGGTGTTATGATGAGAATTTTAATACTTGTTTTGCATAGATATAAAACAGTTTGAATCTGCGAAATTCGAAACTGTTTATAAAGCACATATGGCATACCGCAACTTTGCACATATACGAGGGTTTTCTGTCAGAAAACGTTACGAAAAAACGAAAGCGAAGGACAAAACATTCATTAGATACATGGAGTATTGTTGTAACAAACAAGGGTTTCGTCGGAATAGCAAATTGAACCCACTGAATTAAGACCCGGACAATCCAGAATTCCAAGGTGAATCATCAAGGAGCAGCGTAAGGATGTTGCACGAAACTAGGGTCGGATGCAAAGCGATGATCAGTTTCAGGTATGGGTCTTGCATATCCCCTCTTGTGTGATGCCTCGGCACCGTGGTGTGATGTCTGCGTCTTAAATAATGATTATTTGTAAATGGAAAGTGATAGAAGCGTTCCAGTGATTAGTGTTGGTAAAATTTATTGGGAAATAAAGCAGTAAGAGTAATTTATTTTTTTATTAAAGAATTCACATTTTCTATTAGGATTGATTATATTGTAAGTGATTGTGATGGGTATCATTGTCTTGATATTGGATTTGTTATTTGACAGATACGATTCGGCTGAAAGAGTGTACAGAGCCAACCGGTTTTGTGACGAACACAATCACCAATTGCAGGATGAGACAACGCGTCATATCTTGAAATCTAATAGAATAGTCGACAAACAACATGCCATTATTGCTTAGCTCGGTGAAAAAGCGGGACTGACGTTGAAAGAAACATATGATTTGATGAGGGTGATGGCGGGGGTTCGGAAAATGTAGGTTTTCTAAAGAGTGATCTGAAGAATGTGTTGAATAGGAATAGGAGGGTCATGCTTCAAAAAGGTGATGCACATGCGATGATCCAATATTTTAAGGATAAAAGCACTACGGAAACCGGGTTTTACTACGATTTACAAATAGATGAAGAAAATCAAATAAATAGCATATTCTGGGCGGACACACAAATGAGGATGGATTACGCAGCTTTCGGTGACGTTGTGACGTTAGACACGACCTTCAACACGAACAAAAATGCCCGCCCACTGGGTACAAAATAGACATCACATATATATCCTTAAACATCACTTAGGCAGTCGCATACATCATTTTATGTTTTCATGCCATCACATTCAACTTTTTTGATTTGTGCAGCAATGTTTGTGGGTTTCAACCATCACAGGAAAAGTTGTGTGTTTGGGGCTGCATTGTTGATTGATGAGGCACAGACAAGCTTCAGCTGGTTGATCACTTCGTTCCTAAAATGCATGAAGGGTATGTAAAAAACATGATATTTTTTGCTGTGACCAAACAAATAAATTATTTGCACGCGTTTGAATTCTTTTCACATTACAGGACTGGCCCCAAAAAGCATAATGACGGACCAAAACCCAGCAATGGCTGTTGCGATTAGAAATATGTTGCCACAAACATACCATTGTTTGTGCACGTGGCACATACTAGAAAATGCAAAAAAGAATCTGAGTGTAAAGTACACTTCAAGGTGATTATATATTTGATTTAGTCATATTATTTGCATTTTATTGTCATACATGCAACGCACCCATAATATCACCACACAAAAATTGTATGCAGGTTTGCATAATATTTCAACATGCTCATCTACAAGGTGCGGAACGAAAAAGAATTCACCACAACGTGGGCAAACATGCTGGATGAATGTTTTGATGGTGGGTCGCACCGATGGCTCGATGGCATACTCACCCTCCGGAATCAATGGTCTTCTGCATGGAGACGAAAGCATTTCACTGCCGTGATGCGGACAACGCAAATTTGCGAATCAACTAATGCAACCCTAAAGAGGTACCAATAGTGTTTATTATTATTATTATTATTATTATTATTATTATTATTATTATTATTATTATTATTATTATTATTATTATTATTAGTAGTAGTAGTAGTAGTAGTAGTAGTAATGATTTAGTATAGTTAATTAATTGTATATTAGAATGTAAGTCATTTTTAAGATTATTTTTTAGAAATACAGATGAAATAATAAATTCAAAAGGAAATGATTATTTAATTGACGGAACCACTATTACTTTTTTGTTATGAAGTTTAGTATGTTATTTGACCATTATTATAGGAAATTAAAAATGATATATGTAGTTGGTGGTGTAATTGAGTTTGATGCTTACAGTATTGCTCCAATCACTCAGCAGTTTATTTATTTCACTTTTGGCAATGCTATTTTTTTCTAATATTTTTCATACTTGGAATAATTTAATTTCATGTACAAATAAATATATACTATATTCTCCTACTATTAATTGTCAATATTAATGTAAACAGGAACCAAACTATTCAAAGTTTGGGACCTAGGTTGATAAAAAAAATTGTGGCATTGGTTTTTTAAACTATTATGGTTTTTGAAAGTATTTACTGAAATGATGTATGTGTTCATATATGTGATGTATGTGCATGCTAAACTGAGGAATTTAATTTTGTCCATGAACAGGTACCTACAAGTCGATCACAATATACTACAATTCTTCACCCACTTTGAACGTGCAATAGATACAAGAAGAGTTGAGGAAGCGGAGTTGCAATTTAAGATGGTGGATCGAAACTTATCAGCACGTTACATGACCAGTACATTAGTGGAATCCGTTGCACAGTGCTACACCCCATCCGTGTATGATTTTTTTTGCAAGGAGTACGATGGTTCAAAGAAGTTCTCAATCCGCGAAATATCTGGCCCGACCTTCCTTGGCACAAAAACATTCGAAGTGTACAACAAGAATAAGAAGAAGGCGATGAATAGAACACAGACGGTCATATTAAATACATCACAAAAGAGCATCTCATGCACATGCTGCAAATTCGAGAATTAGGGCATACTGTAGACATGTGCTTCGAACCATGGAGATATTGGGCTCATGGACAATACCAGAATTTGATGTGGTTCCAGACATGTACATATTGAAAAGGTGGAGTGTAACGGCAAAAGTGATGTCCTCACTGCCTTTACCACCCCCCAAATCATCATGCAAGACAACCGCTGCTCAGCATGCAACACTGTTCGCTTTAATGGCGAGTGCAAGCGCCACGCTAACTCGGGACAGCACGACATATGATGGGTTTGTCTCCGTCCTAAATGAGTACTTGCAAAAATGCAATGATGTGGGAGCCCCACATAACCCACAAAGCACTAAAGAAATTGGATACACCCTACGACCAAAGGAACGCAAAATAGGGCCAAGGCGGCGGCGAGTACCCATTGCACGAGTAGTGAGAGAGGACAAAAGACGGCAGCTACGCGGCTGAAATTAGCTTGATGAATTTAGCCCGGAAAATTATGTGTTAATGTGTGTGAGTGATGTTGACATTTTCTTGTGTGATCGATATGCTTTACGTGCTATTAATAATTTTTTATCTGTCAAAATAAGCTTTTTTTAAACAATAAGTTGTTTTCAAATGACTCCTCCTTGTCTGTCATTTATGGTTTATATTTGTTTGAATGTTACAGGTTGTTCTTATCGTTTTACCATGCTTCTCTGGTTCCACCGCACAATCACCAAACTCATATGAATAAGGGTTATTAAAAGTATAAATACATTAAGATCTCTTATCATTTACTATGCTTCTCTGGTTCCACCGCCCAATCACCAAACTCTTATGGACAAGGTTTATTAAAAGTATAAATACATTAAGATCTGTAATAAGAGGCGTAGCCCTGAGTTTATGTAAAATGGAGGTTTCAAGTCTGGAATGCAGAAAATAGGTGGCCTCTGAGTTCATGGAATAATATTAATCTATCCAATATGATAAATCTAATTCCTTTGTAAAGAGAAGGTAAAAACCATCTTCAACATCTTCTTGTTTATATCAGATTAGTATCTATCATTAATTGGTTTGGTTCCACATTGTATGCATGTATGCTGATTTGAACTTTGAGATGAGAGGCCAACCACCCTCGATTTCGTAATATTCCTGTAAGTAATCCTTGCTCCATTTCAGACTTCAAAGAAGAGACAATAATGGGGCTCTTTTAATAAATTTAGATCAAATACCTGCTCATATACAAAACACTAGGTTTGAAATGCCCTTTTAATTTTATATCTCAATCAAAATGAGTCTTTTCAAAATTTACAGTCACAAAATAAATGATACCTTTTTCGAAAAATAAGATAAGTAAATTGAACGATGTCCATATAGAAAACACCAAGAAACAAGTTAAAACTAAGTCAGCATTAACATGTGTAAATAAATAAAATAAAAAAAATAAAAAACCAAACCAAAGATCCAACAGTACACCACTATCAGCATGACCTAACCCTCTTTCTCACCACTTGCTTTATTCCACCTCGACGAGGAGCAACAGGAGGCTAGGTAACATCCTAGTTTGTGGGCACAGCTCGAGCAAAAATTCTCAAATCGGGGAGGGTCAAATTGATCTTGTCGGTCAGGACCAAAGACGTAAGTTTCATCCTGAGCATGTCAAGAATTCTAATGTCTGCCATCTCCACGAGCATATCCTGCTTGACATGACCACGGAAAAACGTCATATAAAACATCACAAAAATACCACATGAGTGCGTATCAGGTTGCTCAATGTGAAATCTATTTTGCCAGACATAATCAGTGTCGAAATCAGGCCCCCAAATTGATCGGATACCATCCTCAAACAATGCAACAAATGCTTCCACACAATCCTGTCTTTCTCCCAACCACCCATGCTATTTAAGCTATTGAAATACCAAAGTTTGTGGTCGTGTTGATCTAGAACGAATAGTACCCAATGCCCAGACCGGACAAAGGGGAAGAATATCGGAATAAAAAAATATTCAATGAACTTAGATCACACCACAAATGAAAATGACATCACATATAAATTACGCAGACATCATTTCTGTGAGTAAAGCCATCATTTCACATGCATTGCCATCACTTTTGGGTATCTGACCATCACAACAACACATTTAGCGCAATCACCTAAACCATCACTTATATATATGTCCACTGCACAATCCCTATATGTATAATTAATAGAAATCAATACTAAGTGCAATTAAATAAATCTACAACAGTGCCACATGATCTGTTGCATTTATGTAATTAAAGCCATCATTTATAAAGTTTAAAAACAGACAGCCAATATAATAAAGTTTAAAAACATGATTTGTACATGCTCCAGTTACAAATTAACAAAATACATAGTAAGCAGCAACATAAATCAATTTAAAATAATAAAATAGTAAAATATGCATTATCTTTCAGATAAACCATTGTAAACTGAAAATTTATTTTAAAAACATCATTGAGTAAGCATAAATGCATGCATCATGACGAATGAATTGTAAAAACATGATTAATGAATGTTCCACTTACAAATTTGGCATTCAAACATGCAGTCCATGGATTGGCAAACACGCTGCTGCTCAAACTCCCCCTGCATCTCTCCACCACTTCTATATCTTTTACATCTCTATTTTTCCCAGGCTTATATTGACCACCAACCTCAGCACTAGCAAATGTCTGATAAGGCATGCATGATTTAATATCAACAAAACAAGTACAGAACATGCAACTATCACATGAATGTGCAACTATGACATGACTGATTGTAACGCACAATGGGGTTAAAAAACACCGGCTTACCGACAACAATGTAGAGAAGAAGACTGCATCAGCCGACTGGGTATTCACATCAATGCGCTCGAATGTGGAGCGATTTAGAACCTGGCAATATGCATCGACAAAGATACTGCAAACATCACTATTTGGGGCGTTTTGCTCACAGTCCCGTTTGCACAGTGATATAGTACCATCATCAAATATTATAGCACCTATAAAAAAATTAATGACTACAACCATAAAGGGACGTCCACAGAAAGGAAATCACACCACATTAGAAAGAGAAAATCACCAAACCACGAGCTAAAATACCTGGCTCATTCGGGGAGGACGATACGCGCGTAAAGACCCAATTGACAATCTCCCTCTGCTCTTCATCAATGTAACACCATTTCTGTAGCGTTCTAGGGCTCTCATATGAAGGGGACAACACCGCCTTTGATAAGTGCGGGTCCTCTTTATTTTAACGGATGCAGATTTTGAAGGAGGTTCGACAAAATCATCATCGGATTCAACCTCGTCGAACTAATTAAAAAAACATCAAAATAATTACAAACCGACTAAATGAAGCTATTGAAAATTCAACAAATGCAATGTTATTAATCATACATGGGGCATACACTCCTGGGACGAAAAAAGATTGAAAGTAGGCTGCGATCCTTGAGCCAAAATTGGGGTTAGAGGTGTGGAATAAATTGTTTGAAGCTTAAGTGGCAAGCCACTGTGCTGCCTCTTCTTAGTTTGAAGCTTAAGTGGCAAGCCACTGTGCTGCCTCTTCTTAATGTTTCCTGGTGGATCAATAATTGTTTTGGATTCTTTTTTAGCCCCCTTGATCCCACTCCCGTCCACCACATCCTCCAATATAACATCAGTGCCAGCAACAACCATAACATCATCACCGCTAATGCCCTTGGCCACAGTCTCAGAATCGACACCAACAGCCTGCTCAACCCCGTCCTCCAATCCATCACCTAACTCATTTTTTAGAAAATATGTCCACAAAACTCAACCTCAATCGCATTATACTCTATCTTACAAGCTGCCACCTCTGCATTAAATTGTTCCAATTTCCTTCCCAGAAACACCTGCCTCTCAGTCATCCACTGCTTTCTATCTTTGGTATCTTGATATGGACCCTATTGGAAAAAGAAAGTATATATATTTATATATATAATTTCGATACACAATGGGTGAAAAAATAAAATCATATACCACACATCACCTGCTCGAGGTTACCATTTGTATCATGATGTAGGCCATCCGTCCGGTGAACACCAGTGCCCCCTGGTAGATCATACTTCTGACACATTGATGTTGTATAAACCTTATTATTCGTAAACAACATCACACAAAATGTGGAGCACTGTAAGAACAACAAGTTGAAACTCACCTGCTTGTCGAATTTGCACTGAACTATCTGGCCCGTCCTCAATGGGACTCCTGCACCATTCTCAGCAATGTCATCCTGGATATAAATGTTGAAATGGTTACAATGTATACCACACACAGAACCATCGCACCGATCGGATACATTGCCCATCATTTAATCCAACGCGGGCATCACTTTAAGGTGCGTATGCATCATATAAACCATAGTCGCCAACATCTTTTTAAGTTTTAATTCAATCTAAAATGTTATATATGAAGATCGAATGTTGTGGTAGGGAAACCAGAAATAACTTTCCAATAATATTTAATTACAAGTAGTCAAACACAAAAAAACTATATTTTAACAACACTATAATGTCATTACAAATCCTGTGTGAAGGACATAATTAAGACAAATTAGACACGATTAAAATATGATCATCAATAGTAAACAATTACCTCTGAAAACTAACAACAATAGTAGGAGCAGGAAATTTTAAATTAAAAAGCAAAAAATATTAATACAATCAAAGGGAAAAAGAAAAATCATTTATGTTTCCACTTAAGCATCAAATATTCAGGACGTATCATTTAAATTGGGAATATCACATCTCTATATACAAACATCATATACACCCTGGCCAACATCTTTTTAGTTTAAATTCAATCTAAAAATGTTATATGTGCAAGGTCGAATGCTTTAGTAGCAAAACTCAAAAATAACGTTCCAAAACTATTCTATTTAAGTAGTTCAGCAGAAAACATATATTTTTTAGTAACAACAAAAAATTGCCATTAGAGGTGGTCCGTGGACATATTAAGACAAATCAGCCACAATTAAAAAATAATCATCAAATAAAGTAAAAACACTTTCCATTTTAAACTTTTAATTCAAATAAACAGAAATGAATACAATCAAGAAGAAACGAAAAATCATATATATTTCCACATCATATATGTGAAAGCAAGCATCACTTCTTTATATGCAAACATCACTTTTCTATATGTGGACATCACATGCATTGTGCCCCCATCATCGACAGCCCCATAGACACCTTTGCCACCCTCGTCTCACATCACATATATGAGCGCAATCATCATTTATCTATATGCAGACAACACATTACAACATATGAAAGCACATTGCACATACTTACCTGTTCAGGTGCATGATCAGAATCCACCCGTAAAGTGGCAGTCTCCCCTAGTAATTCAGAGCCGGAGGCAGCTGCAACACCCACATACTTAGCAACATACCATGGCTTCAACCTCCTCGGGAGGCTGCATGTAATAAAACCACCGGACCTGCATTCTGTGAAGTCATGGAATATATGCTGCACACCATAAAAAAAGGAAAAAAAAAGTATTATAATTCAATAATGTCATATTGAAAAAAATATACAAAATTACATAAGATGTAATAAACGTCACCGTGATGCAATGAAAATTTCCCCCGGGTCTACTACCAAGCTTCCGTACCACCTTTCCAGATACACGCGGCGGAGAGAGCTTCCCAACAATATGTTCCTGTATCATTGCTGCCCAATTGAACGTCGCAGCCTGCTCCCTCGACTGCAATAACCCCAACCAATGCAAACGCATCTTGTTATTTTGCAACGGTGCGAGAACAGCACCAATACAGAGCACACAATAAAGCCTCCAATAATCACTGATGTCCATCTTCTGCTCCCAATTTGGGTCCACCAGTAGATCGATCAACCTTTTCCACTCAATATGCATCTCCGTTTTGCTACACAACTGGAGCCGTTCACGGATTCCCTCACAATACTCTGCACCCTCCCCCAGCTTCTTCTTAGTAATTAGTTCAGTGTTAGGGCCACATGGGAGTCCATATACCGCTGATATACGGTCAGGTGTAATTTCTAAGGCCCTCCCGTCCAATAGCTTGAAACAACGCCTATCAACATCCCACGCCTCGAGCAGCTGCAATGTCGTCGAAACGGGCACAGACTGTGGGGCAATACGAAGAAGACCACGAAAACACGACTGATTAATATACCGCCACCTTTCATCCTCCCGGATGGTACACAATAGAACGTTCACTTCATAACTCGCCTAGGAACGCATGCGAACTGAGGAGCCATCACCTACTAGTCAAACATGCGACACCCGCCAATCAAAACTGAGAAATAAAACTAAAAGCAAAAATGGATCAAAATATTTAAACCCTTTTAAGATCATGAAATTAAAAAATTAGTTAACTCATCCAGCTATATGAAGTAGTTCCCCTTTTATTTATATTGAATTAATTGAATAACAAATAGTACTTATCCAGCCATCATTTCACATGCATTGCCATCACTTATCCAGCCATCATTTCACATGCATTGCCATCATTTCACATGCATTGCCATCACTTATCCAGCTATATGAAGTAGTTCCCCTTTTATTTGTATTTAATTAATTGAATAACAAATAGTACTTATCACAAATGAAAAAAATGTAACCACTTTTAACAAATAGTACTAAACAATTTTTAATACTCCTTGTAGGATTAATGGTAAAATCGATAATAACTTTTCTTTATTTTCTACACTTTCTTTTTTGACCCCCGGCCCCAAACAAACAGTTAAAGTTTAATTTTACTTTCCTTCTTTACATTCAACCCATATTTTTCTAAAGAACTTTCCAATCGTTTCATTTGTTTTCCAATCCATAATATATCCATTTTCTTTTACTATTTATTTATATTACTAACATCCAAAAACTGATCAGATTGAGATGTCCCTATCAAGAGGTGGAAGAAAGGATGCTATGGTTCTGTTAGGGCCACCTGCAGCACACATTCTTGAAGAAAAAAAGTGTGGTGGTGGATTTGTTACTAAACAAGCCACAAGGTTTCCTATTGTGAAACAGTGAAAGCAATACAGTGTTATTGTTGAAAGCAGCCATCCTAAAGCTTTCCTATTGTTTTCCCTTCATTAAGAATAATTCATTTTCTTCAGATGGATTCATCTACCTAAAAATTCTGAGTTGTTATCTTCTGGGAACAACTAAAACTTACATGTCCAATTTTTTTTTTTTTGAGACCGAAAACCATTTATTCTGCACATTTGTCGAATACAATGTATATTATAGATAATTTGGATGTAAACCCAAACCAGCAAGAACCAAGCCTAATCTCACATATTTGTCTTGTCAAAGACAGCAGGGTTTTTTCATGATATACGCCACATATAAATCTACTTCAGCTGGTGCAAACTAGTTCAGGATCATTTCTTCAAATGGGAGCATCGTTAATGAGAAAAATAAGCTAACCCAGCATCAGTAGCCTTTTACTATTCCTGTAGAGACTGAGGGCAACACCATAAAATGACCATTACATATCTTCAAATCACCCCTTTTTCGAGTTGAAGCACTGTGCTGCCTGCCTACTTGTATGGAGCAAATAAAATCGATGAGTTGTGGCCACCAAACCCAAATGAATTCGATAGTGCAACCTTAACTTCCAGCCTTTCTTTCTTTGGTCCCACGAGTACATTCAAGTCCACACCATCGAAATCTGGTTTCAAGTTCATATATATCAATCATTAAGGTTTCTGTTGCTCAGTAATTGCCAAGAGAAGTCTTTATCTTGGTAAGTACTATAAGGTTTCTGTTGCTCAGTAATCATAGCGTTTAGCAGAGTAGGGTCTATGAGCTTATAAGATCTATCAAAATGTTTGGCGAAATAAGGCATGAAGATTTATTAAAACACAAAATTAAATCTTTTGATTCTGAATTAAGACTAAAATCCAGCGAAACCTACACACAAAATTAAACCAATTACCTAGATTAATGTAGGGCAAGTCAAACCACTAATCGGGGTGGCGAAGGCGATCTCCGTCAGGTTGCAGTCGAACACCGTCGCGGCGAGCAGCAAAGGCAAGAATCAAAAAAACTCGGGCACACCCTCAGGAGCGACGGCGTGCAATCGACCCACTTCCGACGATCGGCTGCACGGTGGCCTTCGACAGAACGACGAGAGGAGTTGGGAGTTCTCGACAACGGCGTGAGAGAGATGGAATAATCTGAATGGGGGCAGCATAAATTCTTCAAATTGATTCTGGAAACAAATCTTCAAATCAACCGGTTGAATTTTTTGAAAAGATTATGAATAACGAACTTGCGAAGACGGTGGGATTTTGCGAAGATGGTGGGATTTTTTTTGGATTCTCTCCAACCTCACGGGTATACCAAAATTTTCAGATTTGTGGGTCCCACCTTATACATCATTTCATAAGACCCGGACATCATCTATTTGTTACCCATCATTTTATTCATTTGGCCCATCATAAGCTGCATGTGCAGCAGCTGCACTAAAGCCCAACCCAGTTAGCACACCCACATTATAACTTCTATTTTAAAAATATTTATTCAACTTCTGTACACACAACACATTTTTTACAAATTTGTGGTGGGGTGGTCTCCACGCATATGCCCGTGCCCATCATAAATATACCCACAAATATGTGCTACATTGTATTTTGTTGAGAAAACGCATTCAAAGAGGTGTGCATGAATAACGTCGTCATGTACTCTCCAGCAGCATCCTCCCCTACACAAATTTTCATATCAATTTTGATACACTCATCACACACCAATATTCAGATTTCAATACACTTACCGTAGTTCTTCAGCACCAATATGTTTGGCGTCCCATGAGGGTCAATGCAATCTGCCCCGACTTTCGCATCGCCACCATCATCCTCGTCGGAGACTACAGCTTGCACATCGTCCACAGTGTGTTCCAATCAAGTCTCCACATTATCAACTAGGTTCGTGTTGAGGTCAAACATTTAGAAGGTGATAGAGTGCAATAATATGTGTATTGGATTGGAGTGTGGGTATTGACATAATGGAATGCGGCCTGTGATAGAGTCTAAATCTACCGGTTCTACCCTTCATCAATTAGGGTTAATTGTAACGGTTTTGAAGACACCAATGTTCAACACTTATCATAAATCCTAATATGAATCGATCGGGTATGGTTTACCCGCTGAATCAGCCCGTGCTGATTGTGATAAATTTATAAACACACTGTGCTTTGATTTTATAGGATTTATTACCTTAAATATAGGGATTTAATGAATAATTATAATACATATTTACCATTAATGGTATCCATGATTATGGGAAATGTCTCTCTCTCACATAGTTTCACGTGGGAGGTCTACTCCCAAATTCCGTCCACCGCCAGTACCATCCCAACCGCCCTCAAGCTCTGCACTATTTTTTTCCTTCGACAATTGAACCCCGTTGTCGCCCACCACCCCCTCCGCCCCATTCTCCACAAGCCCTTTTTCCTACAGGACTCCAGCCCCACCGCCCACCCCTCTAACGCTTGTCCCTAAATTCTCATTCTCCACCGCTCCCCCAACAACACCGACACTGTCCCATTCTTCCGTCCATCGCTTCCCATCGCCGCCTTCCCTGGCCTCCTTTGCGGCCAGCATCTCCTCTCTCAACATCCCACAGACTACCAAATCCAAATCTGCCACTTCCTGTGGCGTCAATTTCATTTCATTATGGATATATTTAGGTGTGCCACTGCCGCCTCCACCTTCCATTGCTTCTGCCGCCTACCAGCCTGACGCCGCCTCCACCCGTGCAACCGTCTCCTCATCACCACAAATAATATTGCTATAGATGATCGGTTGTTTGTTAATTCTGATTTATTTGTCATTATGTGTTTGTTTATTTGTCATCGTGTGCTGGGAAAAAAGGCCAATATAGTCCTTTTTTCACAAAAAAGCTAAATCAGTCCTTTTTTAATTTTATGGCCCAATTGGTCCGCTACATATACTAATTACGTCCCAATCGGTCCTCCACCCACTAAATATGCCCTAATTACATATTTTTGGCCAAATCAGTCCTTTTTTTCAAAAATCTAAATTGGTCCATTATTAATTTTTTGCCCCCTTTCATGCAGTCCAATGCACATTTCAAACCACCAGTAACTCAAATTCGATATACGTAAAAATTCTAAAATTTCGATATTTATAAACTACACGACGAGAGGAATCTAACAAGATCCTACTTGGCTCATTTTAACTTGTATATCTAGGTCCGTTAACACGATGAGGCGGACCTAGATATACAAATTAAAATGAGCCAAGTAGAATCTTGTTAGATTCGTCTCGTCGTTTAGTTTATAAATATCGAAATTTTAGAATTTTTATTTATATCGAATTTGAGTTATTGGTGGTTTGAAATGTGCATTGGACTGCATGAAAGGGGACAAAAAATTAATAACGGACCAATTTAGATGTTTGAAAAAAAAAAGGGGGACTGATTTGGCCTAAAATACGTAATTAGGGCATAATTAGTGGGTGAAGGACCGATTGGAACGTAATTAATATATATAGCGGACCAATTGGGCAAAAAAATAAAAAAAGGACTGATTTGGCTTTTTTGTAAAAAAAAAAAAAGGACTATATTGGCCTTTTTTCCTCATGTGCTGTGGTGGGAGAGGTACATTGGTGTGCTGTGGTGGAATCAATTGTTAATTGTACTGGTTTATGTGTTCGTTTGATAGTCATCTCGTGCTTAGTCATTAGGGGGTGCATGTAATAATGTCTATTTTTTTTGCATTATGAATTATGGTTTTCTGTAATTGTTTTATGGCTTACCCATTTTCAAAAAAGTATTGATGATGAATTAGAATTTATAGTTTATGATGATAACTATTGCTTAATTATAGGAATTAAAACTGGAAAGTGTATATTGCATCTCTATTAATATAAAGTCATATAAGTGGTAATTATCTTTCCAATAATCTAATTAGCACAACCAATACTTTACTCTATCACATGTAACTCAAGCTGAATATTTGCTCTTCAGCATAGTAACCGCACCCGAATCGATCAGTCATTGCACAAACCAGAGAATTATTGTAGGCAAGTGAATTTGGTCTTTCCATACAGGTCAGGACACATAAATGATACTCCCTCTGTCCCAACTAAGATGTTCTGTTTGACTTCTATATACAATTAAATGCATTTTTTTAATCATTAATATCTCAAAAATATATAAGTTAAAAAAATATGTAAAATATATTGACAGTCCCTTGTGAGTAGGGTGTTAATGAGATGTATTGACAACACACACAATTGCAGAAATATAAGAACACAATTGTTTGTTGACCCGGTTCGGACCTCCTGTCCTACATCCGGGGGATTCCAATCCAGGCGAAGATTACTCAACTATGAACAAGAACAAACATAAGACTCGAGACCAATCCTGTTAACTCGATCTAGAAGCTGAATCTCTCCCCCTCAACTTCTAATCTCCCTAACTAGAATTACAGAGACAATCTTTGTTGTTCCTTCACCCTGTTGACGACCCTGAATCAAGAATCCTTTAAGCTATATCAAGAAGACTCACTCTCCTTGATTTACAACTCGATCTAAATGATATACACTGAATTACAACACAATTCTATCAAGAACAAAAACTCTCAAAACATCTAAACATGAAGAACAAGTTTTTGGCTCTCTTGAAGTATATCTTCTAAAACGAACACTAAACTCTCTCGGTAGAATATTGAAGATAAAAATTGCTTAAAGTAAAGACTGACTCAAAGACTATTTATAAACTAAGAACATCTTGGTCTTTGAGTCCAGGTGCTGGTGAAGCTTTGATCTTTAAAACCATAACCGTATCGTTGTTAGAGCGTTGCAGTGACATCCAAATGATTCTGCATGAAATGTTAGTGCCAACAATCTCCCCCTCATTTCATGAAGAGGTTGATTCATCACAAACAGGTCTCAAGCCAGTATGATGAATAGCAGTTCAGAATACCAATCTAACAACAATGGTTAAAAGATCAAGTACAACAAATGTAATTAACAGATAAGAGTAACACCAGCAGAACAATATCACAAAATAAGAAGATCGATCAAATAAGTTCATGCAAATCTAGTTCATCAGCAAAATAAACCACAATTATCGGCAAAAGTAAACAAGCATCAGCATCCAAGAGTATCAAAAATAGTAACCAACGGAAATAGCAAATTAGTTACAGACCCAAATCAAATATCAAATTCAGTTTAGAATGTACCCCCCTCAAAACGTTGTCATCATCACCCAAGAACCAATTGAGACCATACTTACTCCCCCTTGATGAATCAGGCCTCCTCATCATCCTCCTCTCCAGTGTGTGGAGGATCAAATGAGCCAGGAAGAAGCTTCAACATGTTGTTGTTTTGCTTCCGGATGCGGAGGCCAGCATTGATGACAGTAGAAACCTCCTCATTCTGTCGAAGAATGATAGTCTTCAGGTGATTGACCAATGCAGTGCCGGACAGAGCAGGGCCAAGGAGGATGTCATTATGCATATTTCGTAGGTCAGTAGAGGGAGTGTTCTGCTTGATTGGAATGCGTTCTTCCTTAGGAACTTTGATCCCATTCTTTTTCAGAAAACGGGTAATCAAAGCAGGATAAGGAAGCAAATCATTCTTGCCAATGGATCCGCGGGAATAACCTAGCATCTTGGAAAGAACAGAGAGACCAAAGTTTGTCATATTTAAATACTTTTCAATGCAAAACATGAGTTTACCCATATGAGAAGACACTTGGCTGGCGTTGGTTGTTGGAAGGATGTTCGAACTACACAGGCGGAAGAGACAGTTGTATTTAAGAGTGAGCTGCTGAACACGAAGCTGTCCCCTACCAAAAGCAACACTCTTGGTGTTTGAAATCTCATAGGCCACTTCGGCATTTGAGTTTGGCATGTAGCTCGTAACATCATCCAGGTTGCTGTTGAGCTGCACCTTTAACAACGCGTTGATAACTTGAGGAAAAATCTCCAAAATCTTGCCTCGTATGTAGATTTTCCCTCCGAATGGGGATTCAGCATCCAAGACATCAGGATGTAGGTTGGCGTAGAACTCACGAACTAAGGCAGGAGAGTAGTCCTCTAGTTTAGTAGCCCAGTAGATGAGTTTTGTGTCTTCCAAAAACTTCAAAAATCCAAGTTCCTTGTAGATTGGATGAGTAAACTGCTCCTCTGGTATGAAATCACGGTTGTTGAGATCTTTGGCAAATTTTTGTCCTTCCTTGTCGTAAAACCTGTAGTTTAGGGCATCACTAACAGTCATGGGGCCAACTTTCGTTGGTCGTTTCTGTGTTGTCTCGACAGCAGGTTGTTTATCTTTCCTCTTGCGCGAACGAGTCACAGGGGTACGGGCAACTGGACGATGTTCCGGAGTAACCTCTCGATCAGGTTCGTCGTCCCTCAGTTGTTCGTCATCTCCAGTGACAACATCATCAGCAGTGTTTGAGTTGAGCAGATTGTCCTCATCTTCCCAATCAACAGAAAAAGTTTCTTTCTGCGGTGCTGGAAGTGCTGGTACAGGCGGTGCAGGAAGACCTCCAGCAGGGGGTAAGGAGTCAAGAGGTAAAACGTCAGTGACATTCTCATTGGCAGGTTCATCATCGCCATTGTTGTCAACATTTTCTACAGACGACGCTCCAGCTTGAGATGTTGAAGGAACTGATTCACTCAGCGCTTGAAGAACAGATGTGACTATTTGAACTGGATCAATAGATGACTCAGTATTTGGTGGTATGGACGAATCGTTAGTAGTTTCAGAAGGAGATTTGGGGTTGGAAGAAGACGCCATTTGAAGGAGAAGAGGGGAAAACTGCAACACTCAAAATAAACACAGAAAAGGAAGTAGTGCAGTAATAGAAATGAACAAGATATTTAAAGAGAGGAAAGAGGAGTCGAAACGTTTAACCACGATCGCATCAATCGGAGAAACGGCGAAGTAATGATGGCAGTTTTTTGAGCGACGTGAGCTGCAGAGGTGAAGGGACGGTTACAGTCGTCACAGTGTGATGATGACACTCTGCAGACTTCAAATCAGAGATTCTCCCAAATGAAATCTTTCTTTTGTCTTTATCCGATTTCCCTCTCTAATGTGCTTGGGCCTGAAAGGTTAGTGTACAAAGAAAACAAAATGGCCCAAAATGTAACTAAATTTAGTTTGTATAGAAACTTAGGCCCAGAATAGTTCTAAGCCTATCAAACTTATCTCCCTCCATGGCTTTGGTTAGGATGTCAGCGCGTTGCTCTGACGACCCTACATGTTGAATATCACAAATATTTTCTTCAACCAAATCTCTAATGAAATGATACCTGATATCAATATGTTTGCTCCTATTGTGAAGTACAGGATTTTTAGAGATGTTTATAGCGCTTGTGTTGTCACACAAAACTACAAATTTCTCTTGATGCACTCCATAATCTGCCAAAGTTTGCTTCATCCACATAAGTTGAGAACAACAACATGTAGCTGCTATATATTCTGCTTCAGCTGTGGATAGAGCAACTATGTTCTGTTTCCTTGAGTACCAACTAACCAAATTGTTGCCAAGATAGAAACAACCTCCTGTTGTCGAACGTCTGTCATCACAACTGCCAGCCCAGTCTGAATCTGTATATCCTATAAGATCCAATGATGACCTTTTAGAATACCAAATCCCAAGTCCAATGGTTCCCTTGATGTACCTCATAATTCTCTTAGCTGCTTTAAGATGTGTCTCTTTGGGTTGAGCTTGAAATCTGGCACATACTCCAGTGCTGTATGAGATATCTGGTCTGGTTGCTGTTAGGTAGAGAAGACTACCAATCATGCTCCTGTAAAGTTTTTGATCAACATCACAACTAGAATCTGCTTTAGAAAGCTTCTCATGAATACCCTGTGGTGTTCTTGCTACTTTGCTCTCTTCTAAGTTGAACTTCTTCAGCATATTTGTTGCATACTTCTCCTGAGATAAGAAGATTCCATCTTTTTCTTGTTTAATCTGTAATCCAAGGAAGTAATGCAATTCTCCAAGCATGCTCATCTCAAATTCAGTCTTCATATCATGTATAAATCCATCTCTAAGTTCTTCTGAAGTAGATCCAAAAATGATATCATCAACATAGACTTGAACTACAATGATATGCTTATCTGTGTGTTTGATGAAAAGTGTCTTATCCACATTTCCTCTTGTATATCCGTGGTCAACCAGGAATTTTGACAGCCTCTCATACCAAGCACGAGGTGCTTGTTTAAGACCATATAGAGCTCCCTTCACTCTATAAACATAGTCTGGATGTTTGTGATCTTCAAATCCAGCTGGTTGAGCTACATAAATTTCTTCCTTGATTTTCCCATTTAGAAAAGCAGTCTTGATGTCCATTTGATATAACTTGAAATCTAGATAACAAGCAACAGATAACAAAATCCTTACAGCTTCCATTCTGGCCACTGGTGCATAGGTTTCTCCATAGTCTAAACCTTCAATCTGTGTGTAGCCTTGTGCTACCAATCTAGCTTTATTTCTGACTATGTTTCCATGCTCATCTTTCTTATTTCTGAAGATCCATTTAGTACCAATGATGTTGATGTTGTCAGGGGGTGGTACTAACTCCCATACAGAATTTCTTTCAAACTGTAATAGCTCATCCTGCATGGCAGCTATCCAATACTCATCTTTGAAGGCTTCAGTTGCATTCTTTGGTTCCATCTTGGATATAAAGCAGTTCATTCCAGCGAGTTGCTTGTAATCAACCTTCTTGTTTCTGGTTTGCCTAGGTGCATCCAATTCTCCAATGATATCAGTATTAGAATGATGCTTGAAAGTTCTTGGACCTTTCCTCTTATCTACAACAGCAGTGTCAAGCGGTTGTTGCTCTTCCTCAGTATCAACCAAAGATTCTGATTCAATTCCAGTTTCTACATCAGCTTCAGATGTTGGCTCATGTGTTTCCTCAGATGGTGGATCAAATACAGGAAAATAATGCAGACCATCTTCATATTCAGATAATCCTTTAGCTAGAGAATCTTCAAATAGAACATTCATAGATTCTATAACTTTCTTACTATCAGTCAGATAAACTCTGTAAGCTCTGGAGTCGTTAGCATAACCCAAAAACAACCCTTAATCTGATCTGGCATCAAACTTCTTAAGCTGTTCCCTGTCTCTGTAAACATGACAAGGACAACCAAATGTATGAAAATATCTAACATTAGGAAGTTTATCATACCATATTTGATAAGGAGTGAAATTTGTCTTCGGCCTCAAAAGAACTCTATTTGAAATATGGCATGCTGTGTTGACAGCTTCTGCCCAAAAGGTCTTTGATAGTGTACTCCCATGAAGCATAGATCTTGCCATCTCTTGTAAGGTTCTATTCTTCCTTTCTACAATCCCATTTTGTTGAGGAGTCTTTGGGGCAGAGAACTCTTGAGAAATTCCATGTTGTTTACAGAAGTCAGTGAACTGTTGATTGTCAAACTCTCTCCCATGATCAGTTCTAATCCTCTTGATTTTTCCTTGTTTTTGATTCATGATCTTCAGGCTTGTGGACTCAAAATACTCAAAGGCTTCATCTTTTGATCTGAGAAAACAAACAAAGGTAAATCTAGAAAAATCATCAACTATCACAAGTACATACCTTTTGCCATTAAGGCTTTCAACTTCCATTGGACCCATCAAGTCCATGTGAATGAGTTCAAGGCAGTGATTTGTGGTAATTTCATCAACTCGTTTGTGTTGAGCTTTGGTTTGTTTTCCTTTAGAACATCCTTCACAGACAATTTGAGAGTTGTTCTGTAGTTTTGGCAACCCTTTGACAGCTCCAGAAATGCTCAATTTGTAGAGAGTTTGATAATTCAAGTGTGCCATTCTCTTGTGCCATAGGCTTGTAAGATCTTCTTTCAAAATTAAAGCCCTGTCTACTGTTTCCTTTAGAACATAACAATTGTTAGTAGACCTTTTCCCTGACATGATACACTTGTAATCTTTAAAGACATAGCAAGTATTCATATCAAATAGCACTAAAGAATTTTCATCACATAATTGGCTTATGGAAATCAAATTGGTAGTTAAACCATCAACAAAGTAAACCTTAGAGAGATTAGAAAGAACTCCCTTTTCAATTTTACCATAACCAGTGATTTTACTTTTGGCACCATCTCCATACATCACCTCTCCACAGTCTTGTTCTGTGAAATTTTGTAGTATATTTTTTGTTCCAGTCATATGCCTAGAGCATCCAGAATCAAAATACCACAAAGTGTTCTTTTGATGTGCCTGCAAAGATACAACAACAAGACCAAGTGACTGTTGATTAGAATGTTTAGGTATCCAGGCCTTACGAATCTGGATCTTCTTTTGTAGTTCTAACGTCGGCCAGACAACAGGTCTTCCATTTAAGAGATCTCGAACAATCCTTAAACAAGTGTCTGCTTGATGACCGGGTAGACCACAATATATACAATCCCTTGAGTCTTGAGGTGCAATATTGACTTGAATTGGCACATTTCTATAAGCAGCAGCATTGCTTGGCTGTTCACCAAGATATCCTCCACTAACAAAGTTTCTCTTGGTTGATTTGAAATTCTTTGCTTTACCTTTCTTCTTGTATCCTATACCTGAAAGATCACCGGGTCTTTTGCACATAGAAAGAACTGAATCCAATTTATTTTTACCTTTTACCGTTTGAGAGAGTTCACTGCATTTGGCTTGAAGTTGTAGATTTTCTGTGGCCAAACATGTCTTTGCATCAGAAAGTTTGGAGCATTCATCTTGAAGTTCCTCAACTTTGAGCTTTGCAAGCTTTAATTCCTTTTGTAATTTGATCTTTTCAGCAGATAGATTATCATAAGAAATTCCGAGGTCAGTCAGTTGTGTTAACAATTTTTTATTCTCGTTGAAGGCTGTATCATACTCGAACTTTAATTCTTCATATGCATCGGCCAGTTTTGAGTATATTTCACTGATATTACCTGCATCCATAGAATCATCTTCATCAGTAGAATAATCTATTGAATTTGTCATACCTGGTTGGGGACTACAGTCTCGAATAGTCAAAGCGATAACATCTTCAGAGTCACTTTGTTGTTCCTCTGTTGCGTCAACATCGCATTCATCATCACTGAGTGTAGCTTGATAAGCTTTTCCTTCTTTCCTTTTAGCAGTAGGACATTCCTTTTTGAGATGTCCTTTTCCACCACACTCGTAACAAATAATAGAAGAGAATTTGTCAAATTTCTCAGGTTCCTTGAGTTTCTTGACATTACTGCCTTTGCCTTCGAACTTCTTAGATCCCTTGGACTGTTGTTTGTCAGAAGTTGAAACACCATGTGAACTGGATTTCTGAGGCTTGCCTTTCTGTAACTGTCTTGCTCTCTTTTCTTGGAGAAATTTGGCCATCCTTCTGGTGATCAAGGATAACTCTTCATCTAAATCATCATCTGATTCTTCAATCTTTTCAGCCTTTAGAGCAATACTCTTCGATTTTCCTTTGCTCCTTGATTCGAGATGGTTCATTTCATAATTTTGCAAATTTCCAACCAGCTCTTCCAAAGTCATGGTGTTGGTCTTTTCACTCTCTTCAAGAACTGAGATCTTTCCAGAATACTTAGGAGAAACTGTACGTAGCATCTTGCGAACCAATTTTTGTTCATCAAAATGCATTCCAAGCTCTATGCATTGATTAACCACATTTTGAAATCTTTCAAAGTATGTTGAAATATTTTCATCATCTGTCATCTCCAACCTGTCATATAAGGATTCAACACGATGTAATCGGGTTAGTTTAACATCGGCAGAACCTTCAAACCTGACTTCAAGAAATCTCCACATCTCATAGGCATTTTTGCAATGCTTGATCATTCTGTGCTGTGCCTCTTCCATGGCTCCGCTGATCGCGTTCATGGCTGCGTAATTCCCTTGTTTTGCTGCTCTTTCTGCTGCAGTTAATTCGGCCTTCCTAGCAAGTCGTGTAATCGGTGCAACAGGTGGTACAGCCGTTGTTGTGGTAGCAGTGGTAGAGGTAGTGTCTGTTGAAGCAGATGTTGTCGTTGTTGTTGTGACAACCGCAGGAATTTCAGTCCTTGTTGGTGGTTCCCATGCTTCTTCAACTGCATCCCAGACATCTTCTCCAAGAGCTCTGAGATAACACTCCATTCTTGATTTCCAGTAGCTAAAATTGTTTCCATCGAAGATTGGTGGACGAAGATGCGAAATTTCCCTACTCATCTTGAATCTTGAATCTCCAGTAAACGATTGAAGATTGGCTCTGATACCAATTGACAGTCCCTTGTGAGTAGGGTGTTAATGAGATGTATTGACAACACACACAATTGCAGAAATATAAGAACACAATTGTTTGTTGACCCGGTTCGGACCTCCTGTCCTACATCCGGGGGATTCCAATCCAGGCGAAGATTACTCAACTATGAACAAGAACAAACATAAGACTCGAGACCAATCCTGTTAACTCGATCTAGAAGCTGAATCTCTCCCCCTCAACTTCTAATCTCCCTAACTAGAATTACAGAGACAATCTTTGTTGTTCCTTCACCCTGTTGACGACCCTGAATCAAGAATCCTTTAAGCTATATCAAGAAGACTCACTCTCCTTGATTTACAACTCGATCTAAATGATATACACTGAATTACAACACAATTCTATCAAGAACAAAAACTCTCAAAACATCTAAACATGAAGAACAAGTTTTTGGCTCTCTTGAAGTATATCTTCTAAAACGGACACTAAACTCTCTCGGTAGAATATTGAAGATAAAAATTGCTTAAAGTAAAGACTGACTCAAAGACTATTTATAAACTAAGAACATCTTGGTCTTTGAGTCCAGGTGCTGGTGAAGCTTTGATCTTTAAAACCATAACCGTATCGTTGTTAGAGCGTTGCAGTGACATCCAAATGATTCTGCATGAAATGTTAGTGCCAACATATATATTCGAAAACTATACAATTAAACGAATCTAATAAGACCAAACTTGACTATTTTTTCAATTATATCCTTAAAATAATCTTGAGTGAAAGTTGAACAATGAACAGTGTCAAAAAGTCAAACAATACATCTAAGACGGGACGAGGGAGTATATTTTAACTTCTTCCTGAATAAATACACAAATAGTCCTGTATGTTTCTCTATTACCCAATTTGGTTCATAAAGTAGTATTTGATTATCCTAAATGGTACTATAACTTTTATATTTTAGACGAAATAGTCTTAAATGCATTTAATTTTCAATTTTAGGTCCATAAATCTTTATGTTATTCACTTTTACCCCGAAAAGTTTCTAAATTTTATAATTTAGTCCTTATTTTCAAAAAATATAAATATGTTATAAGGACTAAATTGCAACAAATACAAACTTTTTAGGGGTGAAACTGAATAATTTAAAATTTTTAAGGATCTAAATTGAATATTAAATTCATTTAGAACTATTTCGGCTAAAATTTTGGACTATTTCAGCTAAAATATAAAAGTTATAGAAACATTTGAGATAATTAAATATTTTATGAACCAAAGTAGATAATAGTAAATTATACAAGACTATTTGGGTATTCCTTCTTCTTCCTACACTAAGCACATTTTTCTTACATATATAGCACGTTTACTCTACCCTTTTTCATTTTTTTAGTTCATTTATTCGTTATATTTAAGTTGGTAATTTGATATTATTAGTTTTGTCAAAATTATTGTTATATTATTAATGCTATTATTGTTATTGTAATTAATTTTTATTTATTTATCTATTTATACCAAACGCAGAATTTATTTATTTATTTATTATTGTTATTACTATTTTAAGTTTGGTCTTACTTTTGCCTCGGTCCTTGTTTTTCCTTATTTTCTAACATTGTGATCTCTTCCTTTCCTATCAGTAAATTTACAAATTTTTTTATTGTGGGAACCCATGTTACACAAATTTTTTTTTTTTTTAGAATAATGTGAATTTGTGAACCCGTTGACCCAAAATCATATTGAGTGAGTGCAGCCAAAAAAAAAAAAATAATAATATTGCGTGAAAGACACAATTTGGAAATTTCTTTCTTGGGGTTGTACTACATATTTTGAGAATTGTTCCTGTTCTTTTCTCAACCAACCAATGGTTTTGCGAACTGAGGTTTCCCGCCAATTTTCAATCGGAATCAGCAATGCGTACCGGGCAAGAACAAACCCTAATCAATCAGATTTTGTTTGTCTTGAACCGCTGTAGATCAACCAAATTAGTGCAGAAAATCCATGCTAAGATGATCATTTGCTCGATTCCAATGCCGATGCATAATTACCTACTTTCGAGACTTGTTGATCTCAAGGATTTTACCTATTCCTCACTGTTCTTCCCCCAAATCCCAATTAACAGTTACGCGTACAATGTAATGATCAGAGGTTTGGCCACAACATGGCAGAAATATGATCTCGCTCTGGAATATTTTTCCCAGATGAAAGCTTTAGATGTGACGCCTGATAATTATACGTATCCATTTGTTTTTATATCCTGCGGGAATCTGTCAGATTCGAGGATAGGAAGAGTTGTTCATTGTGAGGTTATGAAAAGTGGGTTGCTTGCGGATTTTCATGTGGTCAATTCAATGATCACAATGTATTCCCGGTGTAAGGAAATGGCTTCAGCCCAAAAAGTGTTCGACAAAATGTCTGATAGGGATTCAGTGTCATGGAATTCAATAATCTCGGGGTATGCAAGACTGGGCTTTGCTAGGGAGGCAACGGAACTGTTTGAGAAAATGAGGAATTGTGGATTTGAAACCGATGAGACAACACTAGTGGTTGTGCTTGGGACATGTGGCGATTTGGGAGACTTGAAAAGGGGGAAATGGATTGAGGAATTTGCAATGAAAAATGGAATGAAACTTAATTCCTTCATGAGTTCAGCCTTGATCAGTATGTATGGGAAATGTGGGGAATTGGAGTCGGCAAGGAGAATTTTTGATGGCTTGAAGACGAAAGAAATTGTCACTTGGAATGCCATGATTTCAGGGTTAGTTTATCTTCATGTTTTCGGCCTTTATACTCATACATATATTTCGGGGTTATGTTTATTTCTTCGTCTTATTACAGATACTCACAGAATGGGCAAGCAGATGAAACTCTCTCATTATTCAATGCCATGATGGAGTTTGGACCAGAGCCTAATGAAATCACTTTGATTGCAGTTTTATCTGCTTGTGCTTCTATTGGTGCTCTTGATTTTGGGAGATGGGTGGAGGAGTACTCAACAAAAAGGGGTCTTCAACATAACATATATGTTTCTACTGCTTTAGTCGACATGTATTCCAAGTGTGGGAATTTGGAATGTGCATCGCGGGTTTTTGCAAATATGCCCCAGAAAAATGTGGTTTCTTGGAACGCTATGATCTCTGCACATGCTTTCCACGGACGTGCAGAAGATGCACTTGCACTATTTCAATGCATGCTGGAGGATAATAAAGATGGTGTGCGCCCGGATGATGTATCATTTGTTGGGGTGTTGTCTGCGTGCGTTCATTCTGGTTTGGTAGATGAGGGGCATAGACTGTTCAATTTGATGAGCTCGTCATTCAACCTTGTACCAAAGGTCGAGCACTACTCGTGCATGGTTGATCTTCTATCGCGTGCTGGGAGGGTAACTGATGCTTGGGACTTTGTTCAAAAGATGCCACAGAAAGCAGATGAGATCTTGTTAGGGTCATTGCTCGGTGCTTGCCAGAAATTCAAGAACTTGGATATCAGTGAGAAAGTCATTCAGCTTTTATTAGAGATGGAGCCTGAGAATTCTGGGAACTATATTATTTCATCCAAAATCTATGCTGATATGAGAAGGTGGGATGATTGTGCTAAGATGAGAATCTTGATGAAACAAAAGGGCGTTGCTAAAACTCCAGGATGCAGCTGGGTCGAGTTGGATGGATGCCTTCACGAATTTCATGCCAGTGATTTGATAGTCAAGGATGGGAAGAAGATTAGCCAAGTTCTTGACATCCTTTATGAGGAGATGGCAGTGGGAGATGACATGAATGCAGACATAGATATTCATCTCCTGCATAATGGTGTTAATTGAACTTCTTGTATTGAAATCTTGAGTGGCTTTTGCCTACATCATTGATGCACAAGGATCATGGGGATATACTGTCTCAAGGAACACACCGAGCAAATGTATTTATGACCTTCAATCCCCAAGAAGGTTTCCAACTACCAAAGTGGGCACACAGAGCAAATGCGTGTACATAAAACTGAATGGTCGAAATGAGCTAGGAAGACATTGATGATGTTCATGTAACCAGATATATAATTATTAAATTTAGAATTGTGCAATGAAGAATGCAATTACATTGGGTGTTCAATGAACAGAAATTTACAATCAATTATGCTATATATATTAGTATTATAACTATATTAAAGGATGAATTTTAATTAGATGCGGAAGTATAAAAGAAAATGCACTTCTTAAAACGATTAAGATTTTCATTCTTAAACTTGATTGCATTCTATGCATTTCTTTGTGGAAGATGTTAGACCCGCTTTTTAATCATGTGATGCAATACTGAAATTTAAATTAGGCTAAGAAAGCAGGTCGCACTACCTCCTCATTTTTCATCTTCTTTTGAGGATAGTTAGTGTGCAATGTTTACAGAAGCTCATGTAAGTAATTAGTTCAAACTTTCTTCTGGGCAGCCCCATCAGGTGGATCATTAGCAGCATATATAGATGATGGAAAGTCAGCACCAGCAGCAATCGTGGATGTTGAGGGAACGGTGGCGGGAGGAGTTGGTGCTGAAAGCGGATGGAATGGTGGTGCGGGTTGAGGCGGCAGTAATCCTGTGATTACGGCCTGTATTAGTCTTTCTTGTGATTCCACAATCCTGTCCAGCCTTTCTGAAATTTTTCTTCTTTCCTCCTGTTCAGCTCTCAGTATGTCTGCAAATTTTCTTTCCTCCTGTTCAACTCTCAGCAACCCGCTTACTGCCCCATTTACGGAATCTGCGACATTTTTTACCATGTCCTTCAGTGATTCTGTCCACTGTTGCATTTGTAATTGAATCTGTGATTGCAGATCTGCTTCGTAGACTTTTTGTGATTCTTCCCTGGGTGTTGTGCAAGTTATCCTCTGTTTCTCCTCAAAATCTTCTCCATCGCCACCTTCATTTCTTCTTTCAGTTGTGGGTTTCGTCCCAGACACCACTTCATTGCCATCACCACCCTCATTTCTTGTTTCAGTTGAGGGTTCCACCCCAGCCACTTCTCCTTCGTCGCCACCCTCATTTCTTGTTTCAGTTGAGGGTTCAACCCCAGCCACTTCTTCGTCGCCATCCTCATTTCTTGTTTCAGTTGAGGGTTCCACCCCAGCCACTTCTTCATCGCCACCCTCATTTCTTGTTTCAGTTGAGGTTTCCATCCCAGCCACTTCTCCATCGTCGCCAACCTCATTCCTCATTTCAGTTGAGAGTTCCAACCCAGCCAGTTCTTTATCACCACCCTCATTCCATTCATTAGTTGTGGGTTCCAACCCAGCAGCTGGGCCTGATCTCTCTGCTCTGAATCTTTTCCTTGAAGGTGGTGGGGGTGTCGTCTCTCTGCTTCGTTTGGTTCCCGTCAAGGTGGTACCAGGGTAAATGTTAGCAGCTGCAGCAAGGCAAACCTTTGGTTACATATGCAACAACAATACAAGTACCAATACACTTTCTAAATTTTCCCCATTTTTCCTGATCATTCATGTCGATCTATACAATAATAACAAACCATTTGGTTAAGTGAATAGAAGACAGAAAAACTAGAAAAAGAGGTCATTTAGTTGAATAACCAAGCTCAAAGTACCAAATATGGACATAATTATTGACTACTACTGAACTATATGCATTCTTAGGGCAGGCAGCTTCTAACTTGGACAATTTTTTAAATCAATGTAAATTTTATTATTGATAAAAGCCTCCAACAGAGTATATAGGTGACATAATATACACTAAAATTAATAAAACTCATAAATAATTAACCAGTGGTTGTAGCTTAAGACTAAGAGTAGAATATAAGTTCACTTGAACGTAATCAAACCCCAAGTTTATAAATGAGCAAAAACCCATAAATAAATTCCAAGTAGTTCATCCAAAGTGCCTTACCCTATGCTTAAGAAGCATGTAAGCCAATTGAGAGGCATAGACAGAAGTTTTCAACGTCTCATTACCTTTTCAAATACAACTCAATTGATTCTAATTTTTCTAACATCTTTGGTACCAAAAAAAACAAGTACATCCTACACTACCGATATATATACTGCATTTTACCACTTATGAATCCTTACACAGTTTTATTAAATAAAAGTTAAAAGGCTGTGCACAAAACTGCAGCATAGCAAACAAAAGTTAAAAGGCTGCGCGTCAAAACTGCAGCCAAGCAGCTACATTCTTTGCAATGAGATCAAACATACCTTTAAGAACAAAGAAAACAATTTGGGAAATTAAGCGAAGAAACAAGTTCAACGGATGGATCTAGCTTAACTGAGAGTGTGCCCAAAAGAGGAAACTAATCAAACTCATTATTTAGCACAGGATTAATAGTACCAAGCAGAATATCCCTTCAGAACTATATAAAAGAAATAGAACTAATACACCAACTTTATATCATAATCATAACTATAATAATGTCAGCACAACCAATATGAAATACCATGTAGTACAAACCAAAATTACGCACAAAACCATTCAAGTACAGACAACTGTGCAACTCAGAAATTCTACCTCAAATTTTGAACTACTCCATTAACTCAATATTATAAATATAAAATATAAAAAACGTGGAAATTAACAATGGAAATATTTATAATTTATGAAATGGGAAAACATACTCTGTCCCGCCCAATATAGTACTCTTGACTTATTGGTACTTCCTCCGTTCTCATATATCTGCTTCATTTGCATAGTAACACCTATTCATTGAGTAATTTTGATTATAAGATAAAACATAGTCAAGTGAGATCTTGTTAGATTCGTCTAATCACGTTGTTTTAGAATATTAAGTTTTTATAATTTTTACTTATATAAAATATGAGTTATTATTAGTTAAAAATGTTTACTGGATTGCGTGAAATGCAGAAATGGTGCATTATTAAAGAACAGAGGTAGTATTATCTAATGTTCAAATTTGACCCAATTCTATCGCAAGTATATAATTAAAGAAACAGTAAGCATTGGTCTTGTCAGAATCATCTAATCATATAATTTTAAAATATATATTTTATATAATTTTTTCTTGTAAATATTTTGAAATATTAATCATTAAAGAGCTGCTTTGGATAGTTTGCAGAAAAGAAAGATACCAACTTAAATGGGACTGAAAGAGTATATTAACGAATTTAATGAGAGAAAAAAATTACTTAGAAGAATTAGGTCGAGCAAAATAATTTTAGGCCCCCTCTATCTAAACCCAAAAAATTACTCCATACACTTACATTTTAAATACACAAGCCACTAAATTTAAAAATCCATTAATACTAAATACGGCTCACATCCCATTTTAGTGTAAACTTATGCTTAGGTGTAAGAGTGTATGTTTGTTTGCAAGAAAGAATTTTTTTTTTTGTGGTTTTTTGAAGTTCCTCGAACCAGGGTTGTTAACTTGGCTCGCCGCCCGAAAGCACTCTGTTCGGAAATTGTTGACCAAACAAAGGGGTATATATTCAACAGTTACCTTCAACTTGTTCATAATGTCAACTTGTTTCTCACCTTCAACATTCAGGGGCTTCCAGTCCAATTTTCGCCAAAAATCATCAAGCACATCCAACGGGATCGGTAACCCCTTGTTGACATAATTTGCTATCTCGTGTGCACATGGAAGACCACAACTTGTTCGCAATATGCACCCACACGCAGATGCATCCATCACACCCTCTTTTAGTCTATCAATCTCGTCATGTATCAACTTCAATGCTCTTGTTGACACCAATCCTCGAATCGACTGGAAGGTGGAATCTTTGTACTTGTATTGGGCGGCATTGATGCTTTTATCAAAGGAACTATCTATTGCTTTGTGTGATGCCTCCATTGACTTATGAAAATTTTCCCAACATGTCTCAATGTTCCCCGTACTTGATTGAAGCAACCTCTTCACAGCTATGTGATAAGTTTTGCCCCTATGAAAAATAATATTTGCCGTAAGTATACAATGCATGCAAATATATATATTTATATATATATATATATATATATATATATATATATATATAAAAATAAAACAAATGTATGGTTCGGTCAACACTGGCTAGCGGTACAGCTTATGTCCGTCAGCAATACCTATGGTCGAACATAACATCAGTGATCGGCCAAAAAACGCTATCTAATATACTTTATAATTTAATGTAAATGGATATATATATATATATATATATATATATTTTCTCACGTACCGGCTTATGCTGATGTTCTTATAATGCTTGACTCTGTTTGTCATGTAGACAGCAAATTTTTCCTTGCACGGTTCCAACCATTGCTCTATAGGGAAAAAACGTGTACGGAGGTTTCGAAACGATTCTAAGCACTGGTTGAACAATTCTTCGCTATCTGCTAGCATGACCGCGTCCCATGCATCTTTATATTGAAGCCATAGATCATCAAAGGATATGTTTTTCTTGACATAGGCCGTTATGTGCTTGTTGACATGCCATCGACAAAGCAAATGGGTGGTTTGTGGGAAGGTGATCTCAATTGCTTTAATCAACGCCTTCTCCCTGTCAGTCACTATAACATTAGGCAAACTCCATCCATCCATCAAAGCACGCAACATACCACACGCCCAAGTATAGTTCTCTTCATACTCCGCCTCTAAGTATACACAACCAACACAAAATGTTATGCCAGTTGAGGTCACCCCCAAAATCTCCATCACAGGCATCCTGTCTGGTAGGTAAGTACAGTCAATCCGCAATACTTGGGGGTAAGCTCGCAGCAGCTCAATACTAGTGGGGTGGGCGAAGAACAAACCTTGCACTTCCCCAGTAGCTTTCAATGTCTGGTGCATTAAGTAGTATTTATACTCTTCCAACTTGCCCATTAGGTATTGCATTTGTGAACGCCCATCAACTTTACCACTCGCTCTATGTTTCGCCAGTGCATTGTATATTGTTCTAATCGACGATACATTCTTGGGAAATTTGGCCCTAAGTTCATACCACACATCTATTGGCTTTTCGTTATTCAAGGACATCTCAATAACAAAACTCTCCTCTTCCTTGGTCAATCTTTCAGCATATGCATGACCTTCCAGGTACTTGGCCATAGGATGGTTGTGCGTCGCATTCACAACTTCTAAAGCCCAAGGTCCCTTGAGCTCCACCTGCTTACCCTTTAAAAGAAATGGACAACCACATTTTCTAGAGCTCGAATTTCTCTTCCGATTACTCCACTCCTCAGTCTCATCAACATCAGTTGACTTAACTCCACGATACTCTCCACTACATTCGCACCCTATAGACATCCGCCCTTTCTTAGTTCCTCCATAGTCAGACTCAGAACGCCTCACCACGACTACCATCATATAGGTTCTAGCCGTTTCACGAACCCACATTAACAAATCCTCCCTCGTTTCAAACCTTTTATTTGTCATAAATACATATGTGTAATCCGTGCCTATATCACGGCTCAACTTGTTCACAATGGGTGCAATGCTAGATTTCATCGATAATGATTGTTTATCCTGCATACGAAAAACATAAAGAAATTATAACACATTTTCATTGGAGAAGGGGACAAAAAGCATCCGCTTAGTCATGAATGCTAAACAGAACCTCTCTGTTCAATCATCGTCGGCCAATCAACAAAGGTGTTCAGCTGAGCAAGGCCAAACAATTTGCTTCATGTTCAACCAACCATGGAATCGGTGAGTGTATGGTACACGTTTATTTAATTCAATAAGGGTATTTGACTGGTTTTAGGATTAGAGGTGGGTTTGGTAAATTTTCCAGGTAGCTAGATGGAGCCATAACTTTATTCAACCCAATCTCATATTTTCACTACCTCCATATAGGATTGAGTTAATCAAAGCCCTTAATAAACTAAATTGTCAAATCACACAAGCCTTAAATCGTAGAGTAAAGTTGATATACAAGATTACCAAATTACATACCGTGTGAATATCAAACTTGTTCCCAACATCATCACAATCATTCTCCCATTCCCTCTTTATTGTACTAGCTGCAGACATATAGTTGAAAAATTAAACAATTTGCAACAACAATTAAAGAACAACATGAGCAGTTGGATCAAGTTTCTAACCTGAATTTGACGAAACAGAAGAATTCGAGGAATCAAAAACTTGTTCCATCTGTTACTGCAATCCAAAAAATACACACTTCCAGGTGAAGCTCTATATTACAGATAGCCCAATATAGCAGGTAGAATAACAGGGACAAGGATAGCACTGTAGCAGGAGATAACAGCTGTACACTCGTAGGAAGCTAAGTATAAACATTGATTTTTCCACATGAGTAGCATTGATGGAGATAACAGTAATATGATATACTCCCAAAATTCTTCTGCCCCGGTAACGTTATCATTCTATCAACGTTGTGTCAGATTTATAATTAACTGAGTTTTTCAGTCCCAAAATATCCCTCGTGTTTACTATTCATTCTGAAATTTAAATTGCAATTTGAATAAGATCAAATAATTCAAGTAAACCTAAGCACTACATATCAAGTTCAAAACCACATTGTCCACATTTTTCACATACAAAAATCAGGGTTCTACGATTCATAACCGGAACAGAGTGTTTTACAAAATTAGGGTCCACATCCTCATCGGCGTTGAAGCGCAAACGGTTCTACGATATCGAGACCCGCATCATCTCGGCCGATATATCGCAATACAACGAGATACAACGTCCAATCGGAGAATATCGCCGAGATGTGACCGAGACAGTCAGTGAAAAAGAAACTTTTGACACAATCACAGAGAACACCGCATTCTACGAACCGAGAAAAATAAAATGAAAAAATAAGTCGACAAAAATGATACTACCTACAAGTAATCGATGGCGCCTATGGAAGGGCTTCAGGGGCAGACCATGGCGAAGTCCGCTGTGAGTTAAGCGAAGAAGGGCTGCAGGAACAGACGAGCCGCAGAGCGCACTGAAGACGAAGGCCAACCGAACTAATGGACAACACAGACGAAGGCGTTTGAACTTTGAAGGTTTGGGTAGTTAAATGAAGGTTGTAACGTTGAAGGTTTGGGAAAAGAAAGGTTCAATCACCTAATGGCCGTTTGGATTGGCTTTAAGCAGAAGCCAAAAGCAGAAGTGAAAGCCAAAAGCAGAAGCAGGTAACTTTTGTGTTTGGATGGAATGTTTGAAAAGCAGCTTTTTTTCAAAAGTGTGTTTGGATGTGTAAAAGTAAAAAGTGCTTTTTAAATGTGTAAATTACCAAAAAGGACATGCTAATCATTATATATATAATAACAAGATACCCCTTTTACGCGCACACAGTTTCCCGCCCACCTATTTTTACACTAAATTCAACAATTTTTACACTCTCTCACCCACTTAAATATTTACCAAAATGCCATTTTCAAAAATAAAAAATCGGAAAAAACTGTGTATTCATCTCATTCCCCTTTATTGCAGCCATCTTCCGAGAAGTTTCTTTTCCCAAGATCGTTTATCTTCCCAAACATCGTTTCTCTTCCCCATATCAGCCCATCATCTCGGCAGTTGCCGCCTTCATTCTCTGATAGTTGCCATGGACTGGAGCTCCAACCCGAAACCCTATGAATACCCATGGAAACCTCCCGGCCCAACCCTACCATCTCAGTCGCCGCTCCACCTCCTGTTCTTCCGAATCCTGAAGCAATCCCGCCTGTCCATCACCGTCGTCATTCCACTCTTCTTCCGTGTAATCTCCGCCGTCGTGCAATCGCCGCCACCGCCGTCATTTCTGCTCTCCTCCTCCGCCATCTCCATCTCTGCCGCTCTGCCGCCGCCTCTATTGTCTCCATGCTTCACCTTTCGCCTGCACCGTGCCGCCTCCGTCTCAGCCTCCACCACCTCATCGCCTCCTCATTTCGCCGTGGTTATTGGCCAGATGAGCTCTTGCTCTTCGGGTATACACATCTCTCTTATTGTCTGTTGGATAGTAATTTATGTTTTTTCCTTTTCTGTTTTGGTTTTATATTGCCCAGGCTTTGCGGAACCTCTTGCAATATGTTTAGGAAATAAGGCCGTCATCTGCTCTATCGAACGCTCCAGCGGTGCCTCCGATAGCATTCTTATTGCTTTTTTCTTCCTTTCTGCCACCATCAGCATCCCACTAATATGCTTTTTGTTTCACTGTAATCTAGATTTTTTTTTCTATTTTTCATTTCTCTCTCTTTGTTGGATCTAATGTGTGCCTTTTCTCTGTTTTTTTTTTTTTTTTATTATTGTTTTGCAGGTGCATTCTTTGTTTGTCAATGGCTGAGGTGCATATTCATTCTTTTTGTCCATTTATTTTTTTTATTCTTTTCATCCCCCTTTCGCTATTTCTGGTGATTGGCAAGGAAGAGAAAGCCTACTCTTATATATGAAAAGGATGGCATCAAACTTAACTCATTCAATGGCAGAAATATAGATTGAATTCCGGAGAAATTTGTATTAGTGTTTAAATGATTGTGTTTGAATTTGACTATTATAATCTAAAAAAGCTGGAAGTTGAAGTATCATCCTGTAATAATGATGGTGGACATCCTTGCGGTCATGTATCATGAAAATTCAATCATTTGATTGCCATTTTGCTATGTTTTGGTAATACGACAAGGTGTAATCCTTTTAGGTTTTCCATTGTCAGGGCCTATTATTGCGGATGGATATGGAGTACAAATGAAGCACTATCTTGAAGGTTCTCCAGAAAGTTGTCTCTGGTGATATATGTAGTGGAGAACATGTATCTAATCATCGATTTTAATTTGATGCGTTTGGATGAGAATTTTCTATTCCTTATAAGCAGGCTGACAATGATAACTAAAGACACAGTTGCTTTATTTTAGCACAGATATGGATATGGATATGGAATTTTGCTCTGATGATACCTCTCTAATCCATCTCACTCATCCTCATTCAGGAACTTCATAAGATTAGAAAGACCAAATGCCTTACAATGGTATAAAAAGCAAATCTGTCGCATTTCTCTATCTCTATCTGTACTGAAATTGGAAATATTTATGAACATGTTATATTTGTGGTTTCTTTTTTTATTTTAAATTTCTCCACTCATATATATATATATATATATATATTTTTATGTTTTGGTTGTGTTGCAGATCAATAATTTTTTTTTATTTTTTTATTTTTTCTTATGTTTTGGTTGTTTTGGCCTCCCTATAAGTAACTTCATTATAATTTATGTACATTACGTTACGATTAATTGTTTGTTAGATTGCTTCTCTAGCCGACTACCAATATAATTTTGTGTGTGTGCAGCAGTATCGATGGATTCGTGATTAATTTGTTAGTTGGTTTCCCATTGTGTATTTGGTTTTTTTTTAAAAAAAATTTCAGTGGTCACACCTCTGTCAAGCATCTGGAATTTAAATTGTTCAATTTCGGCTGAATGAAAAGCATAAGGCCTATTGTGAAAAGCACATCCCAGAGCGGCGAGCAAAGGTTGATCTTTTCATCCTACATATAATTTCATTATGATGGTTTAGTGATTTATTATTGTGAATCCTTTCAATTTTTACAGCCTGCTGTACTACATGGGATTGACGAGTTTCAGGGTCTCAAGCAGCTCAGGTTAAGTGTTCATCAGAGCAATGTATTGGCATTATTTTCATATGTACCCTTCTTTGTCTAATATACAAAAAATGTGTTGCCGTTTCTTCATTGTTTTGATTTATGTGTAGGTTGAATTAGAAAGGCTGCGTGTTCTATGCGAGAGAATTATCAAAAGAGAAAAATTGAAAGTAAGCTCAAGACCATATGGATGTTCATATTTAACCCCTTCAGGTTTATATTAGGATGTTTTAGTAATCGTTGAGCTTTCTATGGATTCTTATAGTCTTTGTCATTTGTATTTTGTAAATAATTTATGAATACCGGTAGAGCTATTGACGTTGGGGAATGATGTAAATATTTAATTCATTGATGCTGAGAACATCAGTAGAGCTATTTTGTGTTTTGGCCATCATATAACTATTTTTAGTTAAATCTTAAATTTAATTTTTACTCTCTGCTAAAAGAAATAAAGCTGGAAAAGATATGCAGGTTGAAAAACAAGAGCCGTGTCTGATGATTTTGAGTATCCAATAAGCTGAAAAGGTATTTGGTTGATAAAATGTGATGTGGTAAGTGCTGCTATCTACAAAAAAGTTTGGTTCGTGTTGGTACCTACTTCCCAATCTTTGTTTCATTATGTGACAATATATGTTCTATGTAACAAAACCCATGTAGAAAATCTGATTCTTTTATTCTTACCCGCCTCTCTGCTTTATAATGTCCAACTGATGAGTCCTTCCCAGTTTGAGGCTCATGCTGGATGGGCAGTGTCACAGTGAAGCGTCAACCGTGATGCCCTTGCTGCCTTTAGAGACTATAATTCAATTCATGTGTTGATCAACTCCATGCAATGAAAGTTTTGTTTCTTTTGCAGCTATCGTCAATTTCATTACCTATTGTGCTTGCCTTTTGGACAATCGCTGCTATTTTGATCTCTGTCTCTGAATTCCTCAAGTTGACTCATATAGGACTAAGTGGTCTCTTGATGCCCTTTTCTGAGTTTAACATATCACTTTATAGAAAATTGACTTCTTAAATCAATGTCTTTGATTTCCTCGAGTTGATTTTCTTTTGAACCCTATTTGGTCTGTTGCATGGTTTGTATGAGCGGATTTGACATTTCCACAGGCTCTGATATTTGGGATAGGTATGTGGTTTAGTTTATATTCTGGAACATTCTATATTAGTGTTGGACTATTCCATTTTGCCTTTGGTTTAGTAACCAGTAGCCATGTTTTTTGGGAAGGTGCTCAAGACATTCTTTTAGAAAACAGATTTCAGTTACTTCCAGTTCAGTTTATGTCAATAGTAACTTTCGACTTTTGTATTACGGTTTCATATGTTGTTTTTTGTTTTCGGAGATATAAAAATTGCCTTTGAAACTGAAACCCACAATTTTATACTGATGTTTTGACTTCTTAATTCTAGGTTGGATGTTTATATTCATGATTACTTTGTGAAAAGAGATTTGAAGGCCACTGCTCAGGCTTTCTGAACTGAAGTGAAGGTTTCCTCTGATCATGGTGGTGTGTATTCGTAAATCTAAACTGTGAAGGCTATCAGAATCCTTCTTAATGAATTATCTACTTTGTTGCACTGAAATTTTAATCCTTTCTTTGGTGTATGTTCAGCTATTGACGCTCCTGTTGGCTTTCACTTTGAGTGGTGGTCAGTGTTCTGGGATATATTTATTGCTAGGACCAATGAGAAGCACTCTGATGTTGCAGCTTCTTATATTGAGTTTGCATACATATTTGACTACAAGTTTATTGACTTATAGTTTCTTTTTCTTTATGTTTTAGTCTTATCACAAGGATCTTATGACAAGGGCAAACAACAGTTTCAGAGCTAAGATAACATTATGCATGCTTTTATATATGTTCGCAGGATATTTGATGAGAAAGTTTGTGGGAATTTACGTGCTTGAAATTGAGAAATTTTTAGATACCATATGGGAGTTGTCTCCAAAATATTTCGGCCAGAATCTCATGTCAATTAAGGGAGGATGTAGTGCAATGAAGAATGTGAATATTTTAGGAACATTATGTTTGGCAGTCTTTTCTCAATATTATGTTGTAGGACGATATTATGATTTTTTATATTTTATTTTTTTATTTATTAATTTTTATTATTGCAAATTTGCAATAAATTAATGGTAGTTTGGACAAACTTCCAAACACCCTTATAAGTTTCTTTTTAAAAGCATGGTAATGTTTATCTCATAATTCCCACTCTGTCCGTATACGTCCCGCTTTCACCCGTTAAAAAAAAATATTGTTTTCTCAGAATTTGATTAGTAAAATTCCCCCAACTTTTCCATCAGTTCTTTTTCGTTGTTTTCTTAGGGTAAAATTTAATTAAATCGTACAATTAAATCGTACAATTAATTTTATAGATTTGTTGTATTTTAATTTTATATTCAATTTTATTTTTTCATTATTCACATAGATATACTGCAATTCTTTTTAGATGTTTAATTAAGTATAAATTTATCAATAATAAGATATTAAATTGTTAAATAATTTGTTTTTAAATGATATTCAAATCATATTCAAATCATTATATTGGGATTCACTAATTCTATATCACTAATTTATTCATTTATTTATTTTTGGATATAGTAGAGTAAGTTAATCGCATATGCTATACATAGGGGATTGTTGGAAAAGAGAAAGCTAAACGATATATCATTTATTTATCTTAAATTATTATTAATTATTATCTAATGAATACAAATTTTTGTTACTTCTATTTAAAATAAAAAATATAGTCAAATTAGAAATAGGCTTCGGCCTCCTGAAAAAAATATTTATAAATATATATATATTAGTCAAATTTATTTTCAAAATATGATAAATAAATTAATTTTATAACATAAATGAAGTCATCATTTATTTTAATACATATCTTAATAATAATCATTTGACTTAGGCAGCAATTTCAATTAATAAAAAATACTCTACAAATTTCATATAGGAAGTCGAAATTTATGTGCTATCTATCCTCTTATCACTATTATCAATGATTTGCTTAAATAAATTACAGATATTGTTAATAAGCATTTTTTAATATTAATTCGATCATACAATTAAATACTATTTGCCGTGTATATATTAGAATTATTTATTTATTAACTTATCAACAATTTCACTTAATTTGACTTTCTATTTAAATAGTTTAATTAATATTATTCTTAATATTTAATTATATTTACTTTTGTAATATATTATTTTATGAAAACTATGATTATGCAAAAATATTCCAATAAAATATGATGGAGAAATGTGCGTGAATGGAATTTGTCTCTAATTTTAATGTTTACTCGATTAATTTTAAAATATATCCAATTTGCAAGATATGTCAGCGTGTGTGACACGTCATGTCCTGCAGGAAGGTAACCAAGTTGCGGATGCAATTGCGTGCAAAGCAGCTAAAAGTGAAAAGTTTTATACTACATGTACATTTCAACCGAATGAGATTTTAGGTGGTGTTCGACTTGCTATCATCTTAATAAGAATAAGAAATTGAAGTTTATGTAATTTAACTTTTAATGGTTTTGTTTTTAATCACATACAATTTTGTTATTATCTTTTAAATTATTTTTAACTTTGAAATAGTGAGGAGAATAGTACTATATTTTTCTATTATATATATATATATATATATATTTTTAAAACTTTACATCCACGCGCATCGCGCGAGGGGTACATTGGTTCGTATGAGAGTGGGAAAAAATATTCTGGAGGGTGAAGCATTGATTGACAGTACATTGGTTCCACGAGAGTGGGAAAAAATATCTTGGAGGGTAAAGTATTGACTGGCAGTACAATGATTCCGACAAGAATGAGAAAAAGTGCCATGGGGCTGAAGTATTCACTGAAGGTACATTGATTCCGATAATAGTGTGAAGAATGTCTTGGAGGGTGAAGTATTGACAGACATTACATTGGTTCAGATAAGAATGAGAAAAAATGTACTGCGGGTGAAGTATTGATTGGAAGTACATTGGTTCCGACAATAGTGTGAACCAATGTCTTTGAGGGTGAAGTATTGAGACATTACATTGGTTCCGACATGAATGAGAAAAAATATCCTGGGGTGAAGTATTGAGTGACTAGAAAAACCGTCATTAACATGGGCATTTCTTTTTCTCATTGAAATTACAATGAGATATTGGGTAGTGTTCGACTTGCTATCATCTTAATAATAATAAGAAATTTAAATTTATGTAATATAATCTTTTAATGGTTTTATTTTAATAACATACAATTTTGTGATTATCTTTTAAATTTTAACATTAAAATAGTGAGGAGAATAGTAGTATTTTTTTTTCTATTTTATATATTTTTTTAAAAACTTTACATCCACGCGCATCGCATGGGTTGATATATTGGTTCCGATGAGAGTGGGAAAAATATTCTGGAGGGTGAAATATTGACTGACAGTACATTGGCTACGACGAGAGTAAGAAAAATGTCTTGGGGTGAAGTATGGACTGACAGTACATTGGTTCCGACAAGAATGATAAAAAGTGTCTTGGGATGAAGTATTGACAGGGAGTATATTGGTTCCAATAATAGTGTGAAAAATATCTTGGAGGATGAAGTATTGACTAACATTATATTAGTTCAGACAAGAATGAAAAAAAATGTCCTGGCGGTGAAGTATTGACTGACAGTATATTGGTTCTGACAATAGTGTTAAAAAATGTCTTGGAGAGAGAATGTATATATATAATATTGTTTTCTTACAAGAATCGATCAATTTGAGTCAAACTCCAGTATTTATAGAGAGATAATGTATATATAATATTGTTTAATATAAATGTTTGAATATTCAATATACAATACTTTTATTCTTACAGGACCAAATGTGCATATTTCATTTATAATTCTTAAATATTGAAATAATAAATGAAATTCTTTAGAACTGTGTTGCGTGTGAGAAGAAAGTCCGATTAATTTTTATTTTTATTTTGTGTAAAATCAATAGTTGTTGGATAGAACAAATCCAGTTTTTAGATTTAGGCCTGCATATAATGTAAAATTTTGCAATAAATGCCCCAAAAATAAGAATAATAAATTGAAGTTCATGTAATACAATCTTTTAGTTGTTTTATTCTTAATAACATTCAATAAATTTTTAATAAGACGTTCCGGTTTGATATTTTTATTGCCGAGGAACGAGAATCCTCATGAAAATAAATTCACATTGAATGTTGTATATAGAGAAATTCTTCAAAAAATTTGAATACATTTGTTTTATTATAACTATATTTTTATTAATATTTTTTACTTTTCATGTATCAACAATTTGATTACTTACAAATATAATTTATTTTTACATTAAATATAATATGAATGTTTTCCCTCGATAATTGATTTTTTTGAGTAAACCTTCACGTAAATTTTCAGATTCATGATTTATATATATAATATTGTTTAATATCAAAGTTGAGTGATCAATATACTATTGTTATTACTTATAGGACCAATGTAATATTTCATTTAAATTTTTATAGAATTGAAATAATAAATAAAGTTGTATTAAACTGTGTTGTGTGTAATAAGAAAATCCGATTTTAATTTTTATTTTGTAGAATTAATAGTCGTTGTGAGGACAAATCCATGCATAATGTTGTGTTTACACAACTAAATATCAAAATTATAAAACTTTTTGTTGATAATATTAAGATATAAATTATAAATTTGTTGTAGGAGTTAATAATAATATTGATTCCATCGAATTTATTTTACATCCACGCGCATCGCGCGGGTGGATGTACTAGTTAATATGATAATAGGATATATTTATAGTGTAATTTATATTAAGTAATGAGGGTATTTAAGTCTTTGCACAATTTACGAAGTGCTTTTGGCTTCTGCTTTTTGGAGAAGCACCCCCTGGGCTGCTTCTCCCAAAAGCACTTTTGCAGCTTTTCGAGGTGCTTCTGCTTTTTTTGAAAAGCCAAACCAAACGTTTATTTTCCACCAAAAGTGCTTTTGGCAGAAGCAAAAGCCAAAAGCACCTTACCAAAAGCCATTCCAAACACCCTAATTTGTCTCACAGCATTAAATAAAATTGCTTATTTCAAAAGACAAAATAACTTAAAATATTATTCAATCGATCTCTTTTTGAAACCGCTGCTGCATTTTGGATTTTAATTTATTCTCGGCAAAAAGTTAGTCTCGAAATTATCACAGTTAATTTTAACTAATTTTTAACTAATTATTACTCACAGAATCAGTTAACAACTAACAGCTAATTCCCAAAACAGACCCATATTTTCGAATTAGCTTATTTTAGGTTAAAAAAAAAAATTTCGGGAAATGTAAGAAAAATCCCCGCAAAATAGAATACACTATATTTACTCTCTCTATACCATTATATTTCACTTTTAATTCCTATCCCTGAATATTGATTTTCTTTAGAAATTAAAAAAATGAAATGACTCATATACTCCTTAATAAAAAAATTTATAACACATGGAGGAAGGGTGAAATGGTAATTGTCTCAAGTAGTCACATCATCCCTCATCTTTCAAAATGAGAGAAAGAGAGATTGGAAATGTTGTGGAACCCGCATGGATCATCTTCTCAAAATTCCTAATTGAAACAAAAACGAGCAGCAACCCATTTCTTCACCGTCAACATTCTCCGGCCAGCCACCACCGCCTCCGTTTACGCTGCTGCACCCTTTTTAATCCCGGCGAGACCCATCTTGTAACACCCCGATTTTTTGTCACCCAGGTCGGGATGTCACCGCCACACCTCCCTAGTAAGACACGGCTTCTCCGGCTTACTAAAGAGATGCAAGGCTAGGTATTTCAATATTTAAAAGCGTTTAAATCATTTGCAAACAGCCCATACAGAATAATCTCGAAAATAATAATATCATAGCGCAGCGGAAATAGTATTTAAGTATAATATTGCAGCGGAAATGTAAATACGACCAACATGGTCAAAACACGGGTTAAACAGGCCCGTTTATTCTAATGTCTAATGCAAGAATTTAAATAATAAAGTTTGCAAAAAATATGGTTCCCCCATGCATGAACGTGCTCATGATCATTCCACATACTCTGTGAGGAAAAAGGAAAATATGATGGTTTGGTCAGCACAACTTGTTGAGTAAGTTAACACATGCATGATCGTAGGGTTTAAAAGCCATTAATTTAATGTTTCATAAAAGCATGAGAATATTCATAAATAACTTAAAAGAAGCCATAATTAATTTAAATAAAGCATTTAATAATTTAAAAAACAACAATTTAAAATATTTAACTATCCCCATTACTCCCAAGATAATATTTCAAGTATTTCACGATTGCATCGCAATCTCGTCAAGTATTTCACGATTGCATCGCAATCTCGTCAATTTAGCCGGAAACCGGCGGCCGCAGCCGTATCTGCCATACCCAGTACCACTCCGGAGCCTCGAGAAACCCATAAGGATATTCACGAGAGTGTAGGCCATATATCTCATGCCGTTTTGGCAACATATCTCAAACATTTCGCGCGGGTCACCATCGTCCATATAGGCACGAAGTGAATCGTTAGGAGGCACCCTGCAGAGCACTCACCCCCTAATTTTAACGATCAATTTTGTAAAGGGAATTTCCTAATTTCCAGATTTCATATAATTATTTCAAAGAGTCTTCTACTCGTTTCAACCTTAAAGGCTAGTTTCACCGTTTCAACAATATTTCAATATTTGACTCGGTCAACCACAGTTTACTCCAAAATGCAGTAAAGATCGAATTTAATTCCAAAAATTCTGAAATTTCACCACTGACTCAGAAACATCGAGATGAACAACTTACGTGTTTTAACTTTTTCAATCCGAGTTACCGAGATAGGTCAAATTCATCAATTTTCGTCATAACCTAAATCTGTCCGAAATTCGTATACAGCAGTTCAAGATTATCAAGATCTACCATAGCAAATCAACTCCAAAATTAATTAAATTTTACAGAGACCTTCTTAAGGCCTTTATCTACAATTTTCATGTTCGGCCAAAGATCTAAATCGGTCTAGAACTAATGTCAAAAACGTGATCAAGATCGGACCTAAGTTCTGTCAAGAATTTCAAGATCCAATTTCAAGCAGTTCGGTTTTGGTTGGTTTTGACATATCAAATCGTCTCTAAAAATTCTGAAAATTTTATAGTAGATAGATCTAAGCCTTAAGAACGTTTTTTGTGTTTTAAGTTTTTCCGTTTGAAGACGTTTTAAGGTTCGGAAAAATTCGTCAAAACTGTTGCGCCGGTAGAAAACATACGTTGACAGATTTACGAAAGATTTGTTAAACTTTTAGGTTTGAATGTTTTAGTTACTCCCAAAACCATGTAAGTATTAACTTACAGATTTGTAGATATCCGGGATCATCTATTTCGAAGGCATGGCTTCCCGTCCTCCGTCTATCCTCTCCGTTCGTCGGGTTCTACGTTCTAGATCCGATTCGGGGCGTAGAAAGAAAAATAAGAAGATTAGGATTCCTTTTCGAATCAAAGCGTAAGAGACGAATGGATCGGAACTTACCACGACGTCTAGGAGACCCTGATTTTCGTCCACATCAGTCTCGCCTTGGTCTCGTGCCTCCGACGACTCCGGAATTAGGGTTTTCGGACGTATAAAGAGTTGTAGGGTTTTGGAAAAGTATTCGGAGCTTTTAAGAGGGATTATTTATAGTTAAACAAGACCTAGGGACGCCCAAGGTCTGCCCCTAGGAGTTTTGAGCTGAATGGTGTTCAACCGAAGTCGGAAAATCCGGATTCGGGCGAGAAAATCTCGCACGGGCGAATCTGTCCGACGGCGCGGTCGTGGCGCGCTCTCCTCCCTTTGACCGCGCGGCACTCGCCTGGACTTCGGTCCGGGTGGGTCGTGCGATCCGTCGTGCATTTCCTCCTCTCTTTCGGATTTCTATCCCTCTATGCTCCCGTTTTCCGATTTCCGGGGTATCTTTGGGTTTCTACTTTCTCTCTAAATTTTTACTCGGGTCCAATTGGATGTTTGGACTCGAATCCTCGAGTTCATTGGTGTCGGGTTTCGGTGTACAATTTATTCACCTTTAATAATTCTTTTTATTTTATTACATTCCTTTAATTCCTTTTTAAGTTAAATCTCATTTCTCATTTCCTTATCTTTATTTATTTATTTATTTGCTGGATTTATTTATTTATGGTATTTATTGTATTTATTGTTTATTTACTTAATTATTGTTTTATTTTATGTTGGAAAATTCTCGGGTATTACAGTCTACCCTCCTTAAGAATCAACTTCGTCCTCAAAGTTGTGTTTCGGCTTTTCTCGTGCTAAGGTCTTTTGTTTGTTTTATTATGTTGTGACTGAACTTAGAATTAAAACTTCTAAGCTGCCTACGTACCCTGTGAAGGGATCAAGCCATAACGTAGTTCAAAAGTTTACAAAAATGCACGAAAAATAGGTGGTATGACATCCCCTCCCCCTTAAGATTGCAGTTATGTCCCCATAACTGTGTCGGTATCGGTTTGGAACAATGTCGGGTAGCGTTCTCTCATGTCGGATTCTACCTCCCAAGTTGTCGTCTCACTTTCGTGGTTCGACCAAAGAACCTTGATCATTTTGACGGTTTTGTTCCTCGTTACTCGTTCCTTAGTGTCGAGAATACGCACTGGGACCTCTTCATAAGTCAAATCTTCATCGAGCTCAATTATCTCCGGTTGAAGTACATGTGTCGGGTCCGGCACATACTTCTTTAGTTGTGAGACATGGAAGACATTATGAACTCGATCTAATTGCGGCGGTAAAGCCAGTCAATAGGCTAAATTTCCGACTCGTTCTAGAATCTCGTAAGGTCCTATGTATCGAGGACTCAACTTTCCTCGCTTGCCAAAGCGCATCACCCCCTTCATGGGTGATATCTTTAGCATGACCCTATCTCCCACTTGAAATTCTAGGTCTCGTCGTCTCACGTCAGCGTAACTCTTCTGACGGTCTTGAGCGGCTTTCATTTTTCCTTGAATCACTTTGATTTGTTGAGCCATGTCTTCGATAAGTTGTGGTCCCACTACCACCAACTTATCGTTTTCTTCCCAGCTCAACGGGCTTCGGCACTTTCGTCCATACAACGCCTCGAAAGGTGCCATGCCAATGCTAACATGGTAGCTATTATTATAAGAGAATTCGATTAAGGGTAAATGGGATTCTCAATTTCCCTTAAATTCCAACACGCATGCTCCCAGCATGTCTTCTAGTGTTTGGATTGTTCTCTCGGTTTGACCATCCGTCATCGGGTGGAATGCGGTGCTCATTTTGATTTGAGTACTGAGAGCTTTTTGTAACTCCGTCCAAAAGTGAGAGACAAATCTACTGTCTCTATCGGAAATGATGTCATGTGGTACTCCATGTCGTCGTACCACATTATCAATGTAGGCTCGGGCCAATTGGTCCATAGTCCACGTGTCCTTCATCGGGATAAATATGGTTGTCTTCGTTAGCCTATCCACAATCACCCAAATCTTGTTCATGCCTTTAGGTGATCGGGGTAATCCCGAGACAAAATCCATTGAGATGCTATCCCACTTCCAACTTGGAATCTCTAGTGGTTGCATCAGTCCTAAGGGTTTATGTCGCACTGCCTTAACCTTTTGGCAGGTGAGACATTTCGCCACGAAGTCTGCCACTTCCTTCTTCATTCCCGGCCACCAATAGATCTTATTCAGATCTTTGTAAAGTTTATCGCCTCCGGGATGCACTGAATATGGCGTGTTGTGCCCTTCCTCCATCAACCTTTGCTTCAACTCGGCACATTTAAGGGGCACGCACCATCTCCCTTTGAAACGAATGCTTCCATCCTCATGGACAGCAAATCCTATTGCCCTTCCTTCGGCAATATACCCCCTTATCTTCTTGAGTTTCGCATCGCCCGGTTGGGCGAGCTTAATCTCATCCAATATTGGAGTTTCTACGACCATGGCGTTGATCGTTTCACTCACTGTGCCAGGATGCACAAGTTCTAACTCCAATCTTGCTAACTCCATGTACAATGCCGGCGGAATTACCAACGAGTTTGTCACGTGTTGGGTTTTCCGACTTAGGGCATCGGCTACCACATTCGCCTTCCCCTCGTGGTATGCTATCTCTAAATCGTAGTCTTTAATAAGTTCCAACCACCTTCGCTGTCTCAAATTCAACTCCTTCTGAGTGAATATATATTTCAAGCTCTTGTGGTCGGTGAACATTCGACACTTCCGCCCATAAAGATAATGTCTCCATATCTTTAGAGCGAAAACGACCGCTGCCAACTCCAGGTCATGTGTCGGATAATTCTCCTCGTGAGGTTTCAGTTGGCGTGATGCATACGCTACGACTCTCGAGTCTTGCATCAAGACACAACCTAAACCTTCCTTCGAAGCATCATTGTAAACTTCGAAGTCACCATTCTCTGATGGTAGTGTTAATACGGGTGTGGTTGTGAGTCGTTTCTTCAGCTCTTGAAACGCTGTCTCACAAGCCTCTGTCCACACGTATTTTAATCCCTTCTTAAGTAGCTGGGTCAAAGGTCGTGCGATTTTCGAGAAATCTTTCACGAACCGTCTATAGTACCCGGCTAACCCAAGGAAACTCCTTATCTCAGTTTGACTCTTGGGAGTTGCCCACTCAGTTACGGCAGAGACTTTTGCCGGATCCACTGAAACTCCATCAGCGGATACTGTATGTCCAAGAAATGCTACCTTCTTCAACCAAAAATCGCATTTGGACAGTTTGCCGTATAGCTGATTCTTTCGCAAGGTCCCTAACACTTGATGCAAGTGCTGGGCATGCTCCTCCTCGTTTTTCGAGTAGATCAGGATGTCATCAATGAACACCACTACGCACTGATCTAACAGCTCTCGAAATACATTGTTCATGAAGTTCATGAACATTGTCGGAGCATTTGTTAACCCAAAGGATAACACTGTGAACTCGTAGTGACCATATCGAGTTCGAAACACCGTCTTCGGAATGTCTTTCTCGGCAATTCTCAGCTGGTGATACCCAGATCGTAAGTCGATCTTCGAGAATACTGAAGCTCCCTTCAGTTGATCAAATAGATCCTCAATTCTCGGCAAAGGGTATTTATTCTTGATGGTCACTTGGTTTAATCCTCGGTAATCTATGCAAAGACGTAATCCTCCGTCTTTCTTCTTAACGAATAAAACCGGTGCTCCCCAGGGGGAAGTACTCGGCCTTATATACCCCTTTCCTAACAGCTCCTCGAGTTGGTCTTTTAACTCCTTCATTTCCAGTGGTGCCATCCGATACGGAGCTTTTGAGACAGGCTCTGTGCCCGGAATGAGATCTATAGTGAACTCAAGATCTCTCTCATGTGGCATTCCCGGGATGTCTTCAGGAAACACGTCCGGGTATTCTCTTACCACTGGTATGCTATCAACCTTGTTCTCTTCCGTCTCAAGGTTGTGCACGTAGCACGCATATAGCTCATACCCCTTACGCATCAAGTTACTTAGTTTAAGTGCACTAACGATTTTGTTACTCTTCTTAGGGGGCTGAGAGTAAAAGATAACTCTCTTTCCCCTACTTTTTGACAAGGTGATCTTTTGTTTTTGGCATTCGATCGCCGCTTTATACTGGGATGACCAATCCATCCCCAGTATGATGTCAAAGTCTCTTAAGTTAAATTCTACTAAGTTCGCGAAGAATTCTACTTTCTTTATCACTATAGGAATTCCGTTATATCGTTTAGAGCAAGATACTACTTCTCCAGAAGGCAATTGAATTCCTAAGCTAATTCTCTCGCACTTAGGTAGATCTAACTCAGGCACTATTCTTGATGCTATGATCGAGCAACTAGCTCCAGAATCAAATAGAACTCTAAGGGGTGTATTCGAAACGTGAAATGTACCTGCCATCACTTCTCCTTGCGCAGGCACGTCCGCTTGGTTAACCACATTGAGCCTCCCCACAGGGCGTCCTTGATTGCCCTGCTGATTCGCATTCTGCTGCTGGTTTTGCTGTTGGTTTTGATTCTGCGGGGGCGGAGGTCGTTGGTTCTGGTTCTGATTCGGCGGCCTAAATTGGTTTTGAGGGGGTCTATACCCCTGGTTATTTCCGTTCCGCCCATTTTGGTTCTGAGGCTGTTCCTGCCCCGTGACCAAGTCTTCCCTTTTTGTTATGTTTTCAAGCCTAGTTCGACACTCCCGACGCATGTGACCCATTCGACCACATCGGAAGCAGGCGCCCTGTTGAGGGCATCCCCTCGTCAGATGGGGTCGTCCACACCTTGGGCAGGGTGGTACTGGTTCTTCTTGGTTAAACCTTCTCCCATTGTTGTTTTGTTGAGGCCTATTCGACCCTCTCCGATGTTCGTTGCTTCCAGTGTTGTTCTCGCTTCTCGAGTCCCGGTTTCTCATGTCTTGGGGGCCCCTGCTGGACTCCCCACTCACCCTTCTCTTCAGTTGTTGCACACGCGCTACCGCCACAGCGCGGTCATACACAGCTTGCAAATCGGGGTAGTGTACCCCCCGGATCACCTCGCGAACAGACAGGTTCAGTCCCATCTCGAACTTCTGTGCTTTCTCTGCATCCGTGGGTACGAGTCTTGGGGCGAACCTCACTAGCTCCTTGAATCGTATGTAGTACTCTTGTACGGTTTGGCCTCCTTGCTTCAGTGACAGGAATTCTTCGTACATGGCAGCTTTAGTACTCAAGGGATAGAATCGATCCCTGAGTAGTTCCATCATTTCCGTCCAAAAGTAGGGCTCGTCATCTTCAGTCAGCTTGGCTTGAGTTGCCTGCCACCAGTCGTCTGCTTCGCCTCCCAAGTAGTACGAAGCGACATGCACTCTTTCTCCTTCCGGACATTTGACTGCTCCCAGCAGTTTGTCGAAGGTCCGGATCCATTCCTCCAGTTTGGCTGGATCCTCCTCACCAGCATAGTGGGGTGGCTGGTAGGGATTCACCATAGCCAGGTAGTTAGGGCGAGCTTGGGGCGAAGGTACCGCCGCAGCTTGGCCCTGGTTGACTTGCACGTTTCCTAGCGCAATCAGAACCTCCTCTATCGTCCGAAGACGATCACCCACATTGTTCGGTGCGGGGGCGTCCTGCGCACCTTGGGGTTGTTCCTCTACAGGTTGGGCCGGTTCCGTGACATTTGGAGGTATTTCGGTAGGTGTTTCAGTGGTGGTTTGGGGAGCGGGTTGAGTTCTTCCTCTTCCTCTTCCTCTGGGTGCCATTCTGGTACAAATAGGGTGGATTAGGACTTGTGAATTTAACATATAGTCTAAGAAATTTCTATAAATGTATACGTGTTTTGTAATTTAGCACGTGGTGCTCTATCGAACTAAGATGCGCCGTACGCTTCCGGGTTTTATTTTAATTTGTTTTATTTCGAATTTTTTTTTGTACGGACAGATCTGTCCGATTTTTTTTGTTTTTTTTGTTTTTTTTTTGTACGGACAAGTCTGTCCGGTTTTTTTTTCGATTTATTATAAATAAATCGGTCATTTTATTTCCTCAAAAGAAATTCTAGTACAAAGGTAGAAATATTTTCCTAGCAAAATAGTATCTACTAAAAATAGAATTTCTAGCGTCTCAAGACGTCCTCCGGTGGGGTAGCGGGATCCTCCTCCGGGTCTTCCTCCTCCGAACTTGGCGGCAGTAGATCGTCAAAGATAGTGTTCAAGTCTTGCCCATGGGCATCGATGTGTTCCTTCAGTATTAGGTTTTGTATAGTGAGGGTTTGGACTTGGCGTTCGAGTTGGTTTATGCGGTGGTGATCCGCCTCTCTCAAGTTGCCCATGTGGTGCAAATTGGCCTCCAATTGAGCCATACGGTATTTCATTTGTTCTATGGTTTGTTGGGAATCAAGATGAACGTTCATCATTTTGATCATCAACTGCATCATATCTTGACTAGCCATCTAGCGCAAGCAAGAGATCTAAGTTAATATTCGCCAAGATTCTAAGTTAAACTTCGCCAAGATTCTAAGTTCAAATTCGCCAAGATTCTAAGTTAATAAAAGAGATGCAATATGCAAATGCGAATGATGATTTCCCCCCAAAAATAATTTAATGCACTATATATATATATATATATATATATATTTTTTTCCCCCTGGATTTTAAAATAAAAATTTTCCATGGAAATAATACTTTAAAATTTAAAATAATAGTCAAAATATTAATAGTACATTAAAAATAATAATGGTTTAAAAATAATAGTTTAAAAATAGCCGGGCTCTGATACCAACTTGTAACACCCCGATTTTTGGTCACCCAGGTCGGGATGCCACCGCCACACCTCCCTAGTAAGACACGGCTTCTCCGGCTTACTAAAGAGATGCAAGGCTAGGTATTTCAGTATTTAAAAGCGTTTAAATCATTTGCAAACAGCCCATACAGAATAATCTCGAAAATAATAATATCATAGCGCAGCGGAAATAGTATTAAAGTATAATATTGTAGCGGAAATGTAAATACGACCAACATGGTCAAAACACGGGTTAAACAGACCCGTTTATTCTAATGTCTAATGCAAGAATTTAAATAATAAAGTTTGCAAAAATATGGTTCCCCCCATGCATGAACGTGCTCATGATCATTCCACATACTCTGTAAGGAAAAAGGAAAATAGGATGGTTTGGTCAGCACAACTTGCTGAGTAAGTTAACACATGCATGATCATAGGGTTTAAAAGCCATTAATTTAATGTTTCATAAAAGCATGAGAATATTCATAAATAACTTAAAAGAAGCCATAATTAATTTAAATAAATGATTTAATAATTTAAAGAACAACAATTTAAAATATTTAACTATCCCCATTACTCCCAAGATAATATTTCAAGTATTTCACGATTGCATCGCAATCTCGTCAAGTATTTCACGATTGCATCGCAATCTCGTCAATTTAGCCGGAAACCGGCGGCCGCAGCCGTATCTGCCATACCCAGTACCACTCCGGAGCCTCGATAAACCTATAAGGATATTCACGAGAGTGTAGGCCATATATCTCATGCCGTTTTGGCAACATATCTCAAATATTTCGCGCGGGGTCACCATCGTCCATATAGGCACGAAGTGAATCGTTAGGAGGGCACCCTGCAGAGCACTCACCCCCTAATTCTAACGATCAAGTTTGTAAAGGAGATTTCCTAATTTCCAGATTTCATATAATTATTTCAAAGAGTTTTCTACTCGTTTCAACCTTAAAGGCTAGTTTCACCGTTTCAACAATATTTCAAGATTTGACTCGGTCAACCACAGTTTACTCCAAAATTCAGTAAAGATCGAATTTAATTCCAAAAATTCTGAAATTTCACCACTGACTCAGAAACATCGAGATAAAAAACTTTCGTGTTTTAACTTTTCCAATCCGAGTTACTGAAATAGGTCAAATTCATCAATTTTCGTCATAACCTAAATTTGTCCGAAATTCGTATACAGCAGTTCAAGATTATCAAGATCTACCATAGCAAATCAACTCCAAAATTAATGAAATTTTACAGAGACCTTCTTAAGGCCTTTATCTACAACTTTCATGTTCGGCCAAAGATCTAAATCGGTCTAGAACTAATGTCAAAAACGTGATCAAGATCGGACCTAAGTTCTGTCAAGAATTTCAAGATCCAATTTCAAGCAGTTCGGTTTCGGTTGGTTTTCACATATCAAATCGTCTCTAAAAATTCTGAAAATTTTACAGTAGATAGATCTAAGCCTTAGGAACGTTTTTCGTGTTTTAAGTTTTTCTGTTTGAAGACGTTTTAAGGTTAGGAAAAATTCGTCAAAACTGTTGCGCTGTAGAAAACATACATTGACAGATTTACGAAAGATTTGTTAAACTTTTAGGTTTGAATGTTTTAGTTACTCCCAAAACCATGTAAGTATTAACTTACAAATTTGTAGATATCCGGAATCGTCTATTTCGAAGGCGTGGCTTCCCGTCCTCCGTCTATCCTCTCTGTTCGTCGGGTTCTACGTTCTAGATCCGATTCGGGGCGTAGAAAGAAAAATAAGAAGATTAGGATTCGTTTTCGAATCAAAACGTAAGAGACGAATGGATCGGAACTTACCACGACGTCTAGGAGACCCTGATTTTCGTCCAAATCAGTCTCGCCTTGGTCTCGTGCCTCCGATGACTCCGGAATTAAGGTTTTCGGACGTATAGAGAGTTGTAGGGTTTTGGAAAAGTGTTCAGAGCTTTTAAGAGGGCTTATTTATAGTTAAACACGACCTAGGGACGCCCAAGGTCTGCCCCTAGGAGTCTTGAGCCGAATGGTGTTCAACCGAAGTCGGAAAATCCGGATTCGGGCGAGAAAATCTCGCACGGGCGAATCTGTCCGACGGCGCGGTCGTGGCGCGCTCTCCTCCCTTTGACCGCGCGGCACTCGCCTGGACTTCGGTCCGGGCGGGTCGTGCGATCCGTCGTGCATTTCCTCGTCTCTTTCGGATTTCTATCCCTCTATGCTCCCGTTTTCCGATTTCCGGGGTATCTTCGGGTTTCTACTTTCTCTCTAAATTTTTACTCGGGTCCAATTGGATGAATGGACTCGAATCCTCGAGTTCATTGGTGTCGGGTTTCGGTGTACAATTTATTCACCTTTAATAATTCTTTTTATTTAATTACATTCCTTTAATTCCTTTTTAAGTTAAATCTCATTTCTCATTTCCTTATCTTTATTTATTTATTTATTTGCTGGATTTATTTATTTATGGTATTTATTGTATTTATTGTTTATTTACTTAATTATTATTTTATTTTATGTTGGAAAATTCTCGGGTACTACACATCTTCCCCGTCCGCCATTCATCTTTCCCAAAAAAATTACAAATTGAAATTGGAAAAATGAAGGAATCCCCAATTTAATTCCGGCAGCCCGCATCTCCAACACCTCCGATTCCGATCATCTTCTCCAACCTTCAACTCCAGCCGCTCCCTCATCGCCAGAAAATCGTCGTCACCGGAAGCCTCCCACCGCTGTTCTCATTTTCATCTCCTCCGGCAGCCCCTAATCTTCTCCACCGAGGATAGAAAACCCCCAAATTACCTCCGGCAAAAGCTCCGTTCCCCACTGTTCGCCGCTTCTAGTCACCTGCTCCGGCCAATCCTCTTCCAGCGAGCTCACCTCCATCTCCTTAAAGGCGCTTGTTGCCGCTGCCATCAACATCTCTGGCAGGCCCACCACTATCCTCAACTCACAACAGCCCACTCCGGCGAGCTCCGACACCCAGACTGCACCACCATCCTCATGCCATTTTTCTGTTACACTATTTTATTCACAAGTTTGGCTTGAATGTGTTGTTTTGCACGGCTGAATATATATTTCATTTTGGTCAGATGTGGAACGTGATGTTTGACAACAACAGAAATATTTTCAGTCCTTGAATATTGGTATTTTATGTGAATGAATGTGGTGTTTTATTTTGCAAGTATAGTTTTGGAGTCTTTTTTATAGTTGTGATTTTTAATTGTATCCTATGAAGTCATCAGTTTCAAAAAAGTAGCATATGGTTTATAGTCTCTAATGAGTACTTGCAAGCTATAATAGATAAAATTATATTTAATTTTACATGAGCAAAAACTTAATCTGCACAACCTTCAAACATTATTTACTAGAAAAATATCACTAAAGAAAGTGTGATGTTTTTATCTCCCCTACTGTCAGTGTGTTTTGTTCATAATTATGGTGTTTCAGAAACAAAGTGCGGTGTTGGATACACAAAAATCAATAACCACTGTCCAATGTTTACAAATAAATACCGATCTAAAGTAAGTAATCATTGTTCAATGTTTACAAGTAAATACTCATCCAAAGTAAGTAACCATTGTTCAATGTTAATAAATAAATATCCATCCAAAATAAGTAACCATTATCCAATGATTACAAATAAATATTCATCCAAAGTAAGTAACCATTGTCCAATGTTTACAAGTAAATTCTCATCCAAAGTAACTGTTATCCAATGTTTACAAGTAATTAGGCTGTTGAATCCGTTAGGTGTATGAAAGTATGAGGTTGTTAGCTTCAATATGTGTCAAACCATCAAAAGAGTGGTGTTTTCCTTTCGTAACATGTAGTACACTTTGTTTATAGGGTCTCTAATGAGTACATGCAAGTTATAATAGTTAAAATTATATTTAATCTTAAATGAGCAAAAACTTAATGTGCACAACCTTCAAACATTATTTAGTAGCAAAATGTCATTGAAGAAAATGTGATGTTTTTATCTTCCTTACTGCAGTCTGTTTTGTTCATAATTATGATGTTTCAGAAACAATGTGCGCTGTTAGATACACAACAAATCAGTAACCACCTGTCCAATTTTACAAGTAAATATGGATCCAAAGTAAGTAATCACTGTTCAATGTTTATAAGTAAATACCGATCTAAAGTAAGTAACCATTGTCCAATGTTTACAAGTAAATATCCATCCAAAGTAAGTAACCATTGTCCAATGTTTACAAGCAAATACGCATCCAAAGTAACCGTTATCCAATGTTTATAATTAATTAGGCTATTGAATCTGTTAGGTGTATGAACGTATGAGGTTATTAGCTTAAATATGTGGCGGATTGTCCAAAGAGTTGTGTTTACCTTTCTTAACATATAGAACACTTTGTTCATAGGGTATCTAATGAGTACATGCAAGCTATAATAGGTAAAATTATATATAATTTTACATGAACAAAAAGTTAATGTGCACAACCTTCAAATATTATTTAGTAGGAAAATCTCACTGAAGAAATGGTGATATTTTATCTCCCTTACTGCCAGTGTGTTTTGTTCATAATTACTGTGCTTTAGAAAAAAAGTGTGGTGTTGGATACAATTCAAGTAAATACCCATCAAAAGTAAGTAACAATTGTCCAATGTTTACAAGTAAATATCACCCAAAGTAACCGCTGTCCAATGTTTACAAGTAATTAGGCTATTGAATATGTTAGGTGTATGAAAGTATGAGGTTGTTAGCTTCAATATGTGGCAAACTATCTAAAATGTGGTGTTTTCTTTCCGTAACTTGTAGTACACTTTGTTCATAGGTGTGTTGTTCCAGATTGCAAATATGGTGTTGATATTTTTTTTTCTCTGAAAATACGAATTTCAATAGAACAACAACATTCAGTTCTATTAACACCAATCTATTAGTAATAAGAACAATGCAATGCGTATCACCAACATCATTGTGCCAACCGAGTATGTGAGTGACATTAGTTTTACACACACTTGCTCACCACGCACCATATAATTATCAGATTAATATATAACACAATACCCATACAGTTGTCCACTTAACCATATATCATTTCAGTGTGACATGCAAAAGGTAACATATATTGAAATAATCCAGAACAATGATCGTTTCAAAAAATGAAACCATTCAAAAATAATACCACTTCAGTTTGTAGAAAACATCACAGTAACTTAAAAAAACATCAATATATACAAAAGTGCAGTCTGTGTGCAAAAACATCACTGTGCATGTGTTAATCGGGCAATCGTTTTGTATGCCTCTTTGCAGGTAGCTTGGTTATGCCCTCGTGTCGGCATAGGCCACACCAAATGTTGTTTGTCTGGACTTGGGATGGTACGTTTTTTCTTCCGAATTTTCATTGAAAGTTGAAGATAGAGGTATTGCTTAGAGGATAGAATTTAAATGTTGAAACATCTTGTCATATGTATCAGCGTAAGCCGCAGCCTTTAATACCCCTGTCATTTTCTTTTAATTCTTATAAGGGTACAATTTTAACACCTGCAATGATACCAAACTATAAGCTTTAAACACTAAACTACAACCATAAAACACCGAACTAACAAGAAGCATGGCACTTAATAATAATACTCATTTTCATACTTAACAACATACATACGACTATATGAAACAATTCTTACCTCCTTTAAAACACTGATCCATATTTTTAAACTTTTGTCCTTCCCCTTTAAAAACATGAGCTCACACCACTGTTACATCCTTGTTGCCTTCCTCATCAAAGTTATCGCATTCATCATCTTTCGTATCCGTCTTGCAATAAACAATTCACCGCTCATTTTCACTACACATACAACATTGTTTCACAAATAACATCGCATTTCTCAATGTCTGCACGAATATGCGGTGTGCAACACACTTCCGTTACTGAAAGTGAATAAAACATCGAAGCATGCATAACACAACATACTATAGCAATACATATATTCCAATACAACATTACTAGCAAAAAACAACATGCTTCATCCACTGAAACACGGTATAGTATATAAACATGTATAACACAACACAAATACCTATAAAACACATGTGCACATTACTAAATCATAATTCCATATATTGAATAGTGGAAACATTCATGATCTTTGCATGCAAAAGAAAAATACCAATTTACTTCCAAACGAACATTTCCCGTAATGCATACATGCACCAATATGCATTCAGAAAATAAAACACCAAATGGATAGGTTTGGCCGCTACTGTATATTTCATTTAACACCACACTTATCTCATTCTTTTGCTGCCAGCTTCCTTATTCATCACAGTAATCTTGTCAAAAGATGCCCCTCCGATTTGTAATAACAAAAAAAAATTATCCCTTCCCCATGGTGTGGCTCTTCACTACAACTCATCGTACTTCTTCTTCTCCAAATATCCCCCTCTTTCACCAAGCATTCTCCTTGAAAAACCCTACCCCTTTTCCTCCCACTGAAGAATGTCTCATTGGCCTTCTCCACGACCCCTGCCCTAACTGTGGTCTCTTATTTCTCAGGTTCCTTCCCACAAAAGAAGCTGGCGCGAAGAACCCACTCCCTCCCTCTTTGATCGGCTGGCCAGGTATGAAACTCAGTTATAAACCCTAACCATTTTCCATCTCCAATGTTCTTCCCTCGTTGATCAGCTGGCCAAGCTCGCTTCCTTCCCAACGTTCTTTGATTCCGCACGAAATAAACCTTCCCAGAGAAGCTACAACGATTGGGGTGCTGGTTGTGTGTATAATATGTATACACACAAAACAAATTTATGTAAGAAGAGAGAGAAGTAATGATTACCCCAATCAACTCATCAACTTTTGGCAGCAAAGGTAAGGTTAGAATTGTAATTTTATTCATTTATATTGTTATCTCTTTTGTTTTATGTAATGAGGATTTAAATAGTATGTTTTTCACAACTAGGTATTAATACATGATAACAAAAGTATGTGGGGATTTAACTAAAATAACTTAAATGGAGAGGGATTTAACTAGGATTTCCCCAAAAAAATTGGCCCTGAAATTGTTAAATAGCTAATTTTAATTAATTTATTACTCGCTTAAAATTAACAGCTAGTTTCCAAACAACCCTTTGACTTTGGCTACTAACATTACCACAATGCTCCTTGTTTAAAAGAAAAGAAAAAAAGAAAAAAAAAATTCACATACTTTCTCACAATACTATAAACACCTCAAACCCCAACTCTTCCAAATCTAAGCGCGGTCAAGGCGCGCCGAACGCTTTTTATGCTGCGAGGCCAGGCGTGCCAAATTCTCTTCACGGTGCGCGGCCAGGCACGCCAAACACTCTTCACGATGCGCGGCCAGGACGCGCCAAACAAGTCTTGAACAATTTTTTTTCATCTTTTTCCTTTTTTATGTTAGCTACTAATTTTTAGGTTTTTAAACGCATATTTCTCCTTTCATTTTCGACGAAATGGAGCACTCTACCACGCATAAAGAATCTCACCGACAATGAGTTGAACACGGACATCATCGATTACGCGGATATATTCACAGTAAATACTTGATCCAACCGTGGAGTTTACTATTATAATATGACATACATCATTGTGAATAATCAATCCAAGTGTATGAAAAACATTGTAAGGTATCCCATTATCCAAAAATACATGAGCTCTCTTTAGAATCAATTGTAGAACTCTGTTGGGGTATATATACGCAACATACAAAACATCCAAAACATGCATATTTCAAAAATATTTGTACTATTCTATACATCATATCTCGTAACATGTATATTCAAATCCATCTATTTATATGACACAAAAAATCAAATCATTTCATAATGTTGGAGATACTGAACAGATTGCTAGCAAGTCCCCATTCCTCAAATTATGCAACCCGGTTACCAGCATATTGCTTGATAATGCTGGTTGAGATTGTTCCTCACCCCCTGGGAGTCTCCATTGCATCCATGGAAATAGGCTGGGTCACTAAAAATTAAGAGAATTGAAACCTTGATCCACATATTCACCTCTCAACCATGCCATATTGCATCATTACCCTAATACACGGAAATATTATCTAAAACCAAAACTTAAATAAACACTGAAAAAAATTGGGTATCTAATTCTAACACCCGGGTTTTAAATCCAAATGACCGAGATGTCACCGCCACACCTTCCAAGTAAGATACGACTTTCCTCGAACTCACTTGAAAAATGGTATCTGGGATAGATTCAGTTGTGACTAGCCCCCAACGGCTCTTTGCGGATCTGGGTGGATTTTTATTAACATTTCCACACGGGTACACCTTCCCAGACTAGCCGCAAAACATGTTTCGACAACTAACACAAGAGGCGTACCATTTTTGCCCTTAAGAAGAGGACAATCAGCTTTCCGGTGTCCCGTCTTGCCGCACTAGAAGCACTTTCTGTTCGGTTTCTTCACACCACCAAAATGCACAACCGACTTGCTCCCACTACTTCCAACATTTTCATTGCTCTTTCTCTTAATGAGCTTTTTCTTCTTCCCGCCCTTAGACGAAGAAGGTCCAGCTTGTACAGAAACTAGAGCCAGTGAAGTATTTCCCAAATCCCATAAGACTTTCTGTCACAACCAAGTCCATTAGAAGCTCAGCTAGTGTATAGTTCCTCTTAATGAGGATGGTATTTAGGCGAAAGTTAGGACTTAGGGAGTGAGTGCAGGATAATATCAATTGTAATGTCACCATTAGTATTACCCCCGAGCATCTCCATCTCATTCAAAATTTTTATTCTCTTGAGAAACATGCTCACGCACAGATCCTCCCTTTGGCATTGAAGAAGTCATAATCTTCCTTGTTGCCTCAAACCTCGCGGACCTGTCTGACTCACCAAAAAGCTTCTTGGGGCTCAACATCATCTCAACAGCAGTAAGCATACTTTGATGTTGTTGTTGAAGTACATTGTTCATAGAGGCCAATTTATAGCAAGAAACCATCTCATTTGCCTTATGCCACTTCCGATGAGCCTCCCTTTCCCCTAGGGTGGAACTATCAATCAGGGCCGCCGGAGCAAGATTAGTGAGCACAAATTTGTACTTTTCGGTGACAAAGAGAATATCTAGATTTCATTTCCAATCCAAATAGTTGGGACCAGTCAATTTATTTTGATTGAGAATAGTCATAAGTGGATTGAACGGCATGTTGATGACTGAAACAAATAAAACATGCAAACACAAAAGTATAAGCAATTTATTCACATCTACATGAAAGCATAATAACATGAAAACCTCAAAAATATTGAAATTATTCATTTCTCGACAGCTCAATAAATGAACATGCAAGCCATGTTAGGATGGACGTTTACACTTGTATTTATTAAACAGACACACAGCCTCTAATTTCATTATCTCATCAACTTATCCTTATGACGAATGAAATTAATTGTCAATTTTTTAAAACTGGCAATGTAAATAAAAACAGGGATCCCGTTGGGGGGTTATATTAAAATTTACATCTAGGTCTTGACCACAATTTAACCTTAAAGACAATTACTCACAATTAATACGCGACCGATGGGGTAGTTTAAATTTAAATTTAAATTTCAAAGAACATCCAAAAAGTAAATAAAGAAAGCAATAAAAAATAAAATAATCCCATGCAGCCTTAATAACCTATCTAATAGCCCAAAATAGCTATTGCAACATTCAAAAGGGCGCCGAAGGATGCCTGGATCTGTCTCTCATGCAATGCGACGAAACTCCATCGGACGCCCAACTAAAAAGAATGGCGAAGAAAGTCCAGTAGAAAGTAGAATCAGGCTCTGAAATTTCAGTCATGATAAGCCATGATGCCTGTAGATCTCACCGCGACGTTTCCGAAAAGGTATCATGGGCCCAAAACAGACACCCGAGGAAAAAGTTACGACCTAAACAGTTTCTACCGACGGGAACCGTAGTATTTCGGCCCATTGTGCCAAAACCCTAGTTTTTCCATCAACCCTGCAGCCGCCACCACCAGCCCCGCCGTCGCTGCTCTTGCCGACTTGCCACCGACGTCGCTGTTTTTTCATGTGAAATCGTCTTCCTTTGCTCTGTTTCATGCTCATCTCCACCATTACATTACGTAATATGAAAATTACATGAAAAATTCTATATGCATTTGATCTATGACAAAAGCCTATTCTACCCACACTAATTATCTGGTAGGGGTGATTAATGAGTAGTGCTACTCGCAACCGACTCGGGACTCGGCTCGAAAAAAAACTCGACTATTGTTACTCTACTCAAGGCTGAGCTCGGGCTCGTATCAAGTCAAGCTCTAGTATTTTAGTACTCGAGCATGTAAACTCAACTCGACGCGTGAACACCCTTGACACACATTTTAATTAATTTTCATCTTATATTTTCCCTAACACTCCACTCTATACTCTATTAGAAAATATGTTACTTATTTAAAATATCTAAACGAGGAAAAATATTCACTCTTAAAAAATTAAAATATATTTTTAAAGAATTTTAGTTCTATCTTATTTGTACAATAACCAATACAATATTCAAATATCAAATTGAATTGCATCTTTTAGGCTATGGTTAAAATTTCAAAATCAAATGTTAAGAAAAAATAAAATAAAATTCAAACTTAAGCTACCGATTCGAGCTGAAACTCAAATATCTACCGTCAAGCTCAAGCTCAAGTACTATGATACTCGAGCTCGACTCGACTTGATAACACATCTATTATCTGGTGGGAAAACGTTTACAACAAAACGATAAGGCTGCGACGGAAAACATACAACACATGATAACCATAAAAATAAATATAAATATAAATTATATTTATAATATAATTATATTATATTTATATAAATATAAATATATTCATATAATATAAATAAAATATTTATAATATAAATATAAATTATATTATAATAATATAAATATAAATATAATTTATATTTATATTAATATATATTTTATTATATTTATATTTATATTTATATATATTTATATTTTTTTCATCCAACAACAACATGCTAGAAATTACATAATCTAAATATCAACTACTTCTATTTTCTGGCATATCCAATAATCACAAAACTATGGCTCTAATACCAATTGATAGAACACACCGACGAAAGTGGTCCGTGCCCAAGGATCGTTATTGGATACCAACACATACATACATGGTATTATAATTATAGGCATGTGCTATAAAAATGATTATGAAAAGTACCTTTTATCCACACGCAGATCTGCAACAATCGTCTGATTGGAAACTTGTTTCTTTTCGTCTATGTCTGTAGATCTGCAATTGCAACCACGAACAATCCCAAGCACACGAACGGATCTTCCTGCTTGCACACCAACGAATTCAACACCATGAATCTTCCAGATTGTTCTCGACCCGTACGAACACCGGATGGACAATGATCTATCGAACGTATGGAGATAAAAATTGGATCTCCAAAAACCCTTTCTTGGCCAACCCCCCCCCCCCCCCCACCCCTCTTTTTTTTGGAAGAGAATTATGATTGTATATATTGGCTAGAGTTTTTGAGGACCTATTTATATACTCTCCTAGTTGCTCCTTGGGCCAAACTAGGAATCCACTAGAAGGTATCAGGCCTGGGCTCATTGACAGGCTCAATTTCTTATGTTCAGCCCAAAATATAATTGGTTATAAAACATTAATTAATTCCACTAAATAATTAATGTTGCACTCCCCGCCCGATCGAGATTGAATCTGAACTTCGATTAGACTCAATTTAGGGCCCGTTTGGATTGGCTTTTGAAAAAAGCAGAAGCCAAAAGTAGAAGCAGAAGCAGAAGTCAAAAGCAAAAGCATGTAACTTTTGTGTTTGGATGGAATGTTTGAAAAGCAACTTTTTCTAAAAATATGTTTGGATGAATAAAAATGAAAAGTGCTTTTGGAATGTTGTAATTACCAAAAAGGACGTGATACTTAATATGATAATAAGATATATTTATAGTGTAATTTATATTAAGTAGTGGGGGTATTTAAGTCATTGCACATTTTACGAGGTGCTTTTGGCTTCTGCTTTTGGGAGAAGCACCCCTTAGGCTGCTTCTCCCAGAAGCACTTCTTTGGCTTTTCGAGGTGCTTTTGCTTTTTCTTAAAAGCCAAAACAAACACCTAATTTCCATTAGAAGTGTTTTTGGCAGAAGCAAAAGCCAAAAACACCTCTCTAGAAGCCATTCCAAACGGTCTCTTATTCCCTGCATTTAAGATATCGAACGTCTATTAATTAATTAAAACTTCTGACAATTTTAATTAATTAATAACTTTTAATCCTTAAGTAGTACCCCTCAAACTTCATTATTGTACGGAATAAATCCACCTGCAGGGTTTGTACAATAATCCTTATTGAGCTCCTTAAGGGGACGTCATCAACCTGGTTAGTGCCCCAGTGAGAATAAATAGACACCATGCAAATAATGTTGTCGCCTAAAATACGAAGCATATTGAATCAACTATTATTCTCACTCATGGTAAATCAAAGCAACCAACAAATATTCCATGTGTCTGATTTATCTCTACTAAGGTTAAGAATTAATCAGGGTCACCGAAATCTTGGTTCTTCTTTTATCAGAACAGAAGAATGCATCTCAACTGTGATCCATTCAATGCGACGAAGTGCACTACTGTAAACTAATAGTTAAGATAAACTAATTATAAGTTTACAATACAACTTAAACAAATAGTTATGTCCTCATCTATCTCAGTTGTGAATACTATTTATATCTTATAAGGAACCAACAACATGACCTTATGTGTGACTCCTAACACACCATGTTGTCTACAATATTGGATAATTAGGCATATTTGCAATTATAAAGAAAACATAAATGTATTCATACAAAAGCAACAATGTGAATAACCATTTATTTCAGTCAATATAGAAGTTGGATAAAGGCAAAAGCACACTAAAAGTTTGCTTTACTATATTAGATGTGATGGTGGAGACAAGGATGGCAACATTGTTGGTGGCAGGGTTGCAGATTCCGGAGTTGGCAGCGGTGTCAATGGCGATTTAAGGTTTGGGGAGTTTTGAAATTTGGGGAAGAAGGGGTGGGAGGCTGCCGCCGGCTATAGGTTGCGACAGCAGGGTGGCTCGAGGCACTGGTGGTGGCGAGGACATCACGGCGGTGGCGAAAGGAGGCCCGGCCTAAGGAGGTGCAGAATGGAGGAGATGGCAGCTTCGGGCTCGAGAGGGCAAAGATGGAGAAGAGTCAGATCCTGAGGGGGTTCGACCGGTTCGATTGGACTTAGGCTAGGCTAGTAGGTTTGAGCCAGATATTTAAGGCCATATTTAAGCTAAATTGGGCTAAGTACTCTTGGGTTTATACAACAATTTTAATAATGTGGCCCAAACCTTGTACTCTTAATTGAATTGAATAATTAGAGATTAAATTAATTACGGATAGTTTATACTGTCACTTAATTTCATTAAACAAGTCTTGCTCCAGAAAGGATAATTTTATCCTACTTTGAAAATGTCATTGCATAACCTGGTATCATAATGACTTAATCCTAAAAATTGGTTTACAACAAGATTGGGAATTAATCCTCTAATTAAAAATCCTATATCTCGCAACTCATTTGGGCTCGAATAACTAAGCTTTGTTTAAGGCTAAACCTCTCTTCGAAACATTCATTGCATGTATCGGAATTAATTATATTCTATTGTTGGTTAAGTGTTTAAAAATTGACTAGATAATTATTTTAATCTCAATTAAATTAGTAAGTATCAGTCGTAACTAGTTGCTATGAACTCAACTACTTCATGATAGTATGTGGATCAACACTTATATGCCACCTTAATGAACTCGCGCTTAAAATAATTTTAGTTACCTAAATTTTAGCTCAGGACTTGACAAGGATTGGTTAAATAATCCTTACTTCGAAAAATATCATTTCTCATCCAAATGTTAACTAATGACTGAATAAAATTAACTTTATGAGACGTTTTAGTACAAAAATTTTGAATATCTATCAATTACAATTTTGATTATTTTTTTAAAAAAATTTACTGAGTGTAGTAGGGTTTAGCCCTAAACCCTCGGAACGATATATATTTTGATTATTCTGAAAAAAAATGCAACTATAGTTTTTTTTTTTCCTTTTTAGGAATCCAATAAAATGTAGTAGCTCCTAATTCATACTAATTTTTTTTAATGTCAAGACTGTAAGAAACATTCAGCGTAACTGGTAGTTCCTAACATTAGAAATGACACAAAATAAAGAAAACCCAACATCTACATACCAATAACGAAATGACGACTTTGATCGAGAATCTATACAACTATTGTTTGGCCGCCGGTTGGCCAATGACCTTTTTCTCCTCAAGGGAGGCTACCGGAAAAGGATCAAACAGTACTATACTTCCTCCTGAGGTATGTTGACATAAGCTTGGGCTTCGGCCCAATTCGTAAAGTAATCAGTAGCTACTAAAATATACTCATGTCTCTTGGAAGAAGAACGATGTATTTTCCCAATAATATCCATGGCCCAACCTCGGAATGGCCATGGTTTAATCATGATGTGCAACTCTTTGGCCAGTTCCGAATCGGCCCATGCTTCTGACAGTCATGACATTCTTTTGCATATCTTTCACAATCCGTTCCTATCTTTGCCCAATAATACCCTAGCCGAATAATACTCCATTTCATTGACTTTCAAGCCGATGGGCACTGCAAATTCCTTCATGCACTTTCCCCATCACTCTTTTAGAATCTTCTTTTCCCACGCGTCGGAGTAACACCCCATCGATTCCTCGTTTAAACAGTAGTCCTCCTATCATGAAATAATCCAATGCTTCTCGTTTTTCTGCTGAAGTAGCTTCTGCCGGTTTTTCCAGAATCTGTATTATCTTCTTAATCCGCCTTCTTACCTTCGGCTGAACATATCTCTATATTTCCTGCATCCGGTATTATCATATACCTTGCAGCATGTTGGGCCAACTCATTAGCCAATTCATTCTCTTTCCTCGGAATATCTCTATGTATATCTCATCGAACTCGGCTAACAAGTCTACTGCTTCTTCGTACAACCTAATTAGTTGTGAACTTTTGATAGAAGAATCCCTAAGCAGTTGTTGAATAACAACTTGAGAATCCCCCTTAATTATTACGGCTTTGACCCCTTCTGCTCTCACCTGTTGTAATCCCGAGATCAACGCTTTATATTATGCTTGGTTATTAGTATAGGATGTTGGCAACTGTGTATAGTACTTGTACACCCTGCCCTCCGGCGTATGTAATGTGAACCCAGCTCCAACTCCTGTAGCTTCTTTTGAGCCGTCAAACATCAAGATCCATGGCTGGAGGTAAATTATTCCTATCTCCTCTTTCTTGTTTGGCCGAACTTGTTCCATAGCGTCCCCTGCTATTGGAAGCATCGGATGATCTGCTAGGAAGTCGGCCACCACCCGTCCTTTCATAGCTCTTAGCGGTTGGTACTTCAGATCGTACGCGTTCAACTTCATAGCCCACTTAGCCATCCTTCGGCTGCTGATTGGATCATTCATCATGATTTTGACTATGTTAACTAACGCGATGACAACCAATTGCCTCGGCTGAATATAGTATTCCAGCTTCTGACAGGCATGATATAGACTCAAGCATAATTTGTGAATCGGCGAATATCTGAGTTCTGCATCCTTGAGGATTCTACTTAAATAGTAAATCGCCCGATTCCTGCCATCTTCGTCCTCTTGAGCGAATAATGCTCCTATAGACTCTTCGGCCGCTGCGATATACAATTTCAACGGTCGGCCGAGTACTGAAGGAACCAATACAGGTGGGTTGACCAATGCTTGCTTTAGTTGTTCAAATGCCTTTTGCTAGTCATCCCCCATCTGAACTCTTCCTCTTTCTTCAATCTTAGTAGGTCAGTCAACGACTTCCCTTTTCCAGCCGCATTAACCAAAAATCTTCTAAGGAACCCTACTTGGCCTAAGAATTTATGTAGGCTCTTCTTATCATGAGGTGGTCTGGATTCTTGGATAACTTTATTTTTATTCGCATCCACCTCTATGCCTTTGTTGTGCACCAGGAAACCCAAAAAATTCCCTGCTTGGACCCCAAAAGCACACTTGGCTGGATTCATTTTGACCCCATGCAACCTTATTCTCAGGAAGACCATTTTTAAGTCGGCCAAATGGCTTTCTGTATCTTTAGATCGGACCATGACATCATCGATGTACACTTCCACACAGTCCCCGATTAAATCGTGGAAGACGTAATTCATGGCCCTTTGATAGGTGGCCCCAGCATTTTTCAAGCCAAATGGCATGACAACCCATGCATAGATCCCAATAGCTCTGGGACATCTGAATGCGGTTTTATGCACATCTTCTTCGGCCAAAAAAATTTGATTGTAACCTGAATATCCTTCCATGAAAGATAGCATTACTTATTTCACGGCCGAATCAATTAATAAGTCAACAATAGGCATCATATACTCATCTTTGGGAACTGCTATATTGAGATTTCGAAAATCAATACAAACTCTCAACTTCCCATTTTTCTTTATGACTGGTACAATATTTGACAACCATTCACAGTATTTAGCTGGCCTAACAAACCCGGCCGCTAACAGCTTCTCTATTCCTTCCTTGATCTTTGGGACGATTTCGGGCGCTACCCTCCTAGTCGGCTGTTTATGTGGCCTGAAGCCATCCTTGATGGGCAGACGATGTTCCATGATTGATATTTTCAAACCAGGCACCTCTGTATAGTCCCAATCCTTGAACTCTGTCAAGACCTCCTTGAATTGGTTGACCATGTGCTGATCCAAATTCGCACTAATTGGAATTTCTATGGCTCCTCTATACCAACATTGATCGTCTTCAGGGGGTCTTGTGCTTTAAAATCTGTTGTACACTTTGGGATAGAGTCCATCAATTCACTCCATTTCTCTTTCTCTTCTTGTGGTTCAAGCTCAGTCGACTTGAGCTTGACTGCCTTTTCTTTGTTCTCATTCATTATTTATTTTTGTAACACCCCGATTTTGATAACACAGGCCGGGATGCCACCGTCACACTTCCCAAGCAAGACACGACTTTATTCGAGCTCACTTGAGAGATGCAAGGCTAAAGGTATTTCAAAAATGATTTAAAAATAAGTCTGGAAGTACTTAAATTAAAAATAGAGTAATAATCATCCGTGCATAATAATAAATAATTTTGCAGCGGAATTTAAATGAAGGGCCGACATGGCCAAAACACGGGTTAACAGGCCCGTTGCAATTCATAGGATATGATAAAGTAATGTCCAAAAATAATCCCCCAATGCATGATCATGCTCCGTACTCTATAATAGAAAAATATAAAACAACGTTTTATCAGTATAAAAGAATACTGAGTAAGACAATTCGTAACGTAGCAATAAAAGGGTTTTAAATTTTTAATAAATAAAAATACATTTTTAAGCATGCATATTTACCACATGAATTTAACTAATTTATAGACAATAATTTAATTCACATTAAATTTAATTTAAAGATGATAGATTAAGACATAGGCATAATTTTAAAACATGACAAAATAATAAATAATTTAATGACATGAGTAAACACATAATTTAAAAGAAAGATAAAGTCTTTTAATTTTTCCCGTTAACTAAGAAGAGGACGCCGCAACCAAGTTTCTCAAGTATCAAATTTCAGAATCGCCGAAGCAATTCGCTTATCGCGCCATACACAGTATCACTCCGGAGCCTCGAGTAACCCATACGGATACACACGAGAGTGTAGACTAAATTCCCATTGGCCGTTTTGGTAATTTTTCATATCGTCCATTCAGGCACGAGTTTCAAGTTAAAGGGGCACCTTGCAGAGCACTCACCCCCTACTTCACGTGGAGATCTAGCTCAGCCTAGATTAACGGGTTTTTGAAAGATATTTTTATTATTTAGACATAGCTCACAAATCGTGTGTTTTTCAAAAGTTGAGTTTTTCAACATATCAACCAAAGTCGTTGCCACAGTTTACGTCATTTCAGTTTAAAAATTCATTTTAAAAGCAATCGACTTGAAATTCGTATAGCACCTCAAAAACATACTAACAAACAATTTTCGTGTTTTAAGTTTCTAGAAATTAGGTAAAAAAACAAGTGAAATTTTACAATCTTTTCAAAAAGCATTTTCTGCCATAGTTTTGGAAAACAGCGCACTGAATTTTAAACATGTTTTCGACCTAGCAAACGAACTCCAAAATTCATGAAAATTTACAAGCACTTACGAAATACATAAATAAACAAGTTTTCTTAGAGGCATTTTGTCCGAAAATGTAACACCCCGGTTTTTGGTCACCCAGGTCGGGATGTCACCGCCACACCTCCCTAGTAAGACACGGTTTCTTCGAGCTTACTAAAGAGATGCAAGGCTAGGTATTGCAGTATTTAAAATATTTAAAATCATTCAAGTAGCCCGTTCAATATAAAATCAAAATAAATATTATAATGCAGCGGAATAATAGTATCTGAGTATAAGTATTGCAATGGAAAATGTAAATAGGGCCAACATGACCAAAACACGGGTTAAACAGACCCGTTTATGCTATAGTCTAATGCAAGAATTTAAAATAGAAAGTTCCCCAAAATATTCCCCCATGCATAAACGTGCTCATGCTCATTCCACATACTCTGTAAGGAAAAAGGAAATAAATGGTTTGGTCAGCACAACTTGCTGAGTAAGTTAATAAATACATGATCGTGGGGTTTCAAAGCCATTCATTTACATTTAAATAAAAACATGATAATAATAAATTATATATAATTCAATTTTATTGTCTAACCAATTTGCATAATAAATTCATGGCTCTAATTAACAACACGCTTAGCATAATTTAAATAAAAGCCAAAATTAATTTAAATAAAATATTTAATAATTTAAATGACAACACATAATATTTTTAACTATCCCCATTACACCCAAGATTTAGTATTTCAAGTATTTCACGATTGCATCGCAATCTCGTCAAGTTTAGCCGGTAGCCCGGCGGCCGCAGCCGTATCTGCCATACACAGTACCACTCCGGAGCCTCGGGAAACCCATATGGATATTCACGAGAGTGTAGGCCATATATCTCATGCCGTTTTGGCAACATATCTCAAAATTTCACGCGGGTCACCATCGTCCATAAAGGCACGAAGTGAATCGTTAGGAGGGCACCCTGCAGAGCACTCACCCCCTAATTTTAAATGATCAAGTTTGTAAGGGGATTTCCTAAATTCTGATTTCAAACATTTATTTCACAAGAGTTTTCTACTCGTTTAAACCTTAAAGGCTAATTTGACCGTTTCAACAAGATCTCAAGATTTGACTTGGTCAAACCACTATTTATTCCAAAATTCATTAAAAATCGATTTTAAGTCCAAAAATTCTGAAATTTGACCAGAGACTCGAAAACACAAAGATGAACAAATTTCATGTTTTAAGTTTTTCAATCCGAGATACGGAAGTAAGTGAAAAATGTCAATATTTAACATGATGATATTATGTCCGAAAATTTCGACACCAGTTTCAAGATTTCAAGATCTACCATAGCAAACTAACTCCAAATTTGATGAAATTTTACAGAGAGATACCTAAGACATAAATCTACAACTTTCAAGTTCCACTAAAGTTCTTAATCGTCTAAATCTATTGTCAAAAACATCTACAAATTCGGACTAAAATTCTGTCAAGATTTCAATATCTAAAATTAGAATAACTCGGTTTGAGATCGATTTCTGATATCAAAACTTAACAAAAAATTATGAAATTTTTACAGTAGCTAGATCTACGTCTTAGGAACGTTTTTCATGTTTTAAGTTTTCTCATTTGAACAGGTTTAAGGGTTCGGAAAAATCATGCAAAAACGCTGCGCTGTTAAAGATTTCGTTTTGACAGAATTTACATTCTTGGTTTAAATCTTTAGATCATGTGTATTTTAAATCCTCCCAAAACCATAGTAAGATTAACTTACAGATCTTTGGTCGTCCGGGTTCGTCGATTCGGAGACGTGGCTTCCAGTCCACCGTTTATCTCCTCGGTTCGTCGGGTTCTTCATTCTAGATCCGATTCGGGGTGTAGAAAGGAAAGAGATTAAGTTAGGATTCATTTTCGAATCGAGAATGTAAAGGAACGAACGGATCAGAACTTACCACAACGTTGGAAGACTCCGAATTCGTCCACGGCTGTCTTCGCCTTGGTTTCGTGTCTCCGACGACTCCGGAATTAGGGTTGTGTGTGTAGAGAGAATTTGTAGGGTTTTAGAAAGTGTTCGAGGTTAATTAAGTTAGTTATTTATAGAGGTGCACGACTTAGGAACGTCCAATGTCGGCCTTGGTGAGTCTTGACCGAAAGGAATACAACCGAAGTCGAAAAATCCGGATTCGGGCGAGTAAATTTCGCAACGGGCGTATCTGTCATGCGGCGCGGGGTTGGCGCGCCGTTTGTGGAAACACCGCGCGGTCCACGCCTGGACTTCGGTCCGGGCGGGTCGTGCGATCCGTCGGGCATTTCCTCCTCTCTTTCGGACTTCTATCCCTCTATGTTCTCGGATTCGGATTTTTGGGATATTTTCGGGCTCCTATTCCCTATCTAAATTCTTACTCGGGTCTAGATTTAATTTTGACCTCGAATTCTCGAGTCCATTAGTGTCGGGTACACTTGTACAATTTATTTGATTAATTTATCTTTGGCTTTACGGGTATTGGAAATTTAATTCCTTCTTAAATTAAATTCCATTTCTCATTTCCTTGTCTATGTATTATGTTTATTTATTTATTATATTTACTTATTGTTTATTACTATGTTTATTGTTTATTTATTTATTTATTTTATTTATTTACTTTATTTATTTACTTTATTTATTTGTTTATTTTATGTTGCAAAATTCTCGGGTATTACAGTCTACCCTCCTTAAGAATCAACTTCGTCATCGAAGTTGTGTTTTGGCTTTTCTCGTGTTAAGGATGAATCCTTTTGCTTGTTTTATTATTTTGTGACTGAACTTAGAATTAAAACTTCTAAGCTGCCTACGTACCCTGTGAAGGGATCAAGCCATAACGTAGTTCAAAACAATTTGAATTTGTTTGGTTACAAAGGTGTGCGGAAAATGCACGTTGTGACATCCTCTCCCCCTTAAGATTGCAGTTATGTCCCCATAACTGTGTCGGTGTCAGTTTGGAACAGTGTCGGATAGCGTTCTCTCATGTCCGATTCTAATTCCCATGTTGTTGTCTCGCTTTCATGGTTCGACCAAAGAACTTTGACCATCTTGACAGTTTTATTCCTCGTTACTCGCTCCTTAGCGTCTAGAATTCGCACTGGGACTTCTTCATAAGTCAGATCCTCCTCGAGCTCGATTACTTCCGGTTCAAGTACATGTGTCGGGTCTGGCACATATTTCTTTAGTTGTGAGACATGCAAGACATTATGAACTCGATCTAACTGTGGCGGTAAAGCCAGTCGGAAGGCCAAATTTCCGACTGGTTCTAGAATCTCGTAAGGTCCTATGTATCGAGAACTCAACTTTCCTCGTTTGCCAAAGCGCATCACCCCCTTCATGGATGATATCTTTAGCATGACCCTATCTCCCACTTGAAATTCTAGGTCTCGTCGTCTCACGTTAGCATAACCCTTCTGACGGTCTTGAGCGGCTTTCATTTTCCCTTGGATCACCTTTATTTGTTGGGCCATTTCTTCGACAAGTTGTGGTCCCACTACCACAGACTTATCGCTTTCTTCCCAGCTCAACGGGCTTCGGCACTTTCGTCCATACAACGCCTCGAAAGGTGCCATGCCAATGCTAGCATGGTAGCTATTGTTATAGGAGAACTCAATTAAGGGTAAATGAGCTTCCCAATTTCCCTTAAACTCCAACACATATGCTCTCAGCATGTCTTCTACTGTTTGGATCATTCTCTCGGTTTGTCCATCCGTCATTGGGTGGAATGCGGTGCTCATTTTGATTTGAGTACCGAGAACTTTTTGTAACTCCGTCCAAAAATGAGAGACAAATCTACTGTCTCTGTCAGAAATGATGTCATGTGGTACTCCATGTCGTCGTACCACATTATCAATGTAGGCTCGGGCCAATTGGTCCATAGTCCACGTGTCCTTCATCGGGATAAATATGGCCGTCTTCGTTAGCCTATCCACAATCACCCAAATCTTGTTCATACCTTTAGGTGATCGGGGCAATCCCGAGACAAAGTCCATCGAGATGCTATCCCACTTCCCACTTGGAATCTCTAGTGGTTGCATCAGTCCTAAGGGTTTATTTCTCACTGCCTTAACCCTTTGGCAGGTGAGGCATTTCGCCACGAAGTCTGCCACTTCCTTTTTCATTCCCGGCCACCAGTAGATCTTCTTCAGGTCCTTATAAAGTTTGTCACCTCCGGGATGCACTGAATATGGCGTATTGTGACCTTCATTCATCAACCTTTGCTTCAACTCGACACACTTTTGAGGCATACACCATCTCCCTTTGAAGCGAATGCTTCCATCCTCATGGATAGCAAATCCTACTGCCTTACCCTCAGCAATATACTCCTTTATCCTTTCCAGCTTCGCGTCGCCCGGTTGGGCAAGTCTAATCTCGTCCAATCTTTGGAGTTTCTACAACCATCGCGTTGATCGTTTCACTCACTGTGCCCGGATGCACGAGTTCCACATCCAATCTTGCCAAATCCATGTACAATGCCGGCGGAATTACCAACGAGTTTGTCACGTGTTGGGTTTTCCGGCTTAAGGCATCGACTACCACATTTGCCTTCCCCTCATGGTAGGATATCTCCAAATCATAATCTTTAATAAGTTCCAACCACCTTCGTTGTCTCAAATTCAACTCCTTCTGAGTGAATATATATTTCAAGCTCTTGTGGTTGGTGAACATTCGACACTTTCGGCCGTAAAGATAATGTCTCCATATCTTTAGAGCGAAAACGGCCGCTGCCAACTCCAGGTCGTGTGTTGGATAATTTTCCTCGTGAGGTTTTAGTTGGCGTGATGCATATGCAAAGACCTTCGAGTCTTGCATCAAGACACACCCTAAACCTTCCTTCGAAGAATCGCTGTAAACTTCAAAGTCACCATTCTCTGATGGTAGCGTCAATACGGGTGTGGTTGTGAGTCGTTTCTTCAGCTCTTGAAACGTTGTCTCACATGCCTCTGTCCACACGTATTTTACTCCCTTCTTCAGTAGCTGGGTTAAAGGTCGTGCGATTTTCGAAAAATCCTTCACGAACCGTCTATAGTACCCGGCTAATCCAAGGAAACTCCTTATCTCAGTTGGGCTCTTTGGGGCTGCCCATTCTGTTACGGCAGAAACTTTTGCCGGATCCACTGAAACTCCATCAGCGGATACTTTGTGTCCAAGAAATGCCACTTCCTTTAACCAGAAATTGCATTTGGACAACTTGCCGTATAGCTGATTCTTTCGCAAGGTCCCTAACACTTGGTGCAAGTGCTGGGCATGCTCCTCATCGCTTATCGAGTAGATCAGGATGTCATCAATGAACACCACTACACACTGATCTAACAGTTCTCGAAATACATTGTTCATGAGGTTCATGAACATCACTGGAGCATTGGTTAACCCAAAGGATAACACTGTGAACTCGTAGTGGCCATATCGAGTTCGAAACGCCGTCTTCGGGATGTCTTTCTCGGCGATTCTCAACTGGTGATACCCAGATCGTAAGTCGATCTTCGAGAATACTGAAGCTCCCTTCAGTTGATCAAATAGATCCTCAATTCTCGGCAATGGGTACTTATTCTTGATGGTCACTTGGTTCAATCCCCGATAGTCTATGCAAAGATGTAATCCTCCATCTTTCTTCTTAACAAATAAAACCGGTGCTCCCCATGGGGAAGTACTCGGTCTTATGTATCCTTTCTGCAGTAACTCCTCGAGTTGTTCCTTTAACTCCTTCATTTCCAGTGGTGCCATCCGGTACGGAGCTTTTGAGACAGGCTCGGTTCCCGGAATGAGATCTATCGTGAATTCAAGATCTCGCTCAGGTGGCATGCCCGGGATGTCTTCAGGAAACACATCCGGATACTCTCTTACCACTAGTATGCTGTCAACCTTGTTCTCTTCCGCCTCAAGGTTGTGCACGTAGCACGCATATAGCTCATACCCCTTACGCATCAAGTTACTTAGTTTGAGGGCACTGACGATTTTGTTGCTCCTCTTAGGGGGCTGAGAGTAAAAGATAACCCTCTTTCCCCTACTTTTCGACAGGGTGATCTTTTGTTTCTGGCATTCGATCACCGCTTTATACTGGGACAACCAGTCCATCCCCAGTATAATGTCAAAGTCCCTTAAGTTAAATTCTACTATGTTTGCGAAGAATTCTACGTTCTTGATCACTATAGGAATTCCGTTATATCGTTTAGAACAAGCTACTACTTCTCCTGAAGGCAATTGAATTCCTAAGCTAATTATCTCGCACTTAGGTAGATCTAACTCGGGCACTATTCTTGATGCTATGATTGAGCAACTAGCTCCAGAATCAAATAAGATTCTAAGGGGTGTATTCAAGACATGAAATGTACCTCTGCCATCACTTCTCCTTGTGCAGGCACGTCCGCTTGGTTAACCACGTTAAGTCTTCCCATAGGGCGTCCTTAATGGCCTTGCTGATTTGGATTCGGCTGCTGATCTTGCTGTTGATTTTGATTCTGAGGTGGTTGAGGACGTTGGTTCTGATTCTGATTCGGCTGCCTAAATTGATTTTGAGGGGGTCTATACCCCTGATTGTTGCCGTTCCGTCCGTTTTGATTTTGAGGCTGTCCCTGCCCCGTGACCAAATCTTCCCTCTTCGTTATGTTCTCTATCATTGTTTGGCACTCTCGAAGGATGTGGCCCATTCGACCACACCGAAAATAGGCGCCCTGCTGAGGGCTCCCCTCGCCAGATGGGTTCGCCCACACCTCGGGCAAGGTGGTACCGGTTCTTTTTGGTTAAACCTCCTTCCATTATTGGCTTGTTGTGGCATATTCGACCCTCTCCGCTGTTCGTTCCTTCCCGTGTTGTTCTCGGCTCTTGCGTCCCGGTTCCTCTTGTCTTGGGGACCCTGGCTGGACTCCCCACTCACTCTCCTTTTTAGTTGCTGTACTCGCGCCACTGCCACAGCGCGATCGTACACGGCTTGAAGGTCAGGGTAGTGCACCCCTGCGATCACCTCACGTACTGCCAGGTTCAGTCTCATCTCGAACTTTTGAGCTTTCTCCGCATCCGTGGGTACTAATCTTGGTGCGAACCTCACCAGCTCCTTGAACCGAGTGTAGTACTCTTGTACGGTCTGGCCTCCTTGCTTCAGCGACAGGAGTTCCTCGTACATTGCTGCTTTAGTACTCAGGGGATAGAATCTATCCCTGAGCAGTTCCATCATTTCCGCCCAAGAGTAGGGCTCGTCATCGTCAGTCAGTTTTGCTTGAGTCGCCTGCCACCAGTCGTCCGCTTTGCCTCCCAAGTAGTACGATGCGACGTGCACTCTCTCTCTCCTTCCGGACACTTGACCGCGCCCAGCAGCTTGTCAAAGGTCCGGATCCATTCTTCCAGTTTGGTCGGATCCTCCTCACCAGCATAGTGGGGTGGCTGGTAGGGATTCACCATTGCCAGGTAGTTGAGACGAGCTTGGGGCGGAGGTACCGCCGCAGCTTGACCCTGATTGACTTGCGTGTTCCCTAGCGCAATCAAGACCTCCTCTATCGTCCGAAGACGATCGCCCACATTGTTCGGTGCGGGGGCGTCCTGCGCACCTTGGGGTTGCTCTCCTACGGGTTGAGCAGGTTCGGTGTCATTTGGTGGCACTTCAGTAGTAGTTTGAGGAGCAGGTTGGGTTCTTGATCTACCTCGTGGTGCCATTCTATTACAAACGGTGTAAATTAGAACGTAATATATTGTCTAGGCATGTTACTATGAATGTGCTTGTATTTTCACAGATAATGCTTGATTGGACTTTAAAGTAATGCAAGGTTTTGTTTTATTTTGTTTAAATGCATAAATCTTGTATTTTATTCCCTTAAAAGAAGCTTTTAATACAAGTAGGAGGATGTACAAAAATAGCAACATTTTCTTAACAAAAATAGTATATACTATATATAGAATCCCTAGCGTCTCAAGACGTCCTCCGGTGGGGTAGCGGGATCCTCCTCCGGGTCTTGCTCATCCAGACTTGGCGGCAGTAGGTCGTCAAAGATGGTGTTTAAGTCCTGTCCATGAGCATCGACGTGTTCCTTCAGTATTAGGTTTTGCGTAGTGAGGGTTTGGACTTGGCGTTCGAGTTGGTTTATGCGTGGTGTCCGCCTCTCTTAAGTTGCCCATGTGATGCAGATTTGCCTCCAATTGAGCTATGCGATGTTTCATTTGTTCTATGGTTTGTTGGGAGTCAAAGTGAGCGTTCATCATTTTGATCATCAAGTTCATCATATCTTGACTAGCCATCTAGCGCAAGCAAAAGATCTAAGTTAGAATGTATCACGCTTCTAGGTTCTCTAAGTTTAGGCAATGCAGTATGCACATGCAAATGATGATTTCCCCCCAAAAATTCATGCACTGTATATATATATATATATATATATATATTTTCCATGGGTTTTAAAAAAACAAAAATTTATTCCATTGAATTAATGCTTTAAAAACTTAAAATAGTATTCAAAATCCTTGGACCTCTATATTGGGTCAAAATAATTAAAATTTGGGCTCAAAATTAATTTTGGGCTAGGAAATTTTTAAAATAATAATTTAGAAATACTCAAAGCTTAAAAATAATAGTTTGAAAATAATAATCTAGTAGTTTAAAAATAATAATGATTTAAAAATAATAGTTTAAAAATATCCGGGCTTTGATACCAACTTATAACACCCTGATTTTTGGTCACCCAGGTCGGGATGTCACCGCCACACCTCCCTAGTAAGACACGGTTTTTCCGAGCTTACTAAAGAGATGCAAGGCTAGGTATTGCAGTATTTAAAATATTTAAAACCATTCAAGTAGCACGTTCAATATAAAATCAAAATAAATATTATAATGCAGCAGAATAATAGTATCTAAGTATAAGTATTGCAGCGGAAAATGTAAATAGGGCCAACATGGCCAAAACACGGGTTAAACAGACCCGTTTATACTATAGTCTAATGCAAGAATATAAAATAGAAAGTTTCCCAAAACATTCCCCCATGCATAAACGTGCCCATGCTCATTCCACATACTCTGTAAGGAAAAAGGAAATAAATGGTTTGGTCAGCACAACTTGCTGAGTAAGTTAATACATACATGATCGTGGGGTTTCAAAGCCATTCATTTACATTTAAATAAAAGCATGATAATAATAAATCATAGATAATTCAATTTTATTGTCTAACCAATTTGCATAATCAATTCATGGCTCTAATTAACAACACGCTTAGCATAGTTTAAATAAAAGCCAAAATTAATTTAAATAAAACATTTAATAATTTAAATGATAACACATAATACTTTTAACTATCCCCATTACACCCAAGATTTTGTATTTCAAGTATTTCACGACTGCATCGCAATCTCGTCAAGTTTAGCCGGTAGCCCGGCGGCCGCAGCCGTATCTGCCATACCCAGTACCACTCCGGAGCCTCGGGAAACCCATATGGATATTCACGAGAGTGTAGGCCATATATCTCATTCCGTTTTGGCAACATATCTCAAAATTTCACGCGGGTCACCATCGTCCATAAAGGCACGAAGTGAATCGTTAGGAGGGCACCCTGCAGAGCACTCACCCCTAAATTTTAAATGATCAAGTTTGTAAGGGGATTTCCTTTATTCTGATTTCAAACATTTATTTCACAAGAGTTTTCTACTCGTTTAAACCTTAAAGGCTAATTTGACCGTTTCAACAAGATCTCAAGATTTGACTTCGTCAAACCACTGTTTATTCCAAAATTCATTAAAAATCGATTTTAAGTCCAAAAATTCTGAAATTTAACCAGTGACTCCAAAAACACAAAGAAGAACAAGTTTCATGTTTTAAGTTTTTCGATCCGAGATACGGAAGTAAGTGAAAAACGTCAATTTTTAACAGGATGATATTCTGTCCGAAAATTTCAACACCAGTTTCAAGATTTCAAGATCTACCATAGCAAACTAACTCCAAATTTGATGAAATTTTACAGAGAGATACCTAAGACATATATCTACAACTTTCATGTTCAACAAAAGTTCTGAATCGGTCTAGATCTAATGTCAAAAACATCTACAAGTTCGGACTAAAATTCTGTGAAGATTTCAAGATTTAAATTTAGAATAGCTCGGTTTGAGATTGATTTCAGATATCAAAACGTAACGAAAAATTATGAAATTTTTATAGTAGCTTGATCTTCGTCTTAGAAACGTTCTTTGTGTTTTAAGTTTTCTCGTTTGAATAGGTTTAGGGGTTCAGAAAAATCATGCAAAAACACTGCGCTGTTAAAGATTTCGTTTTGACAGATTTTACGTTCTTGGTTTAAATCTTTAGATCAAGTGTATTTTAAATCCTCCCAAAATCATAGTAAGATTAAATTACAGATCTTTTGTCGTTCGGGTTCATCGATTCGGAGACGTGGCTTCCAATCCACCATTTATCTCCTCGGTTCGTCGGGTTCTTCGTTCTAGATCCGATTCGGGGTGTAGAAAGGAAAGAGATTAAGTTAGGATTCGTTTTCGAATCGAGAATGTAAAGGAACGAACGGATCAAAACTTACCACAACGTTGGAAAACTCCGAATTCGTCCACGGCTGTCTTCGCCTTGGTTTCGTGCCTCCGACGACTCCGGAATTAGGGTTGTGTGTGTAGAGAGAATTCGTAGGGTTTTAAAAAGTGCTCGGGGTTAATTAAGTTAGTTATTTATAGAGATGCATGACCTAGGAACGTCCAAGGTCGGCCTTGGTGAGTCTTGAGCCGAAAGGAATACAACCGAAGTCGAAAAATCCGGATTCGGGCGAGTAAATCTCGCAACGGGCGTATCTGTCATGCGGCGCGGGGTTGGCGCGCCGTTTGTGGAAACACCGCGCGGTCCGCGCCTGGACTTCGGTCCGGGCGGGTCGTGCGATCCGTCGGGCATTTCCTCCCCTCTTTCGGACTTCTATCCCTCTATGTTCTCGGATTAGGATTTCCGGGATATTTTCGGGCTCCTATTCCCTATCTAAATTCTTACTCGAGTCTAGATTTAATATTGGCCTCGAATTCTCGAGTCCATTAGTGTCAGGTACACTTGTACAATTTATTTAATTAATTTATCTTTGGTTTTACGGGTATTGGAAATTTAATTTCTTCTTAAATTAAATTCCATTTCTTATTTCATTGTCTATGTATTATGTTTATTTATTTATTATATTTACTTATTGTTTATCGCTATGTTTATTGCTTATTTATTTATTTATTTTATTTATTTACATTATTTATTTACTTTATTTATTTGTTTATTTTATGTTGCAAAATTCTCGGGTATTACAGAAAACATTGCGGAGTAAATCAGAAATTCATTAAGGTCGGACAAGAAATCTGTCAAAAATTTGTTTAAAAAACGCATACAGTTTAGATCGATTTTGACGACACAAACATTAATGAAAATTCAAAAACTTTTGACCACACATTCTTGAAACAATTATCTACAACTTTTATGTTTACTCCTAAGATTAATTCTGAAAGAATCTTTAAGATGAATGCCAAAGAATTCGAACACTCAAATCTGTCAACTTTTCAGTTTTGTTGAAACATTACAGAAAATACCAGACGGGTTTTTGGGCATCAAATCTTGATGAAAATGCGTGAAAATTTAACGAAACCTAGATTAAGATGTTAGGAACAAATATCTAGTTCGGAGTTTTCCGTTTCGAATTCACGAAATAGGGGTTTTTGTTAGATTTCAGAAAACGCGTAAAGGTGTATCTTTTAAGTCCGATTTTTATGTTTTGATTAAATCTAGTGATACGAACGATCCTAAGCCACCAATATTGATACGTAAGGCATTATCTTACAGTAGGTGAGTTCTTGATAGTCTCTGGGTCGTCCGGTGTCTACGGATTTTCACGAACGGATCTACTTAACACGCTTTCCTCTTCCTTTGGCCACGAACCGAATTCGCAAGTAAAAATCTATACTTAGATCGAAATTTTGGATTCAAAAAGGTGTAGGAAAACTTAAGGAACACTCACCAATGTCCTGAAATCTTGAAACCTTGCTCCACACGCCTCCTTGCTCGGATTTCATCGTCGGAATTTCAAGAACACAAGAGGATTTGGGGTTTTCGGTTTTGGGAGAAGTTTGGGGAGAATATGGGGCTGCTTTAGGTTGTTTAGGACGAATTTAGGGTGTAGGATCAGTTATAATTTGTCCATATACTCATTTCATCGTCTGGGGTCTAGTTACCAAAGTCGGGGGTCGAAAATAAGGTAAGAAATCGCTGAAAATTGCAAGTTGATCGTATCCTGTCACATGGCGCGGCCTCGGCGCAGGATCCTTCAAGACTGCGCGGCCTCCGGCTTGGCTGCGGTCCAGGCGGGGCCGTGCGATCCGTCGGGCCTTCGCTCCTCTCTTTCGGGTTTCTATCCTCCTACGTTCTCGGGCTCGGTTTTCGGGTCGTTCTCGGATTATGATTCCTATCTTAAATTTATTTCGACTTAAATTAATTTCGTATTTGAAATCTTGAATCCATCATCGGCTTTTGAATTCGTCGTCTTTTGACTCCCGTGCAATGATTTATTTATTTAAATCGTTTCCGACTTCACAGGTTCTTGGAATTAAAATTCTCTTACTCTTCGAATTTATTTACATTTCTTTTTATAAAAAATACGGGTATTATAGTCTACCCTCCTTAAGAATCAACTTCGTCCTCGAAGTTGCGCTTTAGCTTCTCTCGAGCTAAGAATTAAGGTCTTTTCGTTCATTTCGTTTTTCTTTATCTGTATTGTGATAGTGTGATATTGTATTGTGTGTTATTATATGACTGAACACAGAATTGAAATTTTCAAGTTGCCTACGTACCCTACAAAGGGATCAAGTCATTACGTAGTTCAAAACAATTTGAATTTGTTTATTTGGGATACATAATATTCGGGTCGTTACATCCTCCCCTTCATAAGCTTACAGTTATGTCCCCATAACTGTGGTTGCATCTTCTTGGAATAGGGACGGATAACGTTCCTTCATGTCTGATTCTAACTCCCATGTTGCTATTTCACTTTCATGGTTCGACCAAAGAACCTTGACCATTCTCACGGTCTTGTTCCTTGTCACTCTCTCCTTAACATCGAGTATTTGCACTGGGATCTCCTCGTATGTCAAGTCATCGTCCAGTTCAATCCCTTCCGGTTGAAGTACATGTGTCGGTTCGGGCACTTATTTCTTCAATTGTGAGACATGAAAGTCACTGTGCACTCGGGCTAGTGGTGGTGGTAAGGCTAGTCGATATGCTAGATTTCCGACTCTTTCTAGAATCTCATAAGGTCCTATGTATCGAGGAATTAACTTTCCTCATTTGCCAAAGCGCATCACCCCCTTCATCGGTGATATCTTCAGCATGACCTTATCTCCAACTTGAAATTCTAGGTCTTGTCGTCTCCGGTCGGCATAACTTTTATGTCGGTCTTGTGCCGCTTTCATTTTTCCTTGTATTACCTTGATTTGTTGGGCCATATCCTCAACGAGTTGTGGTCCTACTACCACAGTCTTATCCCTCTCTTCCCAACTTAGTGGACTTCGGCACTTGCGTCCATACAGTGCTTCGAATGGTGCCATGCCGATGCTAGCATGGTAGCTATTGTAGTAAGAAAATTCAATTAATGGTAAATGATCTTTCCAACTTCCTTTGAATTCTAGGACACACGCTCTCATCATGTCCTCTAAGGTTTGGATCGTTCTCTCGGTTTGTCCATCCATCATCGGGTGGAATGCAGTGCTCATCTTAATTTGTGTACCTAGAGCTTCTTGCAACTTGGTCCAAAAGTGAGAGACAAATCTACTGTCTCTATTGGAGATGATGTCATGTGGTACTCCATGCCGTCGTACCACGTTATCAATGTACGCTCTTGCTAATTGGTCCATGGTCCAAGTGTCCTTCATTGGGATAAATATGGCCGCCTTTGTTAGCCTATCGACAATCACCCATATCTTATTCATCCCTTTAGGTGATCGCGGTAATCCCGAAACAAAATCCATCGAGATACTATCCCATTTCCAACTCGGGATTTCCAATGGTTGCATCAATCCTAAGGGTTTTTGACGTACGGCTCTGACCTTTTGGCACGTGAGGCATCTCGCCACAAACTCCGCCACTTCTCTTTTCATATTCGGCCACCAATAATTCTCCTTCAAGTCCTTACAAAGCTTGTCACCTCCGGGGTGAACCGAATATGGTGTGTTATGTCCTTCCTCCATCAATTTTCGTTTCAGTTCCACACATTTTTGTGGTACGCACCACCTTCCTTTGAAACGAATGCTTCCATCCTCATGGATAGCAAATCATATTGCCTCTCCGTTGACAATGCTCTCCTTAATTCTTTCCAACTTCTCGTCACCCGGTTGGGCGAGTTTGATCTCATCAAATATGGTCGATCCTACTACCATGGCGTTGACCATTTCGTTTAGGGTTCCTGAATGTACCAGTTCTAAGCTCAATCTCGCCAAGCCCATATACAATGCCGGCGGAATTACCAGTGATTTCGCCACATGTTGGGTCTTCCGACTTAAAGCATCAGCTACCACGTTGGCCTTCCCTTCGTGGTAAGAAATTTCGAGATCATAGTCCTTGATCAGTTCCAACCACCTTCGTTGTCTCAGATTCAACTCCTTTTGAGTGAATATGTATTTGAGGCTCTTGTGGTCAGTGAACATCCGACACTTTCACCCATAGAGATAGTGTCTCCATATCTTTAGAGGGAACACGACTGCCGCCAACTCCAAGTCGTGCGTCAGGTAATTCGCTTCGTGAGGTTTCAATTGACGCGATGCGTATGCAATGACCATCGAATCTTGCATCAAAACGCATCCTAGTCTTTCCTTCGAAGCGTCACTGTAAACCTCGAAGTCACCTTCCTCAGATGGTAGTGCTAACATGGGTGTAGTGGTGAGTCGTTTCTTCAGTTCTTGAAACGCGGACTCACACTTACCAGTCCACTCGTATTTCACTCCCTTCTTCAGTAGATGAGTTAACGGGAGTGCGATTTTCGAGAAGTCCTTCACAAATCGCCTATAGTATCCAGCTAGTCCAAGGAAACTCCTTATTTCGGTTGGACTAGTCGGCGATACCCACTCTGTTACCGCCGAAACCTTCGTCGGATCCACTGAAACTCCATCAGCAGTTACTATGTGTCCAAGGAATGCTACTTCCTTCAACCAAAAGTTGCCTTTGGACAGCTCCCCGTAAAGTTGATTCTTGCGCAAGATCCCTAACACTTGATGCAAATGTTGGGAATGTTTTTCCTCGCTCCTCGAGTAGATAAGGATGTCGTCGATGAACACCACGACACATTGGTCTAACAGCTCCCTAAATACATTGTTCATGAGGTTCAAGAACATTGCTGGTGCATTCGCTAATCCAAAGGATAACACTGTGAACTCGTAGTGTCCATACCGAGTTCGAAACGCTGTCTTCGGAATATCCTTCTCGGCGATCCTCAGTTGGTGGTAACCAGATCGCAAGTCGATCTTTGAGAACACCGAAGCTCCTTTCAACTGGTCAAATAGATCCTCAATCCTTGGTAACGGATACTTGTTCTTGAAGGTCACTTGTTTGAGTCCTCTATAGTCGATGCAAAGACGTAGTCCTCCGTCCTTCTTCTTAACAAATAAGACCGGTGCTCCCCACGGAGATGTGCTTGGTCTTATGTATCCTTTCTCCAACAACTCTTCGAGTTGTTCCTTCAACTCTTTCATTTCCAGTGGCTCCATGCGGTAAGGAGCCTTTGAAACAGGTTCCGTTCCCGGAATGAGATCGATGGTGAATTCAAGATCTCTCTCAGATGGCATACCAGGGATGTCTTCGGGAAATACATTCGGGTATTCTCTTACCACTGGGATATTGTCAACCTTGTCCTCTTCCGCTTCAGGGTTGTGAACGTAGCATTCATATAGCGCGTATCCCTTATGCATTAGGCTACATAACTTAAGAGCGTTAACAATCTTGTTGCTCTTCTTAGGGGGTTAAGAGTAAAAGATGACTCTCTTTCCCCTACTCTTCGACAGGGTGATTTTCTGCTTCTGACATTCAATCACCGCTTTATAATGGGTCAACTAATCCATTCCCAGTATAATGTCGAAGTCTTTTAGGTTAAATTCTACCATGTTCGCGAAGAATTCTACGTTCTTGATAACTAACGGAATTTCGTTATAGCGTTTAGAGCACGATACTACTTCTTCTGAAGGTAGTTGAATTCCTAAGTTAATCAGCTCGCACTTAGGTAGATCTAGTTCGGTTAAGACTCTTGATGATATAATAGAACAACTAGCTCCTGAGTCAAACAGAACTTTAAGAGGTACGCTTAAAATGTAAAATGTACCTGCCATCACGTCACCTTGCACAGGCATGTCAGCTTGGTTTATCACATTGAGTCGTCCCATAGGGCGTCCTTGGTTGCCCTACTGATTTGGCTGGTTATTCGGGTGTTGGTTCTGTAGAGGGCGCTGGTTCTGATTGGGATTCGGATTTTGAGGGGGTCGGAACCCATGATTGTTGCCATCCCTACCGTTTTGATTACGAGGTTGCGCTGGTCCCGCAACCAAGTCCTCCCTCTTGGTGATGTTCTCAAGGCGAGTGCGACACTCACACCTCTGATGACCCATCCGACCACATCGGAAACAAGCACCCTGCGCAGGGCATCCCCTCGTTAAATGGGGACTGCCACACCTCGGGCATGGTGGTATAGGGTATCCTTGATTATAGCCCCTCCCGTTGTTCCCTCCGTTGTTTGCCTGCTGGGGTCTATTTGGTCCTCCCCGATAATCATTCATCCTTGCATTGTTCTCATTCCTGTTATCCCTAACCTTCTTATCTTGAGGGCCTCGACTGGACTCCCCACTCACTCTCCTCTTTCACTGCTACACGCGTGCCACTGCCACGGCACGGTCGTAGACTGCTTGCAAGTCAGGGTAGTGTACTCCTGTGATCACTTCCCTGATGGCCAGATTTAATCCCATCTCAAACTTTTGGGCTTTTTCTACGTCAGTGCGTACCAATCTTGGCGCAAATTGCACCAATTCCTTAAACCGAGTATAGTACTCTTGGACAGTCTGAACTCCTTGTTTTAAGGACAGGAACTCCTCATACATTGCGGCCTTGGTACTCAGGGGATAGAAGTGATCCCTGAGTAGTTCTAGAAATTCATTCCAGGAGTAGGGTTCATCCTCATCATTCAATCTCCCTTGGGTGGTGCGCCACCATTCATCCGCCTCCCCTCCGAGATAGTATGATGCCACGTGCACCTTTTCTCCGCCCGGGTGTAACACCCGAGAAAAACAAATTCAAATTGTTTTTCAACTACGTCATGACTTGATCCCTTCACAGGGTACGTAGGCAGCTTGGAACTAATTTCTAAGTTCAGTCATAAAATAAATCATAAAATAAATCATAAAATAAATCACAAGATCAATCGCAAGGACGATAGGGGGAGTTGGAACTAATTTAGACTAGACTAATTAGGGCACGGAAATGTTACGAGCGATAAGCCGAACTCGTAACAAGTTTAAGGTAAAGATTCCGAACCGGAGACAACCCGAGGAGTCGAGCTAACATGTAGAGGGTAGAAAACCGATAGAGGAAAGGAAGAAAAGACCCGACGGAACACGCGGACCGACCGGCCGGCCCGCGCTCGCCGCTCGCTGCCGCGCGGCCACCACGCGGAAGGCGGAGTCGCGACTCCAGGCTGGTCGCGCGTGCTCCGCGCGGCAAAGGCTATAGGTGCGCGTCACCAGCGCGCCAGAGGTGCAGAAAGTGTAAACTTTCCTTCCATGGCAATTTTCTTGCCAAAAACAACACCTCCTTCGATGGCAACCGAATCCCAGCCTTAGGGAAGGCTTAAGAACACCCTAGGGGCGTCCCAAACCCTAAACTTTCAGAAACCACTCCCTAAACACTCTCAATTTTCTCTCCAAGTTTAAAATCCCTCCGAATCCACTTTTCGGCGAGCAATCTGGCGACGACGAGGCGAAAGGAACCAAGCCCTGCCTTCTAGACTCTTGGTAAGCTATGGTATAATATTTTAGTTCGTCCATACAACTTAGAAACTCGAAATCTAACCCTTTTCCTTTACTATGATTTCACGTCGGAAAACGAACAATAAGCAATCGGAGAAGTTGGCCGTTCGTCGCGACCCTAGGACGTCCGGAAACCCATTCCAGCGACCCAAATCTCTAACTAAGTAAGTTAAGACCTTAATCACAAATTTTTGTGGTTTATTGTTGTTTAAAACTCGGGATCTAGACCCGTAACAAAAATCAATTTTCAAAAACCCTATTTTCGTCCAATTTCAAAAACTCGCCTAAAACTTGACCTTCGGGAGTTCAAACCGAAAACTTTTCAACATAGATTTTGTTCCTAAGACTTTAATCTATCTTGTGTCCAAATTTCAGCCATTGACATTAAGATTTGCTATCCCAAATTACGCCGTAAACTTTCTGTGACAAACAGAATGTTTCAAACTGATCACAGATTTTCTTATTCGACTTGATGCATGTTTTTCACCCATGTTTAAAATGATTCAACTTTGCATTTCTAAACAAAAGTTGGAGATAATTGTGTCTAGATTATGCATATAAAATTTCATGAATTTTGGTGTTCATTTGATATGTCAAAATGGCCGAACTTCAGAACTGTTTAAAACTATCTTTTGAGTCCGCGCGTGTACAGCGTGTTGTGGTCGATTTTTGAACATCTAAAATTCATTATTTCTAAATTCTTAAAACATGAAAGTTGTTCATTAATGTGTTTTGTATCTCCTGTAAAACGTTTGGATCAATTGGATTTGAAATGAATTTTTAATCGCCGTCGCACGAACCTGTGACAAAATCAGTTTTTGAGACAGAAATTATCTTTTGTAAAGAACTCAAATTTTGACTCACTTCGAAACCTTATTTCCAAAAACTTAAAACATGAAAGTTGTTTGTGTGTGTGTTTTTGAGCTACTGTGTAAATTTCAGAATTTTTGGTGTAAAAATGAATTTTTAATTAAGAAAGGCGTAAACTGCGACGAATCAGATTTTTCGAACTTGAGAATACTCGAACTATGAAACGCGATATCGAATATTTTGATCACTTGAAATACGAACTTTCAAAAAATCCCGTTCACTAGGCTGAGCCGATCTTCATGCTAATCATTATCTTTGAGACTGCCTCGTTAGTGGTTTCCTTACTATCTGAGATTGCCTCGTTAGTGATCTCGCGCGCTGTGTTTTGGATCGCCTCGTTAGTGGTCCTACTATCTTTTGAGACTGCCTTGTTAGTGGTCTCCCATTATTGTGGACTGCCTCGTTAGTGGTCCTATGTTTAGATTGCCTCGTTAGTGATCTCCCGGTATGGTGTCCTCTTCTTAGTTTGCGGGATAAAATATAAAAGACTTGTGTGAGTGTTTAATTATGCTTAAATCTTATTTACCATGTTTTTAAATTATGCATTTAAATTACGTCCTTAAATTATACTTTTAAATTCCGCTTTTAAATTAAGTCCTTTAATTATGTATTCACGCACTGAATAAATTAATCATGTTTTTTCGCTGCGAATAAAATGTGGATTTTTAAATTAATGCATGAAAAGTGAAATCTTTGGATTTAAACACATGTAACCCCTTAAATTTTTAGTTAGGGATTAACTTACTCGATATATTTTTATACTGATAAACCGTTGTCATTTTTCTTTTACAGAGTATGTCGAGTGACGCATGCATATGCACTTGTGGGAAACCATTTATGGACATTTTAAATTCTGCATCATACTGTTTTTACCGGGTCTGTTGGCCGTGATTACTTTCCGCTGCATTTACTCTATTTTCGCGCATGATGATTATTACTATCGTATTTTGAATTAAGTATTATAAATTTCCGGACTAAATCTTGAAATGTTTTAAATCTTTTACGTACCCATAAGCCTTGCATTTCCTTAGTGAGCTCGGGAAGCCGTGTCTTGCTAAGGAGATGTGGCGGTGACATCCCGGCCTGGGTTATCAAATCCGGGGTGTTACACCGGGCATCTCACTACATTCAGTAGCTTATCGAATGTTCGGATCCATTCCTCAAGCTTAGCCGGATCCTCTTCGCTGACGTAATGCGGCGGATGATATGGGTTTACCATGGCCAGGTAATTTATGCGTGCTTCCGACGGAGGTACCGCCGCAGCCTAGCCTTGATTAACGTGTGCATTGCCTAAGGCGACTAACAGCTCTTCGATGTTCCTTAGTCGTCCGTCCACATTAGGCATCGGGGCTGCAGGCTCTTCCTGAGCGTGTACACCCTCATTTGGTAACGGTACGTCGGGTTGTCTTGATGTCTTATTGACGTTATGAAGAATGGGTTGGTTACGCGGCCTTCTTCTAGTTGTCATTCTGTTGCAAGCACAAGAGATTAAATTTTGTTGTAAAAGTATGATGTAATGTTTGCAAAGCGATTTATTAGATAAAAGGGTGGTATTAATATGTCTTAGTGTATTGGAACGGTGTCAGTGGAAGTTGTTTGGGGTTGATAATATTCACTCGTTGGAGTTTGTAAATCAATCCTCTTGGCGTAAGTTTACATCGAGTTTTAAAGAAGAGGATAAATGTTTTTTTAATTCTGAACAGGCGTGTCCTGTCCAGATTTTTATTTTTTTTCGGACTCAGGGTCCAGGGTTTAGGGTTTCAGGGTTTAGGGTTTAGGGTTTAGGGTACCCTTGTTCATATATTATTTATTTATTTATTTTAGAAAATACCTTGTATATTTGATTGAACCCAACAAGGTATTTAAAAATGTAGAGAATAATTTGTGTATACTTATAGTATTTTAAATACAAAGAGTAGTTATAATATAAATCCTTGAAATTTTATTGCTCAATAGAAAATTTTATTTGGATTACAAGCTATATAAAAGATGAGGATAGTAGTGCTAACAATAGGAAAGTAGAACTAATAATAGTCCATCGATATATCTCTAAGTCTAAAGCGAGTAAGTAGGCGCATCCTCAATAGGGTCGTCTTCGTCACTTAATATGTCCATTGGGCCTTGGCCCAATGGTTCATGGAAAACTGGGTTTGGTGGCCAAGCGGGTTCAGCAGCATCGGGTGTGGGCTCGGGGTTATGAGGAAATATGTCATCGGTTAGGTTGATCAGCTCCCATTTAAAGTGTTCAATTTGTGTCTCTAGTTCGTCGATCTTGTCTTGGAGCTCGGTCACTTGGGCTTGGAGTTCAGCGACTTGGGCCTTGAGTTGGGTTATGTTATGATAGTCAGCTTCCTTAAGGTGTCCCAAATGGGTCATGTTAGCTTCAAGTTGTCAGACTCGCGTTTTGAAATAATTTATATGTTGTTGAGATTCGAGATAAGCGTTGGTCAATTTCATCATAAGGTTCACCATATTCGCGTTTGGTTCGATCATCTACTGTCAACAAGATAGGTTAGAGTTATAATATATTTCGAGCAACGTTAGGATATGCAAGAATTTAAATCTACATGCAATATGCATATGCAATCCCCCCAACAAAGTTTAATTTATGCATGCATTTATTTATCCATGGGTTTTAAAATAAATTTAAAATAAAATAAATAAAAGTATAAGTATTGGGCCAAAAAAATATTTGGGTTAAAAGTTTGGGCTCCAAAAGTGATGGTTTTAAAATGATGGTTTAAAATAATACTAGTTTTAAAAATAATTGTTTAAAAATAATAATAATAGTTTTAAAATATTCCGGGCTCTGATACCAACTTGTAACACCCCGGTTTTGATAACCCAGGCTGGGATGCCACCGCCATACCTCCCAAACAAGACACGACTTCATTCGAGCTCGCTTGAGAGATGCAAGGCTAAAGGAATTTCAAAAATGATTTAAAAACAAGTCCGAAAGTACTTAAATTAAAAATAGAGTAATAATCATCCATGCACAATAATAAATAAGTTTGCAGCGGAATTTAAATAAAGAGCGACATGGCCAAAACATGGGTTAACAGACCCGTATGCAGTTCATATGATATGATAAAATAATATCAAAAAACAATCCCCCAATGCATGATCATGCTCCGTACTCTGTAATAGAAAAATATAAAACAACATTTTATCTGTATAAAAGAATACTGAGTAAGACAATTCCTAACGTAGCAATAAAGGGATTTTAAATTTTTAATAAATAAAAAATATTTTTAAGCATGCATATTTAAAACATGAATTTAACTAATTTATAGGGGGAGCGGAGGATACCTCTTATGACTCTCCGGCTGAGGAATTTTTGGATCCCTATGGAGAAGATGCTACCATGGTGGAAGGAGTGGGAGGTGCACTTGCGGAAAATACGTAGTGAGGTACCTTGCTCGTAATTTCCTCCTATTTAATCCCATTTTTTTATGGATTTTAAAAATTTTAAAATATTATGCTGGAACATTGGGGGTTTTGGTGGACGGATTTCTCGTTGGGCCTTGGTGGACTTAATTGACCAGCGCAAGCCTGATTTTGGAGCCGCAAATCCTTTTTGCAGAGGCTCAAACAACGTGCCAAAGATAAGTGGAAGAAATGTATTGGTATCAATCAACGTTCCGCAAATCCTTTTTGCATAGGCGCAAATCCGACTTTCCCTTTTGGAGGCTGAATTGTACAAAGAGTTTAATGAAATCTTAGCAGCGGAAGAGATGTATTGGTATCAACGTGCCAAAGATAAGTGGGTTAAATTGGGAGATAGGAACTCAGCCTATTTCAATGCCCGTGCTAGTAGTAAACGCCATCGATCGAAGGTTCATGGCCTCTATTTACCCTCGGGACAGTGGTGCGAGGATGAAGGAGTTCTCCAGCAGCATGCTACGGCCTTCTACAAAGACCTGTTCAACAGCCAGGTCCTTCTATACTTAGTCTGGACAGCAACTTACTTGTTCCTCCCCTGACTCCAGCGGACGAGCAGGCGAAACAAAGAATTTCAGCTGATCCTTCGCGTGATGAAGTTAAGAGAGTGATCCAGGATCTTAACGGCTTTTCTGCCCCTGGGCCCGATGGGTTCCCAGGCCTTTTCTACAATCGGCATTGGGAAACCATTGGTGATGTTGTCTTCGATTTCATTTGCAAAGTGTTTGCGGATCACCACCTTCATCTTGAAATGACTAAAGCCTTCATATGCCTCATACTGAAAATAGAGATCCCCATGTCTTTCAAGGATTTCTGGCCGATCACTTTATGCAATATGTCCTACAAAATAATTACCAAAATATTAGTCCAAAGGATCCGCCCCCTGCTTCAGGATTATATTTCTCCTCACCAGTCCGCTTTTCTTCCGGGAAGGGGTCCGGTTGATAATGCGATTTTACTCCAGGAATTGGTAGGACATATGTCTTTCTCTAATTGCTCCATCAAAGGCTTCATCCTGAAGATCGACATAGCTAAGGCCTATGGTAATGTCCATTGGAGCTTTATAGAGAAGTGCCTCAGGGAATTAGATCTGCCGACGAATATTATTGATCTTATAATGTTCTGTGTTACGTCCCCTTCATATTCTATATTGTGGAACGGTCAGGCTCTTGAGAACTTCTCACCTGGAAAGGGTCCCTATCTCGCCCTATCTCTTTCTCTTGGTAATGGAGAAGTTATCTCTCCTAATTCAAAAATTGGTTTTGGAAGGTCATTGGCAGCCTATTGTGATGATGGGTTCGGCTCTGGGCCTTTCTCATTTAATATTTGCAGAAGACCTCATCCTTTGCTCATTGGTGAACCACGGGAGTGTTAATTCTATTCGTCAGGCCCTCGCCTCTTTTGCTGCTGCTTCGGGACTCCAGCTGAACCCCCAAAAATCCTCATTATTTATGTCCAAGATAGTGGGATTGGAGGACAGCATGTGGATCTCGGAAGCTCTGGAAGTTCCTGTTGTTTACCACCTTGGGTTTTATTTGGGATTCCCTATGCTAGTGGGACGCAAGAAGGTCGTGACTTTGCATTTTTTCTAGACAAGCTTGAAACTCACCTGGAGGGTTGGGCTGGGAAATTTCTGAATAAGGCTGGGCGTCTCACCCTTTGTCGCGCTATTATGAGTGCCATCCCCGCCTATGTGATGCAATTACATTGGCTGCCCGAGGGGGTGTGCGATGCCATTGATAAAAAAAAATAAACAAATTCCTTTGGAAGGGCAGCCAAGGAAAGGGCCTTCATTTGGTTAAATGGGATATGGTGGCGACCCCTAGGGAGAACGGTGGGCTTGGACTCCGGCGTGCCCGCTCCATGAGCATTGCTCTGTTGGGGAAAATGTTGTGGAGTCTTTTACATTCTCCGAGTAAGGTTTGGGTGCAACTGATGGCTCAGACTATGAATATAGAGGACCTTCCTTTCAAGGCCCCCTCTCACCCCTCTTCTCATATTCACAAGGTGTTGAATAAAATCATACCCTACCTTCAAAAAGGTTTCGGTCTCAGGTTGGGTCAAGGACAGGTTTCCTTGTGGTTCTCGAGATGATGGAATCAAGAACATTTAGGTCCTCAAATGCCCTTCATTGCCACACAAGACCTTCTTATGAGGGTTAAAGATGTTATTAAAGACGATGCCTGGAATTGGGATGTCCTTTACTCCCCCATCCCGGAACAGATCAAGTCGCACATTGAATCTGTGCCACCCCCGCGGCTACATGATCATGTGGCCGACATATGGATATGGCAGGGAACGAGCAATGGGACCTACCAAGTGAGCAGCGCCTATAAATTCTTGCAACAGGGATCGGCAGATAGCAACGGTTGGAAGTGGATGTGGCACGTGAACATCCCTGAAAAGATTGGCTTTTTTCTTTGGCTAATATGTCACAACTCCCTCTCTACCAACGACGTGAGATTCCACAGGCGGATGGCTTCCAATCCTTTATGTTCCTTATGTGGTGGTGAGGAGGAAACTTGGTATCATCTCCTTTTCCACTGTCCTTGGGCTAACCAACTTTGGAAGATCTTTCATTTTCAGGTCCCTAGGGACTGTCATCTCATGAGAAAATAAGACATAAGAGTATTTCTACTTGGCTTGTACAAGTGGCTGGGGCCTTTATTTGTGGCGATGGCTTGGAATATCTGGACCGAGAGGAATGCCCGAATATTCACTGGCAAACAACAATCTGTGTGGCAAATACAGCGCAAGGTCATCACACTTGTTCAGGACATTCATAGGGGGATCTCAGCCTCTAGTCTGCGACAAGGCCAAATGCGGCTGGTGAGATGGAATGCTTTGGAGGCTAGAGGCTCCATCCTTCAAGTTGATGGAAGCTCGTTCGGGAACCCGGGGAGGGCGGGGTTTTGTTTCGTGGTGCGAGATGAGGATGGGCGTTGGATGGGCGGGGGATGCGGCTCGCTCGGGCAAGCTTCCAGTAACCTAGCAGAATGGTCGGCCCTCCTAACCGGCCTGGAGTTTGTACTCAAGAAAGGGATAAAATCTTTCACAGTCTATTCGGACTCACAGCTGATCGTCAACTCTCTGGAAGATTGCAACGCCTGCCATCCTTTTGCTACTCAGAGGCAATGCATTAGGGACTTGAAGAACCAATTTGAAGGCTGTTTCATCCACCATGTTCTTAGGGAGGGCAATAAGGTTGCCGACAGGCTTGCGAAATTTGGGGCACTCAAGGAAGAGTTCTACACTTCTTGGGCCTTCCCACCGGATTTCGTTCTTGAGGATTTAGCGGCAGATGCATCTGGCGCGTGCTTCCCTCGGTTGTAGATCCGTGCTTTGTTCGGTTTGTTTGTTGTTTTTTTTCCTTTTTATCCTTTGCACTTGTTTTCTGGCTTCGGCTCTTCCAAAAAAAGAAAAAAAACTCATTTATAGACAATAATTTAATTCACATTAAATTTAATTTAAAAATGATAGATTAAGACATAGTCATAATTTTAAACCATGACAAAATAATAAATAATTTAATGACATGAGTAAAGACATGATTTAAAAGAAAGATAAAGTCTTTTAATTTTCTCCGTTAACTAAGAAAAGGACGCCACAACCAAGTTTCTCAAGTATCACGTTTCTCAAGTATCAAATTTCAGAATTGCCGAAGCAATCTGCTTATCGCGCCATACACAGTACTACTCCAGAGCCTCAAGAAACTCATACGGATACACACGAGAGTGTAGACTAAATTCTCATTGGCCGTTTTGGCAATTTTTCATATCGTCCATTCAGGCACTCTGCACGAAGCAATCTGCAGAGTACTTCACGTGGAGATCTAGCTCAGCCTAGATTAACGGGTATTTGAAAGATATTTTTATTATTTAGACATAGCTCGCAAATCGTGTGTTTTCTGAAAGTTGAGTTTTTCAACATATCAACCAAAGTCGTTGCCACAGTTTACAGCATTTCAGTTTAAAAACTCAATTTAAAAGCAATCGACTTGAAATTCATACAGCACCTCAAAAACATGCTAACGAACAATTTTTGTGTTTTAAGTTTCTCAAAATTAGGTAAGGAAACAAGTGAATTACAATCTTTTCAGACAGCATCTTCTGCCATAGTTTCGGAAAACAACGCACTGATTTTTTAACAAGTTTTCGACCTAGCAAACGAACTCCAAAATTCATGAAAATTTACAGGCCCTTACGCAACACATAAATAAACAAGTTTTATTAGAGGTATTTTGTCTGAAAACTTGCAGATTAAATCAGATTAATTCATTAAGTTCGGACAAGATATCTGTCAAAATTTGGTTTAAAAAATGCACACTGTTTAGATCGATTTTGACAAAGCTAATGTTAACGAAAATTCACAAAATTTTAACTACATATTCTTGAAACAATTATCTATAACTTTCATGTTTACTCCTAAGATTAATTTTGAAAGAATCTTCAAGAAAAACGCTAAAGAAGTCGAACACTCAAATCTGTCAACTTTTCGGTTTTGTTCAAACATTACAGAAAATAACAGACGAGTTTTGGGACATCAAATCTTGATGAAAATGCTTGAAAGTTTGACACAACCTGGATTAAGATATTAGGAACAAATCTCTAGTTTGGAGTTTTCCATTTCGGATTCTCGAAATAGGGGTTTTTGTTAGATTTCAGAAAACGCGTAAAGGTGTATCTTTTAAGTCCGATTTTTATGTTTTGATTAAATCTAGTGATACAAACGATCCTAAGCCACCAATATTGATACGTAAGGCATTATCTTACAGTAGGTGAGTTCTTGATAGTCTCTGGGTCGTCCGGTGTCTACGGATTTTCACGAACGGATCTACTCAACACGCTTTCCTCTTCCTTTGGCCACGAACCGAATTCGCAAGTAAAAATCTATAGTTAGATTGAAGTTTTGGATTCAAAAAGGTGTAAGAAAACTTAAGGAACACTCTCCAACATCCTGAAATCTTGAAATCTTGCTCCACACGCCTCCTTGCTCGGATTTCGTCGTCGGAATTTCAAGAACACAAGAGGATTTTGGGGCTTTTGGTTTTGGGAGAAGTTTGGAGAGAATATGGGGCTGCTTTAGGGTTCTTTAGGACGAATTTAGGGTGTAGGATCAGTTATAATTCGTCCATATACTCCTTCCATCGTCTGGGATCGAGTTACCAAAGTCGTGGGTCAAAAATAAGGTAAGAAATCGCCGAAAATCGCAAGTTGATCGTATCCTGTCACATGGCGCGGCCTCGGCGCGGGATCCTTCCAGACCGCGCGACCTCCAGCTTGGCTGCGGTCCGGGCCGGGCCGTGCGATCCGTCGGGCCTTCGCTCATCTCTTTCGGATTTCTATTCTCCTACGTTCTCGGGCTCGGTTTTCGGGTCATTCTCGGATTATGATTCCTATCTTAAATCTATTTCAACTTAAATTGATTTTGTATTTGAAATATTGAATCCGTCGCGTTTGGATTCGTCGGCTTTTGAATTCGTCTTCTTTTGACTCCCGTGCAATGATTTATTTATTTAAATCATTTCCGACTTCACGGGTTCTTGGAATTAAAATTCTCTTACTCTTTGAATATAATTCCATTTCTTTTTATAAAAATTACGGGTATTACAATTTTCTTCTGCATTTGGCCGTAGGTCGGCCTAGTATTTGATCTCGAATCCCAGATCCGTCCAGTCACATTCTACAACTTCCAGATACCGGTCTCCCACAATCGCCAGAAATGGCTGTATGGGTTCCTCATATAGTACTGTGTCGACTCGACTGGCTGAACTAACTGGAAACGGAGGTTGGTCTCCAGCTACTTCTTCTACTGGGGCATCATTCTTCCAAAACCAAAGCTTCTGGTGTAAGGTTGATGGCAAACATCTAGCAGTATGTATCCAGCATCGGCCTAACAAGGCCGCATACGGGACATCAGCATCCACCACAAAGAACATCGTCGGAATCGAGACAGTTCCGACTGTTACATCGACCAATATACATCCTTCTGCCGCAGTTTGAGCTCCCACGAAACTCAGCACTTTCATCCGAGTAGTTAGCAGATCTTCTCTAGTTCGGCTGATTGTGGCCAAAGTAGATAGCGACATTATGTTCGTTGTTGCTCCTCCATCCACAAATATTCTTCTTAGTGATTGTCCATTAACCCAACACTTCATATACAGAGGCCTCACATGTTGAGACATTTTTTTAAGTAGGAGGCAAAATAGTGCTTGGTTGAGCATCTGAGACGAATGCCTTATATCCTTCTTCCCAATTTTTCTCAATTTCGGCTGTTGGCCGAATTGCTTCCTGTTTGGTGAAGTAGAAATCAACTATTGGTTCCTCTTCACAGAAGAATTCTCCCTCCTTTTGACAAAATACTACTGCAAGCTCTGTATCAGACCAGTACTCCTCTTCATCAACCGCAACAATGCCTACCATATTTGCATTTAGATCCGAAGCTGAGTTTAAACTGTCCAATAGACAAAGTCTCGGCTTTAGGGATAATGGAAGTCTTTGGTACCCATTCTCTCTTCGGATCGGTCTAGGCTTCAGTTCTTCTTCTACTTTCACCCAGGTCATTCTTCGTTTGAGTTTCTCTCTTTCGGCTGGAACGCATTTTTCTTTTTCGGCTGACTTTCATCATTCTTTTGCTGAGAACCACCTTTATTTTTTCTTTCAGCTGACTTGGTATACGCCGAAAATAATTTATGCAATACTCTCCCTTCCGAATACGATCCTCCATTCGGAAAGTCTTCCTCTATATATATATCATCTCGTATTCTCCTTCATCGGCAACTGCTTTTTGTCGCTGTATTCTCCTCTTATACGTACGATATGACCCCTTCCTTTTGGGGGGCTAGAACTTCCCCTTGCCCATGGTGTTGGGCATTAATCGGCCTGACCGACGCGCTCCTATTTTGGGGAATTTTGGACCCATTGGCCAACATGGGTGTTTGCAGGTGGTCTTCTGAACCTTTTCATTGTTGGGGATACAGCTTCCTCTGGGATTGTAATCTCTATCACAGTCTTCCCATTCTTTTTGTCAGCTGTTAACTTCATCTCTGAATCCCACCCGTTGGTGATTATTTTCAAGGTCGGCTTCTCATTCCTCTCTAACTCTTCCGACCTATGTTCACCTTTCTTCTGCTTGCTCCATTCTCCAACTTCATAATGACCTAATTGGTAAAACACATCAGTCACCTTCTCCTTTCCTTTCTGGGCCAAACCTAGCCTTTCCCAAACTCCTGAATTCTTTTCGGCCGACGGCTGCAGTCCCAGCCGATCATGCACAGATTCCTTACCAGACGATGGATGTTCTCACAGCCGATTGTGCACCAACTTCTTGTTTTGGTCTGGCTGGACCAAAACTATATTGGCAACAGGGAATGGATTTTTGTCAGTGGCCATAGCCTATCTGGGAACTTAAGTTTCCCATCGTCAATATGCTCCTGCACCATTTTTCTAAAATGTCCGCAGACTGCAATGGTATGAGTCGCAGATGCGTGGAATCTACACCATCCAACATCCATTTGATCTTTAGTTGGTTGCAGATGATTCCCCTTAAACTCGAACAAACCATTTTTCAAACAATAATCGAAAATTTCATCCATCTGAGATAAATCAAACGTATAAAATCTCTGAGGATCATCTTTGCCCTTGTCCTGCTTCTCTTTCCCCTTCACTAGCCTGAGTACAGGACATGTCATGGCTTTTTAATCACAAGTTCTGCCCTTGCCACTTCCGCCAAAGCTGGGATATCGTCCATATTAAATTCTTCCCCAATCTCACACCTATCCAAGGATTCTGCAAAAGACACGGCCGATTGGATGGGTTGAGATCTCCCGCTCTGACTTCGGCTTGACTTAAAAGCCGCTTGTTCTGCTAGATAAGTTTCCATTCTTATTGCTTCGTCCGTCAACTCGGCCACCGTCCTTGGTCTTGTCACCATCAATCGATCCTTGATCGCAAATTTCAAATTCTGCTTTAGAATCTGAATATACTCATGCTCTGGCAACATTGTCTTCATCTGAGCTTTAACAGCGTAGAACCTTTCCAAAAACTCATTGATAGTTTCTCCTGCCTTTTGTTTTGTGGAAGTTAGATCTACTACTGATACCTCAGGACTTGTATTATAGAATCTATCATGGAATATCCTTTCCATTTCTGCCCACGTTTTAACTGATCCTGGTGGAAAATTGATGTACCATTCAAAAGCTAGACCAGTCTGTGATAAGCTGAACAATATCAGCTTATGGAAGTCATTTTGAGCGATCCTGGTACATTGGGCCGTAAATCGGCCTATATGTTCTATTGTGGATATAATGACCCAATTATTTGGTATTGAGTTGTGTATTTTATTTATTCGGGTCGTATGTGTAGCCCAATTCCCGGATTTGTCCCAAAGGTGTTTTTAAGTGTGTTTGGGAGATTATTAGCTCATTTTTCACACTTGGGAGTTGGAGGAGGAAGAGAAGACCGATCGGTCTCTTGGGAAGAAAAGGGGAGTGAAGACATCTTGCCTGATCCAACAGATCTTGGTGGCAAATCGTTGTAAACGATTTGGTAAGTGTTTCTCGCTTGTTTTCTCTTCGGATTGGTGGTATTTTGGTTGAGTTTTGATGAAATTCTTGATGTTAGGATTTTGGGTTGATTTGGCCGATTGAAGATTGAAATCGACGAATCGGAGGTCGATTATTGTTGGAAGACTTCAGGCAAGGGATTATATTGCTTAAATTACGTGTTGGGGGGGTATTTGGGGGTCGGATTCCGGCGACCGAAAACCGATTGGAAAATCGGAGAAGACGATGAACAGTAACTGCTACAGTAGTTACCGTGGTAACTCGTGTAGTTACCGCGGTAACTCGCGTAGTTACCGCAGTAATTTGCCACAGTAATTACCACGGTAATTTGAACAGTAATTACCACGATAATTTGAACAGTAACTACCACAGTAACTTGTACAGTAGTTACCGCAGTAACTCGCTACAGTAATCGCTACAGTAATTGCTACAGTAATCGCTACAGTACTGGGCTGCGTATGTCACGCGTTTTACACGCGCGGGTGCGCAGTGAGAGCAGGAAGGCCCTGTTTGGCCCCTTTTTGTGCGATTTTGATTCTATAATGATGTTTTCTTTGCACCAATTATTGTTATGACTTCCCCAAATGTTATTAGTAAACCGTGGGTTAATCAATTGGCCCGTGGGGGTTTTTGAATTGCTTAGGGGAACTGTTGAATTATGATATCATTAAGTATATATGGATTATTGGATTATATCATTAATGCCTTAGCCTATGGAGCTATGTATTGAATTCTTTATATGTTGAGAAGCATGCGAACCTAGTGTGTAGATGCTTGAATATCACTGTATTGTCATATGCATGTTATTGCATTGGAATTGACAGTTATTAACCCGATGGGTTGTTATGATGTTTATGATTGATCGGGCAACCTTCACAGGTGTTGTTGAGTCCCGATGGCTCTGCGGGGTGTATTATTGACTGTTATGTCTGTTACCCCTTTGGGGTGGTTATTATAATGCATGGTATTGCATTATGAATGGATGGGCATATTAGAATGTCGGATCGGGTAGCCTTTACCGGTGTTGTTGAGTCCCGATGGCCTTGTGGGGTGATTTTTAGGCTGTAATGCCTGTGATTTGGCTGTGATACCTCTGATTGGGTTGTGATGCCTGTGATGCCTGTGGTCCCTGCGGGGACGGTGTATGTTACCCTGTAATGGGTTGGAGTTGATGATATCCTCACCCGTGGGTTCATACCGCCCGGGTTTAGGTTGCCGGCTAGGTATATTCATTTGCATTTGCATATAGGGTAGATAGGTGTATGTTAGGCCATGCATCACTTGCATAAATTGTATGATTGTGGTTGAAGCACCGGCATGGGACGGTGTGATGTTTTATCTGCTTTATTTATATTCTGCTCTGTTATTTTTTTTTTGTATTATTATTATTATTATTATTATTATTATTATTATTATTATTATGATATATGGTGTTGTTTTCCCTTACTCCCCGGCACGTAGTCTTGCTCAGTACGTTGTACTGACTCCCTTTGCTTTTGTCTGTTTTATAGATCCTGCTGGAGGCGCTGGAGCATGATTTGAGTTTGGGGTATTGAGAGATCACATAGATAGGACTTTTAATGTTTATCTGATTATGTGATACTCTATTGTTTATTATGACTTGAATTTTATGCTAGTTGAGGCCTGTGTGCCTAGGATCTGTTTTCTGTCGGCCGATGGCCTTATGTGATTTACAGCTTTGGGCTGGTAGCCATGTTTGAGATATTGGTATGCTATTGAGAGGGTTGCAGTCTGGATGAGCTGCTGGAATGTTTATTTGATTATGATGGTGAGACCTCCTATGTGCTTATGTGTTTTATTTGTTTTAGCTTCCGCATTAAACCAGATTAATCAGATGATCACTTTAAGTTTACCCAGTGTTGTACTAGCTGTTTTAAATTAGCTGGCCACTAGTTTAGGATAGTTAGTACAGCGATAATGCTTGCGAAAATCAGGTTGAATTTTCGGGGCATTACAGTGGATCTCCCTACTTCCCCTGAAAAAAGTGTTAAAATCAGGAACCTTAACTCCTCAAGGTAGAGGATACTACTCTTCAATATAATCCGGATAAGGCTTCCTATACATCGGCCGATTCTCTTGGCCGATCAAGTTTTCGAACTGAGTTCGGATAATTTCCGCTATGAGCTCTCTGCCAACCAACTGTGGTTGATTCTGCTGAGGTGGTGCTGCATTTGGTTGTGTGTATGGTTGTTGAGCGACCGGAGCAGCTTGCGGCTAGTAAGGCTGCTATTCGTACATGCCCTGCGACGGTACGTAAGGACACGGTCCATGTCATCCTGGCCGGCCTGTTGAGGATAGTTTGGTTGGACACAAGGTGGATTTCGGATCGCCGGAGGTGGATCCTGCGCCGCTTGCGCATTCTGAGCTCTAAACAGATATAAATATCGAGCTAGTTCGGTTATGAACATAGCTGGCATAGCCACTAGTATATTCCCTTCAATCTGACGAACCGGATTAGTAATGCTGCTTCAACCATGAATTGAACTTGATCGCGGAACCAAGGTGTTAAATCGTCATGTGCATACTACTGACCATTAAAATCCGCCGGACCAGCAAATCCTGGAGGATAATCACCTGGATTGACAAGACGTTCTTCATGTATAGACGGCAAATCAGTCCTCACCACTGTGTTCACTGCCGGAGTAGCGTGTGGATCAATTGCCATTGTAAATATTGTGTCCCACTGGGTGCCACTATTTGGCCACCGGTTATGGCCAAGGACCTTTCTCTACTCAACGGAGACTACCAGAAAAGGATCAAACCGGTTACAGGTCCAAATAACAATAATGTGCCCAAAACTTGACTGAATTTGACTAGAACTTAATGGAAAAACAGAACACAATGGAAAATCTACCAGTTGCTAAAAAACAATGGTTGATTATCCCAAAATAGCTATCTAAATCCATCTGTTGTTAAGAAACAACGACTGACTCGAGGAAGTAACCGCTACAAACTAAGATAAGATAATTGACCACGGCTATCTATATACCTCAATTTTGCTAAACACACAACATTCCATTTTTGTCTTCCTAAAATACCCACATCTAAATTAAAAATAAAAATACACACCATGTTTAAACCCTACATCTCCACAATAGTTCTAACTCACACAACCAAAATGCTAAATACACACCATATTTAAACACTAAATCTCACCTCACATTCACATTCGTCCCTCGCTCCTTCATTTCCTTCTCCGTTCAAACTCTAAATTTTTTATTCCAGTAAATACTACTGAAATCCAAGCCAAATTTGTGGGGAAACGCATTAAAATATTCTACAAGTGGATATATGTGAAATGTCGGATGAGAAGTCGCCATCGAAGTCATAGTAAACACTTTGAAAACTTTTTTTTTGTTTGTTCAGGTTGGATTTTCTGAACATATGGGTTATGTTCGAAAAGTATTCCTAAACGCATATGCTATGTTCAAATTTTTTTCCTGAACAAGGCTTACATGTTCGAAATATATTTCTAAAGAAACATTGTTTGTTCGACATATTTTCCTAAACATACATGTGACAATATTAAAAGTTTTGGTTCGCATCGTGTTCGGCAATTCTGAACATATGCATTGCATTCGAAAATATTTCTTGAACGCATATGCTACGTTCAAATTTTTTCTGAAAATGGCTTATTTGTTCGATTTTTTTCCTAAAAATACATTGTTTGGTGTGTATTTTAGTAAAATGGATAATAAATATTGTTTATTTTTTTATAGATAATAATTATAAAGATATAATAGCAATGTTTATGGTGTGTATTAGTAAAATAATAAATTTCTAAATTTAAGAATGGTGTACATTGAATAAACGACATGTATTTAATAAAAGAGTGGTGTATAGATAGTTGGGGTCTAAGGGTACGTTTGGCACGTGTATTAGAATGTATTAGGGCATACAATATTAATATATATTCTGCACTAAAATAACGTTATCCTATTTTTGGTACTCCCTCCGTCCCATTTAACTGTCTTGTTTGACATCTGCACACAATCGAATGCATTTTTTCAATCGTTAAAATTTCAAAATATTTATAATGAAAAATTATATAAAATATATATTCTAAAACTACATGATCATACGATTCTAACAAGACCCAACTCGACTAGTTTTTTCAAATATATATTTGCAATAAAATTAAGTCAAAACTAAATAATGAACAATATCAAAATATCAAACATGAGTTAACTGAGATGGAGGGAGTATTTTTCAAGAGATGTATATGTATTAGTTTAATGAGTAGTTTGATGTATTAATTAATACCTTGTTGGAGAGTGGATTTATAGTGTATTATTTTTTATAATATTTTTCAAATATTTTTCTGATGACAAAGTTGCGGTTTATGGTGTATTATTTTTTATTTATTCTTTTTCTTTTTTTTCCTGTTCATCTTATATCTATTATTAATATTAAGATATTAAAATAATATTATCTTTATAGATTATTTATTAATAATTTAATTATTTTTATTTGATTAATTAATTATTATTTTTCAAATATTATTTATTATTTATTAATAAATTAGAAAACTAGCTTTTTATTAATATTATTTAATTATTGAAAATATACTAATGTAATATAATTCAACACCATATATTCTATATAATATTAATATAATATAATAATACACCCACATTAATACTCTATTGGTTACTAAATAATTGTCTCCTTCAATTCAATTTTAATAACTAATATTTAAATTAATTAACTCATAAATTTACATCGTTACCCTTCAACTAAATTCATTTTTAATAAATATGAACAAATAGTATTTATATAAAGTGAATGATAATATAATAAAAATATAGCATAATTATCTAAAAATAATAATTATTGTGGAATATTTTTTAATATCTAAAAAGACAACTAAAAATAAATAACTATTGTGAAACATTTTTTAATATCTAAAAAGATAACTAAAAAGGAAGGCACGAAAGTAGAACATAATAGTGCCCTAAAGATAATTACTTATTGTAAAAGGAGTAGTAAAAATAGTAATGTATGGTGGTCGGTGGATATTTTGTGAGTCCGGTTTCCGGTTCCCACCGCCCAGAACGCCCAGTCCCCTCCGTCACGACTGCTCCTTCCCACTTTTCCCAGATCTGATCTGATCTGAAATCTTGGATCTCAATCGACTCCCAGTTTCCACCTCCCATTATTATTATTTAGGGGCTGTCGGCTGTCGCTGCTGTACAAACACCAGCACCATTCAATTCATTTCAATTCAATTCAATTCCACCCCCTCCTCCATCCATCATTCTCCCCATTCCAATCTTCCATGGCTCTCAGGCTTCTCTACGGTCTCGTCTTCCTCTCCTTCTCCACCTCCTGCTTTCTCTGCCTCCACCTCTTTCTCCTGCCTGTCTTTTACTTCACCTCTAATTGACAAGTAAGCATTCCAATTTCCCATTCCCTGCTTGTAATTGCTAGTACTATGTGGTAGCCGTCTCCTTTTTTTTGTCTTTTTTATATTAACTACTATTATTATTGGTTTGGTGCGCAGTGCTCTACCCTCTATGCTAGTACCGGTATATATTGTAGGAGTAATTCTGTTCAAGACATATGCTACTGTACTGTAATAGACAGACTAGTGTTGTTTTTCCTTGGATTGAAAATCGAGGCGGATCGAGGGAGTGACCTGCGACCACCCCATCTCAATTCCCAAATATACATCCTACATGGCATCCTTCCTTTTCACTATCTGTTCGTGGTGTGGATCTAGGCGGATTGGATTACCTCATTATGTGATATGGGTTGTCAGAATGTCGGATCTGTAATTTGGTCATGGTTACCGTCAGGGATACTGTAGAATCAGAATACTGGTGGAGTGTTATGTAATTTCAACTCAACTAGTTTATCAATCTTGTTATAGGAGTATCACATTCCCTGCATGTTTTGATTTCTAATTCGCTTATGTTTATGGCCATGTTGTCTTCTTCTTCTTTTTCTTCTTCTTCTTCTTCTTCTTCTTCTTCTTCTTACCCTTTAATTTTGTCTTTGTGTTGATTGTTGTTTTCAAACTTGTTAGTAATTTATTCTAATTAATCCCGATCATATTAAATGCTACTCATTCCATAGCTATTAAGTGGGTATGGGTATGATGATGGTGGATGAGCATTTTCTCAATTCGAAGATTTATCAACTAGATTTTACTTGGACATAAAGAACCGACTTTTGAACTGGGAAATGAACAAACTGACATACATCCTCATAACCTACTTTAAATTCTGCAGAATGACTGACCCCTATCTTCCCGGCCTGCCCATAGTTGGATAGTTCTAAACATAGTTATTAAGATCTCGATCTTGATCTTAAGATTTTACGATTTTGCGATCCCACTTCTTAAAACGATCATTTTTATAGGATCTTAAATTTAATAGGATCTCGATCTTGATCCCAATCTTGATTGTAAAATCCGATCTTAATGGTAGAATCTTATGATACTATATGATCCAATCCTACCAAAATATGAAATATGCTCTCATAATCACATGTTTTTCATAAAATCTGTATTGAATTTTATTTTCGACTATTTATAGTGCTTTATTGCTTCATTTACCTAATAATATTCTATGTTATGCTTTCATTTGTTAATATGTATAATTATTTTTATTCATTGTCGCAATTTGGTAGGATCTTAGGATCTGAATTCAATCCTACGATCTTGATTTTGCAAAGACAAAAACAATCTCGGCTAGGATTTCGATCTTGATAACCTTGGTTCTAAATACTTGAATACATAATCTTCTTAATATACCATCTATAATTTAGTTGTAACAAGTTTTTTTGTTCCAAGGGATTAAGATGCACCTTTTTGTCCCAATAGTAAGTATCAGGATTCAGGATGCAAGAACCGAAATGGAATCAATCAGCAGCACCTTATTGATTGTCTGGGGAATTTGAGATACCGATTGTTCCCAACCTATGATTGTCACGTGAATGGACTCAATGCCCTTTTATGCAACGTCTCGAACATCTTCAGACAATACCCTGGTTATAATTTCTTTCATGTCTTGAAGGAGGGTAAACAACTGGCCTAGTGGCCTCGGACATCTTCAGACAAGACCTCGGGTATAATTTGTTTCAGATATCGATGGAGGGTAATCAATTGGCCGGTGCTCTATCATGGCGTGGATCAAATTTGTCACTATAAAGGTTCTGTTCCTGTGAATTGGAGTTACATTTGTCACTATGATGGTTCTGTTTCTGTGAATTCTGTTGTCTGATTCTCTTATTTGTTTTCAACTAATAGAATTGTGCTCGAGTACTTCTTCTGGAGAGGGACCTTCAAGAATTTCTAAGGAAGATGCGAAATCCAAAACTTGAACCTTTAAGGAAGACAGAGGTACTGAAAGCAGTAGTGAAGAAGTGTAATGTCATGGCAGGAAGTAAGAAAGCGGTTAAGTGCTCCAGATGCAACCATACAAATGGTATGAGATCCCAAGTATGGCAAATATTTATTCTCAAACTGAATTTTGTTTTTATTGCTTTTTAAATTATCTTTTTTGTTTATTTCTTGAACTGATTGTCTATTTTTGTGCTTTATATGTAAACTACTTGTGGGTGGTCAGATGCTCTATTTCTCATTCCCAAATTTTAAAAACACATAATCATAGGCTTAAGATGATATTATACGGTAAAAATTATATCAGAAAACATTTCTTAGAAACTTGAAGGCTTCACCCCTTTATTTCTGCTTGCTAAACACATTTAAAATATAGCACCTTGTTGCTTATTTGCTCAATATTGTCTTGTTGGCTTAGCTGACAGCGATAGTTGCAAAAGGCGAATGGCGCAGTGCAGGTCAAAGTGATTTTTTTTATTTTATTTATTTTAAATTACGACATTACACTTATAAGATACTCCCTCTGTTTTTTAAAAATTGCAACATTCCTTCATTTACGTATTCCCATACACATTTTTAATGCTTAATATCTCAAATTGTGTAAAATTAAAAATTATAAAAATATGATATTATAAAACTACTCGATTAGACGATCCAACAAGATCCCACTTGAATATGTTTTATCTTATATAGTTGTGTTAAAAAATTGAATCAAAGTTACTAAATAATTAGTAACAACTATGCAAATGTTACAATTATACAAAAATGGAGGGAGTATATTATAACCTCAAACATAACCAATATTTATAAAAGCTTTAAATAAATACCACAATCATAGAGAATGTTCTAAAAATAAAACAATTCTTCCAATATCCAAAGAAAGACGTGCAAAACACAGCAATACTTAAATATGAATGCAATCAATCATCATATATCATAATCAAGTTCTTCCTCATCCTCAAGGAGAGGAGCAGAGAGACACAGCAGAGACGAGCAGTGACTTGGGTGAAACTTGCTGGACACCAGAGTGAGGGTTGACTGTGGGGAGGGGGTGTGACGAGCAGGAAGGCAGGCAAGCAGCAAGAGTTCAAGAGCAATTGAGAGTCTAGGCCTTTGGGTTCTTTTATATGCTAAAAATTATTTTTTGGCCTAAACTACACAAAACACACACACAAAGCAATGACAACTTCTCTTAAGTTCTTAAATAAGGTAGGCAACATACACTTTCACAATTCCACACATTGTGCATGCCACAGGACCTTGTGTCATGGTGCAAAAGCATGTGAGGTGCAAGTCCTGCACCATATGCACCACGGGCCATGCCACGCGCATGGAACACCTTTTACAACTATGCTGTCAGCCCATGGGATCACATATGCACTTGCCCCTGATATTATCTTAAACATCTCATAAAGGGTTAGCACTTTGAACTGGCAATTTTGTGAATACTTTTGAAAGAAATTCAAGAATGTTGATACTTGTTTTCAGGTCATTTATCTAGTTTGCACATCCTACCATGATTCAAAAATATTTATTGCCAGTTCGCGGTATGGTACTGAAGCAATTTTCTCAAATATGTGAGATGTCATGTCATGTGAAATGAGCTTTGGCTTCAGTGGTACTATAGATAAAAGGTTCAAAGTAATTTTTCTTCGTTAAAGGGAAGAGCCGTGTTCATTCCTTCTCTTTGTTGCTTTCTCTGTTTCTAAATCATGTGTTTTGGATTCTGAATTTTCAAAATATCATTACGTCTAGGCATGGTGAAAAAGGGACCTTCAGAATTTCCTGCACGACTCTGCCATTGCTACGGTTATGTGGATGAATGCAAATCTGTCATTTCCCACTCAAAGGACTTCAAGGGCAATGTAAAGTTTTCTCCTTCACTTGACCCAGAACTAGTCTACCATCTGCTGAGAAATATGACAGATGAGGTATTGCAATCCAAGTTCTTTCTATCAGTATAGATTGAGAAAGGCAACGGCCTTTGATCATTTCTTTACATTTTATCTAGTCACTGAATGCTTTTATTTATTAATAAATAAATAATAAATTATTATTCTTCTTCTTCTCAATAGGATTGTGAGCTTTATCTAAATGATAGACCAGAGAACTTTATTCTTACTCATATTCCAGTACCTCCAATTGCCATTCGGTCTTCAGTTTTTGTAGATGGTGGAACACAGGTAAGAAAAGCTACTATGAGTCTGTTGTTCAAATTTTCTGTACTTGTGATATTTTTATTCAGTTATTCTAACTGACAATATGGTATATATATATATATATGTGTGTGTGTGTGTGTGTGTGTGTGTGTGTATTTGCATACTAGTCATCGGCGGTATGCCGGTACACGCTACGCTTCGTGGGTTTGTGTTGATTTAATTTTTTTCAATTGGTTGGATCATAATAATAATAATAATAATAATAATAATAAATTAATAATAATACAAGAAGTTGTTTTACTAACCGAAAAATTCGATAGAATTGGGTCACTAACAGATCCTTGATGGAATTTACAATCAAATTGAGTATTTAAATTGAAATGTTTTGCTGCTACTGCAACAGTAATAATAGAAGAAGAATATAAAGAGAATGAAATAAAGAAGGAAAAAGAAAGGAAGAAAGAAAAATAAGAAATAAAGAAAAACAGGGAATGCCAATATAGTAAATAAAGCCAATGACATTTTCGTAAATTCACTACTTTATCATGGGTAAAGTCGTCATTTGAAGTGCCCAAAAAAGTATCATGGGCAAATTAGAATATGACAGCAGTTGGAGGATTTAGTTGAAGTTGATACAAATGATGGTCATGGCTACTAGCAGTATTTTGAGATGCTTATGATGCTTGTTCACTGGTTTATTGTTTTGAGAAACTTCTTTTGTAGTTTTAGTGGTCACTGGATAATGCAGCATCATCCGTCATTTGCTAACTCGGAAGTAGCTCTTAAACAACTTTGCAAAACTACCAATAATCCTTCTGCTAACAAGTGGTGAATAAGAGACTAATAAATGTCTATCATGATAATCAACCGGCCTGCAGTTTGGCTTGTGATTGGAGCACAATGAGGCATGTTGAGATTATTTCTTTATTCTGGGCACCAATTTCTGAATGACAATATTAGTGTTCTGAAGGCTTTCCTTTATACTTCAGTAGTTATTTTGTGGTATGTGGACCCTGGAATTTGAACCAAGTTTTGTCAACTAGTTGTTGAAGTTTGAATGCAGTTTTGTTGGGCCCCTTGGGGATGACTGAATAAGTTTTTAGTGTATTTTATTATTTAACATTGTTGCTCTTACCATTACTACCATATCAATTGTCTGTTTGGTGCAGCAATGAGAATGACATTACTGAGAGACTAAAGTGCATCATCCAAGCAAAGGCCAGGGTCAATCAAGAACTTTTGGACCCAAAAAGCATGGTATTTTGCTGTTTTGATTTGGTTATTTCTAGCAGCAGCTCATTTATGATTTTCAACTTGTTCAATTGTGTTTGATACATTGCCATTTATCTTCAATTTATATTTCTTCTACATGCCTCTGGTTGTGGAAACCATACTATTTAACCATCTGGGTGTATTTGTGATTTTTTGACAATCAAGTTTCATTTATAATGGTATTCAGTATTCACCGGAACAAATTAACCCACAATTTTTATTACTGTTTCTGTGTTTGAACCTACTTGGAAATTGCACGGTGGTTGTGTAATGAGTACCAAAACTTTAATCAACCTGATTTAATTGTACCCTGGGGATGTATGATTGAAGTAAGGATTTGGAATCAATGTTTGATTTTTTTCCTTTCGATTTGTTAAGGTTTTTCTCACCCCGTCTATTAAATAATAAAACCAGTCCTACAATTCAATCCCTTTTACCAACATAAATTTGAATAAAATCCAAATTGTTAAATCCAAATTTTATAATTATACCATAATTCTCTTAGTTCCAACTCATCTTTTAAACCGGAATGCATTCATTCATGTTGGAATTTTGAATTAAATATTTAGAGTATCTTTTGGATTTGTTCTTTTTATTGGGTTGGCATGCTATTTCAATGCCACCCGCATATGTGTAGTATTTCCGGATGGTGTCAAATCATCTTTTAAGTTACAATTGTATTTTTGTGGGTTTCACTGTATAATTGTTGTTATATATTGCTGGATTCATTGGTTGCTAGAGTGCCAGGATCAGATGAATGCCTGCAAGGTTGACCTGATAAATGCATCATATCTAGAGGTTCTCTGATTGGTCATGACTGTAGCATGACGACTTATGTTCTTACAATATTATTTTGCATAATGTATAGCCAGGCTAGCTGTGAGGATTTACAAATGGAAGTAGCACAATATATAAACAGTGATGTCCGCTGAATACCATTCCATATGCAAGCTACAAAGCCATTGAGTGGTTTGTTCAGCGTCTCAAAGGAAAACCAGGAAGGTTTCGTTCTAATCTATCAGGGAAGCATGTAGAATATACTGGAAGGACGGTTATATCTCCTGACCCAAATTTAAAAATAACTGAGGTTGGTGCTTCAGATTATCATGTATCAACAGACTCTAACCAGAGTGTTTATTGTGGCAGGATGGTATTCCTCTCCGGATGGCTTAAATTTTGACTTATCCTGAGCATGTTTCACATCATAATATTGAGAAACTGCGGCAGTGTATTCGTAATGGGACCGACAAATATCCTGGTGCAGTGTATTTGATATAATGAATAAAATTGATTTAATTTTAAAATTTTAAAGAATATTTAATTGAATTTTGATTTATTAGAATAAGTGAATAAAATTATTTAATTTGGATTTTATTTGATGGATAAAATTTAAATCAACTTAATGAAGTACTTGATTGCGTTCGAAGTAAATAAAAATATTCAATGAATGAGTAGTTGAGTACTAATCCATTAAGATTAAGTGATCAGTGGTGTTATCAAATAATGCCTTAATATAGTTCTCCATTAATTTTTGGACGATGCTTTGTCGTTTCATTGCAAAATTGATTTGTTTTCCAAATTTCCATACTTTTTTGTTTTTTGGAGTACTAAGATCAGAGAATATTAATATCCATTAGTTAGTGGTCATCTCGTGTTTAATCAGGTATTCTTCAATAGCATGGTTGTAGTGTCTATGCATTCAGAAATGGAGGGAGTGTATTTTTTATTTATCATTTTACAGAGTGCTTTAGCTCATACATGATTCATCTTTTCATTTGGCAGATCATTGATGTTTTCATACAGAATGCGTCATGCAGATGAATTGAAATACGGTTACATTGTACATCGTCATCTTGAAGATGGAGATATGGTTTTATTTAACAGACAGCCAAGTTTGCATCGAATGTCAATCATGTGCCATAGGGTACATATTGCAAGTGCATATATAACATTGACAAATGAAATTTTATTTGCATCTTTTGCATCGTTGTGTATTTTTGTTTCAGGCGAGGATAATGCCTTGGCGCACTTTGAGATTCAATGAATCAGTTTGTAACCCATACAATGCTTATTTTGATGGGGATGAGATGAATATGCATGTACCACAAACAGAAGAGGCACGCACTGAAGCTCTTATGTTAATGGGGGTAAAGACTTCTTGACTATTACTTAATCTTCTTGGCTTTGGCTACTGAATGTGACTTATATTGCTCATGGGTGGAGATGCTCCCATTAGGTTTTGTGTATGGGATATTCTTACAACCTCTCCATATGATTTCTGATTTTCACACAATATGCCTTGCTGTGCCTTTTCAGTTCTATATGGTGTGAAAGCAATCTTCTGTCATCATCTTCGTGTTTTTTAATGCTGTCTTCTTTCTCCTATGTCAGAAGAGATCACACATTATCTACCCAACTTAAGTGTTTATCTCCCTCACTCTCTTCTTTTGGTGTTTTCTTTATAGTATATTTCTTCATTCATTTTATCCGGTCTAGCATTTTTCATACAGCCATTTCAACTAACCCATTATATGTTCGCGGCATTACGTAATTGCCCAACATTTAATTCTTGGAGCATCGCCAGTACTTGTAACTTTCTTTAAGGCCTATATATACACATGAATAGAGGTTATAAATAGTTTATTATTTTGAAAGAAATAGTACACTCCATTCATCCCTTATTCTATTGCACACTACGATAGGAAATGGTTTACAATTGTTAAACCATGGATGGGTGGAGTAGCTTCTATCCATATAAACCCGGGCAATCCCACAATTCAATTGATGTGGGATACTCAACATAGCTCGCTTTGCTAAACCATGGATAGGAGGTTCGAGACCAAAACCAATTGGCTTAGCTCCTATACATATAAACCAGGGATCCAATCCCACAATTCAATTGACGTGGGTCACTCAACAACAATTATTATTCCTGTCCTGTAGCATTTTTTATCCATTGCATCCATATTCAAATACATCAGTGCATTCAGTTCTTTCTATAAATTGTTATGCTCAATCACCCCAGGAATGATAGATTTTGTATAATAATTAGCAAATTGGTTATGATATCATGGGGCAACTGCAATTTCCTCATTCTATTAAATGTGTGCAGCTGTAATGTTTCCGCTTTCTACTTTTATTCCATAGTATAATTATATGTGAGTTTTTATGTTCTCATTGTTGGATTTGTAGTAGCTAATAAATTGGTAGCCTTTACAAAGTGATAGTGTCTGGATTACTGTAATTAAGAATTTTTAGAGGTGTTCGTGCCTTTAGGCTTCGTTTGATATTTCATTTGTCCTACTATGGATTGTTGTTGGCTTTAGTGCAGGTGCAAAACAATTTATGCACCCCCAAAAATGGAGAGATCTTGGTTGCTTCAACGTAGGACTTTTGGACCACCTCCTTTCTTGTAACAAGAAAAAAAATATACTTCACATTTTATGATAGATCAACGTTTACCCTTTATGTGTCACTATATGGGCGATGGAATGGATCCAATAGATATGCCAACGCCAGCCTTAGTACTTTCACCACAAACTCCTCATGCACACACCTTTTTGTTTAATACTACCTCCGTTTTTAAATGATATCTACGTTGGAGAATTTGACACTATTCACACAATCACTTTGACTTGAAGTTTTATCATAGTTATTCAAGTTAAAATATAGTCAATTGAGATCTTGTTAGATTCATCTCGTTTTGTAGTTTTTAAATATCGAACTTTTAGAATTTTTACTTGTACCAAACTTGAGTTATTACTGATTTAAAATGTACATTGGACTGTGTTGCGTGGGTCCGTAGCAAACAAAAAAAAAAACGGAGGGAGTAACATTTTTAATTTTGATATTGTTAATAATATAAAAATTGTTTTTAAATATGCTCCATCCATAATATGCTACTTACTAAAAAAGCATATAGGCTGGTCATATATGTTATATACTCCACAATATGTTAACAACCAAACCACCTCTTTTAACTCAATATAGTTTTTTCTATTTTTTTATTTTATTTTTTTTTAGAAGAAAATTTTTTATTCATGACAGCAGATTACAAGGCAGAGTTTAAAGCAACATTACCCCCCATAATTCGGATGAAGATGGATGGGGTTGCACTCACAGGCTCGAGAAACCCAAGGAAACAAATACAGACCACCTCAACTTCTTCCCAAAGTCAATACTCAATACCATTTCTCAATTCTACCTTTACCCGCCGCACCACTCCTCACTCAATGGTCAGCCAAGCCATTACGTTCCCTCAGAATATGCTTCACTCGAACGTCACCAACAAATTTCAATGGAATCTGCTTGGGGTCGAGTATCCAGCTTACCACGTGAATGGAGTCGCATTCAAATATCACTTTAACTCAATATAGTTAAAGTGAGATATTGTTAAATTTATTAAATCACAGTTCTAAAATATATATATATTTTTTTACAATTTTTACTTGTGCACGATTTGAGTTATATATATCTAATATATATATATATATATATGTGACTTATTAATGAACAGTAATCAACGATGAATAATACTATTTATGTTCCATGAAATTACAACTCTTGCCACTCTACCCAATTTTTCTTGCCCCAATTTCTCTTGCCCTCGCCATCTCCCCATTTTGTGCCGCGATCGGTTCCGTTCCGCCGGCCTCAAATTTCCTCCCCCCTGTGTCGCCCGTCTCAACCCCGCCGGCCACATTTTGCCTCCGCGAAGGTCGTCCGTGCCGCCCATCGTCTAGGCCTCATTTTGCCCTCCTCCCCATTTTCGGTCGTGCCTGGCTGCGTATCGCGAGCGCTTTCCCTCCTCGCTGTGTTCTCCGTCTCGCCCTGCCCGCTTCGCTCTTGCCATCGGCCTGCTCCGCGTTGGCCGGCCTCAATTTCCCTCCACCCAACCTCCTCCTGTGTCGCCCCCGCCCGCCGACGCGCACCCTCCACTTCCCGCCGCACCCGACCTCCGCCTGCCCCCGCCCTCGCCGTCTTTCCCTCACCGTCGGCCTGCTCCGCCTTGGCCGGCCTCAATTTCCCTCCGCCCAAGGTCGTCGATGTCGCCCCCCGCCCGCCCACGCGCACCCTCATCGCCACTGCTCCGCGAGAGACTTTTCGTCGCCTCCAATTCCGCCTCTGGTTAGTCTATGGTTTTACTATTTCGGTTTCAATTCCAGGATCGAGTTTATTTAGGTTTCAATTGTGAATATGAGAATAAAGTGAATATCCCAGGATCGAGTTTATTTAGGTTTCAATTGCTATATTGTTTTTTGCTTCCTTCATTTTGTCTCGCTTCATGTGTTGGATCTTGGAGGGTGTTGATTTTTGTTCTGTGTGTTTTTACAAGTGAAGTTCGAGAGACGGTTTGACGTTATTGTGTTAGGGCTTTTTGTTCGCATCTCTTGTGGAGCAGGGATCTTGTGCCGTTCGAATTGGGCCTTTCGGTATATTTGCTTTCTGGATTCGGAATGAACTAATCAACTAGCTCTACTCTTATTTTGCTAATCATCCTATTTCACCTACCACTATCCTTTAATATGATTTTTTATCCCATACGTGCACATAAGAATCATTGCATCAGGAAAAAAGAGAATCTTGCTATGATTGGTCGATCGGGCTAGAGTTGATCAATGCAGGAGCTTTAGGAATGAGCCCTAACAGTTCAAATTCAAGGTAAGGTTCTTCAGGTTTTGCTGGATAGTAAGATAATTTTATGGTTTTTTTTGTAGGCTTTGGCTTTAAAAATAGTGTTCTTAAGATTTTATAAGACTTTTGTCATGTATTTCAAACATGAATCCGTTGGACTAGAATTGGCCACTCTTTCTTCCAATTTTGTGTTCATTGATGTTCTAATGCGATTTACTGTTTTTCTTATTTTATATATTCAAGGAGAAGATGCTTTCAAATTGGCCGTACCAGATTGTTATATATAATGAATTTATTTTAAGTAGATGTCTTGAATTTTGTTTATACAAGGCTGGTTCGAGGGTTCGTTGTTAGTGTTTTTGTCTGCTCCTTAGTCCTTACTCGTCTCTCCGTCCCTGCTTCATTCACCTTTTCAATTTCTGCTTCCCTCTTTAATGGCACATTATCTCCTTGGATCTTGCTTCACGTGTTCACCCATTTTTAAGAGGACAAATACAGTTGCCTTCCCGTGTACTGCAATTAATTGTTTCTCGTGTAATTTTTTCTCTAAATTTGCTTCATTTTCCTGCTTTTGTTTTCTTTTTCCAATAGTTTGATTTTACCCATTGCTTGTCTTTCTGTTGCCTGCTTCTGTATTAATGGAATGTCCTGTTCAGTTAGTGTTAGTGAATTGGTGGTTATAATTTTTTGTAAAATTTAATGGATTGGTGTAGATTAATCTGCTTTGAAGTGGTCGAATTTCTAATCCATGTTTTTGTTCATCCGTAGACTGTTTCTGCTTTTGGGTTTTGTTCGAATACATTATTTTACCTTTTTGTACTGTCTTGTTCAAGATTTGCTGAATGCTTCCAAATGCGAATCGTGATGCGTATACTGGGGCAGGGCCCGGATGTAGGCGAAAACAATGCCTGCGCGCAAGGAAATGGATACTTGATCACGACACCATTAAAGCTATACCTTCATGGGGAAAAGCGTGGCTCTCGGTCAGTAATACTAATACTGCTGCTACCATAAATTAGGAAAATACTACTACCATATTAAACTAAATTAAATCTACAAACAAGCCTATATGTTTTGTCTTATTTTCCCGTTTGTGGCATGTGTTGTTGTTTTAGATACTGGGATTATATGAAAGGTCGGGAAACAATCCCATGCCCCCTCAGTTTTGGCTTCTTCCATCGTTTCTCCCTATGCATCCAGGTAAGTTACCATTCAGCAAATAGTCTTAAATGCTCGTGTGGCTTGGCCTTTTATAGAATCATTATAGTACTTCATTGGATGTCTCAATAAAGTGTTGTTTATTAATTGTTAAATGCAGCAAAAATGTGGTGCTACTGTCGAATGGTTTACATGCCGATGTCATATTTATATGGGAAGAGATTTGTGGGTCCAATTACTCCCCTCATCGTACAGCTGAGGCAAGAGCTCTATGATCAACCCTATGAAGAAATTAACTGGAGGAGCATCCGGCATCTATGTGCAAAGGTAATTAACTAATGTATATGTACATAGCTTTGCACAACTATCGGCACTTGATAGAAAAGCACAAAATATTCAACTCCACTTGTCTTTTCTTATCATGGATTAATTACTCTCTGCTAGCTAACAAGAAAAAATAATAATATGTGCACAGGAGGACCTCTATTATCCGCATCCGTTAATTCAAGATTTGATTTGGGACAGTTGTTATATATTAACAGAGCCTCTATTGACTCGTTGGCCACTCAACAAGTTGAGGGAGAAAGCTCTTCAAGTGACGATGGAACACATTCATTACGAAGATGAAAACAGCGGATCTATCGCCATTGGATGTGTGGAGAAGGTTCTGTGCATGCTCGCTTGTTGGGTCGAAGATCCTAACGGAGACTATTTCAGAAACATCTTGCTCGCATCCCGGACTACATTTGGGTTGCTGAGGACGACATGAAGATGTAGGTAATTAAATCACTACTGTATTTGGTTTTTCTTCCTATGGATGTCCTTTTACAGTGACTCATAATGAACTCAAAATACATATATGTTGATTACTGCAGAGCTTTGGTACTCAACAATGGGATGCTGGTTTTGCTATCCAAGCATTGCTGGCTAGTGATATGGCTGATGAAATTGCCATCTGCTTTATGGACTATCTGCTAATCCCCTAACCTATATTGCTATCTGCTAATCCCCTAACCTATATTGCTATCTGCTTTATGGTGAGCACAGGGAAACATCCATTGACAGGTACAACCAGATGCATGGGGTTTGGAATTCTGAATGGAACTTCCATTTGGCTTTCCATAATTCTAAATATTATTTATCTTAATTCTGTATGGGACATATTTATTCAGGTTTATTATTTTCCTGGTTTTTTGGATCTTGATCCACCATTGCTACTGTGTTCTTGCTTTTTAATCTATTGATTTAATGTGTGTTTAACTGTTGTCTCCTTATCATGTTCCCTGCTTCGGTTTAGCCTCCCAACTACAGGGTGTCTGCCTTCCCAAGTACAAAGTGCAGGGTCCTCTTTTGAGTTATATTCACCAAATTCCAACTTTTATTCAAGGTATATAATATTTTTTTTAAATTTTCTGACTACACTGCATTTTTTAAGTTCAATACAGTGATTGTGTTCGGCATTTCTGTCTTGCCAGTTAGCTCCATCTGTTTTCAAAGAATCAACAATACCGACAAAAAACTATGAGTTTAAATTGATGAGATTCACTGGGATTTCAGGAGAGGTTGAATTGCCAGGAGGAAAGTGGGAGGAGGGCGATGCGAATGACGCAGAAACACCACTGAGGGAGGCGAAGGAAGAAATTGGATTGGAGCCTTCAACCGTCGGAATTGTAATCGTTCTTGAACCCTATTACACAAAGGTCAGAGCTTTTGCGATCACTATTAAATTTTCTACTGTTGGATCCTACATCGTTCCCTTAATACGGTAAATTTGCAGCCGGCTTTAGTTTCTGATGTACTTCTGTGCGATTATGTTTCATTTTGTCTCTAGGTAGTCAGTTCAAGTTTCATGTTTTTTTCCCAAGAATAGGCATGGTTTGATCTGGTCTGGAAGATTTGACTATGTTGGATTTTAGTTATAACCTTTTATTGCCATGGATTTTGAAATCTGATCTATTTTTTGGAATTATGTCTAAAGGCTCTTTCAAATGCTTATCGATCCTTATTGATTTTGCAAATCTGAAATCTGTTGTCGTTCAATTTCTTTGTAGCGAAGTCTTATTGTCTTTCCGGTTGGTGGAATATTGTGGGACAAGAATGGTTTTAACCCTGTTCTGAATACTAATGAGGTGAAATCTGTGTTTGATGCTCCCTTGGAAATGTTTCATGAGTTTTGGTTTGTGTAGAAAGTATCTATTTACCTTTTCATGCTTTGCATTGGATCTTTCTTTGATCTACTTAGCACAATATTTTCTATTATAGTGTGCAGAATAAAAATCGAAGAGAAGCAAAAGGAGAGTTGTTGGGCCATAAATTTGATGTTCATCTCTTTAGTTACCAAACTGAGAACAGGACATATGTATATGGGGTCTGACTGCTGCGATTTTGATCAAAACAGCATCAGTTGTATTTCAACAACTACCTGTTTTTGAAGAGCGCAGGCCTTTCTTTTGGGGCTGCGAGGATATCGATCGTTGTTTTAGGTCCTGCACAACATTTATCGTAGAATATTCCCATTTTCTCTCAACCAGTTAGTACAGTAGTATATTTTCCTTTTAATCGTAGAATTTGCATCTGTATTTTTCTTTTTCTGACATGAAAAATCTGAGATAACTCGAGAGCTTGCATCATTGTTTACTAGTAATAGATGGATCAAACAAGCGGCTACGTGAAATTGCTGCTAGCAGGAAGATTTAATTTGTAACTATGTTCTGGCACATTCTTCATTGAATTTTTTTGCAAGTTTATGAATTGTTGTGCAACTTATCAACACATACTACTATGTGGCAGGTTAAGCTTGTGAAATGTATTGTTCAAGATATTGTTGTTGATGTATCCTTTAATCAGATTGGCGGCCTCTATACATTATATATGCTTCCTTGCGCAGGTAACTGTTCCAAAATAATCAAGAATGTGAAATGCACTTAAGGGATTTATCTGATTTCTGGATCTTAATTCATTATTGAGGCTGATGCTTGCAATGTTGGCTTGGGTACTGTCATCGTTAATGAATTAAAACATGAACTTTTACTCATTATGTATGTCTCTTGAAAAAAAAAAATTATGTGACTCATTATGTATGTTATGTTGCCATTTTAGTTTTGATGGTTCTCTTATCTGTGGAAATTAATTTCTTTGTGTGAATTCTGCTAGCGTGGGTAGATGTCCTGTAACCACGGACTGTTTTATTTGTTGGATTCGGATTGGATTTTGCATTATATAACTTCTGCTGCATTTCCATATTGAAATTGTTATTTGTTTTCTTGTTTTTGTGATAGGTCGTGTTGATCTTCTACATTTGCACGGTGCTCTTGAGTCTTGACCTTCCAACCACCGCTTGTGGGTCTCTGCTTACGGTTTGGCATTTAATTGCATCGTTTTCACCTGGTAACTATCATCTTCTTGTGTTCCCTTTTGTTTCACTTACCTCTATTCTTTCTGTTTTGTGGCTATTGTGCTTGGTTGGGTTGTTCTTTCCATCATGTCATTGATTGTGTTGAATAGATCCATTATGATTCCAAAGTACTCTTAAATGCAATTGTAGTGTTTGATAAAAGGCAAGCTCGTTTTTTATGGCTTACAATTCAGATTAACTAATTGTTGTGTTTTGTGTTTTTGTTACAAAGATTAACCTCAAATTTTTTTTCCCCAACTGCATTGTTGAGTTCGGCTGTTTTTTTCCTGGGAATTTATATCCAAAGATCCAAGTTTTTATGTCTTTGTTGAGTACAGGCTAAGCGCCTAAACACTGTGTTTTAATGTGTTTAATTTTATGTACCTTCTTCAACATGGGTGCATGATCTCACAGTTTTGTTCCAGAAGTTTTATGCACTCAGATCTGAATGTGATTAATTTCATTTATGTTCCTTTATGTTTGGGTTGGGCTGAGGATGCAAATTTCTTTACTTTGTTGGTACAACAGCTTGAGAAATTGTTCATCCATTATTTGTTCCCTCAATGATCACGTTTTCCGAATTTATAAAATTTGGAACATTATATTGTGTTCATTGAATTACTAAAATACTTTTGCATTGCTAATCAGGTGTGTCGATATCTATTGATTTTCCTATTCAACACACTGTGCAAGAAGCATTTTGAACACAATGGTCTGTTTACAAACCTTTGGTGTCTAAACCATTTTTATTTTCTTTTGAATTGTTCTTCTGCATGTTATTCAAGAATCAAGAGTTGTATTACATCATTTTGGGTATAGGCATATCTTTTCAGACTCCAATTCATAACACCTTATAGTAGTTGCATTACATCATTGCAGATTATCATTCATGAGGTTGAAAGCAATCTGATGGAGCTTCTATCGGATCAGTTTGGGTAGCACTGTCACTTTAATGTGTTCAATACTGATGATGTTTTGAAGATGGATTACGCTCATACGAGACTTGTGCTTTCAAATTTTTTAACTTCCTAATGTCTGAGCATTTGCCACCAAGGATGGTGAAGATAATTATTAGATCAACAGCACCCTAGCACCGCCTTCCCCACTCTCAACAGCACCCTGGTGCTTTCCTCGCTTTAATTAGCATAATTTAAATTTGTATGTGGAATTGGTCATAGTTATTTGCAGAATTAAAAATCAGGTTTGGGATGGAAAAGGGGAGCTCGATGGTGGTGGCATAGTGGGGTAGTGGCGCTGATTCGAAAAGGAGCAAGATGAGATGGCGAACATTCTGAGGCTGGCGTTCTTCCTTTAGGATGCATTATGTAGATAATCAAGACTTCCTTGATCTTATTGAAAAGGTTGCTTCATGTAGTATTTCACTGCTACCTTTGGGATGTAATTTATTTTTTGTTCTCATTATAGTGTTTCTTGACTCCAGAAAGGGGATTTTTTTGCTGTTTGATAACTACTAATATCTTAGTTTTGCTTCTTCTTCAATATTAGTGTTGGCATTCCCTTTATAATGTTGTGTATATAATTCATATCGTTACATAACATTCTCACTGGTTTTTGCAGATACCTGCTGAAATCGTTGCTCTCTTGGACGAGGCCTGGTATGCTTTTGCAAGTATATTTGATTGGAAAAGATCAGTTTATAGGTTTATTCATTGTTTTATCTAAGTTTAACCTTGTTTTTTCTTATTTTGTTTCTGGTATGTTTCTACAGAGGCAAACAGACTTAATATATATCACTCTATATGATCTACTTTTTGGGAGGTGAAGTGGTCTTCGTTTTTTATTCAAATGTTTTGAGTAGTTTCAGTTAAATATCACTGCAAACTCCATACTATGCATATGCAATAATGTATCACATTCCAAATCCAGCTTGAAATTCGACATTCGGCCCACGCGGCATCGCGCGCGCTCCACGAGTTCTAGTATATATATATATATATTTAAAACCATTAGTGAACAATATATTCTACATTTAAGGGGGTGTATAATGTGGTGTCTCCATTTCAAATTTATGATTTTTATAGAGTTTTTCATTTTTTTAGTTTACTAATTTAAGATTTTCGCATTTATTTATTTATTCATTATGGATTTTCAGTTTTTGAAATATATGGAATTCCCAAATGTTCACTTTAAAAAAAATTGAAATTTGAAATTTTGCATTTTTTATTTTATCTATATTATTTTGTATTTTGAAAATTTACTAATTTTATATTTTTTTGCATTTATTTATTTATTCAATATTGATTTTTTAATTTTGAAAAGATTTGAAATTTCAAATTTATATGAAATTTTTTTTTTTTGGATAACCGGGGATGCTAAAAAGCATCGGCAAAGAAAGGAAAAAAAAGAAAAAAGTTACAAAACCATCAACCAAACAACAAAAAACTAGACACGGGGAAACCACACTCCACTCCGATCAGCTGAGAGGGCGGTAAGCACATCATCCGGCGGAAAGGCCCATGTCGTGAAGAATTCCAACGAATGAGCCCCTCGATTAGCTAAGACATCAGCAACATCATTCCCTTCCCGAAGAATGTGAAACCACCTAAGACCGGGATGAGCGGTCAGGACCTCCGTAATGGACAAGACCAACGCATATAGCCAGTGGTCGTGCGACACACCCTGGTTGATAAGACGAAGAGCTTCAAGCGAATCCGAGTAGCAGCAGGCCTCATGAATTCCCAACCGAATCAGTGACCGAACCCCATGCATAATACCATGGAGTCCTGCAACTAGGTTAGTCCCAACACCAATCGAGCCGGCGAAGCCCTCAATCCAATGGCCATCGTCACTGCGAATAACTCCCCCAAAACCCGTCGGGCCAGGGTTACCCAAGGAACTGCCATCCACATGAAGAATTGTACCATGTCGCCCTAAGTGATTCCAAGACACCCAACTCGGCTCCACCTGCTTCACCCCCACAGCAAAGGCCCACGACAAGGAGACATTAAGGCGATAAGCTTCCCCAACAACCTTAGGCACCTGAATCTCCTCACCTCGGATGCAAGCAGCATTCCTATGTTTCCAAATACTCCATAGCACTGCCCAATTGAGGCTCGACCAAGACTTGCAAGCTTGGCGCAAAACAGCCCCCGTAACCTCCTCCCCATCCCTCCAATGACCACGAACGTCAAGCCCATAGTGGTCCCAACAAGCTGCTGCCCAGGTACAGTGAAAGAAAAGATGCGCAATAGACTCCTCCGAGGCACCACAGATCGAGCAACCTGGGGAAGACGCCATGCCACGTCGAAACCGAAGGCCATTAGTGGGAAGAGATTGATGCACCATAAGCCACAACAGCATCTTTATCTTCTCCGGGAGCTTCAACTTCCAAACCCAAGCTCTATCAACATCCGGCTGGACACCACGTTGATGGAGAAGCCATCTATATCCCGACTGAACTGAATAGTCACCGTCCGACGTCCACAGCCAACGCCACGTGTCCGCAGCTCGGGAGTGAAGAACCAGCGGCCCATGCTCGAGGATCTCAGTCTTGATGTCCGGTGGAATAGTAGTGTACAACATCTCCCACTTCCAACGGCCATCTTGAAAGAAATCCCTCAACTGAAGTTCAACATCCACACAATGGACGTACGGCAGCCTAGGCGCGATAGGGCCCTTCCGCAACCAAGAGCTATACCATACACTGCTATCACCACTGCCAACCCGCAACCTAAACCCCTCCACAAAGAATGGTGCAGCTTTCGACACCGAGCGATAGGTAGCAGAGGCACACGAGCGCTGAGGTAGCTGCCCCAGACGACACTGATACTTCGCAACCAAAAGCCTAACCCACGGCTTAGCAGCTAGGGAGAACATATCCATCACCAGTTTACCAAGTAGAGAAAGGTTCATATCTCGACAAGTGCGAATACCAATCCCGCCCATACCTCTCGGAGTGGCAGCCTTCTTCCAACTAACAAGATGGATACCCCCGACCGTTCCCATCCTTCCAAATAAAGTGACGGATGCAAGCATCAACTTGGTCACAAATAGATGACGGCATCCAGTTGAGTTGCATCACATAATTGGGAATAGTAGCCAAAACCGCCTTAGCAAGAGTCACCCGCCCCGCCTTCGAAAGTAGGGCTTTCTTCCAAGACCCCAACTTACCACGAATAAGATCCAGTAAGAATTCAAAATATTGCCTCTTAGCCGCCCCCTGAAAGATAGGAAAACCAAGATACTTATCAATAGAGGAAGAGAATTCAACATTGAGAATTGAGAAAAGTTCCATAATCTTGCTAGCGGAGACCGACGCCGAGGCATAGGCGATAGATTTCCGAGCATTAATCTTTAAACCAGCTTGCAAAGCAAAAGAGGAGAGAACTTCATCCATACAACGAGAGCTATCCACAGAAGCCACCGAGAAAAGAAGAAGATCATCCGCAAAGAGGAGATGTGAGAGAGGCTCAGCATCACGGGCCAGGCGGATAGGTTGCCAGCGACCAGCCGCGACTTTGGAAAGAATAGTGCGAGAGAGCTTTTCCATAACTATAATAAAAAGGTACGGCGAGAGCGGATCCCCTTGCCGAAGGCCCTTTGCCGGTGAGAAAGCTGGTAGTGCGACGCCATTCCATAGAAGAGAATATGTAGGGGGACGAACACAATACATAATAATAGTGATCAGAGAAGTTGGCAAAGCCAAGTCCCTCAAGCAACCTTCCAAAAACTCCCAATTAACATTGTCATAAGCCTTTTCCAAATCAATCATCAAGAGAAATTCCTGAGCCTTTCGGTGTCGGATATGAAAGGAATGGACAACCTCTTGAAGGATGGCTGCATTCCCTGACGTCCCACGACCCGGTAAAAAGGCTGACTGATAGGGCCCGATGTAGTGTTGAAGCAATGGCCGAAGCCGATTCACCATGACCTTCGTAATGACTTTATAGCAAACATTACACAGGCTTATAGGCGGAAACTGACAAATTTCCTGTGGGATGGCAACTTTAGGAATCAAACAAAGGAAAGTGGTGGCAATAGCTGGATCAAATGAGCCAGTCTGAAAGGCATCATACACAAGTTGCCATAAGGAAGCACCTACAACCTGCCAATACAACTTATAGAAGGTCGATGGGAACCCGTCAGGGCCCAGGGCAGCCAACCCTTTCATCTGCCTGACAGCCGCCTTAACCTCCTCGAGCTCTACCTCCCGGCCTAGCTCCGCACCACCCGGTAAAGGTTCCAGCGGCGTGAGAGGCGAGCATGGTCGGGCCGACGGTAAGGACATGCCAAATAGACCCTGGAAGTGTGAACATGCATGGGTGCGAAGGGCGGAATCCTCTGTCTCCCATCGCCCATCAATATCCAGACCGGCAATACGACTCTATTGACGACGAATAAGAGTGCGAGAGTGAAAGTAACGGGTATTACGATCCCCCAACGTAATCCACTTGTCACAGGACTTTTGATACCACAATATTTCCTCCTGCTTTAACACTTCATCGAGCTCACTTAGAAGCTCCAGCTCAAGACGTTGCATGCAAGCGGAATCGATGCGAACAAGGCATCTACGTACCCCGGCCAGCCGCCTAAAAATCCGTTTCTTCCGCTTGGCTATGTTACCAAATACCGAGGTATTAAACTGGATAGAGGAATGTCGTGCCTGCTGAAGCTTATCAGAGAAGGTGGCGCCACCCATATGCCAAGCCGCATCAATGGTAGGTTCATAAAGATGATGAGAAGCCCACGCGAGCTCCCACCGGAAGGGACGACCAACTTGAGGATCATCCCGATGGCGACAACGCAGAAGGATCCCACAGTGATCAGACGCCCTTCGAGGCAGAACTTCAATAAACCCTCCCGGAAAGAGGGATAACCAATCCGCATTCGCAACCACCCTATCAAGACGCTTACAAGCCAACGGGCCCCCAGACGTATTGCGTTGCCAGGTAAACGGAGCGCCGATAGTATGAACCGTATGCAATCCACACGACTCCAACATGTCATGAAAACGATCACGATGAAGAGGATTTAAATCCATGCCCAAGGCCTCCGAAGCGTAGAGAATATCATTCCAGTCCCCTAGCGCAAGCCAAGCGCCACTAATGCGTGCGCAAGACTCCCGCATGAGCTCCCAGTCATTCTCCCTTCCTCTCGCCCACGGGTTGGCATAAATAGCGGTGAAGGTCTAACTCGCCATGCCGCATATCACGCGGAAAGAAGCCAGCCGAGTGTAGCAAACCACACTCACGAAGGAGAAGGGGGTACCTAGTCGGGTTAGAATCCAGAGGCCCCCTGCTCGACCAACACTCTCAGAGATATATAAAGCTTCATAATTGAGTCTGTAGAAGAACACCCTCAACCTATCAAATGCTCCCTAGGGCTCCATCATAACCAAAACCGTAGGTTTATGCATTGTCAAGACATCCATAATGTGGCGTTGAGTTTTCTTGTGCATGGCGCCACGAATATTCCATGCCAAGATACTGAAATCTCGAAACTCTATCATTAAGTAACCACAGACAGGTTACTATCCTCCTTCCCACCAAGCTCGCGACTAGGCCCATGCAGGACGGTAGTGGTCATAGTACCAACCGCCTTCCGAGGAAACCCGGCCTTGCGCAGGCTGCGCTCCAACCCTGGAGACGTCAGAATCTCATCACCCTGTGCCACCATCCAACAAGTGTAAGAACTTATTCGGGAAATTTTTTAAGGGGTCAATACTGCCCTTATCTGGCGCCTTCGAACGGGAAGCCTTCATACGAACCCTCTGGACTCCATGGTTAGTGGCTTTCCCCTTAACGGTCGTTGCATTCCCCGAACCATAGTGATTCTTGACCGAACTCTTATTAGAGCTATCAATGGTAGCAGGCTTCACATCCTTATAGGGGATAGTAGAAGTACCAACGGAGGCAGTCTTCACATCCGTGGAGGGGACAGTAGATGTACCAACGGAGGTAATCTTAGCACCCTGAGGTGAGACCCGGCTGGTGACATTCTTACCAGGCAAACGAACCTTGGCGAAAGAGGCACCCTTGTTAGTGCTTCTGTCCTTGGGGATAGCTGCATTACTAAATCCATTGCCATTATCCAAAGACCCATCCTTACCACCCCTAGAGGCATTCTGGCTGGCCACATTCCTCGGTTGACGTGGCTTCCTCGGCTTTACCATCATCCAGTCTCCCACGCTACCATCAACCTTGGCCTGTTGATCGGCCGCCAACTCCCTAGAGCCCCCCGTTGACCTGCGTAGCGCCAACATTACCGTCCATAACCCTTTCATCCACAATGTCGTTCCCATCCTGAGAATCACTCCCAGTCTCCAGAGGGTGAGCAGCCACTGGGGAGTCCGAGGTTGGCGGGTGGCTATGAACAAACGAGCATCGATCCTGTGCATGACCGAATCACGCGCACTTCATACACATAACAGGAAGCCCCTCATAGGCTACCTGGACAACATCCCCTTCCACATCGAACAATCCAATGAGAGGATCGTCCAAATTAACTTCGACGCAAACCCTAGCATATCTACCTCAAGATATGGCCAGGGTTTTTGTATCAACCTTAATCACAGTACCCAACGCGGACGCAATGCCACTAAGAGTTTCCTCCTTATAGAACGCCTGCTTAAGTCCGGGCAAACGGATCCAAGTTTGAATCGTATTGACCTTACACGACGCAGGGTTGAATGAAGGAGACCAACGGAGAATCGCAACACAATGACCAAAAACAATCCAGGGACCGCCCGTAAGCACCTTCTCCCGGTCATCTGATAACGCAAATTTTGCCATGTAGCAACCATGTCCAATGTCAAGAAGATCAAATTGTCCTGCCAACTTCCATGCATGAGTAAGTCTTTCCTTCAATGCAAGGAACCCTACAGACGTTCCCAAAACTTTAAGAACAAGGGTATCCTGCCAAGGTGCGTAAAGATCATCAAGATAACTCCTTTCAAACCGGATCTTAGGGCAGCGACTATGAGGCCCATGGGAATCAATTGTCATCAGATTTTCCGCCACCAAATCACGCGGCGGCGCATTAGTATCATCGGGGGCAAGACCAGCCTCAAAGGCTTCCTTGTAAGAACTCGGCTTGGGGTCTACGAAGACGTCGGGGGAGCAGGCAGCATGAGGACGTCCGGAGATGCCATTGGCTGCGGGGGGATCAGGCGGCAAAGCTGCCGGCTGCGGGGGATCAGGCGGAATATCGTCGAGAGCGTTCATAAACCCTAATTTTTTTTATCAAATTTGTAGTGTATACATTAATTAATGTATATGATATATAGGTCATAGATACTACTACTAAAAACAGAGTCGTGATGAAAATTCAACAGCTAAGGGAGCAGATGAGATGCAAAAAAGTAGCTATGCTATCCAAATATTTCAAAAAAGTAGCTGTGTATTCTACTAATAATTTTTTTTCCCTTGTATTGTTGCATTTTAGTATTGAACAATAAAGAGCTTTTGTTTTTTTTTCTTTTCGGATTAATTTTCATGATCAACATAATTATCGATAATGTTGTTCCACATTTATATTTATAAATTCACCATATTCTTAATTATTTTGGCTCCGAAGCGCATAATTTGAAATATAAATCTTATTTGTTAATATTTAATTATATCATTCTAATTATATATAAATATATACTAAAAAATACTCCCTCCATTTTTTTTTTAAATCTAACGTTTTGACTTTTGTAGCACTTTGACTTCTATTTTTGTTATAGTTATAGAAGAAAAAGTATAGCCAAGTGAAATCTTGTTGGATTTGTCTTATCTTGTAGTTTTTAAATATCAATTTTTTAGAATTTTTACTTGTACCAAATTTGAGTTATTAATCGTTGAAAATGTGCATTGATATACGTGCAAATGAGAAGTGTAAGGTTTAAAAAAAATGGAGGGAGTATAAATCTTATTTATGTTTTATAATAAATAATATAAAATAATTATAATTACTAACGGAATGGTGAAATTTTATATTATATAAATAATTGGTTTTGAGTAAATTAATTATTTATGTAAAACATATTATAAATAAAAGAATCAGGTGTATATATAGTTATTGGGGGTGCGAATAGATCCATCAGTCATAAAGACAGAAAATTTAATTATATAATCTATTTTTAAGGAATAATTCATTAATCTATGTTTTAACAGATTTGCAATTGACGGAAGAACAAATATAAATCTAAATTTGTTAGAAATTGAAGGCTAATTGCTATAAATTCTCTAAGTTTGAAAATTTTCTCTGAAATGCCGATACCGAATGAAGTTTTAACATCTGAAAACAGAGAATCTATTAATACTAGAAGAGACGTGTTATAATAAGGAAGAAATGAAGACGGATCATGCTAAGCTATTACCTTTGTTGATATGAGCAGAAGAATGCTTATAATATATGTAGTTTAGTGGTGAGGGTTAATTCTTTTTTCTTTACGTGGTGGAACTGAAAAGACATTTATCGATTATTTATCTGAAAAAATTATGTTAAGCCCTTCATGAGAGAGGTGATATTTTGTTGCTTGTAGCATCCAGTGAAATAGTATCCCTACTCCTTCCAAGATATGACTGCACATTCTAGATTTAATATTCCACTATATTTTGATAAGAATTCTACCTGTAGAAAACTTACTCCATAAAATTCTTTAACATCTCTTCTCATTTGAACAAAGCTCATTATTTAGGTTGAAAACTTTTTATTGGTAGAATGATTATAAGCCCGTCTGAATAAACTGCACCACTTCAAATCCAGACATTTTGAAAATGGTGCTATACTAACCCCTACCAATGAGATTGTTAATACGATCAATGATTACATAATGGAACGTATGTCTGCAAATGAAAACGTATATATATCAGTTCTAATGATATTTGTTAAGATGATGAAAGTATAGATAATGTCAATTAATTATTTTCACTGAAATATCTAAACACGATCAAGTGTTCTGGATCACTGAATCATGAATATAGTTGAATGATGGCTGCACAGTCATGCTTCTTAGGAATATAAATCCATCAAATAAATTATGCAATAGAAGTAGGTTAATAGTAACCAATATGCGGAACCATATAATTGAGGTTAAACTAATTTTCGGGAAATAATGAAAGTAGAAAATTCTTGATTGGTAGAATGATTATGAGCCTATCTGATTTAACAAAACTCCCTATTAGATTGCAGATAAGAAAATTCTCGCTCGCGGTTTGTTTTGCTGTTATTATAAACAAAAGTCAATGTCAATGTTTAAATAAGGTTGGACTTTATCTTCCAAAATTAATTTTTAGCCATGAACATTTAAGTTGCAATTTCGTGTCACTAGCAAGCTGGGGCTCAAAGTATTAATATATAATTAAGAATGATTAACTCAAGATACCACAAGAAATGTTTTTCACAATGAAATTTATATATGACAGAAAAATTGCAAAATATAAGCTGCACCACTTCAAATTCAGACATTTTTAAAGATAGTGTTATACTAGCCCTTGCCAATTAGATTTTCAGCAATGAAACTTTCAGCAAATTGTGAGTGAAATTTTCATATTATGCTCTATATTTAAATTTTATTTTATTTTAATTTAAATTTCAAATTAAATAAAAATATTATTTTAATAATTATTTTTATTGATCTGTTAGATTTGTACCGGACAAGGTACATAAACTAAAAAAGACGGTATAATATGATTTCTTTGTTAATTTTAAAAATAATTAAATTATATTATTATATACATAATCTTTCGAATATATATAAAATCGTTACACATTTTTCATTACTCAAAATACATTTTATTAGTACTTACTAGTTCATTACTCAAAATATATTTATGCCCATCGAGTCTCGACAGATTACTTACTAGTTGATCATTAAAAATATATGCTTCCCTCCGTTTTTTTTGTTTACCCCATTGGGGTTTTCGGCATTATTTACACATACACTTTAATTTAAAGTTTTATCATAGTTATACAACTTAAAATATAGTTAAGTGTGATCTTGTTACATCCGTCTTGTCGTGTAGTTTTTAAATATCAAATTTTTAGAATTTTTATTTGTACCAAATTTGAATTATTAGTGGTTTAAAATGTGCATTGGACTATGTGCTGAGTGGGTCCGTAACAAATATATAAAAACAGAGGAATTATTAGTTACGAAAAATGGGAATTAAGCATATTTTAAAAGTAGAAGTAATAAAATACTCCTTAAATAGTACATCATAGAAGTATTTCCTTTTTAAAAATTAAATAGTTATAGGATATACCTGACTTTTCCATATGATTGAGTAATTTTCAATCAAGGTTCTCGACTAAACTTCACTATATGATCGGGTTTACCGACGTTATCACCGACCATATTAATAGTGGTCGGTGTTGTAGCTGTCGAAGCCACCGAGCCCCAATAACGGCTAAAAATCACCGATCCCATCAGGGGGTCGGTGATGGGGTCGGTAAATCCGACCCGGACTATGGTGGTCGGCAATTGGGATCTGTAAATAGTTTTTTACTTGTAGTGCTTGTCAAACTACTTGTTTGAGTACTTGAAAAAGAAAAATCAAGTCGAGTGAAGTATCAAGTAGTAGGGTTGGTAAAATATTCGAAGCGATTCGCTGAACCACAAAATTGAATTGAAATCGAACCGAATTTCCGTAACCGAGGACCCCGGTTCAAATGCAAATATTTCATTTAAGTATTTGTCCGGTTCAAATACAAATACAAATACTTTAATTTTTTCCCTATTAACCGACCAGATATATTTTTATTGTGTTTAAAAAAAATTATATATATTTTATATATTATACATATTTGATGGTATATAATTATATATCAATAATATATCATAAATTGGCATTACAAAGTAGAATGGACGTTGACCCCGTTCTCCCTCTCCCTCCCTCTCCCCCTGTACCTGTTCCACCGGATCCCATGCCGGAAACCTCTGATTCGGGGGTTCCGCCCCCAGTCATCAAACCCACGTTCCGTGGTATTACCTTTCGAACGACGCTTCCCCATGTTACGGATACCAAGCCTCTTTGCGATCACTCCACTCGAGACCTGGTAGGAGGGAACCCACTTCTCCCCAGAATTACTTTTAATGATATTGCCATTGATCGGCTATGTATACCACTTAAGGATGCTTTGGTTGTGAAATTACTCGGCAAACGTATTGGTGCTGTGTTGCTCAAGGACCGCTTAACTCGTATATGGAAACCAAAGGGACATTATGAGATTATGGATATCGAACGAGGGTATTTTCTTATCAAGTTCGATCAATCGGCTGACCGGGAAGTGGCCCTCTTTGGAGGGCCTTGGTCTATTTTTGATCATCATCTTGCAGTCTTCCCTTGGTCTAAGGATTTCACCCCATCGTTGAATGTGAATAAAACTACTGTTTGGTTGCGTTTTCCGGGCCTAAACCCTATGTTCTTTAATGAAGACGTTGTTATGCTTATTGCAGAATGGGTGGGACGTCCTTTGCGTGCAGATATCAACACCAAACAAATGCATAGAGGGCAATTCGCTCGTGTTTGTGTGGAAATGGACCTCTCGCGTCCGATTATTGGTAAGGTCATGGTGGGTGATGATTGGCAGTTGGTGGCCTACGAAGGCCTACATGGCATTTGTATCAGTTGTGGAATGTTTATGCATAGAGGTGCTTCATCTTGTGAGTGCAAGAATGGTGGTGACAAATCTTCGACAGCGGCGGCAAAGGAGACTCCGGTAAAGCCTGTCTCTTCGTCGGAATCTAATTTGGGTAAGGGTGTTGATTCTTTGGAAGATGGCACTAATTTAGGGAAACAGGATCCCCGAATTATGGATGGTTCTAATCCCTTGGCAGTAAATCTGCATGCAAATTTGGATAATTCTCCATCTTTGGTAGTTCCCGTAACTTCCTCCCCTTACCATGTTGAGCAAGTGTCTACCCATGGGGATTGGATTACTGTTTCCCGGCCGCCGCGACCTCCGCGCAAGGGGAAAATTTTGTATGGTTCCAAGCCTACTGGTAATCATGACAACGTTCGCAAGCTACATGGTGCTAAACCCTCGGCACATACAGAACTTCCTGGCATTCGTTTTGATATTAATCCACTATTTGATGCTGGCTCTGAGGCCACTGATCTGGATAATCATAAAAAGTTAAAAGGAAAACGTCTTCGTACTTCGGGAAACAAGGTTTCCTCCCAGCCATCTTCCTCGCACAACAAGTATCAAGCCCTAGCTTGGGGTGACAGTGCTATGGAATCTGAGTCCAGTGGGAATGGGGAGAGTGATGCTCTTGCTCTTGCAACTGTTTCCACATGATTGAATTCCGAGAGTTTAATGTCCTTGCATGGAACATACGTGGTGCCATGCATAGGAACACACAACGCCACCTTGCTGATATGCTTCGTATGTTTAAGCCGTCGGTGTTATTTATTATGGAGGCTCAAGGTCCGTTTGAGAGGCTGCGGGTTTTCCTATATCGGTTGAATTATGAAGTTGTCCATGTTACTGAATGCATCGGTCGTTCTGGGGGTCTTTGGATCCTTCGTTGTATCAGCCATCCGTATTCGTTGGCTGTGGAGAATGTTTGTCGTCGTATGTCACTGTTGAGGTCAGCTCTGGTCCTGCTATTTGGAGGCTTTCGCTTATTTATGCAAGTCCTTCTGCCCATGATAGGATGGGCGATTGGGCCGATATGAGGTCGGTGGCGGGTTTGTCCGAGGGTCCCTGGTGTGTGTTAGGGGATTGGAATGATGTGGCTTATGCGGAGGAGGCTCTGGGAATGGTTACGAATAGTCGCCAGTGTGGGTTTTTCCGTGAGATGCTAGACGATTGTGGTCTCCAGTCTGTGCATACAATCGGAGATCCATATACTTGGCAACGCAATACCACTGGGGGCCCTTTGGCTCGTAAAAGGCTTGATCGAGGTGTGGCCAACATGTCATGGCTTGGCGTGTTCCCAAGTGCCGTTGTGGAGGTTCTCCCACGTCGCTCTTCGGATCATAATCCGCTACTTCTTAGATGTTTTAAGGGGAATGGTGTGACTGCTCAACGGCCTTTTCGATGGGAGTTTGCATGGTCGGATCACCCTTTGTATGGTCATGTAGTAGATGCTGCATGGAATGGGGGGCGGAGTCTTGGTGCCAACGCCTGGATCAGGTGCGGGATTCCTCTCTTTATTTTAACAGACATACCTTGAGGCATATTAAGAAACGTAAAGATCGTTTGATGAGGAGATTAGCCGGCATTCGACGAGTGCTTGCTTGAGTTGATTCTGTTCGCCTTACATCAATGGAACAACAATTTTCTCTTGAGCTTGATGAAGTTTTACGTCAAGAGGAAATGTTGTGGTTTCAAAAATCTCGGGACAAATTTGTTAAACATGGTGACCGTAACACTCGTTACTTCCACACACAAACACGCATTCGACGGTAGAAATCTAAAATTCTTGGCCTTGAGATAGATGGACAGTGGACTACTGAGGATGATGTTTTGAAAACTCATGTCTTAATGCACTATAGTTCCTTGTTTGGTTTCTCCCAACCCCCTGTGAGGAACTCTTGTTCCCTCCCAAAGCTTAATCAGTTACCTAATGTGATTGGTTTGGACTGTGCAGTCTCTGTGGAGGAGGTCTCGAAGGTTGTTCAAGAATTAAAGGGTTTATCTGCTCCTGGCCCGGATGGTTTTCCTGCGATGTTCTATAAATTATACTGGGGAACTCTTCGTGACTCGGTTTGGCAGTTTGTTAAGGATGCTGTTGAAAGGGGTTCATTTGATTTATCCCTTGCTGCTACAATTATATGTCTTATCCCAAAGGTTATTATTCCGAAAACGATACGCTAGTTTCGCCCCATCAGTCTGTGTAATGTCAGTTATAAAATATTGATAAAAGTGATTGTTAATCGCCTGAGACCTATTCTTATGTCGTATATTGGTCCCTTACAATATGCTTTTCTGCCAGGGAGAGGGACGTCGGGCAATGCTATTGTGCTCCAGGAAGTTGTATCTTCGTTTCATAATAAGCATCGCCGCTCACAAGATTTCTTGCTCAAGGTGGATCTTGAGAAGGCCTATGACAATATCCAATGGAATTTTTTGGAGGAGTGCCTTCGTGATATGGGAGTTCCTAGTTCGATCTGCAAAATAATTATGTTTTGTGTGCGCAGCCTGTCCTTTTCTATTCTTTGCGTGTTTGCCAGCCTTTACTCCTCCGGCTAAGGGCCTTCGGCAGGGTGACCCTCTTTCACCATACTTATTTATCATTGTGATGGAGAAGATGTCTTGCTCCATACTTAATTGTGTTGATAGTGGTTGATAGCAGCCTGTTTGTCTTGGTCGTGGCACTCCCCCCCTCTCTCACCTTATGTTTGCGGATGACTTACTACTATTTTCCAAAGCGATGCTGGATAGTGCTTCTTGTGTGGATGCAGTGCTTACTAAATTTGCCCTCCATACTGGACTTAAAATGAATGCTGGGAAGTCTATTGCTATGGCTTCTGCTAGTGTGCCTCCTGATACTATTACTCATTTGGCTTCTTTGTTAAATATTAATTTCACGATGAACCTTGGAAGTTATTTGGGTTTCCCTCTTGTTCCCGAGGCTGTTCGAGGTTCCCATGTGGAGTTCATTGTTGAGAAGATGCATGCCAAGTTGCTTAATTGGAAGAGGGCTCATCTTAATAAAGCAGGACGCATAACCTTAGCAAGGTCAGTTTTAAATGCTATTCCTGGTTATGTTATGCAGATTTTGTGGCTTCCTTCATCCACTTGTGATAGGGTGGACCGACTTATTCGTGACTTCATCTGGAAGGATGTTCACAGTCATGGGTTCCATCTAGTTGGTTGGGAGAAGGTTGCTCGTCCAAGGAAGTTAGATGGCCTTGGTGTTAGGAAATGTCGAGATGCCAATATTGCCCTGTTGGGCAAGTTAATACGGGTTGTCGTGTGTGGCAATGATCAACCTTGGACTCAATTATTACTCGGAAAATATAATTGTGCTAGAGGTTTTTTCTGCCAACGGCCAGGATCATCCTCTACGTTTAAGGCTATGGTCCATGCTGCTCCATCTCTTTTACCTGGTTTCAGGCTACGAATTGGCAATGGGAATTGTAGGTTTTGGCGTGGTTCTTTTTTGAGAGGAGGACCTATTGCCCCGCGCATCCCTTTCGTGCATATATCTGATTCGGAGTTGCGTGTGAGGGATGTTTTTGATGAAGGGAGATGGTGCCTGGAACGTCTTATGACAGTCCTCCCGGATGCGTTGGTGGATGAGCTAAATGACTTCGGTTCTCTATGAAACGGCGGACGACATGTTGTGTTGGATAGGGGGTTCCAATGGTATTTATTCAGTGGCTACAGGATACGAGTGGTATCCGCATGAGGGGGAGTGTTAGTGGAGATCGTATGGCTTGGGTTTGGCGTGCTCCAGTACCTGAGAAGATCAGAATTCTTTTGTGGCTTATTGTACATAATTCGTTGCCAACCAATGTGATGCGGAATAGGAGAGGCTTAGCTACTTCCCCACGTTGTGTGATATGTGGGTTTGCGGATGAAACGGTGTGGCATTTGTTTTTCCTTTGTCCATGGGCAGCGGCGGCATGGACACGTATTGGTGTGTCCCCAACCTTCCTGCAGCAATTTGTATCTGATGATGTTTCAGTCTCATTCCCACTTATTTGTAAGAAGTGGTCAGGGCTTCATTGGGCTCTCTTTTGGAATGTCTGGAGGGGTCGAAATAATTTTTGTATGAGGGGTGAGCAGCCCTGCTCACAGCTCACTGCTCGTCGAGCTCGTGCTCTTGGCTGGTCCCTTTGTCAGGCCTACCAGCGCCTCACTAAATTGGTGCACCCAAGATTTGTCTGTTGGAATCCTGTGCGTTCTTTTGGGATTGTTCTTCATGTAGATGGGAGCTCCCTGGGTAATCCGGGCCCTACTGGCTTTGGTGGTGTGGTGAGGACAGGTGATGGGATTTGGGTTGAGGGTTTTTCCAGATTTGTGGGAGTTGCTTCAAATCTTGTTGCAGAGTTACATGGCATATGGCGAGGCATGCTATGTCTTCATCGGATGGCAGTGACCACTGCGGTTTGTTTCTCGGATTCTTTGGAAGCCTTGCGTATTATTTGTCGGGATCTCCCTTTGGATCACCTTCTTTTACCTATTGTTCGAAATATTCGGGACCTTATGGATGCTCATCCTGGGTATCGTTGGCTTCATCTCCTTCGGGAAGCGAATTCGGAAGCTGATTCGTTGGCGAAGCGTGGGGCTAAGTCCGTGGAGTTCTTTACCACCTGGGTTTTCCCTCCGGATGACGTGCAGCCTCTCTTGGCTGCGGATTTGGCGGGGGTTTATTATCCTCGTTTTTAGTCGGTTTTTTATGTTTTCATTGTCCTCTCCTTGTTTCTCCCTGTTTTTTCTGTAGTTTTTTGTAGCTTTTTTCTTAGCCGGGGCTTGTGCGTCTCCTTCACCCAAAAAAAAAATAATATATCATTATTTATTTATTTATTTATTTATTTATTTTATAATAAAATAAATATTAAAAACTAAAGATAATTAAAAAAAAGTGTATCCTATATAGAGCTGTAAATAGAACAAACAGTTCGTGAGCTGAGCTCGTTTCGATTCGTGTTCGTTCGTTAACAGCTCGTTCGGTAAGTTAAACGAATCGAGCTCAAACACATAATTTGGTTTGTGTGTTCGTTCGTTAAGTTCGTGAACAGTTCGGAATTCTTTTTTAATGGAATATATATTATAAAAAATAAAAATTTTATCTAGTTGTTCTTTCCATTTTTCATTTTTATTAATTTCACATTTCTCTCATAAATTATATTACAATATACATTATATTTTCACACCTAATTTAATTCTAAAATAAATAAATTTATTAATAAAATAAATGGTTCGTTAACTGAGCTCGACTATGCTCGTGTTCGTTCGTTATTAGCTCGTTCGTAAGGTTAAACGAACAGAGCTCAAACATGAAAATTGGCTCGTTAATATTTTTGGCTCGGTTCGTGTTCGTTCGTTAAGCTTAACGAACAGAGCTCAAACACTTGAAGCTCGGTTCGGTTCGGCTCGTTTACAGCCTATATTGATTTTGACCTTAAGAATATTCATTATTGAAATTGAAATAGACATTAAACTAAGATTGTTTTTAAATATACTAATATATTTTGATAATACTGAAAGAAATCATTGAATTCGATAGTTATATGATTTTTTATTATATTTTAATAACCTAAAAAATAATTAAATAAACTATTCCATTTGATTATAAAGTTTAATAGGCTTGAACAAACTATTTGAAACGAATCGCTTAATCACTGAATCGAATCGAAATCAAACCTCCGGTTAACCGAGGGGTCCACTTACAATTACAAATACTTCATCTAAGTATTTGTTCGGTTCAAATACAAATACAAATACCTGAAAAAAATATAAAATACTATGAATCAAACTCGAACTCTATAAGTATACTCATTTTTACTTGTTCAAGAACAAGTCATTCAATTCCAAGTTCCAATTCCATATGACGGCGACTACATAATTTTGCTTTTAAGTTCCATTTCAACCAGACATTTAACATTGTATTTACCTTCATCTTATCTTTTTCCCTTAAATTTTCCCATCCCCACAATTCCAAGTTCCTAGAAGGCTAGAACCATAAAAAAAAAAAAAAAAAAAAAAAAAAAAAAAAAAAAAAAAATTGTAAAGAAGAATACTGCCTGGGCAGTACAGCCAGTTCAGCACCCAACAATAATCATTATTCATAAATGTAACTTGTTCACATTTAATAGTATCTAACTCTGTTACCAATAATCACATGCATTGTCCCTTTTTCGGGGACTACTAGTAACTAGTCTACTATTCCTATACTACCCATCCATCGTTAAAATAATTGCACAGAAATATTAGGCACAATAATGTTCAAATATAATAAAATCAACAAAGGAATCCAATAATAGTCAAATTTAGCATTAGACAAGTAGGAAAACAGCATCAAACAATTCCCCCAGCAGCAAAAAGATATACCATTTCCCCCTATTTTTCTCCATTCATTTACATTTGAATTCAATATACCCCAGAATTTATATATATTTATATAATATTTTTTATTGCAATCCCACCCCAAAATTTTCAAAATCACAAAATTCAGGACCAAGAAACTTATATATGATGATGAGGATGATGGTGCATTGAGGTTAAACATCTTACTGGGCGTTCGGTTTTGGATCACCAAAAATCACCTAGGCTGTGGCTGCCGTCGTGCCGGGAAAGACAGCATTGGCCTAAGTGTACGCTGCCGTCGAGGTGGGCTGCCGAAAACCATAGTCTGCGATAAGTTGACCATGTCGACCATGGATTGTGTCTGGTATGACTGGACAAGGCTTGTGCTATCAGTTGAGTCGCCCCTTGCTGTTGCCCTCTGCCAAGAATGTGAGCTCAATCCCGAAAGCACGTAAGCCCTCCCCGATGTTTCGTAAATGTGTTGATTGGCCATTCTCTCCTGCATTTGTCGTAATTCAGCATCCAATGCAACACAGAGTCTGTCTCCAGCTTGAGCAGACACTGTTTCTGATAGCTGCCTGCGACATTTCTCCAAGATGGATGCAGCCAAGGGTAAGTCGCCCTGTTCGGCTGCAGCCCTAGCGTCCGCCATTGCTTCTGCGGATTGAAGCCTGTTTCGTTGCCTGTCTACTTCCATGGACACTGTCAACTGTCCAGTAGCTACAGGCCTTTCAATGACAACAGTGCTTGCATTATCCAGTGTCACCAGATTTTTCGAAATAGTATGCTTATAGATGCATTTCACATTTATCAGAGGCATATTATCACAGGAGTCGTCGACTGGAATATCAGTTGTCACTAGAAAATCCCTTTCTTCTTCTGCATACAGGTCACCAACCTCAATAAAGCCTTTTCTTTTATCATCAGCCAAAATGGTCTTGTAGCTTCCTGATTTTATAGAAGTGAGTTGCAATGCAGGATTGATGCACTCGACTTCCACTTTGAGTTCCTGAACTACGACACTTAGAAGACCCCCAATGCACTGAGCAAAAGCATCCTGAATCACATTCTCTGCTTCTATGAAAGAAAATGTTCCACCGGAAGTCTGAGCAACTAGATGCATTGCATCCGCATCATGATCTGCACCGAACCCAAATGTGTGTACAGGAATGTGGAGGCAATCGGGAAGCAGTGACTGATAATTTGCACGCTGGTTGACATGATTTGGACTGCTAACTGTGTATGTATCTTGTCCATCGGATAATAGTATGATACTGCTAACTGGATTTTTCCACTTGTGATCCGTCAAAACCTTGGCGCCCTTCCTGAGGCCCTCAGCTATGTTCGTCCCACCATTTGAGCTCAGCGAATTTACGGCTTGCAGAGCTTCATACCTTCCAGTGTCGGTCATCCTGCGAAGAGGAAAAAGACGCTTTGCAGTGGAGGAGAAGGCAATTACTGATAGCCGGTCAGAAGGGCCTAAGTTTTGAATTACGAACCCCATTGCCCGTTTCAGCAGAGCTAGCTTGGTACCAGCCATGCTGCCGCTCACATCAAGCACAGTCACAAGATCAACAGGGGCACGAGAAGTTTGTGAAATCAAAGGTAAACCTGCTCCATCGACCTCAGAATGTTGTTTTACTGTGGTAGCTGGAGCCTTCAGATGAATCAGAATTGAAAAATCATTATGGGCCTTTGATTTTGGAACAGCAGAAATTTCAGGATAAGCTTTGACATCAACTACTCCAGTAAAATAGTCTTCAGGAGTGTTGTCTGTGGAGGAACTATTTGCAGTGACACTGGGTGGGTGACAAGCAACTTCATCATCGTCATTGAATACTGCTGGTTCGGGAGTATGAAAAAGGGAAGAAACCTGCCGATCTAGGACTGCACGGGGAGAAGGCACCCGTCTTACAGGGGGCATCCACCCATCATATTGAGGCGACACATTGTTTATCCTTGCTCTTCCATGAGATTTATCAGTGGCGGGACTCTGTAAGGGGATTTCTTTCCATTTTGATCTGCAGACCGGACAACATTGTTTGCCATGCTTCACATTGGAAGTGATACAATGGAAATGAAATGAGTGCGAGCATTCTGCTGTGAAAATGGCATGCCCATGGCCAGGTTTCATGGTCCCCAAGCATATCGCACAAATATTCTGTAAAATAGCAAAAATAACACAAGAAAATAATCAGTCAAATACGTGAAGTAAAAAAGTGCCTAGAAAAATTTGAACTTAACCATAGGTCAACAGGATTAAGCCTGTCTAAGCGTGTTGGGCAATAATTTCCCAGCAATTTAAGTGAGAAGATTGTCATACAATAATGCTGGCTTTAACCTGTTATAGAATTTGAATTAGAGGTCAATTAGCAGCACATAATTCACTATAAATCACATTACTTAATCTCACACAGTAGCCGACCGAAGTCAGTGGAAACAGTTGACAGAGCAATGTCAATCTGAAAAACATATTTCAATATTTTCATGTTTCATCCAGGCAAGTAGACGATGGATCCCCTTTGGAAACTATGATATGAGCTCGAAAATGACCCAGCAAATGGCTTTATCTACAAAATTATCAGAAATTGCGTCTTCACATCTGAAAAATTGGATTAATTAACATTTACTACTGGATAATCTCGACAGCAAGTGTATCTTACAGAGAGTACATATCAGCATTTATCTAGATACTCATGCTGTGAAAGATGTGCAACTTAGATCCTTGCAAATCCACAAACTCCAAAAGTCAATCCAAGCCATATTAACTTTTAAAATGTAAAGGGCAACAAGCAGGCTCTCAAAACTAATAATGAATCTTTTGAGAAATTAAAAATTGCAAGAAATCATTTAAAGCAAACCATATATGTATCAAAAGAGGCAGGAATCATTAAGTCACTATAACATTCCCTCCCACTGTACAAGACTTTGTTTTTGCTTTGATGATTATAGCATGAAAGCTCTCAATCAATGGTCAAGTTCAAGATAGCATTTTATAAAAAGGGGTGAGAAAATGGGCAAATGAGAATCGCCATGTGTGCAGTACAGTTATGTTGCTGACCAAGAAAACCACTTTCTTTTTCCCCTCTGTGAGAAGGGCAGAGGGGTAAGGAAAGATTGCACTGCTGCTACCCATTTTGGGCCTTTTATAATAAGGCCAGACGACTATCGTCCTCAAAAGTCTCCACCACCTCATCCCCACCACAACATTGAGAAACGGAAAACTACACCACAATACAGACCCATCCCATCTCTCCCCCAGTCCCCTATGCATTATATCTCCATTATCGTCATGTCATATACCTCTCTACCCCACGTGAATAGATCACCAATAGACTATTCACACAGTGGCCCCATCAGAATGTAACCACGATATTCTGTTTATTCTTTTTTTGAAAGAAGATAAAAAAAATCCAACGGCAGCAGAGGAAAAGGATTCTGGAAAAAATCTAAAGCAGGATAATAAGAAGGCATCTTCAAAACATACTTTATCAAATTCATCAAAGCTCCAGTTCAAAGAAGAATTCAAGATTTGTATGAAATGCTAAGCTAAAATCGCTCAACCACAAGCTTACTTAGAAAAATACTTTTCAAAAAAGGGAATTCCAGTCAAAATTCAGAAATCAGACGCAATCTGTAGAATCTGTTTTTCACTTTTGTATTTTTTTCCTCTTTCTGCTGAAAGGCGGATTCGTGAAACTCAAAAGCAAAAGGATTTCAACAGGAACGACACTTAAGACAAGCAAGAACACAAAAGTAACAATTCCATTTACAACCTTGCTGGATTTGGGCGAATGCTTAGGCAAAAGAAGGCCAGAGGAAGACGGAGTCGGAGTAGTGGGCGTATGCGCCTTAGGATCCGTATCAGAAGCAGTACTAGACAACAAATCGGCATCAGAAAATCTGGCGTCACTCCGAGACAGCGGCGAAGCCTCAATTGTCCTCGGGGCATAGAGACACGAGTTGAGCTTCAACCCTAGAGCCATCTTGACCTTCATCCATTTCCCGGCGGGCATGGTTACAACTTACAAGCAGGAATTGAAGCGGAAAAACTAGAAATAGAGATGCAAGCGCAAAAGGCAAGAAGAATCAGGCATTGCGTTGGAGAACTGAGGGCGAATCGGTTGGCAATGGAAGTAGCATATACAGAGGGGAGGATTGAGAGAATGAAGTAGCAGAGATCTCCATTAGAGAGCGTTTGGGTTTGGGCATTTTTGGGTTGAAGAAGGAAGGGTTTACAATATTAATAGTATTAATACAAGGGTAGCAGTTGTCTTTGAACACGCTAACCAATGGCTTTACGTTTCGATAAAACCATCGTGACATATACATACATATATATACATATACAGGTAAGTATATACTATATGTATACTGTATAGAGAGAGGGAGAGGGAGAAAATGTGTGCTAGTATTTTGTGTATCAGTATGATTCATCCATTACAAATATTGTACTCTCCGTTATCATTTTGACTTTTTTACATTTTCATTAATTAATTTTAACTTAATATTATCATAATTATAAAAGAAAAAAATTTCTAAACACTTGTCTCGCATTTTGACTTTTGACACTTTTCATTAATCAAATTTGACCTAATATTATCGCAATTATAAAAGAAAAAAAATATAGTTAAGTTCGATCTTATTAAATTCGTCTAATCGTATAGTTTTAGAATATATTTTATATAATTTTTACTACACATTTTGAGATATTAACTGTTAAACAAATGCATTTGATATTGTGCCCAAAAGTTTTGAGACATACATAGTGGGAGAGGGAGTAATTTTTACTTGCTCATTTTTTTTTATTTGCTCTATTTGCATTTTGGCTACTATTCATAAGTATACTTTAACTTAAAATTTATCATAGATACACAAGTTAAAATATAGTCAATTGGAATCGTGTTAGATTCGTCTCGTCGTGTAGTTTTTAAATATCAAATTTTTAGAATTTTTACTTGTATCGAACTTGAATTATTAATAATTTAAAAATTCATTGAACTGAGTGTACCGTAAAAAATTCAGTACTAGTATTAATGTAAAATGGAGTAGTAAAAAGTGGTGTACTAGTATTTTTACTAAAAGTAGATTATTGAGATGTTTGGGAGTCAGCGGATCCGGTAGTAGATAGCAGATTCAGAGATAGAATTGTGAAAGAATATGCTCACTCAATCCGCTATATGCTGGTAAATCTACCAACAACCAAACACACCTTATGCATTACCAGATTATCTGAGTACTATTTGATTGAAAGGTTAACTCCTCAATTTTTTTTTTATTTATTCTTTTGTGTTTGTTTTTGTAATAAAACAAAGAATGGTAGTAGTTTTTCCGCATTACAGCCAATTAAGGCTAGAAAAGAAAGAAAGGTAATAGTTCACACCATATAAATTATAAATGGATAAAAATAATGAATAATACTACCTTCATCTCACTATAATTGCTTCGGTTCACTATTTTGTACTATTCACTGTTTAGCTTTAATTCAAATTGTTGTTATAGTTATGTAAAAAAAAATAGTCAAGTGAGATATTGTTAAATTCGTCTAATCTTATAGTTTTATAATATCAATTTTATAATTTTTCCTTGTACATAATTTACCAAATGCAGTTGACCTAAACAGTACAGGCCCTGACATCTTAAGTCAAGGTCTCGGATTCGAGCCGTTGATATGAAGAATTCCTCTTTGGAAAAGACAACCTGTATACACCAAAAATTTAAGTTTTTTTTTTTTTTCTTTTTCCCCGGGAACTTTCAAGAAGTCGGGAAACTTGGCTAAGACTCAACCACTTGGCTAAGTACTTCAATTATTTATTTTATGACTAGTTTTATCTTTTTCATTCTTCTGGTTTATCAAGTTAATACTTTTAGCACCAATTGTTGTTGGCTTGAGTGGATGGGGCTCTAATCCCTTAAGCAATGTCTCAGGTTCGAGTGTTGTGTATGCAAAAAACTGCTTTGAAAGATACGTCCTTAATTGCCCTTGCAGATTCTCGAGGGATTAGTCTTGTGTCCAATGTGGCCTGGGGATACCCGGTTATACAAAAAAAATTTACTCCCTCTGTCCCAACTGAAATGTCTTACTTACTATTTTTTATTGTCCCACCACAAATGTATTCTTTCTATAAATAGAAATAATTTTCCCCTACAACAACTATGTAAACCCCATCATATACTCACAAATCAACTCTAACTTAATTTTCGTGTCCAACAGTAACAAGACATATTGAATGGGACGAATGGAGTAATACTTTATACATCCACAAATAAGTGTCCTAGACTTTGACATTATTTAAAATATAGGAGTGTATTTTACGTAATCCTTATACATTTTGAAATACTAATCTTATTAGCACACAATATTTTGATTAAAAATATTTGATAAAATTATCAGTCAAAATATTGGTGGTATACGAATTACAAAAATAAAATAGAATAAAATACTTTGACGTTTAACTTTAGTGTTATCCGGCCTCGGCTCATAAAAGAGAAATTAAAAAAAAAAAAAAAAAAAAAAAAAAAAAAAAAAAAACTCTTTAGTGATTGGAGTCTTAATTTTATACTTAAGACTAATCAACTATTGATTGTCACCCATGAATAAAATTGGTACAACAATAAATATTACTCCCTTCGTCCGAGAGAAGATGTTTTGTTTGATTTTTTGGTATTTGACTCAATTTTATTACAAGTATATTATTAAGAAAAATAATCTAATTGTGTCTTGTTATAATCGTATAATCATGTAGTTTTAGAATATATATTCCATAATTTTTTTGTTGTACATTTTTGAGATATCAACGGTTGAAAAATTTCATTGGATTGTGTGCAGAAATCAAACAAGACAATTTAAATGGAATACAGGAAGTAATTTTTTTAAGATAATTTTATTGAAAGTATACTCATCCAACTTTAAAAAAAAAAATAAATATTGGTATTATTATATAGGAGGTGTTTGGCAAAACAGTTAAACCCAATCAGCTCATTTTGTGAATTTGTGAGACAAAATAATTTTTCTAAAACAGACAAAATAACTTAAAACAACTGAATGCAGATGGCCTGAGTGGTATGCGGCTCTGGAAGCTTAAGTAAATGTCTCAGGTTCGAGCCTTTGTGTATGCATAATTCTACGTTGGTAAGACAACCATTCAATACCCATCCGATCCTCGAGGGATTAGTCTTGGATTCAATAAGGCATGTAGATACTCTGGTATTCATCTAAAAAAAGCTTAAAATAGTGTTCAACCAGCTCTTTCGAATCCGCTGCAAAAAGTAACATTTTGCATTTCAACGTATTGTAGACAAAAATTATTCTCAAAATTGCTAAAAAAAACTAATTTTGACTAATTTATTATTCACGCATTCAGTCAACTACTTACAACTTATTCATAAACATGCTCATAAACTAATCCAAAGCGCTATTTGGCAATTGGTTATTAATTGTTAACTGATTACGTGAGTAATAAATTAGTTAAAATTAGGTGTTTGATAATTTTGAAACCAACATTTTGCCTAAAATAAGCTGAAATCTAAAATGCTACTCAATGCAACGAATTCAAAAAATGATGATTGACCACTGTTTTAAGTTAGTTCACCTCTTTAAAAAAGTTATTTCGTCTCACGATGTCTCACAAATGTAGTGATTCATAATAATTGTTTTGCCAAACACCCTTCAAATATGCTATATTATATGATTTAGATAATTAGTTTCTATAAAGAGATTGAATACATTAATATTTAATCTTTTAGTAATTGGGACTGTGGGAGTATGGATTATCTTACATATTAATCATTAACCATTTAATTCAATTAATTATTGAAATAAATTACGCCACAATCCACATTCAATGATTTATCGATGTAGAAATGGGTGGTTTCAATTGTACTTAAAAATTCAATCAATAAATGGGTGGTTTCAATTGTACTTAAAAATTCAATCAATAATTTATTACTATATATATAGCCTAATTTTCAAAAAATAATTAAATCATGGCATCTCTAATCTTCTGGATTTACATCAGCTATTAATTACATCAGCTTTTATAAAACCATAGTAATAATTAAATAAGTACTGTATTGATTGGGACTTACTCTAGTGGTAAGTTCCCCAACTCCCAACATTTAGGTTGGTGGTTTGAATCCCACCCGACCCCATATTCCTCCATTTTGTAATTTATGTGATATGGACTCCCACCACCCATTTCTCATACTTTTAATGGCTCCTAAAAAAATAAGTACTGTATTTTTTTTTACCAAAAGTACTGTATTTACTATGTCCGGACAATAGTAAATCTTGTATGCATATATGTAGTTGTGATATACTTCCTCGGTTTCTATAAGTTTTCAACATTGATGTTTTTTTTTTTTTTCCACTATTAACATTTTAACTTTGTTTCAAATTTTTATCATAGTTATTGGAGAAAAAACATAGTGAAATGAGATCTTGTTAGATTTTAGAATATCAAGTTTTTATATTTTTTAATTGTATACAATTTAACTTATTAATCATTAAAAATGTACATCGGCATGCGTGCCTGTTCCCAATGGTGCAAACCCAAAAAAACGGAGAGAGTAATTATAAATATAAATAGATAAATAATTTTTTAGGCCATCAATAGGCAGATAATTCACTTTTGGGCCACTAAAGATTGAATTATGAAATTAGGCCACCAATAGACATTCGGGCCTAATTTAGGGCCAATTTGACCAATACCACACAAAAACGGGCCGCATGTAACCTACTCGCCACGCGATGGCTCAAATGTGGAAATTGTCTCTTTTGGTGGCTTATTTTATTTTTTTGTAATTTAAATAAATATTACTCCATTCGTTCCATTATTTTTGTCTCATTTTCCATTTTTCTCTGTTCCAACGTTTTTGTCTCGTTTTCATTATAGTAAATAATAAATAATAATCACAAATTTACCGCATCAAATTCTAATATATCTTACATTAAATACTATCTATGAACATATAAAATACTGTGCTTAAAATATCCCTACACGAAATAAATATTCATTAAAATAAAAATAAAATAAATATATATTGACAATGTGAAAAAAGACATAATAATAAATAAATTAATTGTATTAATAATAATAATAACTTCAAGAATTAAATTACAGTATAACATAAAATAAAGATTAAATAAATTAAATCTAAAAAATAAATTAATTTGAATCAATTCATTTATATTAAAGTGATGGAAACTTACCGTAGTGGTCAAGTCCCCCGACTCTCAACTTATAAGTAGGGGGTTCGATTCCCCACATGCCATTATCCCTTCCCTTTTATCCATTTGTAAATTTTGTGGTATGGGCTCCCACCACCCTTTATAGATTGTTCGGCAAAAAAAAGGGTTCTCTACCGATCATTTATCATATTTATATTAAATGAAATATAATAAAATAAGTAGTAAAAATTTAATAAAAAAATAAATGGAAACAGATAAATAAGTGTTCTCTACCCATCCAGGAAAGTGAAATAAAATTGAAGATCAGAAGAAATTTGGGTCTCCGATGGAAATACACATATTGTGTGCCACAATGAGCAGCTTCATTTTAGTAGTTGGTCTCGAGATCATGGTTTGATCATGGTTGGATAATTGTCCGATAGAGTAATATTTATTTTAATTTAAGAAAAAGTAAAAAAATTTTAAAAAAAAATAAAAAAACTAAAATAGGCCACTAACAGGAGACAATTTCTGCTTTTAGGCCATCGCGTGAAGAGTGCTAGCGAGTGACGCACACGCGGCCCGTTGTGGCATTGACTTGGTCAATTTGGCCTATAAAACCGGCCCGAAATCCTTTTGTTGGCCCAATTTCATAATTCAATTTTTAGTGGCTCAAAAATGAATTACCTGCCTATTGATGGCCTAAAAAATTCTTTAACTCATATAAATATAATATGTTCTGAAAATGCGGATTGAAATTTATCAAGTGGTCAAGTCCTCTGTTTTTTAACTTTATATGATTAGCGGTTTGATTCTCCACCCGATCGGCTATTCCTCATTTTTATCCCTGTATTATTTATATCGCATAGACTCCCACCATTCATTTATCTAGTCAATCACTTGAAAAATACTCCATCTGTCCCCGTAATATTGTTCCATAACTGTTGGGTATAGTATTTTTGGTAGAATGAATTATTGTTTAAACTGGAATAATTAATTGATATGATATTTATTTGAACTAAATGAAAGAGTGAAGTAATTAATTGTGATTTTTAATTAATGTTTGTAGAGTAAAAATTTTCAGAAAAACATGACAATTATAATAAGAAAATCCAATAAAAGTAAAATTTGACGAAAATAGTGGAACGAAAGGAATAAATAATAATAATAATACTCCCTCCGTTTTTTTTTAAACCTAACCCTTTACATAGTAAATATTATTCATTAAGTAACATTGATTCAATTTTTTAGTATATTTATACAAAATAAAATATAGTCAAGTGAGATATTGTTAAATTCGTTTAATCGCGTAATTTTAGAATATTAAATTTCTATAACTTATATATATAATGTGAAAAATTAATAATTAAAAATATATATTAAATTGCGTGCAATAGAAATTAAGAAATTATTAAAGAACGGTGAGTATGAAAATAATGCCCGGTTGGAGTACCTACTTGGCTTAGTTGGCTAATGGAGGGGCAAAAGTGGGAATATATTAGTAGTATTTGGAAGGGGCATTAAATAAATAAATTTATTGGGATTGCTAATTTTGACCTGTGTGTTGGGGTGTGGGGCTGCAAGGAGTGAAGAGTGTGATTGTAGGAGCCTAGGAGGGATAGGGTTGGGTCTTTTAAACTTATCATGTGAGAGGGATTGAAATTTGAATATTGGGATTAATTTTATTTACTTTATTCATTAATTAATTATTTTTTTTTCAAACCACCTATACAGATTAAAAAAAGAATGGTGAAAACTTATACTTCCTCCATTTTTTTTGTTAGTTAATGTTTGACAATTGCTACTGTTCACTTATATACTTTGACTTCAAATTTTATCATGGTTATATAAGTTAAAATATAGCCAAGTGAGATCTCGTTAGATTCGTCTCGTCCTATAGTTTTCAAATATCGAACTTTTAGAATTTTTACTTGTACCGAATTTGAATTATCAATGGTTTAAAATGTGTATTGGACTGTGTGCTGGGTGGGTCCGTAGCAATCTTTAAAAAACAGAGGGAGTACTACATAAATCATAAAGGAATAAAAATTTTGAAAAAGAGCCGGGTGGGGAATCAATATAGATTGGAAGTCGAGAAACTTGATCTTCCCCAATCCCATTAATTAATTAATTAATTAATTAATTAATTGGATAGTAGTATTTGCATATTTGTAGAGTGGGTGAGGGCGTATAATTAATTACTGTACTATTATACTCCGTACAATTATACGTATAGCCATTGAGGCGGGAAGCTCACCTATGGGATAATGCTAGTAATCTCAAAATAAATTAGCTGGCTCTGACCTAATCTTTAATTTGATTATAGACCGGTTCTAGTTCGACTTGTTTATTTACTTAACGAGTCGAGTTAAAATAAATGTTACAGGCCGTTAAATAAACTAGATAGCCAACTTAGAAGTTCATGATTGATAAAATTTTACTCCCTTCCCATTTAATTTATCTTTGTTTGATTTATACACATAATATAATGCACTTTTTCAATCATTAATATTTCAAAATATGTAAAAAAAAATTATGAAGATATATATATATATATTCTAAAATTATAACAAGACTCAACTCGACTATTTTCTTTTCAAATATATACGTGCAATAAAATTGAATCAAAATTAAAACAACGAACAGTGACAAAAAAAGTCACATAAGACATATTACATGGGACAGAGGGAGTAATAATTGAAATTGTATTTTATTTTATTACATTTGTGTTGAATTTTTCAAAATTATATCTAAGTTTTAATATTTCAAAATTCTAATGTGTTCACCAAACGCAGTTGGCCTGAATGATATTAGACTCTAACAGCATTCCTCGAGGGTAGGTTTTGGGTCCAATGAGGTCTAAGAATACCTGTATTCTAGACCCTAAAATCTCCCACACAATTCGTCGCCCTTTTACTAAACACACCCATTGTTGTGGATTAGGATTGGGAGTAATTAGAGTATTTAGTATACTTAAATCAGTTGATTGAGTAGATTAACAGTAGTGTATACACGCCAGGAGCGCCGCAGATGCAATGAAGGTCAAAGTTCAATTTACCCACCCCAAAAAAAAAAAAATATTAGTATTAATACTTTAATGTATTTAGAAATTAGGTTTTAATTTTAGAAGAGTTGTGATGCTATAATTGATGTTATACCACACCACTTTTAAAATATGAGCTCATATAAACAATTGTATTTATTTTGATGTAATATTACTTTAAGAGTTTATTTAATTTGAGTCCACTAACATATGAATTGAAATAAATCAATATAAAGTTCTATTTTATTTTATGTTTTTTTTTTGTTTTTGTGAATAATCGGGTATACTAAGGTCACATTAGACCCAAGACTAATCGATGATCTGTATGGGCAATGACACAATACTAATCGAGGATCTGCATGGGCAATAAATGATCTATTTTCTATTAGAAAATATCAGTTATTTAAAATATTTAAATGAGAAAAAATAGTCATTTTGAAAAATTAAAATATATTTTTAAAAAAATTTAGTGTTATAATAATTGTACGATAACCAACACAATATTCAAGTATCAAATTGAATTGTGTCTTTCAGGCTATGGTTAAAACTCCAAAATCAAATATTAAGAAAAAATAAAACAAAATTCAAACTTAAGCTACATACTCAAGTTCGAGCTTAGCAAAAAAAATATTCGAACTAATCGAGCTCAAACTCGAATTCGATGATACTCGGCTCGAACTCGAACTCGATGATACTCGAGCTCGAGCTCGAACTTGAATATCTTTTGTCAAGCTCAAGCTCAAGTATTATGATACTCGAGCTCGACTCGACTCAATATCAGGGTGAGCTTTTTACGATCGAGGAAGTCGAGTTTTGGGCAATTCATTAGGCCGTGTAACCTCTGGTTGAACATGAAGAACCCGTTTGGAATGGCTTCTAGAGGCCGTTTGGAATAGCTTCTAGAGAGGTGCTTTTGGCTTTTGTTTCTGCCAAAAGCACTTCTAATGGAAATTATGTGTTTGTTTTCGCTTTTAAGAAAAAGCAAAAGCACCTCGAAAAAACCAAAAAAATGCTTCTAGGAGGTGCTTCTACCAAAAGCAGAAGCCAAAAGCACATCGTAAAATGTGCAAGGACTTAAATACCCTCACTACTTAATATAAATTACACTATAAATATATCTTATTATCATATTAAGTAGCACGTCCTTTTTGGTAATTACTACATTCCAAAAGCACTTTTCATTTTTATTCATCCAAACATATTTTTTAGAAAAAGCCGCTTTTCAAACATTCCATCCAAACACAAAAGTTACATGCTTTTGCTTTTGACTTCTGCTTCTGCTTCTACTTTTGGCTTCTGCTTTTTTCAAAAGCCAATCCAAACGGGCCCCAGGGAGGTGCTTTTGGCTTTTGCTTCTGCCAAAAGCACTTCTAGTAGAAATTAAGGGCCTGTTTGGATTGACTTTTGAAAAAAGCAGAAGCCAAAAGTAGAAGCAGAAGCAGAAGTCAAAAGCAAAAGCATGTAACTTTGTGTTTGGATGGAACGTTTGAAAAACGGTTTTTTCTAAAAAATATGTTTGGATGAATAAAAATGAAAAGTGCTTTTAGAGTGTGGTAATTACCAAAAAGGACATGCTACTTAATATGATAATAAGATATATTTATAGTGTAATTTATATTAAGTAGTGAGGGTATTTAAGTCCTTGCACATTTTACGAGGTGCTTTTGGCTTCTGCTTTTGGGAGAAGCACCCCTGAGCTGCTTCTTCCAGAAGCACTTTTTTCGCTTTTCGAGGTGCTTTTGCTTTTTCTTAAAACCAAAACAAACACCTAATTTCTACTAGAAGTGCTTTTGGCAGAAGCAAAAGCCAAAAGCACCTCCCTAGAAGCCAATCCAAACGGGCTCTAAGTGTTTGTTTTGGCTTTTTAAAAAAAGCAAAAGCACATCGAAAAGCCAAAAAAATATTTTTGAGAGAAGTAGCTCAGGAGGTGCTTCTCCCAAAAGCAGAAGCTAAAAGCACATTGTAAAATGTGCAAGGACTTAAATACCCCCACTACTTAATATAAATTACACTATAAATATATCCTACTATCATATTAAGTAACACGTTCTTTTTGGTAATTACAACCTTCCAAAAGCACTTTTCATTTTTATTCGGGCCCGTTTGTATTGGCTTTTGAAAAAAGCAGAAGCCAAAAGCAGAAGCAGAAGTGAAAGCCAAAAGCAGAAGCAGGTAACTTTTGTGTTTGGATGGAATGTTTGAAAAGCAGCTTTTTTTCAAAAGTGTGTTTGGATATTTAAAGTGAAAAGTGCTTTTGAAATGTGTAAATTACCAAAAAGGATATGCTATTTATATATAATAGTATATATTTATAGTGTAATTAAAATAAATTAATAGGGGCATTTATGACTCTGCACACATTACTAGGTGCTTTTGGCTTCTGCTTTTCGGAGAAGCACCCTCGGGGCTGCTTCTCCCAGAAGCACTTTTGCAGCTTTTCGAGGTGCTTTTGCTTTTTCCCAAAAGCCAAAACAAACACTCATTTTCCTTCAAAAGTACTTTTGACAGAAGCAAAAGCCAAAAACACTTCAAAATAAGCCATTCCAAACGGCCCCTTCATCCAATCTTTAATGCCATTGTTGAAATGATTGTAAAGTTGCTATTGACAAGATATGGTCCAGGAGAACGGGTCCTATTGTCTTATCCTATTCTTAGAGGTGCCAAGATCGGTCTCCACAGGCTCAACTCATTTCAATCTATGATTTGGTGAGGGTTTTAATGTAACAACCCCTTTTTCGGCACAGAGGAAAGACATAGTGTTACTCTAAATGTTGTCGGCTCAAAAGTAAAGGCTGACCTTACAAACCAACATGACCTCACAAACCCAGGAGGTCACCTATCGTAGAATTATTCCATAGCAAGCAGCTTAAATTTAGAGTTCTTATAGGATGGTTATCAAGAAAGAAAAGTACCTTGTTAGTATGGGTAGCTTATTTCAGTTCATTTAAGTCATTCTCGGGTATTAGATTTAAATAGGTTGGTTCATGCTGCGACGGTATATAAATGATTAGGCCTAGCCCAACCTTGCAGGTTAGGTAAATCATTTGGTCATTTTTTTAAAACAATTCATAATATATTTTTAATATTTCAAATTTATTTATATTGAAACATAATGTTTTAATTTTTCAAATTATTAAAAAAATAATACAATGTATAGTAAAAATAAATTAGTTACATGTTTTGAAATTCATTTAACACACAAAGCGGGGTGTTGATGAACACTCTCATTACACTCTAAGTTACCCATTGCTCTCATTTTCCAAACCACAATTATTCTCATTTTAATTCATTTAATTATACAGCAAAATACAATTTTTATTTTTTATTTTGTTATTTTCTTTTCCAATTTAAATACTCCTACAATTTTCCCAAATTGAAATCTTACACTCCAGGTCAAGTGCAGTCCCACTCTCACTCTCACATGACCTTCTTGTTGTGTTTGTGTATGCATATGATCTGATGATAGTCAAAACTAGAGTGAAATTCCAAATTTACCCTTGAAGGCCTGGAGCAGGTTGCTTTCATGAATGTCAAATAAGTTTGCTACTGCGGCTGTCAATTGTGACGAGTCAAAATCAAAGTGTTAACTTTAGTTTTATCATTAGTATGTGCTCAAGTCAAAGTCATGCTGCACTCCATATTTAACAATTTATAATATTCTATTTTATATGATCTGTGGGTTCGGTAAATATACCTTCAGTTTCACTACATTTGATTCCTGTTTAAATACTCCAAATATACTGTTTTTTCTTCTTTAATTAATAATATCCTGAAAACTACATCATTCTTTATCCACTCATACACATAAATTACTCATCTGGTCAAATTTTGGATAAGAGAACGGCCATTTATCTATTTGAGATTATATAATACTCCATTTTTGAATTTAAGATCAATTATTGACAGTCCTTATTTTCTGCATAGAATTTGTATGTTTTTGGTCAATAGTTTAATGGTATTTGGTACTCTAAAGAACTGTGGCGATTTTGTAATTTTGTAGGATAATTGCAAGGCATTATGTTTTTTTGGATTATTGTTAAGTAAATTGGCATGAAGATTGTTGGTTGAAGATTTACTGAAGTGAAGAAGGAAAGAAACAAAAGATTTTTGCAAGGGAAGTTGGAAAGAAATCAAGCAAGGCAAAAGGAAAGAAATTGTCATTTATGGAAATAAGTTCCTGCAAATATAAAGAGAGGAAAAATCATGTTTGAATAGGGTGGTGAATGAGTGATATTCAACGAATACTGACATGTTGACCCAATGTGGTGTGTGCGCTAGGTATGTGTAATGGTGTATGAGCCATATAAAAGTACTTAACACATACAAAACACTCCTTCAACGCATACAAAACACTTCTTTAGTACTTCAGCAAGGGCTGATTCAACTCTCAAACCAAATTCGAAAAAATCCATGTTTTCCTATGGACTTGATCATACTTCTATCCAGGTCCAACTACTGTGATGAATGTAAGAGATTCAACATATACGAAATTGTTACTCAAAAATACTGAATTGTCACTCAAAAGTTCTGAATCTATATTTCCAAAATTAAAATATAGATTCGGCATTTCAATTGCCTGTGAATAGCAATTAAACACTCAATTGCTTGTGAATAGCAATTAAACACGTTTGCATACGACTATACGATTAATCGGGGAGGAAGTAGCAAGTACATGCAGGCGGGAGACAAATACAAACGCATGTCATAGTCTCCATAATCTGATGGATATTCTATTCCTAAACTTTGTTTTTAATTTTAAATTTGTTTTATGAGTAGTTTGATTTTTTTGGTCGGGAATGAACCCATGAAAATTTGATGTTTTATGAGATACTAATAGACTCATGTTTATACTCTTTTGGTGATGAATGTTTTTATACTTATGCTTTAAACTTTAAAATATGAGTTTTTATTTAATTGAATTGAGCGGTTGCGGGTTTAATTAGTGTTAACCCAATAAAAAATAGTGGCAAGGCCCATCACTTTCCAACCCAATTGCTAAATTGCTCGGCCCAATCCGTAAAGATATATCCGGTAGAAGGGGACTGAGGAAGAGGAACTCTAAACTCAAGTCAGGAAAGAGGATCGTATTGAGAGGCGCCATACAAGGAAGGTATCAAGATGAGGCGTCAACTAAGGAAACAAATCAGGACGAGACACCAAAGGAAGAAAAGCCATGTTGTGAGACGACGAGGCAGCGTATCCTGTCAAGGGAGTGGTGACCCGGGCTAAGTGAATGGCGGCCTGTCCCGAAGAAGATGGCGGCTGGTTCTGAGTGGCGGCCTGGGCTAATGGGGGGGTGGCCTGAGCAGTGGTGGCTAGTGACCCCTCGATGGCGGTCGGCAATGCCTCGGGGAGACTATCAGTGGCGGCCCGAGGCATATGAGTGGCGGCCAGTGTGGTCTCGTCTACTAAATCCTATGTCATAAGTAAAGCGTGGGATACTAGAACGGTTGCAAGACTAAGGAAACAACTATAGATGACCTAGCAGCTAACATGGCATGGTTCTCTAAAGTCCTATGTCATAAACAGAGGATTTGATAGGCAGTGCTCATCAAGAAGAGATAGGCCAAATAAAGATGGATGATTTTGCTAAGTCTTATCTCATTAAGCAAACATGTAATGTGGGATAAGATCATTAGGGAGCATCATGAGTATACACAAATCAGTGCAAAGCATATCGGTATACAATTCAGTAAAGCAACATCAAACATACAAGTAATATCTACATCCAGAGTTCCAAGCTAGGGTCACATCTCATGAAGCCAAAGTCTTGCCAACCAAACAATTGAGATAAGAAGGAACTAACCTGGTCCATCAGACACACGAGGGTGGCGGCCTGAAGTGATTTGATGGTGGCCCGGAACTAAAGTGAGGGTGGCAGCGCCTCTGCCTACTGAGGATGGAGGCACTCGGATCTCACTCGGCAGAGGTGGCGGCGCTCAAGATCCCTCAGACGAAGGGGGATGGCGGCCCCTGGGCAAGAGGATGGCGGCCCTAAGAGGATGTGGATGGCGGCTCGCGATGCTCGGAAGGGACCTGGATGGCGGTGGCCCTGAAGAAGAGGGGTGGCGGCGCTCGTGAAGAGATGACGGCGGCGGCGGCCTTCTCCCAACAATGCTGGTGGCCTTCGGGAAGAGGGTGGCGGCGGCCCAGGCAGGCTAGCGGTTGGGACGTCGATGGCGGTCGGGAACCAGCTGGTGACCCTCGGAGATGGAGGCTGGCGGCGGTGACCAACTCCCGAAGGATCGTGATGGCGGCCTCGTATGGGGTGGCAGCCTCGTATGGGGTGGCGGCTCGGAGACAGAGAGATGATGGCGGCGGCCTGGATGATGGCGGCCCGTAACTTGATGCCAGCGCTAGGAGAGATCTGGGTGGCGGTTCGTACAAGGGATGAAGGCGGCGGTCCTCAACTTGGAAGGGGATGGCGGCGTTGAGATAGAGAGGCGATGGCGGCGGCCTCGGAGTGAGGATGGTGGCCGAGCGAGAGGCTGGCGGCCAGGCGACGTCCTGGCGGTTCCCCGACAAACACGACGAGATCACCAGCGGCGACCGGAGCAGCACGCAGCGGGGCGAAGGTGGCGGCCGAGAAGTTGACGGTGGCAGTGGCTGGATCCTCCTGGTGGCGGCCGGCGGCCAGAGTAAGAAGAAATGAGGAGGAGAGAATTTTGGAAAGTGAGGTGAAAATTTTGGAAAGTTGCCAAAATTTGGGGGAAGAGGCTTTTATAGGGCTAGGGTTTTGAACACCTCTAATTGGGCCATAATGGGCTGACACTAAACCCTAAGTTTAAATCATGCAAATTTGTCTTAAAATGCTAATCAGACAAAATGCGCGAGGGGGGCATCTGTTAACCCAATAAAAAACAGTGGCAAGGCCCATCACTTTCCAACCCAATTGCTAAATTGCTCGGCCCAATCCGTAAAGATATATCCGGTAGAAGGGGACTGAGGAAGAGGAACCCTAAACTCAAGTCCGTAGGGTGAAGCACCTTACAAGGAAAGAGGATCGTATTGAGAGGCGCCATACAAGGAAGGTATGAAGATGAGGCGTCATCTAAGGAAGCAAATCAGGACGAGACACCAAAGGAAGGTGGAGCGTTTATGGGCCTGAGGGAACCTTAGGTTCCCGACCCTCTATATAAGTGTAATGTGGCACAAGAGGGCGGGATCATCTCCAACACTCTTCAAAGAGCCGCATTTACTTATTTTACTTTCTTTACAACTTTTCTGCAATTTGACTGCTTTTCGTTTTCCAATTCCTTTACAGCTTTCTTTCAATTCTTGTAATTTGTTTTCTACATTCCCTGTAATCTTTCCTAAGTTCATCAATAGAAAGAGAGATTCTTTTCTCCAAGATTTCACTGTTAATAATTTTTTTTTTGGGTAAAGCCTAAGCCAGAGAACAAAGAGAAAAAAAGAAATAAAAAGGCTAGTCTAGGAAAACATGGAATGGAAAAACAAGCTAGTAGCGGGGGAACACAACTCCGGCGGCATCCGCAGCGAGATCCCCTTTGACAAAGTCCGGGGGGAAGGCCCATGTAGTGTAGAAGTTGTCAATCGAAGCTCCATGCTTAGCTAGGGTGTCAGCAACTTTATTCCCTTCTCGAAGAATATGGTGAATATGACACACATCAAAGGAGTTCCTGAGATCTTGTATCTGCTTCAGAATGGCCGCAGAGGGGTGAAACTTATCCCAATTGTCCAAGGATCCAATAGTCATAAGCGAGTCCGAGTAGAAAGTGATATGTCTGTGCCCCATTTGGCTAGCGTATTGGAGACCATAGAATAGAGCATAGACCTCTGCAATGCCATTGGTGGCCATACCAAGATGGCCACATCCTCCACCAAGCCATTGCCCGTCATCATTTCTAACAACAAAACCAAATCCTGCTTTGCCAGGATTCCCAATTGAACTGCCATCAACATGAATAATAGTACCTTGTTTCTCCAGGTCAATGCACCCAACGGACTTGTGCAACCCTTGGCCCAGGGCTCTTACTGGCGTTATGCAGCTCCGTTGAGAGAAGCAAAATCTCCCGTTTAAGGAGCCATAGAGGCTTCTGCTTACCTTGGAAAATACGGGCGTTTCTCTCCAACCAGATTTTCCAAATGGCAGCGACAAAGATGGGGCCATAGACGTGATACATCCATTGGAGGAAGAGTTTAGTATCGTCTTTCGAGATCCCTGCACAATCACTGGGAATAGAAATGTTGAGTGATGTCCAGATTTGAGATATCCAATTACAGTAGAAGAGACAATGAGGCCAATCTTCTGGCATATCCCCGCAAAGGACACACAAAGGGCAGGAGGCCACACCACGATGGAACCGTGTAGCATTTACTGGAAGAGATCCGTGGCTCACAAGCCATAGAAAGAAACAAACTTTTTCAGGGAGGAAGATCTTCCATAGCCACTTCCAACCTGGAACGGGATCCCCGGTGTTAGCAAGAAAATGGTAGGCGGCTCGGGCTGTGTAGATGCCATTAGAGCTAGTTGTCTAGACCCACAAATCCGGTAGAGAATCATGAAGTTGGGGGGGGGGGGGACAGTGGCGGTAATTTGCTTCTTAAGATTAGGTGGGATTAGTGTGTAGAGATCAGACCATTCCCATTTTCCGTCAACAATAATATGTTTTACACAAAGATCCAAGTCTTGAGTAGCAACGTAGGGAAGTTGGGGGCCAAGTTGCTTCCCTTGCCACCAATTTGAAAACCATAAGGAGACTCTTCCAGAACCAAGACGGAGAGAAAAACCTCCCTTGAGTAGTGGAATAATCTTCTTCATTAATCTAGTGAGATTGGAGCGGCTATAGCTAGTATCAGTAGAAGGAAATAATGGAATGGAAGAGCCACCTCCAAGAAGTTTGACCCACAACTTAGAAGGCGAATGCATCAGATTCCAAAGTAATTTTGCCAATAAAGAAACATTCATGTGCCGTGCCTTTCTGAGACCGAGACCCCCCTGACACTTTGGACGAGCAACCTTATCCCAACTGACAAGGTGCATTCCTTTCCCGGTGTTGTCTTTCCAGAGGAAGCGACTGATCTTTTTGTCGATGGCAGTGCATATTCCTTCCGGCAACCAATGAATTTTCATAACATAGGTTGGGATAGAGGCTAGGACCGACCTGCATAAAGTTAGCATGCCTGCTTTATTGAGAGTCTTGCAAGCCCAACTCTCAAGTCGAGCATCCATCCGGTCAAGAATAAAGGCAAAATCCCGAATTCTGTGTTTTCCCAAAAGAAAAGGAAAACCCAAGTACTTATCAAAGGAGTCAACCACCGGAAATTGCATAGAATCAGAAATCCATTGTTTGGTTTGTTCACTCGTGTTCTGAGAAGTGAGGACAGTGGATTTGAGAATATTAGGCAAGAGGCCGGATGCAGTAGCAAAATCAGTCAGAGCTTTCTTGATCGTGAGCAGGCTTCCTTGATCAAGCATGGAGCAAAGGATGAGATCATCGGCAAAGAGAAGGCGTGAGATACCAATCCCTGTTCGTGACAGCTTGATGGCCTTCCATTCACCGCAAGACACCAAGGACTGGATTAGAAGTGAGAGCTTTTCCATAACCACCAAGAACAAATATGGGGAAAGGGGGTCCCCTTGCCGCAAACCTTTCCCTGGAGAAAAAGGTCGGAGCGCTTGGCCATTCCACAGAATGGAGAAGGAGGGGGATGTGACACAATGCATGATAAGACGGATAAGGGACAACGACAGGTTTAATTCTCTTAAACAGAGATCAAGAAAGCTCTATTGAACATTGTCGAAAGCTTTTGCAATGTCAATTTTGAAGATGGCAGCGCTTAAGGCCGGCCGAGATCCTATCATGTGGCTGAGCAACTCTTGAAGAGCAATTGCATTGTCAGTAGGGCCCCTGTCAGGTAAGAATGCAGCCTGTTGGGAAGAGATGGAAGTCTGAAGAATAGGCCGAAGGCGGGAGACAATAACCTTGGTGAGAATATTATATATCATGTTACATAAGGTGATCGGCCGAAGTTGTTTAAAATTAGTGGGTTTTGCACCTTAGGTATAAGACAGATATGCGCCTGTGTAACCTCAGGGGGAGTAGTACACATTGGAAAAGGTCTAGGCACAAAGTCGTAGACGGAGGGCCCAACAATATCCCAGTAATGTTTATAAAAAGATCCTGGGAAACCATCCGGTCCCGGGGCCGAATAACCATTAACCGTTGTCATTACATCATTCACCTCTTCAATGGTAGGCAAGATCTGTAGGTGGTCCTGATCCTCCCGAGACATAGGGGTCAGAGGAGGCAATGAAACTGTGGTGGGGGTTACTCTCATCCGGAGTATTATGAAATAAGTTCTGGAAGTAGCTACGAGCATGGAGGCCAAGATCAGTTGCATCCTCACACCAAGTACCATTAGGCAAGAACATGCCATGAATTCGCTCTCTATGTCGTCGCCACTTGACACGGCTGTGGAAGTAGGTGGTGTTCCTATCCCCACACCGAATCCATTTCTCTCTAGCTCTTTGGTGCCAGAATAATTCTTCTTGTTTAAGTATCGACTCATACTCCTGACGAAGTTCCAATTCCAAAAAATAGAGCTGGGCAGAGTCTACATGCATAAGGGTACGGCTGATCCCTTCCAGACGTTTAAGAACTTTAAGCTTGCGCCACTTAAAGTTTCCTCCATAAGTTTTCTGAAATTCCTTAGAGGTCTCCCACACCTAATTCAGACATTCGCAAATAGATGGAGGATTAGTAGAGTGCTCCCACGTGTCTTTGAGCAGGTTGGTGTATTCGGACGTTTCAGTGCAAGCCAATTCCCACCGAAATGGCTTGACATACTGCGTGATTCTATTAGCACCACAATGAAGCAACAAGGGTTGATGATCAGACCCCCCATGGGCAAGAATCTTGATGTAACCCTCCGGAAAAGCGTCCAGCCAATCAGTGTTAATAACCCCACGATCCAGACGCTTGTAAATTCGTTGAGAGTTCCCAATAGGTCTCGACCAAGTATAGCACCCTCCCTGGGTGTTAATCGTATGAAGGTTACATGAATTCAGGATATCCTTAAGTTCCTCAGCCCTGGAGATGTTGTAAACTCCCCCTGACCTCAGACGAATCAAGAATTTGATTCCAGTCCCCCAAGACAATCCATGCACCAGTAATCAAGTTAGCCAAATGTTGAAGAGCCTCCCAATTAAGCTGACGTTCATGGTGTCTCGGCGATGCATAAAGGGCCGTGAATAGCCAATTGTTGGAGCCACTCGAAAGTTCAACAGTAACAATACGATCCTGAGCATCAAAAATAGTAGCCTGAAATTGATCCCGAATCGGTGTAGGATCCAAACACCCCCGGATTTGCCAATAGCTTCTTGAATATACAAAGGCACAAATCCCTCATTAGACAGCCAGATGCGTGCCTTAATAAAGGGAATTTGAGTTTCGAATAGTAACAAAAAATCAGGATTGTTCTGCCGGAGAACATCACCTAACCATCTACGGGCACTCAGAAACCCACCAACATTCCAAGATAATATACGCAATTGTGTAAAATCCATAAAAACAGATGAATTTCAGAGAGCAAGTAGATAGGGGAAAATACCCAAAGTTAACTTTGCATTGCAGTCGCTCCATCCGGTGGCTCACCATCAGGAGAGGAAGGCGACGCCTCCAGAACATCCCATCGCCCAACATCATTCTTTTGGTCACCGACAATTCGAGCTCGCTTACCAGAGTAGTGGTTATTGGTTTTAAGGGAGTTCTTCGTCTCAGGGACCTGCCGTGAGGATGAGCTAGTGGAGCGAGGTGGAGGAGGGGGGATTTTGCGTAACAGGGTCTTGGGCCCGGTTATAGTATGGGCTGGGCTAGCAGTCAACTTTTCTTTACCTTTTAATTGTGGCTGGGCTTTTTCTTTTTTGGGCCCAGCAGACTTCCTTCTTATGACCTTGATCCATTCTTCCCCATTGGGCTGAATTAGGATAATTGTGGAAGGATGAGATTCAGCAGAATCCGCCGCTTTGGGCGTGGATTCAGTTTCCATATTGTTCCTATTATCACGCTGAGTTTCCTTGAACGTGTCCGGTGTTTCCTTGTTGGAGCCCTGAGCAGTAACTGCCACATCCGGGGACTGGACATCACGCGCCACCTTCTCCTTGTTCGGACACTTCGAAACATCATGACCGTAGCATTTGCATGACGGACACAAGATTTGGAGGCCTTCATACGCCACCTTTTGCCACCGTCCACCGAAAAAGACACTTGATACTAACGGAAGATCAAGGTCTATCTCCACACAGACACGGGCGTATCGGCCTCGATTGACTCCCTTACTCATATCATCCACACGAACTGGTGTGCCAAGCCCCTTGGCCATAATGGTGAGGATATATTCTTCATAATGTTCTAAGCAAAGCCCCGGGAACCTTGCCCATACCACAGTCTTCCGAGAAGTGTATTCATCCGCCACAAAGTTTGGCCGCCATGGAAAGACAGTCAAGTAACTGTCAAAAACCACCCAAGGTCCATCATTGAGTACTTTTGTACGGTCTGAGAATAAATCGAACTTGACGCAGAAGTACCCCGCATCCATCTCTACCATAGCAAAGGAGCCCGTAGGTTTCCAAAGCTTGTAAAGGCGCTCTTTCAAGGCAACATAGCCAACTTTCTTTGCAAGCACAGAGATGATAAGGCTGTCCTCCCAGGGTTGGCAAAGCAGCGGCTGAAGTCGTGGGTCAAGTGTGATACGGGGTTTAAGCCTATCACCATCAATAAAATCCAACGTTACAAGTTTTTCCTTGTCGGACATCTTGGATATTGGCGCCTGCTTCGACGTCTTGCCAGTTAAAACCATGTCAAGAAAAGAAGGAGTTGTTCCACCGGCAAAAACAAAGTTGTCCGATGGGGTAGGAGGCGAGGGAGGCAAGGGAGGAGAGGGAACAGAAGGGAGAGCCATTGATTATAACAAAAAGCTTTTGGTTTAAAGCTACAAAAAAAAAAAAAAGTGAATTGTGTGTTGTGTACGGAGGAAGTACTTGATCACTGTTAACAATTAGATTAAGGGTTGAATGTTAAATTGAATTGAGGTTTTGATTCAACATAGTAACAATTAGGGGTGTCCCTAGGAAGTGTAAAATCAAATTCTAAACGCTCATGCGTAGATAGTTGTTGGATTGAATTAGACTTTTTTTTTTTTTTTTTTTTAGAGTGCAATGCAATTAGGTTTGTGACCTTTGCAGGGGTTCCGATGATTCAAACTCAATTAGAGTAATAATAATTAAACAGTAAGGAAAAGTTGTTCATTTAACACATGTTTAGTGACTATAAATGATTTAGTCATTAATAATAGAGTTTAGGATAAAAATTTATGATCAGAACCAGGTTTTGTTGGATGTAGTTACAAACATTTTTTTGAACTCTATGTTAGAAATGTAGAAAGGTTTTCCATGAACCAAATCTTATCCAAAAGATGATGTAATTATGGAAGCTTATTAACGCATCTAAAGACCTTTAATTCCCAACGGGCATATTTCAATTTCCAGGGAAGGATTGGGCAGATTTCAATTTCCAGGGAGGGATCATGTTTGAAGGAAAACATATCTTACATTGCCTGGAAAAGTCTTGACTAAAAGGAAGGTCACCATCTTTGTAATATATATCTACATTGCTTAGTCATCTGATCCGTGCACCAATAAATGGATCATTTGAAGAAGACAAATTAGATTGCCAATTCATTCATCCAATTTGTGAACGAGAAATCCTTGAGAGCGAGTTGAATAATATGCAAGATCATTGAGTGCATTCTACAATCTTCACAAGTGTTCGAGATTTATATATTGGTGGAGATTGTGTTCTGTTGGGAACCAGTTTTGAGCAAATGTGTTCACAACCGATGTCTGAACTACTTTGTTCGACCAATTACGACAACAACAGACGAACTACTTAAAGGAAGAAGGGCTGGCAAATATACTCATGAAGATTCTCCAACGGCTAGCTGATCTCCTGCCCGGATCTCGCACACGAAGTAAGGAAATAGGGATCTCATAATCCGGGCAACTCCATCCCAAGGATCCATGCTATTATGGTAAGAATATCTTACCTTGGAATGGAGGTGCGGGGTTCTCTTCAAAAAGGACGGCCAAGGGATGAACGTACTACGACTCACGTTACTCATCTTCTCCCTTGTGCGTTTGAAAGTATTGTGCTAAGAGAATCTCATTCCTTCCGAGTTCTTGATTTCATCATCTTGAAGGAAAACATACGATCAACACTTCCTCGAGTGGATTGATCGAAAGTGCTACTGTGAACTTGATTGAGGTCGACGGATTCAATCAAGGCTTTCGAGGAGTCGTCAAACTCAAGAGCTTAATTGAAAGATTCAAGAAGGAGAGTCGTCAACAGGTTTTGACCAAGGGCAAACTTGAAGGAGGAGCCTTCAAGGGATTGAAGCAAGGTCGGGGAGATCTTCACCAAGGCAGGGGGAGTGCCTTGGTTTGACAATTCAATCCGCTTGTTGATTGGAGTTGGGCGAAACAAATCACTATTATTTCGATCGAGGATCAAGTCAAAACAATTAGTGAATCTCCTGGATTGGTATCCCCCAGACGTAGGCTTGTGCCGAACTGGGTCAACAAACCTTGAGTTCTTTATTCTTACAGTTTACTTACTTTCCACTGCTTAATATCTTAAACTGTTTAACGTGTCCACGAAAGGTGTTTGAACTAGTTGACAGGACTACTTGATTGGTTATCCACGCAAATGGACCTAACAATTGGTGTCAAAGCCACACGCTTTGGAAAGCGAAATCCAGACGTAGAAGCATGGACAACCAAGGCTGATCAATAACCAGACCTCCATTGCTCGATGGATCCAACTATGCTTATTGGAAAGATCAAATGGAGGCCTTTCTTATCGCTCTAGATGAAGGGGCTTGGGATGCAGTAGAAAATCAATACCATCCTCCAGTAGAAGAAAAAGACGGTGTAAAAACCATCAAACCAAGGAGTGAATGGACTGCTGCCGAGAAGCTTGCGGCTTCAAAGAACTCCAAAGCCCTGAATGCGATTCACAATGCTCTCACAAAGGATCAATACAGACTTATCGCTGGATGCAAGGTGGCATACGACGTCTGGACTACTTTAGCCAATACCTACGAGGGTATGGCTCCGGTAAAGAAATCCAGGATCATTACTCTTGATGGTCCATTTCATAAGATTTCTATGGATGATAATGAATCAGTCGGCCAATATATTGGTCGTATTCGTGATCTAACCAACCAAGCTCTTCAGCTTGGCAAAGTGTATTCTCAGCAGGATATTGTAGGAAAAATCATTGAGACGCTTCCGGAAAGATTCAATGCAAAAGTAGCCGCACTTGAACTATACAAAGACTTTGATAAATTGCAGGTCGATGAACTGATGGGAATCCTACAATCGTGGGAAATGGATCACTGCCCTAGGGGCAAAAGTAAACCAGTAGCATTCAAATCCGTGACCAAGGATGTGGATGACTCCTCCATGGAAGATCTTGATGACTATAGTGACGAAGAAGAATTGGCCATGCTGTCCAAAAGACTCAATCAGATCATCAAGAACCGTAGATCTAGATTCAACTCATCTATGAAGAAGGATGCCGGGACATCAAACTCAAAACCCACTCAGAAAGGCTTGAAGTCATCCGACAGAAATAAATCCAGACCTTCTAAGTCTGAAGATGACAAGGAGATCATCTGTTTTGAATGTGGGGGAAGAGGTCATATGAAGAAGGACTGTGCCAATCTTCGACCAAAGGAGTCAAGCAAATCTTAACAAGTAACGTTCAGTGACTCTGAAGATGAGAAGGAATCCAATGAACATGGTTCAGACTATGGAGTAGCCTTCATCGGCACATGGGATTCAGACAGTGATGATGAACCCGATGCAGGTATTGGTACTAACTCAGTCAATATGGTTTCCTCTAACATGGTTCGCTCTTTTGTTAGGGAACATGATGAAACCATCAGCAAACTTAATGATCTCTATGAAGAAACGTTCGAGAAACTGGAAATTTCTATTGCTGAATCAGTGGAATTACATGTTGAGAATGGAAGCCTAAGGGAACAACTCCAAAGTCTTACAAGCAGAAATCAGGAACTTGAAAAGATGTTCAAAGAACTGTCTGAACAGGTGAACGAACTACGTGAGAAAAATGCAGAACTCCAGAAAGACAATAAGGATCTGGAGGTTGAAAAAGTTGACTATAAACTATGGTACTATAGTATGCTTGGAAAGAAAGATGCTCTTCACACCGAACTTACCGAAGTTCAAGACAAACTTCCAAAGCTGAAAGCACTCTAGCGGCACTAAACAAAGGAAAAGCCAAGTTAGATGATGTAATTGCTATGGGAAGGCCCAGCAGTAACAAACAAGGCTTGGGATATCAAGCCTCGACCTCAAGAGGAGAAAAGAAAAGCAAGTTTGTGTCCGGAAGGATGCTAAGTGAATACCGAACTATCAAGAAACCATTCCACCATGAAGGAAGAAACAAATGGACAAGAAGACCACCTCCTCCAATCCCACTCAGATGCGACTAATGCAAGCTCGAAGGCCACAAAACTAAGAACTGTGGAATCTTGATAAGAGACCTACAAGCAGGAAGACCTATCACCTGGCCAAATGACAAAATCAAGATGAAGCTGATCTCCATCAAGTGCGAATGGGTTCCTAAAGTTCAGAACAGATGTCATGTGGCTTTTCTCTCACAGAAGAGGAATGCTACAGACAAAGTATGATACTTCGATAGTGGGTGTTCCAAACACATGACTGGTGAAAGGAGCTTGCTCAAACATTACAAAGAAATTGATGGAGGATTCGTTGTATTTGGAGATGGGAAAAAGGGTGCCCTAGTTGGTCAAGGCACCATTGAGAACAATGGCTCAGGGAATTGTCTCCAGTATTCCTAGTTGATGGACTCCAAGCAAACTTGATTAGCATCAGCCAGTTGTGTGATCAGGACCTTGTGGTGCAGTTCACCAAGAAAGATTGTCAAGTGCTCAACCAAGATCAAGAATGTATCATGAGAGGTTTGCGCTCTAAAAATAATTGCTATCATCTTGTTCAAACATGCCGCTTTGGTGCAGCTGCATGTAAAGACCACATCATACTATGGCATGAAAAGCTTGGACACCTCAATTTCAAAGATCTTATCAGACTCAGCAGAACCGAGGCAGTCAAAGGTCTTCCTCAATTCAAAAACTCCAATGCAGAATTTTGCAACGAATGTGCCAAAAACAAACAACATAGGAGTTCACACAAGTTGACTGAACACCCTGGATCGACCAAGTGTCTTGATCTACTGCACATGGATCTTATTGGTCCAACGGAGGTTGAAAGTTTGGGAGGTAAAAGATATATTTTTGTATGTATTGACGATTATTCCAGATACACTTGGGTAGATTTTCTCAGGGAAAAAGGCGACACGTTCAAAGCTTTCGAGAAGCTGTGCAATCGACTCATGACCGAAAGGAACACCAAGGTAAAACGAATTCGAAGTGATCATGGACGAGAGTTTGAAAATCAGTCCTTTGAGGAATACTGCACAATCCATGGAATTAAGCATGAATACTCGGCACCAAAAACACCACAACAAAATGGAGTAGTCGAAAGAAGAAATCGAACCCTACAAGAAATGTCTAGGGTGATGCTCAATTCAAAGAAAGTGGCTGAATTCCTTTGGGCAGAAGCCATTAACACCGCATGCTACACCATAAACCGAGTCTACTTAAGACCCAACTCTCTTATGACTCCATATGAGATTTGGAACGGTAAAAAGACTTCAATTAATTATTTCCATATTTTTGGTAGCAAGTGTTTTGTTTTAAATGACAGGGAACATGTTGGGAAGTTTCAAGAAAAAAGCAATGAAGGAATATTTGTGGGATACTCTACCACAAGTCGTGCATACAGAGTATATCTTCCTAAGACCAGGAAAGTACTGGAGTCCACAAATGTGACCATAGAAGATGTGCCAAGCAAGGAGGATGTCCAATCTAACGAAGATGAAACTCCTGGCTGTCAAGATGATGATCAAAACAGTGCTACTCAAACCACATCTGATGAACTGTCCACCAAGGGAGTTCCAACACCCAATATGGACACCATATCACGAGAAGCAGAGCCTCAAAAGGATCTAAATGGACGAATTCACAAACACCATGACCCTGAAGACATTATTGGTGATGTAAATGAAAGGCGGAAGACTAGGGTAAAAAGATTGACTTCAAAGAATTAGCTGGCTTGCACTGCTATACTTCAAAGATCGAACCCTCCAAAGTGGAAGAAGCTCTTCAAGATGAACACTGGATAAATGCCATGCAGGAGGAACTACTTCAGTTCGAAAGAAATGAAGTCTGGGCCCTGGTTGAAAGGCCTCAAGACAAGAACATAATTGGAACCAAATGGATCTTCCAAAACAAAAGTGATGAAAAAGGGAACATTACAAGGAACAAGGCACGATTAGTAGCTCAAGGCTACACCCAGGTCGAAGGAGTGGATTTCAGTGAAACATTCGCTCCTGTAGCAAGGCTTGAAGCAGTCCGGCTCCTACTGTCCATCGCATGCTCACTAGGATTCAAGCTCTACCAAATGGATGTCAAAAGTGCCTTCCTAAATGGCTGGCTTAATGAGGAAGTCTATGTGGAACAACCCAAAGGATTTGAGAACCCCCATGATCCTCAACATGTCTACAAGCTCAACAAGGCACTCTACGGGTTGAAACAAGCTCCTAGGGCTTGGTAAGGAAGACTCTCCAAGTACTTGCTGGAACACGGGTTTGAAAGAGGAAGCCTGGATAAGACCCTCTTCATCAAAAGAGAAAACAAAGGAATCCTCATTGCTCAAGTCTACGTTGATGACATTGTCTTTGGATCAACTCATCATGTGCTCAAAGACCAATTCATCGAAATCATGGGTAAGGAGTTCGAAATGAGCATGGTAGGAGAACTAACATATTTTCTTGGCTTGCAGGTTGCTCAAAAGAAAGACGGGATATTTCTAAGTCAAACTAAGTATGCCCGAAACATTGTCAAGAAGTTTGGCATGGAGTCAGCAAACCCGTCCGAACGCCTATAGGGACTAATGACAAACTGAGCAAAGACCCCAATGGACAAAGTGTGGACCAAAAACTCTATCGAAGCATCATTGGAAGCCTGCTATACCTAGCTGCAAGTCGACCAGACATAAGCTATGCAGTAGGAGTATGTGCTCGGTATCAAGCCGATCCCAAGGAATCACACCTAAAAGCTGCCAAACGAGTGATCAAATACGTTTCAGGGACAAGTGATCTTGGTATATGGTATTCTGAAGAATCTAATCTTTCACTACCTGGCTATAGTGATGCAGATTGGGCAGGTGATGCGGACGATCGTAAAAGCACAACCGGAGGATGCTTCTACATTGGAACTAACTTAGTTAGTTGGTATAGCAAGAAACAAAGTTCCATCTCTCTCTCAACTGCCGAAGCTGAATACATTGCGGCTGGAAGTTGTTGTGCACAATTACTATGGATGAAGCAAATGATTCTAGACTATGGTATTGATCAAGAAGTCCTCACTATACTATGTGACAACATGAGTGCGATCAACATCTTAAAGAATCCAGTCCAACATGGGAGAACTAAGCACATTGAGCTCCGACACCATTTCATAAGGGATCTTGTTGAAGAAGGAGTAGTGTCCATCCAACATGTCGGAACAACTGAGCAACATGCGGATATTTTTACAAAGGCACTGGATCGGGAGAGATTCAAAAAATTGAGGAGAGATCTCGGGCTATGCACGATCACATAAAATCCCGAAATTTGTGGAATAAGTTTTATTTTTGTGCAATTTCCATATTTTATGTAATCTTAGATATTTTATTACCTTAATTATTTTTAACCATTTTGTTAAGAATATTTTTCAGGATCTCCATATTAGAGAAGTTACCCTCCACAATTTCAAAATTCAAATTGTGATGTGACAGTCGGAACTGTCAAGAGCAGAGGCGGGAACGGTTATCCACATGTCTCCATTCAAAAACGTGATGATTGCGGTTATGGGAAGTTGTGATCCTCTTACCATATTTTAATTAAGGGAAGTTGCAAATTATCTCTACCAGATTTCATTGTGATCGGATTCCCTTAAGTATTCTCTCAGCCTCTAATATTCTCTCCAAGTTCCTTCTTCCAAACTCACATTCACCCCCACTTGTTCTTGCCAAAAGTTTTTTTCTTTCAGCCACAATGGTGAAGACGCGAGGAAGCCAAGGCTCCAAATCACAAGACCCGACTCCCTCCTCAAGCGCTGGAAGCAAGAAGGTGATCTCTCCTGAGGAGTCCAGCGCCAAGGGGCATGCCAAGGCTGTCCAGAAGGCGATCATGGAGCAAACTATCTCGGAAACTCCATTGTTGGTTGCTGTTCCATTCCCTTCTTCTTCTCCATCCACTGCCGGAGAAAGGGGAGTCACTGGTGCTGTTCAAGACCCGCTCGACATTCGAGCCGAAGTAGCCAGAGCCAAAGCCTTGAAACAAAAAGATGCAGAGGCCCAGAAGACAAAGGGAAAAGGTGTTTCGACTTCAAAGACCCGAGAGAAGGCAGTTGCAAGGAAGAACGCCTCAATCAGTGAACGAGTTGAGGCAGACCTAGCCAAAGCACTTAAACCCATTGAGGCAATCTTGGCTGACCTCCCCAATATGGGCGCTGACAATGCAACTAAGACAGGAGTGTCCACCAAATCTGCTGATCCTGCAACGAAAGTTGCACCAGAGGTGTCCACTGAAAGGTCAAAGAAGAAAACTCCTGCGAAGAAGGCTGTGCCAAATGTTGCGACCAACCCTGCACCAGTCACCACCATTGAAGCAACCCCTGAAGAACCCCTGCAGATCACTATCACAGTGACCCAAACTGGTTCACTGAAGGCGTCCGCACCTGTCACAGAACCCCTTGATGAGGAAGAGCTCGACTCAGACTATGTAGAAGAGGCTGATGATGAAAGCTCAGAAGACGAATCCATGAGTGACATCAGCGATGATGAAAGAAATATCACCGTCAACGCGATCACTGAAGAGATTGCTCGAACCACCAGTCAGAAAAGGAAACATGTCCTGAGAAAAGAATCTGAACCTGTTGTTCCTGCCCAAGATTCTGTTCACACTGAGCAGGGAGAGGAAGAAGAAGACGGGAGTTCATCTGACTCTGAGGACGACTAGAATAATGAGTCCAGAGGAGACTCTGAGCACCCTCAAATCGACGCCCATGAACCACTTGAGGGGGAGAATCCCACTGAAAATCAATCCGAAGAGTTGGGATCTCAAGACACTCAAAGCGAGGAGGAAGAGTCCGATGAAGAAGGTTCCGAAGAAGAAGAATCTGAATAAAGAGTTGAGGTCAATGTTGAACCAGTCACTGTGCAAGAAGTGGAAACCCAAACAGAAACTCGAGAGCCTACTCCACCAACAAGGCGTTCACCCAAGGAGTCCGAACCCAAGAAGCGGACTCGTTCTGAACCTGAAGGGTCTTCCAAGGCCACTGTATCCAAAAAGAGAAAAATCGTCTTATCCTCATCTGAATACCATGAACCCGAGATCATTGATGCTGGAAACGCCATATCCACGGCCTTCTACTATAAGGTGTCCGAGCAATAATTCTCAACTGTTCTGGAAAGGATGAAAGTGCACCCTGAGATCAGATTTGCTGCTGCAAGATACGAGGAAATGGGATGGCACAAGTACTTGGAGGACAGATCTCTTCTATTCTGGGGAATGGAGATCAAGCAGTATAAGGGACAACTAGTTAGGCATTTCTATGCAAACCTGAGCTCTGAAGTCCTCAATTCCAAAAGCCCCTGGTTCGAACTGGGTTACGCACATGGTCAACTGTTCGAACTCAAAGCCAGAGCACTAAACCGATTTCTCCAGGTACCCCGAACTTCTCTGAAATCTGTTTATTCTCGAAGTGCCAAGTTCCCCATGAACACCATTGCTGAAACACTCACTGGAGTTGAAGGGAAAAGATTTCAAGGAAAAGGGTTAAGTGCAGGTGTTCTAACTCAAAAATTTTCACTGCTTTACAAATTATGTGCACACAACATCATGCCCATTGCTAACCACTCTGTTATGTCAAAAAGCATGTGTAAATTATTGTTTGCCATAGACCAGAGGTATGAGATCAACTATGGAGCCCTTGTGCTCGAACAAATGTTGGCATTCGCGGGCACAATCAAAAGGAAGTACAACACCACTCTTCCCTTCCCTGGCCTCATATCTGAGTACCTGAAGCATCTCCACATTCTTGGAAGCAAGCATGATCGTCCAGAGGACATTGCCGACTTCAAACTTTCTTCAAATCTTGCAAAGAAGAAGCCAGACTTGGCTGGACCAGGAGGGAAGATCCCTGCAAAAGATGCTTCTCCATGCTCCGTGATGAACTCACTGACCACATCAACCACCTCAAAGTGCTTGAAGCTCAAGTGCACAGTCGTGTACAAGCTGCTGAAAAACTGTTCAGACAGCTTCCTGATGTATGGTCTGACGATGAACAGGATTTGGATACCAATCCAGAGGAGGAGTCCAGCGACTCGACTGAGGATTCCTCTGATGAATCCGAGTGACATGCCCTTTTTGGGCAAAATGTGCGCCAGAGGGGGAGTTAAGTTGATGTAACCGTTGATCGGTTCCTCTGGCATGCACTACAATCGACATGGGGCAGCCTGGTGGAAGAAAGTCTCTGCTGATGAAGGGTAAATTTTTTTTTGTTTGAAATATTTTCGTGAACTAGTTATAACTGTTTTTGCTGGACAATTGCACAATGGCCTGTAATAATTAAATTGTGATCTTACATGCTTTATTTTATGATTATTGCCATGTGCTTGTTTTTGATGTGAATGCTCCTAGAATATTTGATAGACAATCTTGTACAGAGCATTAGTATAGTTTTTCTTGTGTTTGGGAATCATTGTAATTGGTGGTTGGGTCTCAATGGGAAGTATTTCTACATTCTTGTTCTTGTGTCAATTGTTTGGACATCAGTTGAATCAACTCTTATACTGGCCCACATTCTGCCAAAAAGGGAGAGATTGTTGGGAACCAGTTTTGAGCAAATGTGTTCACAACCGATGTCTGAACTACTTTGTTCGACCAATTACGACAACAACAGACAAACTACTTAAAGGAAGAAGGGCTGGCCAATATACTCATGAAGATTCTCCAACGGCTAGCTGATCTCCTGCCCGGATCTCGCACACGAAGTAAGGAAATAGGGATCTCATAATCCGGGCAACTCCATCCCAAGGATCCGTGCTATGGTAAGAATATCTTACCTTGGAATGGAGGTGCGGGGTTCTCTTCAAAAAGGACGGCCAAGGGATGAACGTACTACGACTCACGTTACTCATCTTCTCCCTTGTGCGGTTGAAAGTATTGTGCTAAGAGAATCTCATTCCTTCCGAGTTCTTGATTTCATCATCTTGAAGGAAAACATACGATCAACACTTTCTCGAGTGGATTGATCGAAAGTGCTACTGTGAACTTGATTGAGGTCGACGGATTCAATCAAGGCTTTCGAGGAATCGTCAAACTCAAGAGCTTAATTGAAAGATTCAAGAAGGAGAGTCGTCAACAGGTTTCGACCAAGGGCAAAGTTGAAGGAGGAGCCTTCAAGGGATTGAAGCAAGGTCGGGGAGATCTTCACCAAGGCAGGGGGAGTGCCTTGGTTTGACAATTCAGTCCGCTTGGTGATTGGAGTTGGGCGAAACAAATCACTATTGTTTAGATCGAGGATCAAGTCAAAACAATTAGTGAATCTCCTGGATTGGTATCCCCCAGACGTAGGCTTGTGCCGAACTGGGTCAACAAACCTTGAGTTCTTTATTCTTACAGTTTACTTACTTTCCACTGCTTAATATCTTAAACTGTTTAACGTGTCCACGAAAGGTGTTTGAACTAGTTGACAGGACTACTTGATTGGTTATCCACGCAAACGGACCTAACATGTTCTTCCAACAACCTACTTGGTGATTCATTCGTTAACAATTTGTTGGAACATTGGGTGAAGATTTCGTAGGAGGAGATTTCATGCATCATTGATTGAATCCGATAAAAGTTCAATCGAGGAGATCATCCAAGGGCATTTGTCGAGCCGTGCTTCAAAGTGGATCAAATGAGAAGTCAAGATCATGTGGGACTCGTCACGGGAACTTAAGGCAGGAGGCTTTAAGGATTGAAGATAGATTATGGAGGATCTACACTAGAACGAGGTTCTAGTTCATCAATCATCTGCTTAAAAGTTAAAGTGGTTGGAGATTGACTATTTGCTAAAGTTCGAGTTTGGACCTAGTGTTTGAACTTAGTAAACTCCGTGGATGTACTTATGTCCAACTGGGGTCAACAAACCTGGTTGTTCTTCTTTACATTTCCGCATTACTTTTCGATTTTGTTTGTTTATTATTGAATTGTCTAACAGAGTTCCAAGTATACGTTTGAATATTTAGTGTTTGAGCAATAGGTAATTACAGATCTAGGAATTTGGGGATTACCATTATATATAATATTAAAATTATTTAGTATTATAATAGTTTGATTTAATCTTGGCAAAATTGACGGGCAATTAATCTATTTAAGTGATAATACTGCAAATTTATTAATTACCAAGACGATGATGACCAATACATCGCAAAGAATGAGACTCATTTATGCATTTTACGTAATTCAATAATTTTTTTTGACAAATAGTAACATTGTATAAAAATTATAAAAAAATATTATAAAACTCCGTGATTAGACGAATTTAACAAGCTCTATCTTGACTATATTTTATCTTATATAACTATATGTTAAAAAATAATCAAAATTACTTAATAAATAGTCACTATTATACAAAGTAAATGATTCAATTAAATGAGAACGGAGGAAGTATTTAATCCAATCATATTTATTTATATTTGAAAAGGCAGTTGGTGATATTATTGTTATGCTGATAAAAATCACAAACATCTCATGACAAGAATTTATGGCATTTGCTAAGCTTTAACAAGACCACATTGTATAGTGTGGGACCCCACGGGTATCATGTCTATTCATTTTACATACACATCTTTTTTTGGCTTAATACATACACATATCGAGAGGTATCCATTTTAGATCATAAATTTGAGGATCGTTATTTCCACACATATAGTATATTTGTTCCTTTTTAAAATATAATTTTACTTTTGAAAACTTAATACATCTATCCGATCGATGTGTAGACTGCATCCAATTTAATATTGATGTTGAGTCTCGAATACATATACATATGGTTTTTTAAAGAGGTTTTCACATTTAAAAGAAACAACGACCTGAATAAAAGACATTTTTATGTATATTAGCTCTTCTATAATTTTGTGTGTTTTTTTTTTTTTTTTTTTTTTTTTTTTCTTTGGCGCTTTTAATTTTATATCACGCTATTAATTAGCTCTTATATACTTCAATTTAGCTATTTTTAAAAACTCTATCAAAAGTTACAACAATTACTTGAGACATATAATAGATTCATACTTCCTCCGTTTCTTGAATGTTTTTGACATTTGAAAATATATTACTATTCACACACAGACTTTTACTTAAAGTTTTATCATAGTTATACAAGTTAAAATATAGTCAAGTGAGATCTTATTAGATTCATCTTGTCGTGTAGTTTTTAAATATCGAACTTTTAGAATTTTTACTTGTACCGAACTTGAGTTATTAATGGTTTAAAATGTGCATTGGACTGCGTGAAAAGTTGATTTGTAAAAAAACATTCAAGAATGGAGAAAGTATAAGTTATTTAGGAATGGAGGAAGTATAACATGATAGTTGCTCGACACAGCAAAGACCTAGCTCCCAGACGAGGGCTAGGAAGTGAAGATTAAAAACATGTATCAAGAAAGAAATTGGTCATGTTTGTGAATTAGCTGTTAGCTGTTAACTTATTCTGTGAGTAATAATTAGTTAAAATTAGCTGTTTGATAATTTCGAGACTAACTTTTTGCCTAGAATAAGCTAAAATTCAAAATGCTGTTATTTGCAGCGATTTAAAAAAGAACTGATTGAACACTGTTTTAAGTTATTTTGTCTTTTTAAATAAGCTAATTCAATTCAAAATACTTAGAATAAGCTAATTCCATTTAGCTATTTTGCCAAATAGGACCATTGTGTGGCCAATCAAATGACGCATATTTCCGGAAATAAATATGGGTTTGTCCATTACATGACTGGAGTGTGTTATGACCGTAAGATATGTCGATATGTCATTAGGCCCTCCTGCTGCTTCATTTGTAATTAAAAAAAAAAAAGCTACAGCTTATCAAAAACTATACAGTGCATAATTCCTAAAAACTTCAACTCACAACCGCAGCTAGTTTTCCCAAATGTAACCGAATTTAAACTCTTTAATTAATAATTTAAAATGTTTATTTATTATTCCTTTATTTATTTTTATACTAGCATGTTTCTAAATGACCGTCATTGGTTGAAAAGTTCAACAAAACTTGACCTTTATATTAGTAACGATCAACGCTATTATGTTTGACAACTTAGAACCGTCGCAACTCTAAAAAACCTATTAAAAGTAGATCGATCTAGGAAAATAATTGCCCTAAAGTCTATTGCACTTTGATTTTGACAACTTAGAACCGTCGCACCTCTAATTCCAAACATTTTTATTCTTCTCTAATTCCAAACTTTTTTTTCCTTTTAATTAACTTTAGCTGGGAATGAGGACTTGACTCAGTAATCATGTGTTCTGGCTTTCAACCTTATGATTGGAGGTTCGATTCTCACCCAGTCCCGTATCCCTCCCCTTTATCTCCTTTTCTAATTTGTATAGTTTGGACTCCCACACACCTTTGCCGACATATGAATGTCAATGTTTCCAAAAAACTTCATCTTATTTAATTATCGTACCCAACCATAACAAAACATATTACATGAGACGGATGAAGAATTAGCTAAATTTTTGACCATCCTGTATCGAATTTCTACTTCTGTCACTGTTCTTGAGTTTATTTTTTTTTTTAAGCGATTCTAGATCTGAATTCATAATTAACACAGGCGGCTCATGGCATGAGCGGTCGGAGCTCATGCTCAGGGCCTCCAATAATGGTTTTTTTAAATTTTTTTTTTTTAAGGGAAAAAGTTGATCGACAATCAGTATATCTTGTGCCCTAGCTAAGCTTAAGGGGAAGAAAAAGTCCATCTAATAAACACATTAAAAACATTCAATTTCGCTCGTGTTTGGATGGTCTTTTTTTGAAATGATTTTGACTTCTGCATTTTTATAAAAATAATTTTAAGTCCATCTAAATAGGTATAACATTTTTACATACGAGAAAACAAACAAAATTATATGCATCTGACTCTTTTCTTTGGAGAAACATTAAAGGCTTGGAAAGTGGTAGTAGGAGTTCATGCCACACAAAATATGCATGTGACTCTTCTGTTTTTCAGCACAATTTTATTTAAAAAGTGAGTTCTAGATTTTAAATTGAAGTCGAAAACATAAAAAAACCATCTAAATAATGGTTTATGATTTAGATTTCAATATCTTTACTACAAAAAAAATTTCGTTTTCAGTGTTCGAAAAAAATTGACAAAATTCGGTTGCTAAAGAGGTTAGCGACCGAAATTCGTTAGTGACTACCATGTTAACAATCGAAATACGTTAGCAACCACAATTTTAGCTACCGAATTCAGATTTTTTCTTGTAGTGCTTGTTAAAAATATAATGTATTAATTTCTTTAAAGGGATTTGAATAAACTGAATAAAATATAATTTAGAATAAAATAATATAATTGCAATGTATTAGTATTACTTAATAACAAGTGACAATTATTATTAGAAAATCTAATAATTTTAATCATTAATCTTAGTTATCTTTTTTTTAACGATTTAAGGGTTTAAAGTGAATTACTTAAATATTATGACTTTTTTCCATTGACTCTAAAAGTATACTCCATGTAGCAAGACTTAAAATACACACAACCCTCAAATTGTGCTCTAAATGAAAGAAAAATAATAATGGTTGGGTAGGAAACTCAATTATTATGAATAAGTCATTAGAGCCATTAAGAATGCAGCAGTTAGTTGGATCCCTCCATCAATAAAATTAAATGTTCTCATACTAAAGTTAAATAATGTTTCTTTAATCCCTTCTATTATCACCAAACTAGGCAAATCACTACTAATAATATTTCGGATTCGATCGTTAAAATTATGTTCGCTCATAAATTGTGGTTACAAAACTTTTGTCCACTAACAAATGATCGTAAATTTGTTCGCTAACTCCTTTAATGACCGAATGTTACTAAGTTTTTCCACTGGCTAAAACAAAAAATTCTTTTAGTCAATATTGGAAAAATTATTTAAAAATATTCCTACTTTTTAAATTGGTATGTAATCCCATTTGGGAAAATTAAATTAAATAGTTCCAGTTGAATATAACTAGGGGTGTAAACGAGCCGAGCCGAGCTCGAGCCTTACCAGGCTCGAGCTCGGCTCGATTATGTATAAGTTCGGCTCGGCTCGAGCTCGAAGCTCGACGAGCTTTAAAAATTGAGCTCGGCTCGAGCTCGACACAATATATTGAAGCTCGAGCTCGGCTCGAAGGGCCAAAAAAGCTCGACATAAATTTCAGTTTTTTTTTTTTTTGTTTTTTTTCAGGTATCCCTAGACCACATTGAACTCAAGACTAAAAAATGTTAAATTATTCAACAATGAGCTTAAAAACTTGAAAGACGGAGTTCTGTAGAAATATATTAAACCATTCATAATTCCTTATAATAGTTCCAATTTGGAAGGAGATTGGGATTTAGTTTTTTTGATTTAGTGTTAACCATAATAAAATATAATATACTATATTATTAAATAAAAGGAAGAGTGAATTTACTGTTGGACTTTCTCTTCCTTACATTTGTTAAGAAAGAAAATATACTATATTTTTAAGAAAGAAATAATATATATAATATATATTCGAGCCTATTATCGAGCTTTCGAGCCGAGTATTAGTTAGCTCGGCTTGAGCTCATTAATATTCGAGCCGATCTCGAATTCGAGCCGAGCCTTTTCGAGTCGAGCTTTGATCGAGTCGAGCCCGGATATTTTACGAGCCTATCAGTCTCATTTACACCCCTAAATATAACATTTTCATTTATTAAAATTTTATTAATTTATATATATACTTTATCATGTATTAAAAATGATCAATATATTTTGCGACAATTATGTTTCTAAATTTCGGTTTTAACATATTTATTTATTTGTAAATGTATAAATATATATTTCTAATTTTAAGTTTGATAATAACTATTTCATGAAAAATATGGATTGAGAATTTTTAAAAATAGTTTATACTAATAATAACTATATAATAGATGAAAATTTGAATATATCTAATAAATATACGATATCCCACAAATCAGTCTCCGGACGATGCTGACAATTTGAATCCTCTGGTTGTTCAGGCTTCAAGAACCATGACATCTCGGTATAAAAGTCCTCCTGAATTCATCTTCTTCAAACATCGAGCGCTTCCACGAAGCCTCTTCAATTGGGTGTTGTAGAGAAGATTTATCCAACAAGAACAATTGTTGAATCAATGTAGTGCAGACCTTGTGTGTATCGAGTGATCTTCAATTTGCAGAAAGAACACTAGGAATTTTCTAACTCTCTCAAAGAATAGAACAATCAAGTCTTGGAGAGAATAACCGACTCAAGTGTGTGTAAAAATGTGTAAAGTGTGAAAAATACAACTCGATAATGTTTCTACTAATTACAGGGAACTTAATCGCAAGTATATAGACTCAGAGATACAGATTAGATACGCCTAGGTCGGTTGGAATGCGCGTACAGATCAGGTAACTGTCGCACATAACTGTCAGTAACTGCTCAGGTCGTTCTAGCGTAGTTTCAACAACCATACTATATCATCCGCACAGAGAGTCTGTTAGGTAATAACAATCTCCCCCACTCTTTGTGGAAATGATAATTCCATCACCATATGGTGTTGAAACTATCTAAGTCCAAAGAGTATAAGAGATCATATCATAGCAAAATAATATGATTCACAGATAGAATGTTACAGAATAATCATAACATATCAAAAATAACATCCATCAAGCATTCAGATCATAATCATCAGTGCAGATTAAAAAATAAGTAGTTCAGCAGTCATCAGAATTACCTAACAACGATTACAGACCTATAAAAAGTTCAAATCCAAAGTAATTCAATCAGAACAATCAAAAACCAAAAATGATCATCAACTTATGATAGATCAAAAACATTCATCCATAAATTTTGTTCAGAAGTAACCAAAGTTCAGAAAATCATTACCAAACTGTCTTAACCATCAAATAGTGACAGCCATCAACACCAAATCTCCCCCATGATGGAAGAATCATCAAACTCATAGGTATCGTTGATTGAAATAACCTAATATCTTCTTAAAAACAAGCAATCAAAAATTCATTAGCTCAAAAATATATTAATAACAAAAATTTGTTTACCCATTGATGCTGTAGTCTGTGAGTAATGATGACACTTCAGTAACAGCTTCATCACAGCTACATATCTTTATTTCAAGCTCAAGTGGTTCAATCTTTGTGCTGGGTTGGTCCAATACCTTCCCTTTCTGATTCTGAAATCATAAGTCCCAAATTCTCTTTAGTTGATATGGCTTGTTGTTCTCCTGTGGTCTCAACATCTTTCAGTGGCCGACATTTCTTCTTTGGAATCCATACTCTTTGTACTCTGATCCTTTTTCGAAGTTCTTCGGTTGGCCAAACAACAGCTCGACCATTCATTAAGTCTCTTACTATTCTGATACATGTGTTTGCAGAATATCCAGGTAGTTGACAATAACTGCAGTCCTTCTGTTGTCTGGACGGCGTTGTAATATCGTCACTGCCAGTCTCCTTGTATTGCGAAGTCAAGTATCCTTCACTTACAAACATGGTATTGATTGGAGTTGATTTCTTCTTATAACCTATACCTGTTTGATCTCCAACAAGGTTTCTAGAAGTTAGAATTTAATGAAGAGCACTTTTACCTTTTACTACCTTTTGAAGTTCGTCGTTCTTGAGTTTTAAATCATCTAACTCCTTTTGCAAATCAGAATTTTGGGCTTTAAGCTTATCATTCTGCCTCTTCAAGGAATCTAGTTCATTCTGTATTACTTCATTCTTCTCGACTTCAAGATCATAGGAAATTCCGACGTCCGCGAGTTGTCCCAACAACTTCTTATTTTCCCGAACAACAACTTCAAATTCTTCTTTAAGCTCAATGTAGTCAGCAAGTAGTTGATCGTATTCATCATCACTGTCACATGAATCAGAAACATCTTTGTTAGGTGAAAAATATATTGAATTGATTATACCTTCCAATGAAGTGAGGCTTGCATCTCTCAACATAAATGCAACAACTTCTTCTGTGTCACAGATCTGATCAGGAGTTTCATCGTCGTCTTGATCACTGAGGGTTGCTTGCAATGCTTTCTTTGCCTTCATTTCTTTCTTTTTGGCCGTGGCACATTTAGATTTAAAGTGTCCGGTTCCTCCACATTCATGGCATATCACAGAAGTGAATTTGTCAGGCTTCTCATGGTTTTTGCTCTTCCAATTTGATCGATCACTTTTACTGTTGTCTTTTCTTTTAGAATCTCTGCTGGGTGGTTTGTCTGTCGTCTGAACCTCATCAGAATTGCGATCTTGAGTCTTTCTTTTGTTCCTTCTTTCTTAAAGCATTCTGGTCAATTTCTTCATTAGGTGGACTACCTCATCTTCAGAACTGTCTCCAGAATCTTCTTCAATGTTTAGAGCAATGGTTCTTGGTAGTTCTTCTTCCAAGTGATTCATTTCATAGGTTTGAAGAATTCCAACTAAACCATCCAGGGTAATAGTGTTCAACATATCCAATTCTTCCAATGTAGCAACCTTGGGAGCATACTTTTTAGTGAGAGTTCTCAACATCTTTCGAACGAGTTTTTGATTATCATAAATCAAACCCAAGGAATAGGCTTGATTTACAATGTCCTTGAACCTCCCGTAATAGACTGAGATTGATTCATCCTTCTTCATTTTCAGATTCTCGAACATGGTCTCAACTCGTTGTAATTTGGTAGCTCGAACATCTTCAGAACCTTCATATATCACCTCTAGAGTTTTCCATTCATCATGAGCTAACGTGTGGTTGGTGACCAATTGGAACTGCGTCTCGTCCATAGCACTGAAAATTGCATTAAGGGCTGTATAGTTTACTTTCTTGGCATCTTTCTCGGCTTGTGTATATTCAGCCTTGGTTGCTGGCCGACTACCAGGTGGATCAGTAGAACCTGCTACTGCAGTTTGTGCTCGAGTTGGTGGTTGCCAGGCAGTTTCGACTGCATCCCATACTTCATCTCCAAGGGCCATTAGATGAATCTTCATCCGTGTTCTCTAATATCTGTAGTTGGTGCCATCGAACAAAGGTGGTCTTGAAAGTGATGCGCCTTCTCTATTCATCTTGCCAAGATTTCTTCAGATCGCCTTTAATACGTCAGAGTCTGCCGCTCTGATACCAATTGATAGTCCCAGATTACTGAAATCTTGTATTATATTCATCATCAAGTGATGATCTAGACTACGCGATAACGAGTGGTGTGTGCACAGAGTGTTCAGCGGAAAGTAAAAACACAAGATTTGGTGACCCATTTCGATCCAACGGATCTACGTCTGGGGGATGCCAATTGATGACAGTCTTTCGTAACTGTCATTTGCGTCCAATTTAGTGTCTTAAAGATGATCTTTTGTTCATAGTTTCACAAGTTTTCAATGAATAATCATAGAATATATGAAAAGATTTTGGAAAAACCAAGAATGTGAAGAAATTGGAAATTTCATAAAAATGGCTTGAAAGTTGTAGATTTTTATAAGACTCACACGCTATGTTTTTATCTGATCTGATTATCGCTTTGCCATTCAGCAGGAAAGTTAAGCTGAAAAGCTGCGAGGAATGGAAATAGACGTGGCGAGGAAAGAGAAGAAATGGTGCGAGGACTTAAAGGTGAAATCAGAAAAGATCTGAGGAAAATGTTCAGAAGCTGAAGTTTACGCGATGATCATTTGACATCGCGTGAGAAGAAAGTTTGTACGAGTTAAGAAGCTGTAAGAGTCATGACGAGAAGAAGTTTGTTTGAAGAAGATTGTGAAGTCTCGCCCTGCTAAAAAAGATAACTTCATTTTGACTCTCGCTTTGAAGGAACTGGGACAAGGCGAGAGGAGAGCTATTCTGATGCGAGCGGTTATTTTCCAAGGCAGAAAGCAGTTACTATGTGCATCTATAAATAAGACCCTTGGGAGATCAGCTCAAACAACTGGAGGACGAAGAGAATAGCTCGTTTTTCTCTCCCGTTCATTTTAGAATTCAGTAGGTAGGTTAGCTAGGGTTTACTTCTATGCAATTTTAAATTCATGTTCTTCAGATTTGTAATTTGAATTCGCAGTACGATTTCTTCGAATTATGTTAGTTGATTAGTTTTGAGAGTACTTTGGAAAGAAGGATTTGCTATTGGAATGCTTTTGTTCATCCGTTATGACGATCGCCATCTAGTTTTTCCGACTTCATCGATCGAATTCACGATATTCTGGTTTTAAATCAGATTTCCAGGTGTACTCGTTTACAATTTTCTTTTGCAAATTATGTTATGAAGGAAGATCATATGTGGAATCTTGTGTTTTTTTTTTTTTTATCTTTCTGATTGCAATTTTGAATGGTTACAACAGAATTCAATGTTCTTTAATTCTGTTAAGAGATATGTAAACCTCGAATGCAGTATTCGCCCATTGAAATCTGCATAAATTTGATAGTCCAATTTTCAGATTCATGCTGGTATCATATTTTTCAATTTGTAATCTGATCAGCAACATCACTCAGGAATTTTGAATATTACTATCGAGTTAGGTATTGAACTGGCAGAATTATTGATTCAATAAATCTTCTGTTGTTAGTATACTTTGATTTTAATTCTTTATGCAATCTGCTAAGATTAGTGCTTAGAATTAACTGAAGTTCCCAAAGACCCACACAGTGTTAATCATCGTATGATAATCTTTAAGGAACTAAACAACTCTAAATTCTCAATTTCGGAGGTTTCAAACTCTGTCTTCATGGTATTCTTAATGAATGTTGCGGGGTGGAGTTATGAACAATCTCAAGATTTTATATTTTCCTTCATAAAAGGATTAAACCTTGCTTTAATCATCTTAGAGATTGGTGCGAGGAGTAATCTTAATTATTTCACTCTTAAACAAGTTATGTCAAGATCCTCGCGATGTTCAATTGGACAAAGCGAGGGAATTATCCTGACATAACAACAGAATTGGTTCTCATCTTAGAGATGCCAAGCATTCATTTCTTATAGGTATATAACCCCTATTTTATAAACTGGAACTGAGTAATCTTGCTGCATTCTTCCAGATTATACTGCAAGGAATTCAGTTCTCTGTATAAACTAAATTTGAGGAACATTCTTTGAATAATAATTCCCTCCACGCTGTACAGATATAGCGCGCGAAAAATTGGAATGTTCATAGTTTGAAACCCATGATAGTTACTGCGAGCTGTCTTGGACACTTATTTTGCAGGATTATCTCTCAAATCTTTTTCATTAGGAAATAATGTCCAAATTCTGTCTAGCTCCTACTTTATATTTTTGGAGCACTCTATCATTTTGATTAAGAGGATCCAGAATCCTCATCGTTTCTTTATACATATATTACTACTTATATCTAGGATATTTTGGGATATTTCCCAGACTATGTAGAGTATTTCTACTTCTTAATACAAATTACATTTCGTACATGAAATTCATAAAATTACTTTCACTGACACATTGAGGGAGAAGATGATATAAGTTTTCTCAGAACATCTTCTACTCAGGGTGATTGAGAACAACTTGTTCTTAAGTTGGACGTTTAGTACCTGTCGTTTAAAAGGGAAAGATGTTTCAAAAGCCATCTTTTGTCCTAAAAATTAATGAGAATTTGGAAGAGTTAACTTCCAGGGTTCATAGTTCTATGATTCTCTCATCATATGCTATAAGTAGGAGGTTAAGCAACTTACTGAATTTCATTAATCCTGAGTTAAGTCATGGGTATTTAGAATTATTTACAGAGAATGCCTATGCTAATACATCTGTATGAATCCGAGTAGTCCAGATAAGTCAAGGATTTTGATTAGCAATTTCATCTTGATATACTTACAGGACTATTATTTCTTATAAATAATTGAAGGAATTACCCTGAGAAGCTAAGGCTTGTGTAACCATTGGATGATAGATTTAAATATTTGCTTTTTCTTTTCTTGTAGAGGACATCCATTATAGGGACATGAGATGCTTGTCTAATCTCAGAGTAATGAAGAGAATAATTTCAAGTTCAGATGAATGCATGATGATTTAGATGTGACCTTGGGTTGCCAATGGCTTAATCTGAATCTGAAAGAAACAGATAAGTGATAATTCTGAAAGCTTTTGCTAAGTAATCGGTCTGACCGATCATTTCTTAGTAATTGTATCCCATTATTTCAGTGCTTAACAATGTCATGACACAGGATCATCAGTACTTGTCTTGGGAAAGTGATCAAAGACATGAAGATTTGACCAACTTGCATAAAGGATTTTTCTTATCTCAATGAGTTTTCGCATTATTACTAATCATAGAAGTATGATTGCTTAATCATAGTCTTATTTTGATTGATTGTCACTTAGTCCATTTTATCTTTTAACCCATGAATCCATAAATACATTCATCCCATTCATTGTCACTTTTTAATACTGCTTTCTTATTTCCTTTACAGTTTTATGCATTTACTATTCAGCACTTATTCATTACCATCATTACACCATCCATAAACCAAAGAAGTATTAAGTTCTAGAATCTGTAATTCTATCAAAGCACTTCTATCGTGTAACTCTCCAGAGAACGATCCCGACAATTAGAAATAAATACTGCAAGCTTGATACCGTGCGCTTTCGGTAGGCAAATCAGGCATTACTCTTGAACAGTCCTATGAGATTTATAGTATAAAGATAGTCGAGAGATATGTAGCAGGTTCGTTTTAACAAAGCTTCATGGCGCCGATGCCGGGGATGGTGTAGCGTTATGAATTTTAGAACTATAAATAATCTTTGGTTTATTTGTAACTAATATTTACTTCTTTTCATTTTGAATAAATCCATTAATTCTTTCATTTTGTCCACAGAGAAATCTCAACAGTTTATGAGCGAAAGAACAACTCGATCTTCAAGGCAACCTTTGCTTCCTTTTAATTGTGAACTTGAAAGAACAGCGAGGCTGATTAGAGCAAACGCTAGAAGGAGACAAAGAGACCTTGGAGAAGGGAATCTTTTAACAATAACTGGAATGGCAAACAATGGACAGAATGACGGACCCGGAAACCTACCAAACGGACAGCCGGAAAATCAGCAGAACATACTGATGACAGTCTTTTATGACTGTCATTTGCGTCCAATTTAGTGTCTTAATGATGATCTTTTGTTCCTAATTCCATTAGTTTTTAATGAATAATCATGGAAGATTAGAAAAGGAGGAAGAAGAACTAAGATTGTGAAGAAGTTGGAATTACACTAAAAATGGCTTGAAATTCTAAGTTTTCATTGCAAGTCTCGCACGCTATGTTTTTATTTGAACTGATTCACTCTTTGTCATTCAGCAGGAAGTTAAGCTGGAAAGCAGCGGGAAATGGAAAAAGACATAGCGAGGAAAGAGAAGGAATGGTGCGAGGACTTACATTCGAAATCAGGAAAAGATCTAAGGAAAATGTTCAGACGCTGAAGTCCACACGATGATTGTTTGACATCGCGAGGAAAGAAAGTCTGTGCAAGGCAGAAAGCTTTAGATATTATGGCGAGAAGCAAACTCTTTGGAGAAACTGTGAGACCTCGCCTTGTTAAGAAAGATGATTACATTTCTAACTCTCGCTTTGAAGGAACCGGACAAAGCGAGAGGAGAGCTATTCTGATGCGAGCGATTATCATCCAAGGCTGAAGCAGTTACAACGCCCATCTATAAATAGGACCCTTGGGGGATCAGCTCAGCAGGCGGGAGATTGAGGAGAATAGCTCAATTTTACTCTCCAGTCCCTTTTTAGAATTCAGTAGGTAGGTTAGCTAGGGTTTAATTTTCATTGCAATTTACTTTCAGTTCTTCAGATTTGTAATTCAATTTCGCAGTAGATTTTCCTCAAGATAGTTTTCAGTAGATTAGTTTGAGGATACCCTGGAAGAAGAGTTGCTTTTGGAATGCTTGTTCATCCATTACGACGATCATCATCTAAACTTCCGACTTCTTCGTTCACCTTTGCATTATTCTGACTGCAATCAGACTTCCAGGTGTATTCGTTTTTAATTCTTTGTTGTTCAAGATACATGAAGAATGATCGGTTATTAAATCGTGCATTTCTTATCCTTCTGGTTTCAATTCTTATTTCTCAATTCTGTTTCAGAGAAATATAAACCTCAATTACAATGTTCATTTTTGGAATCTGCATCACATCGATAATTTGATTCTCGAAGATTACAACACCTCCATATCTTAAACTCGTAATATGTTCGTTCTAATTACACAAGAAGTTTGAATATTGTAACCGAGTTAGATATGAACTGGCAAAATTGTGAATTCATTTGATTTTCTGTTGATATTATATCTTGATTGCAAATTTGGAAGAAATCACAGAGATTAATGTTCAGAACTCCAAAAAGTTCCTAAAGACCCATGCAGAGTTAATCATCGCATGATAATCTTTAAGAATTAATAACTCTAAGTTCATGAATTTGGATGTGAAAGGTTCTGTATTCATTACTTTCTGAACAGAAATCTCAGAAGGTAGTTATGACGGTTATAAAACCTGATCATTTACTTCACATAAGGATAAAGCCACGCTTCATCCTAAAAGATGATGCGAGGATATATCCAGAGACCTTTGTTTAAAGAAAGGCTATTTCAATACTCTCGCGATGTCATTCTGACAAAGCGAGAAAACCAATCTATGATAGCACTAGAATTGATACCCATCTTTTAGCATCAAATACTCACTTTTACTTTTTATACATATATAACCCCTATCTTATAAGTAGGAATTGGATACCTTGCCGCATTCTTATAGAAATCATTGCGAGGCATTTAGTTCTTTGTATAAACAAAATCCGAGGAACATTCTTTGAATATTAACTCCCTCCACGCTGTACAGACATAGCGTGCGGAAAATTTGAATGTTCATAGTTTGAAACTCAAAGTAGTTACTGCGAGCTATTTTGGACATTTATTTTGCAGAATTATCTCTCAAATCTTTTTCATAGGAAAGTTATTTCCTAATTCTGTCTAGTTTCCAACGTATATTTTGGAAACACCCTAGCATTTTGATTAAGAGGATTCAGAACCCTCATCGTTTCTTTATACATATAATACTACCTATACATATAATATTTTGGGATATTTCCCAGTCTATGATGAGTAATCTTACTTCATAATTACATATTCATAATTCACATCTGTAATTCATATTACTATTTTCATTAGTACAATGAGAAAGATGATGATATAAGTTTTCTCAATCATTATTTACTCAGGTCAATGGAGAACAAACTTTTTCTTTAGTTGGACATTTAGTACCTGTCGTTTAAAAGGGAAAGATGTTTCAAAAATCATCTTTTGTCCAAATAATTAGTAGAGTTTTAGGGAGACTAATTTCCAGGGTTCATAGTTTTATAGTTACCACTATATGCTATGGGTAGGAGATTAAAATATTCTTTCTACAATCTACTGATCCTGAGTTAAATCATGGGTATTGTTTACAGAGATTTCTCAAGCTAAAGCATCTATATGAATCTGAGTGGTCCAGATAAGTCAAGGATTTTGAATAGCAATTTCATCTTGATATACTTACAGGACTATTACTTCTTACAAATACTTGAAGGAATTACTCTGAGGATACAAGTCTTATGAAAACATTGGATGATAGATTTAAATACTTGCTTTTTCATTTCTTGTAGAGGACATCCAACATAGGGTCATAAGACCAGTTTGATTCAGAGTAATAAAAAGAACAACTTCAAGTTCAGATAAATATGAGATGGTTTAGAAGTGACCTCGAGTTGTCAAAGGCTTAATCTGAGTCCGAAAGAAATAGATTAAGTGACAGTTCTAAAAAGCTTTTGTCACAGAATGAGTCTGATCGATTATTCTGTGATGATAGTATCCTATGATTCCAGTGCTTAGAATGTCATGACACTGAATCACAAGTACCTGTCTTGGGAAGTGATTTAAGACATGAAAATTTGATTAAGTTGTATAGAGGATTTGTCTATCTCAATGAACTCTCATTTTGCTTTAACCGTTGAAGTATGATATTCTCATCATATTCTTATTTCATTCATTTGATTCTGTCCGTGTTATCTTAAACTCATGAACATAATCACAACATTCAACATTATTTCAATTGTTTTCTTTACTATTGTTTACAGCTTTGTGCATTTACATTTTAGCATTAAGTTTTTAGTAATCATCATTACACCATCCTTAAACCAAGAGCATAAACAGATTCTAGAACTAATAATCCTATTAAAATACTTCTATCGTGTAACTCTCTAATGAACGATCCCGACAATAAAAATAAATATTGCAGCTTGATACCGTGCGCTTTCGGTAGGAAAAATTAGGCAAGCTTTTTAACAGCCCTATAGGATTATAGTGTAAAGGCTGTCGGGGGGCATTGCAGCGGGTTTTACCTCAAAGCTTCATGGCGCCGTTGCCGGGGAGGGTGTAGCGTTATGAATTTTAGAACTGTAGATACTCTTTGGTTTAATTGTAATTATTTACTTTACACCATAACAAATTCATTAATTCTTTCATTTTTTTCACAGAGAAGTCTCAACAGTTTATGAGCGAAAGAATAACTCGATCTTCAAGGCCACATTTGCTTCCTTTTAATTGTGAACTTGAGAGAACAGCAAGGCTGATCAGAGCAAGTGCAAGAAGGAGACAGAGAGATCTTGTAGAAGGGAATCTTTCAACAATAACTAGGATGGCTAACAATGGACAAAATGACGGACCTGGAAACTTACCAAATGGACAACCAGACAATCAGCAAAATGTACCACTTCGAGGACATTTTCAAGTACCACAGAGAGCTGTTGCACCACAATTCATTCATCAGCACTATTTTCCACCAAATTTTGCTAATCCTGCTCCGAATCCTCAAGAAGAACAATATCAACCATGGCAACCCAACGTTGATCAGTATTTGGCTGGAACAGATGAAGAGGTTGATATACCACCTGGTATATTAAACTTAGTTCTTCCAGAGCTTTTTATGGGCTGAGTGCTGAAGATCCTCACTTGCATCTCAAAAAGTTTGTTGAACTGAGTAAGACAGTGAAGAAAGGAAGAGCCTCAAGGGAAACCATTCAACTGGCAATGTTCCCATTCTCTCTGGATGGTTCTGCAAAAGAATGGTATGATTCATTGAATGCTCAACAGAAGGCTACTTGGCCAGAACTAGTCAGAAACTTCTTGCTCAAGTATTTTCCAGAAAGCAAAGTAGATGAATGGGTAGATAAGATTTCTAGCTTCAAGATGAGAAAAGGAGAATCTCTGAAGGATGCTCGAGACAGATTCTTTGATATGCTTAAGAGATGTCCGCAGCATGGTATCACAGAAAGAAGACTTTTAAAGATCTTTTTCACTGGACTCACTCATACTTGACAGATGATGATTAATGCCATTGGAGGGGAACAATTACTTCAGATGCCACTTGATAGAGCGTGGTCAACAATAGATACCATGACGGCTAGCAGAGCAGTCCTCCAAGACGATGACCCACCATCTCCTACAAGAAAGAGTCTTGTCATCCATACAGACAAAAATGAAGAGAAATTTGCAGCACTCACTAAACACATTGCTGAGCTACAGTTAGCTCAGCAAACAAGTCAACAAGCTCAGCATCAACAACAGCAACCAGTGATGGTCCTTCAACCTGCTCCAATGGAACCAGTGTATCAGTGCGGAATTTGCTCAGGGCCACATCACAATGATCAGTGCCCACAAATCCAGGAAGCACCAAAGCAAGATGAGAGCTGCAACTACACTGGATTCCAGAACAAACACCCGAATCTGAGCTATGGTAATACTCAGAACGCACAAAATGCACACCTTTTTAATCCTCAACAACAAAATCAGCAGCAGTTTCGTCCTCTACAACCATTTTATCCACAGCAACAAATGTACCCTCAGAGACCTCCTCAACAGACGAACCAACAGAATAGGCCATATGGACAGTTTGCACCAGTCCCTGCAAATTTTCCACAACAACCTTATCCTGTTGTTCAAAACAATACTTATTCTTTGAAGGTGGAGAATGCTCTGAAGGAGTTTATTGTTAAGCAGACAGAGACGAATAACCAACTGCAGGCTTCAATCAAGAATGTTGAAAATTCAGTAACAGAGATGGCCAAATTACTACAGCAGAGAGAAAAAGGAAAATTACCAAGTTCTTCTGAAACAAATCCACAATGTAAGGCAGTTACATTGAGGGGAGGAAAAGAGGTTGTTGATCCTGAATTTGAAAAGAAACGAGACAGGTTGCTGCAGCAGAAAAAGTTCAAGGATGTTCAGACAATGGAAGAAGATGATCAGCTTGAACAAAGACAGATACTTGAGGATAAGGTTTTGGAAAAGAATGTCTCAGGATACTGTTTTCCAAAGGAAAAAGAGGGAGGTAATGATAATCCTAACTCTACAGGTAACAAAAAGGATTCATTGGATGAACACATGCCAAGGATACCATATCCTGGGAGACTCAAAAATGATCTTCAAGAAATTAAATTTAAGAAATTTCTTGAAAAGATTAAGGCCATTGAAATATCAATCCCTTTGGTTGAATTAATTGCTGAAATGCCCACTTACGCTAAGTTTCTGACAGAATTGATTTCAGGGAAACGAAGTGCAGGAGAGCAGCAAATGGTGGTCTTAAATCAGAATTGTAGCTTGGTTCTTCAACAGAGGATTCCTCCAAAGCTTGAAGATCCAGGGTGTTTTACTTTACCTCTGATTATCAACTGTAAAGAAGCTGGGCGAGGGCTCTGTGACTTAGGAAGCAGCATCAATGTAATGCCACTTGCTATGGCGAGACGTTTGGACTTGGGAAAGATGAGGCCAGTTAATATGACTCTCTTCTTTGCTGACCAATCGAGCACCAGACCAGAAGGAATCATTGAAGATGTTTTAGTAAAGACAGGAGGCCTTTGCTTTCCAGCTGACTTTGTCATTCTTGATATCGATGAAAATGTCAGGATTCCTATTATACTAGGAAGGCCTTTCCTGGTGACTGCAGGAGCTATGATTGATGCAAAGAATGACATAGTAAAACTTCATGTTGATGACCAGGAAGTTACTTTCGACATGATGAAGATGTCAACATATCCTTTTAATGCTTTTGAAAACAATGTAGCTGGAAAGGGATTAGATTCTAGTAGTATGGAGGGGGGAAATCTTTTTGATTACTATAATCTCTTTACCACTGATGTAATTGAGAACGATCTCACCCCACTCACAAATGCTGAAGATGCTACTTTTGCTTACTTGTGTGCGGTCAGATTCGCTGATCCTGAGACTGGTGAAATCAAGGATGGATCAGAAAGTGAGGATATGTCATCTTCATAACAATCTGAGGATGACATTGATAAAACAGATCTTTCTAAAGAAGGATCTGATTTAAAGATGGAAGTGCAAACTCGAAGCAAATTAATTCCATCAATAGAAAACCCACCTGAGCTTGAACTTAAAGTATTACCAGAACATCTTAAGTATGCCTTTCTGGCAGACAAAAAGAAGCTTCCGGTAATAATTTCATCCAAATTGAGTGAAGAACAAGAACAAGCTCTAGTAGGTACTCTTAAAAATCATATTCAGGCAATTGCTTGGACTATAGCAGATATCAAAGGCATCAGTCCACACATTTGTATGCATAGGATTCTGATGGAGGATGAATACAAACCATCCAGACAACCACAAAGGAGGCTAAATCCACCAATGCAGGAAGTTGTCAAGAAGGAGGTAATCAAGTTACTTGATGCAGGTATAATCTATCCTGTCTCTGATAGTAAATGGGTAAGTCCAACACAAGTTGTACCCAAAAAGGGTGGGATTTGCATTGTGACTAATGAACATGGTGATGAAGTAGCAACAAGACCAGTAACTGGTTGGAGAGTTTGCATTGATTATAGAAAATTAAACACTGCCACAAGAAAAGATCATTTTCCTTTACCTTTCATTGATCAAATGTTAGAAAGACTGTCAGGTAAACCATTTTACAGCTTCTTAGATGGTTATTCTGGTTATAATCAAATAGTTATTGCTAGTGAAGATCATGAGAAAACAACTTTTACTTGCCCATATGGAACATTTGCTTATAGAAGAATGCCTTTAGGATTATGTAATGCTCCTGCTACTTTTCAAAGATGCATGATGAGTATTTTCTCAGATTTTATTGAAAAATGCATTGAAGTGTTTATGGATGATTTTACTGTTCATGGAACTGACTTTGAAGATTCTTTAAAAAATTTGTCAAAAATTTTGCAGAGATGTGAGGACACTAACCTAGTTCTTAACTGGGAAAAGTGTCATTTCATGGTTCAGGAAGGAATTGTCCTTGGACACAAAGTATCTAGAGCAGGAATAGAAGTAGATAAAGCTAAGGTTTCCGTGATAGCAAATCTACCGCCACCCAAAACGATTAAGGCAGTAAGGAGTTTTCTTGGCCATGCTGGTTTTTATAGAAGGTTTATTAAGGAATTTTCTAAAATAGCAAGACCTTTATGTAATCTTCTTCATAAGGATGTGACATTTAGCTTTGATGAACATTGCTTGACTGTTTTTAAGACCTTGAAGGAGAAACTAATCACTGCACCTATAGTTCAGTCTCCTGATTGGAGTTTACCTTTTGAACTTATGTGTGATGGAAGTGAAAATGCAGTAGGAGCAGTTTTGGGGCAACATAAAGAAGGCAAACATCATGTTATATATTATGCTACCATACTCTTAATGATGCTCAGATAAACTACACTACTACAGGAAAGGAAATGTATGCTGTAGTTTTTGCTTTTGACAAGTTCAGACAGTATCTTATTGGAGCTCAAACTATAGTTTACACAGATCATACTGCATTAAGATATCTCTTCTCAAAGCAAGAAGCCAAACCGAGGCTGATAAGATGGGTTTTACTGTTACAAGAGTTTGACATTATTATTAAAGATAGAAAAGGAAAAGATAATGGAGTAGCAGATCATCTTTCTAGATTGGAGGAGAAAACAGAGAAGGAGGAAGTTGTAAATGATAAATTTCCAGATGAACAATTGTATGCATTGCAGCTGCATCAATTTGATTGTCCTTGGTTTTCAGATTTTGCTAATTATCTAGCTTGCAAGATTGTCCCAAAGTTTAAAGACTCTCATCAGAAGTCAAGATTTTTCAGAGAAATTCAGAAATACTATTGGGATGATCCCTTTTTATTTAAGTTTTGTTCTGATCAGGTTATTAGGCGCTGTGTTCATGAAAAGGAAGGTTTTCAAATCGTTAGGAAGTGTCATGAGAATCCTCTAGGAGGCCATCATGGTCCTGCTAGAACTGCTAGAAAAGTTCTAGATTGTGGCTTTTACTGGCCAACTATCTTTTTGGATTCCCAGAAACTTATAAAGATGTGTGACAGATGCCAAAGATTGGGAAAAATTTCAATGAGAGAAGAAATGCCTCAAAAAGGAATTTTAGAAGTAGAGATATTTGATGTGTGGGGAATTGATTTTATGGGACCTTTTCCCCCATCATTTGGTAATCACTACATTCTAGTAGCTGTTGATTATGTCTCAAAATGGGTAGAAGCAGTAGCCTTACCCAATAATGAAGCTAAACAAGTTACTAAATTTCTGCAAAAGAATATTTTTACCAGGTTTGGAGCCCCTCGTGCCATTATTTCTGATGGAGGATCTCACTTTGTGAATAAACTCTTTGAAAAGTTACTGAAACAGTATGGTGTTCATCATAAAGTTGGATCACCATATCACCCTCAGACAAGTGGACAGGTGGAGGTATCTAATAAGGAAATCAAGCATATTTTACAAGCTTCTGTGAATATTACAAGAAAAGACTGGTCAAAGAAGCTGGATGATGCTTTATGGGCATATAGAACTGCTTTTAAGACTCCTATAGGAATGTCTCCCTACAGATTAGTTTTTGGAAAAGCTTGCCATCTTCCAGTTGAGCTAGAACATAGAGCATACTGGGCCATTAAAATGCTCAACATGGATTTCCAGTCAGGACAAGACAAGAGGAAGTTTGATCTGTCTAAGTTGGAAGAGATGAGACTGGAAGCATACGAAAGCAGCAAAATTTATAAAGATCGAACCAAGAAAATTCATGATTCAAAAATTAAACATAAGGAATTTTCTGTTGGTCAATTGGTTTTTGCTTTATAATTCTCGTTTGAAACTATTTCCAGGTAAGCTCAGATCAAGGTGGACAGGACCATTCTCCATTGTAGCTGTTCATGACAATGGAGCAGTCACAATTATGCTCAGTGAAGGAGAAAAGACTGTAAATGGACACAGGCTAAAGGAGTATATTGGTCAACAAGATTTAAATATCCAAACTGAATATTTGGATAACCCTTAGTATTTCTTCTTTTTTTTTTTTAAAAAAATAAATATAGGGGGGTGGATACTACCCAGGTTAACTGAGTAGTATTTCCCTTTTTCTTTTGATATATTTTCCATCTCTAATTCTTTTATTCTTTATTTTCAGGAATTTGAGAAATTAAGCTGTGATGGAATGAAGAAGGATGAGATACGGATCTTCAACCAGGTTTTTGAGTATTAAGTGTTTGGAAATAAAGTATGGTATATTCTGAGGCCACGCTCTTGTTAACTTTGACAAAGCGTGATTTTAGAAGAACTATATTCACTCACGCTTTGTAAAAGTTATAAAGCGAGGTGATTAGTTCAAATTCTCTTTTTATGAAATCTGATAAGTTGTTAAATAATAAGAGTTCTATGTCTACGCTTTGTCGAAATACAAAGAGTGACCATTTTCTCTGAAAACTGTACAAGGATCTTTCCTCGCTTTGTAGTTTACAAAGCGAGAGACGGTTTTTATAACCACGCGATGACAATTGACAAAGCGAGAGCCTGGGAATACTGAACGGATAGATTTTCAAATTTCTCAAAGACCAGAATACCCTTCTTAGACTCTTCTTCTTCTCTTATACCAACCATCACACGTCGTTTCAACCGCTTGTAATTATGGCAGAATTTAGTTTTCCTGCTATAAAATCTAGTCGAATCCTTCTCTCCTTTCATCTCAAACATTTCCACATTAGAATAATCATCCTACAACTTTTATCAGAAATCAGAATGGCTGCAGCAGCTCCCAATGCTAGAACATCCATTCTAGACATTCCTGACGAAATTTTAGGAGGCATTCTTTCAAGGTTGGGAAAGGAGGAGATGAAGGATGTAGCCAGAGCAGCCCCAACTTGCAAGAAGTTCGCTAGAGCAAGTAAGGCGCCTGTAGTATGGAGGAGGGCAAATGTAGAGAGGCGAATGACTGCGGAGAGAACGCTTGATGCTCACTACGTTCGAGTACTGCAAAGATGCAGAGAGGCAGGGAACTTCATGCTCAAACTTGAACCTGCACTCTCGGTCTTCTGCAACACAGGGCTCAAGGAAGCTGCGTTTGAAATCCTCAAGCCTGGAATTGAAGACAATCGTCACCCTTCAATCTTCATCAAGGCCTTCATTCTTCTAAGTTTAGAGAGCCTTGAAGAGATTGATGAAGGATTGTATCTTCTTGGATCAATCCTTAAAGAAGAAGAACACATTCACAAGATCAAGGAGAAGATCAGCAAGTTGTTTATCGAAAGTGAAGAAGAGCCTAATCCCTTTCGGGGACAAGGGCATCGCTATTACTGTGATTTCTTAGCACCACACAGTAGGGACTTAGTTAGGGAACCTCCACACTATAATTATGGTGCCACAAAAATTGATTGTTTGTGTTGTGAGGTTACTAGTTTGATTAGAAGATTAAGAGAAGATTTCAATGAACATGTAATTGAATCTGAGTCAGAATTAGAAACTGATTCAGATTCAAATTAAATGATTATGTATTCTCTTAATTTTTGTTTAATTTTGAGCCCTCTGATGACGATATGTACTTCTCGCTTTATTCTTGTGAAAAGAAAATGACTTGATCTTATCTTTTACATTAGATTTTTATCCGAGTCATTTTAAATAAATTTGTTTTTCAAATAGGCTTATTTTAGGCTTAATCATTACTCTCTGCAGAAACAAGATTTAGTATCTTGACCCCTGCAGTCCTTAGATAAAAATAGGGCGGCTATATCCTTGCAGTCATTCCTCTCAGTTGTCATTTCAAAACTCTTTCATCAGATTTTCTTTCCTTTCTCTCTTCCGAGAAGAAATCGTCACACACCATTTCTATCATTCTCAATCAGTCTCGTAAGTAAGTTCATTCAGAAACCCAATCGACGAAGAAAATGGCTGAGAACAATCCGTAAGCAATTTAGTTCATCCTATCTTTCACATTTCTTTATTCTATTCTGCAATATTTGTCTTCGGATTACGCTTCTAGACCTAGGGTTCATGATTCTGAATTTTCGATAAGTTCATTTTGGCTTTAGAAATCGGAAAGACTAAACATTGAAGATTTCTTATAACTGAAAGCCGTTTCTTTAAACTCATTTAAACAATGATTAATCTGGAGAGTTTCTTCTGAAATCTTTAGTTTGTAACCGACGCATTGTCTATATGAGACTTTTGGAGCTTCGCAATAGAAAGGAAACCCCATTTTCATACTGTTAGTTCCATCATTTTAGATAAAAGCTCTCTTCTGTATTCCTTATTGTATCATTTTCTGGAAATAGAAATGCTAGGAATCCACATCTCGTTGGAACTCAGATATCTCATTTACCCACTGAGTTGCTTGGAGATATTTTGTCAAGACTTGGAAAAGACAATGTAAGGGAACTTTTTAGGGTAGCAGAAGTCTCTCCACTATTTTATCAAGCGAGCAAAACTCATCTTGTGTTCAAGAGAGCAGACCTGGAATCATGCATGAGATGGAGGGAAGACGTTTATCCTGACAATCAGAAAAGATTCATTCAAGAATGCCAAAATGCAGGGAATTATATGTTCAATATTGAACCTGCATTGATAGCATTTGTCAATGAACGAGATGAGAAGAAGGCCTTTGAACTCCTTAAGCCAGGACTAGACGATGAGCATCAACCTACCATTCTGCTCAGAACAATGCTCCTCTTAACAAAACAAGATGACAAGCTAAATGAAGCAGGTTTAGAGTTGATCAAAACAGTAGCTTCAAATGTCTTAGAAGTTGTTTTTATTAAACTCTACCTCTTTCATTGGTTGATCCATATTCCAATAATCCCAAACCCTTTTCAAGGCCAACAAGAGAAGAGTTATTGCAAGACTCATACGTTGCAGGAACGAGCCTTGTTACCACCACATATTAGGATGGACTGCATTCCTTGTCAATTCTTTGACATGGTAAGGCAATTCAGATTGTATTGTGGCGAGGTGTTCCCTGATGAATTTATGTGGACTGATTCTGATGATTAGGAAATTGTTAATCCTTGAATAGTTCAGTGTTTTCTAGAGTAAGGAAATGCTATGGTTATAATTTTTGTATTAATCTTGGGATGTAATCTGGAACCGCCTATTAATATGTTTTTGTTAAACTGGTTACTTTGCAATTCTTGTATTTCCTATCCTTTATGCTCAGTTTCTTAATTCAATCCAATCATTAACTAGTGATGAAACTGGAAGCTCCTCATTAAACTAAAAATGTTATCAAAGGAGTCTGGATCAGGGGAAACTCAGATCACAGCACTTCACTATGAGATTCTTGAGAAGACCTCTTAAGATTGGTGTTTGACCATCAATTGCAAAATGTTAAATGAGGTTTCTAAAACATTTTTTTTGGCTGAAAGAGGAGTATATTCAGGGAATGAAAGGAAAGGATTTGTAACCTTAAAATAAAGCGAGAGTAGATTTTGATGAGCATTAAGATGAATTGGATTTAGAGTCTGATTTAAAATCTAACCAGACTCAATCCATAATTTAGTAACCTTAATCCTTTTCAAATTTTTACCCCTCGCTCTGTCTTTCAATAATCTATTTCTGACCAAGCTTTGCTTGTGTGGGTTTATTAACTAAAATTTTATTTTAATAATCAAACCCACTGATGTGGCAGGCCTAGACCTAATGAGTACAATCTGAGAGAGGAAAAATGTTTGAGTATCCTACTCTGCAACTTGTAAACTAGGCCAGCCCACTTCTTTTTATACCCTATAACCCCCATATCTTTTCAAATCATTTTCATATCTATCCATATTCTCTCTCGAAGGAAAAACCGCCATTATCAATCACCATCTTTTTCCATTTTGCGAAACTCTCATCCAGAACTGTTCGAAACACCATTAACTCCAGGAACATTCTCAAATGGCAGGCAACAATCCGTAAGATTTCCATTCATAATTCATTTCATTCTTCCTGGTTTTTCAATTTTTAGATTCTCCTTCTGCATTCTGCATCTTAGTGCTTGACTAGTATGCTAGGGTTTAAGTTTTGCATTTCGCATGATTTCTCTTCATTCATTCTCATTCTTCCTTAAAATTGTAGAAATTTTGGAGTATAACTTCATTAATAAAAACAAGTGATTTTCCTTCTTTAAAACTCGCTCAAACAGCAGTGAGGAGCAGGCTTCTGAGTTCTCTGCTTTACACTTGACTGATCTTCCACTGGACGTCATTGGGGAGATTTTGTCACGAGTAGGGCAGAGCAGCTTCGAAGATTTGCTCCATTGCAAACGAACTTGTTCAACATTCAAAATGGTTTCAAACTACCCTACTGTTTTCCGGAGAATTAATGTAGAGGATCCGACCTTTAAAAGAATCTCTAATGAATCTTCTGGTAAAGCCAATTTTCTACATGCCTGCAGAAGGGCTAAAAATCACATACTAAACCTACATAAGGCTATGGAATTGTTCACACAGGGTAAAGAATACAAGGCATTTCAAATCCTGGAAGAAGGAATGAAAGATAATTCTAAGTTTTCTCAATATTTTAAAGCCTTATGCTGTTTAAGTCGAGTTTCTAGAAAAGAAATAGATGCAGGGTTTCTTTTAATTAGTCCTATTCTAAATGATAGATTAAACAGCTATGAGTTCAGATATAATCTTCTCACCCTACTCTCAGAATGGGAATATGTTCCGAATCCATTCTTAGGCCAGAAAAAGAGGGAATTCTTTACTATTGATGATCATGATCAGGAAAGCTTTCATAGGCCATTATACTTTAATCATACAGCAGATCAGATCAATTATCTTTGCTGTGATACGAGTAGAGCAGTAGCTGATTTCAGGATGGCAGCAAGGGAGAATTTTGACAACTATAGCATTAATGAATAATCCTTAGATGAAGGAGGAAGAGATTGATGCGTGTGATAAGTCTTCTAATTTTAGATCTTGAAGCTGTCACTAGATCAAGTCTTTTGTATTATGTAATGCAGCCTGGTTTTGGTTAATAAAATCTAATCTCATTTCTTAATTACTGCATAAATGTTGAGGTTTACTCTTAATTCTGTGTTTTTTTTCCTCCTCCTCTTTTCAGAAATGTCGAAATCCCTCAACTCTTGAAAACTCAAATACTTGATTTACCAACTGAGTTACTGGGAGACATTCTGTCAAGATTAGGGATGGAGAGCATAAAGGCACTTTTTAGAGCATCTGAAACATCTAAGCGATTCTTCTCAGCAAGCAGATCATCATTAGCCCTAAAGAGAGCTAATTTAGAGACCTGTGCTATTTGGAGAGGAGATGTTTACCCAAGTAATAAGGTCAAATTCATTAAAGAATGTCAGGATGCAGGCAATTATATGTTTAATATTGAGCCTGCACTGATAGCTTTTGTGGATGATAAAAATGAAGAAAAAGCTTATGAAATCTTAAAGCCTGGATTAGATGATAAACACAAACCCACTGTTTTCATAAGATCTCTTCTATTGCTTTCCAAACAAGACCCACAACTGGATGAGGAAGGAATTCAATTGATTAAATCTGTAACCCAGGATCCTTTCGATCTACTCTTTCTAAAAATGAGTGTTCTGCACTGGCTTCTTTATGGTGATAAGTTCCCAAATCCATTCCTTGATCAAGAGGAAAGGAGTTTTTGTAAGAATCACTCCCTTCAAGAGCGACAGCAACTACCCTTCAATGAAAGGATGGAGTGTGTTCCATGTGAACTGTTTGACTATGTCAAGCAATACAGAAGAGCAAGTGGAGAACTGGGCATTTTATTTGAATGGGAGCAATGGAACAATGGAGAAGAAGAGCAGAATGAAGAAGAATTGCTAGAATTAGACTAGTGTAGAAATCAAGCAGTTCATAATCTCCTTTGCTTGTAATCTTTTGTGCTTTTTGTTTTGGGCAAAGAACTCTCTGGATGACCTAAAACTGTACATTTCTTCTGCATCAATGAATTTCATTCTCTAGTTTTTAATCCTACTATTGTTTTTAATCCTACTCAGCTGTGAAATTGGAAGCTCATCAAAGCAACCAAGGACTTCAATAAAGAAATCTGGATCGGGGGAAACTCAGATCACAGATCTTCCTTATGAGATTCTTGGAAATATTTTATCGAGATTGGCATTTGATCACCTTGAGACCATCTTTAACTGTAAATTAGTCTGCAAAGAGCTTGAAAAGGCTACCCATCATCCTTTAGTTTTGAAAAAAGCTTCTCTTGAAGATTTTTCTGCATGGGGATGGGGGACTTTTGAAGAGACACAGAGTGTTTTCCTTGAAAGCTGTAAAAATGCAGGAAATTGGATGTGCCAGTTACAAGAGGCACTGCGTTTGTTCGTTAAAGATAAGAATGAACAAGCAGCATTTAAGCTCTTAAAACCTGCAATTACTGATAATCACCCCCATCCATTTATGTAAAAGCTCTTATGCTTTTAAGTAAGGATGAAGTTGAAGAACAAGAGAAGGGAATTTGGCTCTTTGCTACTCTGTGTAAGAATAGACGAAGGCTCAAGGATCTTCGGCTTCAAGTCAGAGGGTGGCTATCAAGTTATGAGGAATTTATCTCACCTTTTCAAGGACAACCTAAGAAGAGACTTTGCAATCTTAGGAGCTATTATGATAACAATCACGGCCCTTCAAGGAACACTTATGGAGTCACCTTAATTTACTGCATGAGGTGCTTAGTCTCTGAGCATTGTAATCTGTTCCTCAGATTTGGAATTGAGGCAGAGACACCTCCTCATTTGTAATTGATAGATTGAATGTCATAAGAAACACTATGCTTTGTAACTCCATATTATTAGCAAGGATTAACGAATTTTATACTTTGTTTTTGATTGATGATGTTTTGATTGTAAGTTCTCTGTTATTTTCTGCAATAAAGTAGATTTAGTCAGCATTGAAATCTTCACATTTAGAGCAAATCTCTAAATGTGAGTATGGTGATATCATGAAAAGAATGATGAATATAAAAGGAAAATCTGGTATTATGTTTCCTTTTATCATCTGCACATTTAGAGTCTAGCTCTAAATGTGAGTATGGTGACACTGATTAACCAGTTTGTTCTTATTTCTTTCTTAAGGATTCATAAGATGACCTATGAAGAATTTCAAGCTCGAGGCATAGAATCAGATAAGAAAGAGAAATCATTCCTGACGAAGATAAAAACAGTAAAAATGGTGGAAACTATTCGGAAAAGTGGTGGATGGACAGGAATGCAAATTTCACCTCCAGACTTTTATATCAATCCATTCATGATTCAACATATACCAGACAAGGAAAAGGAATCATTGATGATTGATTTAGAAGAAGCATTCTTGGATAAGATGAATAAATTTTGGGATGACCAAATGATACTTCTCATCAATGACAGGCATTTGCCTAATGAAATCAGACTCGAAAGACTTTTGGAAAGGGAAAGGAAGTGCATGGCTGAGTGGAATCAGGAATGCTACAGAATTATCAATCCAAAAGATCAAATAGGGCTGGAGTTTGATTACTTTGATCCTCAACCACTACCTAAATACGTGAAGCGACTCACCAAACATTGCTGCAAACTTCATGAAATCCGAAATGCTAGAGTCTATGATGCTCAGCAGGCACTCCCTGCATACATGCCTCCAACATTCTTGAACAAGAAGGGACCCGTTGAACATAATTTCTTGATTAATTTGGCCCTGGATAGGATTATTGATGCTCGGATCAACTTGAGACATGACCTCGAGCCTCATTTCAAGAAAGCTAAACAAGGCAAGATGGTATGGAAAGATGTCCTTAGAACCATTCAGGAAGCTAGGAATAGCTGGATCAGGCATATGAATGAGTGGTCTAAGGGGTTAAATCTGAGGAGAAGGATTCTTAAACCAGGGTTGACAAGGAAACCTGATGAGGAATTTCCTCTTGAAGAGTTTGCTGATTTGATACCAGAACAGCAAGCATGGGTTAAGGATGCAGAGGAGAGAGAAGCTGAGAGATCAGGGAAGAACAGGAAACAAAGATCAGATGCAAAACAGACACCACAAAATATAGTAAGGAACATTTTCAGAGAATCTGTTGTTAATGAAGGACCGGAGCCGATAGCGAATTTCAGAAAAGTTTCAGCCCCATCAATAACACAAGCAGATGCAGATCTTCTCATTACAGACAGACCTAACAAGATCATGAAGAGATTACCTCCAACTCTCCAACAGGAAGTTCATGGATATGTTCAGGAGAGAAAGAAAGAATTCATTGAGAAGTTTGTCAAATATGATGCTATGTGCAGAGAAAATGCATACAAGGAGCACAGACCTTATACTGATCAAACACAAGGAAGAATTCAGCAGGTAATTATTGATGATTGGGATGCATGGAATGAGAAATATCTGAACAGAAAGGGAATGAATGTCATGCTGAAAGGATTGGGCAAGAATTTTTATGTCAAGAAGCATGATTCAGATGAAGACAACACAGATGATGAGCAAAGAATTGAGAAAATGAGAGTAGTAGATGAAGTTACAACTATTGTAGGAGAAAGGAATGAAGAAAATGATGAACTCCATCCAATTCTGCAAGAAAGTATGGACTATTATTATGCAAACAGACAAAAGGCAGACCGTGAATGGGAGGAATTCATGAAAACCCAAGATAAAAAAGGTAAAAAGAAAGTATCCACCAAAAAGAGAAAGTCACACAATCTCAGTTCAAGCACTTCAGAGGAAGTACCAACAGCTAAGAAAAGGACTGGGAGGAAGGTGGAGACAAGCAGGTCTGAGAAAACTAGCCGAATTCCAAAGAAGAGGAAGAATGAAGATGGGCTAGCGACCAAAGAAATTCTGGATTTGACAAAGGATTTAATGGATGAAGATGTTGAGATTCTACAATCAGCTCAAGAAAAGAAAGAAGTTGTTACCTACAAAAGAAGAGGAAAGTTACCTTTTGAGCAGAAGGAGACTAACCCAGAAGAACTTAAGCAGCAAGGGTCTTCTCTTGAGAATGTAGAACAATTGAAATCACTCCTGAGAAAGAAAAGCAACAAGAAAAAGAACCTGAAAAACCTGTTAAGAAGTTCAGAATAAAAATAAAGGCCAGGAAGCCTAAGTATGTGGTACATGATACCAGCTCTGAGGAAGAAAAAGTCAAACCAACTTTAGGGATAGTTCCCTATACATGAAGGTTGGAACTCACTCCTTATAGTAATTTGGAAGTGGGAGATATAGATCCGGAAGGCTGGAGAGCATGTATCGATGAACATCAACCTGATGAACAAGGGTCAACTAAACCGATCACTGATCTTCAACAGGCTCAGATTGTTGAAAGAGATAATATAGAAGAACAGAATGAAGGTCAGCAAGCTCGGGTTAACGAAGATCTTATTCAAAGTCAGATTGATATACAAGGATTCTCAGAAAAAGAAACTGAACAAGATTCACCACCAGAACAAGCTGCAGATGAGCAAGAATTTCTAGATCAACTGGAGAAATCAGTGGTGGACACATTTCAAGATCAGTCACTTGAAGATTTACAAACTTTTGAAGATATGAATTTGCATGGAACTACAGTAGGAAACATGACTTATTCTTTTGAAGGACTGATCAAAAAGTTCAGAAAATTGGCCAGAGAAGGAGGGAATGCACGTACCTCAGTAGAACAAGCAAGTGAATATGCAGCTAAACTTAAGTCAGAATTGGAGAAAGTTCAACAACAAATAAATTTTGACCAAATAGTGGAACCATCTCCATTAGCAATCCAAGCTTATGAAGAAGAAGTGCAGAGAAATGAAACTCAAGAAGACCAACAGAGAAAGTATTTTGTGGAAGACACTGTTAGTCAATATCTTGGAATACAGACAAATGCTGAAAATCAAATGAATCAATGGCTCCTGCCATCTCAAGTCAGGGATGAAGTAACTCAGAGAGCGATTGCAAGGATGAATGATCCTCAATGGATTGCAGAACAGAAGAAGAAAGCAGAAGAATATTTTGGAACCAAAGGATTTGAAGATTCAGAACCTAATGCTATCCCTCTTCTACTAAACGAACCTGTACAGGAAGATCCCACAGAGATCTTAAATCAGCATAGCTTGGAAGTTACTGAGAAGGTAGACACCAGCACATCATTGATACATGATTCAGGCATAGGCAATCCACAACATGATGACACTGATAGAGCTCAAGAAGAAAATCCAGAGCCTGACCATGAACAAAACCCAGAACAAGTTCAGGAAGGAAATGTAGAACCTGCTCAAGAAGGAGGCCAAACAGAAGAAGAAGAAGGAAATGAGAATGCTGGGAATGAGCAGGAAGAAGCACAAGAATCCGAGGGAAATGAATCAGATACATCTGAAGGATCTTCCCCGGGAAAAGAAATTCCAGAATTGTTACCTTTGAGTTATTGGGGGAAGAATAGTCCGAAGGTGAGGTTATCAATCCCTGATAGCACTGAAAAAAGGACTGAATTCACAGAAGAGGAAATCAAGGTTAAGTTTAATGGAAGAAAGGAGGCATTGGAGAACTACCTGGGAATGTCCAAAATGATTGTCCCGGACAAAGGATTTCATCCCAAGTGGCTGGATCACAAATGTATCAGCTACTGGAGGAGAATCAATGAATGGGACGTTTTCATGAGACATAACAACAAATGTGGTTATGTGGAACTAACCAGAGAATTCTATGCTAACTTTGATGTTGAAGCAGAAACAACATGGATTAGAGGAAAAACAGTACAAGTCACTGTGGAAACTCTAAATGATTTGATACAGGCACCTTTGTTAGAACAGCCAGAAGTCAAGTCTGAAGTCCTTTTGAGGAACAAAACTCAAGGAAATAAGCTCACCAATGCTAGAAAAATGGCATTAGGATTCTGTTCAACACACAGAGGAACTGAGCAGAATAAGATTCCACTAAAGAATTTGAAGCCTGAGTATCTGCCAACACTTGATTTCTGTTATTCAAAGCTCAACCCACCACAAATTTTCAAGGACCTTCAGCTGGAACTTTTGAGGGATTTGCATTGTTATGGTCAGGAAGGAAGTGCAGTGCTGCACACCATGTTCTCAATGTCATTAAGTCAAGAGTTGGAGAAGATGCAACATTAGCTTATCCAAATTTAATCAGAAGACTCTGTGAGAAACAAGGAGTGTCAATCACACCATTCTTACCAGAGATCATAAAGATAGACCCTCCTATTCCATTATCAGTAGACACTTTGAGGGGAGAATTGGTTTACCAAATGCCAGATTTAGAGGAACAAACTTCCGAGGGATCAGGATCAAAGGTGCCATCTCCTAAGACAAAATGGGTCAAGCTTCCTTCAAAATCAAGATCATCTCAGTCAAGAGCCACAGTGAAAAGGACAAAGACTGTAACACCATCTCCTGCATTGAATCCCATTCCAGAAGATGAGGAGTTTGAGAACACTTCTGCACCATCTCACCCGTTGTGACAACCAATGAGGAACAGAGTGTCTGTGGATGAATCTCAGAATATGAGTACCTCAATTCAAAGTTTTGCACAGTCCATGGAGATGTTAGTAAAAACCATGTCAGAAGACAAGCACGTTCAAAGAGAAATGGAGCAAAAGAGGATCGAACTTGAGCATGTCAGGATTCAAACTGAAGAAAAACTCAGGAAAGAGGAGATGGAGAGGCAAGAAAAGATAAGGAAGGAAGAATGGGATAGACATGAGAGAATGAGAAGAGAAGAAATGGAAAGATTTGAAAGGCTAAGAAAAGAAGAGCTTGAAGAGAGAAGACAGGAACGAGAAAGGGATATGGAGCTGAGGAGACAGGAGCAGCAAAATAGTACGAGATTGGTGAACATCCTTGCCAACCTAGTCTCAGATCTAAAGAAGTCTCCATCCATACCACCAAAAGACCCAGACAATGATGCAGGACCATCCTGAGATCACATGGGAGTTTTCTGTAACCTTCTTTTTCTTTTAATTGCAGTCTCTTTTTCTTTATTTCTTTTCTGTTTCCATTTATTCTAATTTGTGAATATAACTTAGGATAGAGTTAATATGAAGTTGTATCATAGGATTGAATTTCAAGCTAGGATCATATATAAAAAAAAAACACCACAAAAACTCAGGGAGGCTAATAAACTGATGAAGGAATAGAAGATGAGTCTAAAGTGGTTGCTGTGGAGACATCTACTTTATAGATTTTCACTGCAAGCATGAGCCGCTCTTTAAAACTGTTTTCAGCTGTAAACTCTGAGATTGATTGATGTCATTACTAGATGAATAGTTTGAAAGTTTTATGATTATATTAACTCTAGTGATTTGTATATCTTAAACAACAACTGCACAAGGTTAGAAGGATTGATCTAATCTAGTCTCTCTTGGAAGATGAGAGTGCATATTGAGTGAAAAAAAAAGAGAGAGCAAGGGAAATTTTAGAAACAGACATGGTAAAATAATGTGGATATAAGTAGCTGGCACAGCTGCCCCTCTGATTTATAAGTTGAAGAACTTTAAAAAAGCAGAATCAAGGGCAGGGGAGTTGAAGTTTCATCTGCAATGTCAGGCCATGCGACTCCTCCTAATAATGTGAAACCGAGCTATTGAAAGCCACGGAAGGCCACCCCTTGATATAAAAAAAAGAGTGTATTTTAGTTTCTTTTTAAGTAAGGATTCAAAAGCATGAGATATGCACATAAGTTGGACAGGATTGAGCGTGAGAAGCGAAATTTGACTAACTAAGGAGCAGAACAATAATTCATATAAATGCAATCACTTTTGTTAATGTTTTCATGAAATCTGGTGAACTTAAAAGTCAGGTATGAAGCATCAATCAGTTGGAAGAGTAGAGCTTGAGATAGTTGGAAAAGAGAAGGTAGTGATCCAGGAGAATCTTACATAAACACCTAAATCCCGGAAGCCACTAATTGGACTTATTCTTTGAAACTTTACAAGTTTCTTACCACTTGAGGACAAGTGCTTCTAAATATGAGGATGGTGATGACAGTCTTTTATGACTATCATTTGCGTCCAATTTAGTGTCTTAATGATGATCTTTTGTTCTTAATTCCATTAGTTTTTAATGAATAATCATGGAAGATTAGAAAAGGTGGAAGAAGAACTAAGATTGTGAAGAAGTTGGAATTACACTAAAAATGGCTTGAAATTCTAAGTTTTCATTGCAAGTCTCGCACGCTATGTTTTTATTTGAACTGATTCACGCTTTGTCATTCAGCAGGAAGTTAAGCTGGAAAGCAGCGGGAAATGGAAGAAGACATAGCGAGGAAAGAGAAGGAATGGTGCGAGGACTTACATTCGAAATCAGGAAAAGATCTAAGGAAAATGTTCAGACGCTGAAGTCCGCGCGATGATTGTTTGACATCGCGAGGAAAGAAAGTCTGTGCAAGGTAGAAAGCTTTAGATATTATGGCGAGAAGCAAACTCTTTGGAGAAACTGTGAGACCTCGCCTTGTCAAGAAAGATGATCACATTTCTGACTCTCGCTTTGAAGGAATGGACAAAGCGAGAGGAGAGCTATTCTGATGCGAGCGGTTATCATCCAAGGCTGAAGCAGTTACAACGCCCATCTATAAATAGGACCCTTGGGGGATCAGCTCAGCAGGTGGGAGATTGAGGAGAATAGCTCAATTTTACTCTCCAGTCCATTTTTAGAATTCAGTAGGTAGGTTAGCTAGGGTTTAATTTTCACTGCAATTTACTTTCAGTTCTTCAGATTTGTAATTCAATTTTGCAGTAGATTTTCCTCAAGATAGTTTTCAGTAGATTAGTTTGAGGATACCCTGGAAGAAGAGTTGCTTTTGGAATGCTTGTTCATCCATTACGACGATCATCATCTAAACTTCCGACTTCTTCGTTCACCTTTGCATTATTCTGACTGCAATCAGACTTCCAGGTGTATTCGTTTTTAATTCTTTGTTATTCAAGATACATGAAGAATGATCGGTTATTAAATCGTGCATTTCTTATCCTTCTGGTTTCAATTCTTATTTCTCAATTCTGTTTCAGAGAAATATAAACCTCAATTACAATGTTCATTTTTGGAATCTGCATCACATCGATAATTTGATTCTCGAAGATTACAACACCTCCATATCTTAAACTCGTAATATGTTCGTTCTAATTACACAAGAAGTTTGAATATTGTAACCGAGTTAGGTATGAACTGGCAGAATTGTGAATTCATTTGATTTTCTGTTGATATTATATCTTGATTGCAAATTTGGAAGAAATCACAGAGATTAATGTTCAGAACTCCAAAAAGTTCCTAAAGACCCATGCAGAGTTAATCATCGCATGATAATCTTTAAGAATTAATAACTCTAAGTTCATGAATTTGGATGTGAAAGGTTCTGTATTCATTACTTTCTGAACAGAAATCTCAGAAGGTAGTTATGACGGTTATAAAACCTGATCATTTACTTCACATAAGGATAAAGCCACGCTTCATCCTAAAAGATGATGCGAGGATATATCCAGAGACCTTTGTTTAAAGAAAGGCTATTTCAATACTCTCGCGATGTCATTCTGACAAAGCGAGAAAACCAATCTATGATAGCACTAGAATTGATACCCATCTTTTAGGGCATCAAATACTCACTTTTACTTTTTATACATATATAACCCCTATCTTATAAGTAGGAATTGGATACCTCGCCGCATTCTTACAGAAATCATTGCGAGGCATTTAGTTCTTTGTATAAACAAAGTCTGAGGAACATTCTTTGAATATTAACTCCCTCCACGCTGTACAGACATAGCGTGCGGAAAATTTGAATGTTCATAGTTTGAAACCCAAAGTAGTTACTGCGAGCTATTTTGGACATTTATTTTGCAGAATTATCTCTCAAATCTTTTTCATAGGAAAGTTATTTCCTAATTCTGTCTAGTTTCCAGCGTATATTTTGGAAACACCCTAGCATTTTGATTAAGAGGATTCAGAACCCTCATCGTTTCTTTATACATATAATACTACCTATACATATAATATTTTGGGATATTTCCCCGTCTATGATGAGTAATCTTACTTCATAATTACATATTCATAATTCACATCTGTAATTCATATTACTATTCTCATTAGTACAATGAGAAAGATGATGATATAAGTTTTCTCAATCATTATTTACTCAGGTAAATGGAGAACAAACTTGTTCTTTAGTTGGACATTTAGTACCTGTCGTTTAAAAGGGAAAGATGTTTCAAAAATCATCTTTTGTCCTAATAATTAGTAGAGTTTTAGGGAGACTAATTTCCAGGGTTCATAGTTTTATACTTACCACTATATGCTATGGGTAGGAGATTAAAATAGTCTTCCTACAATCTACTGATCCTGAGTTAAATCATGGGTATTTGGAATTGTTTACAGAGATTTCTCAAGCTAAAGCATCTATATGAATCTGAGTGGTCCGGATAAGTCAAGGATTTTGAATAGCAATTTCATCTTGATATACTTACAGGACTATTACTTCTTACAAATACTTGAAGGAATTACTCTGAGGATATAAGTCTTATGAAAACATTGGATGATAGATTTAAATACTTGCTTTTTCATTTCGTGTAGAGGACATCCAACATAGGGTCATAAGACCAGCTTGATTCAGAGTAATAAAAAGAACAACTTCAAGTTCAGATAAATATGAGATGGTTTAGAAGTGACCTCGAGTTGTCAAAGGCTTAATCTGAGTCCGAAAGAAATAGATTAAGTGACAGTTCTAAAAAGCTTTTGTCACAGAATGAGTCTGACCGATTATTCTGTGATGATAGTATCCTATGATTCCAGTGCTTAGAATGTCATGACACTGAATCACAAGTACCTGTCTTGGGAAGTGATTTAAGACATGAAGATTTCATTAAGCTGTATAGAGGATTTGTCTATCTCAATGAACTCTCATTTTGCTTTAACCGTTGAAGTATGATATTCTCATCATATTCTTATTTCATTCATTTGATTCTGTCCGTGTTATCTTAAACTCATGAACATAATCACAACATTCAACATTATTTCAATTGTTTTCTTTACTATTGTTTACAGCTTTGTGCATTTACATTTTAGCATTAAGTTTTTAGTAATCATCATTACACCATCCTTAAACCAAGAGCATAAACAGATTCTAGAACTAATAATCCTATTAAAACACTTCTATCGTGTAACTCTCTAACGAACGATCCCGACAATAAAAATAAATATTGCAGCTTGATACCGTGCGCTTTCGGCAGGAAAAATTAGGCAAGCTTTTTAACAGCCCTATAGGATTATAGTGTAAAGGCTGTCGGGGGGCATTGCAGCGGGTTTTACCTCAAAGCTTCACATAACACTTCGAGGACATTTCCAAGCTCCACAGAGGGCTGCTGCACCACAATTTGTTCATCAGCATTACTTTCCACCTAACTTTGCTAATCCTGCTCCAAATCCTCAAGAAGAACAGTATCAACCATGGCAACCAAATGTTGATCAGTACTTGGCTGGAACGGATGAAGAGGTTGATATACCACCTGGTATATTAAACTTGGCATCTTCGAGAGCATTTTATGGCTTGAGTGCTGAAGATCCACACTAAATCTTAAAAAGTTTGTTGAGTTGAGCAAGACAGTCAAAAAGGGGAGAGCTTCAAGAGAAAGCATTCAACTAGCAATGTTTCCATTCTCATTGGATGGGTCTGCGAAGGAATGGTATGACTCATTGAATGCTCAACAGAAGGCTACTTGGCCAGAACTAGTTAAAAATTTCTTACTCAAGTATTTTCCAGAAAGTAAAGTAGATGAATGGGTAGACAATATTTCTAGTTTTAGGATGAGAAAGGGAGAATCACTGAAGGACGCTCGAGATAGGTTCTTTGACATGCTCAAAAGATGCCCACAGCATGGTATCTCAGAAAGGAGGCTTTTGAAGATCTTTTTCACAGGACTCACTCATACTTGGTAGATGATGATTAATGCCACTGGAGGGGAACAATTACTCCAGATGCCACTTGATAGGGCTTGGTCAACAATAGACACTATGACTGCTAGCCGAGCAGTTCTCCAAGATGATGATCCTCCATCACCTAAAAGGAAGAGTCTTGTTATCCATACAGACAAGAATGAGGAAAAATTTACAGCACTCACTAAACAGATTGCTGAATTACAGCTAGCTCAGCAAACAAGCCAACAAATTCAGCATCAACAACAACAACCAATGATGATCCTTCAACCTACTCCTATGGAACCAGTTTATCAATGTGGATCTATTCTGGACCTCATCATAATGATCAATGCCCACAGCTTCAGGAAGCATCTAAGCAAGATGAAAGCTGTAATTACTGTTTCCAGAACAAGCATCCGAACTTGAGCTATGGTAACACTCAAAATGCACAGAATGCACATCTCTTGAATCCTCCTCAACAGAACCAGCAGTAGTTTCGCCCTCAGCAACAATTTTATCCTCAGCAGCAAATATATCCTCAGAGACCTCCTCAACAAATGAATCAGCAAAATAGGCCATATAGACCGTTTGCTCCAATGCCTGCAAATTTTCCACCACAACCAGTGCCGCCAGTACTTTATCCTGTTGTTCAAGATAATACTTACTCTTTAAAGGTTGAGAATGCTCCAAAGGAGTTTATTGCTAAGCAGACTGAGAAAAATAACCAGCTTCAGGCTTCAATCAAAAATGTTGAAAATTCAGTAACAGAGATGGCAAAGTTACTACAGCAAAGAGAAAAAGGGAAATTACCAAGTTCTTCTGAAACTAATCCACAATGTAAGGCAGTTACATTAAGGGGAGGGAAAGAAGTTGTTGATCTCGAGTTTGAAAAGAAAAGAGAGAGGCTGCTACAACAGAAAAAGTTTAAAGATGTCCAAACAATGGAAGAAGATGATCAGTTTGAGGAAAGACAAACTCTTGAGGATAAGGGTTTGGAAAAGAATGTTTCAGAACACTCCTTTCCAAAGAAAAAAGAGGGAGGTAATAATATCCCTAACTCTACAGGTAACAAAAAGTATCCACTGGATGAACACATGCCCAGGATACCATATCCTGGGAGACTAAAAAATGATCTCCTAGAAATTATATTTAAGAAATTTCTTGAAAGATTAAGGCCATTGAAATCTCAATCCCTTTGGTTGAATTAATTGCAGAAATGCCCACTTACGTTATGTTTCTGAAAGAATTGATTTCAGGGAAACGAAGTGCGGGAGAGCAGTAAATGGTGGTCCTAAATCAGAATTGCAGCTTGGTTCTTCAACAACGGATTCCTCCAAAGCTTGAAGATCCAGGGAGTTTTACGTTGCCTCTGATTATCAATTGCAAAGAAGCTGGACGAGGGCTTTGTGACTTATGAAGCAGCATCAATGTAATGCCACTTGCTATGGCCAGAAGGTTGGACTTAGGGAGGATGAGGCCAGTGAATATGACTCTCTTCTTTGCTGATCAGTCGAGCACCAGACCAGAAGGAATCATTGAAGACGTCCTAGTAAGGACAGGAGGCCTATGTTTCCCAGCTGACTTTGTCATCCTGGATATTGATGAAAATGTCAGAATTCCTATCATATTAGGAAGACCTTTTCTGGTAACTGCAGGAGCAATGATTGATGCGAAGAACGACATACTTAAAACTTCACGTTGATGATCAGGAAGTTACCTTTGATATGATGAAAATGGCAATATATCCTTTTAACGCTTTTGAAACCAATGTAACTGGGAAGGGACTAGATTCTAGCACTATAGAGGGGGAAAATATTCTAGATTACTATGATCTCTTTACCACTGATGTAATTGAGAACAATCTCACCCCACTCACAAATGCTGAAGATGCTACTTTTGCTTACTTGTGCGCGGTTAGATTCGCTGATCCCGAGACTGGTGAAATCAAGGACGGATCAGAAAGTGAGTATATGACATCTTCAGAGCAATCTAAGGATGACATTGATAAAACAGATCTTTCTAAAGAAGGATCTGATTTAAAGATGGAAGTGCAAACTCGAAGCAAATTAATCCCATCTATAGAAAACCCACCAGAGCTTGAGCTTAAAGTATTACCAGAACATCTTAAGTATGCCTTCTTGGCAGACAAAAAGAAACTTCCGGTAATAATTTCATCTAAATTGAGTGAAAAACAAGAACAAGCTCTTGTGTGTATTCTTAAAAGTCATATTCATGCAATTGCTTGGACTATAGCAGATATTAAAGGAATTAGTCCTCATATATGTATGCACAGGATCCTGATGGAAGATGAGTATAAGCCATCCAGACAACCACAGAGAAGGCTAAATCCACCAATGCAGGAAGTTGTCATAAAGGAGGTAATCAAGCTACTTGATGCAGGTATAATCTATCCTATTTCTGATAGCAAATAGGTAAGTCCAACACAAGTTGTACCTAAAAAGGGTGGAATTTGTATTGTAACTAATGAACATGGTGATGAAGTAGCAACAAGACCAGTAACTGGTTGGAGAGTTTGCATTGATTATAGAAAACTGAATACTGCCACAAGAAAAGATCATTTCCCTTTACCTTTTATTGATCAAATGTTAGAAAGATTGTCTGGTAAACCATTTTACAGCTTTTTAGATGGATATTCTGGTTATAATCAAATAGTTATTGCTAGTGAAGATCATGAGAAAACAACTTTTACTTGCCCATATGGAACATTTGCTTACAGAAGAGTGCCCTTTGGATTATGTAATGCTCCTGCTGTAACACCCCGGTTTTTGGTCACCCAGGTCGGGATGTCACCGCCACACCTCCCTAGCAAGACACGGTTTCTCCGAGCTTGCTAAAGAGATGCAAGGCTATGGTTTTTCAGTATTTAAAACATTCAAACAGCCCATTCATATCTAATTTAAAAATAATACATCAAAGTTGCAGCGGAAAAATAGTATTTACATATATGTATCGCAGCGGAATTTAAATATAGGGCCAACATGGCCTAATCACGGGTTAAACAGGCCCGTAATTCAAAATAATATATCATCCCAAACTTCCCGTGTATGCTTATGACGATGCACAATTCTCAACTCTTAAAGAAAAAGAAATAAAAATGGTTTGGTCAGCAAAAACTTGCTGAGTAAGTTAACACAAACATGATCATGAGGTTTCAAAGCCTTTAATTAAATTTAGTAAAACATGCTTATAGGTAATATACAATTTAATTCATTCATCCACTAATAATTAAATGGCGTGATTCCAAACACGGATTTCCACTTGAGCATAATTCAAATTCCATGGTAAAATAATCGCAAGACATAATTTAAAGGCACAATTTAAATAAGGAAAATATTCAAGTATTTCAGGGTTTCACTCTTCCTCTTTTATTCGATATAATCTAGTATAATTTGTTCTTGGGGAATCGAACCCGCAAGAAAACAGACAATCGCCCTTGGGGAATCGAACCCGCAAGAACTCACATACATCCTAGGGAATCGAACCCGTAGGAAACAACACATATTCTGGGGAATCGAACCCGCAGAAAGACACACCCTGGGGAATCGAACCCGCAAGGTTTGACACGGACATCCTGGGGAATCGAACCCGCAGGAAAACATACACCCTGGGGAATCGAACCCGCAAGGTTTGACACGGACATCCTGGGGAATCGAACCCGCAGGAACACATACAATCGCCCTTGGGGAATCGAACCCGCAAGAACTCAGACACACCCTGGGGAATTGAACCCGCAAGGTTTGACACGGACATCATGGGGAATCGAACCCGCAGGAAAACATACAATCGCCCTTGGGGAATCGAACCCGCAAGAACTCAGACACACCCTGGGGAATCGAACCCGCAAGGTTTGACACGGACATCCTGGGGAATCGAACCCGCATGAAAACATACACCCTGGGGAATCGAACCTGCAAGGTCAAAACAAGTTTCGCAAATTTCACAAGTTTCAATAAGATTTCAAGATTTGACTCGGTCAACCACAGTTCACTTCAAAATTCGTCTAAAATCAGATTTAATTCCAAAAATTCCGAAATTTTCCCGACTGACTCTGAAACGTCGAGATCTACAACTTTTGTGTTTTAACTTTTTCAATCCGAGACACCGAAATAGGTCATAAACACCAATTTTCGCGGAAACACAAATCTGTCCGAATTTTATATGTCACAGTTTAAAGATTTCAAATTCTACCATATCAAATCAACTCCAAATTTAATGAAATTTTACAGAGACCATCTTAAGACGTTTATCTACAACTTTCATGTTCGGCAAAAGATCTAAATCAGCCTAGAACCCTAGTCAAAAACGTCATCAATTTCTGACCTAAGTTCCATCAAGAATTTCAAGATCCGCATCCTAGCAGTTCGGTTTCGGGTGAATTTCATATATCAAATCATCACGAAAAATTCTGAAAATTTACAGTGATCTACAACTCTTATGTTCAACGCCAAGCCTAGATCGGTCTAGATCTAAGGTAGAAATCACCAACAAGTTCGAGCTAAAGTTCTGTCACCGTTTCAAGATCTAAGCCAAAGGCAGGTCTGTTCATGGTCGTATTTGGATATCAAAACACGATGAAAAATTATGAAAATTTTACAGTAGATAGATCTATGTCTTAGAAATATTTTTCGTGTTTTAAGTTTTTCCGTTTGAAGTAGTTTTAAGGTTCGGAAAAATTAGACAAAACTGTTGCGCCGTTAGAAATCACATGTTGATAGATTTACGAAAGTTTTGATTAAGTTTCTAGATTTAAATATTTTAACTACTCCCAAAACCGTGTAAGCATTAACTTACAGATTGTTGAGCGTCCGGGATCGTCGATTCGGAGGCGTGGCTTCCAGTCCTCCATTTATCCTCTCCGTTTGTCGGGTTCTTCGCTCTCGATCCGGATCGGGGGTTTAGAATAGAAAAAGGATGAGGTTAGGATTCGTTTTCGAATCAAGAATGTATAGAGGAATAGATCGGATCTTACCAAGGCGATAGAAGACTCCAAATTCGTCCAAGTCAGTCCCTCCTCTCGGTGTTGTGCCTCCGACGACTCCGGGATTAGGTTTCGACGTATAGAGAGATTTCGTAGGGTTCCGTAGAGAGTTTGGGGCTTCCAAGAGGGTTTTTTTATAGATAACTAAGACCTAGGGCATCCAAGATCTGACTTTAAGAGTCTAGAGTCGAAAGATGTTCAATCGAAAGTCGAAAAATCCGCGTTCGGCGCGAGAAAATCTCGCTTGGTTTGTTGCTGCCAGTGTGGCGCGGGGTTGGCGCGCTTTTCCCCTAAAAGCCACGCGGCCAGCGCGCCAGATACGCCTGGACTCCGGTCTAGGCGGGTCGTGCGATCCGTCGTGCTTTTCCTCCTCTCTTTCGGGTTTCTATCCCTCTATGCTCACAGATTCCAATTTTCGGACTCTCTTCGGGTTCCTATTTCGTGTCGTTATTTCTTTCGGATCAAATGTTACGTTTTGGTTTCGAATTCTCGAGTTCATTTATATCGGGTACCCGTGTAATGACTTATTTAACTTTATTTAATTTCTTTTGTTTAATTAAATTCCTTCAATTAATTTCATTTCTCATTTCTTCTATTTTTGTTTATTTAATGTATTTACTGATTTATTTATTTATTTATTGTATTTATTTATTTATTTATGTTGTAAAATTCTCGGGTATTACAGTCTACCCTCCTTAAGAATCAACTTCGTCCTCGAAGTTGTGTTTCGGCTTTTCTCGTGCTAAGGTCTTTTGTTTGTTTTATTATTTTGTGACTGAACTTAGAATTAAAATTTCTAAGCTGCCTACGTACCCGGTGAAGGGATCAAGTCATGACGTAGTTCAAAACAATTTGAATATGTTTATTTATTCATTCGGAATACATATCGTCAAAAATAAATGTCTATCTTACGGGGTATTACATCCTCTCCCCCTTAGGACTTCAGTTATGTCCTCATAACTGCCTACTTATTATTCTCAAGAAGGTTCGGGTCAAGGTTTTAATGAGCAGTGCGTTTGAAATGGATTTGTTGTTTGGGAATCCAACAAAATTTTTGGAATAGAGAGTGTCTTAATAAAACTTGATTTTTATTGTTCCACATAAGGAAATTTTTCTAATTCGTACACGGGTAGGAATGGCTAAGGCCAAGATTTGTTATGCTTAGGCGACCGCATAGATGAATGAGATCTAGAACTACGGCAAGATCAGTCTCTAGTGAGCGTTTCTAATTCGATGTCAAGCGTCTAAGTGATCTAGTGCAAGCAAAAGATATAAGTTAGAACATATCGCTTCTAGGTTCTCTAAGGTATAGAAAAAAAATGTGGTATGCACATGCAGATGATGATTTCCCCCCAAAAATAATTCATGCACTATATATTTTTTCCATGGGTTTTAAAATAGAAATTCATTTTCATGGAAATAATGCTTTAAAAATTTAAAAATAATAGTTAAAATTCTTGGACCTCTATATTGGGTCAAAATAATTATCATTTGGGCTCAAAAATAATTTGGGCTAGGACACTTTCAAAATAATAATTTGGCTTCAATAATAATTCAAAAATAATAATGGTTTAAAAATAATAGTTTAAAAATAATAATAATAATAATAGGTTTAAAAATACTAATTTAAAAATAAGCCGGGCACTGATACCACCTTGTATTCTCCTTGTGGTCCTTGGTTAGCCTCATCTACCGGTTTCCGTTTCAGTCCTTGGACTCGTGCAACCGCTACCGCACGATCATAAACCGTCTGCAGGTTCGTGAATTGTCCTACTACAAGTGTCTCCCGGATACTAAGGTTCAGACCCATCTCAAATTTCTGAGCCTTGTCAGAGTCGGTTGGTACTATCCTCGTAGCAAATCGTACCAACTCCTTAAACCGGGTGTAATACTCCTGCACCGTCCGTCCCTCTTGCTTCAGTGATAAAAACTCTTCGTACATTGCCGCCTTGGTGCTCATGGGGTAGAATCGGTCCCTTAGATCCTCCTTAAGTTTAGTCCACGAATAAGCTTCTTCAGCTTCCTCTAAATTCCTCTGGAGGTCTTGCCACCACTCATCGGCTTCGCCTCCTAAGTAGTAGGTTGCTACTTGTGTCCTTGCCTCATCAGGACATTTGATAGCATCCAAGAGCTTATCAAATGTACGGATCCACCCCTCTAGTTTGGCGGGATCCTCCTGCCCATAATAACGTGGTGGTTGATAGGGATTCACCAACGCTAGATAGTTGGTTTGAGCTACGGGCGGAGGTACTGCTGCAGGTCTCCTATGCACCTCCGCATTTCCTAATGCGACTAGGAATCCCTCTATCGTTTTTAAACGTGCTTCCATATTATTGGGCGCTTGAGGCACTTGCTCTCCTAGGTTCTGAGGACTTTCACTGTTGTTGGGCGTGTTGGAAAGGTTAGCGTCAGTGCCGTTTGGACTCACCTTCCTTGGTTTTCTTCTAGGTGCCATTTTCTGTTATAACGTGTATAGATTAGCTTATCTTGGTTTAGATAGATCGCTCGAACAAGACATTTCGTAATTTCTAATTTCAAATTTTCGGATTTGTTGTTTAGTTATTGTATTTATTTATTTATTTATGTTGTAAAATTCTCGGGTATTACAGTCTACCCTCCTTAAGAATCAACTTCGTCCTCGAAGTTGTGTTTCGGCTTTTCTCGTGCTAAGGTCTTTTGTTTGTTTTATTATTTTGTGACTGAACTTAGAATTAAAATTTCTAAGCTGCCTACGTACCCGGTGAAGGGATCAAGTCATGACGTAGTTCAAAACAATTTGAATATGTTTATTTATTCATTCGGAATACATATCGTCAAAAATAAATGTCTATCTTACGGGGTATTACACCTGCCACTTTTCAAAGATGCATGATGAGTATCTTTTCTGATTTTATTGAAAAATGCATTGAAGTGTTTATGGATGATTTTACTGTTTATTGAAATGACTTTGAGGGTTGTTTACAAAATTTGTCAAAATTTTTGCAGAGATGTGAAGACACTAACCTGGTTCTTAATTGAGAAGAGTGTCATTTCATGGTTCAAGAAGGAATTGTCCTAAGACACAAAGTATCTAGAGCAGGAATAGAAGTAGACAAAGCTAAAGTTTCTGTGATAGCAAATTTACCACCCCCTAAAACAATCAAGGCAGTAAGGAGTTTTCTTGGTCATGCTGGTTTTTACAGAAGGTTCATAAAGGATTTTCTAAAATAGTAAGACCCTTATGTAACCTTCTGCATAAGGATGTTTCATTTAGCTTTGATGAAGATTGCTTAATTGCTTTTAAGACTTTGAAGGATAAATTATCACTGCACCTATAGTTCAGTCTCCTGATTGGAATCTACCTTTTGAACTCATGTGTGATGCCAGTGATAATGCAGTAGGTGCAGTTTTAGGGCAACATAAAGAAGGCAAACACTATGCCAGTCATACTCTTAATGATGCTCAGATAAACTACACCACCTATGCCAGTCACACTCTTAATGATGCTCAGATAAACTACACCACCACAGAGAAAGAAATGTATGTTGTAGTGTTTGCTTTTGATAAGTTTAGACAGTATCTTCTTGGGACTCAGACTATAGTTTACACGGATCATTCTGCATTAAGATATCTTTTCTCAAAGCAAGAAGCCAAACCAAGGTTGATAAGATGGGTTTTACTTTTACAAGAATTTGACATTATTATTAAAGACAGAAAAGGGAAAGACAATGGAGTAGCAGATCATCTTTCAAGACTGGAAGAGAAAACAAAAAAGGAGGAAGTTGTAAATGACAAATTTCCAGATGAACAGTTGTATGCCTTGCAGTTGCATCAATTTGATTGTCCTTGGTTTTCAGACTTTGCTAATTATCTGGCTTGTAAAATTGTTCCAAAATTTAAAGACTCTCATCATAAGTCAATATTTTTCAGAGAGATTCAGAAATACTACTGGGATGACCCCTTTTTATTTAAATTCTGTTCTGATCAGGTTATTAAGCGCTGTGTTCATGAGAAAGAAGGATTTCAAATTGTTAGGAAATGTCATGTGAATCCTTTAGGAGGCCATCATGGCCCTGCTAGAACTGCTAGAAAAGTTCTAGATTGTGGTTTCTTTTGGCCAAATATCTTTTTGGATTGTCAGAAACTTATAAAGATGTGTGATAGGTGCCAAAGATTGGGAAATATTTCAATGAGGGAAGAAATGCCTCAAAAAGGAATCTTAGAGATAGAGATATTTGATGTTTGGGGGATTGATTTTATGGGACCTTTTCCCCCTTCATATGGTAATCACTACATTCTAGTAGCTGTTGACTATGTCACAAATGGGTTGAAGCAGTGGCTCTGCCTAACAATGAAGCTAAACAAGTTACTAAATTTTTGCAGAAAAACATCTTCACTAGGTTTGGAGCCCCTCGTGCCATTATATCGGATGGAGGATCTCACTTTGTGAATAAACTCTTTGAGAAGTTGCTTAAGCAATATGGTGTTCATCATAAAGTTGGATCACCATATCATCCTCAGACAAGTGGACAAGTGGAGGTATCTAACAAATAAATTAAGCATATTTTGCAGGCTTCTGTGAATGTTACAAGAAAAGACTGGTCAAAGAAACTGGATGATGCCTTATGGGCATACATAACTGCTTTTAAGACTCCTATAGGAATGTCTCCTTACAGAATAGTTTTTGGAAAAGCTTGTCATCTTTCAGTTGAGCTATAACACAGAGCATATTGGGCCATTAAGATGCTTAATATGGATGTTCAGCTGGGACAAGAAAAGAGGAAATTTGATCTGTCTAAATTGGAAGAGATGAGACTGGAAGCATATGAAAGCAGCAAGATTTACAAAGATCGAACCAAGAAAATTCATGATGCAAAGATAAAAAATAAAGAATTTTATGTTGGTCAGATGGTTTTGTTGTATAACTCTCGTTTGAAATTGTTTCCAGGAAAGCTGAGATCAAGGTGGACAGGACCATTCCCTGTTGTAGCTGTTCATGACAATGGAGCCGTCACAATCATGTTTAATGAATGAGAAAAGACATTAAATGGACACATGCTTAAGGAATATATTGGTCAACAAGATTTAAATATTCAAATGGAATACTTGGATAATCCATAGTTCTCTGAATTTCTATTTGAAAAATAAATATATATATATATATATATATATAGGGAGTGGGGTACTACCCATGTTAACTGAGTAGTATTCCCCTTTAAAAAAATGAAGCTGTGATGAACTAAGAAGGAAAAAGAATGAAGTCTTCAATCAGGTTCTTGAGTATTGAACAAATTTTTATAAGTTTTTGATCTATCAATCTAAGTACTCACGCTTTGTTTCGAATTAATAAAGCGTGGATAAGATTGAAGTATAATAACTCACGCTTTGTTTATATCTATAAAGCGAGGAGGAATTTTCAAGTTTTGTTTGTTTGCTAATACAAAATTTGATCAAGATTATTGGATTAATTCAGAGTTTTTGAAATTCTGATAAATTTTCTCGCTTCATCATTAAAAATATTAGTGTGAGGAATTAATTGTTCACGCTTTGATAAATTCATAAAGCGTGACCAAGTTCTCAAACAGACCATAGAAAATTATCCTCTCTTTGATAATTTACAAAGCGAGGGACATCTTATATGTCACGCGCTTATAATAAACAAAGCGAGAATCTGGGAACTTGAACGGATAGATTTTCAAAATTCTTTAAGACCAAAATACCCTTACAGACTCTTCTTCTCCCTTTTCATTAAACCATCACACGTCGTTTCACTCTTCTGTAATTTTGTCACATAACTTCCCCTGGTTTATAAATAACCAGTCATAATCTTCCTTTCATTCATATTCTCTTAAGTTCTTTCACTAAGAAATTCTAGATGGCTGGAGTAGCTCCCAATCGTAGAACATCTATTTTAGATATCCCTGATGAAATCTTAGGGGATATTCTGTCAAGACTGGGGCAGGAAGACATCAAGGATGTGGCAAGAGCAGCCCCTACTTGCAGAAAATTCCACAGGGCGAGCAACCTTCCTATTGTGCGAAGGAGGGCAAATGTGGTGGAAGAAATCACTGCTGAAAGAATTTATGATCAAGAATATCGAGCCTTCTTGAGAAGATGCAAACAAGACAACAGCTTCATGCTCAACCTGGAGCCTGCATTGGAAGCCTTCCGGAACACATGACTCATGGAAGCTGCTTTTGAAATTTTGCGGCCAGGAATAGAGGATGAACATCATCCTTCAATCTTCATCAAAGCCTTCATTCTGATGAGTTCAGAAAGCTTTGAGAGGATTGATGAAGGGCTATACTTGTTGGGATCAATCTTTAAAGAAGAAGAGCATATTCGGAAGATGAAGGAGAAGATTAGCAAAATTTTTGCCAATAGCGAGGAGGAGCCAAATCCATTTTTAGGGCAAAAACATAGGGATTACTGTGAGTATTTGGCCCCTCATGACAAAAACTTAGTCTTGCATCCTCCACATTACAATTATGGTGCTACAAACATAAATTGTTTGTGTTGTGAGGTTACAATTTTAATCAAGGACTTGAGGGTAGCCTTTAATGAGTATGTAGATGAACTAGATTCAGACTTTGAGTCTGATTTAGAATTTGATTAGGCTGATTGTTTTGATCTTTATGATGTCTATTTTAATGTAATCATTTCAGCCTATGATTTTGTATAAATGGAATTTTTTTTATGAAAATTTTAATTCTCGCGTTGTTTTTCTGGCACAAGCTTTTTTTTTTTAATCCATAAAATCAAGGTTGTTAAGATCGGGATCCTATATGGGATCGTTTTTCTCTTTGCAAGATCGGGATCGCAGGATCGAATCGGGATCCTAAGATCTTATGAAATTGCAATAATAGATAAACTCAGTTATGCATACTGACAAGTAAAAGCATTATTTTGTGTATTTATGAATCTTGCAAGTTAATTAATACAATACAATACAAAAATATCACAATCAAACATAAAATATTTCCACATACATACATATTATATTTTTTACACATCATACATAAGGAATACAAGCTCTTAAGTTTAAAATTAAAAGAAACAAGTTATTTTGATCCCAAATTATAAAATACTACAAAAATTTTATGCGTTTAAGAGGGTAAGATCGTAAGATCGTAGAAGCGTTTGAGGGAGTATGACTATATGATCGTAACATTCTACTACCAGGATCGGGATCTTACGAATTTTAAGATCCTACAAGGATCGGGATCGTTTTAGAGAGGTGTGATCGTAAAATCGTAAGATCCTAAGATCAGGATCGGGATCTTAACAACTATGCATAAAATTTCCTGTACAAGTTTATTAACTCAATTTTGAGTTAATTTCAAATTCGCTGACAAGGCAAGCCTAGACTTAATCATAAATACTTAAAGAGAGGGATAACACTTGAGTACCCTACTCTGCAGTTTCTTTAGACTAGGCCGGCCCAATTCTATATCTCTTAACCTTCACATCTTTTCAAATCACTCTCAAATCTATCCATCTCTTTCTCGAAAAGAAACCGCCATCGTCAAGTTTTCTTTCATCCAAGTTTTCTAGCATCTTCACTTCCAGAAGCTCAATCAAGAAGGAAATGGCAGGCGATAATCCGTAAGCTTTTAAGCTTATCTTTTTGCCTTCTTTGAGATGTTTAAGTGAAAATTCCTGCGTGTTTACTGTTTGTGTGCACTGAAACGTTTGCTTCGCAACACTAGGGTTTGCATTCTTACGTTCTGCCTGAATACGATTAGATTTTTAAGCCTAGTTTTCTTATTAATGGAACCAAATCTAATTTCTTCTTTAAAAACTCGCTTAACAGCATTAACATTGGAGAGCATGCTTATGAGTTCTCTGTGCTACAACTGACTGATCTTCCACTGGACATCATTGGAGAGATTTTGTCACGAGTAGGGCAGAGTAGCTTCGAAGACTTGCTCCATTGTAAAGGAACATGTACTAAATTCAGAACTGCTTCAAACCATCCTATTGTTTTTCGGAGGTTCAATGTAGAGGATCATGTTTTTAAAAGTATCTCTACCAAGTCCTCTGGTAAGGTTGAATTCCTACATTCCTGCGGAAGGGCTAATAATCATATTCTGAATCTTCGCAAAGCTATGGAATTATTCACACAAGGTGAAGAAACCAAAGCATTTCAAATTCTGGTTGAGGGAAATTATGATAATCATGAGTTCTCTCAGTACATAAAAGCTATGTGTTGTTTAAGTAGAGTTTCCAAAAGGGAGATAGATAGAGGACTCTATTTAATAAGCCCAATATTAAATGATAGGTTAACTAGTTATAATTTTAGATATAGCCTTTTGACTGTACTCTCAGAATGGGAGGATGTGCCAAATCCTTTCCTAGGACAGAATAAGAGAGAATTCTGTAATTTTGATGAACACGAATGGGAAGTCATCCATAGAGGTGTCAAGACGGGTTGGCGGGGCGACACGGGCCAAGCCCACTCCAGCCCACCATTTCACGGGCTTAGGCGGGCTGGGCCCACGGCGGGGCGGGCTAGAATAACCTCAGCCCTGACCAACCCACCGGCGGGTTGCGGGCCAGGCGGGCTAGCCCGCGGTTTTTTTATTTAATTAATATATTAATTTATAATTATATAATAAATTGTATAATATTTTTATTTATCCACCATTAAATATATTAACTAATTTTAAAATAAATATATTTTTAATAAAATCTAAAATAATTTAGTTTAATTGTATAATATTCTTTTTTTGAAAAAAATTAGTTGAAAAAGTAATGTTAAGTAGCTCATGTCATATAAAGTGAGCTTTAAAATTAATCCAATTTAATTTAGTTAATATAATTCAATTTATAATTTTTTATTATAAAAAATTATAAATTGAATTATATTAACTAATATCAAATTAAAATATATGAATTCAAATAATATTCAACTAATAAATATTCTTACAAATACATATATTATTTAGATTTTCATAACAAACTTAACAAAAAATTAAATAAATTGAAATTTTGGCTTAGCCCGCGGGCTGGCCCGCACCCGCCGCGGGCCAGCCCAAGCAACGGCGGGTTCAGGCGGGCTAGCCTGTTTAGACCCGCTTCCAAACGGGTCTTTATTTATTCAGTCCAACCCACCCTTTTGGGAGGCGGGGGCGGGCTGGCCCAACGGGCCAAGCCCATTTTGACAGCTCTAGTCATCCATGGGCCCCCATACTTCAACTATGGAGCTGATCAGATTATTTGTCTTTGTTGCGATACAACTAGGGCAGTAGCAAATTTCAGGGTAATGGTAAGAGAGGTCTTTTATAACCATAATACTACTGGAGATTTCCTGGATGAAGAAGCAGAAGAATGATGTTTTTGATAAACTTTTTAGTATTAGATTTAAAATTTGCCACCAATCCAAGTTTCTTGTATTTTGTAAGGCAGCTTGGTATTGTTAATGAAATCTAATCTTTTATCTTGTAGTTGTTGCACAAACAAATGCTTTTCTCTGAATTTTGTGTGTTTTCTTCCTCTTCTTTTCAAACAGAAATGTCAGAATTCCTCAACTTTTAGGGCCCGTTTGGATTGGCTTTTGAAAAAAGCAGAAGCCAAAAGCAGAAGTAGAAGTGAAAGCCAAAAGCAGAAGCATGTAACTTTTGTGTTTGGATGGAATGTTTGAAAAGCAGCTTTTTTTCAAAAGTGTGTTTGGATATGTAAAAGTGAAAAGTGCTTTTGAAATGTGTAAATTACCAAAAAGGATATGCTATTTATATATAATAGTATATATTTATAGTGTAATTAAAATAAATTAATAGGGGCATTTATGACTCTGCACACATTACTAGGTGCTTTTGGCTTCTGCTTTTCGGAGAAGCACCCCCGGGGCTGCTTCTCCCAGAAGCACCCCCGGAGAAGCACCCCCGGGGCTGCTTCTCCCAGAAGCACTTTTGCAGCTTTTCGAGGTGCTTTTGCTTTTTCCCAAAAGCCAAAACAAACACTCATTTTCCTTCAAAAGTGCTTTTGGCAGAAGCAAAAGCCAAAAGCACTTCAAAATAAGCCATTCCAAACGGCCCCTTAGAAACTTAATTATTTGACTTACTTACTGAGTTGTTGGGAGACATTCTGTCAAGATTGGGAAAGGATAGCATAAGGAAACTCTTTAGAGCTTCAGAGACATCCACACAGTTCCTTGCAGCAAGCAAATCATCGTTAGTCCTTAAGAGAGTTAATTTGGAAACTTGTGCTATGTGGAGAGAAAATGTTTACTCCAGTAACCAGGTTAAATTTATCAAAGAATGTCAGAATGCAGGAAACTACATGTTTAATCTTGAACCTGCACTAGTAGCGTTTGTTGATAATCATGATGAGAAAAGAGCTTATGAACTTTTAAAGCCTGGTTTAGATGACAAACATCAACCCTCTGCCTTCATAAGGTGTCTCCTACTTCTCTCTAAGCAAGATCAGAAATTTGATGAAGAAGGGATTCAGCTAATCAAATCTGCAACTCAGGATACCTTTGATTTAGCTTTCCTTAAGATTAGTGTTTTCCACTGGCTTCTTCATTGTGAAAATTTTTTCCAAACCCTTTCCTTGCTCAAGAGGAAAGGAGTTTTTGTAAAAACCATTCTCTTATTGAGCGCCAACTATTACCTTTGCATGAAAGGATAGAGTGCATACCTTGTGAATTATTTGACATAGTCAAGCAGTTCAGAAGAGCAACTGGTGAGGAATGTATATTTTTGGAATGGGAAGAGCAGTGGGGCAATGAGGAGGAAGAGCAAGATGAAGATGAGCTGCTAGATTTGGAATAGTTTTACTATTAAGCAGTTCACTTTTCCTTTCGCTTGTAATCTTTTGTGTTTTCCTTCTTGAACAATGAATTCTCTTTATGTTCAAGTTTGTACATTCCTTGTATTTCAATGATTTTCACTCCCTAGCTTTTAAATTTGCTACTGTTTTTAATCCTGCTCAGCTTTGAAATTCGGAGCTCATCAAAGCAGCCAAGGGCTTCAATAAAGAAATCTAGATCAGGGGAAACTCAGATCACAGATCTTCCTTATGAGATTCTTGGGAACATTTTTTCGAGATTGGCATTTGATCATCTTGAAACTGTTTTAAACTGCAAATTAATATGCATGGAATTAGAAGAAGCCACCCACCATCCTTTAGTTTTGAAGAGAGCTAATCTTGAAGATTTTTCTATGTGGGGATGGGGAACTTTTGACCAAACAAAGATAGATTTCCTTGAAAGTTGCATAGATGCAGGGAATTGGATGTTCCAATTGCAAGAGGCATTGCCCCTGTTCGTCCGCATTAAGAATGAACAAGCAGCATTTGACCTCTTGAACCCTGCCATCACTGATAATCATCCACCATCCATTTACATAAAAGCACTTATGCTTTTGAGTAAGGATGAAGTTGAAGAGCAGGATAAAGGAATTTGGCTCTTTGCAACTCTCTGCAAGAATAGGCGAAGGCTGAAAGATATCCAGCTCCAAGTCAGAGGATGGTTATCAAATGAGGATGAATTCATTTCAACATTTCAAGGACAACCTAAGAAACGATTTTGCAATGATCGAATTCTGTTTGTCAACAATCACAAATGGCCTATAAACCAATATGGAGTAAGTTCAGTCTATTGTATGAGGTGTCTAGTCACTGAGCATTGTAATTTATTCACCAAATTTGGTTTTGATGGAGAAATTCCTCCCCTCTGATTAGCACCTGGGAGTTCAAGTATTAGCTGAATATTGTAAATTTCCTGATATTTGCACGAATTTGATGAATGATGTCTTGTAATGTGTTTTGTTTTGACCATTCTCTGTCAATATTACTCTGGTACTATTTTCTTCCTTAAAATAGATCTAAGCAACATTTAAATTTTCACATTTAGAGCAAATCTCTAAATGTGAGTATGGTGATATCATAAAAAAATAAGTATAGAGAAGGAAGAATTGATACTATGCTTTCTCTTAACACCCTCACATTTAGAGCAAAACTCTAAATGTGAGTATGGTGACACCGATTTAATCAGTTTATCTTATCTCTTTCTAAAGGATTCATAAGATGACTTTTGAAGAACTTCAAGCTCGAGGTATCGAATCAGATAAGAAAGAACAATCATTTTTGAGAATGAAGAGAACAGTAAAGATTGTGAAAGATATTAAGAAAGGTTGTGGATGGTTAGGAATGGAAATTTCACCTCCAGACTTTTATGTCAACCCACTGATGATTCAACATGTACCTGATAAGGAGAAGGAATCATTGATGATTGATCTGGAAGACGCGTTCTGGATTAAAATGAGTCACTTTTGGGAAGATCAAATGATCAACCTCATTAATGATAAATATCTCCCCAATGAAATTAGACTTGAAAGACTTTTAGAAAGGGAGAAGAAGTGTATGACTGAATGGAGTCAAGAATGTTATAGAATAATCAACCCAAAGGATCAAACAGGATTGGAGTTGGACTATTTTGACCCTCAACCGTTGCCCAAATATGTGAAATGACTCACCAAATATTGCTGTAAACTTCAAGAAATTCAGAATATGCTCGAGTTTATGATCCTCAGCAGGCACTCCCTGCATACATGCCTCCAGCATTCTTGAATAAGAAAGGCCCTATTGAACAAAATTTCTTAACAAATCTAGCTCTGGATAGGATTATTGATGCTCGGATTAATTTGAGACATGCACTTGAGCCTCATTTTCAGAAAGCAAAACAAGGTAAGATGGTATGGAAAGACGTTCTTAGAACTATCCAGGAAGCTAGGAATAGCTGGATAAGGCATATGAATGAGTGGGCTAAGGGAGAAAATCTGAGGAGAAGAATTCTTAGACCAGGGTTAGAGAGAAAACCTGATGAAGAGTTTCCACTAGAAAATTTTGCTGATTTAATGCCTGAACAGCAGGCATGGGTTAAAGATTGTAATACCCGTAAATTTTAGAATATAAAAATAGGAATTAATCCAATAGGAGAGAAGGTTTCGTTTCCGAAAACCCGTAGACGCGGAAATGCACGGAAGTCAAAGGACGACGAATTAGAACCCGACGGACCAAAACCGACGGTCTTAGGATTTCGAGCATGAAATCGAATTGATACGAAATAAATTTATGATGAGAAGCATAGTCCGAAAATGACCCGGGGAAATCGAGCGCGAAAAACGGGGAAGGATAGAAGTCCGAAAGAGAGGAAAAAAGACCTGACGGATCGGATCGCACGGACCCGCCCGCACCGCAGTCCAGGCGAGTCTCGCGCGCTGGCCGGGCGGGGTTTGGCTAAAAGGCGCGCCAACCCCGCGTGGCCCTACAGGTTTTGGCAACTTGCGCGTTTTCGGCGATTTCTTACCATAATTCGACCTCCCGACTTTGGAAAGCGAATTTTGGCCGAAGGGGGGAGCTCTTAGGCGACCTAGGGCAGCCTCTCCACCATTTTCATCAGTCACCATTCACTCTCAAACTCTCTCAACTCTCTCCAAAGCCAAAACACTTTCCGGCGACTTCCCGACGACTTTCCGATCATTTCCCGGCGACGAAAACCGACGGAGGAGGCGTTGAATACAAGATTCCTAGTGTTCTAATCTGTGGTAAGTCGTTCACAGATTTCTATTTAAGTTTTTGAACCCGAAAACTTGATCTAACATTGGATTTCTTCGTCAGATTCGAAATCGTGGCCAAAGTCGGAAGCTTGACGTTGAGGAGATCCGTTCGTAGGATTTTGGACGAGCCAGCGACCTTAGGACGACCCAAACCTCTCTATCACTGTAAGTTGAGCCTTCCATATCAATACGGGTGATTTCGGGGCGTCCGGTTTAGGCGTAATGTAACGAAACGTAAAAATCGAAATTAAAAACCCCAACGTGCGCAGTTTCTGTAATCGGCCTAAAACTCATATTTCGAGGATTCAATCCGAGAAACTCAAAACTAGACTTTTAATCGTAACACATAAATCTAGGTTGTGTAAAAATTTCAGCCATTTTCGTTAATGTTTGCTATTTTAAATCGCATCGAAAAAGAACTGTTTTGACAAAACGTGTTGAAATCTGTCTATGAACATGTTCGAACTTAGTGAATTTATTTCTATAATTTCTAGTCCGAGTTGATCTTTACAATCTAAATGAAAGTTGTAGATAATCATGTCTAGTATGTGCATATTAAATTTCAGAATTTTTGGAGTCCATTTGATATGCTAAAAAGTCGAAATTTTGAACTGTGTCATACCTGAGTTCGGACAGTTTTCTGATTGCATAGAAAAATCGATTTTTGACATGTTTCCTCAACTTATTTCGAAAAAGTTAAAACACGAAAGTTGTTCGTTAGGGTGTTTTGCATAAAGTGTGAAGATTTCAGAATTTTCGGACTTGAAACGGATTTTTAAATTAGAAAGGCGCAAACTGTGACGCCAAGATACTTTTAAATCGAAGAGTTTTGAAATTTCGAAACGAACGGTCAAAGATTTGAAACACGATACATCTACACTTTTGAAAAACCCCGATACATTTAAATCTAAACGATACATGAGATACTTGGTGGAGGGTGAGTGCTCTGCAGGGTGCCCCTCTAGCCTTTCTCTTCGGGCCTATAATGGACGAGAGAATTTGATGAGATATTACGCCAATCGGCGGGAGATACATGGCCTACTCTCTCGGGTTGTCCGTATGGATTTCTCGAGGCTCCGGAGTGTTACTGGGTATGGCAGATACGGCTGCGGCCGCCGGATCACCGGTTATACAAGATACTTACGACACGGCTGCGGCCGCCAGATCACCGGCTATACAAAACACTGAGAAATGGTTACGTAACGGGGAAATAAAAGAATTAATGTTTTTAAGTATTTATTTATTTTTGCATGTCTTTAAATTATGCATTTAAATTATGTCTTTAAATTTCATGGCATGACTAAATTATTATTGTGGATTAGATGCATGTTCAATTACACAATTAAAATTATTATTTCCTTTAAATTTTGTGAATGCATGTTAGGAGTGAAATCTTAAATTATCTAATTAAGTCCCTTTATTGCTATGTTAGGATCGACTTACTCAGTATTTTATATACTGATAAAATTGTTGTATTCTCTTTTTATTTCAGAGTACGGAGATGATGCATAGCATGTGCATTGGGGATGGATTATTAAACATTGTTTATTTGCTTTTTACGATACTTGCATAACGGGCATGTAAACCCCGAGTTTTGGCCATGTCGGCCCATTTACATTTTTCCGCTGCAATATATATTTACTACTATATGTGTGGATGACACTTATTATTTTTACATAGATTCCGGACTTGTTTAAAATCTTTTTGCAATACCTATAGCCTTGCATCTCTTTGGCAAGCTCGGGGAATCCGTGTCTTGCTAGAGAGATGTGGCGGTGACATCCCGGCCTGGGTTATCAAATCCGGGGTGTTACAAGTTGGTATCAGAGCCCGGAATATTTTGAAGCTACTACTATTTTTATTTTAAAATATTTTGAACTAAGTATTATTTTTAAATTTATTATTATCATTATTATTTTTAAGACTACTAGTATTATTTAGCCCAAAATTTGAGCCCCAAAAAAAAATTTTCTTGCCCGAGTAGTATAATATTTTGAGCCCAAAGGGGGTTAAATTATCTTGACCCAATATTTATAATTATTTATTTTAAGCCCAACCATTTCGACCCAATACCCATGTTTTTACTTTTTAAAGTCCAAATTATTATTTTGGCCCAATATAGGCCCAACTTTTTTTCCCATGATTAAATTTAAAAATACACTAAGATTAATTTTTGGGGGGATTGCATGTGCATATTCATGTAGATTTAAATTCCTGCATATCATGACTTATATTCGAAACATACTCTAACTCTAACCTCCTTGTTGACACTAGATGGCCGAACCCAACGCGAACATGACTAATCTGATGATGAAACTGACCAACGCATACCTCGAATCCCAACAGCATGTCAATCACTTCAAGGCTCGAGTGGGGCACCTAGAGAATAACGTGGACTATTTGAGACATCTTAGGGAAGCTGACCATCAGGAAATAACCCAACTCAAGGCCCAAGTCGCCAAACTCCAAACCCAAGTGGTCACACTCCAAAACAAGGACAACGAACGGATGATGCAATTAGGACACTTAGCAGCTGAGCTGCTAGGCCTAGAGGCTGACATATTTCCTCCGAGCCCGAGCCCGGTGGGGATACCCATTGCTATTGACGTATCCAGCGACGAGGACGATCCCATCGAGGATGTACCTACCCATACCCTCTAGACTTGGAGCCCATACTGATGCACTACTATCTATATTCTTTTTTTTTTTCAAACTAGTACCAACACTACTATTTCATTCCTGTTACGAATGCTTGTAAACAGCTGAAAAATTTTCTCTTGAGTAATAAATCTACAAGCATTTATTTTATACAATTATATTTAAAGTATTCCTTACATTTTAATTAAATTATTTCTCTTCGAATACCCTGCTAAAACCCGATCAAACAAACGAACAAGTTAATAATAATCAATGACCTATAGATAACAACTAAACAAAAATACAAGTAGTAAATATATATAAATATACATCATATAGAGATAATTATCGAACAAGGGTATCTCCAACCCTAAACCCTATACCCTGAACCCTAGGGTCAAAAAAAAAAAAAACTGAACAGGTTACTGTTCACGAAAAAAAAAAAAACAAAACAAAACAAAACAAAAACAAAGCAGTAAGTAGAACCAACCCCGAATAACAACAAACAATACGCTAAACCCCAACAACCTATACTAACAGGTTCCAACAGAACTGATACCTGTTAATATCGTCATTTATTTAGTCAAATTATCTCCTAAGCATTACATAATACTTCAACAAAAGAATCTAAACTCTCTTGTTCTTGCAACAGCATGGCACCGAGAGGAAGAGCACGCGCTCAGCCCACTACTCCAAACACCAACGAAACCCCTATGCAACCAGAAATGCCCATACCCGGCGAAGGGGTACACGCTCAAGAGGAGCCGGCAAACCCCATGCCAAACAACATGGACGCGCGCCTACGGACTCTAGAAGAGGTTCTCATCGCGATAGGGAACGCGCATGTGAACCAAGGCCAGGCCGCTGCGGTGCCTCCACCCGAGGCCCGCATTAACTACCTAGCTATGGTGAACTGTATCGTCCGCCGAACTACGCCGGAGAAGAGGACCCGGCTAAACTTGAAGAATGGATCCGAACGTTCGACAAGCTACTAAACGCGGTGAAGTGCCCAATTGGCGAGAAGGTGCATGTGGCATCGTACTATCTCGGAGGGGAGGCGGATGACTGGTGGCGTGCCATGCAAGATAAGCTAGCCGAGGACGAGGAACCCTATTCTTGGGAAGAATTCATGAGTCTGATCAGGGATCGCTTTTACCCCATGAGCACAAAGTCTGCCATGTACGAGGAGTTCTTATCTCTGAAGCAAGGAGGGCAAACAGTCCAGGAATATTACACCCGTTTCAAAGAGTTGGTGCGTTTCGCGCCGAGACTCGTGCCGACAGACGTGGAGAAGGCACAAAAATTTGAAATGGGGCTAAACTTGGCTATACGAGAGGTGATCACTGGCGTCCCATACCCAGACCTGCAATCGGTGTATGATCGTGCGGTAGCTGTTGCAAGGGTGCAACAACTAAAAAGGAAAGTGAGTGGAGAACCCAGCCGAGGATCTCAGGGTCAGGATAAGAGGGGTAGAGACAACCGTTCCGGAAACAATGCTGTAGGGAACAACTTTCGGGGAGATCTGAACAGACCCCCTCAAAACAACAACAGAGGATATGACGATAGAACCCTTTTCCGGGGTAACCCGGTACCACCTTGCCCGAGATGCGGCAGGCCTCATTTGGCCAGAGGGTGCCCCCAACAGGGCGCCTGCTACAGGTGTGGTCGCAACGGCCACATGGCGAATGAGTGCCGCACTCGACTGGAAAACATCACCAAGAGAGAGGACCTAGGCACGAGGCCAACTCAGCCTCGCAACCAGGATGGACGGAATGGAAACAACCAGGGGTATAGACCCCCTCAGAACCAGAATCTCAATCAGAATCAACGTCCCCCACAGAATCCAAATCAGTAACAGAATCAGAACCCGAACCGGGATCAGCAAGGCAACCCGGGACGCCCAATGGGGCGATTGAATGTCATCAATGAGGCAGATGTGCCTATGCAAGGGGATGTAATGGGAGGTACGTTCCATGTCTTAAGTACACCCCTTAGAGTTCTATTTGACTCAGGAGCTAGTTGTTCGATAATATCATCTAGAGTCTTACCTGAACTAGATCTACCTAAGTGCGAATTGATTAACTTAGGGATTCAACTTCCATCGGGAGAGGTAGTATCATGCTCTAAGCGATATAACGGGATTCCGATAGTTATAAAGAACGTAGAGTTTTTCGCGAACTTAGTAGAATTCGAACTACAGGATTTTGACGTCATACTAGGAATGGACCGGCTAACCCAATATAAAGCCGTGATCGATTGCCAAAAACAAAAGATCACGTTGTCAAAGAGTCGGGGAAGGAGGGTCATCTTTTACTCCCAACCCCCTAAGAAGTCTACCAAGATAGTTAACGCCATGAAGCTATGTAGCTTAATGCGTAAGGGTTACGCGTTATATGCTTGCTACATTCATAACCTTGAGGCCGAAGAGGTCAAGGTGGATAACATTCCGGTGGTGAGAGAATACCCGGATGTATTCCCGGAAGACGTTCCCGGCATGCCGCCTGAGAGAGATCTGGAATTCACTATAGATCTTATTCCGGGAACGGAGCCTGTCTCGAAGGCTCCTTACCGTATGGCGCCGCTGGAAATGAAGGAACTAAAAGAACAACTCGAGGAGTTGCTAGAAAAGGGCTACATAAGGCCAAGCACGTCCCCATGGGGAGCCCCGGTCTTATTCGTGAAGAAGAAAGACGGAGGTCTACGTCTATGCATCGATTATAGAGGACTTAACCAAGTCACGGTCAAGAACAAGTACCCTTTGCCCAGAATCGAGGATTTGTTCGACCAACTGAAGGGAGCTTCAGTATTTTCAAAGATCGACCTACGATCTGGATATCACCAGTTAAGGATCGCCGAAAAGGATATCCCAAAGACGGCATTCAGAACTCGCTACGGGCATTACGAATTCACGGTGCTATCATTCGGGATGACGAACGCCCCAGCGATGTTCATGAATCTCATGAATAACGTGTTTCGAGAATTATTAGATCAATGCGTAGTGGTGTTCATAGATGACATCCTGATCTACTCGAAAAGCGAAGAAGAGCATGCCGAACACTTACACAAAGTGTTAGGGATCTTACGAGCCAATCAGCTGTATGGCAAGCTGTCCAAATGCGACTTCTGGCTAAAAGAAGTGGCATTTCTGGGACATATCGTATCCGCCAACGGAGTGGCAGTAGACCCAGCAAAGATTTCGGCAGTGACCGAATGGGTGCCACCGAAGAATCCAACCGAGATAAGAAGTTTTCTCGGATTGGCAGGGTACTACCGAAGGTTTGTAAAGGATTTCTCAAGGATCGCTCGCCCATTGACGCAGCTGTTAAAGAAAGGGGTGAAATACGACTGGACCATCGAGTGTGATTCCGCATTCCAAGAATTGAAGAAACGGCTTACTACAGCGCCGGTGTTGGCATTACCATCGGAGGATGGGGACTTCGAGGTGTACAGCGACGCCTCGAAGGAAGGATTGGGATGCGTGCTAATGCAAGATCAAAGGGTTATAGCATACGCATCACGTCAACTAAAGCCACACGAAGAGAACTACCCGACGCACGACTTGGAGCTAGCCGCAGTCGTGTTCGCTCTAAAGATATGGAGGCATTACCTCTATGGGCGAAAGTGTCGGATGTTCACCGACCATAAGAGCCTCAAGTATATATTCACGCAAAAAGAGCTGAATTTGAGGCAAAGAAGATGGTTGGAACTGATTAAGGATTACGACCTGGAAATCGCGTACCACGAAGGAAAAGCCAACGTCGTGGCCGATGCCTTGAGTCGAAAGACTCAACACGTGGTGAATTCACTTGTGGTACCGGCCGAGTTGTACAGAGACTTGGCGAAATTAAGTCTGGAGTTGGTACACTCCGGCGAAGTAAGTGAGGTCGTCAACACGATGGTAGTAGGATCTACCATACTTGATGAGATACGACTAGCACAACAGGGTGATGAAAAGCTGGAGGAAATTAGGAAGAGCATTGCTGAAGGAAAGGCAATGGATTTTAAAATCCATGAGGACGGAAGCATCCGCTTCAAGGGAAGGTGGTGCATACCACGAAAATGCGAGGACCTGAAGCAAAGAGTAATGGAGGAAGGCCATAATACCCCATATTCGGTCCACCCCGGAGGCGAGAAGCTATACAAGGACATAAAGAAGAACTATTGGTGGCCGAACATGAAGAGAGAAATAGCCGAGTTTGTGGCGAGATGCCTTACCTGCCAGAAGATCAAGGCCGTACGGCAGAAACCCTTAGGATTAATGCAGCCACTGGAAATCCCAAGTTGGAAATGGGATAGCATTTCAATGGACTTCGTTTCGGGGTTACCACGTTCACCGAAGGGGATGAATAAAATCTGGGTGATCGTGGATAGGTTGACAAAAGCTGCCATATTTATCCCCATGAAGGATACCTGGTCCATGGACCAATTGGCAAGGGCATATGTCGACAACGTGGTACGACGACATGGAGTACCACACGACATCATCTCGGACAGAGACAGTAGATTCGTCTCACATTTTTGGACAAAACTACAAGAAGCCCTCGGTACGAAGATAAAGATGAGTACCGCGTTCCATCCCATGACGGATGGACAAACGGAAAGGACGATCCAAACTTTGGAAGACATGCTGAGGGCATGCGTACTAGAGTTTAAAGGAAGTTGGGAAAACCACTTACCCTTGATCGAATTTTCCTACAACAACAGCTACCATGCTAGCATTGGCATGGCACCTTTCGAGGCTCTGTATGGACGCAAATGCCGAAGCCCATTGAGCTGGGAAGAGGGCGAGAGGACTATGGTAATTGGACCGCAACTTGTTGAGGACATGGCTCAACAAGTCAAAATAATCCAAGGAAAGATGAGAGCGCGCAAGACCGGCAAAAGAGTTATGCCGACGTGAGACGGCAAGATTTGGAATTCCAAATAGGCGATAAGGTCATGTTAAAGGTATCACCGATGAAGGGTGTGATGCGCTTTGGCAAGCGGGGAAAATTAAGCCCACGGTAAATAGGACCCTACGAGATCCTAGAAAGAGTGGGGAATCTTGCATACCGATTGGCATTACCGCCACAATTTGCTCGTGTCCACGACGTGTTCCACGTCTCGCAACTGAAGAAATACGTCCATGATCCGACCCACGTACTCCAACCGGAGGAAATTGAGCTGGACGATGACTTAAGCTATGAAGAAATTCCGGTGCGAATACTCGACAAGAAGGAGAGGGTAACAAGGAATAAGACCGTGAGGATGGTTAAGGTTCTTTGGTCTAACCACGAAGCCGAGACGGCAACGTGGGAGCTAGAAGCAGACATGAAGGATCGATACCCAACCCTATTCCAAGACAGTGCGACAACAGTTATGGGGACATAACTGTAATCTTAAGAGGGGGAGGATGTGACAACCCGAGTATTTCTGAATATTTTGTACGAATACTTTGTACCCCAAATAAACAAATTCAAATTGTTTTGAACTACGTAATGACTTGATCCCTTCACGGGGTACGTAGGCAACTCGGAAATTCAATTCTGGGTTCAGTCAAATAATAACAAACAACAACACACAATAATACAATCGCTTAATCAAACAATTCCCGAACTCGCGAGAGGATGAAGTACAACTTCGAGGACGAAGTTGGTTCTTAAGGGGGGTAGACTGTAATACCCGTAAATTTTAGAATATAAAAATAGGAATTAATCCAATAGGAGAGAAGGTTTCGTTTCCGAAAACCCGTAGACGCGGAAATGCACGGAAGTCAAAGGACGACGAATTAGAACCCGACGGACCAAAACCGACGGTCTTAGGATTTCGAGCATGAAATCGAATTGATACGAAATAAATTTATGATGAGAAGCATAGTCCGAAAATGACCCGGGGAAATCGAGCGCGAAAAACGGGGAAGGATAGAAGTCCGAAAGAGAGGAAAAAAGACCCGACAGATCGGATCGCACGGACCCGCCCGGACCGCAGTCCAGGCGAGTCTCGCGCGCTGGCCGGGCGGGGTTTGGCTAAAAGGCGCGCCAACCCCGCGTGGCCCTACAGGTTTTGGCAACTTGCGCGTTTTCGGCGATTTCTTACCATAATTCGACGTCCCGACTTTGGAAAGCGAATTTTGGCCGAAGGGGGGAGCTCTTAGGCGACCTAGGGCAGCCTCTCCACCATTTTCATCAGTCACCATTCACTCTCAAACTCTCTCAACTCTCTCCAAAGCCAAAACACTTTCCGGCTACTTCCCGACGACTTTCCGATCATTTCCCGGCGACGAAAACCGACGGAGGAGGCGTTGAATACAAGATTCCTAGTGTTCTAATCTGTGGTAAGTCGTTCACAGATTTCTATTTAAGTTTTTGAACCCGAAAACTTGATCTAACATTGGATTTCTTCGTCCGATTCGAAATCTTGGCCAAAGTCGGAAGCTTGACGTTGAGGAGATCCGTTCGTAGGATTTTGGACGAGCCAGTGACCTTAGGACGACCCAAACCTCTCTATCACTGTAAGTTGAGCCTTCCATATCAATACGGGTGATTTCGGAGCGTCCGGTTTAGGCGTAATGTAACGAAACGTAAAAATCGAAATTAAAAACCCCAACGTGCGCAGTTTCTGTAATCGGCCTAAAACTCATATTTCGAGGATTCAATCCGAGAAACTCAAAACTAGACTTTTAATCCTAACACATAAATCTAGGTTGTGTAAAAATTTCAGCCATTTTTGTTAACGTTTGCTATTTTAAATCGCATCGAAAAAGAACTGTTTTGACAAAACGTGTTGAAATCTGTCTATGAACATGTTCGAACTTTGTGAATTTATTTCTATAATTTCTAGTCCGAGTTGATCTTTACAATCTAAATGAAAGTTGTAGATAATCATGTCTAGTATGTGCATATTAAATTTCAGAATTTTTGGAGTCCATTTGATATGCTAAAAAGTCGAAATTTTGAACTGTGTCATACCTGAGTTCGGACAGTTTTCTGATTGCATAGAAAAATCGATTTTTGACATGTTTCCTCAACTTATTTCGAAAAAGTTAAAACACAAAAGTTGTTCGTTAGGGTGTTTTGCATAAAGTGTGAAGATTTCAGAATTTTCGGACTTGAAACGGATTTTTAAATTAGAAAGGCGCAAACTGTGACGCCAAGATACTTTTAAATCGAAGAGTTTTGAAATTTCGAAACGAACGGTCAAAGATTTGAAACACGATATATCTACACTTTTGAAAAACCCCGATACATTTAAATCTAAACGATACATGAGATACTTGGTGGAGGGTGAGTGCTCTGCAGGGTGCCCCTCTAGCCTTTCTCTTCGGGCCTATAATGGACGAGAGAATTTGATGAGATATTACGCCAATCGGCGGGAGATACATGGCCTACTCTCTCGGGTTGTCCGTATGGATTTCTCGAGGCTCCGGAGTGTTACTGGGTATGGCAGATACGGCTGCGGCCGCCGGATCACCGGCTATACAAGATACTTACGACACGGCTGCGGCCGCCGGATCACCGGCTATACAAAACACTGAGAAATGGTTACGTAACGGGGAAATAAAAGAATTAATGTTTTTAAGTATTTATTTATTTTTGCATGTCTTTAAATTATGCATTTAAATTATGTCTTTAAATTTCATGGCATGACTAAATTATTATTGTGGATTAGATGCATGTTCAATTACACAATTAAAATTATTATTTCCTTTAAATTTTGTGAATGCATGTTAGGAGTGAAATCTTAAATTATCTAATTAAGTCCCTTTATTGCTATGTTAGGATCGACTTACTCAGTATTTTATATACTGATAAAATTGTTGTATTCTCTTTTTATTTCAGAGTACGGAGATGATGCATAGCATGTGCATTGGGGATGGATTATTAAACATTGTTTATTTGCTTTTTACGATACTTGCATAACGGGCATGTAAACCCCGAGTTTTGGCCATGTCGGCCCATTTACATTTTTCCGCTGCAATATATATTTACTACTATATGTGTGGATGACACTTATTATTTTTACATAGATTCCGGACTTGTTTAAAATCTTTTTGCAATACCTATAGCCTTGCATCTCTTTGGCAAGCTCGGGGAATCCGTGTCTTGCTAGAGAGATGTGGCGGTGACATCCCGGCCTGGGTTATCAAATCCGGGGTGTTACAAAGATGCACAAGAGAGAGAAGCTGAAAGATCAGGGAAAAACATAAAGCAGAGATCAGATGCAAAACAGACACCACAGAACATAGTAAGGAATATATTTAGAGAATCTGTTATTAATGAAGGTCTGGAACCTATAAAGAATTTCAGGAAGATCTCAGCCCCATCAATAACACCAGCAGATGCAGATCTTCTCATTACAGATAGACCAAACAAGATCATGAAGAGATTACCCCCACCTCTCCAGCAAGAAGTTCATGGACTTGTTCAGGAGAGAAAGAAAGAATTCATTGAGAAATATATTAGATATGACAGTATGTGCAGACAAAACGCATACAAGGAGCATAGAGCTTATACTGATCAAACACAAGGAAGGATTCAGCAGGTGATCATTGATGATTGGGATGCATGGAATGAGAAGTATCTGAACAGAAAAGGGATGAATATGATGCTAAAAGGTTTGGGTAAAAATTTTTATGTCAAGAAAAATGATTCTGATGAGGAACAAAGACTTGAGAAAATGCGAGTAGTGGATGAAGTTACAACTGTTGTAGGGGAAGGGAATGAGGAAAATGATGAACCCCATCCGATCTTGAAAGACAATCTTAAACATTATTATGCAAGCAGGCTAGGAAAAGCGTGAATTCGAAGAATTTATGAGAACTCAAGAGAAGAAGGGTAAGAAGAAAATGTCTACCAGGAAGAGAAAGTCACATATTCTTAGCTCAAGCTCTTCAGAAGAAGCACCTTCGACTAAGAAAAGGACTGGGAGCAAGGTGGAGAAATACAAGTCTGAAAGGACTAGCCAATCTTTAAAGAAGAGGAAGAATGAAGATGAATTAACAATCAAAGAGGTTTTAGACTTGAAAGTAGGAACTTCAGAAATAAGGAATCTGATTGATGAAAATAAAGATTCATCACAACTATCTCAGGAAAAGAAGGAAGTTGTTACTTACAGAAGAAAGAGAAAGTTGCATTCTAAGCAGCAAGAACTCTCTTTAGAGAAGGAAGTACAATCAGAAACCGTTCTTGAGAAGGAAAAACAACAAGAAAAAGAGCCTGAGAAGCCCCGTTAAGAAGTATAGAATAAAGATGATGGCTAGGAAGCCAAGGTATGTGGTACAAGACACCAGCTCTGATGAAGAGAAGGTTGAACCAACTTTGGGAGTAGTACCTTATACAGGAGGACTGGAGCTCACTCCTCATGGCAATCTGGAAGTGGAAGACATTGATCCAGAGGGCTGGAAATCATGTATTGATGAATATCAATCTGACGCACAAGGATCGATTCATCCAACCACTGAACTTCAACAGACTCATATTAATGCAGAGAATGATTTGGAAGGACAGGATGAAGATCAACACGCTCAAGTTAACAAAGTTTTTATCCAAAGTCAGACCAGCTTACAAGGGTCTCCAGAAAAAAAGGTTGAGCAAGAAACCCTTGAAGATTCCGTTAAAGAAGTTGGTAATTTTGCTAAAGAGACAGATCAGTTAGGACATGATTCACCACCAGCACAGAATACTGATGATCAAGAATTCTTGGATCAAATTAATGAGTTGATGGGAGATATAATTCAAGATGGATTTTCCAAAGATTTGCAAGATTATGAAGATTTGAACTTGCATGGAACTGCTGTGGGAAACATGACCTTGTCTTTGGAAGGATTAATTAAAAAGTTTAGAAAATTGGCCAGAGAAGGAGGGAATGTACATACTTCAGCAGAACAAGCAAATGAATATGCAGCTAAGCTTGAGCTAGAATTGGAGAGAGTTAAACAGCAGATAAATTCTGAGCAAACATTGGAGCCATCTCCATTAGCACTCCAAGCTTATAGAGAAGAGATACAGAGAAATGAGATCCAAGAGAATCAACAGAGAGAGTATTTGGTGGAAGGGACTGTTAACCAACATCTCAGAACACAGACAATTGCTGGGAATTAAATGAATCAATGAGTTCTTCCATCTCAAATCAGGGATGAGGTAGCTCATAGAGCGGTTTCAAGGATGTTTGATCCTGATTGGATTGCAGAACAGAAGAAAAAAGCAGAAAAGCATTTTGGGATTCAGGGAGCTAATGATTCAGAACCCTCTGCTGTCCTATTTTTGTTAAATGAACCTGTACAGGAGGAGCCCACAGAAACTCTGAACCAGCAAAGTTTAGAGGTCACAGAGAAGATAGACACCAGCACATCAATAATTCATGAGTCAGATGTAGGTAATCTACAACATAATAATACTGAGGAAGCTCAAGAAGAGAATCCTGAACAAGTTCAGGAAGAAAATGTAGAACCTACTCAAGAAGGAAATCAGTCAGAAGGTGAAGGAAATGAAAATGTTGGGAATGAGCAGGAGGAAGCACAAGATTCCGAGGGAAGTGAATCAGATACTTCTGAAGGATCTTCACCAGAGAAAGAAGTTCCAGAGCTGTTGCCTTTGAGTTATTGGGGAAAGAATAGCCCAAAAGTGAGGCTATCAATTCCTGATAGCATTGAGAAAAAGAATGAATTCACTGAAGAAGAAATCAGGGTTAAGTTTAATGGAAGAAAAGAAGCATTAGAGAACTACATGGGAATGTCCAAGATGGTTGTTCCAGACAAAGGATTTCATCCTAAGTGCTTGAGTCACAAGTGTATTAACTACTGGAGAAGGATCAATGAATGAGACATCTTTATGAGGCTTAAGAACAAATGTGGTTATGTAGAATTGACCAGGGAATTCTATGCTAATTTCGATGTAGAGGCTGAAACAACATGGATTAGGGGTACAACAGTGCAAGTCACTGTGGAGACTCTGAACGATTTGATACAGGCACCTCTACTTGAACAACCGGAAGTCAGGTCTGAAGTTCTTTTAAGGAAAAAGACTCAAGGAAATAAGCTTACAATGCTAGGAAGATGGCATTAGGATTCTGTTCAACACACAGAGGAACTGAGCAGAATAAGATTCAATTGAAGAATTTGAAGCCTGAGTATCTGCCAACACTTGATTTTTATTACTCAAAGCTCAGACCTACCACTAACTTCAAAGGACCTTCTGCTGAAACTTTTGAGGGATTTGCTTTATTATGGTCAGGAAGAAAGTGCAGTGCTGCACACCATGTGCTCAGTGTCATTAAATCAAGAGTTGGGGAAGATGCAGCATTAGCCCACCCAAATCTTATGAGAAGGCTTTGTGAGAAACAAGGAGTGTCAACGACACCGTTTATAGTAGAGATCATAAAGATAGATCCTCCTATCCCATTACCAGTAGACACCTTAAGGGGAGAATTGGTTTACCAAATGCTAGATCTAGAGGAACAAACTTCTGAAGGATCAGGATCAAAAGTACCATCTCCCAAGGCGAAACGAGTCAAGCTTCCTTCAAAATCAAAATCATCTCAGACTAGAGCTGCAGTGAAAAGGACAAAGATTTCAGCAGCATCTCCTGCATTGAATCCTATTCCTGAAGATGAGGAGTTCGAGAATACTTCTGCACCATCTCAACCTCTGAGACAACCAATGAGGAACACGGTGTCTGTGGATGAATCTCAGAATATGAGTACTTCAATCCAAAGTTTTGCACAGTCCATGGAGATGTTAGTAAAAACTATGTCAGAAGACAAACACATTCAAAGGGAGATAGAACAGAAAAGGATTGAACTTGAGCATACCAGGATTCAAACTGAAGAGAAACTCAGGAAAGAGGAGATGGACAGGTAGGAGAAGATAAGTAATGAAGAGTGGGATATGCAAGAAAGAATGAGAAGAGAGGAGATGGAAAGATTCGAAAGATTAAGGAAAGAAGAACTTGAGGAAAGAAGACAGGAACGAGAAAGGGATATGGAGCTGAGGAGGTAGGAGCAGCAAAATAGTACAAGATTGGTAGACATTCTTACCAACCTAGTTTCAGACTTGAAGAAGCCACCATCAATGCCACCAAAAGATCCAGGCACTGATGGAGGTCCAGCTTGAGATCACAGGGGAGTTTTCTGAAACCTTCCCTTACTTTTGTTTATTATTCTTCTTGTTTTCTTACCTTTCTTTTTATTATTTTCTTTGTTTCCATTTCTCTCTCAAGTTCTGAATGTGATTTAGGATAGAGTTAATGAGCAAGCTACTTTATGAGATTGAATTCCAAGTTATGACTAATCTAACCAGAAACTCAAGTGGGGTAGAAAACTAGTGAAGGAGTAAAAGATTAGTCTAAAGTGGCTGACCATAGAAACATTCACTTTATAGACTTTGACTGCATGCATGAGCCGCTCTTTACAACTGTTGAGAGCTGTGAATTTTGAGATTGATTGATGTCATTACTGGATAAATAGTTTGAAGATTTTATGATTGTATTAACCCTAATGATTCGCATACCATAAACAACAACTGCACTAAAGTTAGAAGAATTGATCTAATCTAGTCTCTCTTAGAAGATGAGTGTGCATATTGAGTGAAGTATGAGTCCAAAACCAAAAACAAGGGAAATTTCAGAAACAAACATGGTCAAATAATGTGGATATAAGTAGCTGGCACAGCTGCCCCTCTGACTTATGAGTTGAAGAACTCTAAAAGAGCAAAGTCAAGGGTAGGGGGTTGAAGTTTCATCTGCAATGTCAGGTCATGCGACTCCTCCTAATAATGTGAAACCGAGCTATTGAAAGCCACGAAAGCCAGCCCTTGATATTAAAAAAAATTGATTTAAAAAAAATGTATTTTCTTATTCTTTTTGGCTAAGGATTCAGAAGCACAAGGTATGCACATAAGTTGGACAGGATTGAGCGTGAGAAGAGAAATTTGACTAACTGAGGGACAGAACAATAGTTCACAGAAATGCAAATCACTTTTGTTAATGCTTTTATGAAGTCTGGTAAATTAAAAGTCAGGTATGAAGCATCAATCAGTTGAAAGAGTTGCGCTTGAAATAGTTGGAAAGGAGAAGGTAATGATCTAGGAAAAGTCTTACATGAACACCTAATCTTGGAAGCCACAAATTGGACTTGTTCTTTGAAACTTTATAAGTTTCTTACCACTTGAGGACAAGTGGTTCTAAATGTGAGGATTGTGATGACAGTCATTCATAACTGTCATTTGCGTCCAATTTAGTGTCTTAAAGATGATCTTTTGTTCATAGTTTCACAAGTTTTCAATGAATAATCATAGAATATATGAAAAGATTTTGGAAAAACCAAGAATGTGAAGAAATTGGAAATTTCATAAAAATGGCTTGAAAGTTGTAGATTTTTATAAGACTCGCACGCTATGTTTTTATTTGATCTGATTCTCGCTTTGTCATTCAGCAGGAAAGTTAAGCTGAAAGCTGCGAGGAATGGAAATAGACGTGGCGAGGAAAGAGAAGAAATGGTGCGAGGACTTAAAGGTGAAATCAGAAAAGATCTGAGGAAAAATGTTCAGAAGCTGAAGTTTACGCGATGATCATTTGACATCGCATGAGAAGAAAGTTTGTACGAGTTAAGAAGCTGTAAGAGTCATGGCGAGAAGAAGTTTGTTTGAAGAAGATTGTGAAGTCTCGCCCTGATAAGAAAGATAACTTCATTTTGACTCTCGCTTTGAAGGAACTGGGACAAGGCGAGAGGAGAGCTATTCTGATGCGAGCGGTTATTTTCCAAGGCGGAAAGCAGTTACTATGTGCATCTATAAATAAGACCCTTGGGAGATCAGCTCAAACAACTGGAGGACGAAGAGAATAGCTCGTTTTTCTCTCCCGTTCATTTTAGAATTCAGTAGGTAGGTTAGCTAGGGTTTACTTCTCTGCAATTTTAAATTCATGTTCTTCAGATTTGTAATTTGAATTCGCAGTAAGATTTCTTCGAATTATGTTAGTTGATTAGTTTTGAGAGTACTTTGGAAAGAAGGATTTGCTATTGGAATGCTTTTGTTCATCCGTTATGACGATCGCCATCTAGTTTTTCCGACTTCATCAATCGAATTCGCGATATTCTGGTTTTAAATCAGATTTCCAGGTGTACTCGTTTACAATTTTCTTTTGCAAATTATGTTATGAAGGAAGATCATATGTGGAATCTTGTGTTTTTTTTATCTTTCTGATTGCAATTTTGAATGGTTACAGCAGCATTCAATGTTCTTTAATTCTGTTAAGAGATATGTAAACCTCGAATGCAGTATTCGCCCCTTAAAATCTGCATAAATTTGATAGTCCAATTTTCAGATTCATGCTGGTATCATATTTTTCAATTTGTAATCTGATCAGCAACATCACTCAGGAAGTTTGAATATTACTATCTAGTTAGGTATTGAACTGGCAGAATTATTGATTCAATAAATCTTCTGTTGTTAGTATACTTTGATTTTAATTCTTTATGCAATCTGCTAAGATTAGTGCTCAGAATTAACTGAAGTTCCCAAAGACCCACACAGTGTTAATCATCGTATGATAATCTTTAAGGAACTAAACAACTCTAAATTCTCAATTTCAGAGGTTTCAAACTCTGTCTTCATGGTATTCTTAATGAATGTTGCGGGGTGGAGTTATTAACAATCTCAAGATTTTATATTTTCATTCATAAAAGGATTAAACCTTGCTTTAATCATCTTAGAGATTGGTGCGAGGAGTAATCTTAATTATTTCACTCTTAAACAAGTTATGTCAAGACCCTCGCGATGTTCAATTGGACAAAGCGAGGGAATTATCCTGACATAACAACAGAATTGGTTCTCATCTTAGAGATGCCAAGCATTCATTTCTTTTAGGTATATAACCCCTATTTTATAAACGGGAATTGAGTAATCTTGCTGCATTCTTCCAGATTATACTGCAAGGAATTCAGTTCTCTGGATAAACTAAATCTGAGGAACATTCTTTAAATAATAATTCCCTCCACGTTGTACAGATATAGCGCGCGGAAAATTGGAATGTTCATACTTTGAAACCCAAGATAGTTACTGCGAGCTGTCTTGGACACTTATTTTGCAGGATTATCTCTCAAATCTTTTTCATTAGGAAATAATGTCCAAATTTTGTCTAGCTCATACTTTATATTTTTGGAGCACTCTATCATTTTGATTAAGAGGATCCAGAACCATCATCGTTTCTTTATACATATATTACTACTTATATCTAGGATATTTTGGGATATTTCCCAGACTATGTAGAGTATTTCTACTTCTTAATATAAATTTACATTTCATACATGAAATTCATAAAATTATTTTCACTTACACATTGAGGGAGAAGATGATATAAGTTTTCTCAGAACATCTTCTACTCAGGGTGATTGAGAACAAACTTGTTCTTAAGTTGGACGTTTAGTACCGTCGTTTAAAAGGGAAAGATGTTTCAAAAGCCATCTTTTGTCCTAAAAATTAATGAGAATTTGGAAGAGTTAACTTCCAGGGTTCATAGTTCTATGATTCTCTAATCATATGCTATGAGTAGGAGGTTAAGCAACTTACTGAATTTCATTAGTCCTGAGTTAAGTCATGGGTATTTTGAATTATTTACAGAGAATGCCTATGCTAATACATCTGTATGAATCTGAGTAGTCCAGATAAGTCAAGGATTTTGATTAGCAATTTCATCTTGATATACTTACAGGACTATTATTTCTTATAAATAATTGAAGGAATTACCCTGAGAAGCTAAGGCTTGTGTAACCATTGGATGATAGATTTAAATATTTGCTTTTTCTTTTCTTGTAGAGGACATCCATTATAGGGACATGAGATGCTTGTCTAATCTCAGAGTAATGAAGAGAATAACTTCAAGTTCAGATAAATGCATGATGATTTAGATGTGACATTGGGTTGCCGATAGCTTAATCTGAATCTGAAAGAAACAAATTAAGTGATAATTCTGAAAGCTTTTGCTAAGTAATGGGTCTGACCGATCATTTCTTAGTAATTGTATCCCATGATTTCAGTGCTTAACAATGTCATGATACTGGATCATCAGTACTTGTCCTGGGAAAATGATCAAAGACATGAAGATTTGACCAACTTGCATAAAGGATTTTTCTTATCTCAATGAGTTTTCGCATTATTACTAATCATAGAAGTATGATTGCTTAATCATAGTCTTATTTTGATTGATTGTCACTTAGTCCATTTTATCTTTTAACCCATGAATCCATAAATACATTCATCCCATTCATTGTCACTTTTTAATACTGCTTTCTTATTTCCTTTACAGTTTTATGCATTTACTATTCAGCACTTATTCATTATCATCATTACACCATCCATAAACCAAAGAAGTATTAAGTTCTAGAATCTGTAATTCTATCAAAGCACTTCTATCGTGTAACTCTCCAGAGAACGATCCGGACAATTAGAAATAAATACTGCAAGCTTGATACCGTGCACTTTCGGTAGGCAAATCAGGCATTACTCTTGAACAGTCCTATGAGATTTATAATATAAAGATAGTCGAGAGATATGTAGCAGGTTCGTTTAACAAAGCTTCACCAATCCAGGTGACTTATAATAATACTCAAGAAAAACCTAGACCTAGAGGACTCAAAAACAACCAATTCAAACTCTAATACAACACTTCCCTGTTTGCAGACAGACTGCAGTCATGACTCCCCCACAAATCAGTCTCCGGACGATTCTGTGCAATTTGAATCCTCTGGTTGTTCAGGCTTCAAGAACCATGGCATCTCGGCATAGAAGTCCTCCTGAATTCATCTTCTTCAAACATCGAGCGCTTCCACGAAGCCTCTTCAATTGGGTGTTGTAGAGAAGATTTGTCCAACAAGAACAATTGTTGAATCAATGTAGTGCAGACCTTGTGTGTATGGAATGATATTCAATTTGCAGAAAGAACACTACGAACTTTCTAACTCTCTCAAAGAATAGAACAATCAAGTCTTGGAGAGAATAACCGACTCAGGTGTGTGTAAAAATGTGTAAAGTGTGAAAAATACAACTCGATAATGCTTCTACTAATTACAGGGAACTTAATCACAAGTATATAGACTCAGAGATACAGATTAGATACGCCTAGGTCGGTTGAATGCACGCACAGATCAGGTAACTATCGCACATAACTGTCAGTAACTGCTCAGGTCATTCTAGCGTAGTTTCAACAACCATAGAACTATATCATCTGCACAGAGAGTCTGTTAGGTAATAACACTTATCTTATATTCACCTTCTTTCATAAATACTTCCTCCGTATTTGAAAAAAAACTAACGTTGGCATAGTAAACGCTATTCATTGAGTGATTTTGATTCGATTTTTTCACACAATTACATAAGATAAAACATAGTCTAGTGAGATCTTGTTAGATTCATCTAATCATGCAGTTTTATAATATTAAAGTTTTATAATTTTTTGATTTATAAAATTTGAGATATTACTCTTTAAAAATGTATACTGGATTGTGTGAAAATAGGGAATGTTAGAATTTTTTGAATACGGGGAGTATATTCTCTCTCTCTCTCTCTCTCTCTCTCTCTATCTCTCTTTCTCTTATTTTTTCTTTTTTTTTTAAAAAAAACTATCTTGGCACTCAAGTATCTGCAAAAGAAGTGTCCGAGCTCAAATCTTACAAATTACAAAGTACGTATAAAGGATAGGAGCCGGATGAAAAATGAACGAAAAATTGTAAAATACACATTTTTCTTTTTTTTTTCCTTTTTTTTTAACGTTTCCTTATACATATCCTTTCTATTTTTTTCAACTCATGAACTTTTACAAAATTTCATTTCCTTCCTTTCTCTTTCCAGAGAACCCAACACTAGGGTAATTCAATCACTTCCCTATATAATAGTACTTCCCAACCACAACAACAATAATACATAAATATAATAATAAATGCTGATTTATTACTAGTAAAGGACAAACGAACCAAGTGAATTGAAGCAAAACAACATTTATACCCAAACAACAACATTTTGAATCAGCACTTGCTTCATGAGATAATTGCATTAAATAAATATCTTTGATGATAGTGGTTGATTAATTCTTAGAATTAATTTTTAGGTGAATACCTAGTATTCTTATTTCTCATTGAGGACAAGACCAATAAATCGAAGATCAGGGCATTGAAGGGTTGCATCTCTCAACGCATAATTATACATACACAAATGCTCGAATCCGAGATATGTGTTTAGGCTGTCAGAACTCCATTTTTTTTGCTAAACAACGCTTTTATACAGGATAGGATAGGGGGTGATGGAAGCAGATACCACATATATTACAAATGGACAAAGGAGAGGGATAGGGAGCCAGGTGGGGAATCGAACCCACAATCTAAATGTTGTGAGTTGGGGAGTTGAGGCCAATTCTTCACCCCTCTTAGAATTGCTAACCATTCTTTCAAATTTATCCGAATATCTCATATAAATAAACACATTCATAATTAAAATAATCAATATATACTAAATAGAGCTAGGGCATGGTTACAGGGCCGACCATGCCTCGACATGTACTTTGGCCATTGATTCACGACATTAAAGAGGATCTCCGGAGCATGAATGGTTGTGTTGTTCGACATGTTCATCGTGAGGGGAATCACGTGGCGGACGCTATGGCATAAAGCGCCATTCGTTGTAAGAAGTTCTACACGACATGGGCGTTTCGACATGATGAATTGGTACCTTTGCTTTCCAGAGATGCGGACGGAAGGCTTATGCTCGCGCCTGATTTCTAGTGCAATATTTGTTTTTCCTTTCTGTTTTTGTTTGTTTTTTTGTTTTATTTTTATTTTTCTTTAGCTCGCCTTCTTAGGCTGTGTCAAAAAAAATATAAAAAAATAAATACACATTAAAACTTATTCAATTATAGTGTTCTATGAATTTGATTATCTTGTGACCTTGCCCAGCACTAGAGACATATTGCCCTGGGGTGTCAATTTCAAGTTTCGGATCGTGTTCGTGTCGGGTTGATCTGGTTGTATAATATTTCAGGTCAGATTTCGGGTCGACCTGATTTCGGAAAAAACTCAAAATGACCAAACCCAAACCTGAATTTTTTGTGTCGTACGGGTTCGTATTTTCGGGTTATAGACCAAAATTGACATAATTTCAGGTTTCGGATCGTGTTCGTGTCAGGTTGAGGCAGGTGGTATAATATTTCAGGTCGGGTATCGGGTCGACCTGATTTGAAAAAAAAACCCAATATGACTAGACCCAAACCTGAAATTTTTCGTGTCGGTCGGGTTCGTTTTTTCGGGTTCGTGTCCAAATTGACACCCCTATATTGCCCCACGCCCTACCCCCTTAAAAAAACGAATTGAATTAAAATTTTTAAAATAAAAAGTAAAAATCCAAATCCTATTTCAATGATCTTTCCTCTAGTTACCTCAGCTCTATGCATGTCTGTAATGTAATAATGGCCTGGCCAAACCAATCAGGGTGATGACCTCCACATAGTTAGGACTCCCAAAATAATTGTTTAATTTAATTAACATAGCTAGTGCGACCTGTCTCCTCCATAATTAATCTAAATAAATCCCTACTGTCTGAAAAATATAATTATCCATCCATTAACCACTCAAAGATGCAACAATAAATTAAACATCGTGTTGGTTTCATGCTACAATAATTTCGCCAGAGGACGATGAATTTTGAGCCATATCATCACCTAAAGCTTTATTGCCTTATTCGTCAACTTTTGTTTCAGATGATGAACAATGCCATCTTCCAAATTCTTTTTTGTACTATATATAATTAATACCACATAAACATTCACTTATAGAAATAAAAAATGATCAACGATGCAATGGACATGATGCAAGAACATTAAATTTATACACGTCTATGTTATATGCAACGTATGTGTATTTATGTGTATTTGTTGGGAACTAGTTTTGAGCGAATGTGTTCACAACCGATGTCCGAACTACTTTGTTGGACCAACCACATCAGCAGGCGACAAACAAATCAAGGGAAGAGATGCTGGCGAATCTGCTCTGGTATTACTCCTAACGGCTAGTTGATTCCCTGCCCAGATCTTGTACACGAAGTATAGAAACCAAGATCTCTTAATCTGGGCAACTCTATTCTAAGGATCCGCATATTTATGGAAACAAGATCTTCAGCCTTAGAATGGAGGAAAGTCGATTCTCTTCAAATATGGCGGCCAAGGATTGAATCAACACGACGAATTACTCACCCACACCCTTGTGCAATCGAAAGCTTTGTGAAGAGAGAATCGCATTCCTTCCGTGTTCGTGATTTAATCAGTTTGAAGGAAGATATCCGATCAAACACTTCCTTGGGTGGATTGATCGATAGAGTGCTACTGTGTGCTTGATTGAAGTAGACGGATTCAATCAAGGATTTCAAGGAGTCGTCAAACTCAAGAGCTTAATTGAAAAAGATCAAGGAGAGTCGCCAACAGGTTTCGACCAAGGGCAAACTTGAAGGAGGAGCCTTCAAGGGATTGAAGCAAGGTCGGGGAGATCTTCACCAAGACAGGGGGAGTGTCTTGGTTTGACAATTCAGTCCGCTTGGTGATTGGAGTTGGGCGAAACAATTCACTATTGTTTAGATCGAGGATCAAACCAAAAACAATTAGTGAATCTCCTGGATTGGTATCCCCCAGATGTAGGCTTGTGCCGAACTGGGTCAACAAACCTTGAGTTCTTTATTTTTACAGTTTATTTACTTTCCGCTGCTTAATTTCTTAAACTGTTTAACGTGTCCACGAAAGGTGCTTGAACTAGTTTTCAAGCCTACTTAATTGGTAATCCACGCAAACGGACCTAACAATTGGTATCAGAGCCACACGCTTTGGAAAGCGAGATCCAGACAAAGAAGCATGGAAAACCAAGGCGGATCTGTAACCAGACCACCATTGCTCGATGGATCAAACTATGCATACTGGAAAGATCAAATGGAGGCTTTCCTCATTGCTCTGGATGAAGGGGCTTGGGATGCAGTAGAAAACCAATACCATCCTCCAGTAAAAGAAGAAGACGATGTAAAAACCATCAAACCAAGGAGTGAATGGACTGCTGCCGAGAAGCTTGCCGCTTCAAAGAACTCCAAAGCCCTGAATGCAATTCACAATGCTCTCACAAAGGATCAATACAGACTCATCGCTGGATGTAAGGTAGCATACAATGTCTGGACTACTTTAGCCAATACCTACGAGGGTATGGCTCCGGTAAAGAAATCTAGAATCATTACTCTCGATGCACAATTTCATAAGATCTCTATGGATGATAATGAGTCAGTCGGTCAATATATTGGTCGCATTCGTGATCTAACCAACCAAGCTCTTCAGCTTGGCAAAGTGTATTCTCAACAGGACATTGTAGGAAAAATCATTGGGATGCTTCCGGAAAGGTTCAATGCAAAGGTCGCTGCACTTGAACTATACAAAGACTTTGATAAATTGCAGGTTGATGAACTAATGGGAATCCTACAATCATGGGAAATGGATCACTGTCCCAGGACCAAAAGTAAAGCAGTGGCATTCAAATCCGTGACCAAGGATGTGGATGACTCCTCCATGGAAGATCATGATGACTTTAGTGATGAAGAAGAATTGGCCATGCTGTCCAAAAGACTAAATCAGATCATCAAGAACCGAAGATCTAGATTCAACTCATCCATAAAGAAGGATGTCGGGACGTCAAACTCAAAATTCACTCAGAAAGGCTCGAAGTCTCTCGACAAAAATAAACCAAAATCTTCAAAGATTGAGGATGACAAGGAGATCATCTGCTTTGAATGTGGGGGAAGAGGCCATATGAAAAAGGACTGTGCCAATCTCAGACTAAAGAGTCCAGCAAATCTTATCAAGTAACATTCAGTGACTTGAAGATGAGAAGGAGTCTAATGAACATGGTGAAAACTATGGAGTAGCCTTCGTCGGCACATGGGATTCTGATAGTGATGATGAACCCGAGACAGGTATGGGTTCCAACTCAGTCAATATGGTTTCCTCTAACATGGTTCGCTCTTTTGCTAGGGATCAAGATGAAAGCATCAGTAAACTTAACGATCTCTACGAAGAAACTTTCGAGAAACTGGAAATATCCATTGCTGAATCAGTAGAATTACATGTTGAGAATGGAAGCCTAAAGGAACAACTCCAGAGTCTCACAAGCAGAAATCAGGAACTTGAAAAGGCGTTCACAGAGATGTCTGGACTGGTGAAAAGAAAAGAGGAGAAAAGAAAAGCAAGTTTGTATCAGGGGGAATGCTAAGTGAACACCGAACTGTCAAGAAATCATTCCATCATGAAGGTAGGAACAAATGGACAAGAAGACCACCTCCTCCAGTCCCACTCAGATGCGACTACTGCAAGCTTGAAGGCCACAAAACCAAGAACTGTGGAATCTTAGTAAGAGATCTACAAACAGGAAAACCTATCACCTGGCCAAATGACAAAATCAAGATGAAGCTGATTTCCATCAAGTGCGAATGGGTGCCTAAAACTCAGAACAGATGTCAAGTTGCCTTTCTTTCACAAAAGAAGAATGTTGCGAACAAAGTATGGTACTTTGACAGTGGCTGTTCCAAACACATGACAGGTGAAAGGAGTCTGCTCAAACACTACAAAGAAATTGATGGAGGATTTGTTGTATTTGGAGATGGGAAAAAGGGTGCCCTAGTTGGACAAGGGACCATTGAGAACAATGGCTCGAGGGAATTGTCTCCAGTTTTCCTAGTCGATGGTCTCCAAGCTAACTTGATTAGCATCAGTCAACTGTGTGATGAAGACCTCGTGGTGCAGTTCACCAAGAAAGACTGTCAAGTGCTCAACCATGATCAAGAATGCATCATGAGAGGTTTGCGTTCTAAAAATAATTGCTATCATCTTGTTCAAACTTGCAATTTTGGTGCAGCTGCAGGTAAAGATCACATCACACTATGGCATGAAAAACTCGGACATCTAAATTTCAAAGATCTTATCAAACTCAGCAGAACCGGGGCAGTCAAAGGTCTTCCTCAATTCAATAAATCAAATGCAGTTCTATGCAACGAATGTGCCAAAAACAAACAGCACAGGAGTTCACACAAACTGTCTGAACACCCTGGATCGACCAAGTGTCTTGACCTACTGCACATGGATCTTATAGGTCCAATGGAAGTTGAAAGTTTGGGAGGTAAAAAATATATTTTTGTATGTATTGATGATTACTCCAGGTACACTTGGGTAGATTTTCTCAGGGAAAAAGGCGACACATTCAAAGCTTTCGAGAAGCTGTGCAATCGACTCATGACCGAAAGGGACACCAAGGTAAAACGAATTCGAAGTGATCATGGACGAGAGTTCGAAAATCAATTCTTTGAGGAATACTGTACAACACATGGAATTAAGCATGAGTACTCGGCACCAGAAACACCTCAACAAAACGGAGTAGTCGAAAGAAGAAATCGAACTCTACAAGAAATGTCTAGGGTGATGCTCAATTCAAAAAAAGTGGCTGAATTCCTTTGGGCCGAAGCTGCTAACACTGCATGCTACACCATAAACCGAGTCTACTTAAGGCCAAACTCTCTTATGACTCCATATGAGATTTGGAACGGTAAAAAGACCTCAATTACCTATTTTCATATTTTTGGTAGCAAGTGTTTTGTTCTAAATGACAGGGAACATGTTGGAAGTTCCAAGAAAAAAGCAATGAAGGAATATTTGTGGGATACTCTACCACAAGTCGTGCATACAGAGTATATCTTCCTAAAACAAGGAAAGTACTGGAGTCCACAAATGTGACCATAGAAGATGTGACCAGCAAAGAGGATGTTCCACCTTATGATGATGAAACTCCCAGCAGTCAGGATGATCAAAACAGTGCACCTCAAACCACGTCTGATAACATGTCCACCAAAAGAGTCCAAACGCCGACCATGGACGCCTTGTCACAAGAAGCAGAACCTCAAAAGGATCTAAATGGACGCATTCACAAGCACCATGACCCTGAAGACATTATTGGTGATGTAAATGAAAGGAGAAAGACTCGAGGGAAAAAGATCGACTTCAAGGAACTAGCTGGCTTGCACTGCTATACTTCAAAAATCGAACCCTCCAAAGTTGAAGAGGCCCTTCAAGATGAACACTGGATAAATTCAATGCAGGATGAACTACTCCAGTTCGAAAGAAATGAAGTCTGGACCCTGGTTGAAAGACCTCAAGACAAGAACATAATTGGAACCAAGTGGATCTTCCGCAACAAAAGTGATGAAAAAGGGAATATTACAAGGAACAAAGCTCGGTTAGTTGCTCAGGGATACACCCAGGTCGAAGGCGTGGACTTCAGTGAAACATTTGCGCCTGTAGCAAGACTTGAAGCAGTCCGACTCCTGCTGTCCATCGCATGCTCGCTAGGATTCAAGCTTTATCAAATGGATGTCAAAAGTGCCTTCCTAAATGGATGGCTGAATGAGGAAGTGTATGTAGAACAGCCTAGAGGGTTTGAAGACCCCCATCATCCTCAACATGTCTACAAGCTCAATAAGGCACTCTATGGGTTGAAACAAGCCCCTAGGGCTTGGTACGAAAGGCTCTCCAAGTACCTGCTTGAACATGGATTCGAAAGAGGAAGCTTGGACAAGACTCTCTTTATCAAAAGAGAGAACAAAGGAATCCTCATTGCTCAAGTCTACGTCGATGACATTGTCTTTGGATCAACACACCATGTGCTCAAAGACCAGTTCATCGAAATAATGGGTAAGGAGTTCGAAATGAGCATGGTAGGAGAACTGACTTATTTCCTTGGGTTGCAGGTTGCTCAGAAGAAAGATGGGATATTTCTAAGCCAGACCAAGTATGCCCGAAACATTGTTAAAAAGTTTGGCATGGAGTCCAGCAAACCCGTCCGAACGCCTATAGGGACAAATGATAAAATGAGCAAATATCCCAGTGGTCAAAGTGTTGATCAAAAACTCTATCGAAGCATCATTGGAAGCCTTCTATACCTAGCTGCAAGTCGACCAGACATAAGCTATGCAGTAGGAGTTTGTGCTCGTTATCAAGCCAATCCCAAGGAATCACACCTGAAAGCTGCCAAACGAGTGATTAAATATGTTTCAGGGACAAGTGATCTTGGTATATGGTATTCTAAAGAATCTAATCTTTCACTACTTGGTTATAGTGATGCAGATTGGGCAGGTGATGCGGACGATCGAAAAAGCACAACAGGAGGATGCTTCTATATAGGAACTAACCTAGTTAGTTGGTATAGCAAGAAACAAAGCTCCATATCTCTCTCAACTGCCAAAGCTGAATACATTGCCGCCGGAAGTTGTTGTGCACAACTGCTATGGATGAAACAAATGATGCTGGACTGTGGAATCGATCAAGAAGTTCTCACTATACTATGTGACAACATGAGTGCGATCAATATCTCCAAAAATCCTGTTCAACATGGGAGAACAAAGCACATTGAACTCAGACATCACTTCATAAGGGATCTTGTCGAAGAAGGAATAGTGTCCATACAACATGTCGGGACTACTGAGCAGCATGCGGATATTCTTACTAAGGCATTAGATCGAGAAAGATTCGAAAAATTGAGAAGAGATCTCGGGCTATGCACGATCACATAAATCCCGAAATTTGTGGAATAAGTTTTATTTTTGCAAATTTCCTTATTTCAATTAAGTACATATATTTTATTACCTTAAATATTTTATTTGGAACTAACTATATTTCGTTCAAGACATTATTTGCAGAATCCAAACCATACCTTTAGAAGAAGAGTAAAAATTTTGAATCAAATTTGAAGTTGATGTGACAAGCGCGTGAGGCGGGAACGGTTACCTGCAAAACCACGTTCAAAAACGTGATGATTATGGTTATGGGAAGTTGTGATCTTCTTTCCTTCTTTAATCAAGGGAAGTTTCCTTTCTCCTCTACCAAATCCGTCTGTGATCTTATTTCCTTAAGCTATTTTTCTTCTCTCGATCTCATATAATCTCTTCAGTCCCTCTCACTTTTTCACAAGCAAACACACATTCCTCTTCACTTGTTCTTGCCAAAAGTTCTCTCTTTCAGCTACAATGGTGAAGACACGAGGAAGCCAAGGTTCCAAATCACAAGACCCGACCCCCTCCTCGACTGCCGGAAGCAAAAAGGTTATCTCACCCGAGGAGTCCAGTGCCAAGGGACGTGCGAAGGCTGTACAGAAGGCGATCATGGAGCAGACCATCTCTGAAACTCCATCCTTAGTTTCTGTTCCATTTCACTCCTCTTCTCCTTCCACTGTCGGAGAAAGAGGAACCTCTGGTGGTGTTCAGGATCCACTCGACATTCGAGCCGAAGTTGCTGGTGCCATGGCCTTGAAGAAGAAAGACTCAGAGGCTCCGAAGACGAAAGGAAAAGCTGTTTCTGCCTCAAAAACCAAGGAGAACGCTGTTGCAAAGAAGAACGCCTCCGTAAGTGAACTTGTGGAGACAGAAGTTGCCAAAGCACTTAAGCCCTTGGACTCTATTCTGGAGAATCTACCGACCATGGGATCGAAATCAGTGAATGTACCTGCTGCGCCCCCAAAATCTGCTACCACCAAGGATGCACAGAAGGTGTCCACTACAAAGCCTAAGAAGAAAACCCCCGCGAAGAAAGCTGCCGTGGAAGCAAGTGATGTGACCAACCCTGCTCCCATTACTACCACTGAAGCAACCCCTGATGATCCTCTGCAAATCACTGCCTCAGCCACTCAAACCAGTTCACCAAAGGCGACTGAACCAGTCACTGAACCACTGGACGAAGAGGAACTCGACTCAGACTATGTTCAAGAGGATGCAGATGAAAGCTCTGGAGATGAATCAATGATCGATATAAGTGATGATGAAAGGGACCATGCTGTGAACCTGATCACTGAACAAATTTCCTGGACTGCCAGTCAAAAACGAAAGCATATGTTGAGACCAGAACCTGAGGAAACTGTACCTGTCAAAGAAGCAGTTCAAACTGAAATTGAACAGGAAGAAGACGAAGAAGATGAGGAAACTTCAAGCTCCGATGATGATGTAAACAAAGAATCTGGAGGAGACACGGAACATCTTCAGGAAGATGCCCCTGATCCAACTGAGGGGGAGAACCCGACTGAAGAAAAGTCCGAAGAATTGGGGTCCCAAGACACCCAAAGCGGAGATGAAGAATCCCATGAAGAATCTGAAGAGGAGGAAGGCGAATTTGAAGAAGAAGTTGATGAAGATGCTGAAGAAGATTCTGTTGAAGAAGTTGAACCACAGACTGAGCCACTTGTACCAACTCCACCTGCCAGGAGTTCCCCGAAGGAGTCCGAACTCAAAAAGCGGACACGTTCCGAACCTGATGCCTCTGCCAAAGCCTCAGGATCCAAGAAAAGAAAGATTGCAGAATCCTCATCTGAGGACCATGAGCCGGAGATCATAGATGCTGAGAACGCCTTTTCCACCGAGTTCTACTATGAGGTGTCCAAGAACTACTTTTCAACAGTTCTGGAGAAGATGAGGGTCCATCCGGAGATTTGCTTTGCTACTGAACGCTATGAGGAGATGGGGTGGCACAAGTACCTGGAGGACATGTCTCTTTTCTTTTGGGGAACGGAGATCAAACAGTTTAAGGGACAGCTAGTTAGGCAGTTTTATGCAAACCTGAGCTCTGAAGTCCCAAACACCAAAAGCCCCTGGTTCGAACTCTGCTATGCTCATGGTGAGTTATTTGAACTCAAGGCAAGGGCTCTGAACTGCTTCCTCCAGGTACCCCGAACATCTCAGAAATCTGTTTATGCTAAAGGTGCTAAATTCCCTATGAACACCATTGCTGAGACTCTTTCTGGAGTAGAAGGGAAAAGATTTCAGGGAAAGGGATTGAGTGCTGGTGTCCTGACTCAGAAATTTTCTATGCTTTATAAATTGTGTGCTCATAACATCATGCCTACTGCTAATCACTCTGTCGTGTCCAAAAGCATGTGTAAACTCTTATTTGCCATAGACCAAAAGTATGAGATCAATTATGGAGCACTTGTGCTCAATCAAATGTTGGTATTTGCTGGCAAAATTAAGAGGAAGTACAACACCACACTCCCATTCCCTGGCCTCATCTCGGAGTACCTGAAGCATCTCCACATCGTTGGTAGCACACACGACCGCCCTGAGGATATTGTGGACTTCAAGCTCTCGGCCCACTTTGCCAAGAAGAAGCCAGACTTGGCTGGCCCAGGAGGAAGGATCCCAGCAAAGGATGCCTTTTCTACACTCCGTGATGATCTCATCGACCACATCAATCACCTCAAGACGCTGGAAGCTCAAGTGCACCTCCAAGTTCAACATGCTGAAAAGATGTTCAGGCAGCTTCCTGATGTATGGTCGGATGATGATAAGCCAACGGATACCAATCCAGATGAGGAGTCCAGCGAGTCAGATGCGGATTCCTCTGAAGAATCAGAATGATATGCCCTTTTTGGGCAAACTGTGTGCCAGAGGGGGAGTGAAGTTGATCTAACCGATGATGTTGATCGGTTCCTCTGGACACTTGAAGGAAGGAGTCTGCACCACCTCTGCTGTTGCTGGGTAAAGTTTTTTTTTTTTTGCATTCCTTTTATGAACTCTTTTGAACTGATGGACAATCGCACTATGGCCTGTAATAATTATTTTGTGCTCTTACATACTTTATTTCATTATGATTGCCATGTGCTTGTTTTGTTGTGAATGCTCCTAGATTTCTAATAGGCGTACTTGTACGGAGCATTAGTTTAGTTTGTCTTGCCTTGGGGAATACTTGTAATCGGTGGTTGGGAATCAATGGGAAGTTCTCTTTATTTCTGTTCTTGTATTTATTGTTTAGACATCGGTTGGACCAACTCATAAACTGGCCCACATTCTGCCAAAAAGGGGGAGATTGTTGGGAACTAGTTTTGAGCGAATGTGTTCACAACCGATGTCCGAACTACTTTGTTGGACCAACCACATCAGCAGGCGACAAACAAATCAAGGGAAGAGATGCTGGCGAATCTGCTCTGGTATTACTCCTAACGGCTAGTTGATTCCCTGCCCAGATCTTGTACACGAAGTATGGAAACCAAGATCTCTTAATCTGGGCAACTCTATTCTAAGGATCCGCATATTTATGGAAACAAGATCTTCAGCCTTAGAATGGAGGAAAGTCGATTCTCTTCAAATAGGACGGCCAAGGATTGAATCAACACGATGAATTACTCACCCACACCCTTGTGCAATCGAAAGCTTTGTGAAGAGAGAATCGCATTCCTTCCGTGTTCGTGATTTAATCAGTTTGAAGGAAGATATCCGATCAAACACTTCCTTGGGTGGATTGATCGATAGAGTGCTACTGTGTGCTTGATTGAAGTAGACGGATTCAATCAAGGCTTTCAAGGAGTCGTCAAACTCAAGAGCTTAATTGAAAAAGATCAAGGAGAGTCGCCAACAGGTTTCGACCAAGGGCAAACTTGAAGGAGGAGCCTTCTAGGGATTGAAGCAAGGTCGGGGAGATCTTCACCAAGACAGGGGGAGTGTCTTGGTTTGACAATTCAGTCCGCTTGGTGATTGGAGTTGGGCGAAACAATTCACTATTGTTTAGATCGAGGATCAAACCAAAAACAATTAGTGAATCTCCTGGATTGGTATCCCCCAGATGTAGGCTTGTGCCGAACTGGGTCAACAAACCTTGAGTTCTTTATTTTTACAGTTTATTTACTTTCCGCTGCTTAATTTCTTAAACTGTTTAACGTGTCCACGAAAGGTGCTTGAACTAGTTTTCAGGCCTACTTAATTGGTAATCCACGCAAACGGACCTAACAGTATTGACCCGAACTTTCTCTCGATTGCTGAAAAATAAGCAAGCATTCTGGATTTGTTCTTTACCTTTTATTTTTATTATTGTTTGGTAATGGTTGGATGCTTCAAGTTTTCTTAGGTGTAGTTTATTTTTCAATTCATTGTATTTTGGTTATTTGAAGTCTTTAGGTCTATTGTTAAACTATTCCTAGTGTTCATAGTTTGACTGCTAGTTGAAATCTTCTTGTTCTTAATAGTGCTTTTGCGTGTTTGCCAAAAATTTATTGTTCTTAGTTTAGTTGATGAATTTCCCTGATATTCATGGTTTTCGTAGTAATTGTTGTATTACGAGAAACAGTATCAATTAAGTACTGTTGGATCAGATCTTTCCAGTGTAGATGTGTGAGCGATGACGAGCTTGTTGTTTCATCATGGCCTAAATGTTGTAAGTAGTATTTTTCTTCCCCTTAGTTGGAACTTTTGAATCCCCAATTCACAAAGAGCTTCTTGGTAGGGAAAACTAATGTTCGATTACTCGCAATGCTGATTGAAAGGGGGGATGGAACCCCATTGATCTAGACCTTACCCAAAATCAGATTAGTCGGGTCGAATAAGATGGCTCCCAAAAAACCTCTAATATATCCTGAATTAGGAGGAGAATGGCCAAACCAATAAAATTAAGGGACCATTAATGCATTTAATCTTCAATAATTCCAAATTTTAAATCTTCAATCATTATTTTGAAATAATTGGACTCTTATTTTAAAAATTATTTCAATTTCCTTACCATCATAAACTTATACAGACTACAGTAGTAAAAATGATTCTTAGGGATTAAATGCTTAAGGACAAAACCCACTAAACCCGCTTCCCCTTTACCCTTTTTTCTTGCATGGAACAATGTAACTATTGCAAAAACTATAGTGTGATTAGTATTTGGTGACATCATATACATTGGTATAAAATGGCATGTGATGTTGGGTTATAGTGGGAGGCCATATTGTTAGATTATATTTTAATGTCACACCTTAGGTGGGAAATTCTTGTAATGTGGGTATCTTTTTCAATGCTCCAACACCTAACAAATGTGAAGGATATGAAGATATAAATCACCATCATCTTCATCACCCAAAACCCTCCCTCCCCAGGCTGTCATTCATAAAAACAAATTAAAGTGGGGGCAGAATTATTGGTGGATTCTTGAATCAAAGTGTCCAAAAAAGTCAATGGATGCTAAATGCATATTTGTGCATGTAGTTGTCTTTATTGATTGCATCCATGACATTATAGTGGAGTTGCCAAATAAAAAAATGATAAAAGAATGAATTGGGAATGGGAATGGTCAAAATCATAGTTATCAAAATCGCGATCCTGATCGTAGGATCGCACGATCCTACGATCCCACCCATAAAAAACGATCCGGATCGCCATAGGATCGCAAATATGGTAGGATCGCAGTAGGATCGGTAAGATCGGAGTAGGATCGTAGGATCGCTGAGCGATCCGATCCTACCCCTTTGGGTTTTTTTTTTTTTTTTGGGAGCAAAATTACTTATTATCTCTAGCTCTTTGTGATTTTGGTCATGATTTATTTTTGTCAATTTTATTTAATGTATCTTTGCATATATTGAACTCAAAATTGTTGGGTTCTATGTCAGTGTTTAACTTCTATTGGATCATTAATAAGCATACAATTAACTATCAAATTCTTGTTAAAAATTGATCTAAAATATATATTTTCAATTATACATGTCACCAGTTTAATGAGATAATTAACAAATATTAAATTTTAAAAATATAAATAATAATTTCATAGGATCTTAAGATCCCGATTCGATCCTACGATCCCGATCTTGCAAAGACAAAAACGATCCTACTTAGGATCCCGATCTTGATAACCTTGGTCAAAATTGATGCTTTTATGGCAACTTGAGGTGATTAATTACCAAGTAGTGTTTCTTACTATGGGTTGGAGGAATTGGTTGGCCACACCCACATACACTTGGCCACACCCACATACACTTACACAACAGATGCATGAATCATGAAGGGGATTGTCAAGTTTTACAACAATTCATGTGAAAAAAAGTGTTACTTTTTGTGGGGCCTCTATGTTTTATAAACATAGAGTTTGGTTTTTACAAGTAAATACTCCATCCGTCCCATTAAAAGTGGTCATTATTCCTTTTTGGTGTCGTTGGCCACTTTCCCTTTTAAGCAAATTAGATTAACATAAGCATGATTAAAAGCCCCACAATAATAACAATTGTATTTCTGCACAAAGTTCATATATATGTTTAACCATTAATCAGGCCTGTCTTCAACCTTTTGGGGGTCCAGAGCAAATATTTTAATTGGGCCCCATGTAATTATAATTTTTTTAATATTAATAAAGATTACTTTCTCTATAATTTATGATGCTAACGTTTGCATAGTAAACACTTTTCATTGAGTAATTTTGATTTGACTTTCTAACACAGTTACATAAGATAAAATATAGTCAAGTGAAATGTTGTTAGATTCGTCTAATCACATAGTTTTAGAATATTAAACTTTTATAATTTTTTCTTTTATAATTTGATATATTAATCGTTAAATATTTGCATTGAATTGCGTAAAAATATGGAATGTTAATATCATTAAATTATGGAGGGAGTATTAAATACAATAAAAATAAAAAAAAAAGTAATAAGTATTCTAACAATTTTTTCCTTGATGGAAAGAAGGTGAAGAAGATGAAAAGATTGAGAGTTTTTTGGAAAACAAAATGCGGACAACAAGAAGGATGGGAAGAAGATTTTTTTTTTTTTGGATAAGCCATTGAAGGCCTGGGAAAGTGATGGTGGGAGCCCATGCCACACAATTACAAAGGGAGGAGGGATAGGGGGCCGGTGGGAATCGAACCTCCAACCTTCCGTTGGAAGTCAGGGAACTTAACCGGATGGGAAGAAGATGAAAAACTAGAAGTAATAAAAAATCATAATTGTGCTTAAAAGAGGCAAAAAAGAAAACTAGGAAAATGCAAAAATCTCCAAAAACTTATACATATAAGGGAAAAAAAAAAGATGGGCCCCCAAAATTTAGCGGGCTCTGAGCAAGGAAGCCACTGACTGCTGCTCAAAAACGGGTCTGCCATTAATATCTCAAAATGGGTATAAATAAAAATTATATAAAATATATATTCTAAAATTATACTATTAGACGATTCCAACAAGACCACACTTGACTATTTTTTTCTTTCTACATCATTACGATAACATTAAGTCAAAATTAAATAATAAATATGGTCAAAAGTCAAATGTAACCATTATAAATTAGATAGATGGATTAGTCAAATTTACTCACACTACTTTAACTACTAAACACCACAACCTAAATTCCCGTACCCAAAAGAAAGTGACCACTTTTAATGGGAGGGAGGGAGTATTTTTTATGGGCATTGTATTATGGTGTAAAATCGTAATGCATATCTTTTATATAATCTACTAATACGAAAAGGGTTCGGTTATGGTGTGATTGACAAATCCCGCAGCACATCAAGGCGCAAATCTGGAGCGTTGATTTAAAATCCAAGGGTTGTAAATGGAAAAGGGTAAAGATGTCCAGCAAAATTTGTTACGGAAGATATAACCCTATATTTAGTATGTTATCAATGTAATATTTGGTAAATCATATCAAATATTTGGTAATCTATATCTATGATCAAGAATATTTTGTAATATTTGGTAAATTATATCAAATATTTGATAAATTTGTTACGGAAGATATAACCTTATATTTAGTATGTTCCAGCAATTCAACATTGAAGAATTCAGCGACACCAACTTGAATAATTCAGCGACACAACCAAATACAATTCAGCGATGTTACCATAATTACTTCAGTAATGCTACCAAAAAATATTTCAGTGGCCCTACCTAAAAGAATTCAGCACTACACCAAGAAGAATTCAGCGACACGACATTGTAGAATTCAGCGATGCTACTACATACATTTCAGCGATACCAAAAATAATTCAGTGATGCTACCAAAAAATATTTCAGTGAACCTACCTAACAGAGACCACACCAAGAAGAATTCAACGACACCATCAAGAACAATCCAGCGATGCTACCACATATAATTCAGCGATGTTACCAAAAAATAATTTAGTGATGCTACCAAAAAAATATTTCAGTGAACCTACCTAAAAGAATTCAGCGACTACACCAAGAAGAAATCAGCGACACTAACAAGAACAATTCAGCGAGATACCAGAAATAATTCAACAATCTTTTCATGAACAATTCGGTGACGTTTTTATCAACAATTCAGCGACTCAACTACGAACATTTTAGGTACGTTTTCATGAACAATTCAAAGATATATATACATATATATATATATATTGCAGCATAATTAAGTAAAGTGGAGTTTATGTAAGATCGATTGATGATATTGAAATGCGTAGAGAAAAAGTAGAGCAACAGTAAACTGAATATAAACTGAATAGACGATCAATTGGTTGTTAACAAAATTAAATCTAACAAATTTACTATTTTAACCTTCAAGTTAATCTCAACCAACAATTTACAAATTGAATCAACGGACTTGATGCACCGCAGTACATCAAGTCAAAATGGGCAATCGCACCCTAACTAAAGTGATACGAAAAATTACATAAAAGAAGTTATTCTTAAATATTCTGTCAACTGCAAGAAAATTTGGGTCAAAATTGGTTCCAAGTTTATGAAAATTCCACTTTTTGTCCCATTAGATAATTATATTTTCCATTTTGGTCCATCCGTCTATTTTTTACGAAAAAAATATTTATGTGGGGTAAATGTGCAATTTTTAATAGTTTATCTATTTGCAAAATACCCATAATTCAATTAAAAAATCCATATCTCATTTATTATATTTTGACATTTTTTTTTACTTTTATTTAAAAATGTTAATTAAAATATTATATTTAGTAATTTCATTAAATATATTTATTAAAAATTTAAAATTTTATTATTTAATAAAAGATTCAAGTAGTACTTATCTGCGATAATAATTGGTGTATATGAGTTGAATAATTAATACTGCTATATAATTTTAATATTCTTAAAAAAAACATTTAAAATAATGTTTATAAGTTTAAAGTCCATCTCATAATTGGTGGTGGATCCGAGCATTGTTTTGCTACCTCATCCATCAAAGTAGTACAAATCGATAGAAAAACATTTATATACAGACAAATGGTTAAGAGACTTTTTGTCTCATTTTATGGCCCATTCAGTGACGAAACTACATTAAGCGGCCTTGGCCATTTCATTATGGATATGGAAATCAGCATTTGTATTATTTTTTTTTTTTTTTTTTTTTTTTTTGAGGGAAAGAGTTTTTATTTCATTTCCAAAGTACAAAATACATATTCTTGTGGAAGCAGTCATACTCCACCATCACCTACCAATCGACAAGCTTACAGTAATCAACATAGAGAAGGATAAAAATCAGGGTAGGAGACAAAAACATGAGGACACGAGCTTTCTGTAGTATAGAGCAGCATTGCAACCATTACAAAGTATTATGGTTGCAGTAGTATTCAGCAGCAGTGCACCTTGAGACCAGCAAAGCCATTAACATAATCACCATAATCAAGAATCGCACCAGCAGCATAGCGTGGCAGCAGCCCCCAGAGAGTAGCAGCAAAACATAGCATCATCAGCATCCAAAATACCATGAAAGAATTTGTATCCGACCAATATGATTCTCAGAAACAGTTTGGAACGGTGATGCAGTTCTCTATCCATTAGAAGCTTTCAACCTCAATTGTGCCATATTTACGCCTTTATCGCAGAAACTGCATCAAACTTACGATCACCACTCACCCTTTACACCTTCACAAAAAACAAGGATCGGCCAGGCCTCTTTACTCTTGTTAAAGAGGACTTAAAAATCTTCATCCCATCTTGCTTTGATCCTCCTGCTACCACACTCTTCAATTAGAAACCTGCTCCCTTTATATATCGTCCCATTTGCTTCATCGGTAGTTTTTGATGCGTCGTCTCAAAACAGCAGCAGCAGCAATAGGAGTGGTGAAATCAAAATAGACAATCCTAAAAGACTTGCCTCAATACACAACTCTCCCCTACCTAAGACTCAGCTCCAATACATCGATACATAAGGACAAAATAAGGTTATGTCGGGTCGAGGCTAGAGTTAGGAAAGGACGGAAGGGCGGCTTAAGGGATATAGGAACCATCTATGATGATCGCATTTAACTTCAGTACATGTTGCAAAGAGAGAAACTCAGCTTGTAAAACCAAAACCTTCAAACTTAATAAATAAGTCAGAATAACTATTAAGCTCCAGACTTTCCATGAGCCAATTCATATAGCTTCCAGAGACTACCCCAAACCTTTCATAACCGAAGCCAAACTATTCTTTATTCATATATATATGTAATTTTTTTTTTTTTTCTTTTTTTTTTTTTTTTCAATTTTTTCTCTTTTTTCTTTCATCTTTTCCTTTTCTCTTTTTTTTTTTTTTCTTTTTCTTTTTTCTATTTTTCTGTTTTTCTACAAGCACAACACCTCAAATCAGCAGCTGTTACTTTTCCTAAACAATCTCACATGCCCACCATCATAAACCGATCCTAACTCACCTGATGAGCAAAAGGACTTGTCTGGCTAGGACAGGGGAAGGAATTAATGGTTTAAGGGACAAGGTTTAAACAGTTATGATTGAATCTGGTTCGCAAGGGGGATAAATAGCAGTATAGATTTGTATTATACTCCCTCCGTTTTGGCAAATTGCCGCAACATTTGAGTTTTGGCTACCGTTCACAATAGAATTTAACTTAAAACTTTATCATAGTTACACAAGTTAAAATATAACCAAGTGGGATCTTGTTAGATTCGTTTCATTGTGTAGTTTTTAAATATCAAACTTTTAGAATTTTTTTACTTGTACCAAAATTGAGTTATTAATGATTTAAAATGTGTGTTGAATTGCGTGCACTGTGGGTCCGTTACAATTTTATAAGACGGAGGGAGTATATAAAATACTCATGGATCCAGGAAAATTTTTAAGCAGTATCCCAAAAAATAATGTGGAAGTTATATTTAAGTTGTAGCACCAAGCCTAATCCAGCTAAATGTAAAAAATAAAATTAACTTAAAGTAGCAATTTCATCAATTTAAGTGGTGTCTTGTATCACCTCTAAGCAACATGTAGATCCGCCCATGGTCACAACATTGATATTTTTGACGATAAATATTTTTAGTATATATCGATCATCCTTTTTTTTGACAATTTGTTTAATAGAAACCGACATTTTCTTTTAGTTTATAAACTTTTTTAGGGAGTCTAGGTGAAACTTCGATGGTTCATTTTTGATTTCTTATGAACAATCGAAGTTTCACCTAGACTCCCTAAATTTTGAGGATAAACTGTAAAAACGAATTACTAGGTGAGATAATATTAAAAGAGTTATAGCCTAACAAGATTTCCTGGCCGATGGAGGAATGATACATAAATTTCAGATTTAACTGTGTCTGGATGTTATGTTACTGCTTAGTTTGTGGCAAGGGATGCCTGAGATAGATAGGTAGGGCATTCCTTAAGTTTGCATGTGAATTTAGGTTTGGTATGATATGTGTTCAATAGCGATTTGGAAATTTAGAATTGAACTCTTATCCAAAACCGAAGTAATTATTGAAACACATCTGCAGCTTTGGATGGCATCCCAATGACTCTTTCGGAATTCCAGGGACTGGGAACCATATTTATACAAGGGGAATTATCTCTTTGATTCCATGAAGACAAGCTAGAGAAAGTTCTGATTATGGACATAATATTTACTTTCCGTAGCTCTCGATTCGATTTTTCCACATTGTAACACATAAAATATGTGTTAATAAGCTCAAAACATAGTTAGGGTTTAATATATCATAGGGCCCAATGACACTGGTTAAATCTAGGCCCACAAGGGTCAGCCCAAAGAATAGTAATCCGAGCAATGTATGCCCGAAGAAGTTCGAGGAAGACCTTCCCGAGTATTTCAATAGCAACATAATCCCAGCAAGGAACCGTCAACACCTTAGCAAAGGGCTTATTCGCATGAAGAAAAGGAAAGAATGATGGGGGGTTGCCTCCAAATGGTGTCCAAGTCATTCTCAAATGATGTTATTTCACAAAAGGCACCAACACTTGTATAAATAGACACTTTCTAGACAGAAAAAGGGGTTCCAACAATACAATCTACATTTCTCTACTTTTACATAATTTGTAATTTATATTTTCATTTAGTAAAGCTTTCTTTCTCTTTAATGCTTTGTCACATTTCATTCCTTTCATTACAATGCACTAGTTACATAGCTCTTTTGGGATAGTCCTCATCCCGCTTTCATTTGAAAGCACCATTCTAGAGGATTAAACAGTTACTTTACACGTGAATAAGAGGTTGGTGACCACAGTAGGAGACAAAAATCTTGGAACTGATCCAAGATCTCCACTTTATAATATTCGAACTCACAAAGTTCCTAGATCAAACGGGTTGACCAAAAACCAACGAAAATATTTGAGACTTTAACAACTTAAGAAATCAAATAAGATGGCTGGGTCAGGAGATCAAATAGACCAGTCCGTTGTCCCAACAACGGGGACGACATTGCCAGGCATCACTCCCAAAGGATCGCAATTGGCAATGTCTAGACCAACGAATCGACTTTCATTCAACATGGAGCAATCAATGTTTGAAAGGCTTGCTGCAATGATGGACACCATCGTTGCAAAAAAAATTGACATCACATTGGGTAAAACACCTATTGGGACACCAAATCTCATAGGCAACAATATTTTCAAGGTAGTCCTATCCCTCATAGCCTCCAATAGGATCATAGGTTCCTCATTTGGCAGTAGTTGGTTTCATTCAAAACTTGTCGCTAATCATACTATACCCGGACTACCTATTGGAATACCAGCAGTATACACAACATCTACAAGTGTGCAACTGATTGGAGGATTAGGACAAACTTCTGATGCCCCTATTCCCGTGAATGATCTCCCTATAATTAATATTCCGTGGAACGATCAATTGGGATATAGTAACACAAATGCGCCCACCAATCAAGGATAACATAATGTCTAGGTTGGAATCCCGGACCTACAGGGACCGGGGGCGTTCCATCCTATTAACCGAGCCAACATGACCCGAGGGCACCACCCTCGCCAAATTTTGGCGAAAACACACCCTAAGGAAACAATGGTGAGCAAGATGGATTTCGGAATCCACCGCAACGCTAGCAAAATCAGGAAGTCCAATGACATAATAGAGACCCACATAGCGATCTCCCACCTCCACTGCCGCTAATGTCGGGCCATCCCGAGCCGCAGCGGGTGCACATGGGAGAAGATCACCTTTGTAACTATGTAACTATGGGATCATCCCGTGCACTACTATTAAATAAAAACAAAGATAGAAGAAACTTAAGAATGAACTTTATTAGTTTACAAAAAAAAGAAAGTTACAAGGTGGTCTTCTCCTATATTACCTGTTGTGCCTCGGGTTGGCCCGGCATTAGCAGTGGTAAAAGGTGGAAGATCCCTAGGTGGAATTCCATCACGTCCTCGGATGTCTTGGTTTTCCTTGCATTTTGGTGGATTATGAAATTCATCTTGCCCGCCATTATTTCCCCAGGGTGTGTTTTTGCCAAAATTTGGCGGAGGTGGTACCCTCAAGTCATATTGGCTTGGTTAACGGGATGGAACATATGTCCGGGATTCCAATTGGGAAATTATGTTGTCCGCGATTGGTCGGATATTCATGTTACTATCTCCCGATTGATCATTCCTCGGAGTATTAATTGGAGGGAGGTCATTCACGGGAATAGAGGCATCAGAAGTTTGCACTAATCCTCCCATCAGTTGTACACTTGTAGATGTTGTGTATACCATTGGTATTCCGAAGGATAGCCCAAGTATAGTCATACTTGGCGGCTAGTTTTGAACTAAATCCGCTCTTTCCGACTGAGGAACCCATGATCCTATTTGAGGATACGGATGATAGGATTGCCCTTGAAAGTACAGTTGCCCTTCATTGGGCAATATTGTGGGCGTCATTAGATTAGTCACATTGTTATCTATGAGATTTGTTATCGCGGTAGGTGTTTTACCTAATGCGATGTCTATTCTTTAGGCAACGATGGTGTCCATCATTGCGGCGAGCCTTTCAAACATCGATTCCTTCATATTGAATGAAGGTTGATTCGATGGTCCAGACATTGTCGATTGCGATCCTTCGGGAATGATGTCTGTCAATGTCGTTCTCGTTGTTGGGACAATGGTCTAGTCTGATTGATCTCCTGAACCAGCCATCTAATTTGATTCCTTAAATTGTTGAAGTCTCAAATGTTTTCTTTGGCTTTTGGCCAACCCCTTTGATCTAGGAACTTTGCGAGTTCGAAGATTATAGAGTGAAGATCTTGATCAGTTTCTAGAGTTTTCTCTCCCAATGTGGTCGCCAACCTGTTACTCGCGTAGAGAGCAAATGCTTGATCCTCTAGAATGGTGTTTTCAATGAAAAGCAGAATGAGAACTATCTCATTGAGAGTTATGAACTAATGCATTGAGTAAAAAGTAATGCCTAAAGCATTAAAAGCAAAGGAAAGCTTTATTAAGTAAAAATAGACATTATATATAAAAAAAAAAGTAAGGTAAAAATTAATAGATTTTGTGTGTGAGTGTTGCAATCCCTTTTTTCTGCATAGAAAGTGTCTATTTATACAAGTGTTGGCACATTTATATGAAAGGACACCATTTGAGGATGATTTGGATGTCCGTTAGAGGTGACTATTCATCATTCTTTCCTTTCGCGTGGACCGGCCCTTTCGACGGCACTGACGCTTCCTTACTTAGGATCATGTTGTCACGGTCTCGCGGACATGCTTGGGAAGGTCTTCATCGGACAGTATTCTTCGGCCATATATTGATGTTCTTCGGGCTCCACACTTTATTCTAACTCTGATTTTTTTCACGGGACCTCAGAACTCCGGGTCTTATTCCTCGAGTTGGCCCTTGAGCTCTGGGTTTGATCAATGTTATTGGGCATTTTGAGAAATTGGACTATGTCTAGAGTTTTGGGCTTTTAACACATTTTTATGTGTTAACAATCATAGACATGCTTCTTGCAATTTTGATCGGGGTATTAAGAACCTTAGCAAGTTCTACAACGTTACCGAAATTCAAACCAACCATCAATCCACCAGAATTATAAAAATGAATTGAAGATTCAACAATTCAACTACCAAACTCAGGATATAGTCAGGAAAAGTCATCACCTACCTTGCAAGTGCAAAACAATGCATAATGCCCACAATAGTAGGCTTGATGATCGCTTCACATGTATTCGTCTTTCCCTCCATGAACTTTCATCTCTCTTTCACAACTCCAAAATCTTCCCATATATAGAAAATCACTTATTTCTAATTTCCTTTATAATCCAAATTAAAATGATCCAACATTGGACTTCATGTGGCAAAGTTCATTGGACTTCATGTGGCAAAGTTCGTGACTCATAATAAGAATTAGGATTCCAGTTATCAGCACTCAACAAATACTTGATTGTGTTTGTGCCATTACACACTTGTTTAATTTGCTTTATGTGTTTATCTCGTCTTTGTAATAGGAATATAAAAAATATTGTAGTAGAAGTTGTAATGAAAACATTCAGAAAGATTAGTGCTATTTGTTCTGATAAAATGGTAATGGTATTGGTAGGTAGTTCACGTTGTAGGTCCTATTTATTTATTTTTAGAGATTCGCTATTTATATATATATATATATATATATATATATATCATCTCACTTTTCATATTTATAAAATACCAATAAATAGTGAATGGATTAGTTTCATGAAATAAAAAATGTATTTCCCCATTTTCTTTTTAGAACCAATTAATTGTGAATGGATTAGTTCCATTCGAACAAGCTGCAGAGGCAACCTTAAAAATAAGAATTTCCTTGAATGAACCTTTATAGACTATATAGTCTATTGATAAGATAAGATATTCAATAATGTGGTCAAAACTTCCATTTTCAGCTAGGCAAAAATAAAGTGGCAGAAGTAGTCTCCAAATTTGGCACCCGGAGGCCTAGCAGCCAAAAGGCTACCCCATCTCTACCCACTACCATCATGTTTTTCGTTTCGACATAATTGTTCAATATTTTATTTTAATATTTACACTTTTAAATTATACTTCTATATAACTAAAGTTATATAAACAGAAGAATTCTATAACATTTTAAATAATTATATTTTTCTTACTCTCCCCGTTTTCTAAAAATTGTAACGGACCCACAGTGCACGCAGTCCAATACACATTTTAAATCATAAATAACTCAAGTTTGGTACAAGTAAAAATTCTTAAAGTTCGATATTTAAAAAGTACTCGACGAGACGAATCAAACAAAATCCCACTTGGTTATGTTTTAACTTGTATAACTATGATAAAACTTTAAGTCAAAGTGCATGTGTGAACAGTACAAATTTATTAATGTTTCAATTATACAAAAACGGAGGGAGTATATAACTAATATAATACTCCCTATGGGACCAACTAACTTGTCTTGTGTAACTAAAAATTATGTAAAATACATATTCTAAAATTATACGATTAGACGAATCTAACAAGACCAAACTCGACTATTTTTTTCCAAATATATTTTGCAATAAAATGGAGTCAAAGTTGAACAATGAACAGTATTAAAAAGTCAAACCAGATAAGTTTGTTGGATGAAGAGAGTATTAAGTCAATAGTAATAAAAAACGAAAGAATAAGAGAAATATACCAATTGCTTTTCCATCTTCCGAGATCTCATTTAACCTCCCCATTGGAACTATTCAACATTTCAATTCTTTTTAATAATTTATTCACTTTATTTAGTTATTAGTAATATTTGGCACCTTTGCTACGAAAAAAAAATAAAATATATTTGGCACCTTTTGTCCAATTTGCGTCAAATGTATATGAATGTATTAAGAAAAAGGTGAAGCTGCAGCCCCACTCATTTGGTCACACACAATTCTTAATTACTGCTTGTATCCAAATGGGTGGTGACTGGTGGCTAGCGTTTCACGGGATGGGTTACTTTGTTGAAATGACTATTTTAATTAATACGAATGGTTTGATTTCTATTATTTTGGATATAGATGTGGATAAAGAGAGAGAGACAGACTGAATACTAACACAATTAAGGCCTTAAGGATGAAAACTTAGTCAAGTGGTTAAGTCTTTTAACTTCTAAATTCTAATTTTCAGATTGGGGATTTGATTCCCCACCAAGCCTTTATCCATTCCCTGTATCCCTTTGTAATTTGTATAATATGGACTCTCATCACTCCTTTATACACAAAATTGTAGAATTTGCTTAAATTTAGTTAATTCTATCATTAAATCTTTCTATTTATAATAAGAAAATATCAATAAATATGAAAAAAATGAGAAAACTAACACATCCAATAAATATTGATTCAGCATAGACCACCACTGTAATGGATCATTCATTACTAATTTACCAGTTACCACTTGGGTTGTCCGAAACTGAGACGACCACAGTCCACAGCCGGGTGCGATTTTGGTGCTAACAACAGCACCTAATGTGGTAACGAGAGAGCCTGAAAAAATAATTCCCAAGGTGGAATGATGGATGCGCTATGAAAAATGATGCATATTCCAACTTCAATCAAATAATGATTTTCTTGGTTGGGTTTAAGAACTGATTTTCCATATCTAATAGATTTGCATTGGGTGTGTGTGTTCATAAAAAAATCGGGTAGCAATGTACACATTCTATTTCATATCTTACCTGAAACACATTAAATATCATAATAACAACATTCCGTTGGAAGTCGTTGGTATATGACCACCACTCTAAATATGTTAGACATCACTTATGGCAGTTAGGAATGACAATTTCACTCGCAACTGCCCAAAACTCGACCCACACCCGACCCGATGAAATGGATGAAAATCCGACAAAATGTGGATTCTTATGAGGTAATGGCTGGATCGGGTGACGGATCGGTCGAAGATAGATTTAGGCTCATCCAACCGATGGCAGATCCATCACCCAACCCACCATCCAAACCATCCATCACCCATTATATTTTATTTAATATATACATATATATATATATTCATCAATATGTTTTAATAAAAAATCTAACATAGTTTTTCCTCCCTTTTTTTTTCTTTCACAGTCCCCTCCGCCATTCCAACCCTTCCTCATTCCCCCGTAATTTCGTCACTCATTAAGGGAGGCCTTATTGACTAATCTTCCTATGTCAGGACTCCTCAACATGTTTTATACTTCTCCCGTTTAATCATTTCATTCTCAGTGTTCAATTATTCTGCTTTTTTAATCTTATTATATCAGTTTACACTTCACTTCCATGTATCGCAAATTAGGTATAGTTTTCTAGACTTTGGGTCTGTTCTGCACGCAGCTTTTGGTAGCTTTACCTTTTATTTCAAAATAAAGCCATGTTATGTACACTAACTTTTGGAAGCTTATTTTTAAAAGCTACTTCTTGTAGCGTTAAAAATAAGCTAGCAAGCTTATTTATGTCCAATTACAATTTAACACAATAACCAACCCACTACACAATAGTCTACATAAATATTTATCTTTTTATGTCATTTCGTACATTTTTTGACAGCTACAGCTAGTTTTACAGAACACTTAAATAGAACTGACAACTATAGCTCCCACAGTTCTCTACAGCTCCAGCTCGCAGCTACAACTTTGCGTGCAGAACAGACCCATTATGATATTTAAACATGAATTGACTTGGAATATAAATGATTGCAACTTTATGCATGTTTTAAATCCATTACTCATCCGATCCAACCGTTTCACATGTGGTTGATGGGTGGATTGGCCCAAAGCCTTTTCCTATGGTGTGTGTGGTGTTCATCACCTCACCACAAAATAAATTTGAGGGTTGAACTATAGCTCTTAATGGTTTCATAATTCTTAATGGAATCATTTTATTCCAATTAATCCTCTATAGCACTCAAGAAATAACCAACCATTATGGAGATGAGAGCTTGGCCAATTGGTCAAGTCTAATGACTTCCAATCTTTAGGTTAGCGGTTCGATTCTCGGCCCCTTATATCCCTTCCCCTTATAATTTGTGTGGTATGAGCTCTTACCATCATTCCCAAAGCTATATAGAACTATATATATATATATATATATATATATATATATATATATTGGACCTAAAACGGGAAAGCCACATAAAGTGTGGAAATGGGCTCCGACAAAAATGAAGCAATCCATCAAGATTCAAGGATAAAAATACAAGGCCCATGCCCTAACTTACAGCATGTGTCTTCTCCTCCATTTCCTACTTTCTTAGGAACCTGTTCTGATTAAGTATACGCATAAGGACGGAAAAAGGCCAAATATATCCTTTTTGTTTAAAAAAAAGCCAAATCTATCCTTTTTCTATTTTATTACGGAATTTATCCTCTACATATGCTAATTATATCCGAAAATATCCTAAATTCACTAATCGTGGAATGCCTGCTGACGTGGCAATAATTAACTTAAACCCTACACGCTGGATCGAATTTGAAGTGTGTCTCAATTAGGGCTGGGGAAAAATACCGAATATACTACATACCGCACATACCGTATCAAAAAATACCGAAAATATCGAAATTTTCGGTATACCGTAATTTTCGGTATGGTATCATACCGTACCGTAAGATTTCGGTACGGTAACGGTATAAATTTTTTGATACCGCGGTATAACGCTACCGTACGGAACTTTGGTATATACCACGGTATCGGTATATACCGCGATACCGTTATATACCGTAATATCGGTATGTTGGTATATAGCGAAAGTTCGATATGCCGGTATATACCGCAATACCGGTATGTCGGTATGTAGTGAATGTTCGGTATGTCGGTATATACTGCGATACGGTATGTCGGTATGTACTGAATGTTCGGTATAGCGGAATATACCGAACTTACCGGAACGTCGGTATGGAAACGGTATGAAAATATTTCATACCGAAACTTTCGGTATACCGAAATGTTCGGTACGGCAACGGTATGAAATTTTTAATACCGTAAAGTTCGGTAAGGTATACGGTACGGAGAATTTTTTTCGGTATGATACCGTACCGAAAATTTCGATATTTCTTTTTTCGATACGGTATGTGCGGTATGCGGTATACTCGGTATTTTTCCCCAGCCTTTATTGAGAGACACTTCAAATCCCATCCAGCGTGTAGGGTTTAAGTTAATTTATTGCCACGTCAACAGCCATTCCACAATTAGTGAATTTAGGAGGGTCCGGTTATGGTGCGATTGAACAAATCCGCAGCACATCAAGGCGAAAATCTTGATCGTCCAATTAAAATCCAATGGTTGTAAATGCAAAAGGGTAAAGTTGTCCAATTAAAATATGGAACGGTTTTATTAATTACGAAATTAACGGATTAGTACGTATCTTTAACGGATTTACTGCATATCTTAAACGGATTTGTATCCTAAAATATCTTACAACAGAAAAAATCACTAAAAATCACTAAAACATGTTACACAAATTATTTTCTTTTCAGCGATACATCATGTGTTTTTATTTTTAACAAAATTATTAATTCCTAATTAAAACATTATTCTTTTCAGCGATACATCACTATGCTTCATTTCATCGAGAGTGTACCATTATTTTCAGCGATACAACTTAATTCTTTTCAGCGAGGGAATGTTATTCATTTCAGCGAGAATGCCACATTATTTTCAGCGATGACTTCAAAATTCCTTTCCCCGAGATGTGCAACTAATACACTTTGCAGAGATATTATATCTTTTCAGCGATGCAGAATGCAGGATGCATCATATGTTTTTATTTTTAACGAAATTATTAATTCCTAATTACAACATATTACTGAAACAAATTATATTAATTTGTATCATTATTTTCAGCGATACAACATTATTCTTTACAGCGATGGAAATACCTTCATTTCAGCGAGAGTACGCCATTATTTTCAGCGATGACTTTTGAAAAATAATGGTACACTCTCGATGAAGTGCAATTGTTTTTGTCGAGATACTACACTTCGCAGAGATATTATATCTTTTCAGCGATGTATACGTACTCTTTTCAGCAATGAATGATATACTTTTCAGCGATATATCATATGTTTTTATTTTTAACGAAATCATTAATTCCTAATTACAACATATTACTGACACAAATTATATTAATTTGTATCATTATTTTCAGCGATACATAGTTATTCTTTTCAGCGATAGAATGTGGTTCATTTCAGCGAGAGTGTGCCATTATTTTCAGCGATGACTTGTGAAAATACTAATACACTTTGAAGAGATGTTATATCTTTTCAGCGATGAATACGTAGTCTTTTCAGCGATGAATAACAAACTATTTAAGCGAGTTCACGATGTACTTTTCAGCGATACATCATATGTTTTTATTTTTAACGAAATTATTAATTCCTAATTAAAACATATTACTGACACAAAATATATTAATTTGTATCATTATTTTCAGCGATACAACGTCATTCTTTTTAGTGATGGAATGTGGTTCATTTCAGCGAGAGTGTAGCATTATTTTCAGCGATGACTTGAAAATAATGCTACACTCTCGATGAAGTACAACTGTATTCTTCAAGATACTAATACACTTTGCAGATATGTTATAACTTTTCAGCGATGAAAATCTATTCCTTTAAGCGAGGTCACTCTATACTTTTCAGCGATACATCATAAAACCATTATCACTGAAACAATTCATAAATCATTTCATTCAATAACATTTCATTCCAATCAAAAAATTTCATTCAATAACATCCAACACTAAAACCATTCAAGTCATGAAACCATTCAATCAGTTCGAAACATTCAACACAACCATTCAAAGTCTCAAAACATCACAAAAACCATTGTCAGTAAAACAAGTCACAAAACCACCATTCAAAGTTATAAACACATCACCAAATCGGTTTTAAAAAAACCATTCGAAACATATTAAACATCGCCAGGGGGAGGAGACTCCTGAGAAGGCTCAAAGATGGCTTGATGCATCGCCCTAAGCCTATGAAGCAGATCTTCCCACATATTTATAAAAGCCTTTTTCCGTTCAATCAACTGCCCTGGAGTCTTTGCAAATGAGATTTTAACGCTGCGATAATGCTTCGACATTTTCACGCAGCGGTGTGGGATCAAATGAACGTCTGTTCACATCACCACCATTAGATGTGCCTTCATTTTGGAGGACACCAATATGAATTTCCAGAGCTTCGAAGTGGGGATACATGATGTTATAAGATCTTTCAGCAGCCTCAATATCAGGATACTCAGTTATAATTTTCAACAGAAATTCATGTGTTTCAACATATAAGAAAGATAGCTTATTAACATATAAGATGTAAATATAAGATACAAAGCAATTCGTAGCACTGAAACAATTTTTTGAAACAACCATAATCAGTACAAAAACAAACATAATCAGTTCAAAACAAATCACTAAAACAACCATAATCAGTACAAAAACAATTCATATCACTAAAAAACAACCATAATCAGTTCAAAACAAATCATTAAAACAACAATAATCAGTAAAAAACAATTAATAACTAAAACAATCATAAAACACTTAAACAACTCATAACCCTAGAACAACCATAATCAGTTCAAACAGTTCAAACATAAACACTGAAACAATTCGTAACCCTAGAACAACTATAATCAGTTCAAAAAAGCATTAAAAAACATAAATCAGTTCAAAACAATTCCAACCAAAAACCATTCTAAACATTAAAACCATAAAACAATTTAAACCATTAATCAAAAGGTTCCTAAGCATACTCAGTTGTAATTTCAATAAGAAATACCTATGTTTCAATAAGAATATCCCGATGCTTCGTCGACACATACCCAGCATTTAACATTTTTTCTATTAAATCATTCAGTCCGCGCGCATTGTCACACGTCGGATGTGTATCCTTCAGATAATTCCCGAACATCTTCCAGCATTGTGTCAACAAGTCGGATGTGCGACTGGAACTCTCTTCCGTGCATCTTCTTTTGGACGACATTTTTGAGAAATTAGGGTTTTGAGAAACGGTTTAGAAATGAAGATTCGAGAAATGAATGTGATTCCTTTTATAAGGCTCACAGTTTAAAAAATTTTCCGAGGCCCATTTAATTTTATTTAGGCCCATTTCATTTAGGCCACTCCATAAAAATGAAATATATTTCCTTCCATCGCTGAAAACAACATAGACCCATCGCTTAAAATACTTAACAACCATCGCTGAAAACAATATAGAACCATCGCTTAAAATGCTATATTCACATGTACAAACATTTTGTCGCTTAAATGAATGTATAAATATGAAATTTTCAGAAAACTCAGAAAAAGAGAAAACATATCACAAAATGCTTGATGTCCATCGCTCAACATAACTCAGAACTCAGAAACATACATACAAAATCAAAAACGACGATCTATCACCATCGCTTAAAATGCTTGCTCTCTGTCGCTGAAAAACATATAAAACCATCGCTTAAAATGCCATATACACATCGCTGAAAAATTGCTCTTGACATCGCTGATAATCACATGTACAAACATAACTCAGAACTCACTTAAATGAATGTATAAATATGAAATTTCAGAAAACTCATAAAAAGATAAACATATCACAACACATACATAAAATCGCATAAAATGCTCATATACAAATCGCTGAAAAATGCTATATACACATCGCTGAAAAGAATACATATACATCGCTGAAAAAAATATATAACCATCGCTTAAAATGCTTAACACCCATCGCTGAAAAATTGATAATCACATCTACAAACGTTTTCACAAACTGTTTTCTTCTACTTTTGGCCAAACTGTTTATGTAAAAACCTCAAGTAATCTCTCACAAATTGAGGATTGGTGATCCTCACCAGCATCAGTTCCCATGCTCCTTTTATACGTTTGCAGAGACTTCTGAATTTGTAATCATAATGCATGATCTTCTTTTTATTTCCTGTGTTACAATAATCCAGGGCCTTCTGATCCATTTCCATGAGGAGTTCGAGATAAGAAGTTCTGTAACGCTCCATCATGGCGGACACCATGTCTCTTTCCAGGGCTTCTTTTAAATAAGACATATCTTGTGCCAGATCATATTTCAGATACTCCTCTGCCTCAGCCTTGTTCATCAATCTGTACTGTCTTGCATTCTTTCTCAGCACTGGCCAGTTCTTACGCGTTATCTCATGTAGCACTTTTTCCCTTAGAAGTCTGATGTGCTCAGCATGTTCAGGATCCACATCAGTTCCTTTTTCAGCTATCCCAACCTCAGGATCCACATCAGTTCCTTTTTCAGCTATCCCAACCTGACCGAATCGCTCCAAATCAGCCAAATAGAGAATAATACTCCATAATTTACAATGCCCATGTAAGAATAAAGAGATGTACATTTAAGCGATCACAAAAAGTGCAATATATATAACCGATTAAACAATAGACATTTAAGAGATGAAACATTGTACATTTCAGCAACGAAAAAATTACATTTACATTTAAGCGATGTCATCCATCGCATAAAAAAACAGTTCATTCATTCATCAAAAACACTTCATTTCATCATTGTTTCTTTTTCCGACCCTTTTTTGGCTTAGGTGGTGCTGGTTTCTTTACCTCAAATGACTGACTATGCTGGGCAACCAACTGCATCTCTCTACTCATTTCTCCTAGCACAAAATCTTTCTTTTGATTGACATCTGACATCAATATTTCAGCGCAGACCTTGGCTCTTTTTGCCAGATTATACCTTTTGTTCTTCATTTCTGCCAACATGTCATCCATAATTAATCCTTCCCAATAATCCATATAAGACATGACAAAAACACCGCAGCTGTGCTCATCTTTCTGCTCTGCAAACGGCGAGAAAAGCATACGATATGATGCAAACCATTTTTCAGATTTCATCAGTGTATTTCCCAGCATCCTCAAGTTATACCATATCCTATTCAAAACATTATAATCAGCTGTCCACCCGCCTTCAACATTCTTGCTGTTGAAGTAAAAAATTCTTCTCTTTCTCATATCAACAGAAAAAGCAACCCAATGGTTTTGTCGAAAATATGGGAAGAGGAACTGGAACATTGAGAAAACATATAATTAGAATCTAAAAATGATCAACAATATAAACAAAATTATCAAAACAAAAATGTATCTTACATTCTCTGCATTCAACACCACACCAATCATTTCTTCAGAAAAAAACTTGAAATCTTTCACGAATGTATCAACAAGTTCTGCACCATCTTTTAATGGTAAATCTGCATCCACCTCTGCCTCTGCAAATGTCTGTTTCAAAAGATACAACATATCATGCATCAAAAAGAAGTTAAATATATATATATATATATATGTATGTATATATATATATCAGACTCACAGCAAATAATGATGAAAAACAATATTTCAGCATTGGTTTCCCATTGGCTCTTTCGAATTCACGACGGTTGATCACTTTCGCGTAACAGTTTATAACAATATCCGCAATATCACTATCAACCCTCAGTGTTTCAATGTCAAGCTTGGACAAGTTCATTTCTTTATCATCATAAACAATCGTGTTCTTCGCTTCAACCTTTCCTAGAATATTTGTAATGATTGCCCAAACAGCCACATTCAACTCTTCTGGAGTACAGGTATATGACGCCTGAAATTCTGGATATTCTTTAAATCGGGTATAAGTCATCTCCATGAATGTAAACTTGTTGCATTTTTCAATAGGCTGGAGATCAATCAGCATCACTCTAGGAGGCATATACTTCTCCTTCAATTTCTCAATTGTCTTAGCTCTATCAACTGTCTTAGCTTGTTCCTGAAAATTACAGATGATATATCAATCATCGCTGAAATATGAAAAGTGTCATCGCTGAAAAACATATAAATCATCGCTGAAAACTATTGACATACCTCTGGATTCTCATCTCTTACAACATTCTCATTCTCGGATAAGCCCAAAGAAAAGGTTGGCACATCTTTTCCGTGCATCTATACACATACTAGAGTAAATTAGAGAAAATACCTCTATTTACATCACAATTGATATAGCTAAAAACTATTAAAACCTAAAGTCACACAAGAAAATATATCAATCACCATATCCAAATCGCTGAAATGTGGAATATTTAATCGCTGAAAAACACAGAAACCATCGCTGAAAACTATTAAAGTACCTCTGGATTCTCAGCCACATCATGTGCTGCATCTTTATCAGCCCCAACATGTCCTACATCTTTCTTAGCCCCATCATGTGCTAACTAAAAAATCATACAAGGAAAATATATCAAAACATTTTGTTACATCACAATTGATATAGCTAAAAACTATTAAAAACTAAAGTCACACAAGAAAATATATCAATCACCATATCCAAATCGCTGAAATGTGGTAAATATCATCGCTGAAAAACACAGAAAACATCGCTGAAAACTATTACAGTACCTCTGCATTCTCAGCCACATCATGTGCTGCATCTTTCTCAGCCCCATCATGTGCTACATCTTTCTTTGCCCCATCATGTGCTAACTAAAAATCACACAAGAAAAATATATCAAAACAGTTTGTTACAGTAACCCCTATAGCAAACATTTTGTCACTGTACATACATTCAAGGAATCGAAACTGAAAGGGATTCGGAATCGAAATAAAGATCTCTGCAATAAAAATAAACAACACAGAAAAAGAAAAAAAGAAAAAAGAATGTCAGAAACTACCTTCAAAAAATATTATGAAGTACAAAATTTATAAAACTACCTTCGGTACATTTTCAGGTAAATTTTCAGTGTCCGGGGCAACTCTCTCTTCAGTTTTGTCTTTTACATTCCCAGCATCTACATCACCTCCTTCCAGCAAACTTGTCACATCCGGACCCCCTTGACTCATCACAACATTTCCTGCTCCTGCTAATATACCCATCAAGATTTCTCCTTCGCTTGCAGTTATATCAAGATTATTTGACTGTTCTCCTTCACGACGTCGACCCACATTAATCAACCGTTCACCTGCATCTTGATCACAAGGGGGGTGTGGGGAAGGTTCAACATCATTTCTGGATGCTTCTATGAGAGGATCAACATTGCCTGAAGCATCAGCATCCATATATTGGCAAGCAATGTTCACAATAGAGTCCATTGTGTGATCAGAAAGATGAACAACTGGTTCAGAATCAGTTGTCTCATTTGCATTAGCTTCATGGACAACAGGTGAATACATAGGCTGCAAGCTAGAAAGATTGGCAGCTTCTTCATTTCCACTAGCATTCAAATCCACATTTTCTCCTAACTGCTCATCTCCTCCTCCATCCACACTCCTAGAAAGATTGGCAGTTGGTTCATTTGCAGTAGAATTCAAACGCTCATCTTCCACTTCTTTCCCACCCCTCCTTTTCTTCTTTAGACCAGAAACAAAAGTGCTAAGTCGATCGTCATCTTCCTCCACAGTCCTTTTCGCAGCCCTCGATTTCTTCTTAAAGTCAATATCTGGATACTTTGCATTAGGGAAAACTTCCAGATATCAACCATCTCCAAGTATCGATCCTTTTTACAAGTAAATCCAACCAAATGAAGCTCTTCACGCTCATATAAATCAAAAAACATGTGCTGAAAAAAAACAAAAACAAACAAGATACATAATCAACAAACAATGACCATAATCAACAATATATATCACATAACAAATATAAATTGCATAAAAAACACAAAATTAAAATTACCATTAAGCAAAACAGGTCTCCACAGGGGCATGCTTGAGCACTGGTTCCCTTATCCAATTTTGCCTTATACTCATTCAGAGATTTGATAAGAAATTGTCTAATATGAAGACACCAATTGTACCTTAAAGCTTCTTCCGGAGATCTAAGAAACTGAAGATACCTTTTGTTTACAACCCTCCCTGAGTTAGGAGTAAAGACTTTCTGCAGAGCAAACAAAACATACATCCTCCAGTAGATCCAATGGAATTTCAGTATTCTCCGTATTCTCTAAAATAGCTCTAAGATCCTTAACAGGTATCCGATTAGGCTCCTTCTTATTCGTAATAAGAGAATACTTTTCACAAAATTCATCAGCAAAATCATAACCAATTTCATTATTCTTCAAATCTATTATAAATTTATCGACTCCCCATGGCAAACCATATACTTTATGAATGTCTTCATCTGTAAACCTCCATCGACGGTTTTTATCAATAATAAAGCATTCCTCCTGAATGCTCCACTGATTAATCAAAGTTATAACAGGATCAACCTTGAGCATGCACATTTTGAACATGAGCAGACAACTGAAGCAAGTATCGTGAATAAACTCTTTCTTCTCATCTCCGTCACTCTCGTTCAGGATATTATTTAAAAGACAAATGCTAGATGGAACGCAACAGACCTGAGTATGCACTTTTTCAGCCATTCTTGATAACAAAAAGTAAAGTATCACCGTTCGCCGTTCGCCGTAGAAAAATAATCGCCGTTCGCCGTAGACGCAGAGAATCGCTAAATCGCTGAAAAGCCCTAGAGAAAGTATCGACAGTGATAAATTGAAAATTGGCGGTTAAATTGACATTAAATACTACACGGTGAAATCTCGACGGTTATTTCTTATTAATTACTTAGACGGTTATTTTTTATTAATTACGCGAATTCTGAAAAACATTGTAAAATTTTTATTAACTACTACACTGTTATTTTTTATTAACTCATCTCCATCGCTGAATTGCACTATGACGATCGCTTTTTTTAATAAGTAACCATCGCTGAATTGCATTCTTTACGCGATTTTCTGAGACATTGTAACATTTTCTTATTAAATACTACACGGTTATTTTTTTTATTAAAACTAACTTTCATCGCTGAATTGCATAACGATCATCGCTTTCATATATAAGTAATCATCGCTGAATTGCATTAGTTATCACTGAACTAAGTTGATCAATACAATATTAATGATCAATACACTTCATGTCATTTCTAAAAAAACAAAAATCTTCATTTCTGCATCCGTTTACGATGTTCTAACTCTTTCTTTTTCCGAACAGCTTCAGAAATAGAGACTATTCTCTTGTTCGATTTCTTCCGCCCTTTACAAGTTTCTCTTTCCCTTAAATGCAAATTTGAGTAATCTGATGTACTTCCAATCTCTGCAAAAAAAAAAAAAAAAAAAAAAAACATTGAGAAACACTAATTTCAAAAAAAAGCAAAAACATAAATATGTCTTTGATTAGAAATTACCCGACTCTTTGTTAATATCAATGTTGTCATACTTTGTTTTCATCAATGTCTCAAAGTCATACATAAACGATTCACAAGCATCCTCATTTCGTGACAACACAATTGCTGATTTCAAAAACAAGCCACACAATTTCCGGTATCTAGATGCTGCATTGACCACATTTGTTTCTTTTCCAACACCAACATCAACATAACTAAGATCACATTTTGCATTCCTTGACCACCGCTGCAAAATATATTTATCTGGAATAGTATGAAACACTTTTGCTCCACTTCCTGACAGGACATCCATCACCCTCAGAGCATGACAACATAAAATCCCCATATTCTCAAACATATTGCAACTGCATCCAATTGTACCATCATCAATGTTAACATTGACATGATCACCAATCATCTTTGAATCTGCATCTTCTCTCTTGCAAACACGATAAATTAATGCATCTGGTTGAAGCTCAACCACATACCCAAATGACAGATCATACTCATTGTTGAAAATATTGAACACATTTGGTGTATACTTCTCAGCTATATATTTCAATAGTGGATTCATAATAAACCTGGCAGAAACTTGTCTATCATCTGCCTTAAAATCTTCCATCCGTTCATTATCCCTCCTTGACTCCACAACCCTTTCAAAATGTGCAAAGAACTCAACATAGTTATCAACTGGCCTTAAGAACCTGTGAAATGTCAACACAATATGGGGATGTGAAAATCAAATTCTCAACTACATAAAGCAAACACACATCGCTGAAATAAATAGAACTCTCTCGCTGATCAAAACAGTATTGCCTCGCTGAAAATAACTATTCAACTATCACTGAAAATGAAATTTATTAATACCGTTTCACAACTGAGTTAAAAGATTCACTTAGCTGAGTAGTCCTCATTCCTGCAGTAAAATGATTTTTAACCCAAGCAGCAGACCATTGACTTCTCAAATTATAAGTAGTCGACAACCACCTATGTTCAGATTGTGAGAAACAAGTTGATAGCATGTATTCCCATTCCACCTCAAATTCCATCTATGTCCTCACATCATATACCAAATGATGAAATAGCTTATCAAACCTAAAAAAATGAGTTCAACATGTACATATCAATATCCAAATCGAAAAAACAATTGAAAGTAAAAATAACTAAATATTTACCTTGGTGTGTACAGTTGACTCAAATTTTTTTTCGCATTTTCTATAATGTGCCAACTGCATAAAGCATGATAGGTATTAGGCAAAATTTTCCTAATTGCCGGTGCCATCGCACAATCTTGATCTGTGAAAATCGTTTGAGGTGCCTTATCCCCCATACACTTCAAAAATGTTTTAAATAGCCACTTAAATGATCTTTGAGTTTCATCAAGCATCAATGCAGCTCCAAAAATAGAAGTCTGTCGGTGATGATTGAATCCAACAAAAACAGCTAATGGTCTGTAATTTTTATTTGTCCGATACGTTGTATCAAAGGTCACACTATCACCAAAAGCTTGATAATCCATCCTCATTTCAGCATCTGACCAAAAGATATTTGTAATTCTCTCATCATCATCCAGATCATACTCATGGAAGAAAAATGGATTACTGACACATTTCTCAGAGAAATACTTCAATACAACACCAGCATCCCCTACTTTTAAATTTCTTTGCCGCCTTCTAACAAGTGCATTCTTAAAATCGTCCTTTAAAAATCCTACAAGTCCACTACCTCCAGCACCCATACTCAACAAGTCATACGATGACTTCAATGACAATCCAACTTCTTCATGTATACCAGCAACAACACTGTGTAACTCATCAACTCTTCTATTCGATTTCAACATATGCTTCCTTGATGGTCCATGCAGATCATGATTATGATCACCACAGAAAAACACAACTCTATAAACTTTTTCATCAGTTTTATAATGTAACCTCACCTTTGCTTCACAACCAGTTCGGGTTTCATCACTCCTACGAAATTTCAGACTCTTAGAACGACAAGATGAATCACTATCCAACAAACAACCACGACGAAATCCTTCCTTATTGCACGCATATTGTAAATAGAACAATCTATCAACTTCATGTGGCTTTGGTCTCTCATACATTTTCCTTACCGAGAAACCTAAACTATGAGCATAATCACAATAAAAACTAAACGCATCATCAGCTGTAACAAAACTTAACTCACTCCAATTTATGTTGCCTGTGAAGAAATAAACAAAGAATTCCCATTAAAATAATAAATACACGTAGCTGACATAAACCATCGCTTAAAATGCTTAACGTCCATCGCTGAAAATGCTAGACAGTTATCGCTGAAAAAGCTAGTAATGCATCGCTGAAAATGGTTCTGTCCCTCATAATCACATGTACAAACGTTTTGACGCTTAAATGAACATATAGATATGAAACTTCAGAAAACACAAAAAAAGAGAAACATATCAAAGAAGAACTCAAAAACGCTAGACAGTTATCGCTGCAAATGCTAGTGATGCATCGCTGAAAATGCTAAGCTTGCATCGATGAAAATATAATGGTTCTGTCCCTCATAATCACATGTACAAACATTTTGACGCTTAAATGAACATATAAATATGAAACTTCAGAAAACACAAAAAAAGAGAAACATATCAAAGAAGAACTAAAAACTCAAAAAACATACATAAAATCAAAAACGACGATCTGCGATAAAAATACTCAAAATTCGAAAATGCTAAAAAGTACCATTGGACGCAGAACTCGAATCTGAAAACGTTGCCGACGCATTCAACGACATGCTAATCGCATTCATAACTGCCAACAACTTCCTCACACCGCCGCAACACGTACAGAGCAAACAAAAAACAGAAGAGAACTTGTCACCAAAAAAAAACAGAAGAGAACTCGGAAATTCAAAGAAGACGACGTCCAACGGCGAACAATATGGCAAATATATGAAATTACTTTTCTACCCTTAGAGTTAATCTCAATCGTCGATTTTTAAAGACAATCAACGGCTGTAAATGCCCACAGCACATCAAGTCAAAAAGGGTGATTGCACCCTAACGAAATTGAATTTAGGATATTTCCGGATATAATTAGCATATATAGAGGATAAATTCGGTAATAAAATAAAAAAAGGATAGATTTGACTTTTTTTGAAACAAAAGGGATATATTTGGCCTTTTTTCCCGCATAAGGACATTCATGACTCATTTACTCTGTGAAATACTTCGTATATTGAATTTGGATTCTTGAATATACAACAAAAATACACGCTGATTTTCTTGCAACCTGCTTTTCTTTTCTTTCTATATTGCTTTCTTGTTCAATCCACTATGTCTGTCGAAGCCGTCTTCTGCTCTTGCCTAATCTGCCACATACCGTCGTCTTTTACTCTTTTTCTTTGAGTCAATTTCTGCTGCTCCAAGGCCGGGTTCATATGCATTAGATTAAAATTGAATTGGAATTCAAATTTGGGACTAAAGTTGGAATCTTTTTAAATGTTAATTAGCAGTACATAAAAATGTGGGACGACAGATTTGTGTGTGACGTGGCGTCATCTTACAAGCTCACATTCTATCCACAAACATACTGTTTCCTTCATTCGTTTGTTCCATTCCATCACACAAATGCTCAAATCAAAGCGGCCTCCTTCGGTCTTCCTCGCCCTCGTTTCCAATTACCCGCCAAAGGCCCAACTTTTATGGCTTATGGGATTTCTCCTCATTCCTAAAATCTGAGAACCAAGTGCACCATGAGTGCACTTTCCTTGCATACCCCTTTTACGCCTTCCCGCTCTTCTCCTTCCCAGGTACTGAGGTTTGTGCTCCACAATCATGGATAGATAATTATATGTATATATCCCAGTTTCCAACTGACCTCGATTTATGTTTATTGTTGTTCTATTTGTTTCACAGAATCCCATTTCCGAGAGGACAACGTTTCTCAGAGGTCAATTTCGCACTGCACATTTACTTAGATTCAATACTGTTCGTCCAAGGAAGAATCTTGCTGGTAATTATGTTGTGATATTGTTTTCTGAACTTATTATGTTAATTTGGATAAGCTATCGATTGAATTGAGTTGTGTTGGAAAGCTTTGGTGGTGAATTGGTGGTGTTGTGATTTGAAGGTATTGTAATTTGCCCAAAATGTGTGCTGCCTCTGACTGAGGAGAACGTTGAGAGTGTATTGGATGAAGTGAGGCCTGGGCTAATGGCCGATGGGGGTAATGTGGCTCTACATGAGATTGATGGTCTTGTAGTTGTACTAAAACTTCAAGGCGCTTGTGGGTCGTGCCCGAGTTCCACAATGACCCTCAAAATGGGGATTGAGACTCGTCTCAGGGATAAGATCCCTGAAATTGAAGCAGTTGAGCAGATTCTTGATACAGAAACTGGCCTCGAATTGAACCAAGAAAACATAGAGAAGGTGAGTGAAGTTTTTGGTTTTATTTAGATGCCCCACTTTGGTTAGGATGCTGTCTTGATATCATAATAATCAAATTGAAAGAAAACAAGTGCAAGATACACTGACCTTGTGTTGTACAGGAATGTGTGTCTTTTTAGGCTAATATTTTGCTGATTTGTTTTGTTGTTTGGTTTTCTCTTTTCTGTGATGTGTAATGTCAACAACAAATCTTTAAGTGAAGATAATGTGCTGGACTCTAGGACTTCCCTCTTGTTTCAGTTTTCATTCTTGTAGAAACTATGCATTTCAACAGCGGCCATGAATAAATTCAACAATGTTAATGTTTGAAGGTACTTTTTAGCCAGCACGGCCAGACTTTAAGGATCCAGCAACCTAACTTTTCGGGTAAATCTGGAAACGTTTCCTGCTTAGAGGCCAAAAGATTCTTACTGGAATTGGTATGGTAATGTTTATTCCAGGCTCTAGTTGGGTGGAATGTCTGTGCAGCACAACCTGATACTGCCCTGACATAGCATTGCCCCAAGTATAGTGTTGCTCAATGATAATACAAGAATTATGTTGATATTTTGTGTCAGAAGTTCTTAGAATCAATCTTATTATGTATTGATATGTGTGATGTCATGATTGAGGTTCTTGTTTTAATCTTTGCTGAGTTATGAGCTTCATTGTTGCAGGTTCTCTCGGAGATTAGACCTTACCTTTCTGGCACTGGAGGTGGAGAACTGGAGCTAGTACACATAGAAGATTATGTAGTAAAAGTGCGACTAAGCGGACCAGCAGCCGGAGTGATGACAGTGAGGGTGGCCCTCACACAAAAGTTAAGAGAAAAGATTCCAGCCATTGCAGCTGTTCAATTGGTGTAGAATAAGAACACAGATTAAACTGTAAAATGGCAGTAGGCGTTTTGTAGAAGATAATAGTACATACTACTCCATGTGAAAGAACTAAGGGTAAATTCACTCTTATTTTGAAAATATATTGCCCATATCAGGGTATCAAGGGAATAGAATAGAGCCCCCTTACTTCTAACATACAGTACGAAACATTACCAGGATTTTTCAAGTGTTTGCAAGCCTTTAAATTTTTCAGAAAAATAACACCTTGTCAAATCAAACTATTGGGAGTCAGCTTGAAACGACAGTCCCTTAAATCTCTCTTTCAAATACTACCTCCGTATTGAAAAATTTTTGAACTATTCACAGTTCATACATAGACTCTAACTTAAAATTTTATCATTATTATAAAAATAAAAATATAGCTAAGTGAGATTTTGTTAGATTCGTCTCGTCGTGTAGTTTTTAAATATGAAGTAGAACTTCTAGAATTTTGTGTAGTTTTTTAATATATAACTTTTAGAATTTTTACTTACTAGACTTTTCGCCAGCTACGCACGGGCGCTGAACTAATATGACGATATAAAATGTTAATATAGTTTTTTTTATTACATAATATTCAAAGTCTTTTGCTTAAATAGTTTTTGAATGCATGCAACCAAAATTTAAAAGGAAAACCTACAATTAGGTGGACATAATATAAAATAAATTATTTTTACTGTTAGAAAACTAAATATATATGGTTTGTTTTCATATGTAAAATTATGAGAGCAAGTGAAAAATAAATACCCTTTAAATATTCAAAATTAGAAAAAATATATATTTGCATTATTAAGGTTGTCCGGTATTTATATAAAATGAGTTATTGTATTAAAGTATAGTAAATAGTTGATGTGATATTTATTTGAAGGAGTAAAAATTTTCTAAATAAGGAAATGTGACAATTGTAGTGAGACGGACCAAAATAGAAATTAGATATTTGAAATGGGACGGAGGGAGTATTAGTTTACTCCCAAATATGTTGTACATTTTGACTATTATCTCTAAAGTTTTTAATTATTTATACTTTTTTATTGTCTTTTTATCATTTAAAACTTATATTTTGTTAAGTAATGTATTTTAAATTTTTATTGTGATTAGCTTTTATGGACTTATCTTTAATTTTATAAAATAAATTTTAATTATAATTACACTTTGATTATCTGTTAATTTTTAAAATAGTATTTTAGTCCATAACATTTTATCCAATTTTTTCTTTTCCTTATTGATTATGAAAAAAGTTTGGTAGTTAATAGTATTTTCGTTTAATTTAATTAAATTTTTATTATTTTTAATTCATTATTATTATAAGCCCTAAATTAAATTTATCATTCATTATATGTAATTTTATTTTATTAAATAATATAATCTAGTTTTATTAGTTAATTATATTTTTTGTATTTAACTTAAAAGGAAAATTAATTACTAAATTACATTATTTTCAAATTGTTGTGCTAATGAGAAACTTTTCAAACGTGAATGGGTGGAATGAGGTTATTTTCAAATTTTATAATTGAAATGAGATATTTTTAGAAATGATGAGGTCGAATTTAATATTTTAAAAGGTAGAAGAGTAAAATTTTAAAACTAAATAAAAAATTTAGGTGTATTTTTCGTAAAAAAAAAATTAAGGGTACAAATGACCCAACTTGTTATGTTTAGGGTTATATTTTGGGATTAGGTCAAATAATAATTAGCTAGTACTATATATTTATATTTAAATGTTTACTTTAGGATATTCTTTGTGAAAAATGAAATTGTAAATGATGTTTGATTGAATACACATGTTTTGTACCATGTTTGGACATGTAACATGATCACTTAATATTAGAATTTTTTTGGATATAAATATTTCTACAACCCAAACTATTTATTATTACCACAAATCTTTACATATTGTTTATAGAATTTTATATACATTTTTATTTTATATTGAAATAGATGTGAATTACTGGATAAATATACATTTTTTCTTTTATGTTGAAATAGATAAAGATTACTGGATTAATGATATTATGTCTAATAATTAAATTATGATGTGCTTTAGTCTTTTTTTTTTTGCTTTTCTTTCTTTACAAAAAATTGTGTAGAATTTGTTTAGAATTGTATAAAAATTTTTAGGTGGTTAGTCATTTTATATTATTCAATATTTTTAGGATCAATTTAATATTTACACCATCCAATGAGGCCTGGGGATACCCTGGTATTCACCTAAAATTTAATATTTACACCATATTTTTAATGAAATATTTTTATTTAAAATATGGTTATTATATTCCTTATATTGATATATGATTATATATTTTTTAGACATAATTTTTTTTAAACCTAATTAAATTTAGTTAATATTATTATAATATTAACATTTTTTAAATATTATGTATTATCTATACAATCAAATACTTCCTCCGTTCTCAAATATTTCTTACGGACCCACTGCGCACGCATCCAATGCACATTTTGAATCAATAATAACTCAAGTTCGGTATATGTAAAAATTCTAAAAATTCGATATTTAAAAACTACACGACGAGACGAATCTTACAAGATCCCTCTTGACTATATTTTAACTTGTATAATTATGATAAAATTTTAAATCAAAGTGCATGCGCGTGAATAGTGCCTTAAAACCAAATGTAGTGAACATATGAGAACGGTGGAAGTAATTGATATATATTGTTGTAATCAATTATATCTTTTTAAAATACTTATGAAGATTTTTCGAAGATTTTGTTATATTAATTGATAGATTTATTTTCTAAATATAGATATTGATGATGTGTGTGATGATGTGGCATTACTCAGCGATTACTCAGCAACAATCAGTCTGCTTACGTGTTTTAATAAGAACCATTAATGTAAAAATAAGCGTATAATGACTGATCAAACACTTAAAATTAAGAATTATGAATTAAAATTAATAAGGACAAAAGAGTCTGTACAGGTCAAAAAGTATTTAAGATTTATTATATAGATATTGAACTTGTAGAATTGTGTACTCCCTCCGTCCCAGCTAACATGTCCTGTTTGTCTTTTTGATACTGTTCTTTGTTCTACGTTGACTCGATTTTATTACATGTATATATTTGAAAAAAGTAGTCGAGTTGGGTCTTGTTATAATTGTATAATCATGTAGTTTTAGAATAAATATTTTACATAGGGGTGGGAATAGGCCAGGCTACCCGACAGGGGCCTATGGCCTAGCCTATTGAAGGCCAGGCCAGGCAATGCTTTTTTTATAAATAGGCTAGGCTTAGGCTAATTTAAAAGCCTATTAAGCTAAATAGGCCTAGGCCATGCTTAATTTAAAGCCTTTTAGGCTTACCAGGCCGACCTATTTTATCATTTTATTAGTCTATTTTTGTTTATTACATAGGAATATGTCATATTATTAGTATAATATTATGTAAAAATTATTATTAATTTGATCATTTATAGATTTTTAAAATATTTATAAGTTTTTCTCTTATATAATCAACCCCATATATAAATAGTTTTGGATGAAAACTTGTCCAAGTGAACAAATTATGTCTTCCAACCTTATGATTACATCCGGATATGTATAAAAAAATTTAAACTTATTTCTGAAATAGGCTTAATCAGGCTTTTAGAATGCTTAGAAGCTGGCCTATTTAAATAAAGAGGCCAGGCTTAGGCCTAGAACATAGGCCTATCAAAGGTAACAGGCCAGGCTCAGGCTTATGAAAATCGACGTAGGCCCAGGCCGTACAAGCCTAGGCCTAGCCCGGCCTAGCCTATTTTCACCCCTAATTTTACATAATTTTTTGTTGTACACATTTTGAGATATTAGTGGTTGAAAAATGCATTGGATTGTGTGCAAAAGTGAAACAAGACAAGTTAAATGGAACGAGTATAATTTTTAAATGTAGAACTTTTAGAATTCTTATTTATACTGAACTTGAATTACTTGTGATTTAAAATATGCATTGAACTGCGTAGTTTGTACGTCCGTCAAAAATACTTTTTTTTTTTTTTTGCTACACCCGTCAAAAAGATTTGAATACTAGTTTGAATTCTGACAAAAAAAAAAAAAAAAATAGTTTAAATTGAAATTCGAATAAATTCCTTGCCAAACGCCCATCCAGCCATCCTCCAAATGAGTACAAATTACAATGTGAAAATGTCAAATCCCTGCTTGAATTTGTCAAAGAATTGGTTTGAGTAGTTCTTTTGTTTGTTTGGTTCTACATTTTTACTGCGCATTTCAATGCCGCAGATCTTAATTTTGGTGCCATCTTCCGGAGTAAGAAAATGGAATATGTTGATTTCCAGGAAACTAGATTGACGGCAGCTTGAATCAGCCACCACATCCTGATTTCCTTGCACAGTTCAAAGTTGAATTTCATGTGGAAACACAACCAAGTTTTGCATGCAAAGTAGACAAAATAAAACCAAGGAAGAAGATGTACTACACGCAGACTAAAAGCCTCAGCAGAAGAACCAGAACACAAAAGTAGAAAACAAAAATAAATAGTTGAAAAAGCATATATATTGTTTCGATAATGTGAGGGAGAATACCACAAAACTCAGGAGCCGCCACAGCAAACACTGCAGCACCTCAGCCTCAACAAAACATACACACACACGAAAAAAAATATTACCAGCAGTTTTAAAACAGACAAGACACACTACACCGCAGGATCTGTATTCTGTAGCCACACCACCGTCTGTCGAGAACCCAGTTCTGGGACTGATGCACCAACAGACTAAGCAACAGAATACAGCACAAGCAAGACCAACAATTTAAAAATAAAAGCAGCAAAATGTACTCAGCATAGGTTTTATTCTTAAGATAAACATCCCTCAATCCAAGAATGCGCACCATTCACTTGGCGCCCTTCTTCACTGCAGCCTTGGTAACCTTTGCACCAGTTGGGTCCTTCTTCTCCACACTCTTGATCACACCAACAGCCACCGTCTGACGCATGTCGCGCACTGCAAAACGACCGAGTGGTGGGTATGTAGAGAATGTCTCCACCACCATAGGCTTGGTTGGAATCATCTTAACAAACCCAGCATCTCCATTCTTCAGGAACTTAGGCTCCTTCTCCAGCTCCTTGCCAGATCGCCTGTCTATCTTGGTCACAAGTTCGGCAAACTTAACAGCAATGTGTGAAGTGTGGCAGTCGAGCACTGGTGCATAGCCATTTCCTATCTGACCGGGGTGGTTCATGATGATGACCTGGGAAGTGAAGTTGGCTGCTTCCCTCGCAGGGTCATCCTTAGAGTTGGATGCAACGTAACCGCGCTTCAAATCTTTCACAGCCACATTCTTAACATTGAACCCAACATTGTCACCAGGAAGTGCTTCCTGCAACGCCTCGTGGTGCATCTCAACGGACTTAACTTCAGTGGTCAGCCCAGATGGACCAAAGGTCACAACCATACCAGGCTTGAGTACACCAGTCTCCACACGACCAACCGGGACAGTGCCAATGCCACCGATCTTGTACACATCCTGCAATGGAAGACGGAGGGGCTTGTCTGAGGGCCTCTTGGGCTCAGATATTTGGTCAAGAGCCTCAAGAAGGGTCGGGCCCTTGTACCAATCAAGGTTGGTGGATCTCTCAATCATGTTATCACCCTCAAACCCAGAAATGGGAACAAATGGGATCTTCTCAGGGTTGTACCCAACCTTCTTGAGGTAGGAAGACACTTCCTTGACAATTTCATCATACCTCGCCTTGGAGTACTTTGGCGTTGTGGCATCCATCTGCACAAATATTCACAATTGATATCAATAGGAGACCAGATAATCAAGATACAGCAATACGTGACCAAAAAGTAAACTTTACATACCTTGTTGCAGCAACAAATCATTTGTTTCACACCAAGAGTGAACGCAAGAAGAGCGTGCTCACGGGTCTGGCCATCCTTGGAAATACCGGCTTCGAAACCACCAGTGGTGGAATCAATGATGAGGACAGCACAGTCGGCTTGTGATGTTCCTGTAATCATGTTCTTGATGAAATCACGATGTCCAGGGGCATCGATGACGGTGCAGTAGTACTTTGTAGTCTCAAACTTCCACAGAGCAATATCAATGGTGATACCACGCTCACGCTCAGCCTTAAGCTTGTCAAGCACCCAGGCGTACTTGAATGACCTCTTGTTCATCTCAGCGGCCTCCTTCTCGAACCTTTCAATGACACGCTTGTCAATACCACCCAACTTGTAGATCAAGTGCCCTGTGGTAGTAGACTTGCCGGAGTCGACATGCCCAATAACCACGATGTTGATGTGACTCTTCTCTTTACCCATGATGGATTTCTAAAGGCCGGAGCGAAACAAAACCATTAACATCAGCGAACGATAAGAAATCAATTACAATGGAAACAAGCAATAAACTTTAAATCCATAAAAAAGTCTTCAATAAATTACTGCCACATCTAACGAAATAGCAGTAGATTGGAAAGGACACTAGGTCCGGCAATTCTCAGTTCGATGCAATTTTAGTACTTAAGCAAACACTTTAATCAAAAAACCCGATCATACAAGGAAACAGTCGATACACTACACAAAAGCAGAAAATTAGATTGAATCGAGTACGATCCAACTAAATTGTGATAAGCAAATCGGGATGAATTCCGGATTCAAATAAATCATTTATCCAATTCATGTAACGATCAAACATCAAAAAAAGAAAATTTTATTCGATCGGCTGTCAAACACAACCGAACAAAAATCACGCTTAACTTTCATAACCCAAAATCAATTTGCAGCATCAACATAACAAACAAAGAAGTGAAAAACACAACGACGAGGGAGAAATGAAGATTAAGATCGAACCCTTGCGAGAAACGATATTGCCAAACAATGAATGATATTGATCAGCAGCAGCGGCCACGGAGACAAATACGAGTACGCAGACTAGGGTTCTACTCTGTCATATATAGAGCTAGGGCTTCAGCGCAACCATCGCAATTACGAATATGCCCTTGATTTATGTGTTTCTAGAAGATTCTGATTGCTTTCCCCTAAAATTAGGCATCAAAATCCAAATTTTAATAATTTGTCCACCAATAGTAGTAGTAGTATTACATAAAATGTGGGTATTACTCCCTCAGTTTGGAAATAATAGTAACATTTGCATAGTTGTTACTATTCACTGAGTAACTTTAATTTAAATTTTTAACACAGTTATACAAGATAAAACATAATCAAGTGGGATCTTGTTAGATTCGTCTAATCGCGTAGTTTTAGAATATCAAGTTTTTATAATTTTTTACTTTTACACAATTTGAGATATAAAGCGTTAAAAATGTGCATTGGATAACGTGAAACGCATGAATGTTATAATTTTTAAAAAACGTAGGAAGTATATCATAATAATCTGTTGTAAAAATGGTAACTATATATGGTTGCATATATAGCGTGTATATGTAAGTAGGTTGTGATGTGTAATATAATTATGATATGAATGAACTATGAGAACTGGTATGCTACAGCAACATTTGGATTTAACAACTATAAATCCTTAAAAAAAAAAATATACTGAAGTTTGCAAAGTACTCCAGAATGAAATGCAGTCCAAATGAAACAGGTAACAAGTTGTGAAACAATTGGTCAACAAATAACTGAGCTGATGAAGAGCACATAAAATTAATCAGTTACCTGGAGCACTCTTGTAGCATCTATCTAATTAACAACTGCACCTAACAGTTTCAAATTGGAACATCCCTCATTTGATGGTGTTTTATGTCCCCAGTTTTTGATTTTCACCATTTTTGCTTGCTTGAGCATGTGCTCTCATTTGTTAAAGTGCTCTTGATTCGTGCTGAATTATGGAGTAGTATTTATTCTCATATAACCAACCAACCAGCAAATGCCCTGGCACAACACATAACACATGCATCAAGCTTATATCTGTGAAGCTGCAATTAAGGACATTCCAAATCGATGACAAAAGGTAACTACTGAATAATGGATGAATCAAAAAGGCTGAGGGAAACGTTAATCAGTAATACTATCATTTTTAACATTAGCCAAGCTGAATGCTTCGGTAATCACAAAGCAAGTACATAAGTAACTACCCAAATAAGGGCACAATCTGTTTTTATAATAATAAGGCAGAAGAATATAAAGAGGTTACCATTCCCTACAACCCCCCAAAACAACGTGCAATATCAACGTTGTTGTTTTTTTTCCAGAACAGCCTATCCAGAACCATTGGCACACCAGAGATGTAAAAGAAGAGTTATTTAAAGGAGGACAACCAAGCTTAAACATATTAACCAAGTTTAAACATACTATTTACAATGGACTGAGATTGACACTCAGTTAATGAGAAGAGAACTAAGTATCAGTGCCCCTTAGGAGCTCAAGCAGCAGCATCATACGCAGGCTTGTGCATAGTAATCACAACTGCACTTCACCGCAGCAAATTTTGCTAATACATGGGAAAACCTGGAAGAAACTGAACAATAAAGTTACTGAGGCAACATATTAAAAAGGATTATTCAAAATAGCATTATGTGCCTGCAAAACTAAAAAAATTGGGTATATTGCGAATCCTTATAAGGTTACATGTGCATTGCATTTTTGTAGAAAGCAGCAACATTGAAAACTCGAATAGAATGAAAAAGACAACATTGGATGATATTCCAGTTGTTGATATCCCACATCTGTTAAAATGTGGTCCTCCTACTACCTTATATGGTTGGGAGCAACTCCACTTATCATTATGTGTGAGCCTCATATCCATGGATTTTTATACCAGTGAAATACACTAACTTAACTGAAATTTACTTGTTCAAATTCATAAATACAAGAAGTTAAATTGAAAGATCTAAACAATGTGCTGTGCTTGACTTTGATCTTTCATGAACTATGAGACTTAGGGTGCGTTTGGTACAGAGAATAGAATTGCAAAGCAATGAAATTGAGCCAGAGTAAGAGAATTGAATTCAATATAGAAATAAAACATAGAATTAAAAAAATTATTATGTTGTTTGGTTTTTATTAATAACAAAAAATATAAATGTAAGTGTAACTAAAATATTTCTTTAAACTATAATTTTTTTTCTATAATAATGGTTTATTTAAATATAAAATAAAAAAATATGCAAATTAACAACAAAAAAATATTTTAATCAATCCCAATAAAAGTTTAAAAAGATAATCAATCTATTTACAAGCATAAGTAAAACTAAAATAACGTACTGTGTGCATTGTTAAACATAACTTCAAAAAATAATCAACTATCCCATAAAATCATCTACAATTGTTTTTATCATATCAATTTTTTCTTCTTGATCCAAAGTAAGAAATTGGCGTGCGCGCATCATATTCTTCTGGATTCTGAGCAAAACTCTTCCGTTGGCTCTCCAACAATTTTCTGGTATCGCTAGGTTTCCTGCCTGTCAGTAGCTCCAGCAGTATCACACCAAGGTTGTATACATCTGTCGCATAAATGAATCTAAAACAGAGGAAATTAAGACACTTTAGTTAGAGGCAACATCAAAGAATGTAACTAAAGGAAACAACAAGTAGTAAAATGAAAAGTACTTGGGGGCACGGGGTTGTTCTATCGTTCGGTCTCCATGTTTTGGATTCTCCAGGTCGTCAATATTAGTGATTTTAGCAACTTCAGCAGCAGAAAGCAAAATATATCTTGATCTGATATTGAAATGAACATATCCCTTCTCATGCAAGTATTCCAATCCTTTTGCATCCCCTACCGCACTTTGTAGTTTTTGAGTCCATGTTAAAGTAGGTCCATGAACAAGTTCGAATCCTGCAGTAGAATTACAGAGGATACAGACATATTTAGACATGCATATGTCATATATAAATATGTTTAAACTAGACAGAACCGGACCTGACTCTGCCAATGCCACCTTTACAATTTTCATTGACATTTCAATTTATTGGAATTGCATGACTTCCCCATATTATAAATCAACTACTACCTAATTAAAAATAAAAAAAAAAATAAAAAATGAAGGCTTCATTTACACCTCTCAAGTTTACTAAGTTTAGTTCAACAAAAATCTTTATACTATATTCTTTCCTGTAAAGTCCGATACTGCAAAAATTGAGCCTTTGCATCTACAAAACTATTGAATCTAATAAGCGTCAGTATGTCACAAAAGAAGCAGACTGGACGTACCATGAAGATGATCATGTAATGAAACTTTGGAAGCATACTCATACACCAAGATCCTTGGAGCACCATCCATCGAATAACCAAGTAACTTAATCAAATTTTGTTGCTTTAAGCTCGACATTATTGAAACCTGGAAACACAAATTATAAGCTACCAAGATCATGTAATGTCATTTTCTGTTGTGTTTTAGCACCTTAATTGCTACAGCCTGACCACTTTTTAGGACCCCATGGCGAACGTCGTCATCCCTTGTTGAATTTGACCAATATTATGAAGCATATTGTTTAGCTCATTCAATGGAATTGCAACAAACTTCGTACCTACAGTTTGGCTAGGGCTTGTACTCACACCTGAAAAGCATTAAAGCAATAAACGACATAATAATAACAGAAACATCAACCTTTCTAGATTTTGTATTATAAAAAGAAAGGAATAACGAGTTCATTACCCGTAACATTATTGATCCTCTCCTTGGATGCAGATTTCAAGCTCCCCTGCAGTTCGAGCGCTGACTGAAGTTGTAGTACAACCTCAGCCATTGTTGGCCGATTCTTTGGTTCATCCTGCAAGCATCTCTTAGAAACATCCACATATGCCTTCAGGCTATCATCTGAAATTTCACCTCTCAGACCTAAATCCACAACACGATCAATTCCAAACCAACCAGGAGAAATACATTGGGATAATTAACAATAAAAATATTAAAATAGGGAACAATTAAGTCATGTTAAAACAAGCAACACATTGCACATCCAAAATATCAATTATGTCATGCATTCAGACTTCTCAGCAAACAATCACAATAATCGCCAACTTATGAAAATAGTGGTCTCATAATTCTCCTAACTATAAACAAACCTGAAGAATAAATGCAGACCCGGAGGATGCCGGACGCAGAAAAGACAATCGATGAACGGAGAAGACAGCGGAAGGGGCGAAGGGTTTTGAAGGTGCTACAAAGATGACGGAATTCGTGGAGAAAGGATGTCGGACGCAGAAGAGACGATGGAATTGGCGGAGAGCACAGACGCACGAAGAAGACAGCGGAATGGGCCCGGCCTTTAGCAGGAGCTCCCGGAGCTCCTGCTCAGGGCCCCCATTTTTTGGGGGCCCCATTTAAGTACTGCTGCATTTATTATCTTGTCTTTTTGTTAAGTTCTCTCAGTTTTGCAGTGGCCTTTTTAGGATTGACTATTCAATTTGTTTCTTGCCTGAAGCCCTTATTTTCCTAACACTCCATTTCTTAGCCTCGATTCCATCAGTTCAAGCCCAGATCTAGTTTCTAGAAGTTCCACTGGCCAATGCTATATTTTTGAGTTGTCCGATAATTGAATTGAATGATGAAATAATTAATGAAGTAGGTAGGCAATAACACATCACTGCTAATTTGTTATTGGTGCATTTAACACTGGTTGCTTTTCGGAAGATGGATTCGGCCCTCATTCAATATAGAATATAATGCTTGCACCATTTTTGTGTTTTAAGGGTTTAATTCATTTTGTAGTGTTTTAATTAGTAATTCACTTTTAACATGTCATGGGTTAGGGAAGGTATTTGGCGTCTAAAATTATGGATAAATATGGATAATAATTGTGTCTCCGGATCCACATTTAGTTACACCACATTAAAGTATTGCCATGTGAAAACACATGAAACAAAAATAAATTAAAGAATATCTTAACACTTTAAAAGTAATTGACAAAATAGGTGTATGATTTATTAATTAAATATTAAAATTCTTATCAAAAGTAAAAGAAAATATTTTGGTTTGTAGGCATTAGGAAAATTTCAATTTTAATTATCTAATTCAATTGGCATTAGGAAAATTTCAATTTTAATTATCTAATTCAATTGCTAAATTATTGATAGTTAATGAGTTTTGATATCGAATTCAATCGCTAACCAATTACTAATTGAATCATCGAAGTTGAATATTTTAATCGTTAAAATAAAAAATTACAGTAAAAATTCTATAAGTTCGATATTTAAAAACTAAATGACGAGACGAAACTAACAAGATCTCACTTAGCTATATTTTAACTTGTATAACTATGATTTTCTTGAAAAAAAATCCTGTATAACTATGATAAAACTTTAAGTTAAAGTGCGCGTGTGAATAGTACACGAAACACCATTCGAGAGACAAAAAAGAAAAAAAAAACGAAGAAGTATGTAACAAGGGCCCATATTTAAATTTTGCTCAGGGCCTTGAAAATGTTTGAGACGGCCCTGCTATAAACAAACCTGAAGAATAAATGCAGACCCGGAGGATGCCGGACGCAGAAAAGACAATCGATGAACGGAGAAGACAGCGGAAGGGGCGAAGGGTTTTGAAGGTGCTACAAAGACGACGGAATTCGTGGAGAAAGGATGTCGGACGCAGAAGAGACGATGGAATTGGCGGAGAGCACAGACGCACGAAGAAGACAGCGGAATGGGCGAAGGATTTTGAAGGTGCTGCGAGAGAGGATGCTGAACGCAGCAGAGACGATGGAATTCGCAGGGAGCACAGACGCAGATGATCGGAGAAGGCTGCGGAAGCGAAATGGGCGAAGGGTTTTGGAGGTGCTACTGGCAGATTTGATTTTTGCGGAATGGGCGCAAGGTTGCGAGAATTGATGCCGAGAGTTGAGATACAAATCTCACCAATTCTCCGTAATTTCTAGAGAATGAAAAGTAGAGAATAAGAATCTATTTAAATCTCCATATTAATTCTCAGACTGGTTGCGAGAATTGATGCCGAGAGTTGAGATACAAATCTCACCAAATCTCTGTAATTTCTAGAGAATGAAAAAGTAGAGAATAGGAATCTATTTAAATCTCCATATTAATTCTCAGACTGGTTGCGAGAATTGATGCCGAGAGTTGAGATACAAATCTCACCAATTCTCCGTAATTTCTAGAGAATGAAAAAGTAGAGAATATGAATCTATTTAAATCTCCATATTAATTCTCAGACTGGTTGCGAGAATTGATGCCGAGAGTTGAGATACAAATCTCACCACTTCTCCGTAATTTCTAGAGAATGAAAAAGTAGAGAATAGGAATCCATTTAAATCTCTATATTAATTCTCAGACTGAACCAAACAAGGAAGGGAATTGAGCTCATTTCCCATTCGCTAAGCCCAATTCCCGGTACAAAACACCCCTTATTGTATTATAACATGAAATTTAGCTACAAATACATGGAACAATCAAAATTCTTCATCACTAAACCATGTATAAGTGTATCAGGCTTACCTAAATTGAATGCTGTCAACCTTGGCAAAAAAATGTCAATTCGTTATGTAATTCAAATCTCCAAGTTTTGTTAATTCAACTAGCTATGCTAAACAAATTGATATACAAATTAGATTCACAGAAACTATGCGAAAATTTAGTATACTAACTATGCACCATGTATTCTATGAGCTAATTCCATCAGAGTAAAATGTACTTGGGGAAAATTTGTGGTCAATGTTCATAAATATTTTTCAAAAATACACGTCCCTTTATGAGAAAGAAACTACAAACAGGAAATTGTACCTCCATTTCAAGAGAAGTGGGGTTCTTGCTGAGCTTCCTTCTAAAGGATTTCAAATCTTCATCAAGGATTTCTATAAAGCTTTGTTGGTGACCAGAAGCTTGGTAACCAGCATTTGAAGACCTTTAACCTGGCATTCCTTGATGAGTTTCCTTGGAAAGAAGATTTAGCAATGGGTATAATATTTAGTTCAAATCACTACTGCAATATAGAACAATCTTGAAAACATCAGCAGGCAGCAAATGTGCAACCCAATACAAAATATGAATTATAATACTACTGATGTTCATGCACCAGCATCGAACAAGCACATGTGTAAAAGAAGACTTTGTAGGGACTCGGAGGTTGTTACTGTTGAGGTCCCTCCAAACTTGAAGTCTCTAGAATGGCCTACAATATTCATGAACTACCTAGCATTATCTTCTCCAATCCTAGTGATTTCTAGAGAGATCTAAACTATTCTACACTAGTCCACATTCTAAAGGATTCTAGATTTGTATAGAAGTGTACTAGAATGTTTCGTAGGCTAGTATAAAAAGAGGTGGTGTGGTCATTTGCAAACCACCACAACAACCAACCACAACACAAAACACACAATCACAAGCACACAATCACAATCACAACACCAAGAGTTGTAAGAGTTGTAAGTGTTGAAGAGTGATCAATAAAAGTTCTTTCTTCCTTTGAAGATCTATATTCATCTTTGAGAGTTTTCCTCATCCTTGAGAGAGAGTGCCACTATTATAGTGAGGATATCCAACACTTGCACACACACTTGGGAAAGAGTTCCACTGCTAATACGTGTTCTTCCCAACAAAGTGGTATCAAAGCCAGGTTCGTTGAAGCCATCACCCTGCTAGATTGACAATGGAAGGTGTTGTGATGCACGATGGTGATATGTTCAAGCTCACAGCCGACAACTACTCCTATTGGAAGCCGATGATGGAGGATCATTTATACTGCAAGGATCTGTACGAGCCTATCAAGAATGAGAAGAAGCCGGAGGGCAAGAAAGATGCCGAATGGGATCTCTTGAATAGGAAAGCAGTCGCAATGATCCGTAAGTACATCGATCGAAGTTTGTTTGAGCATGTTTCCACCTACACTAATGCATATGAATTATGGACCAAACTAGAGTCCATGATTCAAAAGAAGACACCTCGGAACAAAGCTCACTTGGTTCGTCGGTTGGTGAAGTTGGAATACAAGGATGGCCAGAGCATGATTGAGCACTTGAATACCTTCAAAGGTCTTGTGAATCAACTCACAAAGATCGAGATGAAGGTTGATGATGAGCTGCAAGCTCTATTGCTACTAAGCTCCTTGCCGGAGAGTTGGGACACGCTTGTTGTTACTCTTAGCAACTCGTGTCCAGAAGGAAAGCTAACTATGGATATAGTTGCTGTTAGCCTGCTCAATGAAGAAGCCCGGAGGAAGGAGCGAGGAGACTCTGCACACTACGAGGCCAATGTTATGGAGAACCAAGGGAGAATCGATACCCGTGGAAGAAGCGTCAATCGAAGCCGAGACAGATCCAGGGGCCATTCCAAGTCACGCACGAGGGTCACCTGCTACTATTGCGGCAAGGTTGGGCATATGAAATCAGAATGCCGGAATCTCAAACGCGACCAGAGGAACGGGGTTGTCAAGCAAGACTCGATAGAGCCAAGGAAGAACGAAGATAAGAGTACGACGGCGATAGCCACGGAGAATGAAGAAGACATCTTCCTCATTAGAGAAGAAAACTACTTGAACATTGCCTGTGACGACAGTACGTGGATAATCGACTAAGGTGCGTCATGCCACGTAACCCCACATAGAGAGTTCTTCTCAACATATAAAAGTGGTAATTTTGGCACTGTGAAAATGGGGAATCATGTGTCAAGCAAAATCGTGGGGATAGGAAACATCACTTTGCTAACTAACACTGGATGGGAGCTGGTGTTAAAGGATGTCAGGCATGTTCCAGATATGCGACTCAACCTCATCTCAGCCGGTAAACTCGATGATGTTGGATACATAAATCAACTTGGAGCCGGAAGATGGAAGCTTTCAAGGAACAACATCATCGTTGCCAAAGGAATAAAAGATGGGACGTTATACACCACCCAGGCCAAGCTATGCATGGGAGAAACCAATGTCGCTCAAGATAGGCCGTGTCTGGAGCTGTGGCACAAGAGACTTGGGCATATGAACGAGAAAGGGCTGCAAATCCTTGCCCGAAAGGAGCATCTTGCCGACATGAAAGGTAAAACACTAGACCCCTGCACTCACTGTTTGGTTGGCAAGCAACATCGAGTCACGTTTTCAAGAAGTAATCAGCCTCATAGGAGAAAGCATATTCTTGACTTGGTGCACACCGATGTTTGCTCGATGACGGAGAAATCCATGGGTGATGCATTGTACTTTGTTACCTTCATCGATGACCACTCTCGGAAGGTTTTTGCATATTTATTGAAGACAAAGGATCAAGTCATAAACGTCTTCAAGGAGTTTCATGCAAGGGTGGAGCGAGAGACAGGGTTGAAGCTGAAGTGCGTCCGAGCTGATAATGGTGGAGAATATCGAGGCCCATTTGATGCATATTGCTGGTCACATGGAATCAAGCTCGAGAAGACTCCACCTAAGACACCTCAACTAAACGGTGTTGCTGAAAGAATGAATCGCACCATCACAGAAAGAGTTCGGTGCATGCTTTCTCACGCTAAGCTCCCTAAGTCCTTCTGGGGAGAAGCAGTGGCAACTGCCGTCAGCATCATCAATTACTCCCCATCTGTACCTTTGGATGGAGATATCCCAGAAGAAGTCTGGATGGGAAAAAGAGTCCCGTATGACCGTTTCAAAGTGTTCGGTTGCCGAGCGTTCGTTCATGTTCCCAAAGATGAACGCGCTAAGCTTGACTCAAAGACGAATGAGTGCATCTATCTCGGTACACCACATGATGAGTTTGGTTACCAGCTTTGGGATCCAACAGCCAAGAGAATCGTCAAGAGTAGAGATGTCATATTCTTCGAAGATCAGACTATCGAAGATTTTTGTAATAAGAAGAAGTCGATGGTTCGATGTCGTGCCTCTCCTGACATACCAACAGTGGAGCATAATGACCAAGGTGAACAAGCAGCCGAGGATGCTGATGCCGAGATACCTACCTCAAATGACGTAAGTAACGAGGAGGTTTCTTCTGAGTCAGGCGACACAGAATCGTCACAAGAAGAAGGTGAGACTATACAACCTCAGTTACGTAGATACACTCGTGAGAGAAAACACTCCACTAGATACCCACCAGATGAGTATGTGATATTCACGAGTGAGGGGGAGCCACAAAACTATAAAGAGGCTATGGAAGATCAACACAAGGAAGAATGGTTGAAGGCCATGCATGAGGAAATGCAATCGTTGCATGAGAACCACACCTATGACTTAGTGGAGTTACCAAAAAGGAGACGAGCATTGAAAAATAAATGGGTATACAAATTGAAGACCAAAGAAGGAGGCACAAGACCAAGATACAAAGCCAGAATCGTCGTCAAAGGATGTGGCCAGAAGAAAGGGATAGATTTTGAAGAAATCTTCTCTCCCGTGGTAAAGATGCAATCTATCCGGGTAGTTCTTGGGCTTGCCGCATGCCTAGACCTAGAGATTGAGCAGCTAGATGTCAAGACGACATTCTTGCATGGAGATTTAGAAGAAAAGATATATATGGAGCAACCCGAAGGATTCATTGAGCCGGGGAAAGAACACTTAGTATGTCGTCTCAAGAAGAGCCTCTATGGTCTAAAGCAAGCTCCGAGACAATGGTATAAGAAATTTGACTCCTTCATGGCCCAACATCAATTCCAGAAGACTCGCTCGGATCACTGCGTCTTCATCAAAAGATATCCTAATGGAGAATTTATCATCCTCTTACTCTATGTGGATGATATGTTAATTGTTGGTTGTGACAAGAAGAAGATCGAGGCACTGAAGAAGGCTTTGAGCAGATCATTCTCCATGAAAGACTTGGGACCGGTGAAACAAATTCTTGGGATGAAGATCACTCGAGATCGTTCCAAGAGACTATTATGGCTATCTCAAGAAAGATATATTGAGAAAGTTCTTGAAAGATTCAATATGGATAAAGCCAAGCCGGTGGGCGTTCCACTTGGAGGACACTTCAAGCTAAGTAAGAAACAATGTCCAACAAGTGAGAAGGAAAAAGAAGAAATGGAGAAGATCCCATATTCATCGGCGGTCGGGAGCCTCATGTATGCCATGGTCTGCACTAGACCTGATATCGCCTTCGCTGTTGGCATGGTAAGTCGATTCTTATCCAATCCCGGGAGAGAACACTGGGCAGCTGTAAAATGGATATTTAGATATCTCCGGGGAACGGCCAAAAGATCTATATGCTTTGGCAAAGGAAAACCAGTGTTAGAAGGGTATACAGATGCAGACATGGCAGGAGACGTTGATTCAAGAAAATCAACATCAGGATATCTAATTACCTTTGCAGGGGGAGCTGTATCATGGCAATCGAGATTGCAGAAATGTGTGGCGCTATCAACAACAGAAGCTGAGTACATAGCGACTATAGAAGCAGGCAAGGAGATGGTATGGATAAAGGGACTACTCACCGAGCTAGGTCAGAATCAAGCAAGCCCGATGCTTCTTTGTGACAACCAAAGTGCGATATACTTGGCGAATAATCCAACCTACCACTCCCGATCAAAACACATTGATGTTCGATATCATTGGATACGAGATGCATTGGAAGAAAAGCGACTCCAACTCGACAAAGTACATACAGATGACAACTGGTCAGATATGATGACCAAAGTGATATCTATGAAGAAATTCAAAGATTGTTGCGGAGGCGCTGGAGTTACAGATCTTCCAGGTTAGTCGGGAAGGGGGAGATTGTTGAGGTCCCTCCAAACTTGAAGTCTCTAGAATGGCCTACAATATTCATGAACTACCTAGCATTATCTTCTCCAATCCTAGTGATTTCTAGAGAGATCTAAACTATTCTACACTAGTCCACATTCTAAAGGATTCTAGATTTGTATAGAAGTGTACTAGAATGTTCCGTAGGCTAGTATAAAAAGAGGTGGTGTGGTCATTTGCAAACCACCACAACAACCAACCACAACACAAACAACACAATCACAAGCACACAATCACAATCACAACACCAAGAGTTGTAAGTGTTGAAGAGTGATCAATAAAAGTTCTTTCTTCCTTTGAAGATCTATATTCATCTTTGAGAGTTTTCCTCATCCTTGAGAGAGAGTGCCACTATTATAGTGAGGATATCCAACACTTGCACACACACTTGGGAAAGAGTTCCGCTGCTAATACGTGTTCTTCCCAACAGTTACCTATGGAAAATCAAAACATCTGCAATAAATTTTTTCTTAACAAGGACTGAAGATGAACTTGAAAAACCACTTGAGCGATATAATTTGATAAATATCTCTTCTGATAGCTGAAACTTTTGACAATTTCGTCACACGAGTGTTTTCTAAAATATCCCAAGTTTGAATTTATTAGAAGAAAAGAGTTATGATTTGTGGGAAAGAGGTTTAAGGATATATTTCACTTTTTATTACTCGTGGGGTATTCTGATTTCAAACGGCGCTGTAGTTCTCCCTGGCATGAAACTTTTGACAACTTTCACGGTGCAGCCGGGATAGATAATTCAATCTTGACCTTCAGTCTGTCACACTGAAGATCCCCAGCATTTGGCATCATGAAACTTATCATAGTTTCATGTCATAAAGATCATTGCCATGAAACACACTCCCACTGTATAAGTATTTTCTGAAAAAACATAATCCTGGTGTTCAATTTTATTTAATGAAAATCGATTTATGAAGGCGGAGTTAGGATTAGGGATATATTTATAGGTTGTCACGTTTTTATTTACTCGTGTTAAGAAATTGTGCCCCCGAAAGCGCACGGAGTCAAAAATTGCAGTATTTATAGTAAGTACCGGATCGTTCACTGGAGGATGTGCGATGGAAGCAGGGCCCACGTCATTTACTAAGATTTTCCACTCGGTTACTCGATTCAAGTTTGTGTTTGTTTGATTATCAACTACTAGACAGAATTTAAACTAAGTTATGAAAGCAATTAAAATAAAGCAGATAAAATTATTCTAGAAAGCGAATTAAATTAATCTAAGAAAGCAATAAAATTATTCTAAGAAAGTGGTTAAAATTATCCTAAGAAAGCAGATTTAAAATATGACAGAAGGGACAGGAAGAAAAGAATAAAGATTGGACAAGATTCAGATGAAACACAATTAAACTTCCATTTTAATACACAGATCTTAGCTTGGGATGATCCATCTAATAGCTAACTCTCATGCCTCCTATACTATGTTCCCTTTAACAGACAGGTACTTACAGTAAGGATTTACCTGCCTTAAGACAACAAAATCTAAGATACCACAGATAGATAACTGCCCCTGCGCAGAGGTATGTCATTTATCTGTGGTGGATAAGCAACAACCGACAAATCATTTATTGAAGTGTCAAGTACTGCTATCATTCCCCCATGTCACACCCAAAGATTCTAATCAAGCCCTGAACTATCCCTTAACTATCAGTCCTAGTAGCAGTTACATGAAACTTTTAACAAATTTCATCAACACGAGTATTTTTATAAAATATATCAGGTTTGAATTTATTAAATAAAAGGAAAAGAGTTATGATTCACGGGAAGGGGGTTTAAGGATATATTTCATTTTTTATTACTCATGTGGGAAACTTTGATTTCAAATGGCACTGTGGACCTCCCCGGCATGAAACTTTTGACAATTTCCTACCTTGAAGATCCTTGCCATTAAACTTTTGACAAGTTCCCACTACATGAGTATTTTCTTGTAATACCCGGGATTTTTATCGGCGTCCAAAGGAATAAAATTTATTTCTTAATCAAATCAAGGTTGAAATATCTCCGAGAAGAAGAAAATAATTTATCACAATAAATTATTGCTCGGAAATGAAACGCCGATAGATTCAAAAATTCAAAATGGAATAAAGGAGGGAAAGGAAGCCCGAAGACATTCCATGAAATCGAGTCAAAAGAATTGAAACTAAATTCAAGAAAGAAAAGAATTTTAATTCCAGGAACCCGTGAAGTTGGAAATAAATTAATTAGATAAATTGTTGCACGGGAGTCAAAAGACGACGAATTAGAAGCCGACGAATCCAAATGCAACGGACTCAAGATTTCAAGTACGGGATTAACTCGAGACGAGATTAATTTAAGATAAGAATTTATAATCCGAGAATGACCCGAAAAATCGAGCCCGAAAACGTAGGAGCACAGAAGTCCGAAAGAGAGGAAAAAAGGCCCGATCGGATCGCACGGACCCGCCCGGACCGAGGTCCAGGCGGAGGCAGCGCACTGGCAGTGCGGTCTTTAGCCTAGGAGCGCGCCAGGAGCGCGTGAGCTCCCCAGAAAACGGCAACAATGCGTCCCGATGATTTTCTTGCCATATTTTCGACCCCCGACGATGGAAACTCAATCTCGGGCTATGGAAGGATATAGGGGACGACCTTAGACTGCTCCCTAACCCTAAATTCAAAAATTACAACCCTAGAGCAGCCATCTTCTCCTCACATTCTCTCCAACTCTTCCCAAAGTCGAAAACCCCGAAATCCCTTGTGTTCTTGAAGTTCCGACGACGAAATCCGAACAAGAAGGACTTGAGAAGGAGAAGACAGACCCCTAGGACGTTGGTAAGTAGTTTTTGAGTTTATCTACACCTTTTTGAATCCGAAAATCGAATCTAACTAAGGATTTTTACTTGCGGATTCGGTTCGTGGACGTTGGAAGAGGAAACCGACTTGAGGAGATTCGTTCGTGACATCCCGTGGACTCCGGACGACCCCGTGACCTCCTAGACATCATCCCCACTGTAAGTTAATGCTTACTTGGTTTTGGGTGACGTAAAATGCAACCAAACATAGAGATTTAGTAACTCTAAAATCTGTCAACACGAAAAACCCCCGGCGCAGTGATTTGGTGCGAATTTTTCGAACCCTTAAAACTACTCAAACGGAAAAACTTAAAACATGAAAAACGTTTCTAAGAAATAGATCTAGTTCGTGTAAAAGTTTCATAATTTTTCATTGCGTTTTGATATCCGAAAACGGCCGAGAACCAACCTGCCTTGAGATTCAAACTTGAAACTGTGACAGATTTGAAATCGAACCAAAACCCCTATTTCGAGAGTTCAAACCGGAAAACTCAAAACTAGAATTTTAATCCTAACACATTAATCTAGGTTGTGTAAAAATTTCAGACATTTTCGTCGATGTTTGCTATTTCAAATCGCATCAAACATAAACTGCCTTGATAAGACTTCTCGAAATCCGACTGTGAACATATCCGAACTTGATGAGCATGTTTCTATATTTTCTAATCCGATCTGATCTTTGCAATCTAAATGAAAGTTGTATATAATCATGTCTAGTATGTGCATATAAAATTTCAGAATTTTTGGAGTCCATTTGATATGTTAAAAAGTCAATTTTCTAAACTATGTCAAAACTGTAACCGGACAGTGAACTATTTTTGCAATGAACTCGATTTTTGACATGTTTCCTCAATTATTTCGAAAAAGTTAAAATACGAAAGTTGTTCGTTAGGGTGTTTTTGATATACTGTGAAAATATCAGAATTTTTGGACTTGAAATGAATTTTTGAATTAAAAAGGCGTAAACTGTGATGTCAAATGATTTTAAATCGAAGAGATTGTGAAATATCGAAACAAACGGTCGAGACCTTGAAATACGATATATCTATACTTTTGAAAAATCCCGTTACACTAAATTAAAACATATGAGATACTTGGCTATGTAGGGGGTGAGTGCTCGATAGAGTGCCCCTCTAGCTTTTCGCATCGTGCCTAGACGGACGAGTGTGACCTATGTAGGGGGTGAGTGCTCGATGGAGTGCCCCTCTAGCTTTTTCGCTTCGTGCCAAAACGGTCGAGAGTGATCGACGTAGGGGGAAAATGCTCAATAGAACGCCCCCTAGCTTTTCGCTTCGTGCCAAAACGGCCGAGGGTGAATGTTATGAGAAACTGTGCCAAAACGGCCAATGAAATACTTGAAATACGACACGGCTGCGGCCGCCGGATCACCGGCTATACAAGATACTTACGACACGGCTGCGGCCGCCGGATCACCGGCTATACAAAATATTGAGAAATGGTTATGATAATGGCCAGAAATGACCATTATTTTCAATCCATTTCCGTGTCTTAAACTGGCATTTGATCGCATTCCGGTCTTACATTAAGTAAGAAAGCAGTCGAATTGGACTGATTTATGCATAATTGTAAAAATAATAAGCTGGTATGAAAAAGGCATAAATATGTAATTTTATTACATATTTATGTTAGAAAAATCCAAAAACATGAGAAAAAGAAATGAAAAGGAAAAGGAATGAAAAAGATGGGAAAAAGAGAGAAAAGCCCACAAAAAGAACATTTTCGGCCCATTTGGCCCAATCCAGCAGGCCCAGGATCACCTTTGTCGCGGAAGCCCCTTTGTCGCGATGCATGGTTCCGCGACAAGGGAGGGTTCCGCGACCAAGCAGCTCAGATGAAGAAGGAAACCAGCCAAGCCCTTTGTCGCGATGGCATGTTCCGCGACAAAGGCATGCTCCGCGACCAAGACACCCAATTAGAGACACCAGACCCAGTCGAGAAGCTTTGCCACATGCAGTGTGTTCCGCGACCAAACTCGATGCTCCGAGACAAAGCTGTGATGTGTGTGATGTCTTGAGACACAATGGGCTAGAATCAAGGCCCATGGGCTTAGGGTTACACTTCTATAAATATGAGGTGTTTCCCATGAGCTGGAGGGGGGAATTTTTGTTGATTAGAAGTTCTTGAAGGCAAGGCAGTAGGAGTTCTCTCTTAGGTAGTGTAGCTTAGTTTTATTTTCTTGTATTATTTAATTATTGTAGCACAGTGATCTAGATAGCCACTTTTACATCATGTTTTGGTTTCTAAACTCTTGTTTTAGGGTTTGTAACACCCAAATCATGGGTATTAACAACACCCCTTCAATAATATGGGAAAACATTCATCATTTGTGTCCCAAATCATGAAATGGGTCTCACACCCCATGGATTTATGCTTTCTTCTTCATTTTGGGGTCATTTGACCCCCATTATGCTATTTTTATGTTTACTGTTGCATTTTATGGATGATGCTGTGTATTTGAGTGTGGTCAAACCCTAGATTAGGATTCTTGCTTTATTTTTAAATTCTGTCCAGTTTTTTTTAAGCATGTTCTTTCATATTTTGAATGTTTCTTGTTTGTTTTTAGCTTAGAATAGCTTTTTGATCTGAAATAGGATGAGATCACGCTGTTTGCATGCCACTGTTCATTTCTGCTTTTTCTGATTTTGTCCTGAACCACCTTGGTCGCCAACCGCCTTTTGTCGCGGAACCACGTTCCGCGACAAAGGTGTCTAAAGACACTTGTCTTCATATTTTAAAACCCTTTGTCGCGGAACACCTTGTCGCGGAACCACGTTCCGCGACAAAATTTTCCATGCATAGCGACAAAGGAGCCAAACTCTTGCATTTTGTCTGCATGGCTTTTTGTCGCGGAATAATCTTGTCGCGGAACCACGTTTCGCGACAAAATCTCATTCTGAGACAGAAAAATTATGCCATGTTCTTATTTCTTTGATCACCTTGTCGCGGAACACCTTGTCGCGGAACCACGTTCCGCGACAAAATTTTCCATACATAGCGACAAGGATCAAATGCTTTAAAATTTTTCTGAAAATCCTTTGTCGCGAAACACTCTTGTCGCGGAACCACGTTCCGCGACAAAATCCTGCTTAGCGACAAAGAAGCGTTATGCTGCCAAAAATTCTAAAAACTTGTCGGGATACCCATGTCGCGGACCTCGGTCCGCGACAAAATTTATGATATCGCGACAAAGACTCCCTTCTCTCTATTTGACCTCAAACAATCTTCATTCTCTTCCTAGATTATATTGCATCACTCACATCATAACCCCACGGGTTAAGGTGTAACATTCTGGAATTGCAATATAGGGTGTTATGCTGCCCAAATTTTGATTCTCCATTTTCATCGCTTAACTAATTGAACCCTTGAGTCATTAATGATTAAAGATTGAGATTAGCAATAATTAAACATCAATAATCATCATGATTAAAGGACCTTTGTTCAATTGCCATTAAAATGCTCCTTTATAAATAAAATCTTGATGACTTAAGCAGATAATCCGGACTGTAATTAATTATGGTAGGAGGGATTATTTAAGATCATCAATTGTGGACCCAATCCACAACCTTGCATGAGAAACCAATGTCTCTCATACAAGGAATCTTCTTTTATTTCTTGTTGATTTTGTCTTTGCGTGTTGTATGTAACAACTAGTAAAGAATACATCAGACTAATGTTGGCGGGTATTCCCTCATGGATAACTAGCTCGTATTCTGGGTATTAATTACTAAGTGTTATTTTGCATGATCTGGATGACTGTCAGTGGAAGCCTTGGCGGTTCGCCCATCCGGGGTTATAATAGCTTCTCGGCTGACTCCCATCCAGATACAGTTTTATTTTTCTTATCTTAATTTTCAAACCCAAATTCCAATCTGTAATAGGAATCAGTTGACATCAGTCAATGCTAACTGATGATCATTATAGAAGGGAAGCATGTAGGTCTTTATCCGATTTCACAGACAGTGGAGATCCAACTGATATTGACACTATCATTATAGGGTTTAAACTGTCTAAATCCGCTCCATCCGAGTAATTGGGAAATTGGACAGTAGATGTTTACAGTCCACCTGATTAGTCTGCCATTACTTTGGTCTCCTGACCACTTCATATCTGTGTTTCACCTTCTGTCTAGACCCGCATCTATATTTTGGGTCAATTAATTTTACACTTCCCTATATCTTTATGCATGATAATATTATGTACTATTGTGGTCTGTAATATTTTGGGATCCTTCCCTTGGACAATAGAAGACTAGATCTTAAACAGATATCGTGTAATAAATTTCCAACAAAAATCTCTTTATAAAAGCTGGATCTGAGTAAGGGATAAATTCCTCAGTTATGACTAATTCACATTCTGTCAAGGGTTGATTTTGGGAAATTAGAAGCAGATTCAGCGATTAGGTCTCACTTAGACTGAAAGGGTCTGTGTTTTAACTGAGAGTCTAGTACCTGTTTAGGAATGATTTTCAAATTCATTATTTTCCAAAGTTGCTGTTTGTTGGAAATCTAAGATTAAAAATTACACCGAGATGGGGTCCACTTGGACTCAAATACAGTGCAGTAAATAATCTTAGAGGAACATCATCCAGGCCTTGGTTATTTTCTAAGATAGGGTTGAGTTTTCTTTCAACTGCTATCCTCTTCTGCCAAAGCCTATTTTTGAGTCCTGAGTGAGTGCATCCGGAACAAACTAATTTATTAGTTTGTTTCATTAGTTTGTATCTCATAACCACCCGGAAGGAAGTGAACACTGCGAGCATTTCACCAAGAGCCGGGAATTCTTGATCCATACCCCTTCATCCTGATGGGGAGCTGTCTTTTACTACCAGGGTCAGACCTTCAAAACCTCCGAGTGATAGGTTTTAACTGCTTCCTTTAACGCTTTCTTTTACCGCTTTCTTTTAATCGCTTTCATTAGAGGTCACTCGGTTGTATTGAGAGTTGCGTAACTGCTACTAGGATTGATAGTTAAGGGATAGTTTAGGGCCTAATTAGAATCTTTGGGTGTGACATGGGAGAATGATAGTAGTACTTGGCATTTCAATAAATGATATGTCGGGTGTTGCTTTTCCACCATAGATGAAGTAACACACCCAGGCCAGGGCAGTTACGAATCTGTGGTATCTTAGAATCTGTGGTCTTAAGAACATGTAAACTCATATTGTAAGTACCTGTCTGTTAAATGGAAAGCATTATTGAGAGCATGAGAATTAGCTGTCTGATAGAATCATCCCAAACAAAGATCTGTGTATAAAAATGGAAGTTTAATACTGCTATATCTAAATCTTGTCCAATTTTCATTCTTTTCTTCCTGTCCTTTCTGTCTACATTGTGATTCAGCTTCACAGCTGGCACAATGTAAATTTTCCCTGCTTTCATAGATAATGTTTATCGCAGTTTTAGAATAACTTACCTGCTTTCTAGGATAGACTTATTCGCTTTGTAGAGTAAATTTAAACGCTTTTATAATCTAGTTTAAATTCATGTCAGTAGTTGTTAATCACTTTTCAAACCATTGGAGCAATACGAATGGAAAATCTAGTAAAACGACGTGGGCCCTGCTTCTATCGCACATCCTCCAGTGAACGATCCGGTCTTACTATAAATTACTGCAATTTTTGACACCGTGCGCTTTCGGGCCACAGTTTCTTAAACACGAGTAATAAAAACGTGACAACCTATAAATATATCCCTACTCACAACTCCGCCATCATAAATTGGTTTCATTAAATAAAACCTAAACCAGGATTATGATTTTTCGGAAATACTCATGTAGTGGAAATCTGTCAAAAGTTTCATGGCAGGGAATCTCATGACAAGAATTGATGAGAAATATCATGGCACATATGCCGGGGACCCTCAGTGTGACAGGCTGAAGGTCAATCTATCCCAGCTGTACCATGAGATTTGTCAACAGTTTCATGACAGGAAGGACCACAACGCCATTTGAAATTAAAACACCACACTTGAGTAATAAAAAGAATAGCAAACTTGATATATCCCTAAACCCCTTCCCGTGAATCATAACTCTTTCCTTTTAATAAGTTTAACCTGGTATATTTCAGAAAATACTCGTGTGCGGAAATTGTCAAAAGTTTCAGTGCGCCGTTGCCGGGGAGGATGCAGCGCCGTTTTATTAAGAGAACTACATTCCTCATTGCTCCTAGATTAGCTTATACATATAATTATAAGTATTCACCTTCAGAACCAATTCTAACCTGGGGATTGTACAGGTACTGTCATCATTGAAGCCGTTGTTCTATGCAAAGGAGGAAGCAGACGCCAGCCGAGATCCCGTTTAATTCAGAGATAGAAAAGACAGCTCGACGTCTTAGGGCGGAGACTAAACGAAGAAGGGAGCGGGAACGACAGGCATTACTTTCACCAAGCACCAGTAGCGACATTTCCGAGATGGCAAACCCGGACATCCCACCAATCATTCAACCCAATCCTCCACTTCACAACATTGAGGAAGACCCCGAAGATGCTGATAACGATGATTTGGATGATCCCCCTCCCCAGATCATACAAGGAGGTGGGAACCCACCAAACATGGAGCAGCAGCACTTCGAGGCACCCCCTCCCAATCCGAACCATCAAAACCCACCAAACAACCAGAACCACCCAAACCAGCAAAATTTCCAAAACCAGCAGAATCAGCAATACCATAACCCCATCAGAATCCCCCGAATCCGAATGATTTCAATGATCTGAGGAACTATTTCATGCCTCAGAACTACTACCCACAGCAGTACCAAGGTGGGCCTGAGAACAATCATCAAGCAGCAGCTGCTGCTGATTACATGCAGCCGATTTTAGAGCCATATCTGAATATTCCTGGACAAGCTCCATTCTTGGCTAGGAACTTCGAATTGAAACCGGCCCTAATCAATCTAGTCCAGAGCAACCAGTTTGCCGGAGCAAGCCATGAAGACCCCCATGATCACCTGCAAACCTTCCTAGAATTGTGTGACACGATCAAAAATCGTGATGTATTTGCAAACACTATTCGACTAAGGCTATTTCCCTTCTCTCTGACAAGCGGAGCACGAACATGGTACAAGTCACTGCCCGTAAATCAGAAGTCTACATGGGAAGATGTGATCAGAAACTTCTTAGCAAAATACTTCCCAGAGTCCAAGGTGGATGAATGCCGCTCCAAAATTGCGGAATTCAAAATGAAACCAGACGAGTCCTTGTATGATGCAAAGGAAAGATTCTTCAACCTGCTCAGAAAGTGTCCTCAACATGGTTTCCATGACTGGGAGAGATTAAGAAAGTTCGACAGTGGTCTGACCCCAGCATGGAAATCCATGCTCGATGCTGCTGGTGGTCAACATTTGCTCTACATACCATGGACCAAGCCTGGGCAAAGATTGAAGCCATGAGTGTCAACCGTTCTGTTCTGACTGATGATGGTAGTCTCCCTCCCCCTCGTGGTTTATGTGCTGTAGGTACAGTAGAGAAGTCAGACATTGAAAAACTTCAAGAGCAAGTGGCAGCATTGTCTGTAAATCAAGGAGTTGGAAGTTCTGCTCAGGGACAACAAACTGATGTGATCTGTGGTCTGTGTCAAGGTGCTCATGCAACTGACACATGAGAGCAAATCACGGCTGAAAGCTGTAACTATGCAGGAGCCTTTCCAAATAGACACCCGAATTTGTCTTACTCAAACAACAATGCCTTGAATTCACATCTCTTGAACAAGTCACAGCAACAACAATTCAACCCTCAGCAGAATCAGGGATTCGTTCAGAACAGGGGCCAACATTTTCAGAATCCTAACTTCCAACCTCAAATCCAGCAGAGGCCGCCTCAGAATTTCCAGCAGCCCAATCAGAACTTCCAGAATTTTCAGCCCAATCAGAGCTTCCAGCCTCAGTTTGTCCCAAACCAAGGCCAATGGAATCAGAATCAGAATCAAAATCAGAGTCAGAATCAAAAGCCTCCTTCAAGGCTTGAGAATTTGATGACTGATTTCATCACTAGTCAGAAGGAGATCAACAATCAACTGCAGGCCTCTATCAGAAATGTGGAGACCCAAGTTACACAGATGGCTAATGAGATGCAGAAAAGGGACAAAGGTACATTGCCAAGCACTGCGGAAAAGAACCCGCAATGCAAGGCAATAACCTTGAAATCTGGAAGAGTACTAGCTGGACCGAAGGGAGCAGATACTGGAGCGGAATGTGAGGAGATGATATTGTTGACAATGCTGGTAAGGAAGCTGATAATGAGAACGAAGCTGAAAAAGAGACAGCCGAATTGCAGACTGAAGCTGCGCCTGAAACAGATAAGGGTACAGGTGAAGGTACAACTTCCTTCCCTTCACCACCAAAAATTGCTAATAACAAGTACATGCCCAGGATTCCTTATCCTGCACGTCTTAAAAATAAGGAACATGATCTTAAATTCAAGAAATTTCTGGAACGATTAAAGTCTGTAGAGATAACCATTCCCCTCACAGAAATGATTTCCGAAATGCCCATCTATGCTAAGTTCTTGAAAGAATTGATTTCAGGAAAAAGGCAGGTCGAGCAAGAGGAAGTGATTATTCTCAACAGCACATGCAGTGCCATAGTTCAGAGGAGATTGCCCGAAAAGAAAGAGGACCCTGGATGCTGCACACTTCCAGTACAATTCGGAAAGGCCAAAGTGAGTATGGGGCTTTGTGATCTAGGATCGAGCATCAATGTGATGCCACTAGCTATGGCTATTCGCCTTAAGCTTGGAGAGATTCAACCAATCAAGATGAGACTGCAGCTCGTAGACAGATCAATCACTCAGCCCGTAGGAATCCTCAAGGATGTTGTGGTCAAAACCGGCCAGGTTCTCTTCCCGGTTGACTTCATTATCCTCGACATTGAAGAGGATTCTGAAATGCCGCTTATCCTTGGAAGCCCATTTCTAGCCACTGGTGGCGCATTGATTGACGCTAAATCCGGAAAAGTCACCTTAAGGGTCGATGGCGAGGAGATCACCTTTGATATGGAACAGCTGCAGAAGTTTCCGAATGAAGGAGCCTGTTCCATGTTTTCTGTAATAGATAGTGGAGAGGAAATTGATTGTGAGGAGAGAGAGCTTGACTCTGGATTTGATCATGAAATGATGCTGGATGAGATTTCAAAGCAGGTACTGAAGCCTGCTGGCGTGGAGCACAACGGATGCAAAGCCGTTCACTTTGCCGATCCCGAGACAGGGGATTTGGAGGAGTTTGACGGCACAGATTTCCATGACGACGCCGATCAAGACGAGGCGGATCCTGTGCTGATGCAGGGTCCGGAAGGTAAAATTGATCTTCTCCCGTCTAATTCTCGCAAATTACTCCCTTCCGTTGAATGCCCACCAGAGCTTGAACTTAAAACATTACCCGATCATCTCAAGTACGCGTTTCTCGCAGAACATAAAAAATTACATGTGATTGTTTCGGCTAAGCTCTCCCAAGAGCAAGAAAATGCTCTGGTGGCCGTTCTTAAAAATTATGTGCGTGCAATCGGTTGGACCATTTCTGATATCAAAGGAATAAGCCCTTCTGTTTGTATGCACAGGATTTTAATGGAGGAGAATTTCAAGGCCTCTCGCCAGCCCCAACGAAGATTGAACCCACCCATGCAAGAAGTGGTAAGAAAGGAAGTGATCAAGCTGTTAGACGCCGGTATTATTTACCCGATCTCTGATAGCAAATGGGTCAGTCCTGTGCAGGTTGTTCCGAAGCGGGGTGGGATGTGCATTACGCAGAATGAACAAGGGGAGGAAATTGCCACGCGCCCAGTCACCGGATGGAGAGTCTGCATAGACTACCGGAAGTTGAACGAGGCAACTCGCAAGGACCATTTCCCTTTACCTTTTATCGATCAAATGTTGGAACGATTGGCGGGAAGGGCATTTTATTGCTTTTTAGATGGATATTCTGGATACAATCAAATAGTGATCGCCAGTGAAGATCACGAAAAAACTACTTTTACTTGCCCTTATGGCACTTTTGCCTATAGGCGCATGCCTTTTGGTCTTTGCAATGCACCTGCTACTTTTCAAAGATGCATGATGTCTATATTCTCTGAATTTATCGAAAAATGCATTGAGGTCTTCATGGATGACTTCTCTGTATATAGAGATACGTTTGATGAATGTTTGACTAATCTTGCTAAGATTTTAAAGAGGTGTGAGGACACTAACCTGGTTTTAAATTGGGAAAAGTGCCATTTCATGGTCACTGAGGGCATAGTGTTAGGTCATCGCATTTCTCGTGCAGGCATTGAAGTTGATCCAGCCAAAGTTTCCATCATTTCCAATCTCCCTCTCCCTAACTCGATCAAATCAGTTAGGAGCTTCTTAGGGCATGCCGGTTTTTACCGGAGATTCATTAAGGATTTCTCTAAAATTGCCAAGCCGCTCACTAATCTGCTTTGTAAAGAAAATCCTTTCTTAATAAATGAAGCGTGTGTCCATGCCTTTGACACGCTCAAGAAGATGTTGGTTTCTGCACCGATAGTGCAACCACCCGATTGGTCACTGCCTTTCGAGGTAATGTGCGATGCTAGTGGTCTCGCCGTAGGCGCAGTTCTTGGACAACATAAGGATGGGAGACATTGCGTAATTCATTACGCAAGTCATGCCCTAAATGGAGCCCAAATTAACTACACTACAACGGAGAAAGAGATGTATGCTGTAATCTTCGCGTTTGATAAATTCAGACAGTATCTTATAGGTACGAAGACTATAGTATACACTGATCACTCTGCATTGAGATACTTGTTTAGCAAACAAGATGCAAAACCTCGATTAATCAGGTGGGTACTTCTGTTGCAAGAATTCGACATCATAATAAAAGATAGGCGAGGTCGAGATAATGGTGCTGCTGACCACTTATCTCGATTAGATTTTGATAAAAAGGAAAAAGCCGTTAATGAAGAGTTTCCGGACGAATAGTTGTTCGCATTGCATCTGCATAATCAAGCTTGTCCATGGTTTTCTGACATTGCTAACTTCTTGGCGTGCGGAATAACCCCACAGTTTTCGAATTATCATCAAAAGAGTAAGTTCAACCGAGATGTATTAAGTTACTTCTGGGAAGAACCTTATCTCTTCAAACACTGCGCTGATTCAATAATCAGGCGATGTGTGACCGAGCATGAAGCCTATCAAATTGTCAGAAAATGCCATGAATCAGAATATGGAGGTCACCATGGTCCCGCTCGAACGGCCCACAAGGTCCTCGAATGTGGATTCTATTGGCCTCACATCTATGAGGATTGCAGAACATTTGTGAAAGGTTGCGACAGATGCCAAAGATTAGGAAACATCTCCAAGAGGGATGAGATGCCTCAAAAGGGAATTCTCACACTTGAGATTTTCGATGTATGGGGCATTGACTTCATGGGACCGTTTCCACCATCAGGTGGAAACTACTATATCTTGGTAGCTGTCGATTACGTGTCCAAATGGGTTGAGGCTGTCGCATTACCGACCAATGATGGTAGCCAAGTCATCAAGTTCCTCAAGAACAACATTTTCAGTCGATTTGGCGTACCTAGGGTGGTGATATCTGATGGAGGAACACACTTTATTAATAAAGGTTTTGAAACTTTAATGAGTAAAAATGGGATCCTCCATAAGATAGGCACGCCTTACCATCCTCAGACTAGTGGTCAAGTCGAAGTATCCAACCGCGAAATCAAACATATACTCGAAGCCACAGTCGGGATAACCCGTAAGGATTGGGCACGTAAGCTCAATGATGCTCTATGGGCATACCGCACAGCGTTTAAGACTCCCATTGGGATGTCACCTTACAGACTTGTCTTCGGAAAAGCCTGTCATCTGCCTGTAGAGTTAGAGCATAAAGCTTACTGGGCCGTCAAAACGCTTAACTTCGATCCGAGAGTCGCTCAGAGCAAACGCAAGTTGGACCTCAACGAAATTGAGGAAATACGAGCATTAGCTTATGAAAGCTCTCGAATCTATAAGGAGCGGACCCAGAAGTTGCAGATCGCAGGATTAAGCCTAAGCATTTCTATGTTGGTCAAAACGTATTATTGTTCAATTCTAGGTTGAAGCTGTTCCCTGGAAAGCTTAAATCCAGATGGGAAGGACCACATGAAGTGCTGGAAGTGTTTCAAAATGGAGCCGTCAGGATCCGAACTGACAAGGGCAACATAGTGGTGAATGGACATCGATTGAAGGAGTACATCAGACAGTTTGATCCGGAGAAAGAAAGCCAAGCAGTGGCAGACCCGGCTTACACCCAATAAGAAACAGCATTAAAAACACAAAAATTTCATTTTATATATATATAGTATATATTTATAGTACTTAATTCATGATGAGAAAGTACCCAAAAATCAATTAAACATTTAGAGTACTAAAGCTCTAAATGTGAGGATGTTGATTTTTAAAACTTGAATAATCTCTGAAAATTTTATAAAAATTGGATTCATCACTTCTTATCTTTTCAGGGGCAATCCTCCCATTCCAGATCCTGCACCCGAAGGAACCCAGCTGCTCGACTTGCCACTCGAGCTCCTTGGTGAAATCCTCTCCCGAATAGGAGAGGATGAAATCAGGGAGGTGTTTACCGCACAACAGTTATGCAAGAAGCTCAGGGATGCTGGAAACCTTGCCATCGTGTACAGGCGATGCGAGATTGACTCCTCCACTGTGAAGAGATGGCAAGAAAGGATTCGTCGGCAGAAGGAGAGATTCCTGCGAACCTGCACAGCGGCGGGAAACTTCAATCTCCAGATCATTCCAGCACTCATGGCATTTGCAGAAGGGAATGAGGAACAAGCCTGTGAACTGCTGCGCCCAGGACTTGAGGACAACCACAAGGCGTCAATCTTCACCCGCGGACTGATGCTTATGAGTAAGACGGATGAAGGCCAAGTCGAGCAAGGGATCAGAATGATCGAGAGGATGGTGACAGATCGGTCAATTCTTCAGTATACGTCTACCAACGTCCTCGCATGGATGGCAGACAACCCAGACACTCCATACCTGTGGGCTGGTCAAGGAGCCAGAGTCTACTGCCCAAGGAGGCACGAGCCCATGAGGGACCATAATGGCTGGTGTCTGCAGTGTGAGTTGACCAGCTACATCCACTGGGCCAGATATATGTTCTGAAGGAAGAAGAATGAATCCCAGTTTACTGTGCTTTATTTTATTTCATTTCCGTATTAGTAGTAGTGTCTTGCAAGGGAGTTCTCCTTTTGTGTGTGCAGGTTTGCACCAACTGCACGAGAATCTCTTGTCTCGGATGTAAGTTATTTGCTTTCCCTAAAATGGAACTCAGCTCTTGAGACCACTGGACAAATCTTTATTGCTTTCCTTTCAGAAAAGATGTCTGTACAGTCCGAGATGAATAAGTGACTGTCAGACCAAAAATATGCTGTTGACACACTCTGTGTGTCAGCAGTGCTTCTTTACTGCTTTCAAGTAATAACCAGCAAAAATGTGCATAAACCTGCTCTAAATTCACATGTTGAATTTAGGCTTGTGATTAAATTTTCAAACTTTTAAATTGGGATAATATAATTGAAGACATGCATGAAATGAATTCCTAAGGTTTTGAGCTATAAAAATTTAGTGATGCGATCACCTTATTGGGTAATAAATCTGCATGTTAGAAATTTGAATTGAATAAATTGTTAGAATTAAACTTTGATTAAATTTGAGAATATTGTATGACATGAATCAATCTAACCTTGTGAGATTTGAGCCATGAGTCATTTTTACTCATTCATTTTCTTTGATGTGTGAATCAATTTGATTAAAGGAAACTAGAACTTGAAATTGGGACCGATTCAAGACCATGTCATGTTCCAAAAATCGAGCATATGATCGAGGCACTTAGAAAAAAACCCAAAATTTTGGCCTTCTTTTGAAATCCAAACCCAAAAGTATTTTCCCTTTAGGATTAACCACTTTGAGCCTTAAGCCTAATTTTTCTTTGAAACCCTCTATATTATTCCTAGCCTTATAAAGAGACCAAGAAATTCAAACCCAAGTGTGCAAGGATAAATTCTATCAAAGGCATTAAACTTATGATCATCAATCCATGTTAATCGGTATGTTATAAACCGATTCAAAAAAAAAAGAGAGAGAGAGAGTTGAATCCCATTCAACACAAATAAATTGCAAATGACAAAGCAAATTAGACATAGTCTAATGTCATGCAATAGAAAAGAAAAGCAAAAGAAAGAAAAATATTGATGATCATAAATTTTAAATAAAAATGCCAAGTTATGATAGATTAATTCTTGCCACTTCTAAGCCCAATAATTTCCCTTTCCTACCTTACGTTACAACCGTATGCCCCGTTATAACCTTAAATAAGACCTCATGATCTCGATTTGAAGAAATGAGCCGGTGGCGAGTTGGTCTGATTGCAAGCTTATGGGATAATTTAATTAAATTTGACTTTGAGCGGTCATGATAAACCCAATTGAGAGTGAGTGAAATTTCCGATTCTCTTATATGTGAGGCTTTGTCTTATTGCACATGTTCATGTCATGCCTTATTTCTAATTTTTAATCCTTGCATCTTTCAAACATGATATTCATGAAGGATTAATGATGATGTTTGATTTGTAGGCCCGATTTAGTGAGCAAGTATCATTTCATTAAACACTGCAATCAAGGGAATTTAATACTTGTAGTTTTTGATTGTCTTATCCCAATCAAAAAAGAATGTGATTTATGAAGCCACGAAAATGAATTGAATATGAAGAGTCCGTGTTCTTAGGAACATTGACTCTGACTGCTCGGGGACGATCAGTATTAAATGTGAGGATGTTGATAATGGCCAGAAATGACCATTATTTTCAATCCATTTCCGTGTCTTAAAGGGGATTTGATCGCATTCCGGTCTTACATTAAGTAAGAAAGCAGTCGAATTGGACTGATTTATGCATAATTGTAAAAATAATAAGCTGGTATGAAAAAGGCATAAATATGTAATTTTATTACATATTTATGTTAGAAAAATCCAAAAATATGAGAAAAAGAAATGAAAAGGAAAAGGAATGAAAAAGATGGGAAAAAGAGAGAAAAGCCCACAAAAAGAACATTTTCGGCCCATTTGGCCCAATCCAGCAGGCCCAGGATCACCTTTGTCGCGGAAGCCCCTTTGTCGCGATGCATGGTTCCGCGACAAGGGAGGGTTCCGCGACCAAGCAGCTCAGATGAAGAAGGAAACCAGCCAAGCCCTTTGTCGCGATGTCCTTTGTCGCGATGGCATGTTCCGCGACAAAGGCATGCTCCGCGACCAAGACACCCAATTAGAGACACCAGACCCAGTCGAGAAGCTTTGCCACATGCAGTGTGTTCCGCGACCAAACTCGATGCTCCGAGACAAAGCTGTGATGTGTGTGATGTCTTAAGACACAATGGGCTAGAATCAAGGCCCATGGGCTTAGGGTTACACTTCTATAAATATGAGGTGTTTCCCATGAGCTGGAGGGGGGAATTTTTGTTGATTAGAAGTTCTTGAAGGCAAGGCAGTAGGAGTTCTCTCTTAGGTAGTGTAGCTTAGTTTTATTTTCTTGTATTATTTAATTATTGCCCTTAGTCTAGTTTAGTTTAGTGTTTATTTTAGTATTTTACTGTTCACAGTGATCTAGATAGCCACTTTTACATCATGTTTTGGTTTCTAAACTCTTGTTTTAGGGTTTGTAACACCCAAATCATGGGTATTAACAACACCCCTTCAATAATATGGGAAAACATTCATCATTTGTGTCCCAAATCATGAAATGGGTCTCACACCCCATGGATTTATGCTTTCTTCTTCATTTTGGGGTCATTTGACCCCTATTATGCTATTTTTATGTTTACTGTTGCATTTTATGGATGATGCTGTGTATTTGAGTGTGGTCAAACCCTAGATTAGGATTCTTGCTTTATTTTTAAATTCTGTCCAGTTTTGTTTAAGCATGTTCTTTCATATTTTGAATGTTTCTTGTTTGTTTTTAGCTTAGAATAGCTTTTTGATCTGAAATAGGGTGAGATCACGCTGTTTGCATGCCACTGTTCATTTCTGCTTTTTCTGACTTTTGTCCTGAACCACCTTGGTCGCCAACCGCCTTTTGTCGCGGAACCACGTTCCGCGACAAAATGGTTGTTCCGCGACAAAGGTGTCTAAAGACACTTGTCTTCATATTTTAAAACCCTTTGTCGCGGAACACCTTGTCGCGGAACCACGTTCCGCGACAAAATTTTCCATGCATAGCGACAAAGGAGCCAAACTCTTGCATTTTGTCTGCATGGCTTTTTGTCGCGGAATAATCTTGTCACGGAACCACGTTTCGCGACAAAATCTCATTCTGAGACAGAAAAATTATGCCATGTTCTTATTTCTTTGATCACCTTGTCGCGGAACACCTTGTCGCGGAACCACGTTCCGCGACAAAATTTTCCATACATAGCGACAAGGATCAAATGCTTTAAAATTTTTCTGAAAATCCTTTGTCGCGAAACACTCTTGTCGCGGAACCACGTTCCGCGACAAAATCCTGCTTAGCGACAAAGAAGCGTTATGCTGCCAAAAATTCTAAAAACTTGTCGGGATACCCATGTCGCGGACCTCGGTCCGCGACAAAATTTATGATATCGCGACAAAGACTCCCTTCTCTCTATTTGACCTCAAACAATCTTCATTCTCTTCCTAGATTATATTGCATCACTCACATCATAACCCCACGGGTTAAGGTGTAACATTCTGGAATTGCAATATAGGGTGTTATGCTGCCCAAATTTTGATTCTCCATTTTCATCGCTTAACTAATTGAACCCTTGAGTCATTAATGATTAAAGATTGAGATTAGCAATAATTAAACATCAATAATCATCATGATTAAAGGACCTTTGTTCAATTGCCATTAAAATGCTCCTTTATAAATAAAATCTTGATGACTTAAGCAGATAATCGGGACTGTAATTAATTATGGTAGGAGGGATTATTTAAGATCATCAATTGTGGACCCAATCCACAACCTTGCATGAGAAACCAATGTCTCTCATACAAGGAATCTTCTTTTATTTCTTGTTGATTTTGTCTTTGCGTGTTGTGTGTAACAACTAGTAAAGAATACATCAGACTAATGTTGGCGGGTATTCCCTCATGGATAACTAGCTCGTATTCTGGGTATTAATTACTAAGTGTTATTTTGCATGATCTGGATGACTGTCAGTGGAAGCCTTGGCGGTTCGCCCATCCGGGGTTATAATAGCTGCTCGGCTGACTCCCATCCAGATACAGTTTTATTTTTCTTATCTTAATTTCCAAACCCAAATTCCAATCTGTAATAGGAATCAGTTGACATCAGTCAATGCTAACTGATGATCATTATAGAAGGGAAGCATGTAGGTCTTTATCCGATTTCACAGACAGTGGAGATCCAACTGATATTGACACTATCATTATAGGGTTTAAACTGTCTAAATCCGCTCCATCCGAGTAATTGGGAAATTGGACAGTAGATGTTTACAGTCCACCTGATTAGTCTGCCATTACTTTGGTCTCCTGACCACTTCATATATGTGTTTCACCTTCTGTCTAGACCCGCATCTATATTTTGGGTCAATTAATTTTACACTTCCCTATATCTTTATGCATGATAATATTATGTACTATTGTGGTCTGTAATATTTTGGGATCCTTCCCTTGGACAATAGAAGTCTAGATCTTAAACAGATATCGTGTAATAAATTTCCAACAAAAATCTCTTTATAAAAGCCGGATCTGAGTAAGGGATAAATTCCTCAGTTATGACTAATTCACATTCTGTCAAGGGTTGATTTTGGGAAATTAGAAGCAGATTCAGCGATTAGGTCTCACTTTGACTGAAAGGGTCTGTGTTTTAACTGAGAGTCTAGTACCTGTTTAGGGAATGATTTTCAAATTCATTATTTTCCAAAGTTGCTGTTTGTTGGAAATCTAAGATTAAAAATTACACCGAGATGGGGTCCACTTGGACTCAAATACAGTGCAGTAAATAATCTTAGAGGAACATCATCCAAGCCTTGGTTATTTTCTAAGATAGGGTTGAGTTTTCTTTCAACTGCTATCCTCTTCTGCCAAAGCCTATTTTTGAGTCCTGAGTGAGTGCATCCGGAACAAACTAATTTATTAGTTTGTTTCATTAGTTTGTATCTCATAACCACCCGGAAGGAAGTGAACACTGCGAGCATTTCACCAAGAGCCGGGAATTCTTGATCCATACCCCTTCATCCTGATGGGGAGCTGTCTTTTACTACCAGGGTCAGACCTTCAAAACCTCCGAGTGATAGGTTTTAACCGCTTCCTTTAACGCTTTCTTTTACCGCTTTCTTTTAATCGCTTTCATTAGAGGTCACTCGGTTGTATTGAGAGTTGCGTAACTGCTACTAGGATTGATAGTTAAGGGATAGTTTAGGGCCTAATTAGAATCTTTGGGTGTGACATGAGAGAATGATAGTATTACTTGGCATTTCAATAAATGATATGTCGGGTGTTGCTTTTCCACCATAGATGACGTAACACACCCAGGCCAGGGCAGTTACGAATCTGTGGTCTTAAGAACATGTAAACTCATATTGTAAGTACCTGTCTGTTAAATGGAAAGCATTATTGAGAGCATGAGAATTAGCTGTCTGATAGAATCATCCCAAACAAAGATCTGTGTATAAAAATGGAAGTTTAATACTGCTATATCTAAATCTTGTCCAATTTTCATTCTTTTCTTCCTGTCCTTTCTGTCTACATTGTGATTCAGCTTCACGGCTGGCACAATGTAAATTTTCCCTGCTTTCATAGATAATGTTTATCGCAGTTTTAGAATAACTTACCCGCTTTCTAGGATAGACTTATTCGCCTTGTAGAGTAAATTTAAACGCTTTTATAATCTAGTTTAAATTCATATCAGTAGTTGTTAATCACTTTTCAAACCATTGGAGCAATACGAATGGAAAATCTAGTAAAACGACGTGGGCCCTGCTTCTATCGCACATCCTCCAGTGAACGATCCGGTCTTACTATAAATTACTGCAATTTTTGACACCGTGCGCTTTCGGGCCACAGTTTCTTAAACACGAGTAATAAAAACGTGACAACCTATAAATATATCCCTACTCACAACTCCGCCATCATAAATTGGTTTCATTACATAAAACCTAAACCAGGATTATGATTTTTCAGAAATACTCATGTAGTGGAAATCTGTCAAAAGTTTCATGGCCGGGAATCTCATGACAAGAATTGATGAGAAATATCATGGCACATATGCCGGGGACCCTCAGTGTGACAGGCTGAAGGTCAATCTATCCCGGCTGTACCATGAGATTTGTCAACAGTTTCATGACAGGAAGGACCACAACGCCATTTGAAATTAAAACACCACACTTGAGTAATAAAAAGAATAGCAAACTTGATATATCCCTAAACCCCTTCCCGTGAATCATAACTCTTTCCTTTTAATAAGTTTAACCTGGTATATTTCAGAAAATACTCGTGTGCGGAAATTGTCAAAAGTTTCAGGTTACGTAACGGGGAAATAAAAGATTTAATGTTTTTAAGTATTTATTTATTTATGCCCGTCTTTAAATTATGCATTTAAAATTATGTCCTTAAATTTTCATGTCATGACTAAATTGTTATTATGGATTAAATGAATGTTCAAGTACACAATTAAATTATTAATTTTAAATTGATAGATGAGTTATTTGTATGCATGCCTCGGGGTAAAAATTTAATTATTTAATTAAACCTCTTTATACGTGTGTTAAATTATGATCTTGTGGAAATCCTTGTCTTTTCAATTATGTAATTAAATTATTATTAGACGAATAAAATTTAAATCATGTCTTGTATGCACATGTTTTTCTTAAATCTAATTAAAGATTTTGAAACCCCTTGATCATAGTAGGTGTTAACTTACTCAGCACGTTTTGCTGACCAAACCATATTTTCTTTCCTTTTTCTTTCAGAGTATGAGGATTATGCATCATCATATGCATACATGGGAACATTCGGGAAAAACTCTATTTTTAAATTCCTGCATTTAATTACAACTTGCATGAACAGGCCTGTTTAACCCGTGTTTTGGCCATGTCGGCCCTATACTTAAATTCCGCTGCATTATACATATGTAAATATTACTTTCCGCTGCAACTTTGATATTATGATTTTTAAATTATATTGTAATGGGCTGTTTGAATATTTTAAATTCTGAAAAACCATAGCCTTGCATCTCTTTAGCAAGCTCGGAGAAACCGTGTCTTGCTAGGGAGGTGTGGCGGTGACATCCCGGCCTGGGTTATCAAATCCGGGGTGTTACAAAGTGGTATCAGAGCCCGGATTATTTTTAAAACTAGTATTATTATTTTTAAACTATTACGAGTATTATTTTTAAACTAGTATTATATCTAAAAATCCATTATTATTTTTAAACTAACATTTTTGAGCCCAAATTTTTTTCTAAGCCCTAACTTTAGCCCAAAATTTATTTTTCCTAGCCCAAATCTTTAGCCAAATATTTAATTATTATGTTGGCCCAATAACCTTGTTTTTACTTAAAGCCCAAATAATTTATTTCCTTCGGCCCAATATAGTGGCCCCAAACCTTTTATCCTTATTTTAATCTATCCATGGAATAAATTTATTTTTAAAACCCATGGATAAATAAATACATGCTTTAAATTTTTATTGGGGGATTACATATGCATATGCATACATAAATATCTGTACTAACCTCTTATGTGAATCATATGTGATACCTAAACTTCTCACTCCAGTGTTCGACATGACCTTGAGACTTGACTTAGAAGCGTTAACTTGAGACTAACTTTGCCTTAGTCCTAGATCTTGATCACTTAGAAACTCATCTTCGCGTGCTTAATAACAGAAAATGGCACCCAGGAGAAAGCCGAGGAAAGTAAGTCCAAACGGCACTGACACTGACCTCCCAAGCGCACCTAACAACAATGAGATTTCTCCGAACATAGGAGATCGAGCACCTCATCTTCCCAACACATGGATGAGCGTTTAAGGATGGTAGAAGAAGTACTCGTAGTATTAGGAAACGCCGAGGTGCATAGGACACAAGCGGCAATACCTCCGCCAGTAGCTCGAAACAACTATCTAGCTTTGGTAAATCCTTATCAACCGCCACACTAAGATGGGGAGGAAGATCCCGCCAAACTAGAGGAGTGGATCCGTACGTTCGATAAACTCTTAAACGCTATCAAATGCCCTAATGATGAAAAGATACATGTAGCGACTTACTACTTAGGAGGTGAAGCCGATGAGTGGTGGCAAAACCTCCAAAGGAAATTAGTGGAAGATGAGAAAGCCTACACTTGGGAAGAGTTTAAGGAAGCTCTGAGGGAGAGGTTCTACCCATTAAGCACCAAAGCGATGAAGTACGAGGAATTCATTAACCTAAGGCAAGGCGCACAGACAGTGCAAGAGTACTACACCAAATTCAAGGAGCTAGTACGATTTGCTACGAGGCTAGTACCAACTGACTCCGACAAGGCTCAGAAATTTGAGATGGGGTTAAACCTGGCCATTAGGGAAGTAATCACGGGGGTACACTACTCTGACCCACAAGCTGTTTATGATCGTGCGGTAGCGGTTGCACGAGTTCAGGGACTGAAGCGGAAGGCGATAGATGAATCTAGCCAAGGTCCCCAAGCACAAGACAAGAGAGGTAAGGACCGCGGAGCTGATAAAGACTCGAATAGGAATAACCTTTGCAAAGGCCCAAATGGACCAGCCCAAGGCGACGATGGAGGCAATAATAGAAGAATTTTCACCCGTAAAGGCTACGTGCCCCGATGCCTAAGCTGTAACCAACCTCATCTGGTGAGGGGATGCCCTCAACCCGACACATGCTTCCGATGTGGTCGACGTGGACATCGGATGAAAGAATGTCGAACCCAGATTAAGAATATAACCAAAAGAGATGATCTGGTCGCTGGACCTAACTAGCCACATATAACCAAGGGGGACTCATGGGACGTTAAATGTGGTAAAAGAAGCGGACATACATGTGCTAGGCGACGATACTCGAACCTTCGTGGGAATAATGTGCAGGCAGTTATGGGGACATAACTGTAATCTTAAGGGGGAGAGGATGTAATACCCCGTAATAATGCATAAGCATTTATTTTTGAAACCCAAATATTTTGTAACCCGAATAAACAAATTCAAAATTGATTTGAACTACATAATGACTTGATCCCTTCACCGGGTACGTAGGCAACTTGGAAATTTCAATTCTGGGTTCAGTCGAACGATATAATAAAATAATAAAAAACAACATCAAGAACAACAACACATAATGATACAATCACGCATTCAAACAATAGCACAAAATAGAAAGGACCTTAGTTCCAAGCTCGCAAGAAGCTAACACCCAACTTCGGGGACGAAGTTGATTCTTAAGGGGGGTAGACTGTAATACCCGGGATTTTTATCGGTGTCCAAAGGAATAAAATTTATTTCTTAATCAAATCAAGGTTGAAATATCTCCGAGAAGAAGAAAATAATTTATCACAATAAATTATTGCTCGGAAATGAAACGCCGATAGATTCAAAAATTCAAAATGGAATAAAGGAGGGAAAGGAAGCCCGAAGACATTCCATGAAATCGAGTCAAAAGAATTGAAACTAAATTCAAGAAAGAAAAGAATTTTAATTCCAGGAACCCGTGAAGTTGGAAATAAATTAATTAGATAAATTGTTGCACGGGAGTCAAAAGACGACGAATTAGAAGCCGATGAATCCAAATGCAACGGATCATGTAACACCCCGGATTTGATAACCCAGGCCGGGATGTCACCGCCGCAATTCCCTAGTAAGACACGGCTTCCCGAGCTTGCTAAGGAAATGCAAGGCTTGTGGGTATGAAAAGATTTAAAAACATTTCAAGATTTAGTCCGGAAATTTATAATACTTAGTACGATAGTAGAAATTATCACGTGCGGAAAATAAATAAAGTAAGTGCAGCGGAAAGTAAAATCACGGCCAACATGGCCAAATCCTCGGGTTAAACAGACCCGGTAAAAACAGTACGATGCAAAAATTTAAAATGTTCATAAATAATTCCCCCAAGTGCATGCGTATGCGTCACTCGACATACTCTGTAAAAGAAAAATGACAACGGTTGTCAGTATAAAAATATACTGAGTAAGTTAATCCCTAACTAACAAATAAAAGGGGTTACAAGTGTTTAAAACTAAAGATTTCGCTTACCGTACGAGAATTTAAAAATACATGATTTATTAGCAGCGGAAATCATGATTAAAGAATTTAATTTAAAAAGCGAAATTTAAAGCATAATTTAAGATGCATAAATTTTAAATACATAATTAAAGACAGGATAAATACGATTTAAGCATAATGAAACACTCACACGAGTCTTTTACTTTTCATCCCGTAAACTAAGAAGAGGACACCATACCGGGAGATCACTAACGAGGCAATCTCAACATAGGACCACTAACGAGGCAGTCCAAACAATGGGAGACCACTAACGAGGCAGTCTCAAAGATAGTAGGACCACTAACGAGGCGATCCAAAAAGATAGTAGGACCACTAACGAGGCGATCCACAAATACAGCGTGCGAGATCACTAACGAGGCAATCTCAGATAGTAAGGAGACCACTAACGAGGCAGTCTCAAAGATAATGATAGTATGAAGATCGGCTCAGCCTAGTGAACGGGATTTTTCGAAAGTTCGTATTTCAAAGTTATCAAATGATCGATATCGCGTTTTCATAGTTCGAGTTTTCTCAAGTTCGAAAAATCCTATTCGAGGCAGTTTACGCCTTTCTTAATTTAAAATTCGTCTTTTCTCCAAAAATTCTGAAACTTGGCCAGTAATTCAAAAACACACACACGAACAACTTTCATGTTTTAAGTTTTTGGAAATAAGGTTCCGAAGTGAGTTGAAATTTGAGTTTATTGCAAAGAATAATTTACGTCTTAAAAACTGTTTTCGTCACAGGTTTGTATAACGCCGATTAAAAATTCATTTCAAAACCAATCGATGTGAAATTTTTACAGTAACTACACGACACATTAAGGAACAACTTTCATGTTTTAAGTTTTTGGAAATAATGAATTCTTGGTACTCAAAAATCGAGTGCAACTCACTGCACACTCATGGCCTTTAAAACGAATTCAAAACAGTTTCAAAAACTTGGCCGTTTGACATATCAAATGAACACCAAAATTCGTGAAATTTTATAGGCATAATCTAGACACAATTATCTACAACTTTTGTTTAGGAATGCAAAGTTAAATCATTCGAAAAATGGGTGAAAAACATGCATCAAGTTGAATGAAGGAATCTGTCACAGAATTAAACGGTTCGGTTCAATACAGAAAGTTCATGGCGAAAATTGGGATAGCAAAACTTAATGTCAATGGCTGAAATTTGGACACAAGATAGATAAAGGTGTTAGGAACAACTTTTATGTTGAAATGTTTTCGGTTTGAATTCCCGAAGGTCGAGTTTTTGGCGAGTCTTTAAAATTGGACGAAAATAGGGTTTTTGAAAACCGATTTTTGTTACAAGCCTATATCTCGAGATTTAAACAACAAACAACCACGAAAATTTGTGAGTAAGGTGTTAACTTACTTAGAATGATGATAGGGTCGCTGGATTGGGTTTCCGGATGTCCTAGGGTCACGACGAACGGCCAACTTCTCCGATCGCTTTTTGTTCGTTTTCCGACGTGAAATCGTAGTAAGGAAATAGTGTTAGAATTCGAGTTTTGGAGACTCATGGACTGATGGAACGATATATTAAGACTTACCAAGGTTCTATGAAGCCGTGGCTCAGTCCCGTTCACCTCGTCGTCGCCGGAAAGTTCGCCGGAAAGCTTCGTCGGGAGGGTTTGGCTTGGAGAGGGAGTTTGTAAGTATGGTGGGGATGAGTTTTCTGTGGGATTAGGGTTTTGAGTCTCCCCAGCCGCCCCTAAGCCTTCCTTAAGGCTGGGATTTGGTTTCCCTCGAAGGGAGATGTAATTTCGGCAAGAAAATCACCCCCGAATGGAAAGATTACACCTTCAGCCCCTCTGGCGCGGAGGTGGCGCGCACCCTTCCCTATGGTCGCGCGGAGCACGCGCGCCAGGCCTGGCGTCGCGACGCCTTTGGCCGCGCGGTGGCCGCGCGGCGGCGCGCGGACAGCGCGGGCCGGCCGGACCGGCCGGTTCGGCTCCGCGTGTTCCGTCGGGTCTTCCCTCGCTTTCCCCTATCGGTTTTCTTCGTGTTAGCTCGATTCCCTGGGTCGTTTTCGTTGCGGAATCTTCTCCTTAATCTTGTTGCGAGTCCGGCTTATCGCTCGCAACATTTCCGGGTCCTACTTAGCCTAGTCTAAATTGGTTTCAACATCCCCTATCGTCCTTGTGGTCTAATTCGTGATGTATTTTGTGATTTATTTCGTGACTGAACTTAGAAATTAGTTCTAAGCTGCCTACGTACCCTGTGAAGGGATCAAGTCATGACGTAGTTCAAAACAATTTGAATTTGTTTTTCCTCGGGTGTTACATCCTCCCCCCCTTAAGAATACAGTTATGTCCCCATAACTGTGGTCGGGTCGTCTTGGAAGAGGGTAGGGTAACGTTGCCTCATGTCGGCTTCCAATTCCCAGGTTGCCGTCTCCGTCTCGTGGTTGGACCACAGGACCTTGACCATCTTTACAGTTTTATTCCTTGTCACCCTTTCCTTGTAGTCAAGTATTTGCACCGGGGTTTCTTCATAGGTCAAGTCATCATCCAATTCGATTACGTCCGGTTGGAGTACATGCGACGTGTCGGGCACATACTTCTTTAGCTGGGAAACGTGAAACACGTTATGGACGCGTGCTAGTTGAGGCGGCAGCGCCAGCCGGTACGCCAGATTCCCTACTCTCTCTAGGATCTCATATGGCCCTATGTATCGTGGGCTCAGTTTCCCCCGCTTGCCAAAGCGCATTACGCCCTTCATTGGCGAGACCTTCAGCATGACCTTGTCACCGACTTGAAATTCCAAGTCCTGCTGTCTCACGTCCGCATAACTCTTTTGCCGGTCCTGAGCGGCTCTCATCTTCCCCTGGATAACCTTAACTTGCTGAGCCATGTCCTCCACCAGTTGTGGCCCTACTGTCACTACTCGATCGTTCTCTTCCCAACTCAATGGGCTCCGGCATCTTCGTCCATACAGTGCCTCGAAGGGCGCCATGCCGATGCTCGCATGGTAACTGTTGTTATAGGAGAACTCGATCAAGGGTAAATGGTGCTCCCAACTTCCCTTGAACTCCAACACACAAGCCCTCAACATGTCCTCCAGCGTCTGTATAGTTCGCTCCGTCTGTCCATCCGTCATAGGGTGGAACGCCGTACTCATCTTTATCTGCGTCCCCAGAGCTTCTTGCAGCTTGGTCCAAAACTGGGAGGCGAATCTGCTATCCCTATCCGAGATGATGTCATGCGGCACCCCGTGCCGGCGTACCACATTGTCTATGTATGCCCTTGCTAGTTGGTCCATTGTCCACGTGTCCTTCATCGGGATGAAAATGGCGGCCTTCGTTAACCTATCCACGATCACCCAAATCTTATTCATTCCTTTTGGCGATCGTGGCAACCCTGAAACAAAATCCATGGAGATGCTATCCCACTTCCAGCTTGGGATCTCCAATGGTTGCATTAATCCTAAGGGCTTTTGCCGTACTGCCTTGATCTTCTGGCAGGTAAGGCACCTTGCCACGAATTCGGCCACCTCTCTCTTCATGTTCGGCCACCAATAATTTTTCTTCAAGTCCTTATACAGCTTATCCCCTCCGGGGTGGACCGAGTAGGGGGTGCTATGGCCTTCCTCCATTACCTTCTTCTTCAGATCTGCGGACTCCCGTGGTATACACCATCTTCCCCTGAAGCGGATGCTCCCGTCCTCGTGAATCTGGAAATCTACTGCCTTTCCTTCGGCAATGCTTCTCCTTATTTCCTCCATCTGTTCGTCACCCGACTGGGCGAGTCGTATTTCTTCGAATACGGTAGAGCTTACTACCATCGCGTTGACGACATCGGTTACCGTACCGGGCTGCACCAGTTCCAGGCTTAGTTTCGCCAAATCTCTGTACAATTCGGCCGGTATCACCAGTGAGTTCGTGACATGTTGCGCCTTCCGACTCAAGGCGTCGGCCACGACGTTGGCCTTGCCCTCGTGATACGCGACTTCTAGGTCGTAATCTTTGATCAATTCCAACCATCTCCTCTGCCTCAAGTTCAGCTCTCTTTGCGTGAATATGTACTTGAGGCTCTTATGGTCGGTAAACATCCGACACTTCCGCCCATAGAGATAGTGTCTCCAGATTTTCAGGGCGAACACGACCGCGGCCAGTTCCAGGTCGTGCGTCGGGTAGTTTTGCTCGTGCGGTTTCAGCTGTCGTGATGCGTACGCTATGACCTTTTGATCCTGCATCAGTACGCATCCCAGTCCTTCTCTCGAGGCGTCGCTATACACCTCGAAGTCTCCATCCTCTGATGGTAACGCCAACACCGGCGCCGTGGTAAGTCGTTTCTTCAGCTCCTGGAATGCGGCTTCGCACTCGCCAGTCCAGTCATACTTCACCCCCTTCTTCAGCAGTTGGGTCAATGGGCGGGCGATTTTGGAGAAATCTTGGACAAATCGCCTGTAGTAGCCCGCCAGTCCGAGAAAGCTTCTTATCTCCGTTGAGCTCTTCGGGGGTACCCACTCGGTTACAGCCGAGATTTTTGCCGGGTCTACCGCCACTCCGCTGGCGGATACGATATGCCCAAGGAATGTTACCTCCCTCAGCCAGAAGTCGCATTTGGACAACTTCCCATATAGCTGATTTTCTCTGAGGATCCTCAGCACTTTATGTAAGTGCTTGGAATGTTCTTCCTCGTCTCTTGAGTAGACCAAGATGTCGTCTATGAATACCACTACGCATTGATCTAACAGCCCTCGGAACACGTTGTTCATGAGGTTCATGAACATCGCCGGGGCATTCGTCAGTCCGAATGACAGGACTGTGAATTCGTAGTGTCCGTAGCGAGTCCTGAATGCTGTCTTTGGGATGTCCTTCTCAGCAATTCGCAGCTGATGATATCCCGATCGCAGGTCGATCTTGGAGAACACAGTAGCTCCCTTCAGCTGGTCAAACAGATCCTCGATTCTGGGCAACGGATACTTGTTCTTGATAGTGACTTGATTAAGTCCCCTATAGTCAATACACAGTCTCAGACTCCCATCCTTCTTTTTGACGAATAAGACCGGTGCTCCCCATGGAGACGTACTCGGTCGGATATATCCCTTTTCCAGCAATTCTTCGAGCTGTTCCTTTAGCTCCTTCATCTCCGGCGGTGCCATGCGGTAAGGAGCCTTTGATACAGGTTCCGTTCCCGGGATAAGATCTATGGTGAACTCGAGATCCCTCTCAGGGGGCATGCCAGGAACGTCCTCTGGGAACACATCCGGGTACTCTCTCACCACCGGAATGTTGTCTATCTTTACCCCTTCAGCCTCGAGGTTGTGAACGTAGCATGCGTATAGCGCGTGGCCCTTACGCATTAGGCTACCTAACTCTAGGACGTTGATTAACTTGTTAGATTTCTTAGGGGGTTGAGAGTAGAAGATGACTCTTTTCCCCCTGCTTTTTGACAGCGTGATCTTTTGCTTTTGGCATTCGATCACGGCCTTATACCGGGTTAGCCAATCCATTCCTAGTATGACGTCGAAGTCCCTGACGTTGAACTCTACCAAGTTTGCGAAAAACTCTACGTTCTTTATCACTATAGGTATTCCATTGTAGCGTTTAGAGCATGCTATTACTTCTCCAGAGGGCAGTTGGATGCCTAAGCTAATTATCTCGCACTTAGGTAGATCTAGTTCAGTTACGACTCTCGAAGATACAATCGAGCAACTGGCTCCGGAATCAAATAAGACTCTAAGTGGAGTGCTTAGGACATGGAAAGTACCTGCCATCACGTCACCCTGCGCGGGTATGTCAGCCTGGTTGATCACGTTCAACCTCCCCATCGGCCTCCCTTGATTGGCTGGCTGGTTCTGATTTGGGTTTGCATTTTGCTGCTGGTTCGGAGGGCGTTGGTTCGGATTCGGAGGAGGCCGATATCCTTGATTGTTGCCATTCCTACCTCCCTGGTTGAACGGCTCGTTAGGTCCAATGACCAAGTCTTCTCTTTTCGTGATGTTCTCGAGTCGGGTTCGACATTCCTCCCTCCGATGGCCAATTCGGCCGCACCGGAAGCACTCGCCCATCTGAGGACACCTCCTTACCAGGTGCGGCCTGCCACATCGTGGGCACGGCGGCACTCGCCCTCCTTGGTTGACATTCCGACCATTGTTGTCCTGAGCATTCCCGTTCGGCCCTCGCCGAAAGTTGTCCCCGCCAGTAGTGTTGCTTGTTCGGTTATCCCTGTTCCTCTTGTCTGGGCCTTGCGCCCCTCGGCTGGATTCCCCAGCAGCCTTCCTCTTTAGCTGTTGCACTCGTGCCACTGCTACTGCACGATCGTAGACAGATTGCAGGTCCGGGTAGTTAACTCCAGTGATCACCTCCCGAATCGACAAGTTCAAACCCATTTCAAACTTTTGCGCCTTCTCCCCGTCAGTAGGTACCATCCTGGGCGCAAATCTCACCAATTCCTTAAACCGTGCATAGTATTCTTGAACAGATTTCTCTCCCTGCTTCAGGGATGAGAACTCCTCGTACAGTGCTGCCTTAGTACTCATCGGGTAGAAGCGCTCCCGGAGTAACTCCATAAACTCGTTCCACGAGTAAGGTTCATCATCCTCCGCCAGCTTCCCTTGGGTAGCCTGCCACCAGTCGTCGGCCTCGCCACCCAGATAGTAAGAGGCCACGTGGACCTTCTCCCCCTCCGGGCATCTTACCGCCTTTAGCAATTTGTCGAAGGTTCTCAACCATTCTTCCAGCTTGGCGGGGTCTTCCTCCCCGACGTAGTAAGGTGGTCGGTAGGGGTTCACCGCAGCCAAGTAGTTGATCCTCGCTTCCGGTGGTGGCGCCGCGGCAGCTCCACCCTGGTTAACGTAAGCATTACCCAGTGCGATTAGTAATTCTTCCATATTTCTCAATCGCACTTCCGCAGGGTTAGGCATTGGTCCTGCCGGGTTTGGCATCTCCGCGTCAGGTGCCTGCTCATTGGGTTGTCCCGGCGTGCCGTGGGTGTTGGGGGTGGCAGGGAAGGGCCTTGGTCGTCCTCGAGGTGCCATCCTGTTACAACCGAGGAAGGTGTAAAGTTCAGGGAGACTCGATAAAGTGGAAAAAAAAGTCTTGCTGAATTGTATGGTGCTTATCAGGAGTTGGTCAGTATTTGCATTTATTTATTCAGTCGTTTAGGGTTTAGGGTCTGAGGTACTTGTCGTTTTGTTATGCAGAAATAGATGTTTGTCTGTCGGCGCTTTGTTAAGATATAAAGAGGGTGTATAAAATAAGTGTTTGTGACTTTATTGCTCAGTAGAAGTTTTTGTTTCGATACAAGCGACAAGTAGCAAAGATCCTGAAAATAGTTTTGGGAAAATAGAAAAGGAGAACAATGGGAATAATGCATCAAAAATCTCTAATCCTGCGAAGGGTAGGTGGTCGGGTCCTCCATGGGGTCATCCTCATCACTTGATTCCTCGATGGTGCCCGTGCCAAGGGGCCCATGGAACACTGGGCTGGCTGGCCAACTGGGCCCAGCAACAGGAGCAGGATCAACGAATGCAACTGGGGTTTGGACGGCTGCAGGGACAGCGACAGGGTCAATAACGAGGCTAGTGACAGGAGGAGTTCCTGGGTTGAGTGGGGCAGGTGGAAGCAGATCCTCCTTCAGGTGATGCAGTTGATGTCCCAAGACCCCTGCTTGGGTCTCTACGTCGTCAATCTGGGTCCGAAGCTCAGTCTCGCGGGTCTGGAGTTCGTTGATTTGGACTTGGAGTTGGGTTATATCTTGGTGTCCTGCTTGGCCCAGATTAGTTAGGTGGCCCAAGTTAGCTTCCATTTGCTCTACCCTTAGTCTGAAGTTGTTCACGTTTTGAGGAGATTCGAGGTATGCTTCAATCAACCTCATTAGTAGGTTGATCATGTTCACGTTTGGGGAAGCCATCTAGTGTTAACAAGGTAGGTTAGAGTTAGACGTTTTTCAGGTAACGTTAAGGTATGCATAAATTTAAATCTATATGCAACATGCAAGTGCAAGTCCCTTCCCCATAAAATTTAGTTTAAAATAAATTGCTAAAGATTGGGCCTCTATAGTGGGCCAAAATTTAATATTTCTTGGGCTAAGATTTGGGCTATGTAAAAAGGATTATAGATTTTTGGGCTAAAAATAGTACTAGTAGTCAAATAAATAAATTTTAAAAGAAATAATACTTGGGCTTAAAAATATTGGTTTAAAATAATAGTAGTAGCTTTAAAAATTTTCCGGGCTCTGATACCAACTTGTAACACCCCGGATTTGATAACCCAGGCCGGGATGTCACCGCCGCAATTCCCTAGTAAGACACGGCTTCCCGAGCTTGCTAAGGAAATGCAAGGCTTGTGGGTATGAAAAGATTTAAAAACATTTCAAGATTTAGTCCGGAAATTTATAATACTTAGTACGATAGTAGAAATTATCACGTGCGGAAAATAAATAAAGTAAGTGCAGCGGAAAGTAAAATCACGGCCAACATGGCCAAATCCTCGGGTTAAACAGACCCGGTAAAAACAGTACGATGCAAAAATTTAAAATGTTCATAAATAATTCCCCCAAGTGCATGCGTATGCGTCACTCGACATACTCTGTAAAAGAAAAATGACAACGGTTGTCAGTATAAAAATATACTGAGTAAGTTAATCCCTAACTAACAAATAAAAGGGGTTACAAGTGTTTAAAACTAAAGATTTCGCTTACCGTACGAGAATTTAAAAATACATGATTTATTAGCAGCGGAAATCATGATTAAAGAACTTAATTTAAAAAGCGAAATTTAAAGCATAATTTAAGATGCATAAATTTTAAATACATAATTATAGACAGGATAAATACGATTTAAGCATAATGAAACACTCACACGAGTCTTTTACTTTTCATCCCGTAAACTAAGAAGAGGACACCATACCGGGAGATCACTAACGAGGCAATCTCAACATAGGACCACTAACGAGGCAGTCCAAACAATGGGAGACCACTAACGAGGCAGTCTCAAAGATAGTAGGACCACTAACGAGGCGATCCAAAAAGATAGTAGGACCACTAACGAGGCGATCCACAAATACAGCGCGCGAGATCACTAACGAGGCAATCTCAGATAGTAAGGAGACCACTAACGAGGCAGTCTCAAAGATAATGATAGTATGAAGATCGGCTCAGCCTAGTGAACGGGATTTTTCGAAAGTTCGTATTTCAAAGTTATCAAAGGATCGATATCGCGTTTTCATAGTTCGAGTTTTCTCAAGTTCGAAAAATCCTATTCGAGGCAGTTTACGCCTTTCTTAATTTAAAATTCGTCTTTTCTCCAAAAATTCTGAAACTTGGCCAGTAATTCAAAAACACACACACGAACAACTTTCATGTTTTAAGTTTTTGGAAATAAGGTTCCGAAGTGAGTTGAAATTTGAGTTTATTGCAAAGAATAATTTACGTCTTAAAAACTGTTTTCGTCACAGGTTCGTATAACGCCGATTAAAAATTCATTTCAAAACCAATCGATGTGAAATTTTTACAGTAACTACACGACACATTAAGGAACAACTTTCATGTTTTAAGTTTTTGGAAATAATGAATTCTTGGTACTCAAAAATCGAGTGCAACTCACTGCACACTCATGGCCTTTAAAACGAATTCAAAACAGTTTCAAAAACTTGGCCGTTTGACATATCAAATGAACACCAAAATTCGTGAAATTTTATAGGCATAATCTAGACACAATTATCTACAACTTTTGTTTAGGAATGCAAAGTTAAATCATTCGAAAAATGGGTGAAAAACATGCATCAAGTTGAATGAAGGAATCTGTCACAGAATTAAACGGTTCGGTTCAATACAGAAAGTTCATGGCGAAAATTGGGATAGCAAAACTTAATGTCAATGGCTGAAATTTGGACACAAGATAGATAAAGGTGTTAGGAACAACTTTTATGTTGAAAAGTTTTCGGTTTGAATTCCCGAAGGTCGCGTTTTTGGCGAGTCTTTAAAATTGGACGAAAATAGGGTTTTTGAAAACCGATTTTTGTTACAAGCCTATATCTCGAGATTTAAACAACAAACAACCACGAACATTTGTGAGTAAGGTGTTAACTTACTTAGAATGATGATAGGGTCGCTGGATTGGGTTTCCGGATGTCCTAGGGTCACGACGAACGGCCAACTTCTCCGATCGCTTTTTGTTCGTTTTCCGACGTGAAATCGTAGTAAGGAAATAGTGTTAGAATTCGAGTTTTGGAGACTCATGGACTGATGGAACGATATATTAAGACTTACCAAGGTTCTATGAAGCCGTGTCTCAGTCCCGTTCACCTCGTCGTCGCCGGAAAGTTCGCCGGAAAGCTTCGTCGGGAGGGTTTGGCTTGAAGAGGGAGTTTGTAAGTATGGTGGGGATGAGTTTTCTGTGGGATTAGGGTTTTGAGTCTCCCCAGCCGCCCCTAAGCCTTCCTTAAGGCTGGGATTTGGTTTCCCTCGAAGGGAGATGTAATTTCGGCAAGAAAATCACCCCCGAATGGAAAGATTACACCTTCAGCCCCTCTGGCGCGGAGGTGGCGCGCACCCTTCCCTATGGTCGCGCGGAGCACGCGCGCCAGGCCTGGCGTCGCGACGCCTTTGGCCGCGCGGTGGCCGCGCGGCGGCGCGCGGACAGCGCGGGCCGGCCGGACCGGCCGGTTCGGCTCCGCGTGTTCCGTCGGGTCTTCCCTCGCTTTCCCCTATCGGTTTTCTACGTGTTAGCTTGATTCCCTGGGTCGTTTTCGTTGCGGAATCTTCTCCTTAATCTTGTTGCGAGTCCGGCTTATCGCTCGCAACATTTCCGGGTCCTACTTAGCCTAGTCTAAATTGGTTTCAACATCCCCTATCGTCCTTGTGGTCTAATTCGTGATGTATTTTGTGATTTATTTCGTGACTGAACTTAGAAATTAGTTCTAAGCTGCCTACGTACCCTGTGAAGGGATCAAGTCATGACGTAGTTCAAAACAATTTGAATTTGTTTTTCCTCGGGTGTTACAGATCAAGATTTCAAGTACGGGATTAACTCGAGACGAGATTAATTTAAGATAAGAATTTATAATCCGAGAATGACCCGAAAAATCGAGCCCGAAAACGTAGGAGCACAGAAGTCCGAAAGAGAGGAAAAAAGGCCCGATCGGATCGCACGGACCCGCCCGGACCGAGGTCCTGGCGGAGGCCGCGCGCTGGCCGCGCGGTCTTTAGCCTAGGAGCGCGCCAAGAGCGCGTGAGCTCCCCAGAAAACGGCAACAACGCGTCCCGACGATTTTCTTGCCATATTTTCGACCCCCGACGATGGAAACTCAATCCCGGGCTATGGAAGGATATAGGGGACGACCTTAGACTGCTCCCTAACCCTAAATTCGAAAATTACAACCCTAGAGCAGCCATCTTCTCCTCACATTCTCTCCAACTCTTCCCAAAGTCGAAAACCCCGAAATCCCTTGTGTTCTTGAAGTTCCGACGACGAAATCCGAACAAGAAGGACTTGAGAAGGAGAAGACAGACCCCTAGGACGTTGGTAAGTAGTTTTTGAGTTTATCTACACCTTTTTGAATCCGAAAATCGAATCTAACTAAGGATTTTTACTTGCGGATTCGGTTCGTGGACGTTGGAAGAGGAAACCGACTTGAGGAGATTCGTTCGTGACATCCCGTGGATTCCGGACGACCCCGTGACCTCCTAGACATCATCCCCACTGTAAGTTAATGCTTGCTTGGTTTTGGGTGACGTAAAATGCAACCAAACATAGAGATTTAGTAACTCTAAAATCTGTCAACACGAAAAACCCCCGGCGCAGCGATTTGGTGCGAATTTTTTGAATCCTTAAAACTGCTCAAACAGAAAAACTTAAAACATGGAAAACGTTCCTAAGAAATAGTTCTAGTTTGTGTAAAATTTTCATAATTTTTCATTGCGTTTTGATATCCGAAAACGGCCGAGAACCAACCTGCCTTGAGATTCAAACTTGAAACTGTGACAGATTTGAAATCGAACCAAAACCCCTATTTCGAGAGTTCAAACCGGAAAACTCAAAACTAGACTTTTAATCCTAACACATTAATCTAGGCTGTGTAAAAATTTCAGACATTTTCGTCGATGTTTGCTATTTCAAATCGCATCAAACATAAACTGCCTTGATAAGACTTCTCGAAATCTGACTGTGAACATATCCGAATTTGATGAGCATGTTACTATATTTTCTATTCCGATTTGATCTTTGCAATCTAAATGAAAGTTGTAGATAATCATGTCTAGTATGTGCATATACAATTTCATAATTTTTGGAGTCCATTTGATATGTTAAAAAGTCAATTTTCTAAACTATGTCAAAACTGTAACCGGACAGTGAACTATTTTTGCAATGAACTTGATTTTTGACATGTTTCCTCAACTTATTTCGAAAATGTTAAAACACGAAAGTTGTTCGTTAGGTTGTTTTTGATATACTGTGAAAATATCAGAATTTTTGGACTTGAAATGAATTTTTGAATTAAAAAGGCGTAAACTGTGACGTCAAATGATTTTAAATCGAAGAGATTGTGAAATATCGAAACAAACGGTCGAGACCTTGAAATACGATATATCTATACTTTTGAAAAATCCCGTTACATTAAATTAAAACATATGAGATACTTGGCTATGTAGGGGGTGAGTGCTCGATAGAGTGCCCCTCTAGCTTTTCGCATCGTGCCTAGACGGACGAGTGTGACCTATGTAGGGGGTGAGTGCTCGATGGAGTGCCCCTCTAGCTTTTTCGCTTCGTGCCAAAACGGCCGAGAGTGACCGACGTAGGGGAAAGTGCTCAATAGAACGCCCCCTAGTTTTTCGCTTCGTGCCAAAACGGCTGAGGGTGAATGTTATGAGAAACTGTGCCAAAACGGCCAATGAAATACTTGAAATACGACACGGCTGCGGCCGCCGGATCACCGGCTATACAAGATACTTACGACACGGCTGCGGCCGCCGGATCACCGGCTATACAAAATATTGAGAAATGGTTATGTAACGGGGAAATAAAAGATTTAATATTTTTAAGTATTTATTTATTTATGCCCGTCTTTAAATTATGCATTTAAAATTATGTCCTTAAATTTTCATGTCATGACTAAATTGTTATTATGGATTAAATGCATGTTCAAGTACACAATTAAATTATTAATTTTAAATTGATAGATGAGTTATTTGTATGCATGCCTCGGGGTAAAAATTTAATTATTTAATTAAACCTCTTTATACGTGTGTTAAATTATGATCTTGTGGAAATCCTTGTCTTTTCAATTATGTAATTAAATTATTATTAGACAAATAAAATTTAAATCATGTCTTGTATGCACATGTTTTTCTTAAATCTAATTAAAGATTTTGAAACCCCTTGATCATAGTAGGTGTTAACTTACTCAGCACGTTTTGCTGACCAAACCATATTTTCTTTCCTTTTTCTTTCAGAGTATGAGGATTATGCATCATCATATGCATACATGGGAACATTCGGGAAAAACTCTATTTTTAAATTCCTGCATTTAATTACAACATGCATGAACGGGCCTGTTTAACCCGTGTTTTGGCCATGTCGGCCCTATACTTAAATTCCGTTGCATTATACATATGTAAATATTACTTTCCGCTGCAACTTTGATATTATGATTTTTAAATTATATTGTAATGGGCTGTTTGAATATTTTAAATTCTGAAAAACCATAGCCTTGCATCTCTTTAGCAAGCTCGGAGAAACCGTGTCTTGCTAGAGAGGTGTGGCGGTGACATCCCGGCCTGGGTTATCAAATCCGGGGTGTTACATTTCTGAAACATAATAGTCCCGGTTTTCAATTTTATTTAATGAAACCAAATTATGAGGATGGAGTTGGGATTAGGGATATATTTATAGATTGTCACGTTTTTATTTACTCGTGTTAAGAAACTGTGCCCCGAAAGCGCACGGAGTCAAAAATTGCTGTATTTATAGTAAGTACCGGATCGTTCACTGGAGGATGTGCGATGGAAGCAGGGCCCACGTCATTTACTAAGATTTTCCACTCGGTTACTCGATTCGAGTTTGTGTTTGATTATAATCTACTTGACATAATTTAAACTAAGCTATGAAAGCAATTAAAATAAAGCAGATAAAATTATTCTAGAAAGCGAATTAAATTTAATCTAAGAAAGCAATAAAATTATTCTAAGAAAGCGGTTAAATTAATCTAAGAAAGCAGATTTAATAGTGAGACAGAAGGGACAGGGAAAAAATAATAAAAATTGGACAAGATTCAGATGAAACACAATTAAACTTCCATTTCGATTACACAGATCTTTGCTTGGGATAGTTCATTCAGTTAGCTAACTCTCATGCTCTCTATACCATGTTCCCTTTAACAGACAGGTACTTACAGTAAGAGTTTACATGCTCTTAAGGCAACAAATTCTAAGATACCACAGACTCACAACTGCTCCCGTCAGAGCGTGTCATTTATCTGTGGTGGACAAGCAACACCTGACACTCCATAGATTGAAATGCCAAGTACTCCCATCATTCCCCCGGTCACACCCAAAGATTCTAATCAAGCCCTGAACTATCCCTTAACTATCAGTCCTAGTAGCAGTTACGCAACTCTCAATACAACCGAGTGACCTCTAGAGAAAGCAGTTAAAAGAAAGCGGTAAAAGAAAGCGGTAAAGAAAGCATTTAAAATCCTATCACTCGGAGGTTTTTGAAAATCTGACCCTGGTAGTAAAAGAAAGCCCCCAGTCAGAATGACTGGGTGTGGATCAAGAATTCCCAGATCTCGGTGAACCGCTAGCAGTGTTCACTTCCTTCCGGGTGGTTATGAGATACAAACTAATGAAACGAACTAATAAATTAGTTCGTCCCGGATGCACTCACTCAGGACTCAAAAATAGGCTTTGGCAGAAGAGGATAGCAGTTGAAAGGAACTCAACCCTATCTTAGAAAATAACCAAGGCCTCTGTATTGTTCCTATAGAATTATCTAACACATTGTATTTGAATCCAAGTGGATCCCATCTCGGTGTGATAGTTAAGACTAAATTCCCAATACACGGCAATTTTGGAAAATAAAAGATTTGAAAACCATTCCCTAAACAGGTACTAGACTCTCAATTAAAACACAGATCCTTTCAGTCTAGGTGAGACCTAATCGCTGACTCTGCTTCTAATTTCCCAAAATCAATCCCCAGTCGGATATGAATTAGTCATAACTGTGGAATTTATCCCTTACTCAGATCCGGATTTTATAAATGAATTTTTGTTGGAAATTTAACATGAAACATCTGATTTAAATCAAGACTTCTATGTCCAAGGGAAGGATCCCAAAATAATATTAACCACAGTATCTACATAATAATATCATGCATAAATTTATAAAGAAGTGTAAAATTAAATAACCCAAAATATAAGGTGGGTTTAGACAGAAGTGAGACACAGAGATGAAATAGCCGGAGATGAGAAGAATTTATTTGGCTAAAAAGATGACAAAAATAATCAGGATAATCCGGACTGCAAACATCTGCTATCCGGGTCCTGACTATTCCAGGTGGGATGATTTTTAGACAGTGGAATGCCTTAAATGACAGTTGCCGCCGTCATCTTAGACTCCACTATCTGTGAATTGGATAAAAACCCACATGTTCTATTACTACAGTAATTATCAGATAACATTGGCATATATCATCTAACATTACTACAGTTCCAGATTCGGGTTTGAAATTAAGATAAAGAAAGAGAAACTGTATCCGGATAGGAGTCAGCTGAGCAGCTATTATAATCCCGGATGGACGAACCGCCAAGGCTTCCACCGACCACTATCCGGACCATGCAAAATAACATCTAGTAATTAATATACAGACCACGAGCTAGTTTATCCGTGTGGGAATACCCGCCAACATTAGTCTGTTATATCTCTTACTAGCTGTTTCACACAACACGGGTAAAGACAAAATAAATAATAAAATATTTTTGGGTCATCTTGTATGAGAGACATTGGTTTCTCATGCAAGGGTATGGAATGAAATCCATAATTACTCTTTATGTCTAAATAATCACTCATTCCATAATTAATTAATTAATTACAGTCCGGATTATATACTTAGATCAATAGAGTTTAATTTTGTAGAAAAATCTTTTAATGGAATTGAACAAAATTCTTTATATCAAATTAATCATGGGTTGAGATCATTGGATTTCAACCTCAAAATATTAATATAAAGGTTCACTTAATTAAGTGAGGAAAATGGAGAGATGGAAAATTTGGCAAAAAAATGCCAATTACGGCGCTAGGCGGATTTTACGACGCTATCCTAGGATAGCGTCGTAGGTATAGCGCCGTAGTGGATTGGTGAAAGAGATGTGAAATTTTGGGGTTAAAGGGGTGTGTACGACGCTATACACTAATTTACGGCGCTATACTAGGATAGCGTCGTAGGTGTAGCGTCGTAGGTGGTTTGAAAAATTGGGGAAGAAAGAAGTTTTTTGAAAAAGGAGAGATGCTACGGCGCTATACACTAAATGACGACGCTATCCTAGGATAGCGTCGTAGGTATAGCGTCGTAGGTGGGTTTTTATGAGAAATGAAGTATTTTGGGGTCCTACGACGCTGAACAAAAATTACGACGCTATCCGAGGATAGCGTCGTTGGTCTAGCGCCGTAAGGCCAATTTTTGTTTAAGTCTGGATAACTACGGCGCTAAACCTCACCTACGACGCTATCCAAGGATAGCGCCAAGGATAGCGCCGTAGGGCGGTTAGCGTCGTAGCTAGCCCAGAATGTTGTTGTTCGGGTGATGCAATCTATGCGATTGCAAACCCTAAAATTGTTGGTCGGGTAATGCAATCTATGCGATTGCAAAACCCTATTTTCAAGTTTTTGAATATGCACAAACACAATAATATCATCCACATTTTAAATCTATTAAACTAAACTGTAACAACCCGGATTTGGTTACCCAGGCCGGGACGCTACCGCCACACCCTTCCAAACAAGACCCGATCAAATCGAGTTTATTTAAAAGGATGCTAAGGCTTAAGTTGCATCATTAGCTTAAAATATTTAAAAACCATTCAAATAAGCCCGAAATTTAATCAGAGTATAACACACATAATAATAATAACAGTGCGGAAGCAAAAATAAACAGGGCCAAAACATGCGGCCAAAACCAGAGTCTAAGTCCAATGCATAAATTAAAAATAAATAAAATGCGACAAGTCTTCTTTTAAAAATGGAAATCCCATCCCTCCCTGCGATGCTTACTCTGCGAAATCTGAAAGGAAAATAAAACAACAATTTATCAGTACAAAGGTACCCGCGTAAGTTAATATATAGCACAACGAATTTTAAAAGTTTTAGGAGAATATACAAAATAATATATTTAATTAAAAAGACGAATAAATAAATTAATTTAAAATCTCTTACACATATTCCACGAACATTTTACCAATGTTAGTTATGATCGAGGACACCCCATTAATATATCCTAGGGACGAACCCACAGGACCAACCTTTGGGACTTTATACCCACAAGGACTCAAACATATCCTAGGGACGAACCCTTGGGATCAACCTCTGGGACTCGTACCCACGAGGTAAGTGCATGCAGCGGACCCTATACAGACACACTCCGGAGCCCTAGATAACCCATACGGATACATCTAGGAGTATAGACTCATACATCACAATAAATAAATGCCGTTTTGGCTACAAAAGAGGGGGCGGCCCAACGAGCTCACGCCAAGTGCACTTACCCTCTAACACATGGCATCCCACTCGATCAAAACCTCCAAAGTTTAAAATTCACATTTTTATCATTCCAATATATTCGCCACATATCCAGATTTCATACATATCCAAAACCGAGTAGCAATCGACTCTTAGTTCATCGAATAATCAAGATAGCATTTACCGACCAAAAATGACATTATAGCAGTTTCTGAAATCGCCTTTAAAAATGCAGTAAACAATTTTTAAAAATTCTGGAAAAATTACAGTGGCTAGGAATCATCAAAATAAGCATTTTTCATAGAAATAGCCATCTCAAAATTCGGACTCTAAACTGGTCATTTTAATCGATTTCAGAAAGCTATTGATTTACAATTTCGCATACTTCAGTAAATTCGACCACAGTGAGTTCAAAAATTCATAACAATTTCATACATGCTCCAAAAATCATGAAATTTTACAGGGATGTTCTAGACACATATTAGAACACGTTCCATGAAGACATCAAGCACTAAAAACGATCATAGGCAAGAGTGAATCGAACAACAAAACTGACTACATACATACATTAAATCTGTCAACTTATACGCAGAAAATACTAGATCGAATTTGGATGACCAAAACATGTCCAAAAATTAGAAACATTTACAGAGAGCATCTTTAGGACATTAGGAACAAGTTTCATTTTGGAAAGTTCTCCTAAACATGTACGGATCATGGTCGAATTCACAGAACAATAAAATTTGGTCATAGGAAACCCTATTTGACAGATTTTGTCAAATGAAAAGATAAACCTATATCTCGAGTTATACTCAACCAAAACTCCTAAAAATCGACGTGCACAATAGTAACTTACTTGAGATGAGTTTAGAACCGAATATCCCCTTGGTGGAATCCTGGAAATCGTCCAACTCGACCCCAACAATCAACACTTCTACCGAATGCACCTATTATGGAGTTGTCGGAGGAAATTCTCAATTCTAGGACAAGGGATTCGAATCTAAGACCAAGGAAATGAAGTAGAACTCTTACCTACACGTAGGAGAAAGGTTTGGACCACTTGAACACGTCCACACTCCCTGGAAGGATGATGAACAACTCACAAAACTCTCACTACTCTCTCTTGAACTCAAATTTCGGATGGGATGCAAATGAGTGCAATGGAGGCTGAGTAGGGGCTATTTATAGAGGGGTAATTGCTCCAAAAGCTGCCATGGGGTAGTGGGAATGTGAGGGAACAATTTCTAACCCATAACCCCCGAATTAACACCCCCAAACCTCATCCATTCCCCCCACTCCTCTCATAGCTCCATAGGATCCTCCAAAAGGTGTGTTGTGTGAGCTTAAAGACTAAGTTTGTGGGGTGTTAATGCTTCTCAACCCAATCATAACCCCCCCACAACGTCCACACGGTCTGATGATTGAATTCAAACCGATTGGAGACGTGCAAAACGAAAATCAATGCAAGAATCCACTTGTAACGCCTGCATAGCAGGTCTGCTGCTGGTGGCGCGCCCCGCGCGGGCACCGCGCGGCCACCAGGCAGCATTTTTTTTTTTCATTTAATATTATGATTTTTAATCTCTTAAAAATCATAATATTAATTATCCGAGATTTTTGGGATAATTCGATACCTCTATCCCGAGTCGCGATTATCCGAAATATTTAATTTCGTTCTCTCGGAATTAATTCGATTTCGATAAATAAATCCAAATTTCTTAACTTTCGGATTTTAAAACCTGATGTCGATTTCTCGGGTATTACAGTCTACCCTCCTTAGAAATTAACTTCGTCCTCAAAGTTGGGTCGCACTCGGACTGATAGTAATGCATGTAATGATTCGCACACATAAAATATTTGATGTTTGAAAATTAAATTCTTACCTCGGCGTGTGACGACTCTCTGCGGGGTATCACATCCTCCCCCCCTTAGAACTACAGTTATGTCCCCATAACTGCTCACGAGTCGTGTTGAAAAAGGTTGGGATACTTCTGCTTCATATCCGATTCCAACTCCCACGTCGCTTCTTCGGTACCATGATTAGACCATAGTACCTTTACCATTCTCACGGTCATATTTCTTGTGACTCTTTCTTTGACGTCCAGTATCTCGATCGGATACTCCTCATACGTCAGGTCATCATCCAGCTCAATCACATCAGTTTGCAAGACGTGAGTTGGATCGTGCACATATTTCTTCAGCTGAGAAACATGAAACACGTTGTGCACCCGTGATAATTCCGGTGGAAGAGCCAATCGGTAGGCCAAAGTACCTACACGGTCTAAAATCTCGTATGGACCAATGTAACGAGGACTCAGCTTCCCTCGTTTGCCAAATCGCATCACCCCCTTCATGGGTGACACCTTTAGCATGACCATGTCTCCCACTTGGAATTCCAACTCTTGTCGCCTCGTATCGGCATAGCTCTTTTGGCGATCTTGTGCGGCCTTCATCTTTTGTTGGACAATCTGGATCTGTTTACTCATATCTTCAATGAGCTGAGGTCCAACAACTACAGAATTTTCATCCTTTGTCCAGCATAGCGGACTGCGACAATTGCGTCCATAGAGAGCTTCGAACGGTGCCATGCCAATGCTAGCGTGGTAACTGTTGTTATACGAGAATTCAATTAGCGGTAAGTGGTTCTCCCAACTTCCCTTGAATTCAAGTACACACGCTCTAAGCATATCTTCAAGTGTTTGTATCGTCTGCTCAGTTTGACCGTCGGTCATCGGATGAAAGGCTGTGCTCATCTTGATTTGGGTTCCCAAGGCTTCTTGTAATTTTGTCCAAAAATTTGAGACAAATCTACTGTCTCGGTCCGAAATGATATCATGTGGCACTCCGTGCCTTCGAACCACATTATCGATATATGCCTTGGCTAGTTGATCCATCCACCAATTGTCTTTCATTGGTATAAAGATGGCAGTCTTTGTTAACCGATCAACTATTAACCAAATTTTGTTCATCCCTCGAGGAGATCTTGGTAAGCCCGAGACAAAGTCCATGGAGATGCTATCCCATTTCCAACTTGGGATCTCCAACGGTTTCACCAATCCCAATGGCTTTTGCCGTACTGCCTTTACCTTTTGGCAAGTTATACATTTAGCCACAAAATCTGCAACATCTTTCTTCATTCTCGGCCACCAATAGATTTTCTTCAAATCTTTGTACAGCTTATCACCACCAGGGTGTACTGAATATGGCTTTCTGTGGCCTTCTTCCATCAATTTTTGCTTCAATTCCTCACACTTGTGAGGAACGCACCACCTCCCTTTAAAGCGAATACTCCCGTCATCGTGGACTGTGCATCCTACCGCTTTTCCCTCATCCATCTTCTCCTTGATCCTCTTGAGATTCTCATCATCCGGCTGAGCTGCCAGAATCTCGTCAAATACGGTAGATTCAATCGTCACGGCATTCACCCTTTCCACCACAGTCCCATAATGGACTAGTTCAGTTTCCAACCTTGCTAAGTCCATATATAGTCCTGACGGTAAAATAAGAGTGTTTGTCGTGTGCTTCGCCTTTCGACTTAATGCGTCCGCCACGACGTTTGCTTTTCCTTCGTGATAGGCTATCTCCAGGTCGTAGTCCTTGATTAACTCAAGCCATCTCCGCTGCCTCATATTTAACTCCTTTTGAGTAAATATGTACTTGAGGCTCTTGTGGTCCGTGAACATCCGACATGTTCGTCCGTATAAGTAGTGTCGCCAAATCTTGAGAGCGAACACCACCGCGGCTAATTCTAGATCGTGCGTCGGATAATTCTCCTCATGCGGCTTGAGCTGTCGCGATGCGTAAGAAATAACCCTCTGGTTTTGCATAAGTACACACCCGAGTCCTTCTTTTGAAGCGTCACTGTACACTTCAAAATCTTCCGTTTCTGATGGAAGTATCAGGACTGGCGCTGTTGTAAGTCTTTTCTTGAGTTCTTGGAAAGACTTTTCGCACTCTGTAGTCCATTCGAACTTTAACCCCTTCTTCAGCAGTTGGGTCATTGGCCTTGCAATCTTGGAGAAATCTTTCACGAATCTTCTGTAGTATCTGGCTAGTCCCAGAAAGCTTCTTACTTCTGTCTGACTCGTCGGTGCCGGCCAATCAATCACTGCCGATATTTTTGCCGAGTCAACCGACACTCCCTTAGCCGATACTATGTGCCCCAAGAATGCGACTTCCTTCATCCAAAACTCGCATTTCGACAGTTTTGCGTACAGCGGATTTCTCCTCAGAGTTCCGAGCACTTGATGCAAGTGTTTCGTATGCTCCTCATCGTCCCTTGAGTAAACTAGAATGTCATCGATGAATACGACGACACAAGAATCTAGCAACTCTCGGAAAACACTATTCATGAGGTTCATGAATACTGCGGGAGCGTTTGTGAGACCAAAGGACATTACGGTGAATTCGTAGTGCCCATATCTCGTACGAAACGCTGTCTTCGGTATATCCTTCTCGGCTATACGCAGTTGGTGGTATCCCGATCTCAGGTCGATCTTGGAAAATACCGAAGCTCCTCTCAGTTGATCGAAAAGGTCTTCGATCCTGGGTAGCGGGTACTTGTTCTTGATCGTGACTTGATTAAGACCTCTGTAGTCTATGCATAACCGAAACCCACCGTCCTTCTTCTTAACGAATAGGACTGGCGCTCCCCAAGGTGACGTACTCGGTCGAATATAACCTTTTGATAACAACTCTTCTAGTTGTTCCTTCAGCTCTTTCATCTCTGTTGGTGCCATGCGATATGGTGCCTTGGATACCGGTTCGGTTCCAGGTACCAGATCAATCGTGAACTCAATCTCTCGCTCAGGTGGCATCCCTGGAATATCTTCTGGGAAAACGTCAGGATATTCATTTATGACTGGGATCTCGTCGATCTTGTTTCCCTCATCGTTGAGGTTATGCACATAGCATGCATATAAGTGATAGCCTTTCCGTATGAGATTGTAGAACCTCAAGGCATTCACTACCTTAGCGTTTTTCTTTCGAGGCTGCATGTAATACACAACCTTCCTCCCTCGACTCTTGGCTAAGGAAATCTTCTGCTTCTGGCACTCAATAACAGCTTTGTATTGAGTCAGAAAATCCATGCCTAAGATGACGTCGAAGTCCCCAAGATCAAACTCAATTAAATTCGCGAAGAATTCTAGATTCTTGATTACTATCGGGGTTCCATCGTATCGTTTCAAACACGATATCACCTTGCCCGATGGTAATTGAATTCCTAAGTTAATGTTCGTAGGCGCTGGTAGATCTAAGGCAGATATAATCCTTGTAGATATTAAAGAACAACTCGCGCCTGAATCGAACAAAACTTTAACGGGTACGCTTAAAGCAGTAAACGTACCAGTGATCACTTCTCCCTGAGCGGCCAAATCCGCTTGGTTGATCACGTTCAAGCGTCCCACGGCTCCGCCTTGATTTCACTGCTGGTTGCGATTCTGGGGTGGCCCTTGAGCTTGTTGGAACCTTTGTCCTTGATTGTTATGCTGATTCGGCCCAGTTGGGTGATTCCCAGTTGGACGAATCACTAAGTCCAGCCTCTTCTCGATTGTCTCCTCTCGAATTCTACAATCCCTTCTCAGGTGGCCTTCTCTGCCACACCTATAACAAGACCCAGGTTTCGGGCATTCGCGCACCAGATGCGGAATGTTGCATTGCGGGCATCGGGGTATGAAAGCACCCTGATTCCCAGGCCTCCGATTTCCATTCCCTCCTTGGTTGAACCCTTTGTTCTCAATTCTTCTCTGTCCTTCATTCTTTTCCAGGTCGTTCCCTTTCCTAAAGTTGTTACCATTGTTGTAGCTCCGGTTCCTCTTATCAAATCGATTCGAGCCCTTGCTCGACTCCCCATGGTCCTTGCGCTTTAGCTGTTGTACCCGTGCGATTGCCACTGCACGATCGTAAACAGCCTGCAGAGTTGTGTGCTGTCCGCCAACTAGAATCTCTCTGATGCTGAGGTTTAGCCCCATCTCAAATTTCTGGGCTTTGCCAGCATCAGTCGGTACCAGCCTTGGAGCGAAACGGACGAGTTCCTTGAATCTCGCGTAGTACTCCTGTACTGTCTGAGTACCCTGACGAAGGTTGATAAACTCTTCGTACTTAGCCATCTTCGTGCTAAGAGGGTAAAATCTCTCTCTCATCATCTCCTTGAATTCTTCCCAAAAATAAACTTGCTCACCATCAGCTAGCCCTCCTTGGTGGTTTTGCCACCATTCATCCGCCTCCCCACTTAAATAGTACGTAGCTACTCTCACTTTCTCATTCTCGGGACATCTGACGGCGTTCAAAATCTTGTCAAATGTCCTCATCCAGTCTTCTAGCTTTGCGGGATCTTTTTGTCCCTCGTAATGGGGCGGCTGGTATGGGTTTACCATTGCCAGATAGTTAATACGGGCTGCCGGCGGAGGTACCGCCGCTTGGGCCCTATTAACTTCGGCGTTGCCCAGTGCTATGAGGACTTGCTCTACAGTCCTCAGCCGTGCGTCTACAACATTGGGTACAGCGCCCGCCTGACCTCCAACGTTAGGTGGGTTTGCACCCACTGGCCCATTTGCCCCGTCCGGGTTCAGTGGTGCCCCACCTTCGGCGGGTACATTAGGGTTGGCGTTGTTAGCAGCAGGGTTTTCCCTTCGCGGTCTTCCCCTTGGCGGCATTCTGTTAGATAAGCACGCAAGGGTAAGAATCAAATTCTACGGTAGGTTAGTAGTCAAGTTAGTAAGTTCTAACATCTCAAGTACGCATAATTCTAAAAGAGACGACGCAACAAAGGAAAAGGAAAATGCTTCACTAGATCATTTAGGAAAAATTTTAAAGCAGCTACAATGGAAGGCAAATCAAGGTAATATGAAATACGGAAAGCAATAGATAATCCAACGATATGATGCGATCAATCTAGTAGATAATCGGGAGAATAGCCGAGGAGTGCCCTGTCATGCTCATACTCCCCATCGGAGTCAAGAGGTATCGGTGGGTCCACTACCTCTGCCTCTGGTTCCTCCTCATCCACGCCCTCAATATCAATATACATGTCCGGGTCCTCCTCCTCTTCCTCTTCCTCCTCAGGTTCCGGTGCATTGAGTCGGTTTTGAAGGTCAACAATCTCATGCTCCAAAGTGAACACACGTCCCCTAAGCATGTGGTTGTTGTGTTGCTCCTCATGAAACAGAGTTTCAAGAGCAGCGATGCGGCCCAAATCCTGCTGTCGAGCATTCCTCAATTTCTCCAATTCTTTCTCGATACCTTTTACATGATCCTTATATGCACTAACCTCATCACGACTATGTCTTAACTCATGCATGATACTAGTCATCGAACATAGCATATTGGTCATCATGTTAAAAAGCTTTGGGTCGGCCATCTAAAAAAATAAATTTTTAACATATCAATATCTCGCACATTTCAAGCACATATGTTAATGCATATGCACCCCCCAAAAATAATATTTTGATATTTGTCGAATTTTTGAGATATATTTTTCCATGGGTTTTAAAATAAATTTCCTTTCCATGGAAATAATATTTAAAAAGCTTAAAAATAATATTTAATATCTTGGGCCTCTATATTGGGCCGAAAAATAATAGCTTTTAAAAATAAATAATTCGGGCTCTGATACCACTTTGTAACACCCCGGATTTGGTCACCCAGGCCGGGACGCTACCGCCACACCCTTCCAAACAAGACCCGATCAAATCGAGTTTATTTAAAAGGATGCTAAGGCTTAAGTTGCATCATTAGCTTAAAATATTTAAAAACCATTCAAATAAGCCCGAAATTTAATCAGAGTATAACACACATAATAATAATAAGCAGTGCGGAAGCAAAAATAAACAGGGCCAAAACATGCGGCCAAAACCAGAGTCTAAGTCCAATGCATAAATTAAAAATAAATAAAATGCGACAAGTCTTCTTTTAAAAATGGAAATCCCATCCCTCCCTGCGATGCTTACTCTGCGAAATCTGAAAGGAAAATAAAACAACAATTTATCAGTACAAAGGTACCGCGTAAGTTAATATATAGCACAACGAATTTTAAAAGTTTTAGGAGAATATACAAAATAATATATTTAATTAAAAAGACGAATAAATAAATTAATTTAAAATCTCTTACACATATTCCACGAACATTTTACCAATGTTAGTTATGATCGAGGACACCCCATTAATATATCCTAGGGACGAACCCACAGGACCAACCTTTGGGACTTTATACCCACAAGGACTCAAACATATCCTAGGGACGAACCCTTGGGATCAACCTCTGGGACTCGTACCCACGAGGTAAGTGCATGCAGCGGACCCTATACAGACACACTTCGGAGCCCTAGATAACCCATACGGATACATCTAGGAGTATAGACTCATACATCACAATAAATAAATGTCGTTTTGGCTACAAAAGAGGGGGCGGCCCAACGAGCTCACGCCAAGTGCACTTACCCTCTAACACATGGCATCCCACTCGATCAAAACCTCCAAAGTTTAAAATTCACATTTTTATCAATCCAATATATTCGCCACATATCCAAATTTCATACATATCCAAAACCGAGTAGCAATCGACTCTTAGTTCATCGAATAATCAAGATAGCATTTACCGACCAAAAATGACATTATAGCAGTTTCTGAAATCGCCTTTAAAAATACAGTAAACAATTTTTAAAAATTCTGGAAAAATTACAGTGGCTAGGAATCATCAAAATAAGCATTTTTCATAGAAATAGCCATCTCAAAATTCGGACTCTAAACTGGACATTTTAATCGATTTCAGAAAGCTATTGATTTACAATTTCGCATACTTCAGTAAATTCGACCACAGTGAGTTCAAAAATTCATAACAATTTCATACATGCTCCAAAAATCATGAAATTTTACAGGGATGTTCTAGACACATATTAGAACACGTTCCATGAAGACATCAAGCACTAAAAACGATCATAGGCAAGAGTGAATCGAACAACAAAACTGACTACATACATACATTAAATCTGTCAACTTATACGCAGAAAATACCAGATCAAATTTGGATGACCAAAACATGTCCAAAAATTAGAAAAATTTACAGAGAGCATCTTTAGGACATTAGGAACAAGTTTCATTTTGGAAAGTTCTCCTAAAAGTGTACGGATCATGGTCGAATTCACAGAACAATAAAATTTGGTCATAGGAAACCCTATTTGACAGATTTTGTCAAATGAAAAGATAAACCTATATCTCGAGTTATACTCAACCAAAACTCCTAAAAATCGACGTGCACAATACTAACTTACTTGAGATGAGTTTAGAACCGAATATCCCCTTGGTGGAATCCTGGAAATCGTCCAACTCGACCCCAACAATCAACACTTCTACCGAATGCACCTATTATGGAGTTGTCGGAGGAAATTCTCAATTCTAGGACAAGGGATTCGAATCTAAGACCAAGGAAATGAAGTAGAACTCTTACCTACACGTAGGAGAAAGGTTTGGACCACTTGAACACGTCCACACTCCCTGGAAGGATGATGAACAACTCACAAAACTCTCACTACTCTCTCTTGAACTCAAATTTCGGATGGGATGCAAATGAGTGCAATGGAGGCTGAGTAGGGGCTATTTATAGAGGGGTAATTGCTCCAAAAGCTGCCATGGGGTAGTGGGAATGTGAGGGAACAATTTCTAACCCATAACCCCCGAATTAACACCCCCAAACCTCATCCATTCCCCCCACTCCTCTCATAGCTCCATAGGATCCTCCAAGGTGTGTTGTGTGAGCTTAAAGACTAAGTTTGTGGGGTGTTAATGCTTCTCAACCCAATCATAACCCCCCCACAACGTCCACAAGGTCTGATGATTGAATTCAAACTGATTGGAGACGTGCAAAACGAAAATCAATGCAAGAATCCACTTGTAACGCCTACATAGCAGGTCTGCTGCTGGTGGCGCGCTGGTGGCGCGCCCCGCGCGGGCACCGCGCGGCCACCAGGCAGCGTTTTTTTTTTTTTCATTTAATATTATGATTTTTAATCTCTTAAAAATCATATTATGAATTATCCGAGATTTTTGGGATAATTCGATACCTCTATCCCGAGTCGCGATTATCCGAAATATTTAATTCCGTTCTCTCGGAATTAATTCGATTTCGATAAATAAATCCAAATTTCTTAACTTTCGGATTTTAAAACCTGATGTCGATTTCTCGGGTATTACATAAACTAAAAATAAAATAAAATAAAAATAAAAATAAAAATAAAATAAAACTAAAAAAGTAATAAACACCAACACTAGCAAAAATAAAATCTAAACTACAATAATAAATCTAAAAAGGGATGAACACCAAGCATTTGTGCATTTATAATATCAATAAAATAAAAGGAAAGTGGTCAAGTGACCAAAACAAATAAAAAAGAACAAACAATAAACTAGAATAAGGAGACCCACAAAACAAAACCCAAAACAGTGGAGTAGTAGTGGATTTAACATCCATAACATATTTTTTTTTGTAACCATTTTCTTGTATAACTCATCAAAAAGCAATAAAAATCCAAGAATAACCCATTATTTGGGTATTCTCAAATGTTTCTACATTACAAAGCAATAAAATATGGAAATTGCTACTCTAAAGAGTTTCAAACTGCTATTTACTAAGCAATCTACAACTACAATTAACAAAAATAAAATTATAAGGCAAAAATTAAACTAAACTAAACTTGATTTTTGATTTTTTTGGAGCATCCCAGCAGCATGGCTGCACTGTTCAAAAATTGGGAGCTGTTGTTCAAAGAGAGTATAACAGTTATTTATAGAGGCTAGAGCAAAAACCCTAGGCCCAATAGGCCTGTTAACGGAGTGGGAGGGGGCAGGTCTTCGAGTCCAGGCGAGAAAAGACAAACATTCTTACACTTCGGGACCTCAAGTCCCTGGTCTCCCCAATCATTTAGGCACATGGGAAAATTTTGAAAATGGGGGTTACGGCGCTATACTGCTATTACGACGCTATCCTCTTTTACGGCGCTATACTAGCGTCGTAGCTCTTTTGTATAGCGTCGTAGTGCTTGATTTTAGCATTTTAGCTCTTTTGTATAGCGTCGTAGCTCTTTTTCTTTGTGGTATAGCGTCGTAGTGTCTATTTTTTCAGCGCTTAGCGCCGTAGCAGGTTTTCTCAATTCCCTTCTTTTTCTCTTTCCTTTCTCTCGTTCAACAGATCTCTTCTTCAATTTCTTTCTTCTTCCATTCTTTATTTCTTCTTCGTTTTCTTTCATCTCTTTTTAACTGGGTCTCTCTTTTATTTCTTCTTTCTGTTGTTCTTTTGAGACTGAAATTTGAGAATTGCGATTCCCATTTCCAATAGCCATTTGAGAACTCGGAGGTGAAGTGGAGCTCTGGGGCAGGCGCCCGGAGGCTCGAAATGGACGCTGTGGTTGGCCGGAGGTTCGGGAGTGGAAGAAGAGGGCGGCGAGGAAGACGGATGGAGGTGCGGTGGTCGGCAGTGAAGGAGGCAGGGGGCTGTGTTGGACTGTGGTGGCGTTGGAACTGCGGCGGTGGAGACTGGGGTGGCGCTGTTCGGAGATGGGCGCGGCCACTGGTGGTGCGGCGGCGAGATTGGGGTGACGCTGAGTGGAGGCGAGCGCAGGGGTTGTGTAACACCCCGGATTTCAAAACAATTAAGGCCGGGATGCTACCGCCACACTTTCCCAATCAAGCTCACCATTGGCTAACTTAATTGGAAAAATGCTAAGGCTAGTCGTACCATTACAAATAATTTAAAATAAAATAGGACTTTATTCAAAAGAAATTAAATGCGCGGAAACGTTCAAAACATCAGGTATGCATAGTCTCAAAGGTAGAGTCATGCAAATAATGAAAATGATAGTAAACGAGAAAAAATTTAAAAACGTCTTTCCAAAATGTCCCATCCCTCATGAAGTGAAGTGCTCGTGCTCATGCCTTTAATCCTGGAAGTCTGAAAAGAAAAATTTAAAAAAAAATAGGTTGTCAGTATGAATTACTGAGTAGGCTAATCATGTTCCCAGTTACAACATTAAATTAAATTTTTTTTCTTTGCAATATATTCTTGTAAGAGTAAGAAGAATTATTGAAAATAATGAAGTTATAATCGCCGCCGTACTAATAAGACATCACGAGGACACCCAAACATAATATCATCCATAACATCAATATCATAGGTGAGAAACAATTGTCTCACGGGACCACAATCGGATCCACGGTTATGTAGCGGACCCTATACAGACTCACACCGGTGCCCACGTATAATCCTAAAAATAGAAATTATACGGGAGTATAGACTCTTGCATACCGTCTAGGCCTTTTTCAATAACATGAGCCGTTTTCGGCAACATATACAATTAAGGGCATTCAAAACTCGGACTCCTAAGTACTTTGGCGAATGTAGATATCTTATAAAAGAGTTCCTTACATTTCTTTATACATATTTAAAAGATATCAATTAACCATGTCACAAGAAAAACATACGTTCACAAATTCTGGAAACGATGGGTTTAATATATGCGACATTGGCATAAAAATTCCATAAATTTTATTATAACCCAGAAAATTACCAAATTTTTCGGTTAGAATCCTCACTGAACGATCTACCATATTCATGTTTTATACTTTCACCGATTTTGACTTTTAAGTTGCGGTAAAAATTAGATTTTACACAGAAGTACAATTACGTCGACCGCAATACGCTGTCTTCGAAAATAAATTCTAGAAAAATAAATACTTATCCAAAAATTCCGAAATTTTCAGGTTAGTCTCCTAACATGATTATCTACAAATTTTATGTTTTATGTTTTTCCTAATTCTTATTCGAAATTAACCCAAACTACAGATTTCTACAGGGCTTCAATTCTGTCCCGAAAAATCCACAGGAGCAGATCTAGTAGAAAATTCATCTAGCATTGATAAATACCTTCAAAAATTCTGAAATTTTTACCATGCATTCTAAAGTCATAGATCTACAATTTCTCAGTTCATCAGAATTCGAAATTCAAAGAATAGCATAATCGAAAAATTCATTCTTTCCAATACTTAAAATCTGTCACAGAACTCTATACTAATGAGAGTTTCCCTAACATTGATTTTTCGAAGTTTAACATCAAAAATATAATATAGGGATGTAGATTAACCTACCTTAATGTGATTCGAGGGATCCTACAGAAATCTTCTCGCCTTAAGTCCTACTCTTGTTCGATCTCCTCCGTTCCTATACCGAACAAATGAAAAATTGTAAGAATTCGAAACTTTAAAGGAAGAAACTGATTTTGGACAGAATTTACCACCTCCTAAGGTTACCGTACGAAGAGAAACGTCCTAGGTGCTGGTGAAAGAAAGGGAACTCGATCCTCTTGCCAAGAACGTTCGAACTCTAGATCTCTATATTTTTTTTTGTACGTATAATAATTTTCGGCAATAGTAATGTGAGGATGAGGGGAATGGGTTTAAAAAGGGGTCATGGTCGGCATACTTGGGAGTCAAATCTTCCCAAGATTTACTCCAACTATCTCCATATCATATATTCAATACTATCAAATTTTCCCAAGATTTGAAACTGAATGCTATAACTTTTCAATCCTATTAAATTTAATTTTTTTTTGATTATATATATATATATACAAGATTTCAAATTATATAAATTTAAATATTTTAAATAGTTCACTGCCGTTTTGTGACTATTAATTACTAGGGGAACTTTTGGTGGAAACTTGCCGAGCCATACTTGTATAGAAGTAGGGGGTCCAATTACAAAATTATATATATAATATATATTTATTGTTATTATTTTATTTTTATTTAAAAAAAACAAGTGTTAATTAACTACAAATAGTACATACGTAAAAAAAAATTTAGTTAAGATATATATATATACTTTCATCCTTAAGAATTCTCTAGGGTATGTATATACACTTACTGCTAGCTAAATAAATATATATATATATATATTAACTACTATGTATTTAAATATTTAGATAGCCTAGAAATTAAATAGTCTAACAATTATCTAGGGTGTTACAGTCTACCCTCCTTAAGAATAAACTTCGTCCTCGAAGTTGTCTATCATAGAATGGTAAAAAAAGAAATAGGGAAAAGCACCTATACCCTTAGTATTCTTCGGTTGTTACATCCTCCCCCGCTTAAGATGACAGTTATGTCCGCATAACTGCCTCGGTGTCATTTTGGAAAAGGTTTGGATAGTGCTGACGTATGTCCGATTCCAGCTCCCAAGTTGCTTCCTCAACTCCGTGATTAGACCATAAAATTTTCACCATTTTTATAGTCTTGGTCCTGGTGGCTCGTTCCTTGAAATCAAGGATTTGAATTGGAACCTCTTCATACTTTAAGTCCTCAGTCAATTCTATAACATCCGGTTGGAGTACATGACTGGAATCATGGATGTACTTTCTCAGTTGGGATACATGGAACACATTGTGGACACGCGCTAGTTGCACCGGTAGTGCTAGCCGATAGGCTAAGGTGCCAATGCGTTCAAGGATCTCGTATGGTCCAATGTACCGGGGACTTAACTTGCCCCGCTTCCCAAAACGCATAACTCCCTTCATTGGTGAAACTTTCAACAGGACCTTGTCCCCTACATTAAACTCCAATTCTTGCCGTCTAACATCGGCGTAACTCTTTTGTCTATCTTGGGCCGCTTTCATCTTTTGTTGTATCACCCTCACTTGTTCCGCCATGTCCGTAATTAGTTGCGGTCCAACTATCACCGGATTCTCGGTTTCATTCCAACAAAGTGGACTTCGGCACTTCCGCCCATATAATGCCTCAAATGGTGCCATACCTATGCTGGCATGGTGACTGTTGTTATAGGAGAATTCAATTAATGGAATGTGGCTCTCCCAACTCCCTTTGAACTCCAAAACACACGCCCGCAACATATCCTCCAACGTTTGAATTGTCCTTTCGGTTTGGCCATCAGTCATGGGGTGAAATGCTGTACTCATCTTGATTTGAGTCCCTAATGCTTCTTGCATTTTTGTCCAAAAATGGGAGACAAATCTACTGTCTCGATCGGATATGATGTCGTGGGGGACTCCATGTCTGCGAACGACATTATCGACATAAGCGTGTGCAAGTTGATCCATGGACCATGTGTCCTTCATGGGAATGAATATTGCCGCTTTTGTCAGTCGATCGACAATCACCCAAATCTTATTATTTCCCTTTGGTGACCGTGGTAGTCCAGAAATGAAATCCATAGAAATGCTTTCCCATTTCCAACTCGGGATTTCCAGTGGCTTCATTAGTCCAAGTGGTTTTTGACGGATGGCTTTGACCTTCTGACAGGTCAAGCACTTGGATACGAAGTCAGCTACCTCGTTTTTCATCCTTGGCCACCAATAGACCTTTTTCAAGTCCTTATAGAGTTTATCACCCCCCGGATGGACCGAATAGGGGGTGTTGTGACCTTCCTCCATCAATTTCTGTTTCAACTCACTGCACCTTTGGGGTACACACCACCTTCCCTTGAAGCGAATGCTTCCATCTGTGTGTATAGCAAATCCCGCTGCTTTACCTTCGGCAATCTTCTCTTTTATTCTATCCAGTTTAATATCTCCGGGTTGATTTGCACGTATTTCCTCTAACACGGGTGACGTGATTGTCATGGAATTGATGGTACTCACCACCGTGCCGTGCTGAACTAGTTCTACATCCAACCTCACAAACTCCATATACAACTGAGGTGGTAAGATCAATGTGCTCAGTGTATGTTGAGCTTTCGGGCTCAATGCATCTGCCACGACGTTAGCCTTTCCTTCATGGTATGCAATCTCCAAGTCGTAATCTTTTATAAGTTCCAACCATCGTCTTTGCCTCATATTCAACTCTTTCTGTGTAAATATGTATCTGAGGCTTTTGTGGTCAGTGAAGACTCGACATGTTCTTCCATACAAGTAATGTCGCCAAATCTTGAGGGCAAACACCACTGCTGCCAATTCCAAGTCATGCGTCGGATAATTCTCTTCATGAGGTTTTAATTGTCGAGATGCGTATGCGATAACTCGTTGTTCCTGCATCAAGACACATCCTAATCCTTCCTTCGAAGCGTCACTGTACACTTCGAAATCCTCATTATCCGATGGAAGAACGAGTACTGGAGCGGTTGTAAGCCTCATCTTCAACTCTTGAAAGGCTGTTTCACACTCCTTAGTCCATTCATACTTCAAGCCTTTCTTAAGTAGCTGAGTTAGAGGTCGTGCGATTCTTGAAAAGTCTCGGACAAACCTCCTATAGTATCCAGCTAATCCAAGGAAGCTTCTTACCTCCGTCTGGCTCGTGGGAGCAGGCCAATCGGTTACTGCCGAAATCTTGGCCGGATCGACAGAAACTCCTTCCGCTGAAATGATGTGGCCTAGAAATGCCACCTTTGTCATCCAAAAATCACATTTGGACAACTTGGCATATAACTGGTGGTCTCTTAGTCTCTTTAACACTTGATGAAGGTGGTTTGTATGCTCGTCATCGTCCCGCGAATATATCAAAATGTCATCGATAAACACAACAACGCACTTATCTAACATTTCACGGAACACGTTATTCATCAGGTTCATGAACACAGCAGGGGCGTTGGTTAGTCCAAATGGCATCACTACAAATTCGTAGTGGCCATATCTTGTACGAAAGGCTGTTTTCTGAATGTCCTTCTCTGCAATTCGTAGCTGATGTTATCCCGACCGCAGATCAATCTTCGAGAATACCTTAGCTCCTTTTAATTGGTCGAAGAGGTCTTCAATCCTCGGCAACAGATACTTGTTCTTAACGGTGACCTGATTTAACCCTCTGTAATCAATGCAGAGTTGTAAACCACCATCTTTCTTCTTAACGAAAAGGACGGGTGCTCCCCACGGAGAGGTACTGGGTCGAATGTACCCTTTTCCCAACAACTCCTCAAGTTGGTCTTTAAGTTCCTTCATTTTGAGTGGTGCCATACGATACGGTGCTTTGGACACAGGTTCGATTCCGGGCACCAGATCGATGGTAAACTCAATATCTCGTTGTGGTGGCATCCCTGGAATGTCTTCGGGAAATACGTCAGGGTATTCCTTAACGACTGGGATGTCATCTATTTTACTCTGCTCCATTTCGAGGTTATATACATAACCAACATATAAAGGGTAGCCCTTCCTGATTAGAGTGCTAAACCTTAAGGCATTGACTACCTTAGCAGTTTGTCTCGGAGGTTGAGAGTAGTATATCGCCTTCTTGCCCCTACTCTTCGATAAGGTAATCTTTTGCTTTTGACATTCGATTACCGCCTTGTATTGAGTTAGCCAGTCCATACCCAATATAATATCAAAATCCTTAAGCTCAAACTTAATTAGATTCGCGAAGAATTCTAAGTTCTTGATGATTATGGGGATTCCGTTGTATCGTTCAGAGCACGATACAACTTCACCCGAAGGCAGTTGAACTCCTAACTTGATCAATTCAGGCGCAGGTAGATCTAAGTTCGCTATGATTCTTGAAGAAATGAAGGAACAACTAGCGCCAGAGTCGAATAAAACTTTGACAGGTACATTCAAAGCAATAAAAGTACCTGCTAACACATCGGCATGCTCCGGAATGTCGGCTTGGTTGATGACATTTAACCTCCCTGCTGCACCACCTTGATTTCCTTGTTGAGCACGATTTCCATTATTCCAGTTACCCTGATTCTGATTCTGTTGTGGCCTCGGTCCTTGGTTATTTCCATTACGTCCATTGTGATTATTCTGTTGATTCCCTCCTCGGGGATTCGCCAAATCTTCTCTCTTGATTATCTGATCAATCCGTGTTCGACAATCTTTATAGTGATGTTGTCCCCTACCACATCTGTAGCACGCTCCCGGTGCGGGGCATTCCTTGACCAAATGGCGCTTGTTACAGCGCGGGCATGGTGGTGGAACAAAGTTCCTTTGATTTCCATTATTCCCATTGTTTCTGTGAGGTGTCTGATTCACATGTTGACGTCCACGCCTTCCTCCAAAATTATTAGCATTGTTACCTTGCTGAAAGCGATTCCTTCTGTCGTGAGTTGGTGGTCCTCTGCTAGTTTCTCCAGCAGCTTTCCTCTTCAATTGCTGAACTCTAGCAAATGCTACTGCTTTCATGTAGACGGATTGCAGATTCTGGTATTGAGTGCCCGTCACAATCTCTCGAATTGTAAGATTCAGCCCCATCTCAAACTTTTGGGCTTTCTGAATTTCAGTGGGGACCAGGCGAGGAGCAAATCTTATAAGTTCTTTGAATTTTGTGTAGTACTCTTGTACAGTCATAGTTCCTTGCTTTAAAGTTAGGAACTCCTCATATTTTTCAGCTTTCAAACTCATGGGATAAAAGTGATCTCGCATTGCCTCCTTCAGTTCCTCCCAAGTGTAGGGCTCATCGTCCTCTTCCAACTCCTCTTGACGATTCCTCCACCACTCATCAGCATCGCCACTTAGATGATAGGCAGCGACACGCACTTTTTCTGCTTCAGGACACCCAATTGCTTCCAGTATTTTATCAAATGTGCGAGCCCAATCCTCCAACTTAGCAGGATCCTCTTGACCATCATAACGTGGAGGGTTATGCTGACTTACTGCCGCGAGATAGTTCATCCGAGCTTGAGGTGGAGGTGCAGCGGCAACTGCAGCAGCTTGACCTTGGTGGAGTTGGGCATTGCCCAAAGTAATCAACATCTGTTCAATCGTTCTCAGTCGCTCATTAGCATTCCCAAAGTTGGGCTCATCGGGGTTTTGCGGTGGTAGATCTCTAACATTGGGGATGTTTTGACCTTGGGGTGCCTCTTGATTCACGTGCTGAGGTGCACGAGGAGCAGGTATGTTGGGTTGATTAACCCCTTGATTCCCATTTGGAAGTATGTTTCCCATGCCAGTAACGTCGTTAGGGACGGCCCCTTGATTCAAGTTTTGAGGCCCAATCGCCACGTTGGGAGCATTTTCATTGTTAACTTGGCCAACATTGGGATACTTCCTAGGCCTTCCACGGGGCGGCATTCTGAAAGGTGAAACTAGTTACGTAAACGCGCTACTAGAGAGTGAAGGCAAAAGTGGTCTTAAACTAAGGCAATGTTAACAGATACAGGAGATGCCATAGCTAGCGCACAAGAAAAATAAAATTTATAGCCTAGTTATTTCGTACTAGCAGCAAATAAATTTAAAATAATGAAAAGAAAAGGTAGGATAACAAATGTGGCTTAGTGAATTATGTAATTACTGGAGTTTCCCATTATGTTGAGAACTTTGTCAAAAAGGCACTAAACACCAAAAAGAATACTGGTCGCTATCTCACCAAACCTATTTAGAACTTATAATTTAAGTTTATTCTGATTAACGCCATAGTCTAGTAAAAAAAAATAAGACAAAGTAAAATAATTAACTAAGTAAAAATACAAGATTGCGCATCTTTACAGTTATGGGTGTTTAGAGCAATATACTATACATAACTTCCTTTATTCTAGTTATTCTTACATATATATATTGAGGATCAACGAGGCAATACAATATAAGCAGGAAGTACGTCAACCGCCATGCAGGAGAGTAGCCAGATTGTTTGGAGTGTTATGGAAAACGGCCCTTAGCATTATTATTATTATGTACAGCACTTAAAATGGAGGTAGGTTATTCTGGAGTTGTACATATATTAGGTTAACGGTTTGATAGACGATTCTGCTATGATATGAACCTTGGTATTATCTACCAGTCCTATATATGAACCTTGATATTATCTACCAGATCTAATAGAAGAATGTACAACCTGTAGATCTATAATTACACAGTGCCAGTAGATATTTACAGTAGCATGGATTATACTGGTGATCTTAGATATACCCATGACAAAGGTACACAATTAGGAGTAAAGGAATTGAGAAAGCCAATGTCGTGTTCAATTTTAACTACTCAACACCTACTGCTTCTGTGTTAAACTTCTGAAACAACTTGCCATCAGAACGTTAAGCTACTAATTTCCCTTCTCCTTCACCCGTATCATCCTATTTAAGTATGGATAGATCAATCTAGCTAAAGACAAGGGAGATTTAAAGCAAAGTCTCATCATTTGAATTCTGAGAACATCAACTCGTTCAGCAAAAAGAGGTTTAATTCAAGAAAGGAAAGATGCTAAAGCAAAATAAATATGCCAGAGTAAACAGGAAGGTGAATGTCTATAACTAGCGATGACAAAAATACTACAGAAGCTCCACATAGCAACTACTCATCATCCTCATTTGGGATCGCCATCCTCCTCGGAATACTCCTTGGGGTCCTCCTCCTCTTCTTCCATGCGTTCCCTGTCATGTTGATGACGCGGGCTGGGAGTGCGGCGTCGAATTGGGTCGTTAGAACCACTAGCCCCATTGGAGGGTTCTCGGCCAGGGGGTAGTTCTCCAACCATAGCTCGAAGTCGACGTATCTCCAACTCGGCTTCTCGGATTCTTCTATTCCCCACTCGATTCTCTAGCCTTAAGTTTTCGATGGTCGCATGATCTTGCTCCGCATAATCGCTCAGTTCATCGATTCTTCGACAAGCAGCCTTGCTAGCTTCTCGCAGATGAGTGCAGTTCTTCTCCAATGCCTCTAGGCGCTGACCAAATTCCTTCCAGCGATTGTCCCTTTCTTGAGCAAGCTGGCGGCGACGAATCTCGTCCACCTGGTGGATGAGATCTTCCATGGCACGACGACAGCGTGCATCTTCGCCACGCATCGCGACAAGGTCGACGATGGTGTTCACCAATCTCGGATCCGACATCTAACGCAATAACTTATTATTAATAATTTTATTAACTAGATGTACGGGAAGACAGGAAGGCAAAAATACTAATGATGCAATGCATGCTTAATGTCATGATCCATCCCCCAAAATTTTAAAATAGTCGAATGCATCAGTGAAATTTTTCATGCACGAGAGGTCCTTCATAAATATATATACATATTTTATTTTATTTTTTTATAAAAATGGTATCTAAGTATATATATAATATACTGATATCACTTAAAAATAATACTAATGTAGTACTGATACTTAAAAATGATGATACTTAAAAATATAGTATTGATACGTTTAAAATAATAATATATTACGAACCTTAGGCTCTGATACCACTCTGTAACACCCCGGATTTTAAAATAATTAAGGCCGGGATGCTACCGCCACACTTTCCCAATCAAGCTCACCATTGGCTAACTTAATTGGAAAAATGCTAAGGCTAGTCGTACCATTACAAATAATTTAAAACAAAATAGGACTTTATTCAAAAGAAATTAAATGCGCGGAAACGTTCAAAACATCAGGTAATGCATAGTCTCAAAGGTAGAGTCAATCAAATAATGAAAATGATAGTAAACGAGAGAAAATTTAAAAACGTCTTTTCAAAATGTCCCATCCCTCATGAAGTGAAGTGCTCTTGCTCATGCCTTTAATCCTGGAAGTCTGAAAAGAAAAATTTAAAAAAAAATAGGTTGTCAGTATGAATTACTGAGTAGGCTAATCATGTTCCCAGTTACAACATTAAATTAATTTTTTTTTTCTTTGCAATATATTCTTGTAAGAGTAAGAAGAATTATTGAAAATAATGAAGTTATAATCGCCGCCGTACTAATAAGACATCACGAGGACACCCAAACATAATATCATCCATAACATCAATATCATAGGTGAGAAACAATTGTCTCACGGGACCACAATCGGATCCACGGTTATGTAGCGGACCCTATACAGACTCACACCGGTGCCCACGTATAATCCTAAAAATAGAAATTATACGGGAGTATAGACTCTTGCATACCGTCTAGGCCTTTTTCAATAACATGAGCCGTTTTCGGCAACATATACAATTAAGGGCATTCAAAACTCGGACTCCTAAGTACTTTGGCGAATGTAGATATCTTATAAAAGAGTTCCTTACATTTCTTTATACATATTTAAAAGATATCAATTAACCATGTCACAAGAAAAACATACGTTCACAAATTCTGGAAACGATGGGTTTAATATATGCGACATTGGCATAAAAATTCCATAAATTTTATTATAACCCAGAAAATTACCAAATTTTTCGGTTAGAATCCTCACTGAACGATCTACCATATTCATGTTTTATACTTTCACCGATTTTGACTTTTAAGTTGCGGTAAAAATTAGATTTTACACAGAAGTACAATTACGTCGACCGCAATACGCTGTCTTCGAAAATAAATTCTAGAAAAATAAATACTTATCCAAAAATTCCAAAATTTTCAGGTTAGTCTCCTAACATGATTATCTACAAATTTTATGTTTTATGTTTTTCCTAATTCTTATTCGAAATTAACCCAAACTACAGATTTCTACAGGGCTTCAATTCTGTCCCGAAAAATCCACAGGAGCAGATCTAGTAGAAAATTCATCTAGCATTGATAAATACCTTCAAAAATTCTAAAATTTTTACCATGCATTCTAAAGTCATAGATCTACAATTTCTCAGTTCATCAGAATTCGAAATTCAAAGAATAGCATAATCGAAAAATTCATTCTTTCCAATACTTAAAATCTGTCACAGAACTCTATACTAATGAGAGTTTCCCTAACATTGATTTTTCGAAGTTTAACATCAAAAATATAATATAGGGATGTAGATTAACCTACCTTAATGTGATTCGAGGGATCCTACAGAAATCTTCTCGCCTTAAGTCCTACTCTTGTTCGATCTCCTCCGTTCCTATACCGAACAAATGAAAAATTGTAAGAATTCGAAACTTTAAAGGAAGAAACTGATTTTGGACAGAATTTACCACCTCCTAAGGTTACCGTACGAAGAGAAACGTCCTAGGTGCTGGTGAAAGAAAGGGAACTCGATCCTCTTGCCAAGAACGTTCGAACTCTAGATCTCTATATTTTTTTTTGTACGTATAATAATTTTCGGCAATAGTAATGTGAGGATGAGGGGAATGGGTTTAAAAAGGGGTCATGGTCGGCATACTTGGGAGTCAAATCTTCCCAAGATTTACTCCAACTATCTCCATATCATATATTCAATACTATCAAATTTTCCCAAGATTTGAAACTGAATGCTATAACTTTTCAATCCTATTAAATTTAAATTTTTTTTGATTATATATATATATACAAGATTTCAAATTATATAAATTTAAATATTTTAAATAGTTCACTGCCGTTTTGTGACTATTAATTACTAGGGGAACTTTTGGTGGAAACTTGCCGAGCCATACTTGTATAGAAGTAGGGGGTCCAATTACAAAATTATATATATAATATATATTTATTGTTATTATTTTATTTTTATTTAAAAAAAACAAGTGTTAATTAACTACAAATAGTACATACGTAAAAAAAAATTAGTTAAGATATATATATATATACTTTCATCCTTAAGAATTCTCTAGGGTATGTATATACACTTACTGCTAGCTAAATAAATATATATATATATATATTAACTACTATGTATTTAAATATTTAGATAGCCTAGAAATTAAATAGTCTAACAATTATCTAGGGTGTTACAGGTTGGCGAGAGGCGGCGGAGGACGGCGGTGGAGGCTTGGTTGTTCTCGCCGGAGTATTGGGGGTGGACGACGAAGGCAGCGGCGGTGACTGGAGGTGGCTCGAGCAGGCGGTGCTCGGAGGGGGAAGATGGAGGTCGTGGCCGGAGATGAGGATGAGGCAGGGGTGTTCGGGATGGAGGAGATGGCCGGAGTTGGAGGTTGCCCGGAGGGTGGCGGTGGCGCTGTGACTGTTTTGAGGGCTCGCCGGAGCATCGCCGGAAGGTGGTCGGCGGCGGCTGGCGGCGCCGGATTAGGGTTAGGTTTAGGTTTGAATTAGGGTTGGGCTTGGGGTTGGTTGGGCTTGGACAATGGGCTTTTGGTTTGTTTGGGCCTGCAGAATAAGTTGGATTAATTTTTGTTGGTGGGCTGGATCAATTGGATTGGACTGATAAACATTGGATTGGATTATTGAATTCTTGGGCCTGCAATTAATTAAAATTAAAAGTAATTAGTGGACCAATTAATGTTTAATTATATCAGAAAACATAAATAAAAAATAGATAAACATAAAAACTAAAAATATATACATCAAAAATATAAAATATAAAATATAATAAATAAGGATATTTGCTCCACTTGATATTTTGTTTGTGTTCCGTTTAATGGATCCGTGTTCCACCGAACAGATACTACCAAACCATAATTATCAAATGTGGAATTTTTAATATTTTTATCATGTTTTTGTATTTTTTTGATATGACTTTAATAAAAAAACAATATTTTTGTATTTTTCAATACCAGCTTATTATTTATACAAATTTGCATATATCTGTCAAATTCAACTGCTTTCTTATTTAAATAAGACCGGGATGCGATCAAATGTCCGTATTAGACACGGAAATAGATTGAAAATAATGGTCAATTTTGGCCATTATCAACATCCTCACATTTAATACTGATCGTCCCCGAGCAGTCAGAGTCAGTGCTCCTAAGAGCATAGACGCTGCATATTCAATCTATTTTCGTGGCTTCAAAAATTTCATTCTTTTTATATATTGGGATAAGACAATAAAAAACTACAAGTATTAAATTCTCTTGATTGCAGTGTTTAATAAAATGATACTTCTCACTTAATCAGGCCTACAAATCAGTCATTATTGATAATTATTCATGAATATCATGTTTAGAGTAATCATTGATTTAATTATAGAATTAAAGCATGACATGAACATAAATTAGAAACAGAGCCTCACATATAGTAAAAGCGGAAATTTCACCCACTCTCAAATTTGGGTTTTAATCATGAATCGCTCATAATCAAGTTTAATTAAATTATCCCATATGCTTGCAATTGGACCAACTCGCCACCGGCTCATTTCTTCAAATCAAGATCATGAGGTCTTATTTAAGGGTTGTAACGGGGCATACGGTTGTAACATTTGGTAGGGAAGGGAATTATTGGGCTAAGAAGTGGCAAGAATTAATTCTATCTTAATTTGGCATATTTTTATTTAAAAAATTAATGATCATCAATTTTTTCTTTCTTTTCTCTTTTGTTTTTCTTTTTCTTTTGTATGACATTAGACTAAGTCTAATTTGCTTTGTCATTTGCAATTTATTTTTGTTAAATTGAACTCAACATTTTTCTTTTTCTTCTTCTCTTTTTTTTTTTTTTGATCGGATTCTTGAATACCGATTTGATGAATTGATGATCATAAATTTAATGCCTTGATAAAATTTATCCTGCACACTTGGGTTTGAATTTTTTGGTCTTTTTAGAAGGCTTGGAAAAATATAGAGGGCTTCAAATAAAAATTAGGCTTAAGGCTCAAAGTGGATAATCCTAGAGGGAAAATATTTTTGGGTTTGGATTTCAAAAGAAGGCCAAAATTTTGGTTTTCTAGGTGCCTCGATCATATGCTCGATTTTTGGAATATGGCACAGTCTTGAATCGGTCCCAATCGCAAGTTCTAGTTTCCTTTAATCAAAATGATTTTCACACATCAAAGAAAAGAATGAGTAAAAATGACTCATGGCTCAGATCTCACATGGAATGGTTCATTCATGTCATACAATATTCTTAAATTTAATCTTTGAAAAATTCTTACAATTTATTCAATTAAATTCTCAACATGAAGACTCATTACCCAACAAGATGATTATATCATTAAATTTTTATAGCTCAAAACCTTAAGAATTCATATCATGCATGTCTTCAATTATATTATCCCAATTTAAAAGTTTGAAAATTTAATCATAAACCAAAATCTCATATGCGAATTTAAACTGACAGAGTTATGCATGCTTTGCACTGGGTTTATAAATATAAAATAATAAAAATAAACAAAATAAAAATAACACACTTTTTTTTTAAGTGAAGAATCAACATCCTCACATTTTGAGCCTTGCTCGAAATGTGAGTAAATCAATTCCTACTTAAACAAATTATCGAAATCAAAATAAAATAAAAGAGGAGGGAGGGAGGGAGAAAATATTTACACAAAAGCTAGGAACATAATTCCGATAGCCTTATTCGTCAAACCAATTAAGTGTTCGACGATTTTGGCTATGTGTGATCGTTTGGTTCATCGAACAAGCAATTTGTTCGATGCCCAACACTTAGAAAAATTCTGATTTTCATCAAAATTGTTCAATCACATTTTTGGATTTCATAAAATTTAATCTACTTGCACAAATTAGGTTGGACTAATTCCGTTCTTATAAAAGTTATTCCGGATTTTAAATTGCTTTAAATTCCAAGAATACTTTTAATTTAATCACATAATCGATCCAACCGGGAACCTGTTTTGAAGCTTTAATTTTCTTTTTGTAGTTCCACAAATTCCTGCGAAGCAAACACAGAAGAAGTTATCGGGTTTTCTCAAAAATATCAACATCCTCACATTTAGAGTCTTAGTACTTTAAATGTGAGTTAATTGATTAATACCCGAATTATTTAATATAATATGCACAATATGTATAAATATATATAAATATATATATATATATGATTTTGACTTGCAGAAATTTAGGTTGGGTTAATTCTGTGCTTGTGAAAATTATTCCGGATTTTAAATTTCTTTGAATTCCGGATATAATCTTCCGTCGATTACAGAACTAATCCAACCGGGAACCTGTAGTCCAAAGGTCTGCTGCTCCATTTGTTGTTTCACCAGTGATGAGGGCTTCCTCAGAGCAGTGATGGTAATGTGGTGGATGGGCGATGGAGCAGTGGTGGAGCTTCGTAGTCCGAAGGTGGTGGAGATGATAAACACGTGAGTCTCACGTGTTTTGCAATTTGCAATTGCAAATTAGTGTAGCTCCAATGCTACACTTCTCCATTTAACTCCTTACACCAATTTTGGCGGCTCCATGATTCCTGCAAGTAAAAATACCCAATTGGTTAGGTTTTCCCCTCAAATCAAGATCCTCACATTTAGAGTCTTGGTACTCTAAATGTTTAATTGATTTGAGGGTACTTCTCTGTTCTGAATTAAATACACTAAATTAACACTAAACTAACTATGAGTAATCAGGAGTGTAATTCTCTTAATAAACGACACTGCATCCTCCCCGGCAACGGCGCCATGAAACTTTTGACAAATTTCATCAACACGAGTATTTTTATAAAATATATGAGGTTCGAATTTATTAAATAAAAGGAAAAGAGTTATGATTCACGGGAAGGGGGTTTAAGGATATATTTCACTTTTTATTACTCATGTGGGAAACTTTGATTTCAAATGGCACTGTGGACCTCCCCGGCATGAAACTTTTGACAATTTCCTGCCTTGAAGATCCTTGCCATGAAACTTTTGACAAGTTCCCACTACATGAGTATTTTCTGAAACATAATAGTCCCGGTTTTCAATTTTATTTAATGAAACCAAATTATGAGGATGGAGTTGGGATTAGGGATATATTTATAGGTTGTCACGTTTTTATTTACTCGTGTTAAGAAACTGTGCCCCCGAAAGCGCACGGAGTCAAAAATTGCAGTATTTATAGTAAGTACCGGATCGTTCACTGGAGGATGTGCGATGGAAGCAGGGCCCACGTCATTTACTAAGATTTTCCACTCGGTTACTCGATTCGAGTTTGTGTTTGATTATAATCTACTTGACATAATTTAAACTAAGCTATGAAAGCAATTAAAATAAAGCAGATAAAATTATTCTAGAAAGCGAATTAAATTTAATCTAAGAAAGCAATAAAATTATTCTAAGAAAGCGGTTAAATTAATCTAAGAAAGCAGATTTAATAGTGAGACAGAAGGGACAGGGAAAAAATAATAAAAATTGGACAAGATTCAGATGAAACACAATTAAACTTCCATTTCGATTACACAGATCTTTGCTTGGGATAGTTCATTCAGTTAGCTAACTCTCATGCTCTCTATACCATGTTCTCTTTAACAGACAGGTACTTACAGTAAGAGTTTACATGCTCTTAAGGCAACAAATTCTAAGATACCACAGACTCACAACTGCTCCCGTCAGAGCGTGTCATTTATCTGTGGTGGACAAGCAACACCTGACACTCCATAGATTGAAATGCCAAGTACTCCCATCATTCCCCCGGTCACACCCAAAGATTCTAATCAAGCCCTGAACTATCCCTTAACTATCAGTCCTAGTAGCAGTTACGCAACTCTCAATACAACCGAGTGACCTCTAGAGAAAGCAGTTAAAAGAAAGCGGTAAAAGAAAGCGGTAAAGAAAGCATTTAAAATCCTATCACTCGGAGGTTTTTGAAAATCTGACCCTGGTAGTAAAAGAAAGCCCCCAGTCAGAATGACTGGGTGTGGATCAAGAATTCCCAGATCTCGGTGAACCGCTAGCAGTGTTCACTTCCTTCCGGGTGGTTATGAGATACAAACTAATGAAACGAACTAATAAATTAGTTCGTCCCGGATGCACTCACTCAGGACTCAAAAATAGGCTTTGGCAGAAGAGGATAGCAGTTGAAAGGAACTCAACCCTATCTTAGAAAATAACCAAGGCCTCTGTATTGTTCCTATAGAATTATCTAACACACTGTATTTGAATCCAAGTGGATCCCATCTCGGTGTGATAGTTAAGACTAAATTCCCAATACACGGCAATTTTGGAAAATAAAAGATTTGAAAACCATTCCCTAAACAGGTACTAGACTCTCAATTAAAACACAGATCCTTTCAGTCTAGGTGAGACCTAATCGCTGACTCTGCTTCTAATTTCCCAAAATCAATCCCCAGTCGGATATGAATTAGTCATAACTGTGGAATTTATCCCTTACTCAGATCCGGATTTTATAAATGAATTTTTGTTGGAAATTTAACATGAAACATCTGATTTAAATCAAGACTTCTATGTCCAAGGGAAGGATCCCAAAATAATATTAACCACAGTATCTACATAATAATATCATGCATAAATTTATAAAGAAGTGTAAAATTAAATAACCCAAAATATAAGGTGGGTTTAGACAGAAGTGAGACACAGAGATGAAATAGCCGGAGATGAGAAGAATTTATTTGGCTAAAAAGATGACAAAAATAATCAGGATAATCCGGACTGCAAACATCTGCTATCCGGGTCCTGACTATTCCAGGTGGGATGATTTTTAGACAGTGGAATGCCTTAAATGACAGTTGCCGCCGTCATCTTAGACTCCACTATCTGTGAATTGGATAAAAACCCACATGTTCTATTACTACAGTAATTATCAGATAACATTGGCATATATCAGATAACATTGGCATATAACAAAATTCTTTATATCAAATGAATCATGGGTTGAGATCATTGGATTTCAACCTCAAAATATTAATATAAAGGTTCAATTAATTAAGTGAGGAAAATGGAGAGATGGAAAATTTGGCAAAAAAATGCCAATTACGGCGCTAGGCGGATTTTACGACGCTATCCTAGGATAGCGTCGTAGGTATAGCGCCGTAGTGGATTGGTGAAAGAGATGTGAAATTTTGGGGTTAAAGGGGTGTGTACGACGCTATACACTAATTTACGGCGCTATACTAGGATAGCGTCGTAGGTGTAGCGTCGTAGGTGGTTTGAGAAATTGGGGAAGAAAGAAGTTTTTGGAAAAAGGAGAGATGCTACGGCGCTATACACTAAATGACGACGCTATCCTAGGATAGCGTCGTAGGTATAGCGTCGTAGGTGGGTTTTTATGAGAAATGAAGTATTTTGGGGTCCTACGACGCTGAACAAAAATTACGACGCTATCCGAGGATAGCGTCGTTGGTCTAGCGCCGTAAGGCCAATTTTTGTTTAAGTCTGGATAACTACGGCGCTAAACCTCACCTACGACGCTATCCAAGGATAGCGCCGTAGGGCGGTTAGCGTCGTAGCTAGCCCAGAATGTTGTTGTTCGGGTGATGCAATCTATGCGATTGCAAACCCTAAATTGTTGGTCGGGTAATGCAATCTATGCGATTGCAAAACCCTATTTTCAAGTTTTTGAATATGCACAAACACAATAATATCATCCACATTTTAAATCTATTAAACTAAACTAAAAATAAAATAAAATAAAAATAAAAATAAAAATAAAATAAAACTAAAAAAGTAATAAACACCAACACTAGCAAAAATAAAATCTAAACTACAATAATAAATCTAAAAAGGGATGAACACCAAGCATTTGTGCATTTATAATATCAATAAAATAAAAGGAAAGTGGTCAAGTGACCAAAACAAATAAAAAAGAACAAACAGTAAACTAGAAAAAGGAGACCCACAAAACAAAACCCAAAACAGTGGAGTAGTAGTGGATTTAACATCCATAACAGATTTTTTTTTTTGTAACCATTTTCTTGTATAACTCATCAAAAAGCAATAAAAATCCAAGAATAACCTATTATTTGGGTATTCTCAAATGTTTCTACATTACAAAGCAATAAAATATGGAAATTGCTACTCTAAAGAGTTTCAAACTGCTATTTACTAAGCAATCTACAACTACAATTAACAAAAATAAAATTACAAGGCAAAAATTAAACTAAACTAAACTTGATTTTTGATTTTTTTTGGAGCATCCCAGCAGCATGGCTGCACTGTTCAAAAATTGGGAGCTGCTGTTCAAAGAGAGTATAACAGTTATTTATAGAGGCTAGAGCAAAAACCCTAGGCCCAATAGGCCTGTTAACGGAGTGGGAGGGGGCAGGTCTTCGAGTCCAGGAGAGAAAAGACAAACATTCTTACACTTCGGGACCTCAAGTCCCTGGTCTCCCCAATCATTTAGGCACATGGGAAAATTTTGAAAATGGGGTTACGGCGCTATACTGCTATTACGACGCTATCCTCTTTTACGGCGCTATACTAGCGTCGTAGCTCTTTTGTATAGCGTCGTAGTGCTTGATTTTAGCATTTTAGCTCTTTTGTATAGCGTCGTAGCTCTTTTTCTTTGTGATATAGCGTCGTAGTGTCTATTTTTTCAGCGTTTAGCGCCGTAGCAGGTTTTCTCAATTCCCTTCTTTTTCTCTTTCCTTTCTCTCGTTCAACAGATCTCTTCTTCAATTTCTTTCTTCTTCCATTCTTTATTTCTTCTTCGTTTTCTTTCATCTCTTTTTAACTGGGTCTCTCTTTTATTTCTTCTTTCTGTTGTTCTTTTGAGACTGAAATTTGAGGATTGCGATTCCCATTTCCAATAGCCATTTGAGAACTCGGAGGTGAAGTGGAGCTCTGGGGCAGGCGTCGGGAGGCTCGAAATGGAGGCTGTGGTTGGCCGGAGGTTCGGGAGTGGAAGAAGAGGGCGGCGAGGAAGACGGGTGGAGGTGCGGTGGTCGGCAGTGAAGGAGGCAGGGGGCTGTGTTGGACTGTGGTGGCGTTGGAACTGCGGCGGTGGAGACTGGGGTGGCGCTGTTCGGAGATGGGCGCGGCCAATGGTGGTGCGGCGGCGAGATTGGGGTGACGCTGAGTGGAGGCGAGCGCAGGGGTTGGCGAGAGGCGACGGAGGACGGCGGTGGAGGCTTGGTTGTTCTCGCCGGAGTATTGGGGGTGGACGACGAAGGCAGCGGCGGTGACTGGAGGTGGCTTGAGCAGGCGGTGCTCGGAGGGGGAAGATGGAGGTCGTGGCCGGAGATGAGGATGAGGCAGGGGTGTTCGGGATGGAGGAGATGGCCGGAGTTGGAGGTTGCCCGGAGGGTGGCGGTGGCGCTGTGACTGTTTTGAGGGCTCGCTGGAGCATCGCCGGAAGGTGGTCGGCGGCGGCTGGCGGCGCCGGATTAGGGTTAGGTTTAGGTTTGAATTAGGGTTGGGCTTGGGGTTGGTTGGGCTTGGACAATGAGCTTTTGGTTTGTTTGGGCCTGCAGAATAAGTTGGATTAATTTTTGTTGGTGGGCTGGATCAATTGGATTGGACTGATAAACATTGGATTGGATTATTGAATTCTTGGGCCTGCAATTAATTAAAATTAAAAGTAATTAGTTGACCAATTAATGTTTAATTATATCAGAAAACAGAAATAAAAAATAGATAAACATAAAAACTAAAAATATATACATCAAAAGTATAAAATATAATAAATAAGGATATTTGCTCCACTTGATATTTTGTTTGTGTTCCGTTTAATGGATCTGTGTTCCACCGAACAGATACTACCAAACCATAATTATCAAATGTGGAATTTTTAATATTTTTATCATGTTTTTGTATTTTTTTTATATGAATTTAATAAAAAAAACAATATTTTTGTATTTTTCAATACCAGCTTATTATTTATACAAATTTGCATATATCTGTCAAATTCAACTGCTTTCTTATTTAAATAAGACCGGGATGCGATCAAATGTCCGTATTAGACACGGAAATAGATTGAAAATGTAACACCCCGTTTTTGGTCACCCAGGTCGGGATGTCACCGCCACACCTCCCTAGCAAGACATGGTTTCTCCGAGCTTGCTAAAGAGATGCAAGGCTATGGTTTTTCAGAATTTAAAATATTCAAACAGCCCATTCATATATAATTCGAAAATAGTACATCAAAGTTGCAGCGGAAAATAATATTTACATAAGTATAATGCAACGGAATTTAAATATAGGGCCAACATGGCCTAATCACGGGTTAAACAGGCCCGTTCATGCAAGATCGAGTCTAATACAAAAATTCAGAATAATATATCATCCCAAGCTTCCCGTGTATGCATATGACGATGCATAATTCTCAACTCTGGAAGAAAAAGAAAAAAATGGTTTGGTCAGCACTACGTGCTGAGTAAGTTAACACGTACAAGATTACGAGGTTTCAAAGCCTTTATTTAAATTTAATGAAAACATGTGCATAATTTAATCTATTCATTTAATCGCATAATTTAAAAGTCATGGATTTTATAAGATCATCAATATAGCTTGCAACGTAATTAAATAAGTTGCCATAAATTTAAAAACACAAATTATCAAGGACTTAATTGGATTCCCTTATCGATGTCTCGTTTCGATTCTTTTACAGATCACCACCGCTAGGGCTCTTATGTCCGCCAGCCTTACGCCTGGGCTCTTATGTCCACAGGTATCATGGTCAATACAGATCTTTTAATTAGAGTTAATCCGTCCGCTAGCCATACGATCAGTGTTTCGCTAGGGCTCTTACGTCAACCTAGACATACACTTGGGCTCTTATGTCCCAAGCCGCAGAGAACATTGACAGTATCTAGCTTAGTCATAACCCGCAATATTTTAATCTTTTCGTTTCGTGTATCGTATTTCAAAGTATTTCTATTCGTTTCAACCTCAAAGGTTAATTTCACCGTTTCCACAAGATATCAAGATTTGACTCGGTCAACCACAGTTTACTCTAAAATTTGTCTAAAATCAGATTTAATCTCAAAAATTCCGAAATTTCACGACTGACTTCAAAACATCGAGACCTACAACTTTCGTGTTTTAACTTTTTCAATCCGAGATACCTAAATAGGTCAAAAACACCAATTTTCACAGAAGCATAAATCTGTCCGAATTTCCTAGGTCACAGTTTAGAGATTTCGAATTCTACCATAGCAAATCAACTCCAAAATTAACGAAATATTACAGAGACCTTCTTAGGACATATACCTACAAGTTTCATGTTCAGCAAAAGATCTAATTCATCCTATATCTATTGTCAAAAATGCCAACAAGTTCGGGCCAAGAATCTGTCAAGATTTCAACATCTAATTTTTGAACAGTTTGGTTTGGAGTCGATTTCCGATATCAAATCTCGACGAAAAATTCTGAAACTTTACGGAGGTGTTCTTAACGTATAGATCTACAATTCTTATTTTGAACACCAATCCTATTTCGGTCTAGATCTAAGGTAAAAATCATCAACAAGTTCGAACCAACAATCTGCCACCGTTTCAAGATCTAGATTTAGAACAGACTAGTTTCGAACGATTTTCAGATATCAAAATGTAATGAAAAATCATGAAATTTTTACACAACCTAGATTAATGTCTTAGGAACGTTTTTCGTGTTTTAGGTTTTTCCGTCTGAAGTCGTTTTAAGATTCGGAAAAATTCATCAAAACTGTCACGTCGGTAGAAAACGTAAGTTGACAGATTTTCGATTTTCTTGTTAATCTTTTAGTTTCGAACTTTTTAATTCATCCCAAAACCATGTAAGAGTTAACTTACAGATTGTTGAGCGTCCGGGATCGTCGATTCGGAGGCGTGGCTTCCAGTCCTCCGTTTATCCTCTCCGTTTGTCGGGTTCTTCGCTCTCGATTCGGATCGGGGGTTTAGAATAGAAAAAGATCGAATTTAGGATTCGTCTTCGAATCACATATGGAAAAGAATGGATCAAGGCTTACCACAGTGACGGGGGTCTCCGAAATTCGTCCAAGATTCAGTCTTTGAATGCCTTCGTGCCTCCGACGACTCCGGGATTAGGGTTTGATGTGTATAGAGAGATTTCGTAGGGTTTCGTAAAGATGTTCGGGGCTCCCAAGAGGGTTTATTTATAGATGTCTAGGTCCTAGGGAGTCCAAAATCTGACCCTAAGGGTCTTGAGTTGAGAGACGTTCAACCGAAAGTCGAAAAATCCGCGTTCGGGCGAGAGATTCACGCAACGGGCGAATCTGTCGCGTGGCGCGGTCGTGGCGCGCTCCACCCTCTTCGACCGTGCGGCCACCGCGCCGGCTTCGCCTGGACTTCGGTCCGGGCGGGGTCGTGCGATCCGTCGGGCGTTTCCTCCTCTCTTTCGGACTTCTATCCCCCTATGTTCCCGGATTCAGATTTCCGGGGTATCTTCGGGCTCCGATTTCCTATCTTAATTTTATTCGGACCTAAATTTATATTTGGACTCGAGTTATTGAGTCTATCGGTGTCGGGTCCCCGTGTACCCATTTATTCGATTAAATTGTCTTCGGCTTCCCGGGTTCTCGGTATTTTGATTCCTTTTAAATTTAAATTCCATTTCTCATCTTTTATGATTCTTTATCCATTTCTCATGTTTATTTATTTATTTATTTATTTATTTATTTTATTTATTTATTTTATGTTGCAAAATTCTCGGTGTATTACAGTCTACCCTCCTTAAGAATCAACTTCGTCCTCGAAGTTGTGTTTCGGCTTTTTTCGTGCTAAGGTCTTTTGTTTGTTTTATTATTTTGTGACTGAACTTAGAATTAAAACTTCTAAGCTGCCTACGTACCCGGTGAAGGGATCAAGCCATAACGTAGTTCAAAACAAGTTGAATTTGTTTATTTATGATTTAGGATACATGATATCGAGTCGAACTCCAAAAATAAATTATTACGGGGTATCACATCCTCTCCCCCTTAGGACTTCAGTTATGTCCCCATAACTGCCTATTCATTATTCTCAAGAGGGTTCGGGTTTTGGTCTTGTTCCTCGTCACTCTCTCCTTGCTGAAGGTTCACCAAATCTACTCTCTTTTCGATCGCCTCCTCTGGCGTTCGACATCCACTAGCCTTGTGACCAAGCTTGCCGCACCTACGGCAGGTTCCAGGCTTCGGGCATTGGCGCACCAGATGTGCATGGTTGCATCGTGGGCAACGTGGTATAAACGCACCACAGTTGCCGTCTCCCCCATCGTTGAGACCTTTATTTCCTTTCCTTCGGGATCCATTGTCTTTCCTAGAGTTGTTATTGTTGTCTTTCCGATCCTTCTTCTCAAGTCCTTGCGAGTCCTTGCTCGACTCACCATGTTCCTTACGCTTCAATTGCTGGATTCGAGCAACTGATACGGCGCGATCATATATCGTCTGCAGGTTCGTGAATTGTCCTACTGCAAGTATCTCCCGGATACTAAGGTTCAGACCCATCTCGAATTTCTGAGCCTTGTCAGAGTCGGTTGGTACTATCCTCGCAGCGAATCGTACTAGCTCCTTGAATTTGGTGTAGTACTCTTGCACTGTTTGTGCACCTTGCTTTAAGTTGATGAATTCCTCGTACTTCGCAGTCTTGGTGCTCAGTGGGTAGAATCTTTCCCTCAAAGCTTCCTTAAGTTCTTCCCAGGTGTAGGCTTCTTCGTCTTCCACTGAATTTGCTTGGAGATTTTGCCACCACTCATCGGCTTCGCCTCCTAGGTAGTAGGTCACTACGTGTATCTTCTCCTCATCAGGGCACTTGATAGCGTTCAAGAGCTTATCAAAGGTACGGATCCAACCTTCCAACTTGGCCGGATCCTCTTGGCCGTCATAATGGGGTGGGTTGTAAGGGTTCACTAATGCCAAGTAGTTGACTCGGGCTACTGGCGGAGGTACTGTTGGTGTCCTATGCACCTCGGCATTTCCCAATGCTACAAGGAGTTCCTCTACAATTTTTAAACGTGCTTCCATATTATTGGGCGCTTGAGGCACTTGCTCTCCTAGGTTCTGAGGACTTCCACTGTTGTTAGGCGTGTTGGAAAGGTTAGCTTCAGTGCCGTTTGGACTCACCTTCCTTGGTTTCCTCCTAGGCGCCATTTTCTGTTACACGTGTATAGATTAGCTTATCTTGGTTTAGGTAGATCGCTCGAATGAGACGTTTCGTAAATTTCTAATTTCAAATTTTCGGGTTTGTTGTTTGGAAATCCAAACAAGATTTTTGGAATAAAGAGTGTTTTAATAAAACTTGATTTTCTCATTGTTCCACATGAGGAAGTTTTCTAATTTGTACAAGGGTAGGAATGGCTAAGGTCGAGGATTGTTATGATTAGGCGAACGCATAGATGAACGCGATCTAGAACTAAGGCAAGATCAGTCTCTAGTTAGCTTCCTTAATTCGATGTCAAGCGTCTAAGTTATCTAATGCAAGCAAAAGATCTAAGTTAATATTTGCCAAGATTCTAGGTTAACTTCGCCAAGATTCTAAGTTAAAATTCGCCAAGATTCTAAGTTAAAATTCGCCAAGATTCTAAGTTCTCTACATAAAAGAGATGCAATATGCAAATGCGTATGATGGTTTCCCCCCAAAAGTAATTTATGCACTATATATATATATTTTTTCCATTGGTTTTTAAAATAAAAAAATTTCTCCATGGAAATAATACTTTAAAATTTAAAATAATAGTTAAAATTCTTGGACCTCTATATTGGGTCAAAATAATTATCATTTGGGCTCAAAAATAATTTGGGCTAGGAAAAATAATAACTTGGGCTTCTATAATAATAATTTAAAAATAATCATGGTTTAAAAATAATAGTTTAAAAATAATAGTCTAATAGTTTAAAAATAATAATAATAATTTAAAAATAAGCCGGGCTCTGATACCACTTTGTAACACCCCGTTTTTGGTCACCCAGGTCGGGATGTCACCGCCACACCTCCCTAGCAAGACATGGTTTCTCCGAGCTTGCTAAAGAGATGCAAGGCTATGGTTTTTCAGAATTTAAAATATTCAAACAGCCCATTCATATATAATTCGAAAATAGTACATCAAAGTTGCAGCGAAAAATAATATTTACATAAGTATAATGCAACGGAATTTAAATATAGGGCCAACATGGCCTAATCACGGGTTAAACAGGCCCGTTCATGCAAGATCTAGTCTAATACAAAAATTCAGAATAATATATCAACCCAAGCTTCCCGTGTATGCATATGACAATGCATAATTCTCAACTCTGGAAGAAAAAGAAATAAAAAAAAATGGTTTGGTCAGCACTACGTGCTGAGTAAGTTAACACGTACAAGATTACGAGGTTTCAAAGCCTTTATTTAAATTTAATGAAAACATGTGCATAATTTAATCTATTCATTTAATCGCATAATTTAAAAGTCATGGATTTTATAAGATCATCAATATAGCTTGCAACGTAATTAAATAAGTTGCCATAAATTTAAAAACACAAATTATCAAGGACTTAATTGGATTCCCTTATCGATGTCTCGTTTCGATTCTTTTACAGATCACCACCGCTAGGGCTCTTATGTCTGCCAGCCTTACGCATGGGCTCTTATGTCCACAGGTATCATGGTCAATACAGATCTTTTAATTAGAGTTAATCTGTCCGCTAGCCATACGATCAGTGTTTCGCTAGGGCTCTTACGTCAACCTAGACATACACTTGGGCTCTTATGTCCCAAGCCGCAGAGAACATTGACAGTATCTAGCTTAGTCATAACCCGCAATATTTTAATCTTTTCGTTTCGTGTATCGTATTTCAAAGTATTTCTATCCGTTTCAACCTCAAAGGTTAATTTCACCGTTTCCACAAGATATCAAGATTTGACTCGGTCAACCACAAATTACTCTAAAATTTGTCTAAAATCAGATTTAATCTCCGAAATTCCAAAATTTCACGACTGACTCCAAAACATCGAGACCTACAACTTTCGTGTTTTAACTTTTTCAATCCGAGATACCTAAATAGGTCAAAAACACCAATTTTCACAGAAGCATAAATCTGTCCGAATTTCCTAGGTCACAGTTTAGAGATTTCGAATTCTACCATAGCAAATCAACTCCAAAATTTTACAGAGACCTTCTTAGGACATATATCTAATTCATCCTATATCTATTGTCAAAAATGCCAACAAGTTCGGGCCAAGAATCTGTCAAGATTTCAAGATCTAATTTTTGAACAGTTTGGTTTGGAGTCGATTTCCGATATCAAATCTCGACGAAAAATTCTGAAACTTTACGGAGGTGTTCTTAACGTATAGATCTACAATTCTTATGTTGAACACCAATCCTATTTCGGTTTAGATCTAAGGTAAAAATCATCAACAAGTTCGAACCAACAATCTGCCACCGTTTCAAGATCTAGATTTAGAACAGACTAGTTTCGAACAATTTTCAGATATCAAAACATAATGAAAAATCATGAAATTTTTACACAACCTAGATTAATGTCTTAGGAACGTTTTTCGTGTTTTAGGTTTTTCCGTTTGAAGTCGTTTTAAGGTTCGGAAAAATTCATCAAAACTGTCGCATCGGTAGAAAACGTAAGTTGACAGATTTTCGATTTTCTTGTTAATCTTTTAGTTTCGAACTTTTTAATTCATCCCAAAACCATGTAAGAGTTAAATTACAGATTGTTGAGCGTCCGGGATCGTCGATTCGGAGGCGTGGCTTCCAGTCCTCCGTTTATCCTCTCCGTTTGTCGGGTTCTTCGCTCTCGATTCGGATCGGGGGTTTAGAATAGAAAAAGATCGAATTTAGGATTCGTCTTCGAATCACATATGGAAAAGAATGGATCAAGGCTTACCACAGCGACGGGGGTCTCCGAAATTCGTCCAAGATTCAGTCTTTGAATGCCTTCGTGCCTCCGACGACTCCGGGATTAGGGTTTGATGTGTATAGAGAGATTTCGTAGGGTTTCGTAAAGATGTTCGGGGCTCCCAAGAGGGTTTATTTATAGATGTCTAGGTCCTAGGGCGTCCAAAATCTGACCCTAAGGGTCTTGAGTCGAGAGACGTTCAACCGAAAGTCGAAAAATCCGCGTTCGGGCGAGAGATTCACGCAACGGGCGAATCTGTCGCGTAGCGCGGTCGTGGTGCGCTCCACCCTCTTCGACCGCGCGACCACCACGCCGGCTTTGCCTGGACTTCGGTCCGGGCGGGGTCGTGCGATCCGTCGGGCGTTTCCTCCTCTCTTTCGGACTTCTATCCCCCTATGTTCCCGGATTCGGATTTCCGGGGTATCTTCGGGCTCCGATTTCCTATCTTAATTTTATTCGGACCTAAATTTATATTTGGACTCGAGTTATTGAGTCTATCGGTGTCGGGTCCCCGTGTACCCATTTATTCGATTAAATTGTCTTCGGCTTCCCGGGTTCTCGGTATTTTGATTCCTTTTAAATTTAAATTCCATTTCTCATCTTTTATGATTCTTTATCCATTTCTCATGTTTAATTATTTATTAATTTATTTATTTTATTTATTTATTTTATGTTGCAAAATATTCGGGTATTACAGAAAATAATGGTCAATTTTGGCCATTATCATTACACAACTCTCAATACAACCGAGTGACCTCTAAAGAAAGCAGTTAAAAGAAAGCGGTAAAGAAAGCGGTAAAGAAAGCATTTAAAATCCTATCACTCGGAGGTTTTTGAAAGTCTGACCCTGGTAGTAAAAGAAAGCCCCCAGTCAGAATGACCGGATGTGGATCAAGAATTCCCTATTCTCGGTGAACCGCTCGCAGTGTTCACTTCTCATCGGGTGGTTATGAGATACAAACTAATGAAATAAACTAATAAATTAGTTTGTTCCGGATGCACTCACTCAAGACTCAAAGATGGGCTTTGGCAGAAGAGGATAGCAGTTGAAAGGAACTCAACCCTACCTTAGAAAATAACCAAGGCCCACATGTTGTTCTTCTAGTATTATCTATTACACCTCATCTGAATCCAAGTGGACTCTGAGTGAGTGCAATATTTAATAAAAGATTTCCAACATACAGCAATTTTGGAAAACAATTGATATTTGAAAATCATTCCCTAAACAGGTACTAGACTCTCAATAAGAACACAGACCCTTTCAGTCTAGGTGAGACCTAATCGCTGACTCTGCTTCTAATTTCCCAAAATCAACCCCCAGTCGGATATAAATTAGTCATAACTGTGGAATTTATCCCTTACTTAGATCCAGATTTTATAAATGAATTTTTGTTGGAAATTTATTGTGAGACATCTGATTAAAATCAAGACTCTTGTATCCAAGGGAAGGATCCCAAAATAATATTGACCATAATATCTACATAATAATATCATGCATAAATTTATAGAGAAGTGTAAAATTAAATAACCCAAAATATAAGGTGGGTTTAGACAGAATGTGAAACACAGAGATGAAATAGCCGGAGATGAGAAGAAATTATTTTGGCTAAAAAGATGACAAAAATAATCAGGATAATCGGACTGCAAACATCTGCTATCCAGGTCCTGACTATTCCAGGTGGGATGATTTTTAGACAGTGGAATGCCCTAAATGACAGTTGCCGCCGTCATCTTAGACTCCACTATCTGTGAACTGGATAAAAACCCACATATTCTATTACTGCAATAATTATTAGATAACATTGGCATATATCATCTAACATTACTACAGCTCCAGATTCGGGTTTGAAATTAAGATAAAGAAAAAGAAACTGTATCCGGATAGGAGTCAGCTGAGCAGCTATTATAATCCCGGATGGACGAACCGCCAATGCTTTCACCGACCACTATCCGGACCATGCAAAATAACATCTAGTAATTAATATACAGACCACGAGCTAGTTTATCCGTGTGGGAATACCCGCCAACATTAGCCTGTCATATCTCTTACTAGTTGTTTCACACAACACGGAAAAGACAAAATAAATAAATAAAAGAAAATATTTTTGGGTCATCTTGTATGAGAGACATTGGTTTCTCATGCAAGGGTATGGAATTAAATCCATAATTACTCTTTATGTCTAAATATTCACTCATTCCATAATTAATTAATTAGTTACAGTCCGGATTATATAATTAGATCATTAGAGTTTAGTTTTACAAAAAAGTCTTTTAATGGAAATTGAACAAAGTTCTTTATATCAAATTGATCATGGGTTGAGATCATTGGACTTCAACCTCAAAAATATTAATATAAAGGTCCAATTAATTAATGGAGTGAGATGGAGAATAAAAATTTGGCAAAAGGGTGCCAAGCCTGTCGCGAAACAGAGTTTGTGTCGCGGACAGTGGGTCCGCGACTGGGGAATCACGACAGAGAGGTGGGAAATAAGAGAAATTGAAATTTTGAAAATTAGGGTTGTCGTGTCGCGGAACAAGGAGTGTGTCGCGGACCAAGGGTCCGCGACAGGGGTTCCGCGACACAAGGTGTGAAAATCCAACAAAGGGCATAATTCCTGGTCACGGAACAAGGAGTGTGTCGCGGGGGGTTCCGCGACCAGAGCCCTTCTAGAATAAAATTGCAAGAATTTGGGTCCTTGGTCGCTAATCAAGGGTTGTGTCGCGGACCGTGGATCCGCGACAGGATTGCTTCTCGACCAAAAGATTTAAAAAAATTTTATAAAAATTTTGGCAGCATAACGCCTAATATTGCTTTGCAGGGGAGTGCGTTGTGATCCGTGGGATCACAACGGGAAAATTACGTTGCAACCCGTGGGGTTACAATGTGATGCAATACAATATAGGAGATGCAATTTTTAAATAAAAAACATGCATAAACACTTTAACATATCCCTTTCTAGATCTAATAAAAATAAAAATAAACAACTAAAAATACTATCTAAAACTAAAGATAACAAGAGCATAGTAAAAATAAAATAAAAAAACAACTAGAGAAGCAGCAACACAACAAAATAAAAGACTACCTAACAAACTAAAATAAAAAATAAAAACAAACTCTAAACCTATCAAGGGATAAGCATCAAGTGATTATACATTTTATTAATTCTAAGAAAGCATTAAATCTAACTAAAAAATAAGAAAATGATCAAGAGGCCCAATATGCAACAAACAGTAACAACCCATGAAGAGGAGTCCATAACAGATTTTTTGGGAAGCAAAACCTTGATCATTCCAACAAAATATGGTTTAAAAATACACCCATAGATTAAGTGTTTTTAACCCAAAATACAAAAATAAGATAAAGTGGAATATGTGAACACTAGCCACATTAATTTATTACAGAAATTAAACTAAAACTACACTAAAATCTACATTACATAAAAATAAAACTGTCTACACTAAACTACTTGAGAGCACAGTGGTGCCCCAAGAATAGAAATTAAACTACAAGTGTGGCTAAGTTACTGTTCAAAGGGGTTGGGAGGTTATATTTATAGAGGAGAAGAATTGAGCCCTAGGCCCATTCAAGGCCCACCAGTCGCTAAACAATTGTGCCTGTTCGCGGAACAAATATGGTTCAGGACACAATTTTTAGCTCCAGGATGGCGCACAGGAGGGGGCGAGAGCTCGAGGTCCAGAGGAAGAAGACGAAAATGTTATGCCTGCGGGACTTGAAGTCCAGGGACCTTGCATTCGATTTGACATGTGAGAATTGGAAAGTGGGTGGTCACGTGACTCTGCGTGCTTTAATTTCTCTCCTGTGTCGCGGAGTGTGTGTCGCGGTCGCGATCCATGTGTCGCGGAACATTGTTCATCGACACAGATTTTGTGTCTTGATACTCCCAGTCTCTAATCATTTTCTGTGTCGCGATGCACCCGGTCGCGGTCCATGGTATCTCGACCCGGGGTCTGTTTAGCGACACGGGTTTTGTGTCTCTAAACATCCCCAGTCCTTAAGCAATTTCCCTGTCTCTAAACACCCGGTCGCTATACATGGTATCTCGACCCGGATTGGGATTTTTCTTTCTCGACAGGTTTTTTTTGTTTTCTCTTTACTCTTTCATTTCTCTTATTTTTTCTTATTTCTCTTTCTCCATTCTCTTTCCATTCCTTATTTTCTTCTCCATCTTTCTTCTTCGTCTCCAGTGTTCTTTCTTTCATTCTTGTTTCTTCTTTCTTCTCCATTTCGTCTCCCATCTTCTTCTTCTTGACAGACTTCTTTCTCCTCCATTTCTTTCTTCTTCTATCTTCTCCAGTCCAGTTATCCAACTCCTTCTCGTCTTCTCTTTTCTTCTTCAATCCTTCCTTCCCCCATTTTCTTGCTTGCTTTCTGTTTTCCTCCTCTCCCATTTCTCTCTATTTCCCATGTTTCTCTTGGCCAGAGATGGTTGGCGAGCGGCGGCGGTGGAGATGCAGCGGCTTGCTGTTGAAATTGGAGGAGATGGAGGGAGATGGCCGGCGAGCGTTGGACAGCGACCGGAAGATGAAGGGAGCTGCTAATCTTGGGGGCGGAAGCGGCTGTGGTCGGAAGTGTGGATGTGGTGAAGATGGGGTTGAGGATGAGACGAGGGGGCGATGCTGCGGCGGTGGTTTTGAAGGCTCGGAAATGGAGTGTGGAAGGCGGAGGGATGGCCGGAGAAGGAGGTCGGAGAGGGAGGTGGAGTGGCCGGAAATGGTGAGAACGAGGCCGGAGTGAGTCATTGTTCCGCTGCTCATTCAATTTGGGGATGATGAAGCTTGCTCGTTGGAGGTGTTGAGGGGCTGTCGAAGGTGGTTGTTGGTGATGATGGCTGTGATAATGGAGATGGTGGCCGGAGGCGCGAAGGCGATGGTGGTGTTTGGAAGAAAGCCGCCGGCCGGCGGCGGTGGCGCCAGCGGCGGGGATGGTGTTAGGGTTAGGGTTTGGTTAGGGTTGGGCTTCAGGGGATTGGATTTTTAACTGCTGGGCCAAATCAAATTGGACTGGACTAAATTGAATTAGAACACCTGCAATTAATTAAATTGGATTAGTGGACCCAATATTTTAATTATAGCAGAAAAACAGAAGTAAAAATACCCATAAAAATTATAAATATATACATCAAAGTATAAAATAATATAAATAGATATATTTATTTCACTTGATTATTTGGTTTGTGTTCCATTTAATGAACCCGTGTTCCACCGAATAGACAACATCGAACCAAAATTAATCAAGTGTAGGATTTTTAATATTTTTATCATGTTTTTGGATTTTTTAACATAAAATTAATAAAAATAACATATTTTGTATTTTTCAATACCAGCTTATTATTTATACAAACTTGCATATATCTGTCAAATTCGACTGCTTTCTTATTTAAATAAGACCGGAATGCGATCAAATGTCCTTATTAGACACGGAAATAGATTGAAAATAATGGTCAATTTTGGCCATTATCAACATCCTCACATTTAATACTGATCGTCCCCGAGCAGTCAGAGTCAGTGCTCCTTAGAGCATAGACGCTGCATATTCAATCTATTTTCGTGGCTTCAAAAATATCATTTTTTTTAGATTGGGATAAGACAATCAAAAACTACAATTATTGAATTCTCTTGATTGCAGTGTTTAATAAAATGATACTTCTCACTTAATCAGGCCTACAAATCAGTCATTATTGATAATTCTTCTTGAATATCATGTTTAGAAAAATTCATTGATTTAATTCTAGAATTTAAGCATGACATGAACATAAATTAGAAACGGAGCCTCACATATGGTAGAAGCGGAAATTTCACTCACTCTCAGAATGTGGTTTTATCAATGAACACTCATAATCAAATTTAATTAAATTATCCCATATGCTTGCAATTGGACCAACTCGCCACCGGCTCATTTCTTCAAATCGAGATCATGAGGTCTTATTTAAGGTTATAACTGGGCATATGGTTGTAACATTTGGTAAGAAAGGGAATTATTGGGCTAAGAAGTGGCAAGAATTAATTCTATCATAACTTGGCATATTTTCATTTAAAATTTATGATCATCAATATTTTTTCTTTCTTTTTCTTTGCTTTTCTTTGCTATTACATGACATTAGACTATGTCTAATTTGCTTTGTCATTTGCAATTTATTTGTGTTGAATTGAACTCAACAATTTTTTTTTTGATCGGATTTTTGAATACCGATTAAAATTTTTGTTGATGATCAAAAATTATAATGCCTTGATAAAATTTATTCTTGCACACTTGGGTTTGAAATTTTTGGTCTTTTTATAAGGTTATGAATAATATAGTGGGTTTCAAAGAAAAATTAGGCTTAAGGCTCAAAGTGGTTAATCCTAAAGGGGAAATGTTTTTGGGTTTGGAGTTCAAACGAAGGCCAAAAATTTTGGGTTTTCTAAGTGCCTCGATTATATTCTCGATTTTTAGAATATGGCATGGTCTTGAATCGGTCACAATCGCAAGTTCTAGTTTCCTTTAATCAAAATGATTTTCACACATCAAAGAAAAGAATGAGTAAAAATGACTCAAGGCTCAAATCTCACATGGAATGGTTCATTCATGTCATACAATATTCTTAAATTTAATCTTTGAAAAATTCTTACAATCTATTCAATTAAATTCTCAACATGAGGACTCATTACCCAACAAGATGATTATATCATTAAATTTTTATAGCTCAAAACCTCAAAAATTCATATCATGCATGTTTTCAATTATATTATCCCAATTTAAAAGTTTGAAAATTTAATCATAAACCAAAATCTCATATGCGAATTTAAGCTGACAGATTTATGCATGCTTTATGCTGGGTTTAAAAACTATAAAATAAAAAATAATATTTAAGTGAAGAATCAACATCCTCACATTTTGAGCCTTGCTCGAAATGTGAGTAAATCAATTCCTACTTAAACAAATTATCAAAATAAAATAAAAGAGGAGGGAGGGAGGGAGAAAATATTAACATGAAAACTATGAACAAACTTCCGATAGCCTCTTTCGTCAAACCAATTAAGTGTTCGACGATTTTGGCTATGTGTGATCGTTTGGTTCATCGAACAAAGCAATTTGTTCGATGCCCAACACTTAGAAAAATTCTGATTTTCATCAAAATTGTTCAATCACATTTTTGGATTTTCTAAACATATAAAAGTTACTCTACTTGCAAAAATTAGGTTGGATTAATTCTGTTCTTATAAAAGTTATTCCGGATTTTAAATTACTTTAAATTCCAAGAATACTTTCAATTAATCACAGGATCGATCCAACCGGGAACCTGTTTTGCAGCTTTAATTTTCTTTTTGTAGTTCCACAAATTCCTGCAAAGCAAACACAGAATAAGTTATCGGGTATTATAAAAAATATCAACATCCTCACATTTAGAGTCTTAGTACTCTAAATGTGAGTCAATTGATTAATACCCGAATTATTTAATATAATATGCACAAGAGGTTTATATATATATAAATATATACTACCTCCGTTCTTTTTTATTTGCACGTTTTGACTTTTGTCACTGTTCATTGAGTAGCTTTGACTCGATTTTTTAATATAATTATATAAGATAAAATATAGTCAAGTGAGATCTTGTTGGATTCGTCTTATCGTATAGATTTATAATATCAAATTTTCATAATTTTTACTTGTATGGAATTTGAGTTATTACGGATTAAAAATGTGCATTGAATTGCGTGAAATGTGGGTATGTGCATTTATTTAGGAACGGAGGAAGTATATGTATATATGATTTTGACTTGCAGAAATTTAGGTTGGGTTAATTCTGTGCCTGTGAAAATTATTCCGGATTTTAAATCTCTTTAAATTCCGGATATAATCTTCGGTCAATTACAGAATTAATCCAACCGGGAACCTGTAGTCCGAAGGTCTGCTGCTCCATTTGTTGTTTCACCAGTGATGAGGGTTTCCTCAGAGCAGTGATGGTAATGAGGTGGATGGGCGATGGGGCAGTGGTGAAGCTTCGTAGTCCGGAGGTGGTGGAGATGACAAACACGTGAGTCTCACGTGTTGTGCAATTCACAATTGCAAATTAGTGTAGCCCCAATGCTACACTTCCACATTTAACTCCTTACACCAATTTTGGCGGCTCCCTGATTCCTGCAAGCAAAAATACCCAATTGGTTAGGTTTTCCCCTCAAATCAACATCCTCACATTTAGAGTCTTAGTACTCTAAATGTTTAATTAATTTGAGGGTACTTCTCTGTTCTGAAATAAATACACTAAACTAACTAAACTATCTATGAGTAATCAGGAGTGTAATTCTCTTAATAAACGACGCTGCATCCTCCCCGGCAACGGCGCCATGAAACTTTTGACAATTTCGTCACACGAGTGTTTTCTAAAATATCCCAAGTTTGAATTTATTAGAAGAAAAAGAGTTATGATTTGTGGGAAAGGGGTTTAAGGATATATTTCACTTTTTATTACTCATATGGGGTATTCTGATTTCAAACGGCGCTGTAGTTCTCCCTGGCATGAAACTTTTGACAACTTTCACGGTGCAGCCGGGATAGATAATTCAATCTTGACCTTCAGTCTGTCACACTGAAGATCCCCAGTATTTGGCATCATGAAACTTATCATAGTTTCATGTCATAAAGATCATTGCCATGAAACACACTCCCACTGTATAAGTATTTTCTGAAAAAACATAATCCTGGTGTTCAATTTTATTTAATGAAAATCGATTTATGAAGGCGGAGTTAGGATTAGGGATATATTTATAGGTTGTCACGTTTTTATTTACTCGTGTTAAGAAATTGTGCCCCCGAAAGCGCACGGAGTCAAAAATTGCAGTATTTATAGTAAGTACCGGATCGTTCACTGGAGGATGTGCGATGGAAGCAGGGCCCACGTCATTTAATAAGATTTTCCACTCGGTTACTCGATTCAAGTTTGTGTTTGTTTGATTATCAACTACTAGACAGAATTTAAACTAAGTTATGAAAGCAATTAAAATAAAGCAGATAAAATTATTCTAGAAAGCGAATTAAATTAATCTAAGAAAGTAATAAAATTATTCTAAGAAAGCGGTTAAAATTATCCTAAGAAAGCATATTTAAAATATGACAGAAGGGACAGGAAGAAAAGAATAAAGATTGGACAAGATTCAGATGAAACACAATTAAACTTCCATTTTAATACATAGATCTTAGCTTGGGATGATCCATCAGATAGCTAACTCTCATGCTTCCTATACTATGTTCCCTTTAACAGACAGGTACTTACAGTAAGGATTTACATGCCTTAAGACAACAAAATCTAAGATACCACAGATAGATAACTGCCCCTGCGCAGAGGTATGTCATTTATCTGTGGTGGATAAGCAACACCCGACAAATCATTTATTGAAGTGTCAAGTACTGCTATCATTCCCCCATGTCACACCCAAAGATTCTAATCAAGCCCTGAACTATCCCTTAACTATCAGTCCTAGTAGCAGTTACACAACTCTCAATACAACCGAGTGACCTCTAAAGAAAGCAGTTAAAAGAAAGCGGTAAAGAAAGCGGTAAAGAAAGCATTTAAAATCCTATCACTCGGAGGTTTTTGAAAGTCTGACCCTGGTAGTAAAAGAAAGCCCCCAGTCAGAATGACCGGATGTGGATCAAGAATTCCCTATTCTCGGTGAACCGCTCGCAGTGTTCACTTCTCATCGGGTGGTTATGAGATACAAACTAATGAAATAAACTAATAAATTAGTTCGTTCCGGATGCACTCACTCAAGACTCAAAGATGGGCTTTGGCAGAAGAGGATAGCAGTTGAAAGGAACTCAACCCTACCTTAGAAAATAACCAAGGCCCACATGTTGTTCTTCTAGTATTATCTATTACACCTCATCTGAATCCAAGTGGACTCTGAGTGAGTGCAATATTTAATAAAAAATTTCCAACATACAGCAATTTTGGAAAACAATTGATATTTGAAAATCATTCCCTAAACAGGTACTAGACTCTCAATAAGAACACAGACCCTTTCAGTCTAGGTGAGACCTAATCGCTGACTCTGCTTCTAATTTCCCAAAATCAACCCCCAGTCGGATATAAATTAGTCATAACTGTGGAATTTATCCCTTACTTAGATCCGGATTTTATAAATGAATTTTTGTTGGAAATTTATTGTGAGACATCTTATTAAAATCAAGACTCCTGTATCCAAGGGAAGGATCCCAAAATAATATTGACCATAATATCTACATAATAATATCATGCATAAATTTATAGAGAAGTGTAAAATTAAATAACCCAAAATATAAGGTGGGTTTAGACAGAATGTGAAACACAGAGATGAAATAGCCGGAGATGAGAAGAAATTATTTTGGCTAAAAAGATGACAAAAATAATCAGGATAATCCGGACTGCAAACATCTGCTATCCAGGTCCTGACTATTCCAGGTGGGATGATTTTTAGACAGTGGAATGCCCTAAATGACAGTTGCCGCCGTCATCTTAGACTCCACTATCTGTGAACTGGATAAAAACCCACATATTCTATTACTGCAATAATTATTAGATAACATTGGCATATATCATCTAACATTACTACAGCTCCAGATTCGGGTTTGAAATTAAGATAAAGAAAAAGAAACTGTATCCGGATAGGAGTCAGCTGAGCAGCTATTATAATCCCGGATGGACGAACCGCCAAGGCTTCCACCGACCACTATCCGGACCATGCAAAATAACATCTAGTAATTAATATACAGACCGCGAGCTAGTTTATCCGTGTGGGAATACCCGCCAACATTAGTCTGTCATATCTCTTACTAGCTGTTTCACACAACACGGAAAAGACAAAATAAATAAATAAAAGAAAATATTTTTGGGTCATCTTGTATGAGAGACATTGGTTTCTCATGCAAGGGTATGGAATTAAATCCATAATTACTCTTTATGTCTAAATATTCACTCATTCCATAATTAATTAATTAATTACAGTCCGGATTATATAATTAGATCATTAGAGTTTAATTTTATAAAAAAGTCTTTTAATGGAAATTGAACAAAGTTATTTATATCAAATTGATCATGGGTTGAGATCATTGGACTTCAACCTCAAAAATATTAATATAAAGGTCCAATTAATTAATGGAGTGAGATGGAGAATAAAAATTTGGCAAAAGGGTGCCAAGCCTGTCGCGAAACAGAGTTTGTGTCGCGGACCGTGGGTCCGCGACTGGGGAATCACGACAGAGAGGTGGGAGATAAGATTGAAATTTTGAAAATTAGGGTTGTCGTGTCGCGGAACAAGGAGTGTGTCGCGGACCAAGGGTCCGCGACAGGGGTTCCGCGACACAAGGTGTGAAAATCCAACAAAGGGCATAATTCCTGGTCACGGAACAAGGAGTGTGTCGCGGACCATGGGTCCGCGACAGGGGTTCCGCGACCAGAGCCCTTCTAGAATAAAATTGCAAGAATTTGGGTCCTTGGTCGCTAATCAAGGGTTGTGTCGCGGACCGTGGGTCCGCGACAGGATTGCTTCTCGACCAAAAGATTTAAAAAAAATTTATAAAAATTTTGGCAGCATAACGCCTAATATTGCTTTGCAGGGGAGTGCGTTGTGATCCATGGGATCACAACGGGAAAATTACGTTGCAACCCGTGGGGTTACAATGTGATGCAATACAATATAGGAGATGCAATTTTTAAATAAAAAACATGCATAAACACTTTAACATATCCCTTTCTAGATCTAATAAAAATAAAAATAAACAACTAAAAATACTATCTAAAACTAAAGATAACAAGAGCATAGTAAAAATAAAATAAAAAAACAACTAGAGAAGCAGCAACACAACAAAATAAAAGACTACCTAACAAACTAAAATAAAAAATAAAAACAAACTCTAAACCTATCAAGGGATAAGCATCAAGTGATTATACATTTTATTAATTCTAAGAAAGCATTAAATCTAACTAAAAAATAAGAAAATGATCAAGAGGCCCAATATGCAACAAACAGTAACAACGCATGAAGAGGAGTCCATAACAGATTTTTTGGGAAGCAAAACCTTGATCATTCTAACAAAATATGGTTTAAAAATACACCCATAGATTAAGTGTTTTTAACCCAAAATACAAAAATAAGATAAAGTGGAATATGTGAACACTAGCCACACTAATTTATTACAGAAATTAAACTAAAACTACACTAAAATCTACATTGCATAAAAATAAAACTGTCTACACTAAACTACTTGAGAGCACAGTGGTGCCCCAAGAATAGAAATTAAACTACAAGTGTGGCTAGGTTACTGTTCAAAGGGGTTGGGAGGTTATATTTATAGAGGAGAAGAATTGAGCCCTAGGCCCATTCAAGGCCCACCAGTCGCTAAACAATTGTGCCTGTTCGCGGAACAAATCTGGTTCAGGACACAATTTTTAGCTCCAGGATGGCGCACAGGAGGGGGCGGGAGCTCGAGGTCCAGAGGAAGAAGACGAAAATGTTATGCCTGCGGGACTTGAAGTCCAGGGACCTTGCATTCGATTTGACATGTGAGAATTGGAAAGTGGGTGGTCACGTGACTCTGCGTGCTTTAATTTCTCTCCTGTGTCGCGGAGTGTGTGTCGCGGTCGCGATCCATGTGTCGCGGAACATTGTTCATCGACACAGATTTTGTGTCTTGATACTCCCAGTCTCTAATCATTTTTTGTGTCGCGATGCACCCGGTCGCGGTCCATGGTATCTCGACCCGGGGTCTGTTTAGCGACACGGGTTTTGTGTCTCTAAACATCCCCAGTCCTTAAGCAATTTCCCTGTCTCTAAACACCCGGTCGCTATACATGGTATCTCGACCCGGATTGGGATTTTTCTTTCTCGACTGGTTTTTTTTGTTTTCTCTTTACTCTTTCATTTCTCTTATTTTTTCTTATTTCTCTTTCTCCATTCTCTTTCCATTCCTTATTTTCTTCTCCATCTTTCTTCTTCGTCTCCAGTGTTCTTTCTTTCATTCTTGTTTCTTCTTTCTTCTCCATTTCGTCTCCCATCTTCTTCTTCTTGACAGACTTCTTTCTCCTCCATTTCTTTCTTCTTCTATCTTCTCCAGTCCAGTTGTAACACCCCGGATTTGGTCACCCAGGCCGGGACGCTACCGCCACACCCTTCCAAACAAGACCCGATTAAATCGAGCTTATTTAAAAGGATGCTAAGGCTTAAGTTGCATCATTGACTTAAAAATATTTAAAAACCATTCAAATAAGCCCGAAGTTTAATCAGAGTATAATACACGTAATAATATTAAGCAGTGCGGAAGCAAAAATAAACAGGGCCAAAACATGCGGCCAAAACCAGAGTCTGAGTCCAATGCATAAATTAAAAATAATTGAAATGCGACAAGTCTTCTTTTTAAAATGGAAATCCCATCCCTTCATGCAATGCTTACTCTGCGAAATCTGAAAAGAAAATAAAACAACAATTTATCAGTACAAAGGTACTGCGTAAGTTAATATATAGCACAACGAATTTTAAAAGTTTTTTGGAGAGTATACAAAATAATATATTTATTTAAAAGACGAGTAAATAAATTAATTTAAAATCTCTTACACATATTCCACGAATATTTTACCAATGTTAGTTATGATCGAGGACACCCCATTAATATATCCTAGGGACGAACCCACAGGACCAACCTTTGGGACTTTATACCCACAAGGACTCAAACATATCCTAGGGACGAACCCTTGGGATCAACCTCTGAGACTCGTACCCACGAGGTAAGTGCATGCAGCGGACCCTATACAGACACACTCCGGAGCCCTAGATAACCCATACGGATACATCTAGGAGTATAGACTCATACATCACAATAATCAATGCCGTTTTGGCTACAAAAGAGGGGGCGGCCCAACGAGCTCACGCCAAGTGCACTTACCCTCTAACACATGGCATCCCACTCGATCAAAACCTCCAAAGTTTAAAATTCACATTTTTATCATTCCAATATATTCGCCACATATCCAGATTTCATACATATCCAAAACCGAGTAGCAATCGACTCTTAGTTCATCGAATATTCAAAATAGCATTAACCGACCAAAAGTGGCATTGTAGCAGTTTCTGAAATTGCCTTTAAAAATGCAGTAAACAATTTTTAAAAATTCTGGAAAAATTACAGTGGCTAGGAATCATCAAAATAAGCATTTTTCATAGAAATAGCCATCTCAAAATTCGGACTCTAAACTGGTCATTTTAATCGATTTCAGAAAGCTATTGATTTACAATTTCGCATACTTCAGTAAATTCGACCACAGTGAGTTCAAAAATTCATAACAATTTCATACATGCTCCAAAAATCATGAAATTTTACAGGGATGTTCTAGATACATATTAGAACAAGTTTCATGAAGACATGAAGCACTAAAAACGATCATAGACAAGAGTGAATCGAACAATAAAACTGACTACATACATACATTAAATCTGTCGACTTATACGCAGAAAATACCAGATCGAATTTGGATGACCAAAACATGTCCAAAAATTATAAAAATTTACAGAGAGCATCTTTAGGACATTAGGAATAAGTTTCATTTTGGAAGGTTCTCCTACAAATGTAAGGATCATGGTCGAATTCACAGAACAATAAAATTGGTCATAGGAAAACCCTATTTGACAGATTTTGTAAGAAAGAGAGATCATCCCATATCTCGAGTTATACTCAACCAAAACTCCTAAAAATCGACGTGCGCAATACTAACTTACTTGAGATGAGTTTAGAACCGAATATCCCCTTGGTGGAATCCTGGAAATCGTCCAACTCGACCCCAACAATCAACACTTCTACCGAATGCACCTATTATGGAGTTGTCGGAGGAAATTCTCAATTCTAGGACAAGGATTCGAATCTAAGACCAAGGAAATGAAGTAGAACTCTTACCTACACGTAGGAGAAAGGTTTGGACCACTTGAACACGTCCACACTCCCTGGAAGGATGATGAACAACTCACAAAACTCTCACTACTCTCTCTTGAACTCAAATTTCGGATGGGATGCAAATGAGTGCAATGGAGGCTGAGTAGGGGCTATTTATAGAGGGGTAATTGCTCCAAAAGCTGCAATGGGGTAGTGGGAATGTGAGGGAACAATTTCTAACCCATAACCCCCGAATTAACACCCCCAAACCTCATCCATTCCCCCCACTCCTCTCATAGCTCCATAGGATCCTCCAAGGTGTGTTGTGTGAGCTTAAAGACTAAGTTTGTGGGGTGTTAATGCTTCTCAACCCAATCATAACCCCCCCCCACAACGTCCACAAGGTCTGATGATTGAATTCAAACCGATTGGAGACGTGCAAAACGAAAATCAATGCAAGAATCCACTTGTAACGCCTGCATAGCAGGTCTGCTGCTGGTGGCGCGCTGGTGGCGCGCCCCGCGCGGGCACCGCGCGGCCACCAGGCAGCGCTTTTTTTTTTTAATATTATGATTTTTAATCTCTTAAAAATCATAATATGAATTATCCGAGATTTTTGGGATAATTCGATACCTCTATCCCGAGTCGCGATTATCCGAAATATTTAATTCCGTTCTCTCGGAATTAATTCGATTTCGATAAATAAATCCAAATTTCTTAACTTTCGGATTTTAAAACCTGATGTCGATTTCTCGGGTATTACACCAGTTATCCAACTCCTTCTCGTCTTCTCTTTTCTTCTTCAATCCTTCCTTCCCCCATTTTCTTTCTTGCTTTCTGTTTTCCTCCTCTCCCATTTCTCTCTATTTCCCATGTTTCTCTTGGCCGGAGATGGTTGGCGAGCGGCGGCGGTGGAGATGCAGCGGCTTGCTGTTGAAATTGGAGGACATGGAGGGAGATGGCCGGCGAGCGTTGGACAGCGACTGGAAGACGAAGGGAGCTGCTGATCTTGGGGGCGGAAGCGGCTGTGGTCGGAAGTGTGGATGTGGTGAAGATGGGGCTGAGGATGAGACGAGGGGGCGATGGTGCGGCGGTGGTTTTGAAGGCTCGGAAATGGAGTGTGGAAGGCGGAGGGATGGCCGGAGAAGGAGGTCGGAGAGGGAGGTGGAGTGGCCGGAAATGGTGAGAACGAGGCCGGAGTGAGTCACTGTTCCGCTGCTCGTTCAATTTGGGGATGATGAAGCTTGCTCGTTGGAGGTGTTGAGGGGCTGTCGAAGGTGGTTGTTGGTGATGATGGCTGTGATAATGGAGATGGTGGCCGGAGGCGCGAAGGCGATGGTGGTGTTTGGAAGAAAGCCGTCGGCCGGCGGCGGTGGCGCTGGCGGCGGGGGTGGTGTTAGGGTTAGGGTTTGGTTAGGGTTGGGCTTCAAGGGATTGGATTTTTAACTGCTGGGCCAAATCAAATTGGACTGGACTAAATTGAATTAGAACACCTGCAATTAATTAAATTGGATTAGTGGACCCAATATTTTAATTATAACAGAAAAACAGAAGTAAAAATACCCATAAAAATTATAAATATATACATCAAAGTATAAAATAATATAAATAGATATATTTATTTCACTTGATTATTTGGTTTGTGTTCCATTTAATGAATCCGTGTTCCACCGAATAGACAACATCGAACCAAAATTAATCAAGTGTAGGATTTTTAATATTTTTATCATGTTTTTGGATTTTTTAACATAAAATTAATAAAAATAACAATATTTTGTATTTTTCAATACCAGCTTATTATTTATACAAACTTGCATATATCTGTCAAATTCGACTGCTTTCTTATTTAAATAAGACCGGAATGCGATCAAATGTCCCTATTAGACACGGAAATAGATTGAAAATAATGGTCAATTTTGGCCATTATCAATAGCTGCATGCCAAATGTGAATATCCTGCATATGGTTTTCTTGACTTGCTGCTGTGGTTTAGATTGAACCTCAAATGGATATACTGAATTTATTTCCTCTAAATTTGATATTCCCTTTTAGAAATTGATACCCTTGTCCAAACCTATTCTTACATCTCTCCTTCCACTGAATCCAGGACATGGCCACCTGTGGAAACTACACAATTGTTTCTAGAACTTTCCTTAATAGGGCATCGCTTAACAATTTTAACTTAAGAACTACCTCTTTAAGTAGTATATTTCTTTAGGCATGATAAGCTTTATACAATGCTCAAGATCGGGAAATTAATTGGAATAAAGATGATGGGCAGTTCATGGAAGAATGTCTTCCAGAAGCATGAAGGGAACACTGCACATATACTGCCACACAAGCTGAGACTGTTCTTAACAAGTAAATTTCTTCATAAGCATTGGAAAGACCAGCATCCAAATGAACATATAGTTTAATATTAGAGGAAAAGATAGGGCGGAGACTGGAGCAAGAGACTGTTAGGGCACCTAATCTCATAGCAAGATCAAATGTCAATGATTGTAAAGTTGGTTACTCTAACTGTTTTGTGCTAGTCCAATTAAATCCATTAAAATATTGATGTCTTAGCTATGTATGAAATTTTCACAGTACCTGCTAGTTATGCCAGTATTGCTATTATTGGGAAGTGATTAAAGAAGAGAGCATTTATGTAAGAGTTACAAAAGAAATACAAGGAATGGTTCAGAGTTACCTGCTCCTTTTCCTTCTGCATGCGATGACAAATCATTGACTGAATGCTACCTAGAGAAAAAGAAGCTCTTCCTTCATCTTTCTTTGCTACGAGATCCAAGTGATTGAAGATGGAGCTGAAGTTATCATCTATTGATTTATGTTCAAGTGAAAATGCTGGCACCATTCTTTATTTGTCTGTCAATTGAAAGAAGAATAAACTGATAGAAAGTAAGAACGAACTCAGAATTTTTTTCAGTCACTAGAGCATGTAATTAAAGATCACTACAACAAGACACCATCAAAAACTGATTCTGCCCAAATTCCTCTTGCAGAACATTCATAAATGCATATTGTTCCTTTTTCAATGGAAATTCCAGAAGAATATTATAGTGCCTTCTACATTTAAATGCAAGAACAAATCATAGCTTCATTAATTTCATTCAATTCTACAATTTTTTTTCTGAGAAAATATGATTTAATTTTAATGTTTCCACTGACAATTTAAACTTTCTGCCCACATCCAACAGCAGTGTCATGAAATTCATGTAGGGCACATCTTGGAAAACAAGAAGACAAAAAATAGAGTGAGCAGCAGACCAAGGAAAAAAAAAAAAAAAAAGCACATACATTTAGAAGAAAACTAAGTTAATATATGATATTTGATATTCATCATTTTATACTTATATTTTATATGATTCCACATGGTCGATTGATGAGTATTGATCCATTTTGATGTCTCATTAAAGTGTTTTGGATTGTAGGAGCAAAAATGAGCTTTGCTTGAGTAAGACATCAAATTGATGATATTTTGAAGAAGTTTCAGGTCCTGTGCCCATACGCAAGAGGAGTGGTCAGTTCTGCTGTGCTTATGTGGTTGCTGAGGTGTTTCCAACTTGTCTGCTTATGTGTCTAGGCGACTTGGATGATGATGGGGACAGATTTGGAGGCTTAATACAAGATATTTTGGGATCATGGGAAGCATCTTGAGGGTGGAAACTTATTTCCAAAAGAGAGAGCAAGGATTTGTAAAGAAGGAAATATATTTTTAAAGAAGGGAACTTGGAGTATTTGATGGATTTCTTGCTTCTCTCTTCCTGGTGCTGCTGTGGACGAATTGGAGGGCTTGGAGACAGATATATACATCTTGTTGCTACTGTTTGGAGCAGACTTGGATACTGGAGGGATCGGCTTGGCCTGGAGACGAGAGGCGCTGCTGGAGACGTGAAGATTGTTGAAGCCCCTTCTTCCTTCTTCATTGAACATTGTATTTGTCATGTTTTCTATTTTATGCTTTGTTATTTTCTTCATATTTATGAGTAGTTTCTTTTATCTAGCTTAGGATTGGACCCCGATGTTGGGATTGGATTATCGTTGTGAGACTCGTTATGTTTTGAATGTTTTATTTTCCTTAGATTATTAAGTATTTTCATGATTTCTGTTTGCACGCCATTAATTCCTTTGTTGATTGGTTGTGAAGGGCCCCATAATTATTATATTGTTATTATTAGATTGGTGTCCGTGTAATTGCACTTTAATCTAATTGAGTAACAACTAGACGATAAATCTCTAGGGAATCATGGAATCAATTGAGAGAATCACCGCGTAGGTAGGTTCATCCCTTTGAATTAGGCTTTTCTAGGATTTAATGCAATCGGATAAGTACTTCTATGGTCGTACCTAGGATCTTAATCCGATTAGAGAAGTGAATAACGGCCGTGCCTTGTTCACCGATTAAGTAAGGAAAAGTTGGTCACGAAGCGGTTGCCAAGTGACTATAACTAGTTTATTTAATAAAATGAGGAAATAATTGTCAGTGATCAACATTAAATCCAATTCCAATCCGGTAAGTTCAAGTCCTAAGCTAGGTATTTTATTTGATTGATTTTCCCAAACTTCCAGTATTCTCTTGCTCATCGCCTTTTTATTTATTTTTATTCACTCATTTTCTTTTACTTTATTTTTAGTAGAATTAGTTTCAATCAAACCCCCCCCCCCCCCCCCATTTTATTATTGTGATTAACCATAAGTATTATTTCATTTAAATCCCTGAGGAGACGACTCTACTCATCACTATCTATTTTATTTTCACAAGAGTAGAATTATTTATTTTTGTAGCTAGACGACAGCTATCAAATTTTGGCGCCGTTGCCGTGGATTCAAATTGATTTATTATTCTGTGGTTGATTGCTAATATTATATCTACTAATATTTTTTTTATGGTTTATGCCTCGATCCACTCGGACGGGGGAATTGATCTTCGATTCGAAGATTGAGGAGAGAAAGTAGGGAAGCTAGACTTGTTGCGTGCCAAGGAGGACAGGAAGACCTGGATCTTGCACTTGAAGAAGCTGCTACATCTGGTAGTGAGCTAAGCAACGACGAGAGTGAAGAATTTGAAGAAGAGATGGCTGAAGACCAACGCACTCTCCAGGAATTAGCTGCGCCTAACTTGGCGCAGCAACCTCTTTACATTACCTTTCCTGCTCTTCCCGCTAATACTGATTTTGGACTTAAAACGGGTTTAATTCATTTGCTTCCTATTTTTCATGGACTTTCAGGAGAAGAGCCGCACAGGCACTTGCAAGAATTTGATGTTATTTGCTTGAGCATGAAACCGAGAGGCGTCACTGATGATCAAATCCGCCTTCGTGCTTTTCCTTTTTCCTTGAGAGATGCTGCTAAGGAATGGCTATACCATTTACCTGCTGGAAGTATTGAAACATGGGCGGATTTGCAAATGAAATTCCTGGCCCTGCCTCCCGAGCTTCTACCTTGCACAAAGAAATTTGTGGAATCACTCAATCTCAGGGAGAATCTCTTTATGAGTATTGGGAACGTTTTAATAAATTAATTACTAAATGTCCGCATCATCAAATTCCTGAGTCATTACTAATCCAATATTTTTATGATGGTCTTACTAACATGGAAAGGAGACTCCTGGATTCGGCTTGTGGAGGGTCCCTGATGAAGAAAACACCAGCAGAAGCATGGGAAATGATTCAAACATAGCGTCGTAATTAGGTTTTTATGAAAATGAAGAGTTTTGGGGTCCTACGACCCTAGACAAACATTACGACGCTATGCAAGGATAGCGTCGTAGGTCTAGTGCCGTAGGGCAAAATTTTGTTCACATTCTGAAGTAACTACGACGTCAAACTCTGCCCTACGTCGCCATCAGTGGATAGCGTCGTAGGGCGGTTAGCGTCGTAACTAACTCAGTTTGTGTTGTTGGTTGGGTAATGCAATCTCTACGATTGCAAACCCTGTTTTCAAGTTCATGGTTCATCAATGCAAAACAGTAATACAGTAAAAGGAAACAGTAAGCCAAAATGCAGCAAAACATGGCATAATAAGCTAAAAACACACACCCATGAACCACAAACCCAAATAAGGGTTTTCAACCATAAAAAAAAATGCATAAGAACCAAAAAGAGAAAAAGAAAACAGAAAACCCATTTGCAAAAGAAAATAAAATGACCAAATGATCATTAAACCCAAAAATAAAGCAAGTAAATCCATGGAATCATTTCCATTTCATGTTTTTGGGATTCTTTGAAGCTTAACTTCCCATTTTTCATAAAATGGTTTGATAATACCCATCATTTGGGTATTTCAAACCTAAATAAGAGTTTAACAAAACTGAAATAGGTTTAAAACTGGCTACACTAATCGGGAAACATAAAGAAAACCACTAATCTAAACGAAATACAAACTAAACTAAACTAAACTACATGCATAATTTAAATAATATAAAAAAATAAATTCTAACTAACTAACCTAACTACACACTGCTCAAGAACACCAGTTGCCTCCAAGTGTAGGGAATGTATGAAGTTACAAGACCTGGGAGTCAATACCTCTATATATAGGCGAGAAACCCTAGGCCCATGGGCCCTCAGGCCTTTGAATTTGAATTCTGCAGCTTGGTACGACGCTATACGTCGCTTCGTCGCTATCTTTACTACTACGCTATGGGTACTGCGTCGTAGTCTTCCATCTCAAAACACTCTTTGTCTCTAAATGGACAGCTTACGATGCTATGCTCCATTACGTTGCTACACTTGAGTACGACGCTATGCTGGCTCAGCGTCGTAGTTCTTCCTTCAGAGTCCTGTCTCCATTTTCTGCCTTCGTCGCTATACTTGGCTACGACGCTATACATGCTCAGCGTCGTAGTTCAGTTTTGCGTTGTAATTACCTGAAAAATTCGACTTTTTGTGGGTTTTCATTCATTTTCCCATCTTTTTGTTTCCTTTTTCTTTTCTTTTCTTTTTCTCATGTTTTTGGATTTTTCTAGCATAAATGTGTAATAAAATTACATATTTATGCATTTTTCATACCAGCTCAATATTTTTACAAATATGCATAAATCAGTCTAATTCTACTGCTTTCTTATTTAGTATAAGACCGGAATGCGATAAAATGCCCGTTTCAGACACGGAAATGGATTGAAAATAATGGACATTTCTGGCCATCATCAATAGCTATTTTACTTTGAACCGGAATATTCGTGACATTATGGCTATACACCCGGAATACAAGTGGTTCCATACTCTCCGGGAGGGCGGGCGTTACAAACTCTGTAGTTGACGCTTTGGCCAAGAGGGGGGGCGCGGGAATTTTTCACGACCTGGCCCTTCCCCCAGATGATGTTCGAAGTCTGCTTTCTGCTGATATGTCAGGGACATGGTACCCTCGATTCTAGTGATTTTACTTTCTTTTTTGTTGTTTCTTTTCCTTTGTTAGCTGACGCCTTGGCGTCCTTCACCAAAAAAAAAAAAATCTTTAATGTAACCAAAAAAAATAAATATAATTAATTCCCTTTCTATACCTTTATTTTTATTTCTCTCTACGAAACACACTCTAAGGGGTGTATTGGATTGAAACTCTACAGGATTTTTTTGGACTTTCAAAGTTGGGGTGTATTCAATCTAGATTTTAAAAAGTCTTTAAAAATCTAGATGTATTCAATACAGATTTTAAAAAGTCTTTAAAAATCTAGAGGTATTCAATACAGATTTTAAAAAGTCTTTAAAATTCTAGAGGTATTCAACACTCTATGAATTTTAATTCTTTATAGATTTTAATGGATTCTCTTAAAAATTATAACTACACGAAATCTCTCTAAAATCAGCCAGACTCTTCATAGACTCTATACAAATCGGTCAACTCTACGTGGAGTTTATAGACTTTCTAAATCCACCGACTTTTTAAAGTTCATCAAAATCTATTAAAATCTCAAACGAATTCACCCGTAAATGTTGTTTGCTAAACCGCCTTAGACCCCAAACGCCGGTAAACCGCGGTCCGCGGGTTAAAGTGGGTCGTACGCGACCAGGAGCCCGCGTTCATATGCCTTACTAACAAGCAACTCCGATGGATTTCGTTTCTCCGACAGCCCTCGGCTCACAACACTTCTTGTTTGAATAAGATCTTGTAAGTTTTTGCTTCTCACTGGCACAAAAACCGCCACGTTCGGATTCGAAAAGCCGCCGCTCAGTCTGGAATGTCGAATAAATCCTCCTCTCATCAGATACTCTGCGCTTCCTTCAATCAAGATAACAGGTTAGCCAATTCTTTCATATATAGCTGAATATTTAGTTGTTTTCATGTCTGAATTTAATCCGATAGCTTGAATTTTATTTTTGTTGTTTCAGCTGCTTTGCAATCGGAACGAGAGATGGATTTAAGATATTTGATAGTGATAGTGGAAGGCTCCTTTACGATCGAGGTATTTATATTACCCATAGGCAATACAGCTACTTCGAAATTCAGGTTTTTCCCTTTTTGGTTCTTTTTATTGTTTTTGTTTTCCCCTAGCTGTTTAGATTTCATTGAGCAACGAGTTCCTTGTTTTTATTGTATTTGTTGAGTTATTATTGCACATAAATAATGAAGAGAATGAAAAATTGATTCAAAAATTTCTGAGGATAACAAAATGAGTTGATAAACAACATGGATCACTAACCATAAATCTATTTTTCTTTTTCATATTGCATTCATTTCCATGTGAGTATACTGGTTATATAATGTACTTTTTTTGTTTCTTTTGTTTCTTTTTTTTTTTTTTTTTTTTCCTGCTAGTTGTTGGGGCATTCACTGTTGTTGAAATGCTATACAGATCAAGCCTTATTTCCATTGTTGGGGCTGGGGAACAGGTTGGCATTGGTGAATCATTGTCTTCTTTTGTTAATTTAGTGTTGATTTTTCGTATATAATTTTTTTGTCTGCATCCACTAGCCATCCTTATCGCCAAGGAGATTATGTTTGTTTGATACTGTCAAAGGAACGGCTCTGCGAGAATTGAACTTCCTGACATCTATACTTGCTGTTCGTGTTAACAGGAAGAGGTAGATTCTTCGCTATGACTTCTTTTTTATGATATTATGGATATGAGGCCTATCAAAGCAATAAGGTTTTGGTGATTGATAATTATGCGGTAATAATTTATCATGCCGATTAGATATGCCACCAACACCTGCAGTTGATTTATTGAGCTGATTGATGTATGTGCCATCCATTGACCCGAATTACCTATAACATGAGGTTTATGATTAGATAATCTTTGGCCAGTTATTGGAATTTAAAGATATTCGTTGGTAATTTATAATATGAGCATAGATCATTTTGATTTGTCAGACTGTCCAATAAATTTGTGCTTGATAATCTGTTCATTTTGCGTGAAATTCTCTTTAAAATTCTGTAGTAACTGCGAATGAGGTCTTCTTGATAAAATTTTCAAATTTATTAGTTATTGACAAACTTTTTTAAAAATTTATCCTTAAATCAATTCAGTGCATGCGCAGATTGGTTGTTTTATTGCAAGAGAAAACATATATTTATGATGCCAACAGCCTGGAAATAAAGCGCATCATTGACACAGTGCCTAATTTAAAAGGTCAGTTTGAAATCATCACATGCCATGTCTATATCTAGGTAATTAAGGTCAGCAAGATATTCATGGGACGTTTCTTTCTACATTCAAGTAGGAGAGCAGCAAATTTAATGATTTTCAGCCACGAAAAATTATAATCATAAATTTTAAAAATGAGCACGTTTCTTAGATTTCTTTTTATTTTTTTAACTTCTTGATCACAAAAGAACACATTGTTTTGAAGCAGTATTATGTTTCTCATTGATTTCCATACTCAGTTTTTCCCTTACTGTATCAGTTTTCTTTTTTCCCAGGACTTTGTGCATTTTCAACAATGATGGATAATCCTTACTTGGCTCTTCCAGCTAGTACTACAGAAGGGTCTGTCTTGGTCTACAATGTTATGGACTTGCAGTCACACTGTGAGGTTGTTTCATATTCTTACTAGTAGATACTTAATACTTGTCATACGAGCACTTCCATGGAAGTGTCTTTTTTCCCCACTGACATAATTCCTTAATGTGTTTCAATACTGTTATCATTTAGTTCACTCCCGCTTGGTGCAACAGCAACACCGTTTATATCCTTCAATTTATCATTGTCATGTTCAATGCCTAACTTGGTTTGTGATGTCTGCATGATCTGTGAGGGCCTTATTCATACATTTATTAATATTGGCATAGATTTCAGTTTGAATTGCATTTAGTTTGTTACTGCTTTCTAGAATGGTAGAATATGTACTTGAGCAAAAATGCACACTTTGACCTATATATGTTATTCCCTTCCAAAACATGTAGAATAGCTTTGACTTGAGGGTCATAATTACTTGTTATCAGATGTGTGTAATAGGTTTCTGATGTTATAAATAGATCATCAGAAATCTTTGTTGCCATCCCTCAGTTGTACAATTAACGTAGCTAAAATATGCAGATACATGCCCATCGCTCACCATTGACTGCCATTGCTTTTTCGTCAAATGGAATGTATATAGCCACTGCATCTGAACAGGGAACCATTATTCGTGTTCATCTAATTTCGGATGCGACTAAGGTACACTACCAAATTTCAATAATGCTCAACTTAAATTATGAATTTGCTTTTCTTTTTCTTTTTCCTGCTACAAGGGTTTTTATGAATTTGATCTATGTTCAAATGCATTCACCTCATGTTTTAATTATGCCACATATCAATTTGTCTCTATTATGTGAGATCTTAGTTGTCTTATGTTCTTCAGTCATACAGTTTCCGTAGGGGCACATATCCATCAACGATCTATTCTTTATCATTTGGGCCATCAGCTGATCTTCCAGATATTCTCCTAGCAACAAGCTCGTCAGGATCTGTACATATTTTTTCCCTGGGTTTTGATCTGAACGAGAGGTAAAGCCTATACTTTTTGTTCTATTATTTCCCAACTCTAATCCATTTGATATCTTGCTATTTTAGCTGCCATATTCTTGTTGAATTGCAGAAATTTTCCCTACATCATTTTTCTTGCTTAAATTCATAAGTTTTTCATTTTCTATACCTATACTCTTCCATATTCATCACTCCTTGTTTGTAAAGGCCCTGGTCTGTTGTGAATGTAGTCTGTAGTTAATGGATTTTTTTGACAAGTCCCTTTATTTTGGATTTCATGCTTGAAAACTGGGTCATTTTACTTTATTTTAGTTTACATGCATGAAACTGGGTGCTGCATCCATGACAATTTTTTCTTATATATTATGGAGCAGACAATCAAGTGGTTTCCTTGGATCGATGATACCTGGTTCTGTCAGCGATGTATTGGATTCCTCTCATCACCTTGTATTCCATCATGCCTTTGCAGCTGGAGTGAGAAGGTTTATCAATTTAAAATTTTGGGCTAAACTCAAAATGGTTACAAACTTTGGCTAGATGCCACTTCACCCCCAAACTACTAATCATATCAATATAACCTCCAAAACTTCCTTAATCATCTGATGTCACTCCACCCATTATTCTGTTAGCATCAAGAGTATTCTATTAAAGCAAAACTATTTTGCGTACTAAAGTTTGCTTCAAAGACTATTTATCTTATAATTTTGTCCCCTAATTTTTTCTTCTAAATTATACTAACATTGTGTACTCGAGTTTTATAAAGGGGGGAAGGAAAAAAAATGTGAAATAAAATTAAAAATTGTGTTCTCGAGTCTTGTTGTTAGAAGGAAAACAAAAGATTTGGAGGGATAATTTTCCTTCCTTTACCTTTCAAAACCATCCGTCCAAAATTGGGCGGATCAAGGAAAAGTGGATGTAGCGTTTGTGAGGCAAAATGAGTTTAGATCTTATCGAATATTGGACGGAGGGGTGGCCTAAGATGGTTTAAGGAAGTTTGGGGGTTGAAAATAGATGCGATTATTAATTTTTGGGACGGATGGACAATATTCATGCCTTTTGGGGTCCATTTTGAGTACTCCTTAAAATTTTTATGCGCATACTTACAGTTCTCATTTTCATTTAATAGAAAGAAATATAAGGTTGTGTTTGGATTGAGGTATTCGGATTTGGGAAGGGATTTGGAGGATGGATTTGAAATGACTCTCATTTTGAGAGTCATTTAAAATCCATCACAATTATGCATTGAACGAATGGCGTGTATTTCAAATCCGCTCTCAAATCCCCTCATTAATCCAGACATATTAATGCATTTGTTATTGTTCATTTCAAATGACTCCCTAAATTCATCCATCTAAATGCACCCTAAGAGCTTGCTTGGTTATAGGTACACGAAATAAATTGGGAGTTTTTTTTTTTTTTTTTTTTTTTTTTTCTTCCTCAAGGGTCCATTTCCCCAGTGTGTTTTCCTGAGATCAGTCTCCTTGGCTAGGCTTAGGTCCAAGTTCTGTTTTAGCTAATTTGGTAACTGTCAATGGAGTAACTTGTGCAATTCTCGAGTCTATGCAAAGTGAGAAGCCATGGGCATCAGTCCAATCTAAGCCGCGTTTACAGAATTCTATATATATGGCCTACATGTTTAAGTACTTAATGGATATTTTGTTATTTACCGCAGTGATGCTGTAGTTCGAAAGATAGAGAAAGCCAACGGGACCTCAATGTCTGATCCTGTGGCTTTGAGGTTAGTTGCAACTGTGGTGAACAATTTTCCAAGTGCAGAATTATAGGACCTTTCAAGATGAATTGAATTTCCTGATCCTTGTATATGATTATGTAGAGTTACTGTCTCGATGATCACCTACGGTGGGTACTTTCAAGAATATGGTTTGAGAGTAAACCACAAGAATGAAGCTACATGGACGTTGGAACACGAGTTCAATCTTTTGACAGCAGTAGCAGACCGTAGCTCTAGTTAAAGAATTGATGCCAGGTATGCCGGTCCATGTTTCTGCTCAATCTGTGCTGTGCTGATGCACTCTTTAAATTATATGTGCATATTTAATCTTTGAAAATAAGTAGTGCTTAAGGTTTAAGCCTTGTTTATATACTGTTGGAATCATGTCCACGTGGTGCCCTCAAAAAATATTTCAAATGTATATAATTCGTGCTGGAAAGATTGATGTATGACTCTCGCTATATTTCATGTCAGCTATAAACTTATGCTTTTGTTGTTAACTAGAGGTGATATCGAGTCGATTAATGATACTTGAACTTAAGCTTGACAGCAGATATTCGAGCTTGAGCTCGAGCTCGAGTATCATCAAGTTCGAGCTTGAGTATCATCGAGTTCGAGTAGCTCGCGAGTATTTTTATTTTTTATTTTCTGCTAAGCTCGAGCTCAAGTCGGTAGCTTAAGTTTGAATTTTATTTTATTTTCTTTCTTAACATTTGATTATAAATTCTTAACCATAGCCTAATAGACGCAATTCAATTTGATATTTGAATATTATGTTGGTTATTGTACAATTAAGATAGAACTAAAATTCTTTAAAAATATTTTTTAACTTTTTAAGAGTGACTATTTTTCCTCGTTAAATGTGTCAAGGGTGGTATTGAGTCGAGTCGAGCTCAAATGCTCGAGTACTTAAATGATAGAGCTTGACTTGATACGAGCTCGAGCTTGAATCGATTAGCAATAGTCGAGTACGAGTCGAGTTTTTTTCGAACCGAATCCCGAGTCGATTACGAGTAGCACTACTCATTAATCACCTATTGTTGACAGATTGGTTGCCCTAATGCATCACAGTGGTTTAAAACTGCAAATGCTTATTGTTGGGATGTGCAGTGTATTCATTAGATAAAAATTCAACAGTTTTAATTTTAAAAATAATTATATTTATTTTAAAATTAACACGGGAATGGGACTTCACCCAAGTGGTCATGTTTTCTGCCTTCCTACCATAGGTTGGGGGTTCGATTTCCACCCGGCCCCTTTCCCTCCCCTTTATCCCCATTTGTAATTTGTGTGGTTTGGGCTCTAACATAATTTTTCTGATATATAGGTATCAATGTTTAAAAAAAAAAAAAAAAAAAATTAACACGTACAACCTTGAGATATCTCAAGTTGCTTGGTGTTTGATTGATTGACATCGCAAGTTGCATATGCTCTTCCCCTCTCATCTGCTCCATTTTCCCTTGATTGGCCTTTGGTCTTTGGACCATCACTTTTCTCAGTGACGTCGTCTTTTTTCTTCTACTACTTGAAACCCATTGGCCTTCCAAAGACTTCTGGGGTGTCTCACTGTGGCGGATTTATAATTTTTTTTTTTTATTTTTATTTCCTTTAGTGTCCCAAGAAATAATAGAAGTTATCTTGAAATTAGAGATAGTAGTCACAACACAAAGTATTGAGGAAAGCTAGATTGTAATGAATGATTGTGGTATTATGATAAAAATTGAGTGATTGCACCAAGCCTAATCAAGTCAAATGTAAGAAAATAGAAAAACGAAAAAAGGTTTAGCTTAAAATATCAATTTTATCAATTTAAGTGATATCATGTGCCAATACTATTTAACTAGTAGGGGATTGGGACTTAGCCCAAGTGGTTAAGCCCCTGACTCTCAACCTTTAGGTTGAGGGTTCGATTCTCACCAGGCCATTATCCTTCCCCTTTTCTCCTTTGTAATTGTGTGGCATGGACTCCCACCACTTTCTTAGCCTGTATAGGTTGTTCAGCAAAAAAAAAAAAAAAAAAAAAAAAAAAAAAAAAAAAACTAGTAGATTCGCCGGGGGTGTCTGTACAACAGTACAAGAACACACCTCACAAATTGTTGGAAGGGATACACCAACTGAAGAAACATTGCCCTCACCGTAAATTGGATTTGGAAAGCACCGTTCATCCACCAATCGAACAAAAAATGTGAAGGATATTGGCATTACAATCATGTACATTTTTGTCAGTTTTAAATTTTAATCTATAGAGTTTTGGCATATACCGGGTATCCCGAGGACATATTGAATCCCAGACTAATACTTTGAGGATCTAGTGGACATTGAAGGGTTGCATCTTCTAAAGCAGAATTCTGCATACACAAAGGTTAGAACCCTAGATCTTTACTTAAGCTGAAAATTATTATTATTATTTTTAAACATTGACACTCATGTATTGGCAAAGGTGTATTGGCCCAAGCCACACAAATTACAAGGGGGGTAAATGGAAGGAATAGGGGCGGGGTAGGAATCGAAACCCCAACCATAAGGTTGAAAGTTAGGGGACATGACCATTAGCCCATTAGGTCAAGCCACATTCTCTATAAGATTTTGATTTTAAAAAACACTTTCTCCGTTCTTTTTTAAATGTTACAGGCCCGCATTTCACGTAATCCAATACACGTTTTTAATCCTTAATAACTCAAATTAAATATAAGTAAAAATTATGAAAATTTGATATTCTCAATCTATGCGATTAGACGAATTCAACAAGATCACACTGGAGTATATTTTATCTTATACTTCCTCCGTTTTTTTTAAAACGTTACTTTTTGACTTTTTTTAATGTTCATTATAGCACTTTGACTTCTATTTTTGTTATAGTTATAAAAGACAAAATATAGCCAAGTCAGATCTTGTTGGATCGTCTCATCTTGCAGTTATTAAATATCAAATTTTTTGAGTTATTAATCGTTGAAAATGTGCATTGGAATACGTGCAAATGAGAAGTGTAGCCTTTAAAAAAATGGAGGAAGTATAATTGTATTAAAAGTCGATTAAAGTTACTCAATGAACAGTGACAAAAAACCAAGCGTGCACTTAAAAAGGAACGGAGGTAGTATATATATGGGATAGGAGACCGAGTAGGGATTTGTTTTCACAAAATCTTTTGCTTAAAGTTGTAGTGGGAATCTATATCACATAAATTATCCAATGTGCATTGTTCTTTTTTGGCCTATATCGGGTATCTCATGTCATATTGGGTCCAAAACTAATCTCTCGAGGATCTGGTGGGCATGTGCATTATTGATTATGGCCCCGTTTGGATGGACTTTTGGAGGAGTGCTTTTGGCTTTTGATTTTGATAAAAGCATTTCTGATAGAAAAGAGGTGTTTGTTTGGGCTTTTGAAAAAAAAAAAAAAACACATCGAAAAGCCAAACAAGTATTTTTGGGAGAAGCACCCCCGGTAGTGCTTCTTCTAAAAGCAAAAGTCAAAAGCACTTAGTAATGTATGCAAAGTCTTAAATGCCCCCCTCAGTGGCGGATCCAGAAAATTAAGTTCGGTAGGTTAGTTTTTGATAATTAATATAATTAATTTTAATATAATCATTACTGTAAAAGCACTAAAAACGTTAAATTCAAAATAATACTACAAAGTATAAAATATGAAATATCCAGTAATATTCTACCAAAATAAATATAATTGTGCACAATGGGTCATACTTTTTTTTGTTGTTGCTGTTGTACAATAGTATCAATATTAACATTCGTAAATAAATCTTGTTCAATAAAAACAATCAAGCAGCTGATTCATGCTACTCTGCAACTTATTTTCTTTATCGTAGTTATCACTGAAAAAGCTTTTGTCGTTGCCCAAGGAAGAAAGAATACCAACTTCAAAAGCAGGTACACTTTCAAATGTGTTTCATGCTTTTTTGTCAAAGCTTTTCGGAAAGTAAATTTAATTAAATGCTTAACTTTCCAACATCTCTCATCAGTTCGAATGTCAACATTGAAATTCTCCAATAAATATTCAAAAACCATCAATTTCATTTAAGAAAATTCTTTAGGAAAGAACTCTGCAAGTGTTCTCAATTTCTTTTTATCAAAAGAAGAAAATGGATTATAGGTATGAAAGCAGGTCTTACAAATAACTAATTCCTTACTTACCTCATTAAATCGATTCTTATGCTCTTGCAATTATAAATCAATTAAACCAAGAAATACTTCTACTAAAAAATGATGGACATTTTTCACTTATGGGAACTCGTATTTACGATAACATCCATATCAAGAATCACCACTTCATACTTGGTCATAAATTATACTTCCTCCGACTCGATATAAATGTTACGTTGGAATTTTTGACACTATTCACTGTTTAACTTTGATTCAAATTTTTATCATAGTTATGTAAAGAAAAATATAGTCATGTGAGATCTTGTTAGATTCGTCAAATCTAGTAGTTTTAGACAATAAACTTTTTATAAGTTTTTATTATACACAATTTAAGTTATAAATCGTTAAAAATGTGTATCGGCAAACGTGTCGGATGGGAATGTAACAATTGAATTGAGACGGAGGTAGTAATATAATTCTTTCCCATTTAGAAAATCTTGTTCTTTTTTCTGCCGGTTATATTTAGCTTATGCAACATCAAGCGTGTCACAAAATATGAAATAAAATGACATCATTAAATAAAATGGGTGAATGATTCAGTTTTGTTTTCATCATTCATGTCAGAAACTTCGTTAATTGACTCAATAATAGTAAGACATAAATGAATCACATCTAAAGTTATTTTATAAATGTGAATTAGTACTAATTGTTTATATATATATATATATATATATATATATACTCCCTCCGTTTTTTTTTAAGTTCACCATTAGCATAGTAGATACTATTCATTGAGTAACTTTAATTCAACTTTTTCATATAGTTATAGAAGATAAAATATAGTCAAGTGAGATCTTGTTGGATTCGTCTAATCACGTAGTTTTAGAATATCAAACTTTTATAATTTTTACTTATATATAATATGAGATATTGATCATTGAAAATGTGCATTGGATTGCGTGCAGTGCAGGATGAGTGAAGTTAAAAAAAAACGGAGGGAGTATAAAGGAAAAACTATGGTGGGGTCAATTGACCCACATTGCGGGGTTGGGGACTTACTTTAGTGGTAAGTTCCCCGACTCTCAACCTATAGATTGGGGATTCGAATCCCCACCCAGCCCATATCCCTCCCCTTTGATCCCTTTGTAATTTATGTAGCATAAGCTCCCTCCATCTATTTCCCAAGCCTTTAACGGCTCCTCCAAAAAAAAAAAAAAAAAAAAAATTGACCCACCTTGCATTTATACACATCTCTGCCAATGCCCCCAATAGTTTATTTAAATTAAATTATAAGTATATATGGAGTACTATTCTCATATAAGTAACACACCTTTTTTTGGTAATTATAAGATTCCAAAAGTACTTTTCATCTTTATACATTCTAACACACTTTTGGAAGGAAAAAAAAAGGTTTTTCAAAAATTACATCCAAACACAAAACTTACATATTGCTTTTAGCTTCCTCTTCTGCTTTTGCTTTTAGTTTATGTTTTTTTTCAAAAGTCCAACCAAACCGGCCCTATATATATGTGTTTCTATATTCTTGTTGAAGATAATTAATGGAAGAAAAAATATTTATATAGTAAAAGTACAATAAATATTTGTTATTAATTTATATATGCATGGTACATTTATTATACAATAATTTATTTCATGGATGAATTATTTATTACTTCCTCTGTCTCATTGAAAACGCTACGCTTAGACCATCTCCAATGGTCCACACTAAACCCAAACTCATTTTACAGTAAATGTCACATCAAACAGTAATTCATCTCCAATCATTTACACTAAACTCAAACTCAAAAGAATATTCTCTATATTCTTTCCCATACAAAGTTATTTATCTTTTCAATCATACCCTTCATTTCTTATAGATTATACATTAACCCCACATACAATTCAATACGAATTAATTAAGAAAGAATTACATAATTAGAATAAGAATTACACCAAATGGCGGAACATACATATTAAATTAAAAATATTGTACCGTTTGCGTAGTTATTTGATTATTTTATATTGTACCTTTTTAAGTATTTGAGATGTGTTATGTTTAATTATATTTTCGTATGCTAATGTAATTTTTTTAATGATTGCTAAGATTGTATCAAAACTTTAAAAATTTAGTTATCTTTATGTTTAAAATTTTTTTATAAAGAAACCTTAAAACATCTAATTAAATATAAAATAAATTTAATAAAAAAAATTGTATAAAGTATAAAATTATTAACCATAATATAAAATTAGATCAATATTCAATTTGCAACAATTGGATGGATGAGATTGCAACCAATTTAATTGCAAAAAGTGAGATAGGTTTGTGAATAGTAAATACTCAAATTTAAGTATTTACTATTCATAAAACTCAAAAAACTTAAATTAGGTTTGGTTTTAGGGTATTGTTGGGGAGAATATGCCAACCCATTTTGGGTTTTAAGGCACCATTGGAGATGCCCTTAGTCACAACATGCATACCGATACACATTTTTAACAGTTAAGAATTTAAATTGTGTACAACGAAAAGTTATAAAAAGTTGATTGTCTAAAATTATAAGATTAGACGAATCTAACAAGATCTCACTTGACTATGTTTTTTTCTTACATAACTATGATAAAAATTTGAATCAAAGTTAAATAATAAATAGTGCCAAATAGTGCTCTGTAACACTTCTAATTAGACGGAGATAGTACATAATTATATCAATTTATTATTTTTTAAAAGTATTTTTAAACAATTTTGTAAATGGTAATCTGATTAATTTGTATAACATTCATGTTTAAGAATAGGGAAACCTACCTATAAATGAAAGATTCTATATAAAAGAAATAAAGTAAAACAAAATTGCAATTTCTTAAAGTGAAAATCATTGAATATTTTAGGGTGCAATCAAAGCCAAATGACTTGATGTGCTGCGGCCACCACTCGCCGTTGAATGATGCATTTTGTACATCGATGGTGGAGACTAACTTTAGGGTTGAAAAAATAAATTTGCTATATTACTCCAAAATATGCTTTAATACATTTCAGCGACAACATATGTACATTTAGCAATTTGATATATAATAGCGACGCACTATAATATGTTTCAGCTAAAGGCATAGTGTTTTCAGCGACAGATTCGGTGTATTTTCAATGACGTATTATAAAATATTTCAGCAACGCATTATAGTATATTTCAGCGCCAAGCTATAGTAATTTTACTTGATAATGTACATTTCAACAACTTGAGAAAAGTTGAAACCCCAATTGACAAACTACAAAGCCTATAAGCTACAAGAACTAATTTCACAAATTCAGATAAATTATGACAAGAAGACAAATAGTTGGACAAACAATCAACCTGTCACAAATTAATAATTCAGTCCCAGGAGACGGCCAAAATCACTTGTTTCCCTATTTCGGCATTCCAACGATTAAGATGTGTCACGATGTCAATTAAAATTGGAGCATAATCCACTGGATTATCAAATCGCTACATTAGAGAGGAATCCTGATACTTCATTTCACTGGTCGGGACCGTAAGTGTTTTCAAAGGACAATGAGTAGTAAAGGAGACAGTATCTACATAGATGGCTACAAAACCTTCCTAACAGGTTAAAAAGGGCATATGATCACGATCAAATCCAATCATACATTCACATTTGCACACAAGTTTGCTCCAACAATTGTCAAAGCAGTTTCCAGTTCATATATTATTGATTGTGCACTTACCTTGCCTCCTCAAAATCATCTCGGGGTTGGTGTGCGTGCCATCTGAAGCTGACAAACATAAAACGGGTTAATGCCCTGCTAGAAAACACTGTAAAACTAGAAAATGTCTAAAAATTGCTCTTAGTAGCGCCAACAAGTTCCATAGGGATGAATCCAAACTTATTGTCTTTAGTGGGGGTATTTGTGTGTTTTTGCAAGTAAACAGCATTATTTGAATGTGCACAAAACAATAATGTATTTCTAAAATTTGAGGGGAAACAGTATCTTTTAGCAGCTCAACATGGAAAAAGAAACCACACAAAAATAAGGGAAATTAAACAAACAAGGAGCATTGGGTTGACATATAACCTGAGCTGAATATACAGCACTTTCGGAGAGAAATTGGATAAATTCTTGCTTTTTAGCTTCATAATTGAACCTTGCACGTTCCAATAGTGACTGCTCTGTTTGCATATCTTCATGTGTCCGATCCTTCTTCCATTTTGCCTCCTTCAACTGATTTCCAGTCTCAAAATAGGTAACAGGCACATTAAGCCCTTTGGAGGTACGGGGAAATTTTACATCTATATCTTCACTAAAATGAGAAAAAAAAAAAATCATAATGTAAATATAACATATGTAAGAAAAAGAAACACAGTGAATGTTGGGCACATGTGTAATGCAGAGATATACTTTACGGGAAATAGTGTTTAAAAATGTGTGACAACCCTATGTAACAAGGTATTTATATTATAAAATATACCTAAAATACAATCTAAAGAAAGCAGCTAGACAACATAGGTGCGTGAGTGATACTCTAACTCTATATCAAAGTGCGGTTTTAAGCTGTCTCCAAAGCAAAGAAGATTGTTTGCATTTTCTCCCAAAATTATATGCCTATGATGTTGAAAATTATGCAAATCCCATATTAGTATTGAAGGTCATTAAAAGCAATCATCAACAATTTTCAATGCCAAACTTCTCACCATTGAAAACCCAAGGAGAAAACTCCAGGACGTCTTATAATACCCCCATCAAGAGATATGGCCCCATGTGTCGTATAAGGGCCAGCCTTAAGCATGTCTTCCCTTGATTTGTATACTACCAAATTTGAGAAGAGGCTATAAAATAGTGTCTCTCGTAGATTGTGCCCAGATTTTGAGGCACAATATAAGTTAGTGTTGTCAATGGTTACCATATTGACAGCAAAACCAAGAAATCCAGGAGGAGTTTCTCCATTTATCAATCTTGGCTTTAAAAGATTGAGCCTCTGCTGAGGGTCATCAGCTATGAGCTCACCTGTATACGGTCTAAGGAGAAAACCACAAGAGAAAACTAAACAGTAAGATATAAGAGGAAGCTATGGGATCAAACTGAAAAACAATGATCTAGAACAAAAACAGACCTTAAATTTTCAAGGCAAATAACACGAAATCGGTCATCCAAAGGCCTGCCCATGGATGCTGCAATACCATGAATGCCAAAACCATTATTTATGGAACCATCTCTGTTGTATGCTTCCAGGGCTTTAACACCTTCATAGGTCCTGCAGACAATTGCTAGCATGGTATGCAGACCCAAGTACTCTGAAAGAAGCCTAATCGCACATTTGAAATTGAACAAGTCAATCACAAATCTACAGAGAGGAGGAAGATTAATTTATTTGGATGGTCTCCAAATACTTGTGATAGTTATCTCATTGGTAGAAAAAAAAACACCCAAGATTTTGCAAGAAAGTCTAGGAGCTAAAGCACGTTATATCAAAAAAGGGAACATCACGCAGCAAAAGCAAATATTTTATTCCCAGATATAGCCAAATGGAAGTGGTAGAAAATACAGAAACATTAGGCTAACCTGCTAAGGTTAGCATTATCAACTTTTCCAAGTGTGGCAACAACACCGATCACTTCTTTCATCATCGAATGATCAGCAGCTTCAGGTTTCATCTTCATGCTGTAGAAAATAGCAGCTGCAGATTTCTCATATTTCAGAATGCGCTGAATTGTGTCTTCCTCGGTATCTGAGAGGGAGGAGTCTTCAGTTTCCCCTTTGGGCAAACTTGTACTGTAGACCTTTCCCATAGAACCTGTAAGGAATTGAACATGTGTAAGCCATATGAATAAGGCCACTTATCATATTACCAAATAGCAAAGGATTTAACAATCATGTCTCTGCAGGACATATTCAATGAAATACATAACATATAGCAAATGAAACATGTGAAACTCTATACAGGCAATAAGGACGCAGAATTTCGTAAAAACTCTCGTAGATCATAATTCAAGGTTTTGGAAAGCCTGCAGAGGATGAAAATATAGAAACCTTGCATTTCATGGATTGAGCCATCTAGTTTGCTTATTTGAGCCTTCAAGTATTTGACATTTTCCTCATGATGCTTAATTTTTTCACCCACTTCCTTTAGTTCATCTTCTAGTTTCTGCAAAAGTTGCAACAACTCATGCCATTATTTTTCTCAGAGCGATCCCAGAAAAAAATTATACAAACTAGTACAGAAGCAACAGGCATTGACCAGCATAATCAAATCCCAAGTGAACTAAGAAAATTGGTGATGGCCAAGCCAGAAAGCTAGGCAAAGTAGAGCAAACCTGGGAATGTTTTGCAACTGACTCTGCCTGCTGAGAGTACACACTTGTCCCATCCTCTTTTGGAAAGGGGGAGATCTGTCCAGCATGGTTTAGCGCCGAGGGATCCGAGATGACCAAGGCCCTTGAGTTGATTGGCAACTAGCAAAAAGAAAACATTGCTCAACCTTGTGTAGAAATAATACAAACACCAGCACAAGACCGTTTACCCATAGCAGAAGCATCCGCACAAATTTGGCATGTCTACAAGTTTCTTTTGAACCATATATGATATAATAATGTAATAAAGGTAAAAGTTTTCATTGCAAATAAATCCCGCGGGTTTTTCAGAGTAATACAAGTGGAAATGCAGAATTGAATTATATAATTTCTCAACTATAATTACTTTCTTAAAAACTACAGAGACTAGTGAGAAGAAAAAATAAACACAGGCACTTGTCAGACCCACCGATTTGAAGAGAATCTTGAATTTAAACCCCGGGAAAAATGAAAAAGAAAAAAAAATCCGAACAAAATCAATTGTCAAAAGCTCATAATTTCCCGTTCTTCATATACATTCGCAAAGTCTAATAGCTTCAACACTGAAAAAAGAGAACAAAAATTCTATCTTCAAGCACATCTTACGCTTTCCAGTGTGTAAAACCGCTAAATTGAACCTCTAAGACCCAAATCATGAGAAAAGTAACCAAATAAAGAAAACCAAATAGCGAAGGGGTAAAGAAAACAAACCGGTTTGGGTGATTCATTAGACATTTGCCGCCGGTCACCTCCGCCTAACATTTCCGGACGGTGGCGCAGATGACGGAGTGCCAGTCGACGGAGGGAGTATTAATTTGAAAAGGGCGAATTTTCGTACATTCAGCTGATGGCATTTACACCAAACAATTTTCTAAATGCACCCACATTTTCTTTAAATTTACATAAGTACCCTTATTTTTGTTTATCCAAAGATTATTAATATCGAGATCCTATATGAGATCATTTTTCTCTTTATAAGATCGGGATCCTATGATCAATTTGGGATCTTAATATCTTACGAAATTACAAAAATGGATGAACTGAGTTATGCATACTAATAAGTATAAGCATTTTTCGTATGTTTATGAATCTTGTAACTTAATTAGTACAATACAATATAAAAACATCACAATTAAACATAAAATATTTCCACATACATACATATTATACTTTTTTACACATCATACATAAGGAGTATAAGTTCTTAAGTTTAAAATTAAAGAAAAAAAGTTACTTTGATACCAAATCATAAAGTCCTATAAAAATCTTATGCATTTAAGAGAGTATGATCGTAAGATCGTAGAAGCGTTTAAGGGAGTATGACCATAAGATCGTAATATTCTACTATTAGGATCGGGATCTTAGTAATTTTAAGATCCTAATGATCGGGATCGTTTTAAAGAGGTATGATCGTAAAATCATAAGATTTTAAGATCATAATCAGGATCTTAACAACTATGGTTTATCCATAGCCACTGGTGTGGAAATATGCTAGACTTATGCTTGAACAACCTGGCTCCGAGCCTGGCCTATTAACTTCGATAAGTTTATTATATATATATGTATATCCAAATATTGCCTATTTTGTTCAATAGACCAGCGTTTAAGGGCCTGTTTGTTTTGGCTTTTGAAAAAAGAAGAAGTCAAGGAGAACGAGATAGAAGGAGAATTTAAAAGCAAAGGCAACTCAAATAATTGTTTGGATTGATATTATTAAAGTTACTTTTCAATAGAAACATGTTTGGATGTGGATGAATTGTACGTAGAAGGATTTTTGATATATTAAAATTACTAAAATGGACATAAATATTATAATGGAAGAATTTTATTTCCTTTTAAATGGGGATATTTTTATATTTTTATTCCAAAATGACTTCTTTTTTTGTTTAAAAAAAGTAACCCTCTATCTACTTTGAAAAAAGTTGAGTTTTAACTTTTGCTTCTCCTTTTCCTTTTTAAAAAAAGTCAAAACAAACAGTTAAAAAAATTCAAAAGGACTTGTGGGTAAAGCAAAAGTCAAAAGGAGAAAAAATAAGTCAAAACAAATAGGCTTTAAGCCTGTTAAAAGTCTGATTAAGCCTATTTTAAAATTAAGGGTGTAGTTATGGTACTTCCAAATATGTCAAGACAAGCAATCTCATCAATTTAATTAAATCTAACGGTTCTAAAACTAAAAGGGTAGAATTGTCAAAATCATTTCCAAATTTGTGGTCATTTATATCTTTTAAGTACATGAAGTATGAAAATAAAAAAGAATCTATTTTTCCCTTTGTAATTTGTGTGATATGGACTCTCAGCATCATTTTCCAAACCTTTAATGGCAACAGAAGCAACTTTGGTAAATTATAAAATAAGGAAAGTCTAAAATATAAAATTAGATGTATTACATATACGGAAGCAATTATGGTACTATCATATAATTTGGGTATGTTTCGGAAATAATTAGAGTTCAGTGTCTGGAGTTTGGAGTTTAGGGTTTGGAGTTTGAAATTAATGGTGAAAAATAATTTTAAATTTGAATAATGATATTTGATAATACAATTTTAAATTAGATATTAGAGTCTGGAGTTTGGAAAGCTAAAAGTTGGGGAGATGAGTGTTCACAGTTTAGAGATTAGATATTAAAATTTGGCGGTTACTGTAATTAGTGTTGTCAATATATAGGATTTTAGGCTATTTTTAGTATGTATTTTAAAAGCTAAACGTTAATCGCTAGCGTTTGTTCCCAAACGCAACCTTTATTAAAATGTAAATGTAATGTCGCTAACATGTATATGTTATGTCGATGAAATTTATATGCTTTGTCCCTAACATGTCTGAGAAACTGTTGTTTGTGTGTGTGGAATTTCCATAAGCTTATTATATACTTCCTCTGTTTTTTAAAGATTGCTACGGATCCATCCAACACGCAATCCAGTGCACATTTTAAATCATTAATAACTCAAATTCGGTACAAGTAAAAATTCTAAAACTTCAATATTTAAAAATTATAAGACGAGACGAATCTAACAAGATCTCACTTGACTATATTTTAACTTGTATAATCATGATAAAACTTTAAGTCAAAGTATATAAGTGAACAGTAGCATTTTGTCAAACCGTAGCTAACAAAAAAAAAAACGGAGGAAGTATTAGATTCTTTGCATCGAGTAAATATACTTTCATATGAAGAATATCAAAATCCGTCATCATTTGAGAAAATTAGTGCCATTTGATGTTTACTACGTAAGATTTGTTGTAGAGGCTATGCCGCTGAATTATATAGGCCATTTCGCTGAATTGTATAAGCTCTATCGCTGAGATGTGCTTAAAATCGCAAGCACTAACTTTTGCATACGAACTTAGATTTGGATGTACTTTTATGAAAATTCACCTACTCAATGCAAGGAATGAAAATATCTTATCAAACTTGAGAAATTACAAACAAATAAATTGCAGATTCTCATATAATAACGTCGCTGAGATGTATACAATTGTGTTGTTGAAATGAATACAATAATGTCGTTAAGTGTCGCTGAAATGATTACAATAATGTCACTGAGTTGCATAGGCTATGTCGCTGAATTGTATAGGCCATGACGTTGAATTGTAGGCTCCATCGCTAAATTGTATATGCCATGTCGCTAAATTGTATAGCCTATGTTGCTCACTATCACAATAATCTTCAAACGGCTCTAACTTTTTCAAATGAACTCGGATTTTGACGTTCTTTATATTAAAATCTACATACTAGATGAAATAAATCTAAATCTTCTATCATAATTCATAAATATAAAAAAAGAACAAATATCAGATTCATGGATCATGACGTTGCTGAAATGAATAAAACTATGTCGGTGAAATGAAATGTAAAAGGCAATGTCGCTGACATAGATAGACTATGTCACTGAAATTTATATGCCCTATCTCTGAAATGTGTAGGCTATGTCGCTGAAATATTCTATTTGTGTTTTGAAACCCCAAAATCTCATATATCTGTGGTTATGAGAACCTGCTATATATTTGTGTGTTTGGAATTTATGAAATCTAAAAGTATATATTAGATTCATTGCATCGAGTAGATAGATTTTCATATAAAAACATCCAAATCCGAGTTCATTTGAGAAAGTGAGCCATTTGAACTTTATTGCACAGGCTTTGTTGTATTGACTCGGTCGCTGAATTGTATAGGCCATGTCATTGAATTGTATATGATACGTCGCTGATAACAGACAAAAAGAAAAAGAAACAATGACTCAAATCTTACTTTCATTTCAAACCAGCAACTCCAATACATTTATACTAGTAATTCAAACCTACAAGTAACCGATAGAGATAGTAACTCACACACATAACTGACAATACATTTATATCAGCAACTCACACACAAGTAACTCACAAAGACAATTACTCTCACACATAACTGACAATACTTATTGCCCACTACTATGAAACGTAAATGTAAAATTTATGACCACTAATCCATGATTTCTGACAAACCCCCCCTTAAACTGATGTTTGCTAACATTCAGCTTAAAGATTTTAAACTCGATCTTCATTCTTGAGAGCCTTTAGAGAGTACATTCCTAACAACTTCCTCAGCTTTAAGAATGACTCTCTCTTGAGAGATTTTGTGAACATGTCTGCAACTTGATCTTCACTCTTGCAATACACCAATTCCAGCACTCCATCATTGCAATAATCTCTCAAAAAGAAACGCGTTACATCAATATGCTTGCTTCAGCCATGTAATACTGGATTTCGAGAGAGCTTGATGGTTGAGATATTATCACAGAGAATTCTTGTTGGTTGAATCTGCTTGAATCTCAAATCCTCTAGAAGTCTCCGTAACCAAACAGCTTGGCAAGCACAAGCTGTTGCTGCAACAAACTCCGCCTCACAACTTGATAATGTTACAATTTCTTGCTTTTTGGATGACCATGAAATCACAGATGTACCAAGCATAAAAACATAGCCCGATGTGCTTTTTCTATCGTCTTGATCACCTGCAAAATCACTATCAGTATATCCCAACAAATTAGGCTTTTCACCCTTCTTGTAAAACAATCCAAAATCTTTCGTTCCTTGTAAGTAACTAATGATTCTCTTTGCTGCCAACAAATGCAATTCCGTAGAATTCTCCATGTACCTACTAATTAAACTCACAGCATACCCAATGTCAGGCCTCGTAGCAATTAGATACATCAAACTACCCACAATTTGTTTGTACTTAGTGGAATTCACTTTCTTTCCACAATGATCTTGTGAAGCTTCAACCCACAATCAGTTGGAGTTTGTACAGGATTGCAATTTTGCATTTCAAACTTCTTTAGCACTTCACTGGTGTATTTTTGTTGCCCAAGAAAAACTCCTCCATTTGACTGCACTATTTCTATGCCAAGAAAATAATGCATTTTGCCCAGGTCGGATATCTAAAATTCAGCCATCATTGATTTCTTGAATTCACCAACCATAGCAGCACAATTTCCTGAAAATATTAGATCGTCAACATATAAACAAACAATGAGTATTCTTCCATCCTTTCCCATCTTGACAAATAGTGTCGGTTCATATGGACACTTCAAAAACCCCTCCTTCAGAAAGTAAGCCTCTATGCGACTATACCAAGCTCATGGAGCTTGTTTTAATCCATAAAGGGCCTTCTTTAATCAATAGACTTTGTGCTCATGTCCGGCCTGAATTAACCGGGAGGTTGTTCAATGATTATTTTTTCATCCAAATATCCATTGAGGAATGCCGATTTAACATCAAGTTGATAAATAGGCCAAGAATTTTGTGCTGCTAATGCGACCACCAATCTGACTGTTTCTAGTCTTGCAACAGGTGAAAACACTTCTGTGTAATAAATGCCATATTGTTGCGTGTATCCTTTAGAGACCAGTCGAGCCTTGTGTTTATCAGTTTCACCATTGGCCTTCAACTTTGTTTTAAAGACCCACTTCACTCCAACAACAGAGTGTCCATCTGGGAGATCACACAGTTCCCATGTATCATTTCTTTTAATGGCATCAATCTCATCATCCATAGCTTTGCGCCACTCATCATCTTTGATGGCTTCTTCGAATGTTTTGGGCTCAAACTCTGAAAATAATGCAAAATGAGTCGTTGCATCAGACATAGACATATTATGTACCTCATAATCTTTCATCCAAGCCGGTCTTCTCCTTTCTCGATGAACTCGACGAAGGGAATCGGCTTCTATCTCAACTAAGATTGGAATCGAAGTGTCTAAGGTTCCAGCTTCACCTTCTGGAACAACTTCAATATCATCATGCTCATATATGATTTCAACTGGCTACTGTAAACTCTAATCCCAGGTCCTTCCTTCATCAAATGTCACGTCTCTACTTACAACAATCTGCTTGGTCTCCGGATTATAGAGTTTGAATCTTTGGATGTTTCACTCATGCCAAGAAAGATGCACTTTTCTGCTTTATCATCAGGTTTCTTCCTTTTAACATCTGGAATATGAGCGTATGCAATACACCCAAAAATTTTGAAGTGGTGTACATCATGCTTTATTCCACTCCAAGCTTCTGCAGGAGTCCTGTTTTGAACAGAAAAAGTCGGGCTCCGGTTCAACACATGCACACTCCAATTTACAGCTTCTGGCCAAAATGTCGTAGGAAAATTTCCTTTTGACAATAGGCTCCTGACCATGTTCAAGATGGTTCTATTCTTCCGTTCCGAAACACCATTTTGTTGTGGTGTATATGCCGCTGTTAACTCTCGTTTAATACCACGTTTCTCACAATATTCCTCAAATTCTTTTGAGCAATATTCGCCACCACGGTCTGTACGAAGAGTTTTAATGGTTTTGTTGGCTTCATTTTCAACACGAGATTTGAAGCTTTTAAATATGGAGAAGGCTTCAGATTTTTCCTGTAAGAAATAAACCCATGTTTTCTAGAAAAATCATCAATGAAAGTAATGAAATATCGTTTACCCCTATTTGATGATGGATTCGTAGTACCAAAAATGTCGGAATGTATCAATTCAAGTACATTCTTCGCTCTCCATGAATTTCCTTTAGGAAATTCAGAACGAGGTTGTTTGCTAACAACACAATCTTCACAGGCTTCTGATGGAATTGTGATTTGAGGAAGCCCAACAACCATATTTTTTGAGTAAAGTGTTTTCAAACCACTAAAACTCAAGTGGCCATAACGGTAGTGCCACAACCAGGATCCATCTTTCACTTCAGTCATCAAACATGATTGAATGCTTTCAATCTTCATGGGAAATAATTTTTTAGAATTCATTGGAATATGAGCAATATCACCTTTGCTAGGATCATAAATTTCACAAGCACCATTTGTGATAGTGATCATATACCCTTTTTCATGTAATTGGCCAGCACTCAACAAATTCTTTTTCAGATTAGGAACATATAACACATTGGAGATTGTTTCCACAAAACCATTCTTGGCTTTTATCTTTATATCTCCTTTCCCCATTACTTGAATAGAAGAATCATCACCAAAAGTAACCAAGGAATGAAAATCTTCATTCAAGTATGAAAACGAAGACTTACATCCAGACATGTGGTTGCTGCAGCCTGAATCAACAAACCAAATATCAGATTTGGTGTCCTCTCCATCTTGGAAAGCCATTAATAAGGTTTATTCCTCCTTCTTTTCTGCAAAATTTGAGTTTTCCTCTTTTTCTCTATTTCTTGGAAGCTTTGTGTAGCATTCAGATGCATAATAACCATACTTATGACATTGGTAACATTCTACCTTTGATTTGTCAAGTTCCTTTTCTTTGCCTTTGAAATTCCTTCCGGAATCTCTACCTCTTCTTCTGCCACCGCCTCTGCTTCTACCTCTTTCTCTTCCGCGGTGATAGTTGAAACTGGTATTAGAGGAAGCTTGTAACATTTGCTCTTCCATTGGTGGTGAACGATTCATCTTTTGTTCATGTACCAATAAAGAGCTTTGAAGTTCATCTAGAGTCAGAGTGTCTGTATCTTTAGATTCTTCAATTGAACAGACGACATAATTAAAATCCCTCCTCAACGAGCGTAGGATTTTCTCTACAATGGTGACATCAGTGATTTTTTCACCCTGGAACCGCATCTTGTTGCTTACCTCCATTGTTCGTGTAAAGTAACTGGTGACAGATTCCCCTTCCTTCATTGACAACATTTCGAAGTCCTTTTTCAGAGTCTGAAGTTGTGCTCGCTTCACTCTGATTGAACCTTGATATTTCTTCTTCATCGAGTCCCAAATATCCTTGGAAGTATCTTTGCAAAGAATAGTTTCCAAGGTGGGGCGATCGATGGACTGAAGCAAATAATTTTTCGCCTTCAAATCTTTTAACCTCCTGGATTCCAAATCTGTTTTCTGGGCATCTGTCAATGTGATTCCTTGTGCTGGTTCGCCTACACCCATCTCAACCACGTTCCAGTACTCCTTTGATCTCAAAAAGTTCTCCATCAACATGCTCCAATGATCATAGTGACCGTCGAAATAAGGAATAGAAGCTTGAACATAATTTAGTTCAACAGCCATTGAAAGAGAAAAGAGGAATTCTAGAAAAAATTTAGGCCTCGCTGTGATACCACTGATAACAGACAAAAAGAAAAAGAAACAATGACTCAAATCTTACTTTCATTTCAAACCAGCAACTCCAATACATTTATACTAGTAATTCAAACCTACAAGTAACCGATAGAGATAGTTACTCACACACATAACTGACAATACATTTATATCAGCAACTCACACACAAGTAACTCACAAAGACAATTACTCTCACACATAACTGACAATACTTATTGCCCACTACTATCAAACATAAATGTAAAATTTATGACCACTAATCCCATGATTTCTGACAGAATTATATATGTCATATTGCTGAATTGTATAGCATGTGTTGCTCACAATCCCCAAATGAACTCGGATTTTAACGTTCTTTACGTGAAAATCTCATAGTATATTTAGATTTCTTGCATCGAGTAGATAGATTTCCATATAAAGAACATCCAAATCCATGTTCATTTAAGAAAGTTGGCCATTTGAACTTTATTGCATTTGCTTTGTTGTATTGACTCGGTCGCTGAATTGTATAGGCCACGTCGCTGAATTACATATGATATGTCGCTGAATTGTATATGTCATATTGTTGAATTGTATAGCATGTGTTGCTCACAATCGCAAAATTAATTCGGATTTTAACGTTCTTTATTTGAAAATCTCATACTCGATGCGATGAATCTAAATCTTATAACATATTTTAGAAATTCCAAAAAATAAAAATGGCAGATTTGTGGATTATGAAACGAAAAACACAGTCCCCTCCATATTAAGTATCAAAATTAGCAAAATTAATAAACTAACAGTATAACTAATCCAAACCATCGGAGTTTGTGATTGATCAATAGATGCCAATTAATCTCAGTATGTACAGGATCATAGATTCAGTACCACAACACAATCCCAAAATTAAGTAAAAATTCTTTTATATATGTCCAAATGTAATTATAAGGTTGGAAGACATGAATTTGTGCACTTGAATAAGTCTTCACCCACAACTATTTATATACGGGGAAAAGACATAAATATTTTAAAAATCTATATAAGATCAAATTAATAATTACTTTTACATAAAATAATAGTACTACATATTTCTATGCAATAAATATAAATAGACTAATGATGATAAATAAGCCGACCTAATAGGCCTAATAAGTGTTTTATAAAGCCTGGTCTAGACCTATTTAGCTAAATAGACTTTCAAAATAGCATAAGTCTAGTCTATTTATAAATAAAGTCTGGCATAGCTTGGCCTTCGGTGGTTTAGGCCATAAGCCTCGGGTAGACTGGACCACCCCTGTCATCAATATGAAATCCTTCTGCCTCACCTTGCTGGATTCGTGCTCTTAAGCACATCATCTCCTGACGTATCGCTTGTCTCAACCTGAGTGGCATGGTAGTCCAGATCCCTTACCCAAATTTATTTGGGCTCGAATGAATTAAATTGGAAAATACAGGCATCGGGCAAATTGAAATCCCAACCCAACCCAACTACAAGAGAAGTCCAACTCCATCTATCCATTCTCGCCCCATCGAGCCAAGAAAACTCCAGCAGACTCCCATACTTCCTTGATCAGCGCCCAATTTCAAATGTTTAAAAGAAGGAAGGGTTGACCCGCCGAGTCTAAAAACAGCCCGGGGCCCACACCACATAATTGTTGCCTTCCTCATCATGCGTTATGCGTATATATGCTCCGTTTTTCCCATTTTTTGCTTTAGCAGCAGCGCCGACCCTTGTCCATCATCTTCAGTCTCTCGGCCACTCCTCATCTCATTCCGTACACTAGCAGCCACCACCTCTCGATCCCAGCCGTCGCCCTTGTCATCATCTCCGCCATCCGCGAGCCTCCATCGTCATCGGTATACATGCTTAATTCGGAGGCCTTCTTCATCTTCTCCAATTGAATTCCCACAGCATGCAGCGGGCTGCATCCATCATTCCCGTCTTGTCGCCGCACCTCCCGTCCCCAAAGAGCTGCAGCTGTAATACCCGAGAATTTTACAACATAAATAAATAAATAAATACAATAAATAAATAAATAAATAAATCAGTAAATACATTAAATAAATAAATAAAGAGGAAATGAGAAATGAAAATTTAACTTAAAAAGGGAATTAAAGAAATTAAAGTTAAATAAGTCGTTTCACGGGAACCCGATATCAATGAACTCGAGAATTCAAGCCAAAACGTAAATTTAGAGCCAAAGGAAATGACGATACGAAATAGGAACCCGAAGAGAGTCCGGAAATTGGAATCCGTGAGCATAGAGGGATAGAAACCCGAAAGAGAGGAGGAAAAGCACGACGGATCGCACGACCCGCCCGGACCGGAGTCCAGGCGTATCTGGCGCGCTGGCCGCGCGGCTTTTAGGGAAAAAGCGCGCCAACCCCGCGCCACACTGGCAGCAACAAACCAAGCGAGATTTTCTCGCCCGAACGCGGATTTTTCGACTTTCGGTTGAACATCTTTCGACTCCAGACTCTTAGAGTCAGATCTTGGACGCCCTAGGTCTTAGTTATCTATAAATAAGACCTCCTAGAAGCTCCGAATACTTTTACAAAACCCTACGATACTCTCTATACACAAAACCCTAGATCCGGAAGTCATCGGAGGCACCAAGACCGAGTGGGGACTGCCGTGGACGAATTCGGATCTCTTTTAACGCTGTGGTAAGTAGATCCGTTCATCCATCTCATTTTTAATTCAAAAACGAAACCCTAACTCTCTTCTTTTCTTCTTTACACCCCGAATCGGATCTAGAACATAGAACCCGACGAACGGAGAGGATAAACGGTGGACTGGAAGCCACGCCTTCGAAATCGGTGACCCCGGACGACGATAGATCGGTAAGTTAGCCTTACTATGGTTTTGGGAGTAATTAAAACACGTAGAACTAAAAGCTTTATGAAATCTTTCGTAAATCTGACAACATATGATTTTTACCGGCGCAACAGTTTTGTCGAATTTTTCCGAACCTTAAAACGACTTCAAACAGAAAAACTTAAAACACGAAAAACGTTCCTAAGGCTTAGATCTATCTATGGTAAAATTTTCAGAATTTTTAGAGACGTTTTGATATCTGAAATCCACCCGAAACCGAATTGCTTGGAATTGGATCTTGAAACTCTTGACAGAACTTAGGGCCGATCTTGATCGCGATTTTGACGTTAGTTCTAGGCCGAATTAGGACTTGTGTAAAGCATGAAACTTGTAGATCTATATGTCTGAAACACCTCTGTAAAATATTAGAATTTTTCGTCGAGATTTGAACCTCCAAATCTAGACCGGACTAACCTGCGTTCTTACCGAAGCCAGAAAAACTGACAGCAAATAATTTCCAACTTGATCCAGATATTAACCTCGGATCCGACGAGAATTAGGCTTGGAGTTGATGCACCCTGTGAAACCACATTTAAATGAGCTTAAATTATATTAAAATATGTCCAAAATTAGTGCATTTTACCTTAATTCATTTCACTTTTAGGTGTATTTCATGTGTTTTTATTTTTTAAGTGCTCATGGTTAGATTTAGCTTATTGAGGTTAAATTTACCATGTTTTTATGTGTTTTTAATAAGACTTTGGCAAACCTAATGCATTGCAATGTTGTTTCAGGCATTAAAATGAAGAAAGAAGATGTTCGGAGGTCAAAGGATGCAAAATTCGGAATTTTCAACACTGGAAGGCTCCAGAATGCGCCACATAGGCATGGCGGCGCATAAAAATGCTCTCCAGCGCCACATTATGCGCCACCTCAACACTTGGAAAAATTTCGGATGGAAAAAGCTTCAGGATGCGCCACAATAGCTTGGTGGCGCATAAAAATGCTCTCCAGCGCCACAAAATGCGCCGCTGTTAAATTAAAAATTGGGAAATTGTCAGAATGCGCCGCTCCTCCTTGGTGGCGCCTAAAACCACCTTTATGCGCCAATTTTTGCGCCACTTTCAGAAATTTGGAAATTGTCAGAATGCGCCGCTCCTCCTTGGTGGCGCCTAAAAGCACCTTTATGCGCCACTTTTTGCGCCACTTTCAGAAATTTGGAAAATGTCAGGATGCGCCAGCTCTCTTTGGTGACGCCAAAAACCTCTTCCGAGCGCCACTTTTTGCGCCACAGTCGCGGTTGGGCAGTTTTCTAACCTCCCGAACACGGTTTTAAAGCCCGTTTCTTCCTCATTTTCGTAGGGCAGACTCATAATTCGACCAAAAAACTCTCAGGAGGACTCTGCAACTTTGGAGAAGAAGATCGAAAACACCAAACCATGCCGGAGAAAGTGATCGGAGCGTCTTCTCTGACTGTGTTCTTCGCATTCTAGGTGTTGCCTTTCTTTTTCTCGCTTTGTAATGTTTAGGATTTGCTTTTAAACATAATTTCCTACTGTTTTCATGTTTGTAAATGGATTTCTGTATTATTCGTGTTAGAAGTGTTCTAGAACGGGAGTTCAGAATCACTTTGAAGTACGAATTCATCTTTTATGGAAGTATAATAAATGTCGATGTTTTAATTATGTAATCTGGGTTTATCTGCAAGAATTGTTAGAATCTGAATTAGGATTATGTATTAGATGCCTGGGAATGATCGATAATTATGTTTTAGCAAAGAATTCTGAAATCTGTATGTTTAATATGCTAATCTGGACTGATCGATCAATCTGTTCCAATCTGCTTAAATTAAATCTGGCAATATCCTAATATGCTTAGATTCTAAATTTAGTATTAAAATCCATATTACCATGTTTTATTGTTATTTTACCATATTTGTTAGATTATTTACACTATTCTGCATAATTAAATGTTAGAATCTAATCTGTTTGATTTCTGCTTTGCTAAATCGGGAGATAAAAAGTGGAAATTAGATTTTAGTACCGGTCTTGGGAATAAATCACATTAAAATAGATTCTGGCATGTACACGCTGATTTGGGAAATGAAATGTGTCGTTTAATCACAATAGGAAAATTTGTATGCTTGGGAAAGACTCAAATTTATGCCTAGACTGATGATTGCAGAATGTTAGATAATTTAATCAGCTTCCATGAAGTCTGTTTTTACAAATTATGAAAATTAGGAAATTGGCATATATTTAATCTTTATAAAATCATTTATTCTGCTGAAATTGATCTTTTTAGACATTGGGAAATGCTAAATCATTATGCAATTTCACTTTTATATAAAGATGGCATATTCTAAATCATTACAAGCATATATCTTATCTTTATTTTTATTATTTTAAATTTTTAACTTGCTTTATTTTAAATTTAATGCTATCATTTTAATTTAATCACCATTAGAATTAAACAAACTCTTTTCAAAATATAATATATATTATTAATGAACTTAAAATGACTAAGTTTTCTCCAGAATGAAATAATATTCTGAATTCCCTTGGGTTCGACCCGGTATTCACCGGTTTTTATTACTTGATGACTACCATCCACTTGTGGTAAAATATGAGTGGTAAAAATCACCCATCAAGTTTTTGGCGCCGTTGCCGGGGAATTATTGTGAAAATTATGTTGTTTTGAGTTCATTTAGGTATATTTATGTGATTTCTACTTTTTAAATATTGTTATAACTTTTTGCTATTCTATGTTGTGCAAGGGCATCGAGCTAAATCAGTGTGTGATCCTGAAATTTGAAAGAATATTGGGTTTCTCATCTAAAAAGAGGAAGATTTGCAAGAGAACAAGTGTGAGGATGGCGGCAAGTTGTATGCAGCATATAAAATTGAGGATTTCAAATGGATAGCCTCGATTGAAAAACCACCTACACTTTATTTAAAGGTATTACCAACACACTTGAGGTACGTATTTCTTAATAATAAATTAGATTACTTTTAATTAATTGCATTACATCAAGTGTTGAGAACGGATGCTAGAGCTAAAGTTTGAGATTAAATTCCACCTCTTGACAACATTACAACTTTACTGAGTTTTTTTTAAAGGAAATGCTGGATATTTTAGAATGTTTATCAATAATTTTCCTATGATTGCATTGCCTTTATTTAAACTGTTGTATAAAGATGTGGAATTTGACCTTATAACTCATGAATGACAGGATCATGGAAGTGCACTCACCATTTAGAGCTTTAATTTATAAAATGGTGCATTTGTTTTTGAAAGCTAATTAGGAAATGGAATTCATATACTGCCGTTGCATGCTTAGTAATAGTTTTTTAAATCTGTTGCTTAATATGTTTGATTTTCTTTAATTTTAGTTTATATGCTTTATTTTACAATAAAAAAAATGGTTCTTGTTAAAAAAAATATATAAAAATGATTCTTACATGATTTTCATTATATGTAATTTTGGAGTGACTCTTAAGAATTAGAGTGATCAATAACTGGAAGAATTTTTGTGGTGATTTAAGTAGAATAGGAGAAAGACTGAAATAAATTGATAGAGGGGTTGACGAAAACGAACAGAATTTCATAGATATTTATAGGGGATGATTAGAACTAATTAGGGTAGTTTTACTAAACAGATGAATAGGAATATGGATGCAATATTAGGTTTCATTTAAACAAATCACGCAATATATTTTTGCTACAAAGTCTGTACAAAAACTGAATTTAGATGCCACTCTTCGTAAATGGTTTTCAAAAACTCAGTTAAGCACCGAAAGTAGCACAAACAAGGCATTTTGGGTTTCATTCATACTAATAATGCGTAAAAACTTGTTTGAGCACCACATGTAGTATTAAATAGAATTGTTGGGTTTGTGCCAAACTTGAATTTTTACAAAAGTCCATTCTAATTCATATCCAATTAGCTCAAATTTAATCATAGATCTTCTAATTGGGCTTAAAAACCTACCCATTTAATGTAAACCTTAAAAAAATAATAATAATAATAATAATAATAATAATAATAATAATAAAATAAAATAGTCATCTCCCTCCTGTACTATCTTTCACAGTCTCCTCTCTATTGAATCTCACAACCGCAGTCATCATCCTCAATTTCCTTTCCACCACAGTTCCTTTAAAAAAATAAAAGAATAAATAATAATAATAATAATAATAATAATAAAAAATAAAAATAAAAATAAAAATAAAAATAAAAATAATAAAAATATGTTTTTGTTTGTCTTTATTATCATATTTATGGTTTATGCATGTCTTTATTTTCATTTTATGTCACGTTATGCTTAATTGTTTAGGTCTTTAATTTTGTTAATAAAATATGCCCACCATATTCCTAATTTAATAATTAAGTAGTGCATGTTATGTGGTGAAAGTAGAAGTTGAAAGTTAAAGTGCTTCAAAGCTTCAATTTGGGGTAAGTATAGCTATCCTAGTTCAATAATCTGTCCAATTTTGTGATTGAGAATGCATTATTGTTGGTATTTGTGTTGTTGCTTTGATTTTGGGTTTATTAGAATGTGGGATTAAAACTTGGTTTAAGTGCATGATTGTTAGGTTGAAGTGAACAATATGGTATTAGAACATGTTTTCAAGCTCAACTTCAAAAGTTTCAAATTATTTATCAAAATTTTAGGATTGCAGTATTCTAAAAACTGAAATTACAGTTTGGGAATTCTGAAAATTTGTTTAAAATGAGTTAAAATAACATGTTTAATCTTTTAAGTTGATCTATAAATATTGTTAACCATGTTGTTTTAATCTACATTAATAACTTTTGGTAACATTAAAGCTTGAAACCTCATGTTTTTATAATTCATGAAAAAGAAACATTTTTATTATAAAAAACTCATCCTATGAATTTTTAACTAAAAAGGCAAACTTATGTTACTTTTTTATAAAAAAAAAATAAACTAAAAGTTCTTTGATCATTATTTCGAATCATTAATAAGAACTAGTTTGCTAATTTGGTTAGCTTTAAGCATTAAATCTGAAATTTTGAACAAAAAGGGAGTTTTTATAACTTAAAAATGTGTTCTTTTTAATAGTAAGTTTTAAGTTCTAAAAAGTGATTTTCTTAAATTTGTAAGAGACATAGAACTTATAGCTTGTAAAATAAAATATATTGGTGTTGTTTAGATCCCACATTCTAGATTGATATATGTTTGCTTTATATATTGCACTTAAGTTAAACTTTTGGTTTAAACTTAAGCGTGAGGATGGAGAGCAATGCATATATATAACACTAACCCGAAGTTTTTGTGTAACCAGGTTCCACAAATAATGTATAAGAAATACCTTTGTTACTTGGTTGATGCTTTTGCTATGAATATTGGTTTGCTCTGCTATGCACTACTTAGGTGGTTTATTGTGTTTAATATGGTGAGTATGTGGTTAAGTTTATATTTATGTTTAAGTTATGTTTATGCATGTTTTTAATTCTAATAAAATAGCTCTTACTTAAATTATGGTAAACTGGAATGTTGTGAGCCGTTGATTTGATAATATGAAAGTAAATAACCATGATAATTGATGAAGAAGCAAGATTAATATTGTTGAAGTGTTGAATCTTTATGATTTTACACATTGCAGGCATTAAAATCAATAAATTATGATGTATAGATCATATTAAAAAAAAAAAAAGCTGAAAATTTTTATCTATTTAAAAAAGTATGATCTAATTCAGTCTAACTTTTTAAATGCATGCTATATTCTTATTTTTGAAATTAAAAAGTTTTAATCCCATATTTTAAATCTTCCATTATGCACTTAAACTAAACTGGTAGTTCAGTTTAAGTGTGAGGATGGAGGAGCTTCTATTATGATCACATTTTCAAAATTCTTCATCAACAGGTCCATTTAGTTATTCAATGTATAAACCATTTATTTAACACATTATACAGGGTTGAGTTATCATAAAGAATGAGAGTATATTTTGATATAGTTGTTGACATTTTGCTGTAAATTCTGCTCTAGAGCTTATGATGTTTTGCTTTTGGTGAATTATGAAATTTATTATCTATCAAATCTGTCCATACTTATTAAAGTTGTTGGAAATTGCTGTTAAATGTTATAATTTGAGTTATGGATGGTGTTTTATGATTCTGATTACTTTGGAATTCCCATATGCACTAACAATCATATTTTCTTGAGTAATTGTTATATATACATATTAGAAGCAGGATATGGCAATAAAGGAGCAAGATGACAGCCGTGATGATGAAGTGAAATTCAAAGCCCCAAACATTCCAGGTGTGATCTTTTCATGTTTTATATTTACTAATTTGCATGGGAATAAATTGGTAAGAGCTTAGTTATGTTTTTAATATTTCCCTATGTTTAGAATAAATATGGTAAATGCTTTAGGTTGGATATGTTGAATATGTTAGATTGAATTGTGTTTTCACAGTGTGCTATTATTTGAATTACCAATCACAGCCAATCTTAAGAGAAATCTGAATAAGTCTAATTGTTCTGCTTAGATCCGATTTTACAACTTAATGAGCATTATGATTCTCAGTTTAAAGTCCTAGACTTTGTTAAATTGTCATGCTAGTTGTTCGAACATGGGTGACAATTCTATTTACTTTGCCGAAAGCCTTTGATTAATTAGACTGGTTTATTTGTTATGTGGAGAGTTATCATTATTTTTATATGAATATGCTCGTTCCATGTCTCCTTAAATGCTTAATTACAATAAAGTCAGAGTAAAAACCCCTATTTTTAAAAAAAAAAAACAAACAAAATGAAATGAAGAAAAACAGTAATTATATCTTGCAAAAAGAAAAAGAAAAGAAAAATGAGAAAATGCAAGATAAAAAAAAAATTTAAAAAAAAAAATCCGAATAAAGGGGTATTAAACAGAATATTTATAAACTCTTGGCTATATGACTGGCACGTATTCTTAGACATGAGTAGCTTTTGGAATTCAACCATCTACAACTCAGCCAAAGTGTCTAGAATAATTGTGAAACCGAGTCATTAATTGAGCATATTTGAAGACGGGAATAGAAAAGCATATTTACATTATTCACTCTCCCATTTCGAGTTGCTATGTGTGATTAATCTACTTTTTGTACTGTAAGTGTTTTGGATATCTGGTTTTGACAACTGACACATGACAATTTACCTTGTTCTAGCACATTAAACCTTTGAACCCTTTTAGCTCATTGCGTTGTTGAAATCTATGATTTGGCAGAACTATAGTGACTTCATCTTTATTATCTTGATTGGCATGTTGATGTGTTAATTGATTTCATTGCTCAAGGGACGAGCAATATTTAAGTGTGAGGATGTTGATGCACCCTGTGAAACCACATTTAAATGAGCTTAAATTATATTAAAATATGTCCAAAATTAGTGCATTTTACCTTAATTCATTTCACTTTTAGGTGTATTTCATGTGTTTTTATTTTTTAAGTGCTCATGGTTAGATTTAGCTTATTGAGGTTAAATTTACCATGTTTTTATGTGTTTTTAATAAGACTTTGGCAAACCTAATGCATTGCAATGTTGTTTCAGGCATTAAAATGAAGAAAGAAGATGTTCGGAGGTCAAAGGATGTAAAATTCGGAATTTTCAACACTGGAAGGCTCCAGAATGCGCCACATAGGCATGGCGGCGCATAAAAATGCTCTCCAGCGCCACATTATGCGCCACCTCAACACTTGGGAAAATTTCGGATGGAAAAAGCTTCAGGATGCGCCACAATAGCTTGGTGGCGCATAAAAATGCTCTCCAGCGCCACAAAATGCGCCGCTGTTAAATTAAAAATTGGGAAATTGTCAGAATGCGCCGCTCCTCCTTGGTGGCGCCTAAAACCACCTTTATGCGCCACTTTTTGCGCCACTTTCAGAAATTTGGAAAATGTCAGGATGCGCCAGCTCTCTTTGGTGGCGCCAAAAACCTCTTCCGAGCGCCACTTTTTGCGCCACAGTCGCGGTTGGGCAGTTTTCTAACCTCCCGAACACGGTTTTAAAGCCCGTTTCTTCCTCATTTTCGTAGGGCAGACTCATAATTCGACCAAAAAACTCTCAGGAGGACTCTGCAACTTTGGAGAAGAAGATCGAAAACACCAAACCATGCCGGAGAAAGTGATCGGAGCGTCTTCTCTGACTGTGTTCTTCGCATTCTAGGTGTTGCCTTTCTTTTTCTCGCTTTGTAATGTTTAGGATTTGCTTTTAAACATAATTTCCTACTGTTTTTCATGTTTGTAAATGGATTTCTGTATTATTCGTGTTAGAAGTGTTCTAGAACGGGAGTTCAGAATCACTTTGAAGTACGAATTCATCTTTTATGGAAGTATAATAAATGTCGATGTTTTAATTATGTAATCTGGGTTTATCTGCAAGAATTGTTAGAATCTGAATTAGGATTATGTATTAGATGCCTGGGAATGATCGATAATTATGTTTTAGCAAAGAATTTTGAAATCTGTATGTTTAATATGCTAATCTGGACTGATCGATCAATCTGTTCCAATCTGCTTAAATTAAATCTGGCAATATCCTAATATGCTTAGATTCTAAATTTAGTATTAAAATCCATATTACCATGTTTTATTGTTATTTTACCATATTTGTTAGATTATTTACACTATTCTGCATAATTAAATGTTAGAATCTAATCTGTTTGATTTCTGCTTTGCTAAATCGGGAGATAAAAAGTGGAAATTAGATTTTAGTACCGGTCTTGGGAATAAATCACATTAAAATAGATTCTGGCATGTACACGCTGATTTGGGAAATGAAATGTGTCGTTTAATCACAATAGGAAAATTTGTATGCTTGGGAAAGACTCAAATTTATGCCTAGACTGATGATTGCAGAATGTTAGATAATTTAATCAGCTTCCATGAAGTCTGTTTTTACAAATTATGAAAATTAGGAAATTGGCATATATTTAATCTTTATAAAATCATTTATTCTGCTGAAATTGATCTTTTTAGACATTGGGAAATGCTAAATCATTATGCAATTTCACTTTTATATAAAGATGGCATGTTCTAAATCATTACAAGCATATATCTTATCTTTATTTTTATTATTTTAAATTTTTAACTTGCTTTATTTTAAATTTAATGCTATCATTTTAATTTAATCACCATTAGAATTAAACAAACTCTTTTCAAAATATAATATATATTATAAATGAATTTAAAATGACTAAGTTTTCTCCAGAATGAAATAATATTCTGAATTCCCTTGGGTTCGACCCGGTATTCACCGGTTTTTATTACTTGATGACTACCATCCGCTTGTGGTAAAATATGAGTGGTAAAAATCACCCATCAGAGTTCTAAACGAAAGTTGTAGATAATCGTCTTAGGGAGTTCCCTGTAAAATTTCATTAAATTTGGAGTTGAGTTGCTATGATAGATTTCGAAACTTTTAAACTGGTGTGGGTTAAATTCGGACAGACTAATGATACGACGGAAATTGACGTTTTTGACCTGTTTCGGGAATCCGGATCGAGAAAGTTAAAATACAAAACTTGTTCATCTCTGTGTTTCCGAGTCAGAGGTGAAAATTTAGAATTTTTGGAATTAAATCCGATTTTTAATTAATTTTGAAGTAAATAGTGGTTTATCAAAGTCAAATCTTGAAAATATTGTCGAAATGGGTTTTTAAATGATATCGGAGCGAACCGCATCCTGAAATAGTATATTTTTGAGAAACTTACTAAATTTGAGAAATTGACCTTTGAGGTTTAAACGAGTGGAAACTCCTTTGAAACTAAATACATAAACAAACGTTTTCGAAATCCCGTTATGACTAAATTAAGCTTTCTACGTAGAGGGTGAGTGTCCCATCGGGTGCCCCTCTAGCTTTTTGCTTCGTGTCTAAACGCTCGAGAGTGATCCATGTAGAGGGTGAGTGCTCCATCAGTGCCCCTCTAGCTTTTTGCTTCGTGCCTGAACGGACGAGAGTAATCTATGTAGGGGGTGAGTGCTCTGCAGTGTACCCTCCTAGCTTTGCACATCGTGCCTGATTGGACGATGGTGTTGAACATGAGAAACTACGCCAAAACGGCGGGATATTTTGGGCCTACACTCTCGGGAGTATCCGTATGGGTTTCCCGAGGCTCCGGAGTGGTACTAGGTATGGTGTATTTGGCTATGGCCAACGATTACTTGAAATATGTAGAGATTGCAACGCAATCGAGAGAAACTTGAATACAAATGAGATCTTGATACTCGACTATGGACTAACGGGAAATTTAAAAGACTTGAATACTTTCCTTCGCTTATTTAAATTATGCTTTAAGTTATATTATGCAATTATTTACCTCGCAAGCTATATTGTGATTTTATGAAATCCCTGTATATTTAATTATGCAATTAAATTGTTGTTAGATAAATAAATTAAATTATGGGGTATTGTGTACATGTTTTCTTAAAGTTTAACTAATGGCTTTGAAACCCCATAATCATGTACGTGTTAACTTACTCAGCACGTAGTGCTGACCAAACCATTTTTATTTCTCTTTTCTTCCAGAGTTGAGAATTATGCATCGTCATATGCATACACATGAAGCTTGGGATGATATATTATCTTGAATGTTTGTATTAGACTAGAGATTGCATGAACGGGCCTGTTTAACCCGTGATTGGCCATGTTGGCCCTATTTACGTTTTTCCGCTGCTATCTATAAATGTAATTATTATTTTCCGCTGCAACTTTGATGTATTATTTTTAAATTATATGTGAATGGGCTATTTGAATGTTTTAAATTCTGAATAAACCATAGCCTTGCATCTCTTTAGTGAGCTCGGAGAAACCGTGTCTAGCTAGGGAGGTGTGGTGGTGACACCCCGACCTGGGTGACAAAAAACCGGGGTGTTACAGAGTGGTATTAGAGCCCAGAATATTTTAAAACTATTTATTTGAAAGAAAATATCTGATACCAAGGTGGTATCAGAGCCCGGCTTATTTTTAAACTAGGATTATTATTATTTTTAAACTAGTGTTTTAAACTATTACTTTTAAACCCTTATTATTTTTAAACTACTATTAATATTTTGACTATTACTTTAAATTTTAAAGTATTATTTCCATGGAGAAATTTTTATTTTAAAACCCATGGGAAAAAAAAACATATATATATATAGTGCATTAAATTATTTTTGGGGGGAAATCATCATTTGCACTTGCATATTGCATCTCTTAGATGAACTTAGAATCTTGTCGAATTTGAACTTAGAATCTTGGTGAAGTTGAACCTAGAATCTTGGCGAAATTAACTTAGATCTCTTGTTACACTTATATAATCTTGAGGCATGACATCAAATTAGAAACAATAACTAGATATTGATCCTGCCTTAGTTCTGGATCGCGTTCATCTAAGCGCACGCCCAAGTATAACAAATCTCGGCCTTAGCCATTCCTATACTTGTACGAATTAGAAAATTTCCTTATGCGGAATTAAAAAAAAAAAAATCTGGACAGCCCCTGTCCGACCTTTCGAAAAAAAAAAACCTAAAAATCTTGGAGCACTTCTAAGCTCGATTGAGCACTACGTGCGAAATTACAAACACATTTATAAATATTGTCTAGACTATATATTACCTTCATAGGTCTTAATCCACACCATTTGTAACAGCATGGCACCTAGAGGTAGACCGAGAAACCAACCGGCTCCCCAAACTACTACTGAAGCCCCACCAAATGTCACGGAACCAATAGAAGAACAACCCCAAGGTGCGCAGGACGCCCCCGCACCGAACAATGTGGGTGATTGTCTTCGGACGATAGAATAGGTCTTGGTTGCGCTAGGGAACGCGCAAGTCAACCAAGGACAAGCTGCGGCGGTACCTCCGCCCCAAGATCCTTACCAGCCGCCCCACTACGCTGGTGAGGAGGATCCAGCTAAACTGGAGGAATGTATCCGGACTTTTGACAAGCTGCTGGGAGCGGTCAAATGTCCGGAAGGAGAGAGGGTGCATGTCGCTTCGTACTACTTGGGAGGCGAAGCGGACGACTGGTGGCAGGCGACTCAAGCAAAACTGGCTGAAGATGATGAGCCCTATTCGTGGGCGGAAATGATGGAGATGCTCAGAGGTAGATTCTATCCCCTGAGTACCAAAGCAGCGATGTACGAAGAGTTCCTATCGCTGAAGCAAGGAGGCCAGACCGTGCAAGAGTACTATACTCATTTCAAGGAGTTGGTGAGGTTCGCACCAAGGCTAGTACCCACGGATGCGGAGAAAGCGCAAAAGTTCGAGATGGGACTGAACCTATCGGTGCGCGAAGTGATCACAGGGGTGCACTACCCCGACCTACAAGCTGTTTATGATCGTGCAGTAGCAGTTGCACGAGTTCAAGGACTAAAGCGGAAGGCGATAGGCGAGACTAGCCGAGGTCCCCATGGACAAGGCAAGGGGGATAAGGACCGCAGAACTGAAATTGACTTGGGTAGGAATAATTATCGTGAAGTACCAAATGAACTAGCCCAAGGTGATGAGGGAGGCAACAATAGAAGGATTTTTAACCGTGAAGGCTACGTACCCCGATGCCCAAAGTGTAACCAACCTCATCTGGTGAGAGGATGCCCTCAACCCGACACATGCTTCCGATGTGGTCGACGTGGACATCGGATGAAAGAGTGTCATACCCATATTAAGAATATCACCAAAAGAGAAGATCTGGCCGCAGAACCTGACCTGCCACGAAACCCTGACGGTGAAAATGGCAATAACCAAGGGCACCGATACCCCCAGAATAAAGATCCAAAACCCGAAACTTCTATAGAATACTGAATAAGCAGTTATGGGGACATAACTGGAGTCCTAAGGGGGAGGGGATGTGATACCCCGCAATAAAGTAGATACATTTATTTTGATTTTGATTTTGGTTAAACAATATGTATTCCGAATAAATAAATAAACATATTCAAATTGTTTTGAACTACGTTATGGCTTGATCCCTTCATAGGGTACGTAGGCAATTTAGAAGTTTTAATTCTAAGTTCAGTCACAAAATAATAAAATAAACAAAAGACCTAGCACGAGAAAAGCCGAAACACAACTTCGAGGACGAAGTTGATTCTTAAGGAGGGTAGACTGTAATACCCGAGAATTTTACAACATAAATAAATAAATAAATACAATAAATAAATAAATAAATAAATAAATCAGTAAATACATTAAATAAATAAATAAAGAGGAAATGAGAAATGAAAATTTAACTTAAAAACGGAATTAAAGAAATTAAAGTTAAATAAGTCGTTACACGGGAACCCGATATCAATGAACTCGAGAATTCGAGCCAAAACGTAAATTTAGAGCCAAAGGAAATGACGATACGAAATAGGAACCCGAAGAGAGTCCGGAAATTGGAATCCGTGAGCATAGAGGGATAGAAACCCGAAAGAGAGGAGGAAAAACACGACGGATCGCACGACCCGCCCGGACCGGAGTCCAGGCGTATCTGGCGCGCTGGCCGCGCGGCTTTTAGGGAAAAAGCGCGCCAACCCCGCGCCACACTGGCAGCAACAAACCAAGCGAGATTTTCTCGCCCGAACACGGATTTTTCGACTTTCGGTTGAACATCTTTCGACTCCAGACTCTTAGAGTCAGATCTTGGACGCCCTAGGTCTTAGCTATCTATAAATAAGACCTCCTAGAAGCTCCGAATACTTTTACAAAACCCTACGATACTCTCTATACACAAAACCCTAGATCCGGAAGTCATCGGAGGCACCAAGACCGAGTGGGGACTGCCGTGGACGAATTCGGATCTCTTCTAACGCTGTGGTAAGTAGATCCGTTCATCCATCTCGTTTTTAATTCAAAAACGAAACCCTAACTCTCTTCTTTTCTTCTTTACACCCCGAATCGGATCTAGAACGTAGAACCCGACGAACGGAGAGGATAAACGGTGGACTGGAAGCCACGCCTTCGAAATCGGTGACCCCGGACGACGATAGATCGGTAAGTTAGCCTTACTATGATTTTGGGAGTAATTAAAACACGTAGAACTAAAAGCTTTATGAAATCTTTCGTAAATCTGACAACATATGATTTTTACCGGCGCAACAGTTTTGTCGAATTTTTCCGAACCTTAAAACGACTTCAAACGGAAAAACTTAAAACACGAAAAACGTTCCTAAGGCTTAGATCTATCTATGATAAATTTTAGAATTTTTAGAGACGTTTTGATATCTGAAATCCACCCGAAACCGAACTGCTTGGAATTGGATCTTGAAACTCTTGACAGAACTTAGGGCCGATCTTGATCGCGATTTTGACGTTAGTTCTAGGCCGAATTAGGACTTGTGTAAAGCATGAAACTTGTAGATCTATATGTCTGAAACACCTCTGTAAAATATTAGAATTTTTCGTCAAGATTTGAACCTCCAAATCTAGACCGGACTAACCTGCGTTCTTACCGAAGCCAGAAAAACTGACAGCAAATAATTTCCAACTTGATCCAGATATTTACCTCGGATCCGACGAGAATTAGGCTTGGAGTTCTAAACAAAAGTTGTAGATAATCGTCTTAGGGAGTTCGCTGTAAAATTTCATTAAATTTGGAGTTGAGTTGCTATGATAGATTTCGAAACTTTTAAACTGGTGTGGGTTAAATTCGGACAGACAAATGATACGACGGAAATTGACGTTTTTGACCTGTTTCGGGAATCCGGATCGGAAAAGTTAAAACATGAAACTTGTTCATCTCTGTGTTTCCGAGTCAGAGGTGAAATTTTAGAATTTTTGGAATTAAATCCGATTTTTAATTAATTTTGAAGTAAATAGTGGTTTATCAAAGTCAAATCTTGAAAATATTGTCGAAATGGGTTTTTAAATGATATCGGAGTGAACCGCATCCTGAAATAGTATATTTTTGAGTAACTTACTAAATTTGGGAAATTGACCTTTGAGGTTTAAACGAGTGGAAACTCCTTTGAAACTAAATACATAAACAAACGTTTTCGAAATCCCGTTATGACTAAATTAAGCTTTCTACGTAGAGGGTGAGTGTCCCATCGGGTGCCCCTCTAGCTTTTTGCTTCGTGTCTAAACGCACGAGAGTGACCCATGTAGAGGGTGAGTGCTCCATCAGTGCCCCTCTAGCTTTTTGCTTCGTGCCTGAACGGACGAGAGTAATCTATGTAGGGGGTGAGTGCTCTGCAGGGTACCCTCCTAGCTTTGCACATCGTGCCTGATTGGACGATGGTGTTGAACATGAGAAACTACGCCAAAACGGCGGGATATTTAGGGCCTACACTCTCGGGAGTATCCGTATGGGTTTCCCGAGGCTCCGGAGTGGTACTGGGTATGGCGTATTTGGCTATGGCCAACGATTACTTGAAATATGTAGAGATTGCAATGCAATTGAGAGAAACTTGAATACAAATGAAATCTTGATACTCGACTATGGACTAACGGGAAATTTAAAAGACTTGAATACTTTCCTTCGCTTATTTAAATTATGCTTTAAGTTATGTTATGCAATTATTTACCTCGCAAGCTATATTGTGATTTTATGAAATCCCTGTATATTTAATTATGCAATTAAATTGTTGTTAGATAAATAAATTAAATTATGGGGTATTGTGTACATGTTTTCTTAAAGTTTAACTAATGGCTTTGAAACCCCATAATCATGTACGTGTTAACTTACTCAGCACGTAGTGCTGACCAAACCATTTTTATTTCTTTTTTCTTCCAGAGTTGAGAATTATGCATCGTCATATGCATACACGGGAAGCTTGGGATGATATATTGTCTTGAATGTTTGTATTAGACTAGAGATTGCATGAACGGGCCTGTTTAACCCGTGATTGGCCATGTTGGCCCTATTTACGTTTTTCCGCTGCTATCTATAAATGTAATTATTATTTTCCGCTGCAACTTTGATGTATTATTTTTAAATTATATGTGAATGGGCTGTTTGAATGTTTTAAATTCTGAATAAACCATAGCCTTGCATCTCTTTAGTGAGCTCGGAGAAACCGTGTCTAGCTAGGGAGGTGTGGCGGTGACACCCCGACCTGGGTGACAAAAAACCGGGGTGTTACAGCAGCTAGTAGCAGTTACAGAATTTTTTTATTTGGTAGGTCAAAATATCATGAAAAATAATCGGCTAACTTTAGAAATAGTGTATTCAACTGAAACTTTGTTATATTTTTGTGAACTTTAAAAAGTTATTAGATTCGGAAAATCCATAGACTCTATATAGATGTTAAGCAAGAAATTTTGAATGAACAATGTTGAGGATTGTTACAAGTTTTGCTGAAGGGAATTACAATAATTTAAGCAAAACTGTAAAAGAAAGAAAAAATTGCAGAATGGAAGAACAAGAATTAAACTTGCAGGAATGAAGAGTGCAGGAAGTAAAAAGATAAAAGTGCGTCCTCTTGGGGGTGTGTGTAGATGTCCCTTCCTCCCATGTCCCCTTCAGCCTTTTATAGGGGATGGGGTGATGCCTGGCTTCAACAGGCGTCTTAAAGATTCCGGATTCTCCTCCCTTGATGGTGCGCTGCATTGATGTTGGGATCCTCTTCTCTTTGACTGCAACTCTTGTGTAACCGTTCCCTTTTCCACCATCCTCTCCAAGCTGCAGCTTCTCAAGTCTCAATGCCGTGACTCTCTCCACAGTCTTTAATGTTGCCATGATTTCCTGTCCACTGCTTATAGCGCTGCCTATCACCATGATTCATCATCCGGATAGACCTACGAATTGGATGGCGGCTTCTCACCCATGGTCCTTATCCGGATAACTCTTGGATTGGACCGGGCCTCGAAAAATGGATTGGGCTGCATTTACTGGGCCAAATAAAATAACTCATTGGGTCTAGAATTTTGATATTAACAATAGAGTTGACTGACTTTGTATAGACATCACGTTATACAAATATGTATAAATCTATTGTTATTTGGAGATATTTTGTATAATTATATTTTTCTAATAGAATCCATTAAAATTCATGGAGTTTTGAAGTCCATAGAATAGACTCTACAGTACGTTTTTTTAAAGATATTTTAACAGCCATATTGAACACTTCATGATTTTTAAAGAATTTTTTAAGCTCAGATGGTATTTTACGATCTGCATTGCTAAATTGAGAGTTTTAAAATGTAATACCCGAGAATTTTCCAACATAAAATACAACAATAATTAAATAAATAAACAGTAATTAAATAAATAAGCAATAAATAAAATAAATACAATAAATAAATAAATCCAGCTAATAAATAAATAAAGATAAGGAAATGAGAAATGAGATTTAACTTAAAAAGGAATTAAAGGAATTTAATTAAATAAAGAGAATTAAATAAAGATAAATAAATTGTACACCGAAACCCGACACCAATGAACTCGAGAATTCAAGTCCAAACATGCAATTAGACCCGAGTAAAAATTTAGAGAGAAAGTAGGAACCCGAAGATATCCTGGAAATCGGAATCCGGGAGCATAGAGGGATAGAAGTCCGAAAGAGAGGAGGAAATGCACGACGGATCGCACGACCCGCCCGGACCGAAGTCCAGGCGAGTGCCGCGCGGTCAAAGGGGAACGAGCGCGCCACGACCGCGCCGTTTGACAGATTCGCCCGTGCGAGATTTTCTCGCCCGAATCCGAATTTTCCGACTTCGGTTGAACACCATTCGGCTCAAGACTCTTAGAGGCAGACCTTGGATGCTCCTAGGTCTTGTTTAACTATAAATAAGCCCTCTTGAAAGCTCCGAACACTTTTCCAAAACCCTACAACTCTCTATACGTCGAAAACCCTAATTCCGGAGTCGTCGGAGGCACGAAACCAAGCGAAGGACTGATTTGGACGAAATCAAAGTCTCCTAAACATTGTGGTAAGTTCCGATCCATTCGTCTCTTACGTTTTGATTCGAAAACGAATCCTAACCTTCTTATTTTTCTTTCTACGCCCCGAATCAGATCTAGAACGTAGAACCCGACGAACGGAGAGGATAGACGGAGGACTGGAAGCCACACATTCGAAATAGACGATCCCGGATATCTACAAATCTGTAAGTTAACGCTTACATGGTTTTGGGAGTAATTAAAACACATAAAACTAAAAGCTTCATCAAATCTTTCGTAAATCTGTCATAATACGTTTTCTACCGGCGCAATAGTTTTGTCGAATTTTTCCGAACCTTAAAACGACTTCAAACGGAAAAACATAAAACACAAAAAACGTTCCTAAAGCTTAGGTATATCTACTATAAAATTTTTAGAATTTTTAGAGGCATTTTGATATTTGAAATCCAACCGAAACCAAACTGCTGAAACTTGGATCTTGAAATTCTTGACAGAACTTAGATCCGATCTTGATCACGTTTCTGACATTAGTTCTAGACCAATTTAGATCTTTAGCCGAACATGGAAGTTGTAGATAAATGTCTTAAGAAGGTCTCTGTAAAATTTCATTAAATTTGGAGTTGATTTGCTATGGTAGATCTTGATAATCTTGAACTGCTGTATACGAATTTCGGACAGATTAAGGTTATGACGAAAATTGATGTATTTGACCTATATCGGTATCTCGAATTGAAAAATTTAAAACATGAAAGTTGTTCATCTCGATGTTTCTGAATCAGTGGTAAAATTTCAGAATTTTTTGAATTAAACTCGATTTTTACTGAATTTTAGAGTAAACTGTGGTTGACCGAGTCAAATCTTGAAAACTTGTTGAAACGGTAAAACTAGCCTTTAAGATTTAAACGAGTAGAAGACTCTTCAAAATAAATATATGAAATCTGGAAATTAGGAAATCCCCTTTACAAACTTGATCTTTAAAATTAGGGGGTGAGTGCTCTGCAGGGTGCCCTCCTAACGATTCACTTCGTGCCTATATGGACGATGGTGACTCCGCGCGAAATATTTGGGATATGTTGCCAAAACGACATGAGATATATGGCCTACACTCTCGTGAATATCCTTATGGGTTTCCCGAGGCTCCGGAGTGGTACTGGGTATGGCAGATACGACTGCGGCCGCCGGTTTCCGGCTAAACTTGACGAGATTGCGATGCAATCGTGAAATACTTGAAATACTAAATCTTGGGAGTAATGGGGATAGTTAAATATTTTAATTGTTATTCTTTAAATTATTAAATGCTTTATTTAAATTAATTATGGTTTTATTTAAATTAGTTATGAATATTATCATGCTTTTATGTAAATATTAAATTAATGGCTTTTAAACCCTACGATCATGCATGTGTTAACTTACTCAGCAAGTTGTGCTGACCAAATCATTTTGTTTTCCCTTTTTCCTTACAGAGTATGTGGGATGATCATGAGCACATTCATGCATGGGGGATGGATTGGCTATCCCAGTATAAAGCGGTGATCGAAAGCCAAAAACAAAAGATCACCTTGTCAAAAAGTAGGGGAAAGAGAGTTATCTTTTACTCTCAGCCCCATAAGAAGAGTAACAAAATCGTTAGTGCACTTAAACTAAGTAACTTGATGCGAAAGGGGTATGAGCTATATGCGTGCTACGTGCACAACCATGAGGCGGAAGAGAACAAGGTTGATAGCATACCAGTGGTAAGAGAGTACCCGGATGTGTTTCCTGAAGACATCCCGGGAATGCCACCTGAGAGAGATCTTGAGTTCACTATAGATCTCATTCCGGGCACAGAGCCTGTCTCAAAAGCTCCGTACCGGGTGGCACCACTGGAAATGAAGGAGTTAAAGGAACAACTCGAGGAGCTGTTAGGAAAACGATACATAAGACCGAGTACTTCCCCATGGGGAGCACCTGTTTTATTTGTTAAGAAGAAAGACGGAGGATTACGTCTTTGCATAGATTATCGAGGATTGAACCAAGTGACTATCAGGAATAAATACCCTCTGCCGAGAATGTAATACCCAAGAATTTTACAACATAAATAAATATAATAAATACAATAAATAAATAAATGAATATAATAAATAAATAAATAAGCAAATAAATCAGTAAATACATTAAATAAATAAATATAGAAGAAATGAGAAATGAAATTAATTAAAGGAAGTTAATTAAACAAAAGAAATTAAATAAAATTAAATAAGTCGTTACACGGGTACCCGATATAAATGAACTCGAGAATTCGAGCCAAAACGTAAATTTAGATCCGAAAGAAATAACGAGACGAAATAGGAACCCAAAGAGAGTCCGGAAATTGGAATCCGAGAGCATAGAGGGATAGAAACCCGAAAGAGAGGCGGAAAAGCACGACAGATCGCACGATCCGCCCGGACCGAAGTCCAGGCGTTCGCCGCGCGCTAATGGGGCAAAAGGCGCGCCAACCCCGCGCCAAGCGACAAATTCGCCCGTTGCTTGAATCTCTCGCCCGGACGCGGATTTTTCGACTTTCGGTTGAACGTCTCTCGACTCAAGACCCTTAGGGTCAGATTTTGGACGCCCTAGGACTTAGCTATATCTATAAATAAACCCCCTCGGAGACCCTAAACCCTTTTCAAAACCCTACGACACTCTCTAAACACAAACGTAGTAATCCCGGAGCCAACGAAGGCACCAAGAGACCAAGGCAGCAGCTTTTGGACGAGAATCAAAGGATCTCCGACGTGTGGTAAGTTCTAGTCCATCAGATTCTTCTTAGTTTCAATCCGAAAACGAATTCTAACCCCGTCTCTTTCCTTTCTACACCTCGAATTGGATCTAGAACGTAGAACCCGACGAACGTAGAGGAGAAACGGTGAGCTGGAAGCCACGCCTTCGAAATAGAAATCCCGGACATTCACAAATCAGTAAGTTAACTCTTACATGGTTTTGGGAGGAATTAAAACGTTCGAAACTAAAAGATTTAACAAGAAATCGTAAATCTGCCAACTTATGTTTTCTACCGACGCAACAGATTTGATGAATTTTTCCGAACCTTAAAACGACTTCAAACGGAAAAACGTAAAACACAAAAACGTTCCTAAGGCTTAGATCTATCTACTGTAAAATTTTCAGAATTTTTAGAGACGATTTGATATGTGAAAACCAACCAAAACCGAACTGCTTGAATCTAGATCTTGAAATTCTTGACAGAACTTAGGTCTGATCTTGATCACATTTTTGACATAGGTTCCAGACCGATTTAGATTTTTGGCCGAACATGAAAATTCTAGATAAATGTCATAAGATGGTCTCTGGAAAATTTCATCAAATTTGGAGTTGAATTGCTATGGTAGAATTCGAAATCTTTAAACTGTGACATAGGGAATTCGGACAGAATTATGCTTCTGTGAAAATTGGTGTTTTTGACCTGTTTCGGTATCTCTGATTGAAAACGTTAAAAAACGAAAGTTGTAGATCTCGACGTTTCTGAGTCATTCGTGAAATTTTGGAATTTTTGGAATTAAATCTGATTTTAGAAGAATTTTAGAGTAAACTGTGGTTTACCGGAAATCAAATCTTGAAATCTTGTTGAAACATGGAGTTAACCTTTAGGGTTGAAATAAATTGAAATATTGTTTTCAAATAAATAAAACTTAAATCAGATTTTTGAAAATTAAATCCCCTTACAAACTTGATAAATTAAAATTAGGGGTGAGTGCTCTGCAGGATGCCCCCTAACGATTCACTTCGTGCCTTAATGGACGATGGTGACCCCGTGCGCTAAACTTGAGATATGATATTGCCAAAACGGCGAGATATAGAGCCTACACTCTCGAGAATATCCACATGGGTTTCCCGAGGCTCCGGAGTGGTACTGGGTATGGCTGATACGGTTGCGGCCGCCGGGCTACCGGCTAAACTTGTTGACATCGCGATGCTATCGTGAAACTTTGAAATACCGAATCTGGGATGTAATGGGGATATTAAATTAAATTAAATTAGATTAAATTATGCTTGTTGTCCAATTAAATTACTTAAATGCTTTATTTAAATTATGGCTTTTATTTTAATTCATGCGAGATGTGTTGTTAAATAAAGCTCTGAAATGAATTATGCTGTTGGATAGTTGATTAGATTAAATTGAATATCATGCTATTATCATGCTTTTATTTAATTATTAAAATTAATGGCTTTTAAACCCTATGATCATGCATGTGTTAACTTACTCATCAAGTTGTGCTGACCAAACCATTTTTATTCTCTTTTCTTACAGAATATGTAGAGTGAACATGAGCACTTCATACATGGGAACTTATCTTTTGGGGAAAAACATTATTTTGTTTTAAATTCGTACTTTAGACTATATTATGAACGGGCCTGTTTAACCCGTGTTTTGGCCATGTCGGCCCTATTTACATTTTCCGTTGCAATACTATACTTAAATATTATTTCCGCTGCGCTATGATATTATTATTTTCGAACTATATTGTATGGGCTGTTTGAATGCTTTAAATGTTTTAAATACTGCAATACCTAGCCTTGCATCTCTTTAATAAGCCAGATAAACCGTGTCTTACCAGGGAGATGTGGCGGTGACACCCCGACCTGGGTTATCAAAAACCGGGGTGTTACAAGTTGGTATCAGAGCCCGGCTATTTTTAAAGTATTATTTTTAAATCGTTATTATTTTTAAACCATTATTTTTAAACTCTTATTATTTTTAAAGTACTATTAATATTTTGAATATTAATTTAAATTTTAAAGTATTATTTCCATGGAGAAATATCTTATTTTTTTTAAACCCATGGAAAAAAATATATATATATATGGTGCATTAAATTATTTTTGGGGGGATCATCATTTGCATTTTCATATTGCATCTCTTCTATGAACTTAGGATCTTGGCGAATTTGAACTTAGAATCCTGACAAAAGTTGAACTTAGAATCATGGCGAAATTGAACTTAGAATCTTGGCGAATATTAACTTAGATCTCTTGCTTGCGCTAGATGGCTAGTCAAGACATGATGCAGTTGATGATCAGGATGATGAGCGTTCATCTTGATTCCCACCAAACCCTAGAGCAAATGAAGTACCGTATGGCTCAATTGGAGGCCAATTTGCACCACCTGAGCAACCTGAGAGAGGCGGATCACCACCGCATAAACCAACTCGAACGTCAAGTCCAAACCCTCACTACACAAAACCTAATACTAAAAGAACACATCGATGCCCACGGGCAGGATTTGAACACTATCTTTGACGATCTGCTGCCGCCAAGTTCGGAGGAGGAGGATCCGGAGGAGGATCCTACCACTGTGCCGGAGGACGCTTAGAGACGATAGGAATTTCCATTTGTAGTAGTTACTATTTTTGCAAGGAAACATTTCTATTCTTGGTATATCCTATCTTTTGTACTAAAAATTTCTTTTAAGGAAATAAAATACGAGATTTATCTATTTAGATAAATTTAAATTCGAAAAAAAAAATCTGGACAGACTGTCCGAATAAAAAAAAAAACTTAATTTCTACATTTTAAATTAGCTCAATCGAGCATTATGTGAAGAAGATAGGAATAAATTTGAGATCTTCCTGTTTAACCAAACACTACTATGTCCTAATCTATACCATTTGTAACAGAATGGCACCCAGAGGAAGACCGAGAGCCCAACCTGTTCCCCAAACTCCTACTGAGACACTACCAAACGTCACAGAACCAATTCAACCTGAGGAGGAACAACCCCAAGGTGCGCAGGACGCCCCCGCACTGAACAATGTTGGCGATCGTCTTAGGACGATAGAGGAGGTGTTGATTGCGCTCGGAAACGCGCAAGTCAACCAGGGTCAAGCTGCGGCGGTACCTCCGCCCCAGGCTCGCCCTAACTACCTGGCGATGGTGAATCCTTACCAGCCGCCCCACTACGCTGGTGAGGAGGACCCAGCTAAACTGGAGGAGTGGATCCGGACCTTCGACAAGCTGCTGGGAGCAGTTAAATGTCCGGAAGGAGAAAGAGTGCATGTCGCCTCATACTACTTGGGAGGCGAAGCTGACGACTGGTGGCAGGCGACGCAAGCCAAACTGACGGAGGATGACGAGCCCTTCTCATGGGCGGAAATGATGGAGATGCTCAGGGATCGATTCTATCCCCTGAGTACCAAATCAGCGATGTACGAAGAGTTCCTGTCGCTGAAGCAAGGAGGCCAAACCGTGCAGGAGTACTACACACGTTTCAAGGAGCTGGTGAGGTTCGCACCAAGGCTAGTACCCACTGATGCGGAAAAGGCACAAAAGTTCGAGATGGGACTGAACCTGTCTGTTCGCGAGGTGATCGCGGGGGTACACTACCCCGATTTGCAAGCTGTGTACGACCGCGCTGTGGCGGTAGCACGTGTGCAGCAACTGAAGAGAAGGGTGAGTGGGGAGTCCAGCAGGGGTCCCCAAGACAAGAGAAACCGGGACTCGAGAAGCGAGAACAACACTGGAAGGAACGAACAGCGCAGAGGGTCGAATAGGCCCCAACAAAACAACACTGGGAGGAGGTTCAACCAAGAAGATCCGGTACCACCTTGCCCGAGATGTGGACGATCCCATCTGGCAAGGGGATGCCCGCAGCAGGGCGCCTGTTTCCGATGTGGTCGAATGGGTCACGTTCGACGGGATTGCCGAACCAGGATCGAGAACATAACAAAAAGGGACGATTTGGTCACGGGGCAAGAACAGCCTCAAAATCAGAACGGACGAAACGGGAATAACCAGGGGTACAGACCCCCTCAAAATAGGCCGCAGAATCAAAACCAGAACAACGACCTCCGCCCCCTCAGAATCAAAACCAACAACAAAATCAGCAGCCGAATGCGAATCAGCAGGGCAATCAGGGACGCCCTATGGGGAGGCTTAACGTGGTGAATCAAGCGGACGTGCCTGCGCAAGGAGAAGTGATGGCAGGTACATTTTATGTTTCGAATACGCCCCTTAGAATTCTATTTGATTCTGGAGCTAGTTGCTCGATTATAGTATCAAGGATAGTGCCTGAGTTAGATCTACCTAAGTGCGAGAGAATTAGCTTAGGAATTCAATTGCCTTCTGGAGAAGTAGTGACTTGCTCTAAACGATATAACGGAATTCCTACAGTAATAAAGAACGTAGAATTCATCGCGAACTTAGTAGAATTTAACTTAAGAGACTTTGACATCATACTGGGGATGGATTGGTTATCCCAGTATAAAGCGGTGATCGAATGCCAAAAACAAAAGATCACATTGTCAAAAAGTAGGGGAAAGAGAGTTATCTTTTACTCTCAGCCCCCTAAGAAGAGTAACAAAATCGCTAGTACACTTAAACTAAGTAACTTGATGCGTAAGGGGTATGAACTATATGCGTGTTATGTGCACAACCTTGAGGCGGAAGAAAACAAGGTTGATAGCATACCAGTGGTAAGAGAATACCCGGACGTGTTCCCTGAGGACGTTCCGGGCATGCCACCTGAGAGAGATCTTGAATTCACTATAGATCTCATTCCGGGGACAGAGCCTGTCTCAAAAGCTCCGTACCGGATGGCATCACTGGAAATGAAGGAGTTAAAGGAACAACTCGAGGAACTGTTAGGAAAAGGTTACATAAGACCGAGTACGTCCCCTTGGGGAGCACCGGTTCTATTTGTCAAGAAGAAAGACGGAGGACTACGTCTTTGCATAGATTACCGAGGATTAAACCAAGTGACCATCAAGAATAAATACCCCCTACCGAGAATAGGGGATCTGTTTGATCAACTGAAGGGAGCTTCAGTATAATCGAAGATCGATTTGCGATCTGGGTATCATCAATTGAGGATCGCTGAGAAGGACATTCCGAAGACGGCGTTTCGAACGCGATATGGCCATTACGAGTTCACCGTGTTATCCTTTGGGTTAACAAATGCTCCGGCCATGTTCATGAACCTCATGAACAATGTATTTCGAGAGTTGTTAGATCAGTGCGTAGTGGTGTTCATTGATGACATCCTGATCTACTCGAAAAACGAGGAGGAGCATGCCCAACACTTGCACCAAGTGTTAGGGACCTTGCGAAAGAATCAGCTATACGGCAAATTGTCCAAATGCGATTTTTGGTTGAAGGAGGTAGCATTTCTTGGACATATAATATCCGCTGATGGAGTTTCAGTGGATCCGGCAAAAGTCTCTGCCGTAACTGAGTGGGCAACTCCCAAGAGCCAAACTGAGATAAGGAGTTTCCTTGGGTTAGCCGGGTACTATAGACGGTTCGTGAAGGATTTTTCGAAAATCGCACGACCTTTGACCCAGCTACTTAAGAAGGGAGTAAAATACGTGTGGACAGAGGCTTGTGAGACAGCGTTTCAAGAACTTAAGAAACGACTCACAACCACACCCATATTGACATTACCATCAGAGAATGGTGACTTCGAAGTTTACAGCGATGCTTCGAAGGAAGGTTTAGGGTGTGTCTTGATGCAAGACTCGAGAGTCGTAGCGTATGCATCACGCCAACTAAAACCTCACGAGGAAAACTATCCGACACATGACCTGGAGTTGGCAGCGGTCGTTTTCGCTCTAAAGATATGGAGACATTATCTTTATGGGCGGAAGTGTCGAATGTTCACCGACCACAAGAGCTTGAAATATATATTCACTCAGAAGGAGTTGAATTTGAGACAACGAAGGTGGTTGGAACTTATTAAAGACTACGATTTAGAGATAGCATACCACGAGGGGAAGGCGAATGTGGTAGCCGATGCCCTAAGTCGGAAAACCCAACATGTGACGAACTCGTTGGTAATTCCGCCGGCATTGTACATGGAGTTAGCAAGATTGGAGTTAGAACTTGTGCATCCTGACACAATGAGAGAAACGATCAATGCCGTGGTCGTAGAAACTCCAATATTGGACGAGATTCGACTCGCCCAATCGGGCGACCCGAAACTCGAAAAGATAAAAGGGTATATTGCCGAAGGAAAGGCAATAGGATTTGCTGTCCACGAGGATGGAAGCATCCGTTTTAAAGGGAATGGTGTGTGCCCCTTAAATGTGCCGAGTTGAAGCAAAGGTTGATGGAGGAAGGGCACAACACGCCATATTCCGTACATCCCGGAGGTGACAAGCTATACAAAGATCTGAAGAAGATCTATTGGTGGCCGGGAATGAAGAAGGAAGTGGCAGCCTTCGTGGCGAAATGTCTCACCTGCCAAAAGGTCAAGGCAGTGCGACATAAACCCTTAGGATTGATGCAACCACTAGAGATTCAAGTTGGAAGTGGGATAGCATCTCGATGGACTTTGTCTCGGGATTACCCCGATCACCTAAAGGTATGAACAAAATTTGGGCGATTGTGGATAGGCTAACGAAGACAGCCATATTTATCCCGATGAAGGACACGTGGACTATGGACCAATTGGCCCGAGCCTACATCGATAATGTGGTACGACGACATGGAGTACCACATGATATCATTTCCGATAGAGACAGTAGATTTGTCTCTCATTTCTGGACGGAGTTATAAAAAGCTCTCGGTACTCAAATCAAAATGAGCACCGCATTCCACCCAATGACGGATGGTCAAACCGAGAGAACAATCCAAACACTAGAAGACATGCTGAGAGCATGTGTGTTGGAATTCAAAGGGAATTGGGAATCTCATTTACCCTTAATTTAGTTCTCCTATAATAATAGCTACCATGCTAGCATCGGCATGACACCTTACGAGGCGTTGTTTGGACGAAAGTGCCGAAGCCCGTTGAGCTGGGAAGAAAACGATAAGTCCGTGGTGGTGGGACCACAACTTATCGAAGACATGGCTCAACAAATCAAAGTGATTCAAGGAAAAATGAAAGTCGCTCAAGACCGTCAAAAGAGTTATGCCGACGTGAGACGACGAGACCTAGAATTTCAAGTGGGAGATAGGGTCATGCTAAAGATATCACCCATGAAGGGGGTGATGCGCTTTGGCAAGCGAGGAAAGTTGAGTCTTCGATACATAGGACCTTATGAGATTCTAGAACGAGTCGGAAATTTAGCCTACCGACTGGCTTTACCGCTGCAATTAGATCGAGTTCATAATGTCTTCCATATCTCACAACTAAAAGAAGTATGTGCCGGACCCGACACATGTACTTCAACCGGAGATAATTGAGCTCGATGAAGATTTGACTTATGAAGAAGTCCCAGTGTGTATTCTTGACACTAAGGAAAGAGTAACGAGGAGCAAAACCGTCAAAATAATCAAGGTTCTTTGGTCGAACCACGAAAGTGAGATTGCAACTTGGGAAGTAGAATCCGACATGAGAGAACGCTACCCGACATTGTTCCAAACCGATACCGACACAGTTATGGGGACATAACTGCAATCTTAAGGGGGAGAGGATGTCATACCCCACCTATTTTTCGTGCATCTTTGTAAACTTTTGAACTACGTTATGGCTTGATCCCTTCAACGGGTACGTAGGCAGCTTAGAAGTCTTAATTCTAAGTTCAGTCACAAAATAATAAAATAAACAAAAGACCTTAGCACGAGAAAAGCCAAAACACAACTTCGAGGACGAAGTTGATTCTTAAGGAGGGTAGACTGTAATACCCGAGAATTTTACAACATAAATAAATATAATAAATACAATAAATAAATAAATGAATATAATAAATAAATAAATAAGAAAATAAATCAGTAAATACATTAAATAAATAAATATAGAAGAAATGAGAAATGAAATTAATTAAAGGAATTTAATTAAACAAAAGAAATTAAATAAAGTTTAATAAGTCGTTACACGGGTACCGATATAAATGAACTCGAGAATTCGAGCCAAAACGTAAATTTAGATCCGAAAGAAATAACGAGACGAAATAGGAACCCGAAGAGAGTCCGGAAATTGGAATCCGAGAGCATAGAGGGATAGAAACCCGAAAGAGAGGCGGAAAAGCACGACTGATCGCACGACCCGCCCGGACCGAAGTCCAGGCGTTCGCCGCGCGCTAATGGGGCAAAAGGCGCGCCAACCCCCGCGCCAAGCGACAGATTCGCCCGTTGCGTGAATCTCTCGCCCGAATGCGGATTTTTCGACTTTCGGTTGAACGTCTCTCAACTCAAGACCCTTAGGGTCAGATTTTGGACGCCCTAGGATTTAGCTATCTATAAATAAACCCCCTCGGAGACCCTAAACCCTTTTCAAAACCCTACGACACTCTCTAAACACAAACGTAGTAATCCTGGAGCCAACGGAGGCACCAAGAGACCAAGGCAGCAGCTTTTGGACGAGAATCAAAGGATCTCCGACGTGTGGTAAGTTCTAGTCCATCAGATTCTTCTTAGTTTCAACCCGAAAACGAATTCTAACCCCGTCTCTTTCCTTTCCACACCTCGAATTGGATCTAGAACGTAGAACCCGACGAACGTAGAGGAGAAACGGTGAGCTGGAAGCCACGCCTTCGAAATAGACATCCCGGACGTTCACAAATCAGTAAGTTAACTCTTACATGGTTTTGGGAGGAATTAAACGTTCGAAACTAAAAGATTTAACAAGAAATCGTAAATCTGCCAACTTATGTTTTCTACCGACGCAACAGATTTGATGAATTTTTCCGAACCTTAAAACGACTTCAAACGGAAAAACTTAAAACACAATAAACGTTCCTAAGGCTTAGATCTATCTATGGTAAAATTTTCAGAATTTTTAGAGACGTTTTGATATGTGAAAATTAACCAAAACCGATTTAGATCTTTGGCCGAACATGAAAGTTGTAGATAAATGTCATAAGATGGTCTCTGTAAAATTTCATCAAATTTGGAGTTGAATTGCTATGGTAGAATTCGAAATCTTTAAACTGTGACATAGGGAATTCGGACAGAATTATGCTTCTGTGAAAATTGGTGTTTTTGACCTGTTTCGGTATCTCGGATTGAAAAAGTTAAAACACGAAAGTTGTAGATCTCGACGTTTCTGAGTCAGTCGTGAAATTTTGGAATTTTGGAATTAAATCGGATTTTAGAAGAATTTTAGAGTAAACTGTGGTTTACCGGAAATCAAATCTTGAAATCTTGTTGAAACATGGAGTTAACCTTTAGGGTTGAAATAAATTAAAATATTGTTTTCAAATAAATAAAACTTAAATCAGATTTTTGAAAATTAAATCCCCTTACAAACTTGATAAATTAAAATTAGGGGTGAGTGCTCTGCAGTGTGCCCCCAACGATTCACTTCGTGCCTTAATGGACGATGGTGACCCCGCGCGCTAAACTTGAGATATGATTTGCCAAAACGGCGAGATATAGAGCCTACACTCTCGAGAATATCCACATGGGTTTCCCGAGGCTCCGGAGTGGTACTGGGTATGGCTGATACGGTTGCGGCCGCCGGGCTACCGGCTAAACTTGTTGACATCGCGATGCTATCGTGAAACTTTGAAATACCGAATCTGGGATGTAATGGGGACATTAAATTAAATTAAATTAAATTAAATTGTGCTTGTTGTCCAATTAAATTACTTAAATGCTTTATTTAAATTATGGCTTTTATTTTAATTCATGCGAGATGTGTTGTTAAATAAAGCTCTGAAATGAATTATGCTGTTGGATAGTTGATTAGATTAAATTGAATATCATGCTATTATCATGCTTTTATTTAATTATTAAAATTAATGGCTTTTAAACCCTATGATCATGCATGTGTTAACTTACTCAGCAAGTTGTGCTGACCAAACCATTTTTATTCTCTTTTCTTACAGAATATGTAGAGTGAACATGAGCACTTCATACATGGGAACTTATCTTTTGGGAAAAACATTATTTTGTTTTAAATTCGTACTTTAGACTATATTATGAACGGGCCTGTTTAACCCGTGTTTTGGCCATGTCGGCCCTATTTACATTTTCCGCTGCAATACTGTACTTAAATATTATTTCCGCTGCGCTATGATATTATTATTTTCGAACTATATTGTATGGGCTGTTTGAATGCTTTAAATGTTTTAAATACTGCAATACCTAGCCTTGCATCTCTTTAATAAGCCGGAGAAACCGTGTCTTACTAGGGAGGTGTGGCGGTGACACCCCGACATGGGTTATAAAAAACCGGGGTGTTACAGAGGATCTATTTGATCAACTGAAGGGAGCTTCAGTATTCTCGAAGATCGACTTACGATCTGGGTATCACCAGTTGAGAATTGCCGAGAAAGACATTCCGAAGACGGCGTTTCAAACTCGACATGGTCACTACGAGTTCACAGTGTTATCCTTTGGGTTAACAAATGCTCCGGCAATGTTCATGAACCTCATGAACAATGTATTTCGAGAGCTGTTAGATCAGTGCGTAGTGGTGTTCATTGATGACATCCTGATCTACTCGAAAAACAAGGAGGAGCATGCCCAACACTTGCACCAAGTGTTAGGGACCTTGCGAAAGAATCAGCTATACGGCAAACTGTCCAAATGCAATTTTTGGTTGAAGGAGGTAGCATTTCTTGGACATATAGTATCCGCTGATGGAGTTTCAGTGGATCCGGCAAAAGTCTCTGCCGTAACTGAATGGGCAACTCCACAAAGCCAAACCGAGATAAGGAGTTTCTTGGGTTAGCCGGGTACTATAGACGGTTCGTGAAGGATTTTTCGATAATCGCACGACCTTTGACCCAGCTACTGAAGAAGGGAGTAAAATACGTGTGGACAGAGGCTTGTGAGACAGCGTTTCAAGAACTGAAGAAACGACTCACAACTACACCCGTATTCACACTACCATCAGAGAATGGTGACTTCGAAGTTTATAGCGATGCTTCGAAGGAAGTTTTAGGTTGTGTCTTGATACAAGACTCGAGAGTCGTAGCGTATGCATCACGCCAACTGAAACCTCACGAGGAGAATTATCCGACACACGACGTGGAGTTGGCAGCGGTCGTTTTCGCTCTAAAGATATGGAGACATTATCTTTATGGGCGGAAGTGTCGAATGTTCACCGACCACAAGAGCTTGAAGTATATATTCACTCAGAAGGAGTTGAATTTGAGACAGCGAAGGTGGTTGGAACTTATTAAGGACTACGATTTAGAGATAGCCTACCACGAGGGGAAGGCGAATGTGGTAGCCGATGCCCTAAGTCGGAAAACCCAACACGTGACGGACTCGTTGGTAATTCCATCGGCATTGTAACATGGATTTAGCAAGATTGGAGTTAGAACTTGTGCATCCTGGCACAGTGAGTGAAACGATCAACGCCATGGTCGTAGAAACTCCAATATTGGACGAGATTAAGCTCGCCCAACCGGGCGACGCGAAACTCGAGAAGATAAAGGGGTATATTGCCGAAGGGAAGGCAATAGGATTTGCTGTCCACGAGGATGGAAGCATTCGTTTCAAAGGGAGATGGTGTGTGCCCCTTAAATGTGCCGAGTTGAAGCGAAGGTTGATGGAGGAAGGGCACAACACGCCATATTCAGTGCATCCCGGAAGCGACAAACTTTACAAAGATCTGAAGAAGATCTATTGGTGGCCGGGAATGAAGATGGAAGTGGCAGACTTCGTGGCAAAATGTCTCACCTGCCAAAAGGTTAAGGCAGTACGACATAAACCCTTAGGACTGATGCAACCACTAGAGATTCCAAGTTGGAAGTGGGATAGCATCTCAATGGATTTTGTCTCGGGATTACCCCGATCACCTAAAGGCATGAATAAGATTTGGGTGATTGTGGATAGGCTAACGAAGACAGCCATATTTATCCCGATGAAGGACACGTGGACTATGGACCAATTGGCCCGAGCCTACATTGATAATGTGGTACGACGACATGGAGTACCACATGACATCATTTCTGACAGAGACAGTAGATTTGTCTCTCACTTTTGGACGGAGTTACAAAAAGCTCTCGGTACTCAAATCAAAATGAGCACCGCATTCCACCCGATGACGGATGGTCAAACCGAGAGAACAATCCAAACACTAGAAGACATGCTGAGAGCATGCGTGTTGGAATTTAAGGGAAATTGGGAATCTCATTTACCCTTAATCGAATTCTCTTATAATAATAGCTACCATGCTAGCATTGGCATGTCACCTTTCGAGGCGTTGTATGGACGAAAGTGCCGAAGCCCGTTGAGCTGGGAAGAAAACGATAAGTCGTTGGTAGTGGGACCACAACTTATCGAAGACATGGCTCAACAAATCAAAGTGATTCAAGGAAAAATGAAAGCTGCTCAAGACCGTCAGAAGAGTTACGCTGACGTGAGATGACGAGACCTAGAATTTCAAGTGGGAGATAGGGTCATGCTAAAGATATCACCCATGAAGGGGGTGATGTGCTTTGGCAAGCGAGGAAAGTTGAGTCCTCGATACATAGGACCTTACGAGATTCTAGAACGAGTCGGAAATTTAGCCTACCGACTGGCTTTACCGCCACAATTAGATCGAGTTCATAATGTCTTCCATGTCTCACAACTAAAGAAGTATGTGCTGGACCCGACACATGTACTTCAACCGGTGATAATCGAACTCGATGAGGATTTGACTTATGAAGAAGTCCCAGTGCGTATTCTGGACACTAAGAGCGCGTAACGAGGAACAAAACCGTCAAAATGATCAAGGTTCTTTAGTCGAACCACGAAAGTGAGACGGCAACTTGGGAGGTAGAATCCGACATGAGAGAACGTTACCCGACATTGTTCCAAACCGACACCGACACAGTTATGGGGACATAACTGCAATCTTAAGGGGGAGAGGATGTCATACCACCTATTTTTCGTACATTTTTGTAAACTTTTGAACTACGTTATGGCTTGATCCCTTCCGGATTCTCCTCCCTTGATGGTGCGCTGCATTGATGTTGGGATCCTCTTCTCTTTGACTGCAACTCTTGTGTAACCGTTCCCTTTTCCACCATCCTCTCCAAGCTGCAGCTTCTCAAGTCTCAATGCCGTGACTCTCTCCAAAGTCTTTAATGTTGCCATGATTTCCTGTCCACTGCTTATAGCGCTGCCTATCACCATGATTCATCATCCGGATAGACCTACGAATTGGATGGCGGCTTCTCACCCATGGTCCTTATCCGGATAACTCTTGAATTGGACCGGGCCTCGAAAAATGGATTGGGCTGCATTTACTGGGCCAAATAAAATAACTCATTGGGCCTAGAATTTTGATATTAACAATAGAGTTGACTGACTTTGTATAGACATCACGTTATACAAAATATGTATAAATCTATTGTTATTTGGAGATATTTTGTATAATTATATTTTTCTAATAGAATCCATTAAAATTCATGGAGTTTTGAAGTCCATAGAATAGACTCTACAGTACGTTTTTTTTAAAGACATTTTAACAGCCATATTGAACACTTCATGATTTTTAAAGAATTTTTTAAACTCAGATGGCATTTTACGATCTGCATTGCTAAATTGAGAGTTTTAAAATGTAATATCCGAGAATTTTCCAACATAAAATACAACAATAATTAAATAAATAAACAGTAATTAAATAAATAAGCAATAAATAAAATAAATACAATAAATAAATCAATCCAGCTAATAAATAAATAAAGATAAGGAAATGAGAAATGAGATTTAACTTAAAAAGGAATTAAAGGAATTTAATTAAATAAAGAGAATTAAATAAAGATAAATAAATTGTACACCGAAACCCGACATCAATGAACTCAAGAATTCAAGTCCAAACATGCAATTAGACCCGAGTAAAAATTTAGAGAGAAAGTAGGAACCCGAAGATACCCCGGAAGTCGGAATCCGGGAGCATGGAGGGATAGAAGTCCGAAAGAGAGGAGGAAATGCACGACGGGTCGCACGACCCGCCCGGACCGAAGTCCAGGCGAGTGCCGCGCGGTCAAAGGGGAACGAGCGCGCCACGACCGCGCCGTTTGACAGATTCGCCCGTGCGAGATTTTCTCGCCCGAATCCGGATTTTCCGACTTCGGTTGAAGACCATTCGGCTCAAGACTCTTAGAGGCAGACCTTGGACGCCCCTAGGTCTTGTTTAACTATAAATAAGCCCTCTTGAAAGCTCCGAACACTTTTCCAAAACCCTACAACTCTCTATACGTCGAAAACCCTAATTCCGGAGTCGTCGGAGGCACGAAACCAAGCGAAGGACTGATTTGGACGAAATCAAAGTCTCCTAAACGTCGTGGTTTCCGATCCATTCGTCTCTTACGTTTTGATTCGAAAACGAATCCTAACCTTCTTATTTTTCTTTCTACGCCCCGAATCGGATCTAGAACGTAGAACCCGACGAACGGAGAGGATAGACGGAGGACTGGAAGCCACGCCTTCAAAATAGACGATCCCGGATATCTAAAAATCTGTAAGTTAACGCTTACATGGTTTTGGGAGTAATTAAAACACATAAAACTAAAAGCTTCATCAAATCTTTCGTAAATCTGTCATAATACGTTTTCTACCGGCGCAACAGTTTTGTCGAATTTTTCCGAACCTTAAAACAACTTCAGACGGAAAAACTTAAAACACAAAAAACGTTCCTAAGGCTTAGATCTTTCTACTGTAAAAGTTTCAGAATTTTTAGAGACGTTTTGATATTTAAAATCTACCCGAAACCGAACTGCTGAAACTTGGATCTTGAAATTCTTGACAGAACTTAGGTCCGATCATGATCACGTTTCTGACATTAGTTCTAGACCGATTTAGATCTTTAGCCGAACATGGAAGTTGTAGATAAATGTCTTAAGAAGGTCTCTGTGAAATTTCATTAAATTTGGAGTTGATTTGCTATGGTAGATCTTGATAATCTTGAACTGCTGTATATGAATTTCGGACAGATTAAGGTTATGACGAAAATTGATGTATTTGACCTATTTCGGTATCTCGGATTGAAAAAGTTAAAACATGAAAGTTGTTCATCTCGATGTTTCTGAGTCAGTGGTAAAATTTCAGAATTTTTGGAATTAAACTCGATGTTTACTGAATTTTAGAGTAAACTGTGGTTGACCGAGTCAAATCTTGAAAACTTGTTGAAACGGTAAAACTAGCCTTTAAGGTTTAAACGAGTAGAAGACTCTTCAAAATAAATATATGAAATCTGGAAATTAGGAAATCCCCTTTACAAACTTGATCTTTAAAATTAGGGGGTGAGTGCTCTGCAGGGTGCCCTCCTAACGATTCACTTCGTGCCTATATGGACGATGGTGACCCCACGCGAAATATTTGAGATATGTTTCCAAAACGACATGAGATATATGGCCTACACTCTCGTGAATATCCTTATGGGTTTCCCGAGGCTCCGGAGTGGTACTGGGTATGGCAGATACGGCTGCGGCCGCCGGTTTCCAGCTAAACTTGACGAGATTGCGATGCAATCGTGAAATACTTGAAATACTAAATCTTGGGAGTAATGGGGATAGTTAAATATTTTAATTGTTATTCTTTAAATTATTAAATGCTTTATTTAAATTAATTATGGCTTTATTTAAATTAGTTATGAATATTATCATGCTTTTATGTAAATATTAAATTAATGGCTTTTAAACCCTACGATCATGCATGTGTTAACTTACTCAGCAAGTTGTGCTGACCAAACCATTTTATTTTCCCTTTTTCCTTACAGAGTATGTGGGATGATCATGAGCACATTCATGCATGTGGGAACTATATTTTTGCAAACTTTATTATTTAAATTCTTACATTAGACATTAGAATAAACGGGCCTGTTTAACCCGTGTTTTGACCATGTTGGTCGTTTTTATATTTCCGCTGCAATATCATACTTAAATACTATTTCCGTTGCGCTATGATATTATTATTACTTTCGAGACTATATTGTATGGGCTGTTTGCAAATGCTTTAAATATTTTTAAACACTGAAATACCTAGCCTTGCATCTCTTTAGTAAGCCGGAGAAACCGTGTCTTACTAGGGAGGTGTGGTGGTGACATCCCGACCTGGGTGACCAAAAACCGGGGTGTTACATAAAACCCTTTTAAATTTTAGATTTAAAACACTCAAATTCTAATAGTAAAACAATAAAAATTCTATAACTCTTGATTGAATATATTCCCATTAGAGTTGTGAACCCTTTAAAATATTTACATATATCTTATCTTGTCTTATACTATTAAAATCCTATATACACATATTTATAATAAAAACAATCAATATAATATTAAACTCTTATTCAAATTACGATGACACTTACCCTTTCATAGCCTGTATAGGCTATTCAGAAAAAAAAATATTACTCTAAAATACTTGTCGGCGGTCCCTGTGTATCCTATGCAGGTTCACTTGCTACCCTAGAGTGTTTGTAATCACATTGATAAAATACTTCGTCGATGGATTTGGAAGGGGGCTAGTGGAAGGGGCATTCATTTACTTAATTGGAATCTAGTGGCAACGAGCAGAAAGCATGGGGGGCTAGGGTTTCGTGCCTCACGCAACATGAATGTTGCATTGTTGGGGTGTCGTGTTTGGGACGTCTTGTTTGAGGATAATAAGTTATGGGTGCAAGTGCTTCGCGATAAATATGGACTTGTAGGGGGATTATTCCCGGAGGAGCACTATAGGAGCACAAAGGTATGGAAGATGCTGCATAAGGTCAGCCATATTTTTGAGCAGGGATAGGGCCTTCGCATTGGGGATGGTGCGAGTTTTTTAATGTATTCACCTTGGTGGAAAGGGGAGTGTTTGGTTGAGCTTGTCCCCTTTGTTCACTTCAATGATATTGTACTTAAAATCCGCGATGTGATTCGGGATGGCCGATGGAATTTGGAGAGAACTTATTCGTGGTTTCCGAGTGAGATACGTGCGGCCATAAAGTGTTCTCCCACGCCAACATTGATGGGGTATGCAGTCGATAGTCTACATGGGTTAGGTGATGCTAGCGGTCGATACTCGGTCAAGTCTGGATACCGATGGTTATGCCGCGAAGAGACGATTAGCAATGGGTGGGCTTGGATGTGGAAATATGGGATTCCGGAAAAGATAGGACTCTTGCTATGTATGATAGGGCACGAAGTTCTACTTTGCAACCTGTTGCGATTCCGCCGTGGTATGACGACATCTCCACTTTGCTCCATATGTGGTGTTGGGGTGGAGGATTGGAGAAATACCTTGCTGGATTATTTTTGGGCTCGAGATGTTTGGAGGCGAGGGGGTATAGATGTTGGTAGGGAAGTTTGGTCGATAGGAGGAGGAGAGGCCAGGCACTGGTTGGAATGGAAATTCCGGGTATTGGGAGTGTCGTTCCTTGCTTATTTATGGGTAATATGGAGGGAAAGAAATGCAAGGGTTTTCCGGGACACTAAATCCAACATTGAAGTGGTGCTTGGACAAGCAGCGCGCCTCAGCAGCTCGCTCAAGGCTGTGTCTGTCAGAGATCCGAGGGTGGGGGCTGGTCGCTCCGTTTCTTGGAAGCAGGACGATGGTTGGCTATTACACACGGATGGGTGTGTGCTTGAAGAGGAGGGTGTTTCTAGTTTTGGGGTTGTCACTAGGAGGGCGGATGGTGTTTGGGTGAGGGGATGCAGCGGCCAGCTTCATCGGAGAAGCATTGTTGAGGTCGAATTGTTGGCGTTACGTTTTGGACTGGAGTTGGCTGTAGCGAATGGGATACAGTTGAGTCGTTGCTATTGGATTCATTGGAGGTTGTGAGGTTGGTTAATGGTATGGTGAATAGGCTGCATGTTTATTGGCCGGTCATTGGTGCAATCAAGCATTGTGTAGCATCAATGGATGTGAGGTCAGACATATATACCGTGAAAGCAATTAAGTGGGAGATGGATTGGTACGACGAGCAGCGCCGGAGTCAATAGTTCTACACCACTGGGCTTTTCCTCCGGACGAGATCAAGACTTTAGTGGAGAGTGATGCATTGGGCACAGTTTTTCAACGAGAGTAGATAGTTAGTGTTGAGTTGAGTGGTCAGTGGTGCGCTGGTTGGTTTTTGGTTCGTTTGTTTTTGTGTATTTTTTTCTTTTTCCTTTGCTCGCCTTCTTAGGCTTCGTCACCCAAAACAATTACAACCTAATTCCTAGTTATAGTAAAATATTACTACTAATAGTTTTTTATTTTTTTATTGCACACTATCAAATCTGCCCTGCTGCAGCGGAATTTTCGAACGACAGCAGCAGGCCTCGGCGCCGGAGTCTGTCGACGTCGTTCCCATGGTGTGCCACTCGCCCACATACATATGCCTCAACTTGCAAGCTAGCGGCTGTCCTCATTCAAAGCAATATTGCCCATCGAGCATTGTCGTCTCAACATCATCAACCAGCCGCTGCAATCGTGGCTAAACAACACCCAAGAAACCCTTGCTGCTATCTCTTCCGATCATCCTTTCCAAAATCTTACTTTATAGACTATGCAGTTTTAAAAATAATTCTGGGATCTTGATTTTCACGGAAGCATGCCTCTGGAGTCTGGATGTTTTTCTTATTATTGTGTTAATGGTAAAATCTCGGAGGAAAAGAGTCTCTCTTTTATTGATGAACTTGGGAAAGATTACAGAAAATATAGAAAAGAAAATTACATGAATTGAAAGAGAGCGGTAAAGGAATTGAAAACAGAAAACAGTAAAATTGCAAAAAGCTATAAAGAAAGTAAAATAAATAAATGCGGCTTCTTTCGAAGTATTCGAGATGTCTGCTTTGATGCCACCGTGGCGTTTTTATAGGAGTGTGGCTCCCCTCTAGGGCTCCATCCTCCAAGGCCCATGGTCACTTCTCTTCAACGCTTCACCATGATTTTCTTCGTTTTGTGGTGCTTCGTCTTGATTTTCTTTCCTTAGTGGCACCCCTTCAGGAGTTTCTTTCCCTCCATGATACCTTGCCACGATCTTCTTTCCTTTTATGGTGCTTCATCCTCCCGACTTCATGATCCTCCCTAGATCGTGTCCTTCTTCTGTCTCTTCTACCGGATATATCCTTGCAGACTGGACCGAGCCATTTGGGTAATTGGGCTAGAAAGTGATGGGCCTTAATATTTATTTTATTGGGTTAATAGATGCCCCATTCACGCATTTTGTCTGATTAGCATTTTTAAGATAAATTTGCGTGCTTAACTTAGGGTTTGAAGGCTTGGCCCATTAAGGCTCATTAGGATTCAAAAAATCCTAGCCCACCACTATAAAAGGCATGTTCCCTCATTTTTGGCCACTTTCCAAAATTTTTCTTCACTTCCCAAAATTTTATCTCCTCCTCCTCTCTTCCTCCTTGCTCAGCCGACGTCTCCTCTTGGCTTCTGGCGCCGCCACTTGATTTCCGGGGCGCCATCTGGAGTAGAGCCGCGTTCAGCTCCCGAGCCGATGCTGCCTCCCTTGGCCGCCGCCTTCAAGGGCGCCGCCGCCTCCCGTGGCTGCCATCTCCCTCTTGTGAATCGCCATCCAGACCCGGGTAGGCCGCCGTCGTCGTTCAGCCGCCATCTCCAAGCACGAACTGGGGGAGCTTCAGTCGCCATCTCCAAGCACAAACTGAAGGAGCGCCGCCATCTTCACTTCAGAGCCAGGCCGCCGCCATCATCACTGTTATGAGCCGCCATTGGCGTGTCAGGCAGCCATCTAGGGCTACGCTCAGCGTCGCCATCCTCATCGAGCTAGGACGTGTTGCCGTCTCTGCCCGAGGGCCGCCACTCCTCGCTTCTTCTGGGCTGCCATTGTCATTCGAGCTGGGGTGCTGCCATCCTTGTTGAGCCGGGCCGCTACTTCTGCCTCTGAGGGCGCCGCCATCGCCGCTCCTCGACGAGTCCCGAGCCGCCACCATCTTTGCACCAGAAATGCCGCCATCCCTGTCTGAGGGGGCCGCCACCTCTTACTTCTTCCTGGCTGCCACCCGCTCACCTAGGGCCGCCACCCATTTTGCCTAGGGCCGCCACCCTTAACTCTTCCGAGCCAGCACCCGCTCGCCTGGGGCCGCCACTCTAAACCGCGACCAGGCCGCCACTTGCCTTGGCCACGGGCCGCCATCAATCTATCTCATGGATCAGGTTAGTTTGCCATGTCCTCTTTTCTTCATTTGTTGCTTTGATTTGAGATTGAGGACTAATAGTCTGGGCAATCATTGAACTATGAATTATGAATGTAAGTGTTAGACTGAATCCTGTGTCGGGCATGTTTCTCCTTGTTGATTTGCTGAATTCGAATACTCATGCGCTTTAATGTGATATATGCTTTTTATAACGCCCTAATGAGAAAGAGAACCCTGCAGATGATGGCGGCCGTGGAGATGATCCTATGACGGAGGACCTTGCAGATGATGCCGGCACCAGGGATGATGATGAGGATGACCACATAGAGGATGAGTCTGCGGATCCCCACTGTGATGGTGGTCATTCAGAGATTGTGGATGACGGAGGGGGCACCGATCATGGCCAGGCGGACGAGACTATTGCTGATGTTCTTGTGGCCACCGACTCTCGCTATTCTTCCTCTTTTGGCAGACTTTCTGATGATCCCACATCGTCTATGGATGAGTAGTTAGCTCGTGCTAACTACATCATCTTCCATGGTGATGATCCCAAGTATCAGACTGGAGCCATGGTGACTGGCACTGATGATTCCTCGCCTACGACAGCTGTCTAGGTATGTTCCGCCACTTTAGGCTTTTTTATTCATATTAATCTTAGCATTGTAGTAACATACTTCCTTGTTGTTCAGGTGGAGCCACATTCCTCTTGGGCTGGCGATCATGCCCCTGCAGTTAGCTCCGCTGAACCCAAGTTGGTTTCTCAGGTACTCCTTAGTTACGTCCTATTTCCTTTTTCGCTATTTTGTTTAAGAAAATGTTCTAAGGGTAGTTGTCTTCTAGATCCCTACGGATCAGACAGATCATCCTCTTTCTACTCAGGTTGTAGATCATACCTCCACGACTTGTCAGGCTGACCCCTCGGTGATCTCTCAGGTACTCCTTAGTTGTACTCTCATCTTTTCTTCTGCTTATCCCTTAAGGATGTATTCTAATGGTCCTTTCCTCTAGATCCCTACGAATTAGGCAGACCACTCTGAGGTAGATACTTATGCTCTTTCAGCTGATTTGGTCGCGCCTCATCAGGTATGCTTCATTTCATTCTTTGACATGGTGAAATTCCTTTGCAACATCCTATCATAGTAATGCCTTCAGGTACCTACGGACCCTCCTGCAGGCCCCGTCACTTCTCTTCTACTTGACTCGAGCACTCGTGCTGACATTGCTTCGACATGTGAGGCGTTTGACCGTCTTCTTTCCACCCAGACCAGTCCACTTTCATCTGAGATGGTCTCTAGTCTCCACGATCTGTTTAGCGATATCAATTTGGTCCCTGCCTTCGTCGAGGATGTCGGATTCTCGGATTTCTCGGAGCTTATCTCCGATTTGTCCCTTTCTTATCCCTTTTATAGCAATACAACGGATCAGTCCGCCCAGGATTTGACTCTTATTGATGATCTCGAGGCGCGACACCGTGAGACTCGCTCACAATTAGACATTATTCGCCCTCAGCGTGAGCAACTATCTATGGATCTTGGGGTTTAGGAGAGTCAGAAGTCACAGTTGGAGGGTACCATCGCACAGGCGGAGTGCGATATTGTGAAGGAGGAGCGTGTTATTGCGGAGACGCAGCGTGTCATTTCAGAGAAGCGCCGCACTATTCAGGGGGCTACAGATGGGCTCACTTCACTTGAGCCTAGATTGGCTGAGAAGTCCTCCCGAGCTATCTCTTTGCAGGCTGATCATGACCGCTTTGCCGCAGATGATCATGATTTTACTCCTGAGTTGTCGAGAGTTCGTCGGCCTCTGCTATCTGCTCGTGCACGAGCTTCTGCTGCTGCACTTCGTCGTCTGACGGACATCCTTGAGCGCACCCGTGATCAGTGGGCCATCATGCATCGTCGCATACTAGGTGATGGGACGCTGCCTCCCCCTTAGTAGTTAGCACTGCTTTACTTTCAGTACACTTTTGGGTCAGCCCATCGGCCTTATGGTGGGCAACTCTTGTCTTTGCTTCATGATGTTATTGCTACTTTTTGGCCGACTTTGTGATTGACCACTTTTGATGCATTTATGCTGTTTACTTCTATTCCCAGACTGATGGATAAAATACTTTGAGATACTTTGCATTTATAGTCTTTCTGTGCTCTTGACCATCGATGTCCATCAGCTTGTATGCACCATTAAGTAGTCTTTGCATTACAATGAATGGTCCTTCGCAATTTGGAGACCACTTCCCTGTCTCATTATCACGCACCTCGAGGGTAAGATCACTTTCCACACTAGGTCTCCTTCGCTAAAGGTTTTGCCTCTAACCCTCTTATCATAATGCTTTGCCATTCTCATCTTTTGACGACGGATGTTTTCCAAGGCCGTGAGCTTGTCACCATCCACGGTCTCCAACTCTTGTAACATGGCCTCTTTATACTTAGCTAAGTCTAAGCGATGCTGCTGGGCCACTCTTAGAGAAGGGACTGTGATCTCCAAAGGTAGAATGGCGTCATGACCATATGTCAGGTAGCACGGTGTGAATCCAGTGGCTGTAGACTTAGAATTCCTGTAAGCCCACATGACCTCTGACAGAGCCTCATGCCACTTTCTTGGTTTCTCACCCACTGGCTTTTTTTTTTTTTTTTTTTATCATACTTATCAAAATTTTATTGGTGGCCTCAGCTTGACCATTCGATTGGGGATAGTATGGAGTGGAATGGTATATGCGAATCCCGAATTGTTTAGGAAAAGCTAAAAACTTTTCACCAGTGAACACAGTACTTTGATCAGCAATGATTCTTTGGGGAATTCCAAATTGATGTATGAGCTTAGTTACAAACTTAATTACATCGTTTTGGTTGATCTTCCTCATTTGCCATGCTTCTACCCATTTGGTGAAGTAATCAGTGGCCACAAGTATGAATGTGTGTTTCTTAGATGATGGCGGATGAATTTTTCCAATGATGTCCATCCCCCAGCCACGAAATGGCCAAGGCTTAATGACTGTGTGTAACTCTTCCGCCGGTACTCTTTGAATCGGGCCGTGCTTCTGGCAAGTCTCGCAACCACGAGCATAGATGATGCAATCTTCCATGATGGTTGGCCAGAAGTACCCATGGCGATGAATACTCCATCTCATGCTAGGCCCTGCCCGATGGGAGCCGCATATCCCCTCGTGGACTTCTCCCATCACCAGCTTAGCTTTTTCAGGACCTACACATTTGAGCAACAATCCATCAACCACCCTTTGGAATAACTCGCCATCAATCAGTGTGTACTGCAAAGCTTTGACCTTTAGCGAGCTATCTCCTCCAGATGACAGGTTCTCGAGGTATCATGTGATCTCGGTCCTCCAATCACCATTCGGGTTTTGAGGTTGGACTTCTGGTTGGTCTTCAAGCTCATTTGTGACGGCGGCGACGCATGGTGCCCCCTAGGGCGACCAGTCTGTCAGCTTGAAGTAAGTTGAGCAGCTTCATTGGCCTCTTGATTTTGATTTCTAGGCACGTGGGTGATGGTAACATCCGAAAATTTGCCGAATAGTTCCAGTGCTGTCTCGTAGCATTTAATCAGCCTTGGACTCTTGCATTCATATTCTCCCGTCAGTTGCTTCAAGATGACTTGGGAATCTCCAAAAATTGTAATAGACTTTGGACCCTTGAGCAAGGCTGTCTCCAGGCCAAATATCAAAGCTTCATACTCCGCTTGATTGTTAGTGGTGCCAGGTTCTAGTTCCCGAGCGAGCTTCCAATGCTGCCCTATAGGGCTAGTGATCGTAATATCAGCTCCCGAGCCGCTACTTGCACACGATCCATCAAAGGTCAATTCCCACGGTTTGAACCCTATGAAGGATGTTTCTCTGGGATCCTCCGGCACCGTTAACAAGGGATGTTAAGCCAAGAAATCAGCTAAAGCTTGTCCCTTGACTGCTTTCTGCGGGACGTGTATAAGAGTAAAGGGACTGATCTTCATAGCCCATTTAGCCTGGTGACCCTTTAATGCTGGCTTATGCAGAAGTGTCCTCACCAAGTCGAAGGAAGCTACCACATGGACAGTCCTTGGCAACATGTAATGTTCTAATTTACTACAGGAGTAAATTAGAGCGTAGCACAACTTCTCTAATGTGGTGTATCTTACCTCTGGCCCTCGTAGAGTCTTGCTAAGATAATAGATAGCTCTTTCCTTGCCGTCCTCATCATCTTGCGCAAGTAGGCACCCAATGGATTCTTCGGCGGCTGACACGCATAGCTTCAGAGACACTCCAGGCTTTGGTGGCACCAACACTAGATGGTTGCCCATCGCTCTTTTTATTTCATCAAAGGCCGCTTGATGCTCAGCCGTCCAAAGGAATGTCTCGTTCTTTTTTCCTTTAAGCAAGGTAGTGAATGCTTTCATTTTCCCTTCAGCATTGGCAATGAATCTCCTTAAGAAATTAATCTTGCCAATCAGTGACTGTAGCTCCTTGAGATTGGATGGTGCACGGGCCTCCAAGATGGCCTTAGCCTTGTTCCGATCCACCTCGATGCCCCTCTCATGTACCAGGAAACCCAAGAAGTTTCCTGCCGCCACTCCGAAGGCGCATTTAGCTGGATTGATTTTCAATCCATGTTGCCTCATCCGGATGAAGGTGTCCTCAAGATGGGCCAAGTGCTGGCCAAATTCACACGATTTGACGATGATGTCATCGATGTAAACTTCAAGTGTATGGCCAATTAAATCATAAAAAATCATGTTCATGGCCCTTTGGTATGTTGCCCCGGCATTCTTCAAGCCAAAGGGCATGACCACCCATCCGAAAATGCCGACAGACCCCGAGCAACGGAAAGCAGTTTTGTGTACATCAGTTTCAGAAATAAAGATTTGGTTGTATCCAGAATAACCATCCATTAACGGTAAAAATTTGTAGCCGGCGGCCGCATCAACAAGCATATCGGCCATAGGCATTAAATACACATCCTTAGGTGTTGCCAAGTTTAAATTCTAAAGTCTATATAGACTCTTAATTGACCATTCTTCTTTACAACAGGCATAATATTTGCAAGCCATTCTACATAACGACAAGTTCTAATGTAACCTGCTCTAAGAAGCTTCTCGATCTCGGCCTTTATTTTTGGGATAGTGTCTGGATCAAACCGTCTAGGCGGCGGCTTGTGAGGTCTGAACTCGGGGTGATTTGGCAACTTGTGCTCTATGAGTTCCCTTGAGAGTCCTGGCATGTCTGTGTACTGCCACGCAAAATAATCTTTATACTTCTGAATCAGCTCCACTAGTTGGTGTCGTTCCTCCTCAGGCAAAGAGGCGCTTACCTTCGTGAGTTTCGGCTCTGCACCCGTCCCGAGGTTGAGTCTACAAGTGGTTCCTTGGCTTCTGGACTAGGCAACATCCGCTTCACAGGAGATGGCCACTCAGACGGCCTTCTGTTAGTCAGGTTCTTGGACTTGTCTTCGGCACCCATCATCATCTCGGTGGTGGCGAGTCGTTGTAGCAAGTCCTTATAGATGTCTTGGCTACTCATCATGTGGAGCCTGAGGGCTCTTGTCGGCTGTCTACATGATGTAGCTTGAAGCCGCTAGAAGTAAAGTCGATGGACTCTAAGTCCACATCCATACCAATCAAAGCCGACGCAGGCTGGATATCATCCAAGTAAAGATCGCCTCATCGTTGTTGCGGTCTTGCCCTATGAAGGGTTGAGGATCTGCTTCCACTAGTTCTATTTGGTCACCATCCCAGATAAGCAGCTATTGGTGTAATGTGGATGGCACGCACTGCGCCATGTGAATCCAATCGTGTCCCAGTAGTGCAGCATAGCAAGTCTTCTTGCCCATACTCATAGCCTGGTTCTATAAGCTCATCTTCTAGGCCAATCCAGAAAGCATCGTCCAGGTTAGTCTCCTCATCGAACTCCATGTCATTCAACATGTCAAGATCTTCAGTGATGATGCCTAGAGCACCTATGCCAAACTTAGGCTTCTCTTGATTAGTCCCCATGGCTGCTTCCACATCATTGGAAGTGACCGCATCGAAGCTTACTTGTGCAACCTCGCTGGTTGTTTGGACCTCAGGCTGCAGCTTTGTCTGTTCGGATTTATCCATAGTTTTATAATAAGCAAGGAACCCCTCACAGCTATCAAGTTCGCTTCCAAACTCACCGGCATGGTGGGCCGCTATGTAAGCAAGGTCCCTGGTCAGCACTTTCGTCATACCGAGCTCTCTTATACTAGCTTCACCCAGTTCACCCATGCGATCAAACCTTTCCATGAATTTTTCTGCCCAAGACTTGCTTCCGTTCTTTCCATTACTTGGTTCGGCCTCGGCGACCGCCTTACTTTTATCCTTTGGCGGTTGGGTGTTTGTCTGAGGAGATGTAACCCTTGTGTTCCTAGGAGATGGCGGCCGGCGCTCCGCCCACTACAACCTCACCCGCACTAGCCTTCTAGTGGAAGGCGGTGAAGGCTGGGGTGGTCTCCTCGAAGCCTCAAGCGTTCTTCCCCTATCGATTCTGTGGTTTGTTCCAAGCCGCTCACGTACTGGCCTCCGAGGTGGTATGGGCGAACTAGGCTTTTTGACCAAAGACCTCCCATCCGGGCGTTGAAGCCTCTCATGAATAGGCTTCATCCGCTCTGAGGTTTCCTCTTGGGATTTGAAGTAAGTTGGTTGTACTAGCTTCCGGGGCTTAGAAGACTCCAACTTACGAATCTGGGCTTCCCATTGCCGCATTTCCTCGGCATACCATCTCTGAGCCCGCCTATAATGACTTCTAGTCATGGATGGCGGTTCCTATTGAGCAGGTTTGCTTCCTGCTCGATTCCTCATCCACCGATCGGCTTCTACGGGATGTTGTGGCCGTCTCATCAAGGTTGGAACCACCTCTACTCCATGCCTGTAATCTCGAGTAACAGGATGGTGTCTTCCATTGTCACGGACCTCCAGGGAAGGCTTTGGGATCTCAATCCTTAATGGAGGATTCTTCTTCTTCTGATGCTCTTTTTCTTCGGCCTCGAGGACTTTCTTGAAATCTTTTATAGTCATGTTTCTAAATTTTGGCTGTTTCTTATACAACTCCTTCTCTTTTTCAGCACCAGATTCATCCGATAGCAGGTCCTCATCTTTCTCAATTTATTTCAACACGTTCCCCTTCTTGATCCATCCGGATACTCGAGCCGCCATCATCTAGGTTTGGAACAAACCCAGAAGCACCAACGTGAAGCTGTGGGAACGGGTCGATATCCACTTTCATACCTGCGATTTTTAAGTGTCCCTCTTTAATTTTATTCTGTAGTTCTAAAACTCCGGCATTTAGTAATGCTATGAGTATATGAGTTATGCCAAAATGCTCGGCCCCGAATGTCTTCAGCCGCTGGTAACTTCTGCCCCTGAGGCAGCTTAATCACGCCATCCTTGAGTAAGGCATCGAACGCTTGGTCCGCCCTGCTCATATCAAAGAGGTCCTCATCAGGTTTATATTTGGCCTCTTTTTGTTTTGGCAGTTTGAGAGGTCCTCTTCGTCACTGAATCTCACCTCCTCGAAGTGAACTCGACGCGTAGGACGCCTCCCTTCCCGTTCCTCCAGGAATTTTTCCAAGCGGGCCGCTATCTTGGCCAGCTGGGCAAGATCAGTTGTATCCCGCACAACTAAATGTTCCTTTAGTCTCGACAACAGATTAACGACTACTATGTTGGCTATTTCCCTTTTCGGGATTGCTATGGAACATCGATTTTTAAGCCATTGTAATCTACTTATAAAAGTACTTGCCGCCTCATCGGCATACTGTTTGATTTGGTAAGGCCTGCAAGGCTTACTTGTGATAGTGGAGTGTAGAACATATCATGGAATACACGTTCGAGGTCAGCCCAATTTTGAATGGAGTTAGGCCGCAAGGAGGCAAACCATGCGAAGGCAGGTCCTGTGAGGGATGAGCTGAACAGTCTTAATTTCAGCCAATCATTGGTCGCTGCTTCCCCGCACTGAGCAGTGAACCTTCCAACTTGCTCCACAGTAGACTTGCCATCATTCCCTGATAAGGAGGTGAATTCGGACATCTTGAAACCCCTTGAGTATGGCTGCATGGTGTCTTCCCAGTCAGGATATGGCTTCCTGTACGTAGGCCGCTCCATCGGCTTTAACTAAATCCCAAAGTGCTGCTGCATCATATCTGCAAGCAACTCGGGTGAGATCACTGGTGCCTGCGTAGGAGGAGGAACGGTGGCTTGAGCGGCAGGTGCTGCGGGCACTCCACATGGTTGTGGTGCCTGTCCTCCTATGGCGGCTGGAGTGGGCATGGCGGCTGGTGCAATGGGGGCCGCCGCCACTCCACATGGTTGTGGCGCCTGCCCCATAGGGTTGATGGCATCCAACCAGGGTTTAGAGGTGCCGCCACATAGGGTGTGGTTGGAACGTTCGGCACATGAGGTACCGCCTGTCGTGGCGCCATGCTAGGTCCAACCGCCGTACAGCCTGGCGTAGCGTTGGTCGCCATCAAAGGACTCGATGGAGCATAGACCGGTATGGGAGGTGCCTTGTAACCCAAGTTCGGTATGTTGGGTGCCGCAGGAGCAAAGGCATAAGGAGCCTGATATGAATATGGAATACACTGGCCATGCCTCCGGACTCCTGGAATGGCGGCTGGCCAAGTGTGGTTCCCTAAATCCTCTGTTGGCCTCCTGAGGGCGCTGGATATGGGGTGCTTGGCGGCACAGTAGTGTCGTTTCCCGGGATAGTCCCGTCTTGCTGAATACGCAAAGAACCGCATATTCGGTCAGTTTGGTCGACCATGGCAGGCCGTAGAACATCCATTAGGTGCCTTGTGAGTAAAGGCATGAATTCGGCCATTGATTCGGTAATCGATAGCCACATCTGTTCAGACAGAGTAGGGATTTGCATTATCCCCTATTGCGGTTGAGTATTGTTCGCCGTTTCCATGACGTCTTCATCCGATGTTTGCGCGATTGTTTTGTCTTGCAGAGATATATCCTCAAGCTTTATTGTCAGATCAACAACTTTTCCGGATCTGAGACGCATACACTATCTGAAGCGGATATGGCTTCAAATCAGGTCCCACTGGGCGTGCCAATTTGTTAACAGTGAAATCTCGGAGGAATAGAGTCTCTCTTTTATTGATGAACTTGGGAAAGATTACAGAGAATGTAGAGAAGAAAATTACAGGAATTGAAAGAAAGCGGTAAAGGAATTGAAACAGAAAGCAGTAAAATTGCAAAAAGCTATAAAGAAAGTAAAATAAATAAATGCGGCTTCTTTCGAAGTGTTGGAGATGTCTGCTTTGATGCCACCTTGGCATTTTTATAGGGGTGTGGCTCCCCTCTAGGGCTCCATCCTCCAAGGCCCATGGTCACTTCTCTTCAACGCTTCACCGTGATTTTCTTCCTTTTGTGGTGCTTCGTCTTGATTTTGTTTCCTTAGTGGCACCCCGTCAGGAGTTTCTTTCCCTCCATGATACCTTGCTACGATCTTCTTTCCTTTTATGGTGCCCCATCCTGCTGACTTCATGATCCTTCCTAGATCGTGTCCTTCTTCCGTCTCTTCTGGCGGATATATCCTTACGGACTACCGAGTCATTTGGGTAAGTGGGCCAGAAAGTGATGGGCCTTATATTTTATTGGGTTAACATATTGTTACATTCCCAGATTTAATTTCAACATCCTGTAGGTTAGATTCACTAGTTACTTGAATGCATGATATGAATTAGAATTATATGATCACGTCAGATTTCGGAAATTGAGAATTTTATTTGAACATGATGGAATCTGGGCGTAACTTGTTGGTCTCTTAAGCATAGTTAGATTAGGCCAAGGTAGTGTTTGGTCAATCTTTTCATGGTTAATTATAGAATTAGGTTTTTAGAATTATTATGTACGTTCATTCTTTGCACTTGAATTCTATATGATTCATCTTATTTAAATAATGGGTCCTTTTATTTTGTGTTTGTGCATGTATAATTTAATATAATCCAATTTTTATATATTATTTAATTTTATTTTTGAATCCAATTTTTGCATGTATATGAATTATTCCAAATTTTGTGTGAGATTCGGATGACAAAAGAACATGGCATTAATGTGATGTTGGAAATTTTGCTAAGTAAATCCATGGGTCCGAGTGGGAAGGATGTGAGTAACACATCTCATTCAAATTCATTTTTATCTCGAATCTCTTAACAAAATTATTTGAAGTATTATTTTGGATATGAGGTAGGCAAGGTATGAGATGACCTACACTCACACCTTTGATAATTCACCTCCCACTACCTCATTCACACTTCTCCTACCTCACCTCCCAGCCATTCACAACCATCAATTAATCTCCACCTCACATCATTTCACCTCCTACCAATCTGCACTACCTTGTTCCTGCAGGCAGTTCACATCTCCATCTCACTCAACCTACTCACCTCATTCCATATGGCCTCCACCTAATTAACTCGCACCCCATGTCATAACTGCTCTCTTGTTCTGGATCACTTCTGCATATTTTTCCTATTTCTCTTCTTTCATTTTTCACATTGTCTTTCTGTCTAGAACCGCTTAATTATTTATTTTGGTGCTCACAATCCCCGTTTTCCCTCAATAAATAGAGGCACCCTGTCACAAATTAGGGTTACTCTCATACACACCCTGGGAGACGTCACAGGAGGTCACCCATCATACAATTACTCCAAGGCAATCACACTTAACTTTGGAGTTCTTATAGGATGGTTACCAAGAAAGAAATATACCTTATTGATATGAGTAGCTTATTTCACTCCATTTAAGCCATTCTTCGGGGTATTACACTACGTCTTCGTCTATTTATAGAGGAAAAATGGGGATTGTGGGTGGATATCAATGGGCCGGTCCAATCCATGTATCCACTGGGTTATGGAGTATGTGGACCTTTCATTTGGGCTCTCCACATTGTCTAATTTCCATGGGTCGGCTCCATTAGATCATGGGCCATGTGAGTATTTCATTTGGATTTGTCCACATTGACCTAATATAAGTCCATTGAATTTAAGCATTTAATTTATTTAAAATGCCTAAAAAAATTAAATTAATACGGAGTATTTAAAATTACACGTGTCACATTTAGTGGCAAACAAATTCACGTGTTTATAGATCCCTGAGACTTTTAGGCCGAAACAAATATTTGGGACGCGAATATGTGTCGAAATATTCATTTTTCCAGGCCTGCCCATTTTTTTGGGCTTTAAAACTTTTCCATTTATTGTAGTCATGCGTTTTGGAATATGAAGTGGATCATTTTTCTTGGGCTCTTGGAATTTTTATTGTTCCTTGAAGGGATTTTGTTTTTCTTGGTCCAATTTTTTCTCTCTTCTTTCAAGTTGGACGTCTGCCGTTGTACGTCCTTGGTGTGCCACATTGTGTGTGTGTGTGTATTTTTATTTTTTTTTAAAACTCTCCTCATCAAATCTTAACAAGCGAATAAAAAATATTGCACTTCCATCAGCATTTTACCACGACTCATCAGATCCTAACAAGCTTGAGCTTGGAAATTCATATCCAATTTGAACTTGATTAATAGATCATCAAATATAATTCAAACTTGATATTATTCAATTAAATCTCCAAATCCAACTCAAACTTGGTGTATACCCAATTGCATATTCAAATATTTGTGAAGATTTCACATCCAATTATCCATGAACTCTATAAATTAGCGAATATCTTCTAAAATTGAACCCCCTTCGATCCACGCCCCACTTTGAAGAACAACAAGATCTTAAGCAGTAAGGAGAGTAAGGAGAGACTCCAGGCAAACAGACTTTCATAGCAGGTAAGCGAAAATTATCAATTCATACCCTTCGATACTCTATGAAAGCGAAAATTATCAATTCATACCCTTCGATACTCTATTTTCTTATTTTGTTTGTATGCTTTCTTTTCTTTCGTTTTTGTTTGTTTCTTTTTCTTTTTCTTGTCCACTACATCCATCAACAATGCTTTAAACACCAATCGAGCAACTCGCCAATCAACAATGCCTTTGACGATGGTGGGGTTGGTGACGGCGTTGTTGTTCACCTCAACCATCATTCGTTCCACTTCAGCCGCATCATCGCCGCTCGGAGTTCCATAGATGGGGAGGTTGGTCACGACGCTGCCGTTGGCCTCAATCCTCATTCTACCTGCTGCAGCCACAACACTGCCAAGCCTGGAGACCAATAGCTGAGGAAGTGATCGTCGTCGACAACGGGGTTGGCAGGTGGCGCTGCCATCTTGCCTCAATTGTTGTGTTGTCCGTGGCATTGTCGGTCCCGTAGATGGGGAGGTTGGACACGGTGCTGCCGTTGTCTTCAATCCTCATTCTATCCGCTGCAGGCTCAATATCGCCATCTTCGTTTAGAGTTTTACAGCCACCGAAGGATGCCGTCATCACTTGCGTTGTCCGTTGGAGAAAGCTACGCTGCTAGAGCCTGTTTGAGGGTGAAACCGCCAGAGAGGCGGCCTCCACTGTTCAAAAAATCGATGAAAACAAGTTAACTGGATGACATAATCAGTTTTTGTCGAAACATAAATTTTAATTTTTTTAATAATTTGTTTAAAAATTTAGAAAAAAAATATTTTTCAAAACTAAAAATTTTAAAAAAAATTGGGAAATTTCGGTAAAATTTCGAGAAATATCGAGTTTCGGAAAAAAATTCAATGGAAAAATTGCAAGGATATATTGTAAGTGAAATTTCACTTTGAGGTGTTCCAAAACCCAAAATATCGACCGAAATTTCGGAATTTCGAATATATTTAAAACAATGTTCATATTCAAGAAAAGAAAGAATATGATTACATGATTCAAATCTGGATTTTGCATATTCAAGAAAAAAAATCATGATTACTTCAAGCGAATCTGTTCTTGTACTGAGGCTGCATATGCAGAGGTGTTATGGGGATTCATATGTTATGCTTTTTGATTCCCCAACAGTTATGGTAGTGTTGGATAATGTTTACTTTCCTTTTTTTTTTTATTTCAATGATTTATCATAATTAAGGGATTCTATATTTTGTCTACTCCTATAATCGTGGGTTATTTTTGGTAGAATGTTAATGCTACACGTGTGTTTGATTGTCAGAATTTTTTATTTTTTTGAACGGATTTTATGTGGGTTTTTTTTGTCTACATACACCTTTTTCCCATTGGACCACACATTCTCTTACATTTTATGTGGTTTTTTTTGTCTACATACACCTTTTTCTCATTGGACCACACTTTCTCTTACATTGAGTATATTTATCGTGTTCTAATGCTCATTCATATATGCTCTCTGTCTATTAAATATATGCTCTGTGATTATATTTAGTTTTGCAAAAGTACCAGATATGTCATGTTCTTCAATTCAGTGCTGCCAACACCTTTATCAGTGCTTATTCAATTGCATGAACGTGTTCTCCTCCGGCATACTTTATGTTATGATGAAGAGTCTGATATGTTATGTCATTAATCCACTGATGTTCCCTGCATAGTTTTGCAAACGTACCAGATATGTCATGTTCTTCAATTCAGTGCTGCCAACACCTTTATCAGTGCTTATTCAATTGCATGAACGTGTTCTCCTCCGGCATACTTTATGTTATGGTGAAGAGTCTGATGTGTTATGTCATTAGTCAACTGATGTTCCCTGCATGCTAAAATATGTTCTGTCATTATTTCCCTTGTGATCCCTGCATGAAATGTTTAGGTTCATATCTGTAACACCCCGGATTTGATAACCCAGGCCGGGGTGCCACCGCCACACCTCCCTAGCAAGACACGGTTCCTCCGAGCTTGCTAAAGAGATGCAAGGCTATAGGTGTTGGAAAAAGTTTTAAAAGCAAGTCCGGAATTACTTAAAAATGATAATGTAATATCATCCATACATTATAATAAAAATAATAGGTTGCAGCGGAAATTAAATACAGGGCCGACATGGCCAAAACTCGGGTTAACAAGCCCGTATGCAAGTCATGTAGAACAAATAATTAAATACCCAAAGTGATCCCCGATGCATGATCATGCTCCGTACTCTGTAATGGGAAAATGAACAACGGGGTTTATCAGTATATAAAATACTGAGTAAGTTAAGCCCTTACAAAGCAATTTAAGGGGTTACATGTGTTTAAATCCAAAGATTCACTTGTCACGCATTACTTTTAAAATCCATATTTTATTCGCAGCGGAAAACATGTTTAATTTATTCAAGACGACAATGCATAATTTAAAAGACTAAATTTTAAAGGCGGAATTTAAAGGCATAATTTAATGACGTAATTTAGATGCGTAATTTAAAAACATGATACAAAAGATTTAAGCGTAATCAACACTCACACAAGTCTTTTACTTTTCATCCCGTAAACTAAGAAGAGGACACCACACAAGAGAGATCACTAACGAGGCAATCTCAAAAATCATAATCAGTTAGCCGGTGAACCGGCGGCCGCAGCCACATCAGTATTGACTGCCGTTTTGGCTAGCCATGTATCACGATTGCCATTTCGGCAAGCCGTGTGTATCTACTGTCAATTTGACAGGCATGTATATCAACTGTCGTTTGACAGGCCTTTCAAACGGTTTCACTACCACTCGGGCAGGCCGTGTATTTCCCACTGCCGATTTGGCAGGCCATGTGCACAACTGCCGTTTTGGCATATAAAGGAGACCACTAACGAGGCAGTCTCAAAGATAGTAGGACCACTAACGAGGCGATCCACAAATACAGCGCGCGAGATCACTAACGAGGCAATCTCAGATAGTAAGGAGACCACTAACGAGGCAGTCTCAAAGATAATGATAGTATGAAGATCGGCTCAGCCTAGTGAACGGGATTTTTCGAAAGTTCGTATTTCAAAGTTATCAAAGGATCGTTATCGCGTTTTCATAGTTCGAGTTTTCTCAAGTTCGAAAAATCCTATTCGAGGCAGTTCACGCCTTTCTTAATTTAAAATTCGTCTTTTCTCCAAAAATTCTGAAACTTGGCCAGTAATTCAAAAACATACACACGAACAACTTTCATGTTTTAAGTTTTTGGAAATAAGGTTCCGAAGTGAGTTGAAATTTGAGTTTATTGCAAAGAATAATTTACGTCTTAAAAACTGTTTTCGTCACAGGTTCGTGTAACGCCGATTAAAAATTCATTTCAAAACCAATCGAGGTGAAATTTTTACAGTAACTACACGACACATTAAGGAACAACTTTCATGTTTTAAGTTTTTGGAAATAATGAATTCTTGGTACTCAAAAATCGAGTGCAACTCACTGCATACTCATGGCCTTTAAAACGAATTCAAAACAGTTCTAAAAACTTGGCCGTTTGACATATCAAATGAACACCAAAATTCGTGAAATTTTGTAGGCATAATCTAGACACAATTATCTACAACTTTTTTTTAGAAATGCAAAGTTAAATCATTCGAAAAATGGGTGAAAAACATGCATCAAGTTGAATGAAGGAATCTGTCACAGATTTGAATCGTTCGGTTTGATACAGAAAGTTCATGGCGAAAATTGGGATAGTTACCGAAATACCAGTGACGGGCACCTTTTTAACGACATCCAACTCGACGGGCACCGTTTTACAGACAAGCCACCCGACAGGCACCGTTTTACCGACAGGCCACCCGACGGGCACCGTTTCACTGACAGGCCACCCGACGGGGATCGTTTTACCGAAATACCCCCGACGGGCACCGTTTTACCGACAGACCACGCGACGGGCACCGTTTTACAGACAGGCCATCCAACGGGCACCGTTTTACCGAAATAGCCCCGACGGGCACTGTTTTACCGACAGGCGACCCGACGGGGACCGTTTTACTGTCAGGCCACCCGACGGGGACCGTTTTACCGGAATACCCCCGACGGGTACCGTTTTACCGACAGACCACGCGACGGGCTCCGTTTTACAGAGAGGCCATCCAACGGGCACCGTTTTACCGAAATAGCCGCATAGGGCACCGTTTTACCGACAGGCCACCCGACGGGCACCGTTTTACGGACAGGCCACCCGACGGGCACCGTTTTACCGAAATACCCCCGGCGGGCACCGTTTTACCGAAAGGCCACCGACGGGCACCGTTTTACCGACATACCACCCGACGGGCACTGTTTTACCGACAGGCCACCCGACGGGCACCGTTTTACGGAAAGGCCACCCGACGGGCACCGTTTTACCGAAATACCCCCGGCGGGCACCGTTTTACCGAAAGGCCACCGACGGGCACCGTTTTACCGACATACCACCCGACGGGCACTGTTTTGCCGACAGGCCACCCGACGGGCACCGTTTACAGACAGGCCACCCGACGGGCAATGTTTTACCGAAATACCCCCGACGGGCATCGTTTTACCGACAGGCCACCCAACAGGCAGCGTTTTACTGACAGGCCACCCGACGAGCACCGTTTAACCGACAATCCACCGACAGGCACCGTTTTACTGACAGGCCACCCGACTGGCACCGTTTTACCGAAATGCCCCTGACGGGCACCGTTTTACCGACTGGCCACCCGACGGGCACAGTTTTACTGACAGGCCACCCGACGGGCACCGTTTTACAGAAATACCCCCGACAGGCACCGTTTTACCTACAGGCCAGCCGACAAGCACTGTTTTACTGACAGGCCACACGACGGGGACCGTTTTACCGAAATACCCGTGACGGGCACCTTTTTAACGACATCCCACTCGACGGGCACCGTTTTACAGACAGGCCACCCGACAGGCACCGTTTTACCGACAGGCCACCCGACGGGCACCGTTTTATAGACAGGCCACCCGACGGGCACCGTTTTACCGAAATACCTCCGACGGGCACCGTTTTACTGATAGGCCACCCGACGGGTACCGTTTTACCTGAATACCCCTGACGGGCACCGTTTTACTGACAGGCCACCCGACGGGCACCGTTTTACAGCAATACCCCCGACGGGCACCGTTTTACCGAAAGGCCACCCGACGGGCACCGTTTTACTACAATACCCCCGACGGGCACCGTTTTACTGAAAGGCCACCCGATGGGCACCGTTTTACCGACAGGCCACCCGACGGGCACCGTTTACAGACAGGCCACCCGACGGGCAATGTTTTACCGAAATACCCCCGACGGGCACCGTTTTAACGACAGGCCACCCGACAGGCAGCGTTTTACTGACTGGCCACCCGACGAACACCGTTTAACCGACAATCCACGGACAGGCACCGTTTTACTGACAGGCCACCCGACTGGCACCGTTTTACCGAAATGCCCCTGACGGGCACCGTTTTACCGACTGGCTACCCGACGGGCACAGTATTACTGACAGGCCACCCGACGGGCACCGTTTTACAGAAATACCCCCGACAGGCACCGTTTTACCTACAGGCCAGCCGACAAGCACTGTTTTACTGACAGGCCACACGACGGGGACCGTTTTACCGAAATACCCGTGACGGGCACCTTTTTAACGACATCCCACTCGACGGGCACCGTTTTACAGACAGGCCACCCGACAGGCACCGTTTTACCGACAGGCCACCCGACGGGCACCGTTTTATAGACAGGCCACCCGACGGGCACCGTTTTACCGAAATACCTCCGACGGGCACCGTTTTACTGATAGGCCACCCGACGGGTACCGTTTTACCTGAATACCCCTGACGGGCACCGTTTTACCAACAAGCCCCCCGACGGGCACCGTTTTACTGACAGGCCACCCGACGGGCACCGTTTTACCGCAATACCCCCAACGGGCACCGTTTTACCGAAAGGCCACCCGACGGGCACCGTTTTACCGCAATACCCCCGACGGGCACCGTTTTACCGAAAGGCCACCCGACGGGCACCGTTTTACCGACAATCCACCGAAGGGCACCGTTTTTTCGATAGGCCACCCGACGGGCACCGTTTTACTGACAGGCCACCCGACGAGCACTGTTTTACCGATAATCGGCGAAGGGCACCGTTTTACTGACAGGCCACCCGACGGGCACCGTTTTACCGACCGGCCACCCGACGGGCACCGTTTTACTGACAGGCCACCCGACGGGGACCATTTTACCGAAATACCCCCGACGGGCACTGTTTTACCGACAGAGCACGCGACGGGCACCGTTTTACAGACAGGCCATCCAACGGGACACCGTTTCACCGAAATAGCCCCATAGGGCACCGTTTTACCGACAGGCCACCCGACGGGCACCGTTTTACTGACAGGCCACCCGACGGGCACCGTTTTACCGAAATATCCCCGGCGGGCACCGTTTTACTGAAAGGCCACCGACGGGCATCGTTTTACCGATATACCACCCGACGGGCACTGTTTTGCCGACAGGCCACCCGATGGGCACCGTTTACAGACGGGCCACCCGACTGGAAATGTTTTACCGAAATACCCCCGACGGGCACCGTTTTACCGACAGGCCTCCCGACGGGCACCGCTTTACTGACAGGCCACCCGACGAGCACCGTTTAACCGAACAATCCACCGACAGGCAACGTTTTACTGACAGGCCACCCGACTGGCACCGTTTTACTAACAGGCCACCCGACAGGCACCGTTTTACGGACAGGCCACCCGACGGGCACCGTCTTACCGAAATACCCCCGGCGGGCACCGTTTTACCGAAAGGCCACCGACGGGCACCGTTTTACCGACATACCACCCGACGGGCACTGTTTTGCCGACAGGCCACCCGACGGGCACCGTTTACAAACAGGCCACCCGACGGGCAATGTTTTACCGAAATACCCCCGACGGGCACCGTTTTACCGACAGGCCACCCGACAGGCACCGTTTTACTGACAGGCCACCCGACGAGCACCGTTTAACCGACAATCCACCGACAGGCACCGTTTTACTGACAGGCCACTCGAATGGCACCGTTTTACCGAAATGCCCCTGACGGGCACCGTTTTACCGACTGGCCACCCGACGGGCACAGTTTTACTGACAGGCCCCCACCCGACGGGCACCGTTTTACAGAAATACACCCGACAGGCACCGTTTTACCTACAGGCCAGCCGACAAGCACTGTTTACTGACAGGCCACACGACAGGGACTGTTTTTACCGAAAT